>CM075765.1:50183907-51565907 GCA_037974665.1 Ehretia macrophylla | reverse complement strand
CGAAAAACTTTCACATTATGTCTAAACTTCATAAACAGAAAAAATATAAAGATATTAACATGTTTTAATATGTTGTTCTTATCTATTAACAAGTTGTAATACATATAATTAGTTGTCCGTAGCCCAGTAGTAGCCAATTGGCTACTGCTAGGCTACGGATTTCAACAAAAAATTGAGATTTATCGTTTTTAATTTGAATTATAGAATTTTGATTGTACTTACAACGTAGTAACTTCACTTGAGTAACAAAATTTTCAAATAAAATAAACTTGGTTCGTATTTCATTAACGTGCATACTTCTATAGAGAAATCAACTGTCGTTTAAATCGAACTTATCATATTTTCACTTAACATTGCATTAATGTTAATAAACGTTCAGTCTGAGAGTTGAAAAAACTTTCACATTGTGTCTAAACTTCATAAACAAGAAAAATATGAAAATATTAATATATTTTAATACGTTGTTCCTACCTATTAACAAATTATAATACATATTATTAGTTGTCCGTAATCCAGCAGTAGCCAATTGGCTACTGCTAGGCTACGGACTGAAACGTTTCTGTAGCCTAGCAGTAGCCAATTGGCTACTACTGGGATATGGACTGGAACGCTTCTGTCGCCCAGCAGTAGCTAATTGCCTACTGTTAAGCTACAGATTTCAATAAAAAATTGAGGTTTATCGTTTTTAATTTTAATTATGAAGTTTTGATTGATCCTACAACGTAGTAACTTCACTTGAGTTGCAAATTTTTTTAATAAAAATAAACTTGGTTCGTGTTTCATTAACGTGTATACTTTTATAGAGAAATCAATTGTCGTTTTAATCGAACTTATCATGTTTTCACTTAACATTGCGTTAATGTTAATAAACGTTTAGTCTAGGAGTCGAAAAACTTTCACATTGAGTCTAAACTTCATAAACAAGAAAAATATGAAGATATTAACATGTTTTAATATGTTGTTATTACTCCCCCTCATCATCCGCATTTACTACCTCTTTCCTTGTCCTACCGACATTCACCATAATGGCACAAAACCGTAAAAAACTTCCAAAACTTGACCCTCTCCCAAATATATCCCAAACTAACCATGCACTTGTCGATAGACTCGTTACTGAGCAACACATTGCTCTTGGTCTGGTCAAAAATACTATCAACAGGTCATGGGGTCTTAAAGAATCAGTAGACCTCATCCCCCTCAAGCACAACACTTTCATCCTTGATTTCAAATCAAAAGAGGACAAAGTAAAAGCATAGGACCTCAGACCTTGGTCTATACAAGGTTTTCACTTCCTTCTTCAGAACTGGGAACCAAACATCCAAGCAGAAGAATTTGACCTCAACTTCACCTCTTTTTGGGTTCAAGTTCATGGCCTTCCCTACAGTTTTATCTCACGCAACAATGCTATCAACATCAGTGCTTACTTGGGAGACCTTGAAGAACTTGATCCAATTGAAGAAGGTAAAATCAGCCGCAACAACACAATGCGAATGAGGATCAAATGGGACATCAACACTCCCCTCGTTTCAGGTTTCCCACTTCCCAGAGAAGGCCTTCCTGACCTTTGGATCAGATTCAAGTATGAGAAACTTAGCAACTTCTGTCAAGCATGTGGTATGCTCACCCATGAGACCAACTCATGCCCATCACCTACCAAAAATTGCCCATCATCCCCGACCAGATTCGATTCGCAAGCTTTTGGGCCGTGGATCATTTCTTCTCCAGCGAGGAAAAGGTTCTCAAAGCCAGCCACTTCCGCCACAGCTCAAGGGAGAGAACCACGTGACCACCCACCAACTTCAGCCACGCATGAGCAGTACTCAACATCAGTGGCACGTGACTATCCAACGACTTCCAGAGCACGTGACAAGCCAAGTTCTAGTTCTACTAACTCCTCAAAGATAATTTCTATCCCTGCAGTCAAAGGTTCTGAAACCTTAGCTGAAAGGGGAAATTCTTGTAAGCAGAGTACTGATCACTCTGCGATGGCACATACCCCTAGCCACAGTCCTGCAATAATTTCAAATTCATCTCCACCAAACCACCCAAGTCAAAATAAAACTAAAAAACCCAATTCCAACCAAAAATCCAAACTAAGCCCAACGCAATATAACCCAACAAAAAGCCCAAGCCACACCCCATCTCCCCAAAACCCGAACTCGACACAACAAAACCCAAAACCAAAAACCATCACCCAATAGAACACCTAAGTCCCCCAAACCCAATCAAGCCCGCATTCCACTCAACCAAAAACCCATAACCCTGGAAGCCAATTACCATTATCATCTAGCAAAAGGAAAACATCATCAGACCCGCAGGACCTATCTCCAAAAAGAAGAAAATTTTCTCAGAGAAATGACACATCCTCCCCTACACCCACAATCGTTCATGACGAAACTAAATCTCCCCTCTTCGATATTCCTATCGAGGAAGAACACCTTCCCACCTGGAATTCTCCTCTCAAGCATGACTTTGGTCACGCTAACAAAAGAGGAAAAAAATCTCAATCACCTCTTGCTCCCACATCAAATTTTGACAAGCTGGGGTCTGTCGAAGAACAGCCCCAGCCGCTCCAATGATAGCTTTAAGTTGGAACTGTCAGGGCATGGGTACTGCTCTGACAGTTCAAAACTTGAGAGATTTAATCTCTTAATACAGGCCCAATCTTATCTGTCTTTTTGGAACAAAAAATTAAAAAAAAAAGCTTAGTAGAATTTTTAGAAGACTTGGTATTAACAATATCTTTTGTGTTGAACCCATTGGTCTCTCAGGTGGTATTACGCTCCTTTGGACAAATGACATCTCAATCGACATCATCAATCACCACAGAAACTTTATTCATGCTACTATTTAGACTGACCCCCACCACAGCTGGAAATTCACAACTTTACATGGCTGCCCAACCTTTAAAGAAAGGCAATATCTTTGACCCATTATCAGCAACTTGGAAAAGAACAAAAACACCCCATGGCTTATCATGGGAGATTTTAATGAAATCAGGCAGCATTCTGAAAAGCAAGGGAAAAAGCAAAAAGCTAACATCAAAATCTAGAAATTCCAAGAGTTCCTCAACACCAATGAGCTCATGGACATTGAATCCAAGGGTTGTCGTTTCACCTGGAGCAACATAGGCATGGCGAAGCAAATGTAAAAGAAAAACTTGACAGAGCCGTTTGCACAGTTTCTTGGAATTTCCTCTTCCTGGATGCTTGGGTTGTCAATCATCCTCCTATTGGTTCTGACCATAGTCCTATCATTTTATCAACAACCCTTGATCATAGGAAGAGGAAAAAGATCTTCAGGTTTGAGTCATTTTGGGCAGAAGATAGAAGCTATAGGAATGTGATCGATGATAGCTGGAACCATCCCAGTTATAGGGCCCGACAACGTGGAATTGCTCTCACCAGAAACAAAGTGGAACGATGCACCAAGAGGCTGCTTCACTGGAGCAAAAGTCATTTCCCAAACAACAGAAAGCAAATTGAAATCTTAAAGGATCAGCTCATCAACCTCCACAATCAACCTTGGTCATACGGCACGCACCAAAGAATTGCAGAGCTCAACTCAAAGCTTGAAAATCTGTGGTGCAATGAAGAAAAGTACTGGGCAGACAGATCCTGAATCCAATGGCTTCGAAGTGGAGATAAGAACACAGTTTTTCCATACTTGTACCATTCAAAGAAGGGCAAAAAACAGAATTCTCAGACTCCTTACCGCATAAGGTAACTGGATTGACAACCAAGAAGATATCAAGAATCACATCCAAAATCACTTCAAAACCGTGTTCACTTCAGCTGGCCCAAGGAATATGAATTTGGCACTCAACAACATCTCACCAGTTGTCACACCCTCTATGAACGATGACCTGCTTCGACCATTAACAATGGAAGAAGTCAAAATAGCCACGTGGAGCCTTAGCCCCACAAAATCGCCCTGGCCAGATGGTCTCACAGGTACCTTCTTTCAACGTTACTGGGATCTGATTAAGCGTGATATCTTTGCCACTATTAATAATTTCATCACTGAAGGCGAGCCCCTTGGAAATCTCAACCACACCCTTATTTCCCTTGTCCCCAAAGTCTCCAACCCAGAAAGCATCTCCCAATTTAGGCTCATTTCATGTACTAATTTCTTGTACAAAATCATCTCAAAGGTTCTGGTCCTTAGACTCAAACCTCATATGGATGACATCATCTACCCTAATCAAAGCACTTTCATTGCGGGCAGAGTAATTCAGGACAACCTCATTATTGCCCAAGAGATTGGTATCACCTTAGAACGCATAAAAGCTCCAAAATTTTCAAAGCAGCAATCAAAATTGATATGAACAAAGCTTTTGACTTTGTGGAATAGGATTTCCTTGAAAAACTTCTCGGAAAGCTTGGCTTTCACGATCACTGGATCAAGTTAATTATGCAAATTCTCTCTTCTGTCCAATATACCATATCGGTTAATGGTGACAGATTACCTCATTTCTCTCCTCAAAGGGGAATTAAGCAAGGGGACCCCCTATCCTCTTTCCTATTTTCAATCCTTACTGAGGCGCTTTCGCAACTTCTTGCACAACACTCCGCCCAAGGTCGCATCAAAGGGATCAAAATAACTAAGCATTGCCCCTCGGTCACTCATCTGCTCTTTGCAGATGACTCCCTTTTCTTCATTGAGGCCAATACACAAGAAGCCCTTTCTGTTAAAGATTCTCTATATCACTATTGTTTCACTTCAGGGCAAAGCATTAATCTCTCAAAATCTGGAATTACCTTCAGCTCTAACACACCCCAACATATGAAAGATGAGATAAGCAGCCTCCTTAGAATCCGGTGTAACCAAGACATGGGGAAGTACTTAGGCATACCATCTACCTGGGGAAGCTCCAAAAGAGAAGCTCTCAACTGGTTAACTGACCGAATGTACTCAAAGGTCCAAGGCTGGAATGAAAATTTCATTTCAGAGGGAGAAAAAGAAGTCTTGATCAAAGCTGTCCTTCAAGCTATTCCAAGCTACATCATGTCCCTTCTCCTTATTCTCAAGTTGATTTGCAAAAAACTTTGCGCTATCACTTCCAACTTTTGGTGGAGCAAAAATGGCAAAAATAGCATTAAATGGGCTAATTGGAATCTCATGACATATTCTAAATGGGATGGAGGTTTTGGTTTCAAAAACTTTGAACTCATGAACAAATCTCTTCTTGCAGGACAAGTTTGGAGAATCCTCAAGAATCCATATTCTCTCACAACAAGAATCCTCAAAGGGGAATACTTTCTGAATGACAACTTTTGGAGCACAAAACTGGGTACTAGACCATCATGGGATTTTCGAAGTTTGATTGCAGGGAAAGAGCTCTTTAAAAAAGAAGCTGTTTGGTAAGTTGGTGATGGAAGAATTATCGATATTTGGGCTGACCCATGGATACCTGCTATCCGATCCATCCCGCAACCAAGTGATTGCCCGTTGGAAAAAGTCAGAGATCTGATCGTTGATGGAAAATGGAATAAAGAGCTGATCACCCAAGTTTTTGATAGAAACTTTCAAGCACGAATCCTGAACATCCCTATCTCACACGCTCTAAGAGAAGACACTTTAGTTTGGCCTCACACCAAATCAGGGACCTTCTCTGTCAAAAGTGGATATCGAAGCCTCAAGACGCGTGCCAAAGACTAACTACAAGCCAAAGCTCCTCATACATTTTTCCCAAACATCTGTGGAAAACTATTTGGAACACGAACGCCCCAACAAAGATCAAAGCATTCATGTAGAGAGCATGTAGAAATCTTCTTGCTACTGAAGACAACAAATTCAAGAGAAAATGCTCAAGCAGCCCTTTATGCAAAATTTGTCAAAAAGAGCCTGAAACCATTGAACATCTGCTTATTCTCTGTCCATGGAGCTGACACTGTTGGATCACTTCTCCTCTTCAGCTCTTCCCAGATGAAAATACCATATCTCGACTTGACTCTTGGTACTTGGGCACAATTCGTAAATATCGAGAAGCTGGTCACAGCAAAGGCAGAGTTGAAGCAATTATAGCTCACTTTTGCTGGCTAATCTGGAAAAGTAGAAACTCTTTTGTCTTTGAAGGGATCAGAACCTGCCCAATCAGAGCCTCAACAAATGCAAATCTTCTCCTTAATGAGTTCTCACACGCCTCCTCTGCTTCAAAACTGAATGCCGAGACAGAATACTCTGGCACTTTAAATAGCCATATTGGGCCCCTCTCAAGTTGGTTACCACCTGAAAGGGGCACATTAAAAATTAATTGTGATGCCTCCTTCTGCCCCAACAAGCTCATCGTAGGCGTTGCCTCAATTTGCAGAAACCATGAAGGCAAATTGATCAATGGATCAGCCTTTGTGGTGAGATGCGACCTTCCTCAACAAGCAGAAGCAATGGACCACCTCAACGCAGTTAAACTCGCTAACTCCAGTGGTTTTCAGACTACTATCATCGAAACCGACTATGACGAAGTTTTCAAGGCAACTCATCCTTCTATCCCCATTCGCTTATAGAGAATAGAGCCCATCGCCTCAGACATCAGACATGAGTTGAATTCATGCATCGGTGTCACTATCAAACTGATTAGGAGAACTGCAAATTCCGCTTCTGATTGGATTGCTAACCAGGCTCGCTCACTTTCCCTTCCTGTAGACTGGTTATCAAATGTTCCCCCTAACCTTTCCCAGCTTTTGCTGATTGATATGCCGATTATTGGCAATGATTGATGTATTTTTTCTTCAGTTTTAATGAATTTTCCTTTGACAAAAAAAAAATATATATATATATGTTGTTCCTACCTATTAACAAGTTATAAAACATATTATTAGTTGTCCGTAGCCCAGCAGTAGCCAATTGGCTACTGCTTGGCTACGGATTTCAACAAAAAATTGAGATTTATCGTTTTGAATTATAGAATTTTGATTGCACCTACAAGTAGTAACTTTACTTGAGTAACAAAATTTTCAAATAAAATAAACTTGGTCCGTATTTCATTAACGTGCGTACTTTTATAAAGAAATCAATTGTCGTTTAAATCGAACTTATCATGTTTTCACTAAACATTGTGTTAATGTTAATAAACGTTAAGTTTGGGAGTTGAAACAACATTCACATTGTGTCTAAACTTCATAAACAAGAAAAATATGAAAATATTAATATGTTTTAATACGTTGTTCCTACCTATTAACAAATTATAATACATATTATTAGTTGTCTGTAATCCAACAGTAACCAATTGGCTACTGCTAGGCTACGGACTGAAACGTTTCCGTAGCCTAGCAGTAGCCAATTGGCTACTTCTGGGCTATGGACTGGAACGCTTCCGTAGCTCAGTAGTAGCCAATTGTCTACTGTTAGGCTATAGATTTCAACAAAAAATTAAGGTTTATCGTTTTTAATTTTAATTATTAAATTTTGATTGCACCTACAACGTAGTAACTTCACTTGAGTTGCAAAATTTTCTAATAAAAATAAACTTGATCCGTATTTCGTTAACGTGCATACTTTTATAGAGAAATCAATTGTCGTTTAAATTGAACTTATCATATTTTCACTTAACATTGCGTTAATGTTAATAAACGTTCAGTATAGGAGTCGATAAACTTTCACATTGTGTCTAAACTTCATAAACAAGAAAAATATGAAGATATTAACATGTTTTAATATGCTGTTCCTACCTATTAACAAGTTATAAAACATATTATTAGTTGTCCGTATCCCAGCAGTAACCAATTGGCTATTGCTGGGCTACGGACTGGAACGTTTCCGTAGCCCAACAGTAGACGTTTCAGTCCGTAGCTTAACAGTAGCCAATTGGATGCTGCTGGAATACGAAAAACTAATAATATTTATTATAACTTGTTAATAGGTAGGAACAACGTATTAAAACATGTTAATATTTTCATATTTTTCTTGTTTATGAAGTTTAGACATAATTCGAAAGTTTTTCAACTCCCAGACTGAACGTTTATTAACATTAACGCAATGTTAAATGCTAGGCTATGGACTTCAACAAAAAATTGAGGTTTATTGTTTTTAATTTTAATTATGAAATTTTGATTGCACCTACAACGTAGTAACTTCACTTGAGTTACAATTTTTTTTTAATAAAAATAAACTTGGTCCGTATTTCATTAACGTGCGTACTTTTATAGATAAATCAATTGCCGTTTAAATCAAACTTATCATGTCTTCACTTAACATTGCGTTAATGTTAATAAACGTTCAGTCTAGGAGTCGAAAAACTTTCACATTGTGTCTAAATTTCATTAACAAGAAAAATATGAAGATATTAACATGTTTTAATACGCTGTTCCTACCTATTAACAAGTTATAAAACATATTATTAGTTGTCTGTATCCCAGCTGTAGCCAATTGGCTACTACTGGGCTGCGGACTGGAACATTTCCATAGCCCAGCAGTAGCCAATTGGCTACTGCTAGGCTACGAACTTTAACAACAAATTGAGATTTATCATTTTTAATTTTAATTATGGAATTTTGATTGTACCTATAACGTAGTAACTTCACTTGAGTTGCAAAATTTTTAAATAAAAATAAACTTGGTCCATATTTCATTAACGTGCGTACTTTTATAGAGAAATCAATTGCCGTTTAAATCGAACTTATCATGTTTTCACTTAACATTGCGTTAATGTTAATAAACGTTCAGTTTGCGAGTTGAAAAAGTTTCACATTGTGTCTAAACTTCATAAACAAGAAAAATATGAAGATATTAACATGTTTTAATATGTTGTTCCTACCTATTAACAAGTTATAATACATATTATTAGCTGTCCGTATTCCAGCAGGAGCCAATTAGCTACTGCTAGGCTACGGACTTTAACAAAAAATTGAGGTTTATTATTTTTAATTTTAATTATGGAATTTTGATTGCATCTACAACGTAGTAACTTCACTTGAGTTGCAAAATTTTCAAATAAAAATAAACTTGGTCCGTATTTCATTAACGTGCGTACTTTTATAGAGAAATCAATTGCCGTTTAAATCGAACTTATCATGGTTTCACTTAACATTGCGTTAATGTTAATAAACGTTCAGTCTAGGAGTCGAAAAACTTTCACATTGTGTTTAAACTTCATAAATAAGAAAAATATGAAGATATTAACATATTTTAATACGCTGTTCCTACCTATTAACAAGTTATAAAACATATTATTAGTTGTCCGTATCTCAGCAGCAGCCAATTGGCTACTGCAGGGCTACGGACTAGAACGTTTTTGTAGCCCAACAGTAGATATTTCAGTCTGTAATTGGCTACTGCTGGAATACGAAAAACTAATAATATGTATTATAATTTGTTAATAGATAGGAATAACGTATTAAAACATGTTAATATCTTCATATTTTTCTTGTTTATGAAGTTTATATACAATTCGAAAGTTTTTCAACTCCCACACTGAACGTTTATTAACATTAATGCAATGTTAAATGAAAACATAGTTTGATTTAAACGATAATTTATTTCTCTATAAAAATACACACGTTAATGAAATACGGACCAAATTTATTTTTATTTGAAAAATTTACAACTCAAGTGAAGTTACTACGTTATAGGTGCAATTAAAATTTCATAATTAAAATTAAAATTATAAACCTCAAATTTTTATTAAAGTTCGTAGCCTAGCAATAGCCAATTGGCTACTACTGGGCTATGGACTGGAACGTTTCCATAGCCCAGCAGTAGCCAATTGGCTACTGCTAGGCTACGGACTTCAACAAAAAATTAAGGTTTATCATTTTTTATTTTAATTATGGAATTTTGATTGCACCTATAACGTAGTAACTTCACTTGAGTTACAATTTTTTCTAATATAAAATAAACTTAGTCCGTATTTCATTAACGTGCGTACTTTTATAGAGAAATCAATTGCCGTTTAAATTGAACTTATCATGTTTTCACTTAACATTGCGTTAATGTTAATAAATGTTCAATCTGGGAGTTGAAAAACTTTTACATTGTGTCTAAACTTCATTAACAAGAAAAATATGAAGATATTAACATATTTTAATACGTTGTTCCTACCTATTAACAAGTTATAAAACATATTATTAGTTGTCCGTATTCCAACAGTAGCCAATTGGCTACTACTGGGCTACGGACTGGGACGTTTCCATAGCCCAACAATAGCCCTAGGCTATGGATTTCAACAAAAAATTAAGGTTTATTGTTTTTAATTTTAATTATGAAATTTTGATTGCACCTACAACGTAGTAACTTCACTTGAGTTACAAATTTTTTTAATAAAAATAAACTTGGTCCGTATTTCATTAACGTGCGTACTTTTATAGATAAATCAATTGCCATTAAAATCAAACTTATCATGTCTTCACTTAACATTGCTTTAATGTTAATAAACATTCAGTCTAGGATTCGAAAAACTTTCACATTGTGTCTAAACTTCATTAACAAGAAAAATATGAAGATATTAACATGTTTTAATACGCTGTTCTACCTATTAACAAGTTATAAAACATATTATTAGTTGTTCGTATCCCAGCTATAGCCAATTGGCTACTACTGGGCTACGGACTGGAACGTTTCCATAGCCCAGCAGTAGCCAATTGGCTATTGCTAGGCTACGGACTTCAACAAAAAAATTGAGGTTTATCCTTTTTAATTTTAATTATGGAATTTTGATTGTACCTATAACGTAGTAACTTCACTTGAGTTGCAAAATTTTCAAATAGGAATAAACTTGGTTCGTATTTCATTAACGTGCGTACTTTTATAGAGAAATCAATTGCCGTTTAAATCGAACTTATCATGTTTTCACTTAACATTGCGTTAATGTTAATAAACGTTCAGTTTGCGAGTTGAAAAACTTTCACATTGTGTCTAAACTTCATAAACAAGAAAAATATGAAGATATTAACATATTTTAATATGTTGTTCATACCTATTAACAAGTTATAATACATATTATTAGTTGTTCGTATTCCAGCAGGAGCTAATTGGCTACTGCTAGGCTACGGACTTTAACAAAAAATTGAGGTTTATCGTTTTTAATTTTAATTATGGAATTTTGATTGTACCTACAACGTAGTAACTTCACTTGAGTTGTAAAATTTTTTAAAAAAATAAACTTGGTCCGTATTTTATTAAGGTGCATACTTTTATAGATAAATCAATTACTGTTTAAATCGAACTTATCATGGTTGCACTTAACATTGTGTTAATGTTAATAAACGTTCAGTCTAGGAGTCGAAATTTTTTTACATTGTGTCTAAACTTCATAAACAAGAAAAATATGAGGATATTAACATGTTTTAATACGTTGTTCCACATATTAACAAGTTATAATACATATCATTAGTTGTCCGTAGCCTAGTAGTAGCCAATTGGCTACTGCTAGGTTATGGACTGAAACGATTTCTTAGCCCAACAATAGCCAATTGGCTACTGCTAGGTTACGGATTTCAACAAAAAATTGAGGTTTATCGTTTTTATTTGAATTATAGAATTGTTATTGCACTTACAGCGTAGTAACTTCACTTGAGTTGCAAATTTTTCAAATAAAAATAAATTTGGTCCATATTTCAGTAACGTGCGTACTTTTATAGATAAATCAATTGGCTAATGCAAACTTAAGTTAAATTAATCTAAACCTATCATATATATAATAAAGTATATATGAACTTTTTCAAAAAATAACTAAATTAAATAAGCCTATGAATATTGCAAAAAACATAAATTTGGGATATTTTAGAAAGGAGAATTTTTTTTAATAAAAAATTTAATTTAATTTTTTTTTTTTTTTAAACTTGGCCTGCCGGAGGGCCTACAGGCGGGCAGGTGGCCAGAGTACCTGCTGGAAGGCCCACCGGAGGGCCGACCGGCTGGCCGGCGCGGATAGAGACTTCATATTTGTCTCGATCCGCCGGCCGGTCGGCCTTCGGGCGAAATATTTTTTTTTTATGGCTACGCAAACCCGTAGCCATTTTGTCGCTCGTGTTTTTTTTTTTTTTTTTAGATACAACTACGAAATGTTTTTCAAGGTTTTTCATTTCCCTCTTCTTTTTTTCCCTCTCTTCTCTCTCTCTACGAAATTTTCTTTCTCTTCTCTCTAAGGCACTACCATCAACCACCTATGGCCACCATCACTACTACCAAAGGCACCATCACCACCACTAACCACCACCATGGGCGCTACTAACACTACCAACATCACCAAGGGTACCACCACCACCACCAAGGGCACCATCACCATGACCGCCATCTCCTTTTCTCTTTTCTTTAGGTAAATAGTTTAAAGTTTATATTTTCCTTCTTTTTTGTCTACTATACACATATGTATATATATGTGTGTGTATATATATATGTATGTGTGTGTGAATTTTAGATTTTTGTTCAATCTATAGTTTTTGTACTTAATTTTATGTTTATTTCTAATTTTATTTAGTGATATTTGACATAAATATTTGGTATTATATTGGCATAAATATTGTGTGAATTAAAAATGTTGTATTGTTGTCATATTTGGTTGTGCAATATGAAATGTTATTTGGTAGTACAATATACTTCTTAGATATTTTGGACCTTTAGTGTTAAATTGGGCTATGAATTCACATGCTAGGTTGTTTATTAGGTTGTTTATTATGAAGTAAATGTGAAGTACATGTGTAGAATGTTGTTAAAAGTTAGAGACTTTATGTGGGTGTTGTTGTTTGATGTAGTTGTATAATATGTTGAATATATGTTTGATAAAATGCTTGAATGAGTGTTTTTAGCCTACATACATTGCATACAACATATATACATGATACATGCTTACAAAATAAGATCTAAAGTTGGAATCTTGTAAATTTCCTTCGATTTCAAATGGAAATGTGACTTGTTTATGTTGTTAGCTAGTTAGATTGCTAAAAATGATTACCAAGTGAACTTAATGGTGCTCTCGTACAAGTTAATTGCTAACGGAAATAAGGTAAAATATGTGTAAATGCTATAAGTGGTAGCCTACTTTGCTATCACTAGATTTGTGAAACGATTGAATTATTAGTTGTGAATACTTTATGAGTTATATTAAATTAAACGATTGGATTATGATGTTTTGCAAGTTTTATAGTTCGTTTTGCAACAAAGTTCCATTATGCACATTTTAGATCATAGCTTTTAACTTATAGAAGTCAAAGAGTTTAGTTGCAAGTTTACGAATCACTTTGGAAATGTAACTAAAGTATACTTAGCTTATTTTGAACTTAGAAAGTCTTTGTTTTATGAATTGTAATTCATCTTGAGAACTTGTGAGTAAAGACAGGTCTAGCTAATATTGTGAGACTTAGAAACTTTCTACAACATGAAATTTAAATTACTTGGACTTGTAAATATTGCTAGGCTTATATAGACCTATTATGAAGAAATATTGCATTTAGCATGTTATGCATAAGCAAAGTTTCAAGAAGGTGTTCTTGTGTATTTGTTGTTGGCATTGAATATAACTATACAAGTGTTGGAATGTAGCCAATTAAGGTGAGACTTTGTCACACCATCAAAGGAAGTGCAATATACTAGTTTATATTTGTATGTATATATATATAATCTATATTTTATTTGTAATTTATTGGTTTTTTCATTTATTTATTTAATTTTTATTCGTCATCACTACCAAGGGTACCACCAAAGACATCACCAAGAGTACCACCCCCATTACCACTATCAAAAGTATCATCAACACCACCAATGGCACCATCACCATCACCACCACCACCACCAAGAGCACCACCATCATATTCTTATCTCTATCTATAGGTAAATAGTTTAGAGTTGAATATGTACCACACTTATAGTTCAATATGTATATATGTTAATGCCGATAATATGTATATGTTAATGCCGATGTAGCGAATATGAAATGTTATTTGATTAGTGGTGCTATTATTTTGTTATATGTGAAAATAATAAAGTCATGTGCTAATTTAGAGTTGAAATAATAGAGTTGAGCTAATTTAAAATTGAAATAATAAAGTCATACTAATTTAGAATTGAAATAATGGAATCACGTGCTTAAATGTAATACTTTTGTTAAGTGATTTAGGATTGACTTTGTTGAGATTTAAAGAAAAAGTGGAGAATGATCCATTCGAGTATTTATCGAATTGGAAAGATGATGTTGGAGAAAATAATCCTTTTTCATATGGAGTTGAGTGTTGTGGTATTGCAAATACTATGTCCCTGTGTTTTCAAGCTTTTCTAAATACATACTCGATGGAGGGAATGTGACTGAACATTTTTCTTATATGTTTGACGATAAAATTATCCCTATTAAGGACTATGGAGATCTAACTTACAATGGTTCAAAATGTGGTAGAATTTCTCTTTTCTATATGAATGCATCAATTTTTTCCAACTTGTATCCCTTTTTATGCAAATGGCATTAGTGTTACAAAAAATTATATATTAGAAGAGTAGATAATAAGGTAATTTCATACAAACGATACTTCCATACGCAAAACATTACTTAGGAGATTCAATTATATTTTTTGCTAGAAGCCTTGGACTGATTCCAAGTTTCTTATTAATTATTTTCTCTTCTAACTCATGAGCTTTTGGTGTTATTTTAATACTATTTCACTGGTTAGATTGTGTCGGGAGAAGAAATTTGGCAATATATATATATATGTAGATGAGGAATTTAATAAATTAAACTGCTCTAAATATCTTCAAGCAATATTTGTGTGTTATTTATGCATATTTATTTGTGGTGTAATAGGAGATGACTTTGGAAGAGCATGAGAAAGTACAGAAAGAGAAATGAAAGCTTTGCAGGCATTAAAATCATGTGAGTGAGATGATTAGAAGACAATAGTAGATCATTTTAGTTTTTTTTATAAATTAATATTATTTTTGTATTAGTTTTTTTTGTAAATATTATAAATCTATTGTAAATATTAAAATTTTTGTAAATAATAATTTGTATTTTTAATATATATTTTTTTATATTTATAATTATTTTTATATTAATAATTAATTAGCGACGGAATAGCTACGGCAATGTGCCGACAAAAGGCTACGGATATTTGGCGACAATTAGCTACAAATTGGCTACCATAACAATCCGTAACCGTGGACGATGGCCGATTTACGACCGAAATGGCTACTGCTTTACTACGGATGTTAATAGTTAATAACAAAATCAAAATTTTAGTTGGCTACGGATGGGCTACGACTATTTTGGTACGGAAGTTATAAAAAATAAATACAAATTAATTTCCGAAATTGGCTACAGAATATCAAATTGGTGACAGGGCTTTTTACTACGGATGGTATTCTGTAGCCTAATGGTCGTCCGTCCCAATTTGGCTATTGTTAAGCTACAAATTTTGGCCGTCGCCTCAACCTTTTTTTCTTGTAGTGCATGCCACACAATGTAAGAAAACTTCGTTCTAAAGGAAGCATACAAATTAACTAGTACCCTTCAAGAGTTTAAGGTAACTTTATCCTTTGCAGAATACATTTATGCTTCCTTTTCTTATATAATCTTGGATAGTCAAACTGATTGGGATATATTCATCTTCTTTTATGATTTGTACAGGACGAGCTGAATCAACTGAGTATATAGTATCGTCTCTGAACTTTGATCATGTAGAGGCATGACAATCTGAACGAACTAAAGGAAGATGTGCGACAATAATCAAGGATCTAAGGGATTATGTGGATGTGTTGTTTCCTATAGTTTATATATATATATATATATATATATATATATGTAGATATACATCATGGCCTTAAGATAGCCAGCTACAAGCTTGTCCTATGATGAATTGACATGGCTATATATAAACTGTAAGCACAGAAATATTAATGTTATAGCAAAGTTGTATATGAAAAAGTTCTGATTCATTAGGTTGTTGCTATTCTTTTCAAAACTTTGTGTCCACATTAAGTTGATCTAACTACAAGATGGTCAAACTCTGGTAGTATATGATGTTTTTAATTTCTATACTCTACGTACTTCAAATGCTAGCTTGAGGCTATACCTTTTCCACATCCTGAATAAAAACAAAATGATCAATGAGCTTTTCGACTAACACAAAAGCTCAGCTATGTTGGGCTGCTATTCCTAGAAAATAAAGGAAATCAATGGACAGTTACTACGGGTTCCTGTGGTTTCTAATGTAGTGAACGACCATAATTTGCAATTTTTATGAGTGCAACGCCATGGGTAATTTTTTTTAAGAGCAAAACCAAATGTCAACACTAATATTCTTGCACCGGTTGCTGGTTTGAGATTAATTGAGTAATTGAAAAAAATAAAAAAAACAAAGATAAATTGAGTGACTTCCTAAAAAAGTTAAAGTACGATAGATAGTAGAAATATGCATAAAAACTTCAAGCCACAAGATTGATGAAATTTTGTCCACAAAAAAAAAAAACAAAATAGATGGAATTCAAAAACAAAAACAAAATAGATGGAATTCAAACAGCTAAACCCCTAATTTGGTAAAGCATTGTGTGTATCTCATTATTGGGAGGAAACCCGAAATTAAAGTACAAACAACAAATGCACAGCAGAACTAACACCCTCCAACCTTGTATAAACCTATTAGGAAGCAACAAATAGAGCCAACAACAATATGCACAAATCTGAAAATTCCAAAAAATAGAGCAACACTAATATTTTAACGTGAAAAACCTCCCCAACGTGGATAGTAAAAACCACGGGACCGTAGTCCACCAAAAAACTTCCACTATCAACAAATAATGGGTACAAGAGAGTCTTCTCTAGCTACAACTAGAGGCATACACAATACATTCACAAAGAATAACATATTCTTGCAAATATAACAACACAAGAGAGATTAAACCAATAATAGGAGAGAAATCACCAAAAATGCTGCTACTGTTCACGCAGCAAAAACGGCACTTTGAGAGCTCCGATCTGAAATCTGACCGTACAGATTGAAGACCCACGAGTTGTGAACGTGCACACAAAATTTTAGCTCGATCGTACCACAAATGACCCTCCGATTGTCAATTTGATGAAGATTGCGCAGGCTAAAATTTTTGCTCTCTTCTTCTTCTTTCTCTCTTTGTTTCTATCTCTCTCTCTCGTTTTTTTTTTCACTCTCACACACACCACATGACAGATCAGTCAACTTGACTGATCTGTCTTCACCTTTTTTTTGTTTATTGTTTTTCTCTTTTTTTTTGTTTTGTTTTCTTTTTGTCAAAAAGCAAAAGCAAAAGCAAAAATAATTACCAAACCACATGGGTTGGTCTACACAACAAACTCCCCCACCAACTCATGTGGGTGGGTCAATCAACCCGACAACCAAATGACATATCTCAAGCTTCTCTCTTGGCAACACATTCGTCAACATATCAGAGCCATTATCATTTGTATGAACTTTTTCAAGTTTCAACAACTTTGAATTCAAAACATCCCTGATCCAATGGTACCTCACATCAATATGTTTTGATCTTGAATGAAATGAAGAATTCTTACTAAGATGTATTGCACTTTGATTGTCGCAATACAAGACATAATCATCTTGCTCAAACCCAAGTTCTTCCAGAAACTTTTTCATCCATAGCAACTCCTTACATGCTTCAGTTGCTGCAATGAACTCCGCTTCAGTAGTGGAAAGGGCAACACACTTTTGCAATCTTGATTGCCATGCCACAGCTCCCCCTACAAAGGCAATCAAAAAATCTGAAGTAGACTTACGAGTATCAACGTCTCCAGCCATATCAGCATCTGTGTAACCCACAAGCATAGGCTTCTCATATCCAAAGCAAAGTCTCAATTTGGATGTGCCTCGAAGATATCTCGTAATCCACTTCACTGCATTCCAGTGTTCTCTCCCAGGATTTGAGAGAAAATGACTCACCGTACCAACTGCATGTGCTATGTTTGTCCGTGTATACACCATAGCATACATCAAACTTCCCACTACTGAAGAATATGAAACATTATGCATATCTTTCTTTTCTTCATTTGTAGAAGGACACTGTTGAGCACTTAGCTTAAAGTGAGTAGCAAGAGGAGCACTAACCACTTTAGCTTTATCCATGTTGAACTTTTGAAGTACTTTCTCGATGTACTTCTCCTATGACAAATACACCTTTTTGTCATTTCTGTCTCGATTGATTCTCATGCCAAGAATCTGTTTTGCCGGTCCTAAGTCTTTCATAGCAAAAGACTTATTCAATTGTTTCTTCAACCTGTCAATTCTTGAAGAATTCCTACCAATAATCAACATATCATCAACATATAGCAACAGGATAATAAAATCATCATCAGAGAATTTTTGAGTAAAAACACAATGGTCCGAAGAAGTTTTCCTGTAGCCTTGCTCCCCCATAATAGATTCAAACTTCTTATACCATTGTCGAGGTGCTTGTTTCAAGCCATAAAGACTTTTCTTCAGTTTACACACATAATCCTCTTTTCCTTTTTCTTTGAATCCCTCCGGTTGCTCCATGTAAATTTCTTCCTCCAAATCACCGTGAAGAAAAACAGTTTTCACATCCATCTACTCAATCTCTAGATCAAGACTAGCAGCCAAACCCAGAACAACTCGAATGGATGATATTTTCACAATTGGAGAGAAAATCTCATCAAAGTCAACACCTTTCTCTGACTGAACTCTTTCACAACCAGTCTTGCTTTGTATCGTGGCTGTGAAATATTTTCTTGTTGCTTTAACCTGTAAACCCATCTGTTTTTCAAAGCTCTTTTTCCTTTAGGCAACTTCACCAACTCAAATGTGCAATTTTCATGCAAAGATTTCATCTCATCTTGCATAGCTTCCATCCACTCATTTTTATGTTTATCATCCATAACTTCTTCAAAGCTTTCAGGTTCATCTCCATCTGTCAATAAAACATACTCATCAGAAGAGTATCTCATAGAAGGTTGTCTGTCTCTAACGGATCTCCTGAGTGGAACAGTTGGTGGAGTCTCAGGCTGACTATCATCATCACCTACCTCAACCTGTGTAGGACTTTCTGCTTGATCATCATCAGGGAAATTACCTTGATCATCATCTTCAACATGCTCTGTTGCTGGTGGCGTTGAAGGCACTATATCAAGATCAGCCAATTCATCTGACTGTTGGGGTAACTCTTTCTCTGCTTTGCCAATGTCCTAAATTGTTTGATCCTCCACAAATACAACATCTCTGCTTTTGACAATTTTCTTCTCAATTGGATCATATAGCCTATAACCAAATTTATCAAGGCCATAACTGACAAATATACATTGTCGTGTCTTCACATCAAGTTTGGACCTTTCATCATTTGGAATGTGTACAAACGCCTTGCATCCAAAGACTCGCAAATGATCATAAGAAACATTTTTTCCTGTCCAAACTCTATTAGGAACATCAAGCTTTAATGGAATACATGGTGAGAGATTCAACAAATGAACAACAGTATTCAAAGCCTCACCCCAGTATGAATGTGGTAGATTTGCATGTGAAAGCAAACATCTTACCTTTTCAATCAAAGTTCTATTCATTCTCTCAGCAACACCATTCAAATGTGGTGTCTTTGGCGGTGTCTTTTGATGCCTGATACCTTGCTCCCTGTAATATCAGTCAAATGGACCACAATATTCACCTCCATTATTTGTATGGATGCATTTCAACTTTCTTCCTATTTTTCTTTTAACAGATGCTTGAAACTGCTTAAATATATCCAACACTTGATCTTTAGACTTTAAGGTATAAGCCCAAGTCTTCCTGGAGTAGTCATCAATAAACATCACAAAGTAAAGAGAACCACCAAGTGTTTTAATTTTCACCGAACCACATACATCCGAATGTACCAGCTCAAGTACATTTTCCTTCCTAGAAGGTGGATGACTCTGGAAAGAAACTCTGTTCTGCTTTCCTGCAAAGCAATGATCACATTTTCTCATATGTGGATCTGTTAGTCTCGATAAAATTTTCTTCTTGGATAAAACTGAAATTCCCTTCTCACTCATGTGACCCAGTCGCTTGTGCCACAACTTTGTTGCATCTTCATTTTCCACTACATTGACAATACTCTTGGAAACCTTTGAATTCATCAAATACAAAGTTGAGCATTTCTTACCTTTGGCTACAACCATAGAGCCCCTTGTAAGTTTCTATTGACCAATACCGAAGGTATTGAGAAAACCTTCATCATCAAGTCTACCTGCAGAGATCAAATTTAATCAAATGTCAAGAACATGTTTCACATCTTTAAGGATTAATTTGTCGCCATTTTCGGTCTCCAAACAAACATCTCCTATACCGACAACTTTGGAGATACCATCATTACCCATTTTCACAACCTCAAAATCACCAACTTTATAAGACATAAAAAAGTCCTTTCGAGAAGTAGCATGAATAGAAGAACCAATGTCAATCACCCAACATGTATCATGACATGCAAGATTAATAACATTATTGTCATATACAATGAAAAACTTCTGTGTAGTGGTAGCAACTCGATCTTTACCACTATCATCATCTTTCTTCTTATCATTATCTTTGTTTTTATTTTCATTTTGCAATATTCTGCAAAATCTCTTGATATGACCCATTTTTCCACAGTGATGACATTTGACATTACTGTACTTCCCTCTTGACTTGCTTCTACTACTTCTTCTATTTCCCGAACCTTTTTGCTTATTCCTCCCCCTAGATTCAGTAACCAAAGCATCTGACTCTGAAGAGGAATTTTGTGACTTTCTTCTAGCTTCTTCATTTAAAAGTCTACTTTTAGCTAGATTCAAAGTGATTCCACCATCTGGGGTTGAGTTACACAATGACATTCTAAATGCCTCTCATGAGTCCGGTAAAGTACCAAGAAGCAATAACCCCTTAAGTTCATCATCCAATTTAATTTCAGTGGCAGTTAACTGATTTATAATCACAAGATATTCATTTACATGATCAGTTATAGGGGTTTTATCTCGGTATCTTAAATTTATCAATTGTTTTATCAAAAACAACTTGTTGCTCCCACACTTTTGTGCATACAATTCTTCAAGTTTGTTCTATAATGTGCGTGCGTGTGTTTCTTCTCTAATGTGGTCCATCACATTATCATCTACCCATGTCCTGATATAACCACACACTTGTTTGTGAAATAATTTTCATTCTTCATCAGTTTTATTTTCGGGTTTTTCAGTAGTAAACACCGGTAGATAATAATCTTTCACATACAACAAGTCTTCTATTTTTCTTTTCCACATGGCATAATTCAAACCATTCAAAAATATCATTCTACTTGTATTAACTTCCATTGTTTACACAAGACAACAATTTAATAACCAAGCTCTGAGGTCACTTTGTTGGGAGGAAACCCGGAATCAAAGCACAAACAACAAATGCACAGCAGAAATAACACCCTCCCACCTTGTATAAACCTGTTAGGAAGCAACAAATAGAGTCAACAACAATATGCACAAATATGAAAATTATAGAAAATAGAGCAACACCAAGATTTTAACGTGGAAAACCTCCCTAACGTGGAGAGTAAAAACCACGGTGTTGTACATTTTAAATTACTCGCAAGTGCACGAACCGTATGAAGGTATAGCTTAGGCAAATACGAGGTCGATCCCTCAGAGACTTGTTCAGTTAAGATCAAATTTTAGACTCAGATTTAGACTTCCTAATCTAGTTGGAAAGATTGATATTCTAGGTTGAGATAAAATAATAAAAGACTAAACAATAAATCTAAATAAGTAAGACAATTAAAAATCCTAAGACAAAAGTAGTTAATAATTTTAAGAACAAAAATAAAGTAAAACTAAAAGAATATATAATGAATCTAGAGACTTAATAAATAAATTCTAAAAAAACAACAACTAAAAAATTGAATGAAATAAATTAATAAATTCTAAAACGAACACAATTAATAACTTGAGTAAAATCAATTAAAATAAACTAAAACAAGGAAATATTAGAAAAGAAAATAACTAATTAAATAAAAAGCGAATGTTAAAAAGTGAGACTAAACAAGTAATCGTAAAAGGCTAAGGCTCGGAATCCACATTGCTAATCCTAACGTCAACTATATTTGATCATTAATTTTCCCCAAATTAAACTACATGATAATTTCGCAGTCTAGCCTCGCTACCATGGAAAATATTATCTTTTAAGCCCAAAGTTAATGAAACCAAAAGTATGTTTATTCTTACTTTGCAAAAGAATCTTCAAATCATTAATTGTATCCCAACTAGAAATCACAATTAATATTTGGCATTAAAAATCAAAACTTTTAATTATTAAGAATTATTCAAAGCTTGATAAAAACATGATTAAACCCATCAAAGAAATTATCTCAACAATTGATGAAAGAATAAACATTAAACATGAATGATCAAGTTATGGAGAAAAATTAATTCACAAACATAGCATCAATTAAAATTAACAAGGTTTTATCGTCACCTCAGCGAATAAATTTAGCCTGACATACTAAAGAAACTAAAATAATAATTCTGGAAAGTAAACATTATTTAAATAAATTAAAGTAAAGGAAAGAAAACGTTACAGAGTTTAGACGTGAAGAAACTCCAAAAGCATCTTAATGTCTCGCAAAAGAAGAAAAACTAATAAACTAAACTAATTTTTTGTTTTGAATTTCCGCCGCTGCTGCTCTCCTCGCTTCTGCCTCGTTCATGTGCCTTAAATAGGCACAAGTCTCTTCTTTCATTTTTTTTTCAACCGACCTTGGCCAATGGGCCAAGGCTTAACTTTTTCTTTCTTTTCTTTTTTTCTTTTCGCTTTTGTGTCCAAAGTCCAATTTGGACTTGGATGACTGCACAGGAATTTCTTTTGGCCAAGGCATTAATGCCTTGGTCAACCCTTGTTCTTTTTTTTTTTTCCTTTTGTAATTTTATTCCTTTCCAAAGTCTTTAATAAATCTTCTTCAAAGAGCTTCTCATCATTTTCTTCTTATGCAATTCTTTAAGATTTCGCTCCAAAAGCTATTTTATCATCACAACTCTTGATCTGCATGTCCCAGTGATCTTCATATTTAATGGTTTCTTCACGTACGAGTAACTTTTTAACCCTAAAATATGTGAAAAAAAAACCTTAAATAAGTGATAAACAATTAATGCCTTAATACTTATTAATTAAGCTCAAATTGGATGCTACAAACTCTAATTTAAATATAAAAAATATGCAAACCCTGACTTATATCACAACCCCCAATCAGCGTATTGGTAGTCCCTAGTAATTGAAGCGATATAAAAGATTATTGAAATGCAAAAATAAATGATTTTTCTTTTCTTCCCTAAACCTTCACTCAAGTCAATATACCAAGCAAAAAAACTACAATTGTTAGAGATGTTCACATATCATCAACTCAACGTGTGTGAATGATTTAGCAAGCACAATACCAACTTCTCATCTTTAGATGTCACGACTCAGGTCCCCTTTTAGAGAATACATGTCAACTCAATCCTTACAGATATTATCACTCAACAAACAACAACACTCAGAAGATAAAGTGTAATACTCTCAACTAGTATATGTGAGTGGAGGAATATAGACAGATAAAAATCTCACATATAAGCATGTATGAAGGAACAGTAATGAAGAAGATATAATATATAGGCTTATGAAAGGAATACCAAAAATACTTCATATCACCCTTTTAGATCCATCACATATAGTCAACATTGCCATGTAACCCCTAAGATCGAGTAAGGACTTTTTTAGGACGCAATGTAGGTAAAAAAGATATATATATAGGGGTTAAGATTAAGTGGTGAATGTTGAAAGTGTCTCAAGATTACTTGGAAAATACTTTCAGCTTTTCTGTTCAATACTTTTTTTTTCTTTTCTCATTCACATCTTTCACAACTCCATCAGTCTTTCACTGACTTTTTTTTCAAATTTTTTTTTTCCTTGTACTTTTTGTATATTTTTTCCCTATTTTTTTTTTTTTAAATAACACTTCTATCACTGTTTTTTTTTCAACCAAGAGAAGACTTCATTAGAGATATGAAGCATCTTACATACGTCATCCTACTCCAAGAAGATAAAACACTAGTTTCAAGAGTAGCTAATGCAACTAACTAATTTAAGCTCATAATCTCCATCAATGCTGAAAGAATGCTCCCACATCCTACTTGAAACACTTTGGGGAAACGGGTTTACAAAGGAAAGGCTAATTTCAAGGCTCAACGGGGCGACTAGCGATTATGTAAAGAAAAAAAAATATATATATATTATTATAAGGCTCAAACAAAAAACAAGGCCTAACTGTCATCTCTTAAAGATTTACATGGCTTACTCAAAATTTCATGACTTCACTTCAAGTGTGACATAAAGAATATTTAGGCAAATAAATGAAAGAATAATGAGACTATTGAACGATATAACATGAGCTTCCACAAAAGAAAATAACTAGATGGCCAAGAAAATAACTCTCTGCAATAAATGATAGGCTCAAGACTCACAAGGGTTGAAATAGTGTTCACAAATTATCTTCAGGTTATCTCATCATTCAATCCTTCAACAAAAAGTAGTATTGTGTTGCTACATGAATGTGCAAGGAGCTGAGTATGATGACAGTGAATTCCTTTTCACAAAAGCGGCTAATTAACTTGACATACAACTTAAGCTATGGCAAGGGAAAAGGAAGGGAGAAAACAAAAATAATGATGATTGCAAAATGACTCCCCACCCTCAATCAAAATCAAACATTGTCCTCAATGCTGAAAAATAAACTCTCAAATATATGCAACAATGAACAGAGAGTATAAAGAAAGCGCATGAGAACAAGTTAACTAAGAAAATAAAGTTTGTACGAGAACGTACCTGAAGCACTTGATAAGGAAAAGCAAAATAATGCCTTAAATCTGCAACTATTCAGTGAAACCCAAAAAACCAAAGAAAGCAAAGCAGCAGGAAACAACAAAAATAAAAATACTTTTTTTTTTACTTTTTTCATTTTTTTATATATTTTTTTTGTTGGCCGACCCTATTTACATCCCCATACAAAGGCTCCAAACTCTGGGAGGCACTCAAGCCAACTCTATGAAACAATAAAAATAATGAACGAACTAAAACAAAAATAGGAAAAAAGATAGAATTTAAATACCTGGATCCATTTAATGTCAGCCAGTAAGACAAATCCTGTGAAACTTCAAAAATAGAGTTAACCAAATACAATTAGAAAAATGCTGAGGAGAGACCATTAATTTTAAACCACCAACGTACTCAAACCCCGGTCAGTCCCCCATACTTAGGAGGGAAAGCTAGACATTATGCTTTCGGCCAATAGTTTTACTTTCATAGTATCCATCCTAGTTAACCCCAAGACTTCCATTACACAAGATAATCCATTTTCAAAAAAATGGTAAAGCCCACTATAACCCAGTGGAGGTCCAACCAAAAGTTGGGAAAAATAAAGATTGCATATAAAGTATTTTAATCCTGATAAACAGGATCATCTACCAGGACCTTTTCGATCTTTGGGTTTTTAAGTTCTAGAAATAGTTTTAATCGTTGCCCATTCACTTTAAATATATTACAATTATGAGGATTTTCAATTTCAATAGCACCATGAGGATAGACAGTACGCACAACATATGGACCAAACCACCTAGATCTCAGTTTTCCTGGAAATAAATGTAAACGGGAATTATAAAGTAAGACTTTTTGACTAGGCTCAAAGGATTTCCTAAAGATATTAGAATCATGCAATTTCTTCATTCTATCTTTATATGACTTGGCACAATCATAAGCATCATTACAGATTTCCTCCAACTCATTGAGTTGAAGTTTTCTTTGAAGGCCTGCCTTATCAAGATTAAAATTTAAAGTTTTGATAGCCCAGTATGCCTTATGCTCTAGCTCAACAGGAAGATGACATGCCTTACCAAACAGTAGACGATATGGCGACATTCCAATGGGAGTCTTATATGCTGTCCTATATGCCCACAATGCATCATCTAATTTCAAAGACCAATCTTTCCGTGTGGGATTTACAGTCTTTTCTAGAATTCTTTTTATCTCCCTATTGGATATTTCAACTTGGCCACTAGTCTGTGGGTGATAAGGAGTAGCTACCTTATGAGTAATGCCATATTTTTTCATTAACTGCTCAAACACCTTATTGCAAAAATGTCTACCCCCATCACTAATGATTGCCCTTGGAGTACCAAATCGTGCAAAAATATGTTCTTTCAAAAATTTAACAACTGTTCTATGATCATTACTCCTACATGCTTTAGCCTCTATCCATTTTGACACATAATCTACTCCAACTAGAATGTAAAGATTACCAAAAGAATTAGGGAATGGCCCCATAAAATTAATACCCCAAACATCAAAAATATCAACAATTAAAATTGGGTTCAAAGGCATCATTTTTTCTTACCAATACTCCCAAATCTCTGGCATCGTTCACAAGTTCTACAATAATCATGCGAATCACGAAATATAGAAGGCCAATAAAATCCACATTGCAAAATTTTAGTAGTTGTTTTCCTAGAGCTAAAGTGACCACCACATGCATGATAATGACAAAAAGAAATAATATTTTGTTGTTCACTTTCAGGAATGCATCTTCTAATAATCTGGTCAGGACAATATTTAAACAAGTAGGGGTCATCCCAAGGAAATGTTTTACCTCAGACAAAAACTTGAACTTATCTTGTTTGTTCCAATGTGTTGGTAGCTGATTTGTAACCAAGTAGTTTACAATATCAGCATACCATGGTGTTTGAGAAATTTGTAGTAGCTGCTCATCAGGAAAAGACTCAACAATAGGAGAAACATTATCATCGTGCTCAATCACTAATCTAGATAAATGATCAGCTACTACATTTTCTGATCCCTTTTTATCTCTAATCTCAAGATCAAATTCTTGAAGAAGTAAAATCCATCTAATGAGTCTAGCCTTAGCATCTTTTTTAGAGAACAAATATTTCAAATCAGTCAAAAAATATGACAACTTTAGACCCTAGAATATAAGATCTGAATTTTTCCAAAGCAAAAACAACAGCCAATAGTTCTTTCTCAGTTGTGGAATAGTTCAATTGAGCATCATTCAGTGTTCTGTTAGCATAATAAATCACATGAGGAAATTTATCAATTCGCTGACCTAAAACAGCACCAATCGCATAATCAGAAGCATCACACATAATTTCAAAAGGCACATTCCAATCAGGTGGTCTAATAATAGGTGCAGAAGTCAATTCATTTTTCAGTCTATTGAAAGCTTCAATGCATGCATCATCAAAAACAAAAGGTGTATCCTTACCAAGGAGATTACATAAAGGTCTAGCTATCTTACTAAAATCTTTTATGAACCTCCTATAAAATTCTGCATGGCCAAGAAATGATCTAATTTCTTTTACATTCCTAGGAAAATGAAGATTAGAAATCAAATCAATTTTTGCCTTATCTACTTCAATGCCCTTTTCAGATATGATATGACCGAGTACAATACCCTTTTTAACCATGAAGTGACATTTTTCCCAATTAAGCACAAGATTCTTTTCTTTACACCTAGCTAGCACCAAAGATAAATTATGCAAACAAGTATCAAATGAAGTTCCAAAGATAGAAAAATCATCCATAAACACTTCTAAAAATTGCCCAACCATATCAGAAAAAATACTAATCATGCATCTTTGAAAAGTGGCCGGAGCATTGCACAACCCAAAAGGCATGCGACGATATGCAAAAGTGCCAAATGGACATGTAAATGTGGTCTTTTCTTGATCCTCAGGTGCAATTGCAATTTGATTATAACCAGAATATCCATCAAGAAAACAATAATATGTATGACCAGCTAATTTTTCCAACATCTGATCTATGAAAGGGAGAGGGAAGTGATCTTTCCTAGTCATAGAATTCAACTTACGATAATCAATACTCACTCTCCACCCAGTTTTCACTCTTGTTGGAACTAGCTCATCATCTTCGTTTTTAACAACAGTTACACCAGACTTCTTAGGTACTACCTGCACAGGACTCACCCAATTACTATCAGAAATAGGATAGATAACACCTACATCTAAAAGTTTTAGAATTTCAGCCTTTACCGCATCCTGCATGATAGGATTTAGACGCCTTTGTGATTCACGTGTAGGCTTAGCATCTTCCTCCAAATGGATTCTATGCATAACAACTGATGGACTAATACCCTTAATGTCTGCTATTGTCCAACCTATGGCCTCTTTATGCTATTGTAAAACACTCACTAACTGACGTTCTTGAGACTCATCTAAATCAGAAGCTACAATGGCGGGCAGTGTCTCATTAGCTCCTAAAAAGACATATTTAAGGGTACCTAGCAAAGGCTTTAACTCTAACTTAGATGGCACGACTACAGATGGTAATGGTGGTGATGAGGAAAGGGTAAACGGTAATGGTTTAGGCTGCCACTTATCAACATTCATGAGAGGCACAGAATCTAGCAAAGAATGAACCTCAGCAACAACATTATCAATATCCACATCAAAACCAAAATGTGCTAAACATGTTTCTAATGGGTCAACACAACTTGACTGCACAAATGCATCATGAACTAAATCTTCAATCATATTAATTTCACAAACATCATCATTATCATAAGGCATTTGTTTACTTATATGGAAAATATTAAGCTCAATAGTCATGTTACCAAAAGAAATTTTCATCACACCATTTCTACAATTAATCAATGCATTTGATGTGGCTAAAAATGGATGACCCAAAATAACATGAGTTTGCACAACAAGGTTATCAACAGGCTCAGTATCCAGAACAACAAAATCCACTGGGAAGTAAAAAGTATCTACCTTAATCAAAACATCCTCAATTATACCTCTCGGAATTTTAAATGATCTATCTGCTAATTGCAGTGTCATCCTAGTAGGCTTTAGTTCACCTAGACCTAATTGCAGGTAAACAGAGTAAGGCAGTAAATTCACACTTGCACCTAAATCTAGCAAAGCTTTCTCAATCTGATGTTCTCCAATTTTGCAAGAAATAGTAGGAGATCCAGGATCTTTATACTTAACAGGATATTTATTTTGGATCACTGAGCTTACCTGTTCTATTAAAAATACTTTTTTCAGAACATTTGTCTTTCTTTTTGTTGTAACAAGATCTTTCAAAAATTTAACATACGCAGGCACTTGTTTAATGGCATCCAGAAAAGGTATATTTATTTGTACCTGCTTGAAGACCTCTAAAATGTCACCAACCTGTGCACTGTCCTTCTTATTAAGAAGCCTATGGGGAAATGGAGCTTTAGGCACGAACTCTTTAATTTCAGGCTCTATGACTCTAGGATGTGACTCTTTAGGCTCTATAGGTGTATCATATGATGAATGTACTCTACTTTCATTATGATCATCCTCAGAGTTTTTAGCTTTCTCTACTTTCCTATTGCTACGCTCAGGAACAGTCACATGATTATTAATTTGCTTGCCAGACCTAAGTGTAGTGATGGATTGCACATGCTCCTGCCCTGAATTAGAACTAGATGCCCCATTAATAGCATATTGCCCCTTTGGATTGGGTATGGGCTGACTTGAAAATTTTCCTTTCTCTCTTTCTCCTACCTGTGTGGCCAATTGACCCATCCGAGTCTCTAACTTAGCTATAGCATTAGTGTTCAATTAAGTTGAATTTTTCATTTCCTGAATTGTCTGGGTCGTGGTCTGCATGAATGCTTTAAGAGACTCCTCTAGTGATGATTGTTGCCTAGACAGACCTGCAAACTGAGGTGGAACCTGAGCATGAGAGTAGTTCTGATTAGGTGGCCTAAACTGATTCTGATATTGCACTGGTGGGACAACTGGGTTACTAGAAGGTTGATTTAATTTCCATGAAAGATTTGGATGATTCCGCAGATTAGGATTATATGTCTCTCCATAAGGATTGACAAATGGCCTTCATAAATTATTAAGTGAATTTTCTTGTTCAACATGGCACTCATTATATGCAGGCATAGAAGGACACATTGCAGTTATATGCATAGGAATTGCACAAATAGAACAAATTTCATTATGAACATTGTTAACAGAACCTCCTCCATTATTCACAGCTAAGGCATCTACTTTTCTTGTAAGAGCATCTAATCTAGCATTTATATCAACCTTCTCACTAATCTCATACAACCCCCCTTTCCTTGCTGTCTGAACTTGCTTCTCTTTATGGTTAGAGAAATCCCATTGTTGTGAGCTCTCTGACAAACCTTCAAGAAAATTATATGCATCATCCTCTGTTAGACTCAAGAAACCCCCACAATTCATTGACTCTACCATATTCCTACTTGACTGCGTCAACCCATTATAAAAGTATTGCACTAATCTCCAAGTTTCAAAACCATGATGAGGACATTTAATTTGCAAATCTTTAAACCTCTCCCAACTTTCATAAAATTTTTCATGCTCATCTTGACAAAAATCAGTAATTTCTCTCCTTAAAGCATTAGTTTTATTCATGGGAAAGAATTTTGACAAAAACTTTTTTACCATTGCTGCCCAAGATGTAATAGATCCAGAAGGAAGAGAATTAAGCCATGCTTTGGCCTTATCCTTTAGTGAAAAAGGAAATAGGCGCAAGCGAACAGATTCTTCAAAAAAATTTTGAAATTTAAATGTAGTACATATTTCCAAAAATTCTTTAACATGCAAATAAGGATCTTCTCTATCTAGACCATGAAAAATGGGAAAAAGATTTATTACCTATGGTTTTAGCTCAAAATGTGCGGCTGTAGTGGCAGACAAAACTATGCATGAAGGAGGATTGGTAGAGATGGGGTGGAACAACTCCCTAAGAGGCTTAATCTCCTCTCCCTGTTGACTCATTTTAGATTCTTATTCTAACTCAATGCTAACTAGCCTGTTTGAATGATCACGTGCCCAAACTTTCATGCAACACAAATATCACACAAAAAGAAACAAAGAAAGAAAATAAAAAATGCACTTATTTTTTTTAATTTTATTTTCGTTTTTTATTATTATTTTTAATTAATTTTTAATTATTTTTTTTTCAAAAAGCAATAAAACAACTAGTAGAAGAAAAACCTAATCAAAAGTCTAAAAACTTATCTTATTCAAGTCCCCGGCAACGGCGCCAAAAACTTGTTGTACGTTTTAAATTACTCGTAAGTGCACGAACCGTATGAAGGTATAGCTTAGGCAAATACGAGGTCGATCCCTTAGAGAGTTGTTCAATTAAGATCAAATTTTAGACTCAGATTTAGACTTCCTAATCTAGTTGGAAAGATTGATATTCTAGGTTGAGATAAAATAATAAAAGACTAAACAATAAATCTAAATAAGTAAGACAATTAAAAATCCTAAGACAAAAGTAGTTAATAATTTTAAGAACAAAAATAAAGTAAAACTAAAAGAATATATAATGAATCTAGAGACTTAATAAATAAATTCTAAAATAAGAACAACTAATAAATTGAATGAAATAAATTAATAAATTCTAAAATGAACACAATTAATAACTTGAGTAAAATCAATTAAAATAAACTAAAACAAGGAAATATTAGAAAAGAAAATAACTAATTAAATAAAAAACAAATGTTAAAAAGTGAGACTAAACAAGTAATCGTAAAAGGCTAAGGCTCGGAATCCACCTTGCTAATCCTAACGTCAACTATATTTGATCATTAATTTTCTCCAAATTAAACTACATGATAATTTCGCAGTCTAGCCTCGCTACTATGGAAAATATCATCTTTTAAACCCTAAGTTAATGAAACCAAAAGTATGTTTATTCTTACTTTGCAAAAGAATCTTCAAATCATTAATTGTATCCCAACAAGAAATCACAATTAATATTTGGCATTAAAATCAAAACTTTTAATTATTAAGAATTATTCAAAGCATGATAAAAACATGATTAAACCCATCAAAGAAATTATCTCAACAATTGATGAAAGAATAAACATTAAACATGAATGATCAAGTTATGGAGAAAAATTAATTCACAAACATAGCATCAATTAAAATTAACAAGGTTTCATCGTCACCTCAGCGAATAAATTTAGTCTGACATACTAAAGAAACTAAAATAACAATTCTGGAACGTAAACATTATTTAAATAAATTAAAGTAAAGGAAAGAAAACGTTACAGAGTTTAGACGTGAAGAAACTCCAAAAGCATCTTAATGTCTCGCAAAAGAAGAAAAACTAATAAACTAAACTAATTTTTTGTTTCGAATTTCCGCTGCTGCTGCTCTCCTCGCTTCTGCCTCGTTCATGTGCCTTAAATAGGCACAAGTCTCTTCTTTCATTTTTTTTTCAACCGACCTTGGCCAATGGGCCAAGGCTTAACTTTTTCTTTCTTTTCTTTTTTTCTTTTCGCTTTTGTGTCCAAAGTCCAATTTGGACTTGGATGACTGCACAGGAATTTCTTTTGGCCAAGGCATTAATGCCTTGGTCAACCCTTGTTCTTTTTTTTTTTTTTTCCTTTTGTAATTTTATTCCTTTTCAAAGTCTTTAATAAATCTTCTTCAAAGAGCTTCTGATCATTTTCTTCTTATGCAATTCTTTAAGATTTTGCTCCAAAAGCTATTTTATCATCACAACTCTTGATCTGCATGTCCCAGTGATCTTCATATTTAATGGTTTCTTCACGTACGAATAACTTTTTAACCCTGAAATATGTGAAAAAAAAACCTTAAATAAGTGATAAACAATTAATGCCTTAATACTTATTAATCAAATTGGATGCAACAAACTCTAATTTAAATATAAAAAATATGTAAACCCTGACTTATATCACACGGGACCGTAGTCTATCCAAAAACTTCCACTATCAACAAATAATGGGTACAAGAGAGTCTTCTCTAGCTACAACTAGAGGCATACACAATACATTCACGAAGAATAACATATTATTGCAAATATAACAACACAAGAGAGATTAAACGAAGAATATGATAGAAATCACCAAAAATGCTGCTACTGTTTACATAGCAAAAACGGCACTTTGAGAGCTCCGATCTAAAATCTAACCGTACAAATTGAAGACCTATGAGTTGTGAACGTGCTCACAAAATTTCAGCTCGATCGGACCACAAATGTCTCTCCGATCGTTGATTTGATGAAGATTGTGCAGGCTAAAATTTTTGCTCTCTTCTTCTTCTTTCTCTCTCGGTTTCTATCTCTCTCTCTCGTTTTTTTTTTTCACTCTCACACACACTACATGACAGATCAGTCAACTTGACTGATCTGTCTTCACCTTTTTTTGTTTATTGTTTTTCTCTTTTTTTTTTGTTTTGTTTTCTTTTGGTCAAAAAACAAAAGCAAAAGCAAAAATAATTACCAACTCACATGTGTTGGTCTACACAATACTCGTCACCATATATCCTTCATCTCTAACTGAAAATTCCAAAACATAGTGTTCTGAGAATAGTATAATGAACGACAAGGAATTGTGTTTGTCTATGCGTGTGTGTGAAGAGAGGTGGACGAAGTGTGTCTGTGCATGCATAGATAATATTGTGTCTGTGCATGCACAGATAATATTGGGAAATTAAAGGGAAATGATGGATTGACAAGGAAACAAAAAGAGGAAAGAAGAGAGAGGACCTCAGCTGGAGTTTTATTTTTTCGGATACAAGACCCCTGAAACAAGAAGGAAATGGAGTCTATATCCACATGGTTACGATCATATGTGCAGAATTCTGCAAGAGTTAACATAAGAAACTTCAGTTCTGCATTTTTTCACTAATAATTTTCCACTAGAACATCATGATCATATGTGCAGAATTTTATTTTTTTCCTTTTTCTTTCGTCAAAAGAACGAGAAAATTTGCTAAGCAATCAACAACAAAAACACGTAATACCCACTTCTAAATTCACTGAATATTCCTGAAATATCAACTAAAATGCAACCAAACCCCCCTCGGATAATCACAGAACAGTAGAAAACACCTTAAAAATACAATCTTTATTATCAAACTTGATGAAAAATGCAAGAAACACTAAAAATAAGCCGATCTCACTTATTATATAACATAAAAATTGATTTATTTAGCAACAAATAAAACACAAAAACAGATTTACAGATTTGGGATCGGATGAGAGGGGGGGGGGGGTGGATTGGATGAGGAAAAAAAGAAATACTTATTCAGATAAAGGCGTTGAGGGAGAAGGATGAAAGAGGATGACTAAATTTTTTTTTCTCAAAAATTAAGTACATAAAAGTTTGAGATTCTGACAGAGAAGGAAACGACTAAGATAATTATCATACACAAACTCACTTGAGTTAAGATATAGAGTAACTGAAGCAGATAAGATGTTTATATGTGTTAAAAAAGGAGACATTTCAGATATGCAAAAGGGTACATGGATGATCTGCAAGAGAAGATTGAGGGGTCGATTAAAAAAGGAGAAGATATCATGTTGCCCCATCAATTGTTTCTCTTTGTCATTAACTTTCCACTCCACTAGATTCCACAGAATGTCTATCACTACAGGTCCAGCGGCCATTGCCAACCCGCCTTCCAGTGGCGCATCCTTCACGGCTTCCACAAATCCACCAATGACTAATCCAACATATAGAGTCCAATATACGGCTTTTGACATTTTTCTAAAAAATTTGATTGGTCCCAATGTCTTTTCCAGAATTTTTTTTTTTTCAATCTTCTAGAACAAATCAACTTGTTGGGCATGCATGTCCTGAAAATAAGAAGAAATTCCTTCGGAGTCAAAATCCATTTTGAACTGTCTAACCTCCTCCAGTATCTTGTTCAGTGTCTGCTCGTAGGGTATTCCACGATCTTCTTGATCCAATGTCGTCAGTAGCTTTAGGAAGTCCTTACAGCGGGATATAAATTCCGTAAGAACACAATAGAAATCAAGCATTGACAACGTGCCATAAAAAAAAAAGAAACTATTAAACTACGCAATTCGTCATTTTGATGAATACCTTCCTTCGAATTGATGACAAAGTGTACCATTTCTTGGCTGACTTCGTGAATGTGCTCGGTCGCTGTTAGAAATAGCTGCAAAGGGGCGTCGTCCTCGATGACTATCTCTGGTACTGCACCTTGGGATCGAGTGGTTTGGCTATAGCTAGACCCTGCAGGATGATCTGTAATGTTGATGCATATCTCTGGTACTGCACCTTCGGATGGAGTGGCTTTGCTATAGCTGGGGTCTGCAGGATGATCCATAACAACTTTCTCTTTACATTTGCTACTGGCCATAGTTGTTTTGCTAGTGTAGTAAGCTGGGACTAAGCAATTTTTGTTTTTGCTAGCTAGAGTGTAATTGTGTTTGTGTCGAGTACAGTGTAGTATAATTGTGTTTGTGTTGAGTGTAGTGAGGAATTAAATAGACACTTGATATTTATAGGGCGGTGAAGGGTAAATGATTTTAGTTAGATATTTATTTATTTGTTTGTATATAGGTTTGTAAAGGAAGACATTTTAGATATGCAAAAGGTTTTACTGTAGTTTTCAATTTAACAAGATGGCTCGCTTCTTTAACTATATTAAATCTTTGCTTAATTTGTAGTCCAAATTTTCTTTTCTTGTCAATGGCCAATAATTCATTGAAGCCCAAAAAGAAAATACTACCCTTAAACCTTGCCATATACGGTCCCTTGCTTTATCTCTTTATTTCGACAAAGAGAGAAAGTCTACCCTTAAACCTTGCCATATATGGTCCCTTGATTGTAGTTCATACTAATTAAACACCATTACTTGTTGCATATAAACACCCCAAACTTCTTCAGAGATTAATATGGGTAAATGTTGTGTTTATCTGGTTTAGATGACATCAAATTTGCTAGTTAATGTGACTTTTGGTTTTCCTTTATCATGTTTGTTTATATAACTTGCTAAAATTACACATAGAACTTCACCAGCTCCCTAATAGCACATGCAAGGAAGTTCCCATCTTTTAATTAATGGACAGAAAAAAAAAGACAAATTTATTAATCTTGCTACCAAAGCAATGTCTTGGATAGTCAAAATAAGGAGGATAACAACGTCCATATATAGTCCCAAAGAAAGACAAGAAAAATGAATGTTTAGGCTTCCTAATTTAGTCTGTTGTTCACTGTTTTTCTTTCCTATGTGTGAGATGGTGAATCAGAGCAGATTCATTCATTGGTCAATGAAAAATTTATCGTTTTAACATTCAAAAAGGATTTCATTTTATGACAGAGGGAATTCTACATTAACGCATTGACCCTTCTTAATTAGTAGTAACAAACATCATGTAACTTCATTCTGTAGAACAATAATGAAAGGCAAAAAAATAAAATGATTGGCTGCAAAAGCCATCCAGCTTATCTTATACATCATCTTGCAAGACTAAATACTCTTGTCGTCGTAACATACCACTAGAACAAAGCAGGTTTGTTGGTACCAGATTAATAATTAATCTCCCAATCAATTCACCCCTTCTATTTTTAAAAAATTCCCTTGTCGTCTTAGCGCAGAGTTCCTCTTTGTATATTTTTATGAACATCAATTTTTTAACCCCGAATTCTCTTTTGTACACCCATTAATATTTAATTCCATACCCTGCATTGTACTGTACTTGAACATTTGTAATATTTTTAAATGGGTGGTGGTAAATTTTGAACCTAAGACTTTATGATAACTCATCTAAAAATTTAAATTGTTAGAAAATGATTAGTTGTATTTATTTATTATCTTCAACAAAACATGAAATTTTCACGTGCAATGGGTTATGTGAAATATAAATCTAATTTTTTACTTTTTGCCATCTTAGAATAAAATTAAACACCAACTTTGTTGCTGGCTTCAACGTATATATGTTCTTCATTGCAGCTGATTCGCAAGCATATTTCTTGCAGTATGATGTGTGACATCGTGTCCTATATTGATTTTACATGAAATTTGTATTTAACATCGTGTCCTATATTGATTTTACATGAAATTTGTATTTAGTTTGTAATACTATTATTAATACGGGCTTAGGTATTTTGGACAAGTTGATTAGACTTAATATATTAATACGTCAATCGTGTACACCTAGTATGTTACAAGATGAAAGACATGAGAAGTACTAAAAGTTTATTAGGTTCAATATGTTGGCAAATGAATAGTGTGGTCTCTGTCTTGTAAGACTTGGGTTCACTATTATTGTTAACATGTGTTTAAGCATTTTAAATTAGATGATTAAGCTCAATATTTGTAGGCCAATAGTGATAGTGTGGGCTTGGGTCGTTATAGGATAAAAGACACAAGAAGAGTTAAAAGTTTATTAGACTTAATATGTTAGTAAGTTAATAGCGTCTCCATGCCATATAAATAAATAAAAAAGAACACAAAGAAGAAAAATAAATAAATATATACTCGCATCAGATTTTTCTTCCTCCATTATTTCAATAAAATATGACATGTTCACGAGTAATTTGCCTTCATATGCTCTTATGGGTGTAGATGGTCCATGGAGGCATGCGTATCAAACATTTTGTATCTTAATTATTTTACAATACAAAACATCATCTGAAGCCAAAAGATTCTGTAAGAATTTTTGGTGATTTATGAATGGAAACCATTTAATAATACAATAGTGGTGATAATGATGGCTTATGTTGGGCATACGTGCCTTTATTAAAAGGAGATGTTTATAGTTTTTGTTTGACATGTGCAAAGGTAACATGGCTGCTAAAAAATTCTTGCACTGAGAATGAAATAATGTTTCTTTACTTTGATCTAAATATTATGGCATTGAAGTTCTATAAATGGTTGTATGTGTTTGCATAGAGAACACAGGAAAAGGAAGAGGAGAACTAGTGAGCAAAACATAATCATCATTTAACGTTGTGTTCAAGAGAGAGTTTGCCATACTTAGTTCGCAAGCTTTGTAATTTGGTGTACTCCTATTACGAAGAAAATATCGTGATATCCTGAGAGACTTGCGTCAGTCAACCGAAAGCACCATAGCGGGGCGTTTAAAAGTCTTAAGGACATTGAGTCTAACTCGAGCCTCGATATCAATTGTATTTGGTTTATTTCTACATCCTTGAATTTTAATACTGTTAATTTTATATTTTGTTATTTTAATTTTTATTGTATATCTTATATTTTTATTTACATCACTTCTCTCATTTTAATTTGTCCAACAATCTTAAGACTTTTAAAGCTATAATTCCTTTAATATGATTCTGTGAAGTATAACAAACTGGAAAATAAATTACATTTCCATATACCTCTTAATTTTCTAAAGTTAATGGTGAAAATTTCATCAAATTTGAACTTAAAATGAGAAAGATATGAATTTTTTAAGGACTTAATCTTGAACTGTATAATACCGCTTGCACGTTTCTTTGTTATCGTTTTCTTGCATGCCATTACTGCATACACAGTACGTTTGCTGAAAGCAGAAGCTCTGTTCTCTAAGAATATCAAAACTTTGCATTATAATATAGTTGTAGATTATATTATATCATATTAGTTATATTATATTATATTAGTTGTAGTTTTTTAATGTTGTAGCATTAGCTACGTTTTGCATTATAATATATGTATATTATATTAGTTGTTGTAGTTGATTTGCATTATAATATAATATATTATATTCTTGTAGGTTATTATATTATATTAGTTGTAGTTTTTTGCACAGTACGTTTGCTGAAAACAGAACACAAAATTCTAATAATTCTTGCTGCTACATAGTTTTGATCCCAGGACCTCAAAGTTACTAATGAGAAGAGTCTACCACTAAACCAAATGTTACTTCTTGGTTCTTAAGTGACAAAATAATTTATTAGTATACTATTTTTTAACTTAATCGAGAAAAGTAAATTTGTTTACTCATTTGTTTGGACTATTTACTTGTCAGTCTAATATAAATATTATACATATAGTAGACTGTGTGATTTTAATATTTCTTGTATTTTTGTATTAGAAGTACTATTTCCTTAATTGTTGATTTAAAATTAATTTTAGTATTAAGTTATTTTGCGACTAACTTGATTTTTGTGTAGTACAGCGTGTATAAACAAGTATTTAGACTCAATACAAATAATATTAATCATGAATACCGAAACTGAAAATTTGAATTATGGACAATCATTTGGACCTAACAACCCAAACATGCCATTGACTGGAAGTGGATCAACCGGTGGATCTGCAGGAAATGAGAATGTACCTTTGGCTAGGTCATCGGTGGCTGTTGCTTCGGCTGTGCCATTTGTGGCGTCAACTCCTGTTGGACATGGTGAGAGGCCGAAAAAGTTCAACGGGAGGGATTTTAAGAGGTGGTAACAGAAAATGTTGTTCTACTTGACCACCTTGAATCTTGCTCGATTTTTGAAAGAGGATGCACCACAGTTGGGTGACGATCTTGATATGCAGACTGTTGCTGCTGTTGATGCTTGGAAGCATGCAGACTTCCTTTGCAAAAACTATATCCTCAACGGGTTGGACAATGCGTTGTATAACGTCTACAACCCAATGACAACTGCTAAGGCACTATGGGAATCTTTAGAGAAGAAATATAAAACGGAGGATGCGGGCACAAAGAAATTTGTTGTGGCCAGATTCCTTGACTTCAAAATGGTAGATTCCAAGCCTATGATGCCGCAAGTAGATGAGTATCAGGTACTCATTCATGAGTGTCATGCATAAGGTATAAATATGGGAGAACGTTTTGAATCTGGTGCACTTATTGAGAAGTTGCCTTCCAACTGAAAAGACTTCAAGAGTTATTTAAGGCATAAGAGAAAAGAGATGACTCTTGAAGATCTAGTTTTGAGATTGAGGATTAAAGCAGACAACTGCAAATATGAGAAAATAGTTGGTTTTCCGCCTTTGGAATCAAAGGTTAATGTGGTTGAGCATGGCTCGAGCAACAAAAAGAGAAAGTTCTCCAACCAAAGTAAAAAAGGAGGAGAACAGAAGAAACAGCAGTTCGGTGGGAACTGTTTTGTCTGTGACAAGCCGGGGCACAAGGCAAGAGACTGTAGGCACTGCAGGAACCAGGGCAATCCGAAAAAGAGGAAAGCTCAGACAAATGTTGTGGAAAACCTGGGCAATGATCTCTCTGACATCAATCTATCAGTTGTCGTGTCAAAAGTCAATCTGGTGGAGAATCCAAAATAATGGTGGGTGGACACTGGGGCCACTAAGCATGTTTGCTCTGATAGGAGAATGTTCACTACCTATCAAAATGTTTCTAAAACCCTTTACATGGGTGACTCCGCCACTTCGAAGGTGGAAGGAACTGGAAAGGTAATCTTGAAGTTTACCTCTGGAAAGGAGCTGACACTCAATAATGTGCTGCATGTCCCAGACATCTGGAAGAATTTGGTTTCTAGATCCTTGTTGAGTAAGAACGGATTCAAATTGGTGTTTGAGTCTGGTCAATTTGTGTTAACCAAATTTGGAATGTTTGTAGGCAAAGGCTATGAGTGTGATGGCTTATTTAAGCTCAATGTAATGACTATTGCCCCAACTGTTGTAAAGGCTAATGAGCCTACTAAATTTGGTATGAATAAGAATAAATATGTTGCTTATGTCTTGGATTCTCCTAATTTATGGCATGATAGATTAGGACACGTGAATTTTGATTCTTTGCATAAATTGATCAATTTAGGTCTAATACCTAAAGCTGATTGGAACATAAATAAAAAATATGAATTATGTGTAGAATCAAAATTAACGAGAAGTTCCTTTAAATCAGTAGAAAGAAGTTCAGAACCTCTGGATTTAATTCACAGTGATATTTGTGATTTAAAATTTGTGCAAACTAGAGGTGGGAAAAAGTAATTTATTACTTTTATTGATGATTGTACAAGATATTGTTATGTTTATCTACTCAGAGACAAAGATGAGGCTTTGGAAATATTTAAACTATACAAAAATGAGGTAGAAAATCAACTCGGTAAAAGGATTAAGATGTTGAGAAGTGATAGAGGAGGAGAATATGTATATCCCTTTGAGGAATATTGTGCTGAACATGGAATTATTCATCAAACGACAGCTCCTTACTCTTCTCAACAGAATGGTATTGCTGAACGCAAAAACTGAACTCTTAAAGAGATGATGAATGCCTTGTTGATCAATTCGGGTTTACCTTAGAACCTGTGAGGGGAGGCAGTATTAACTACGAACCATATTCTTAATAAGGTACCCCACAAGAAATTAAGCAAGACACCTTATGAGTTGTGGAAATGTCGACCACCTTCCTACAATTACTTAAGAGTATGGGGGTGTCTAGCTAAGGTAGGAGTTCCAGCTCCTAAAATGGTCAAAATAGGACCAAAGACTGTGGATTGTATCTTCATTGGATATGTACACAACAGTGCTGCATACAGGTTTCTTGTGTATAAGTCAGAAATAACTTATATACATGTGAATACAGTTATTGAATCAAGGAATGCATAATTTTTCAAAGAAAAATTTCCTTATAAAAATACGCAAGAATCAAGTTCTACGAAAAGAACATATGATGAAAGTCAAGAATTAGATATAGATGATAAGACTATATCGAAAGATATTGAAGATGAACCAAGACGTAGCAAGAGGGCTAGAACGCCTAAGTCTTTTGGTTCAGATTTTCTAACGTATTTGTTAAAAAATGAGCCTCGCACTTTTAATGAGGCAATGTCTACTCCTGAAGCTCCTTTATGGAGAGAGGCGGTAAACAGTGAAATTGAATCCATCATGCAAAATCATACATGGAAACTGGTGGATCTTCCTCCTGGAAATAAACCTTTAGGGTGTAAATGGATTTTTAAGAGGAAGTTGAAAGCTGATGGATCAATCGACAAATACAAGGTCAGACTTGTCATTAAGGGATATAGACAAAACAAAGGTCTTGATTATTTCGATACATATTCACCAGTCACGAGAATCACATCCATTCAGATGTTGATAGCTATTGCAGCTATCAATAATCTTGAAATACATCAAATGGATGTAAAAACAGCATTCTTAAATGGAGATCTAGATGAAGAGATCTATATGGAACAACCTGAGGGGTTTGTAGTTCTTGAGAAAGAGAAAAAGGTTTGTAAGCTTGTAAAATCCCTTTACGGACTAAAACAGGCGCCTAAACAATGGCATGAGAAATTTGATAAAGTCATGTTGTCAAATGGCTTTAGGATTAATGAATGTGACAAGTGTGTCTATGTAAAAGGCACGGGTCAAGAATATGTCATTGTTTGTCTCTATGTAGACGATATGCTTGTTATCGGGAGTAATAATAGTGTCATTAAGTCTACCAAGAAGATGTTATACAGTAACTTTGATATGAAGGATATGGGTATGGCAGATGTGATTCTGGGTATTAAAATTACCAGAACATCTGACGGACTAATCTTGTCTCAGTCCCATTATATAGAGAAAGTACTGGACAAGTTTAATAAAAATGATGCTAGTCTCGCGAAGACACTTATAGATGCAAATGTACATCTTACCAAAAATACTGGTGAAGGAATATCTCAATTAGAGTATTCAATGATTATTGGTAGTTTGATGTACATTATGAATTGCACGAGGCCCGATATAGCATTAACTGTGAGCAAATTGAACAGGTATACGAGCAATCCAGGGAAAGACCATTGGGTAGCTATAATAAGAGTTCTAAGGTATCTGAGATACACATTGAACTTTGGGTTGCACTATACCCGATATCCAGTTGTACTAGAGGGATACAGTGATGCCAACTGGATATCGGATACTAATGACTCCAAATCCACGAGTGGATACATTTTTACTTTGGAAGGGGCAGCCGTCTCTTGAAAATCCACTAAGCAAACATGTATAGCCAGAACCACGATGAAATCTGAGTTTATAGCTTTGGATAAAGCTGCAGAGGAAGCCGAATGGCTTCGACAATTCTTAGAAGACATTCCAAACTAGCCCAAACTTGTACCAGCTATCTGTATACACTGCGATAGTCAATCTGCTATTGGATGGGCACAGAGCAGTATGTACAACGGTAAGTCTAGACATATATGTTGTAGACATAATACCGTCAAACAATTGCTCTCTAATGGGGTTATCTCAATTGACTATGTGAAGTCAAAAGATAACATTGTGGATCTGCTTATTAAAGACTTGAACAGAGAGCAAGTTTGCAAGTCGTCGAGGGGAATGGGTCTTAAGCCTATGTCTAAAGAGTCCTCATAGTGGAAAACCCTACCTACGTGACAGGAGATCCCTGAATGTAGGTTCAAAAGGAAAACTGAGCTATGAATGATTCACCGTGAGCACTGTAGGGGTAATACTCCTACCTATTCCTATGACGAGCAGACAGTGCTTCCTGTATGTGGTTTAGGCTAAGCTATGCTTTTAATGATACTTGTATCCTGGTAATCCAAGTGGAGTATTGCAGGAATACTCTTAATAAGTGATCACCTATGTGAATAGGGAGTGGGTCGCTCCTACGAGAATCTCTAGGGCTGAATTCTTTAGAGTACTCATGAAACTGGGAGTTGTTCAGGGCTAAAACGAACACAACCGTGAGAATTGAAGTATGGTTAAGAGGATACTGTGTGAGTTCTATTGTCTTGATTTACACAAAGGTTGAACAGTTCAAGACATCGTGTTCACTGGTCAACAAGTAAATCCGATAGCTCTCACTACGGAAGGTTCAAGGCCAAAAGCTACCTATCCGGAAGCAGTGTCATTCTTTTAAACTCTCTCTAGTGTCTGCATTTGTCTTTACATTTTGTATTGTTAATTTCCACTCATGTGGGGGATTGTAAGAATTTTTGATGATTTGTGAATGGAAACCATTTAATAATACAATAGTGGTGATAATGATGGCTTATGTTGGGCATGCGTGCCTTTATTGAAAGGAGATGTTGATAACTTTTGTTTGGCATGTGCAAAAGTAACACGGCTACTAAAAAATCTGTGCACTGAGAATGAAATAATGTATCTTTACTCTGATCTAAATATTATGGCATTGAAGTTTGGCTATAAATGGTTGTGTGCGTTTGCATAGAGAACACAGGAAAAGGAAGAGGAGAACTAGTGAGCAGAACATAATCATCATTTAACGTTGTGTTCAAGAGAGAGAGTTTGTCATACTTAGTTCGCAAGCTTTGTAATTTGGTGTGCTCCTATTACGAAGGAAATATCGTTGTATCCTGGGAGACTTGCGTCAGTCAACCGAAAACACCATAGCGGGGCGTTTAAAAGTCTTAAGGACATCGAATCTAACTCGAGCCTCGATATCAACTGTATTTGGTTTATTTCTACATCCTTGAATTTTAATACTGTTAATTTTATATTCTGTTATTTTAATTTTTATTGTACATTTTATATTTTTATTTACAGCACTTCTCTCATTTTAATTTGTCCAACAGATTCAACGTAAACAAAGTTGTAGAAAAAAATGAGTGAATCAGTCAAAAGGAAAATCACAAGGCCACACAAAGAACTGATGAAAGAATAAAGTGAACTAAATTAACCTCCTCATAGAGATCTAAAAAGGTGTAAACATTAATTATTATGTAGAAGTCAAAGTCAAAACAAAACTCAATGACTTAAAAGATATTTGCAATCTCTAAACTTCCTTTTTGGTCAATCTTAAAATTCCTAAACTTGTTAACAAAAGCATGAAATCTTCAGTACTTATGGTCGTCATATGGAACAAGAGAGAACTGTTTTTTTTTTTTTTTTCTCTCTTAGGAGTTTAACACTGGCTTTGGCGTTGTTCCCCATGCGTGATCTTCATTGTAGTCGATTTACGTGCACGTTTTATGTAAGAGATGAAAGACACTAGATGTGCTAAACAGAACGAAGCCACCATAACGATCAGAGAAACATAAGTCGATGAAAATGAATGGTTTGGGTCTTTCTTGTGTTTAATCATATCAATGACATATACAATGAAAAACACGAGAAAGGCACAAGGAGAAAATACCCACAATATCATCTCTTTATTTACTTTCATTCTTTCGTTACAATCTAACTATCCACACAGTGGCAGACCTAAACACCTAAATTCAAGATGTGCACTTGTACATCGACAGTGTTCACTATAATAGTTTTTAAATTAAAAAAAAAAAAAAATATATATATATATATATATATATATATTTTTTTTAAGCACTCTCTCTCTTGTACATAGTTCCGCCACTGTATTCACGTTTGTCCGCTCTTATAAATGCTAGATGGAGGCAAGCATATCAAGCGTGCTCTATCTTAATCACATATTTTCTATTATAAGTGCGATCAATTAAATCGTATATGGGCTATTACTCTCATTTAGTTATTAGATATTTAAAATATGAACGTAATTGACAAATCCATTTGTTATATGTATTTATTGTATTTGTGAACAATGTTTATGTAAGTTTCAGTGCTCAATGTTCTCAATCTTCCCTCCATCAAGGTGACTATACAGTAGTGACTAAGTGATTGAAAAAAAGAGTGAATATATAGTAGTCAAGGGAACTTATACGATATGGATTCTACAAGAATATTGAGTGAGTTTATACCTTTAAATGCCATAGAAATTCCTTTGGCAATCCTTTGGGTTTTGAATTTCTTTAAGCAACCCATTATATTAGGGAAAAAGTCATTTTAGTCCCTGAGTAATATATTAAGTCCCAAATAGGTCTCTGTTACCTAATGTGAACAACTCTGAGGAATGTCTAAAGAAAAACTTTGGGGTATCATATTCATGAGTTAATTTAGTTGTTATTCTTTTTCTTCAATTGATAGATATGTGAATTCAAGAAGAATGAGATAGGATTACTTTTGTTATGAAAAATTTCTTGTGATTGAAACTTGAACTCAGATGTCATGTCTGTATGTAATGTTTTGTTACTCTTTTCCATTTGGAAAAAAAAAACAAGAAAGAGAATAGATGTATATATCTTTACTTTTACGCAGTTATGTTGTAAATATGTTAAAAATCTGTTGTAAATCTCTAAGCACCACTATCCTAACACTTCATCATTATCATTCGGGATATGTGCTAAAGTGTAAGGTTTCGAGCCTGAATGTCTCGAGTGATTAAGGCACTTAGAAGTCCCTTTAAAACCTAGCAACCTTGGTCATCTGGTGAGGATTGTTAGCCTCAAAACCTATTACATGAGATATTCAGAAAGCAAAAAGAAACTGAGCACTAAAAAAAAGATAGCTTGAGTTGTTCTTTTATTTTATGGCAAATGTCAAAAAAAAGGGTGAAAGCATGATCAAGAGTTTGATTACAAATTGGCAATAATATCCAAGTCTAATATGTTTATAGGTCCTAAAATTTGGGAATTTGTTTGAACTTAGTTTGCTTAGTTTGTTCTAAATTCATACTCCAAAGCAATTGATAGATCATATCCGAAAGAGTAGCTATTTTTGAAAACTATGTAAAGGTTCTCTTATTGTTCTAGTCATTGACTTATGAACTTGGTAAGAATGCGAATTGTATTTTCTTAGAATCAATTTTTGAAAAACAAGGCAAAGAGTTGAACTGGGTAGTATTCATCTATTTTCAAAATTGACTTGCAAATTTTGTGAGGTTTCATTTTTGAGTCATTGTGTTTGGAAGCAGTCTTGCTTGAGGATAAGTAAGGTTTCGATTTGGGGATGTTGATATAACTTTAATTGCAGCACTCAAATCGTTATTTTTGTACTACATTTGCATATTAATTAAAGGAATAAAATCACTTTTTATGGACTTTTGATTCAATGTAGGTTTCTCATGAAAGAAGAAACCGAGCCCAAAACACAATTCAAATTGCAAGTCAAGGAGTTGAAGAACATGGATGATTCAAGAATCGATGACAGATTGGAGCCTGTAGAAAAAAGGTTGAGCTAAATCAAGCCTAGAATCAAGCCCAAGACGTTGAACTTAGCCAGAAAAGCTCATTTAAGAAAAGTCTAAAAAATTATCCAAACCGAACCTACACAGTTAGCCCAAAAAAACCCCAACTCGTGGCCCCTGGTTGGGCCATGTGTGTGTCAAGCACACAAAGGCCACATGGGCAACCATTTTAATTGGCCGCCCAAGCTTGCGTTGCCATGACTCAATTGAGTCACAACAATGCATTTTGCCATGGTCCATGTTGAACCATGGTTATCCAAAAGGTCCAATAATATTGCACCTCCAAATTTTGGCAAAATTGATTGTTGTGGTCCTCATTGGACCAAGGGAATCAAATAGAAAAAAAAATAGAAGTTAGTTTCAATTTCGTTTTCAATTAGAAATCTCGTTTAAAATATTTTTAGTTAATTTTTGTTAGGCTAGTTTTGTAGTAGGTTAGAATAAAATTGTAATTTTATTTTGTTAAACACGGGGAAATTTCTGTCTAGGTAGTTATGTAACGGGGGAATTATTGTATACTTTAACCGGAGGAAAAGTCCAGTAGCTACACCCAGGGAACCTTTGCTCAAACCTGGTGTTCGGAAATACGAGTTCATCTAATGGAAGAACCTTTCTTTACTCTTTTTTTTTATGCAACTCGTATTTAATTTTAATGTTCGAGTAGATCTATTATCTAGGGGAGGATATTGTAAATGACAGTCTTTTAATTTACGGTCTCGAATTCGAATAATTTGATTTCAATGTTATATATGACTTTCGTTATTCAGTTCATTATTGTATTTCATATACATTATACTTGTAGTTAATGTTATGATTGTTTTACTTATTTGCCATATTCCCGAGCTTTAATAGTGAATCTATCGATTGTACCATAATTTTTATGAAATTATTGGTTGTACCATAATTTATATTTTACAGATTTGTTAAATAGCTTAGTTTAATTAATTTGCCCGGTTACTTAAATTACAAGGACAATTCTATACTTCGGCTTGATAACGGACTCAATGATAGAACGACACCTATAATTAAATAGTAATTGAGACATAGTTAGACTTAAGAAATTAACGAGGTTAGACTTGTAGCTTAATACGAGCATTGAATCAAATAATCTTAAATTCCAAGCCTAGATTAATTGTCTCGTTGCATATTCGACCCCTGGATCCTTTCTCTTGAGTTTACTTTAATGTCACGACACTCGAACTAACAAACTATCACACTTCTAATTGAACACTTTCACACACTTACTAAAAACTAACTTAGAAGTCTCCCTGTGGATACGATCCCGCACTCAAAGTACACTACACTACATTGACCTGTGCACTTATGGGTTTAAAACTAGATTAATTTTTACACACATTTTATAAATCGACCGAGTAGCGACCATATATATATATATAAGATACATCTTGAATATTTTGTCTTGTTTTTTATTCGTACCAATTAGAGGGCTGACCCTATTATGGCAAAGATTACAGTGCACAACGCGCGGACACAATCATATTGTGCCCTGACATACTGTCTCCAAAAGTACTGCCAGAGTCACATCACATCCAAACACGAGCCTGGTGGGCCCGAGCATCATAAGTGGAAAAAATAAGTTTTGAAGAAAAAAAAGAAAAAAACACTAAAAACCAAAAGAAAATAAAAAAAAAGAATACTTAAAGCTCTTTCTCTCACTACATTTTGACCAATCATAGGGTAGAGGATATTATAAAATAATAGATAGAAGTTCTTTTTTTCTTTCACACTCTAAATATTTCACTATTCTAACAAGCTTATTAATCTTGGATCATCAATTAAAAGAAAAGAAAAACAAGCACCACTTGAAAATTGGCACCATAAATTAAAAAAATCTAATTGGCTTAATGTAACGCCCCAAGCAGTACAATACCTCGGAACATGGGCCCGAGCGTGCAGACACGAGGTACAATACTACTATGCACGTATTGTCCGCTTTATGGAACCCTACTCATGGTTTTGTCGCCTCCCAACCTTTGACTGGAAAACGTGTGTGTACGAATATTAGAGAATCCTTTATATATTCAATGGCCCAGCATCCAGGCCTTTTGATGTGGGATATTACATCCGTCCCCACTTGGGGACCCAGCGTTCTCACTGGCACAACGAAAGGTTAGCTCTGATACCACTTTGTAATGCCCCAAGCAGTACAACACCTCGGAACATGGGCCCGAGCGTGCAGACACAAGGTACAACGCTACTATGCACGTATTGTCCGCTTTGTGGAACCCCACTCATGGTTTTGTCGCTTCCCAACCTTTGACTAAAAAACGCGCGTGCACGAATATTATAGAACCCTCTATATATTCAATGGCCCAACATCCAGACCTTCCGATGTGGGATATTATACTTAATAGAAACCGACATTTTAAAATCTTGAGCTACAAAAAATACTGTTTGAATATTCTCATAATATTATGATATCATTAAATGAATTTGGACTATTAAATTTAGATATAACCACAACATCAACATATAACCATAAAAATTTTGAACCATAAAAGTCTAAATAATAGTCTACCATGGAAGCACAACGAGTATGCATAAACCAAACCAATTATAAGGGTGTGCATACAGATGACAACCGATGATTTTTCTTTGTATAATGAACAACATAAAGGATATGTTTGGGATTAAATAGTTCGGGAGAAAATGATCGTACTTTAGAGAATCTTCTATTCCTTTCTCTTGTTTGTTGTTAGGAGGCTTGGAGGTAGATTGGGTTTTGAGAGATTTGTAAAATATTTTATTTGGATGATTTTGTGATCTCTTAGAGGGGAGTGATTTGATTTAAATGATTATGCACTATAAAATAACACCTTATACCATTATCAATACTATACTTTTATCTTTGATGAAGAATAAAATTGTCATTTACTTATAAAACTTCTAATTTTTAATCCAAATAAGATTTATTTCACTCCTTCCTTAATTTTATTATTTAAACACTTCTTTTCTTTTATTATCTTTTTTCCAAATAAGCGCTAAAGAAAAGAATGAAACGACGAAAGAAATATGTACACTACACATGTTCCTACCCTTTACATGTGTAGGTTGCAGATGTAATGGGAAGTCTATTTCAATATGTCCAATATAATTTTTCTAGATTCTTCTTGTGAAAATCAAAGAAAAGAAAAATAATGGAGAAGACAAAAATGTCCACAAAGCAATTGATGGATTGAGGGGCAGGAATATTTGACCCACAAAATAAGTAATGAGAAAAAGAAAAGTTAATTAAACTAAGCTTAGCTATGAATTATTTCTAGAATATGAACAAGCCTTTACCCAAATCGGATACATATATAACCCAAAAATAATAATTGTCCAATAAACAACAAAGAACAAGAGAATGATGAAGCAAGACACTTTTATAAAATAATCAAATGAAATAGATCAAATGTACATTCTGATAAAGTTGAGTGACAAGACAAAGAAGGTGGAAGATATTATCTATCTAATAACCATCTTAGGAGTTATATCCCCATTTGTCCTTCTCTTAGATAGATAGCGTAATTTGATCAATTCTATTGACACCACTAGAAAACTCGCACAAATCTTTATTGCAAAAGAGTAAGTGATAAAATACATGAGAAATTATTGGATTCATATGTTCATGCATGCAACACACATGCATTGAGATAAATATACTAGTATTTTAAGAATCATTCGGGTTAAGTTAGAGTCTTTAGAAGTACATTAGTATAATAGTCTTTTGAGCTCGATAGTTAGGGTAGAAAAAACATAAGCAATTTGCATTATATACTTAAGCATCAAAATGAGAGGTCTTTTCATATCATTTAATCCTGTTGAACACTGCATGAAAGTGTTGGTGTGTTCTAATAGACGTTAGTACAAAGTGCAATGCCCAAGACTAGTTTGTTTGTACATTTAGGTCTCAATCATCAAAAGCAAGCAAAGTAGATAAAACTTAAGTTGTTTGATTGTGAGTTTGTTGAACCCTTTTTAGGAGATCAAACTTGTGAAAATAGTCGGTGGGTTTAACAAAGTCTTCCGGTGTTGACTCTACTTTCGAATATAGAGTTGATTAACGGCCTTTAGTTTATCACCGTCCTTACGATTTTATCCAATTTACAACCTCTTGTTTATCACTGTCATTCAACAAAAAAAGTTTATCACCGTCACTACAATTTTAATAGAAAAATTGTTTACCCGTCAAATACTTTTGAATTTATCAAAAAATGCCCATAAAATTTTAATTTGTGCATGTATGTATCATATACTATAATTGACTTTATCTAATAAAATAAGTTTGATTTAATTTAGTTTGAATTTTAAACATCTACATAACAAAATAAGATTTGATTAGATTTAATTTAGTAGTTAAATTCTAAAATTCGCTCTATCGGAGACATATTGGTAATTTTTGTCCAACTCGTAACATACCTAGCGGATGCAGCTAACCATATCTAGTTCCAGTAGGTATCATTGGTATAGTTTATTTTAGATAAGCCTGTGCATAAATTTAACCCACTGTACCTTGGGAGGAAGAAAGATGTTAATGGCAACTCACCCACTATAAACCAATTGAAACGCAGAAAAGAAAAATGGTATGTATTATAAGACAAAGTCACAAAGGCTAGAATCTACATGTAGGTTAAAAGAACTTCTAAAACATTTTTTATGTTTGGTTATATTTAAAATATTTGCGTCTCAATTAATCAGATGTAGATGTCTAATACATATTTAGTAGACTCTACACATATATGACGTCAATTAGTGTATAAATCATACATATTATTAAAACAAATTAAAGAATTACACCCGAAAGTAAGTAGCTGTATAGGCTCTGTTTGTTGGGCGTAAAAAAAATATTTTTGTGATTTTCATTAAAAAATTGATCAAATCAAAGAATTACCCCGGAGGAAAGTAAATTTCTAAAAATTGCATTTTCAAAGAGTTTGACTAAAATAATTTGCACATATATGCCCTTTGTTTCTTTCAAGAAAAATCGTGCAACAAATAAAGAGTGAAGGATGTCAAAAAGTGTCTCTTTCAATAAACTTCTGCACTTCATCTAGTCGCGTCAAACTGGCCCTCGTAGTTTTGGGCTTTCGGGGATTGACAAGCCCGAGTCACATACCATGTGACCAGTGAGATTGAAAGAGAGACTAGTCTCTCGTCAAGCCCACACTCGAAAATGGTCTTATTCGTTGTGATGCAGAGAAAACATTAGGGTTGTTTTCCTTCTTTTTCCCTCACACGCAAACACCCACAACCGGATTTAGCCCCTCTGCAATTTCATTCTTTACAATTTCATGCAATTTTTATTTTGATTAATGTCACGTGTCACTAAATATTATCAACATATTACATTCATTTTGCTATACTAGTTTTTCAACCATAGTTAGAAAGTATTAAATACCAAAAACTAAACTATCATAATTAATTACCAAAATAAATAAAAATCTAAACTACCATATTTAATTAGCAAAATAAATATAAAAATTAAATAATTGTATATTCACTTTATCACAAATAATTTTGTCATAACGTTATAATTAATCAGCTATAACGGAATTTAAGTCTAGCTATGTGAGGGTTTTGTTCCGACACATGGAGTAAAAATCATTCGAACGGAGCTCTAAGTATTTTGTTTGTCTTTGCATCCATTACTTGACAATTATTTCACCAAAATGTTAGTAGATTGAGTTATCAAGTTTTGTATATCTAAACGTAACTAGTCTTTAATTGTATCAAGAGGACAAAAGAATGTTCTCTATATTTTCTCTACATTTTTTGTATTTATTTGTTTTGTTCATTGTGAAATTTTGGTTTTTTCACTATGAAATTTAAATCAAACTAATTCAATCACATTAAATTTTGTCTTTTGATTGTCTCTTTGATGTATCTTGACTTAGTTGTTGGTTTTTTCATTTGTTTTCTCAATTCAAATTTTACATTATCTAAAATTAAAAGCTTCCTTACATATTATTTTAAAAACTATTCATATATATATATATAATATTTAATAATTAATTGGTTTTTCAAAATCCCTTTTTGGACTGATGTGTGCTATATTAGAGGTTGTATATATACGAAGACGTATGCAGTTTAGAACATTGAAGCTCACTAATTTTAGAAGTATATTTTTTGAATGAAAAATACATAAATATTTTATATTGATAATTAGTTTATCTTCAAAAAAAAAATATAGCAAAAAATAAAAGTTTTGATGATTGACATTAGATGAAAAAAAATTTCATCATAGCTTTTTTGAATCATATTTTTCCATATTTGTTTTACTAATTAAATTTGGTAGCTTGGATTTGGTATTTAATGTTTTCTAACTATAGTTGAAAACATAGTTTAACAAGATTAACATAGTACATAGATGATATTTAGTGATACGTAGCATTGATTAGTAAGTATTGCATTGAATTATAGAGAATAGAATTGTAGAGGAGCCAAATCCCCCACAACCACCGCACCAGCACTTCCCCACCGCAGGTATGCTCTCTCTCTCTTTTATTTTTATTTTTGCCACGGATGAATATCTTATTTTCTTCAAGTTATCTGATTCCCTTTGGTTTTTGGGGGAGAAGGAAAACTGGACCCCGGCTGCTTATTTTTTATTTTTTCCATAGATGAAGAAGATGAAGGGCTAGGACTTACGTAAGACAACCAATAATAAGGATTGCAAAAAAAAAAAAAAAACGAAAATAATTTGGGGATAAACAGAAAAACGAAAATACCAAAAAAAAAGAGGAAAATTCCATAATCACAAAGAAATTAGGATATTTCAAAACATAAAAGTGTTATACTTGGGGCTTTAGCACATTCTTTTGTGTGTTTAGCATTTATATTATTTACGTTTTTCTTTTAGTTGTTGCTCTCGTTTTTATTGTTAAATTTCTATCATCCTTAGTCATATTCATGTTTTATTTTATTGTATCATGATTATGGTGATGGATGGTGATAGCTATTGTTCATAAGATTGTTTTCTTTCTCAGCTGTTTCCTTTTTCTGTTAACCTTACTCGAGTAGGCAATTATGATTCTACGAGCAATACATATTTGGTGATGTTATGAGCTTTTTCCTTTTATGCGACGCTGTTGGTAACTCTAATAATTGCACTTTGCGTCTTCAAGGCAACGTTTGCAAATTTTGAGGTTTGACATAGGTTCTTATCAACCCTTTAAGTCTACAGAAAGATGTCAGCGTCCAAAAGATGTATCGTGTTTGCTGTTGACAAGCGAAACAAAGATGGGCTTGATGAGTGCGTTGAGTTTTATGCCTTTGATGAAGATTTTATTCCGGTTGAGAATGAACAAGGAGGGTCATTAGATAAAGCATGCTATCCGATCAAAATTAAGGATCCATCACAGATTGCTCGGCCTCTCAGTCGTCAAAATCATTGTCATGTTTTATCATCTTATGCTGCTTCTCTTGGGCATTGTGTGTATTGCGCCGGGGGTGCCACTTTTAGATGCGAAAAATGTCAGCCTCTCCTGGAGGATGATTGCTCCTCAAAATCTGTGGACTGTTGGGATGCAATCAATAATTGTCGGACAAGCTTGCCTCCGATGAACCTTGGTCGACACTCGCTTCACCTCCATATTCTTCAAGGTAAGCTTTTTGCAATAGGTGGTCACCTAAGCGATGACAAATTCGTATTCATTGAGAGGCTTGATGAATCTAAGGGTTGTTGGACTCCGCTTCCTTATCCTCCTCCCAATGTGAAGCTAGACTGTAATGCATTTGTGTCTGCAGCAATAGAGCGTGAAGGTTTTATTTTATTTGGTTCACGGGCCTGTAAATCGTTTTACGCCTATATGCCACCTGAGACTTGGACACCTATGGACCATCTTCCATTCAACCCCGACAGACTGCTTGATCAGAATGTGTATTCACTTGCTGTTGTGGACAAGCATTTGCTTTGGCTCGATGGTCACTATGGTTCGACTTTAATAGGTCTTAACGTTGATGATGGCAGTTACTTTGAAATTGATTTAGCTTCTGAAGGTCTGTTGCCTAGGCGAGAATTTCTTCTTCGTTTTCCCCAATTAGTTCATGTTGGGAATGGTGTTCTGGCGCTGGTATGGAGTGACGGAAGTTTATGCTTTCTGGAAGGGAAAGCCAAAGCCAAAGTTGGAGAGGTATTGAATCTGAATGAAGCATTTAGTGGCTTCCACTGTAGCAGGTTTTCTATTGATTTTGTTAGAGCCCGCGCAAGGGAAAAATGTTGTGTGCTTGTGTCGCGCCAAAGATGCTTCGGTCCGAAATTTTGCCAAAGACTTGTTGTCGCTTTTGTTGCGTACGTTTTCCCTCTCTTTCCCTTCTTCTTTTATATTATTGTACAAGCGTTTTGATTTTATCAATTAAATCTTTCTTTATTTTTATATAGTGATGTGGCTGTGCCTGTTGGCAATCCAAGCAATTCTAATATCGACAGTATCTTACCGCGACAAAAGAGGAAGGGCGACGAGTGGCCTATGCTTTTAAGAGAGGCGGAGTACCATTTGTAAGAGAAGGTAGACTATACAACCCATCAATGGGCCTAAAATTTTAATGTTCGCTGCACTGAAAATTGTTGTTTTGTATGATATATTGAGGCATAGTATTTTGTTTGACAACTAGTTCTCGTTATATTTAGTTAGGTTTTCGAATGCGATTGGTAATTTTTCTGTTTGTGTTATATCTTGCTGCATGTTAGTACAATTCCATGCGATTTTGCTTGAAAACTTATTTGGGTTTGTTTCAGTTTGATTATTTTTTATATGATTTTCGGGTTTGATTGCTTTTTCTGATTTTCGAGTTTTGGTATTTCCAACATCTGATTTATTTTTCTTCTTTATTCATTTGATATTTTTTGGCTAACTTTATTCATTTGATATGTTATGAAGTGTTTGATTTATTCATATCTAGAATAATTGGTTTGTTGATGGACCTTATTCGTAAGGATACATCTACTCCTGGTTTTGTTCCACTGTGAGCACGATTTAGTTATTGTTCCTCATTTTACGTACGTGTTGTGTGTTTGTAGAATTTGCACCAGAAATGCCTAAGTAAGCTCCATCGTTCCGAAGAAATGTAAAAGAACTCGAGTAAAAGTGAAATTTAAAGATGGAACATCTTGTTAGTAGAATGTTTGCACTATCCGCTGCTACATGCAGCAGATGCAACAGTGAACTTGACTATGGATGTCATGCAGGTAAAATCACTTCTTTATGATTTGTGATATCAAACGTGATGCATGCTCTCATATCTTTTATGCTTATCGTGGCCTTTTTGGCTGATGATGCTTTTATGGTCTCCATATGGCGTGCAGGTCATGAAAGTGGTGTAAGAGATGGCTGTTGCCTGTTGGTGTTGCTTGAAAAGATGAATCCCCGTGCTGCCTCATTCCTTGCTTGGACGTTTGTAAGAAGAAAAAGAAGCTTTTGGTCGAATTTGCACCAGAAATGCCAAATTAAGTTACTCTTGATTCATATTTTAATAAAATTACATAATCAATTTATTATATATTTTTTAATTAATTATTAATTTATGAAATATTTAAATTAATAAAATACAATTTTTTTAAAAAAATGTATTATCTTATAATTATATAGCCAATGGGACTTTAGTTTCCCCTTCTCCTTAACCTTAGATCAGAGTGAATTTGCACTTTGAAAATGTGAATTTCAAATCTGCAATAAATCATCTCAAGTTGTAACGGCCCGTATCATGTATTTCAACAAGCGTGGTTTCAATTTAGTTAAAAATTCAAAACTAATTTTTTTTTTCTCTCTCTCTTTTTTTATTTAAAAAAAATAAATAAAGCAGATGAAGTACTCATTTGAAGGAACAAAGATATAGAAGTGTTCATGGTAAGTTGGCATAAAGAAGATTGACTAACTCTAATGGAAAATTGACCATTCAATCCCAAGCTAATTTACGAGCAACTTTACATTTTGCTACCAAGTTTGCAGCTCTATTAGCATTTCTTTTGATTAATTGGAATTTGGCTTGGGAAATGGAGGAGCAAATAAGGCTCCGTTTGTTTGCCGTAAAATAGTTTATTTGTAAAAATATTTTCAGTGGAACATATTTTCTTGAAAAATAAAATATTTTTTTGGATTCGTTTGTTTGCCGTAAAATAACTTAATAGGAGAAAATATTTTCCTGAAAAATAAAATATTAAAAAATATTTTCTGGTATTTGGATGTACAGTGAGTTTCGTAAAATGTTTTCTCCTCTCAAAAGACATGAAAATATTTTACAAATTTTTGTATTAGCCGCAATTATTGACTGAAAAATATTTTTTAGTTGACCAATTTTTCGTTGTTACCAAATACTAAAAAATTAAAAAAAATCAGAAAAAATATTTTGCGACAAACAAACGGAGCCTAAGTTTGGGCATAGGATCCATTGGCACATGTTGATTTGGTTTTCGAATGGCTTCTTCAGGCACAACTTTAGTTCTTGGTTGGCTTGCATAGACACACTTGCAGCGAAGGCCCGTTTTCTCAACAGGGGGCAAACCCTTAACTCCCTTTGCTCCTTCTACATTTTGGTTGTGAAATATGGGACCATTTTTCTTTGAATGCATTTGTTTTTTTTTTTTTTTGGCGGGTTTGTGCAACCTAGGTATGGATGAGTATCTTTTCACATTTGAAGCCACTCTCCGCCTAGCTCCCTCCATCCCCAAAGGCCTATATGTTCCAATTGTTCTTCTATGCTATGGTATAACACATTTGGATTGAAAGGAGTATAAGAATTTTCAACAATGAATAATCTATTGAAGAGCATCTCATATCTATGACGAGGTGAAGGCCAAGATTCTAGTCGGACGAAATTTTAAAAGAACAAACCTCATCTCCTATCTCTTTCCAACAAAATGACCACTACCACCACTACCGCTTCTTCGAAATCAATAGGCATGCCACTACCCAAAAACTCTAGTACCACCAAGACCGCTTCCTATGGAAATTTGGATGATTTCGTGTACCTGGATTATAAGTATTAGAGAATGGATCATAATTACGGGGATATCTATAAGCAGCACAAGCTTGCTCTGAAATTGAATTGGGATTTCATGCAAGAACACATTCACCTGAATCAACTACATGCAATGATTATTTCCTTTTAACTATTTTTTCCAAGGCAAGAGTTAGATTTTCAATCTTTGATGTCAAAGAATTGTAATCATTTGAACCTACATTTTTTCTCCTTTCTCTAGATGAAGATGCACGCTTTCATGAATTGTTACTCAGTTTTATGAACAATTCAGTGGCTTCTTTTGGAGATTTTTCAAGAAGTGAACTATTACAAGCTGAATCGAACAAACTTTGATTATGCTCATTTAACCCTTGATAGAAATTATGAGCTAATTGCCAATCTGGAATACTATGGTGTGGACATTCATAAATTAAGGTTTCAAATCTGTCCCAACTCTCATGAAATGCCTCTCCAGGTAATTGAGAAAAATTATTTAATTGATTCCTACATTAATTAGTTTTTGAAGAAGAGTAAAATCTTTCAAGAAATTCTCTTTACAATTGATCCCAAGAAGTAATAGAACCAGAACGTAATCTGTAAAGCCAATTTTGTGCTTGGCCCATTAAAGAGTAAGGAAACAATCTCAATTTAACAACCTCTTCTGAGGCAGTTCTAGTATTAATCGATCTGCATGTATGAACAAAAGTATTAATATGATCATACGGGTTTTCATTAGAAAGACCGTGGAACATGGAAGCATTGAAATCATGTGAGACCTTATTTTAAAACCATCATCAGTTTCAAGTAAGGTGATAGATCGTGGAGAAACATAATATTGTGGTATGGAAAAATATTTTATGCTCCTTCTTACATTTCCTACTTCTCTACCTTCAATTTGATCCTGATTTTGGTTTTGATTCAGATTTTGATCAGCCATGATTAGAAATTTATGTGCTTTGTTTTTGAATTTAAAAGTTTTCTCAATTTCTGTATCAAAAATAAAGATGGGTAGCTTTAAAGATCTCCGATAATGCATACAAAATTAAAACATGAAAAAGAAACAAAAAATAAAATAAAATAAAATCTATACAAAATAGCAATATTGACTTAAATAAAAATAAAAACTAAAATCTAAAATATATACATATAAACATTTATATACATAAATCAAAGACTTACCTTATTTGATAAACACCGATCCCCGGCAACGGCGCCAAAGTTTGATCACGTCGTTTTGCGCTAAAAAATAGTAAGGTTAAATGATTGAAAATATTGCTTACTTTGAATTACCTCTAATTGTGGCGAGTAGATAATCGATCCATGGAGATTGGGTTATCAAGTTAAGTTAAGTCCTTAATTTAGAATTATTTGACTATCTCCCATCACCGATAAGTTTGATTAAGTCCAAAAGTCCAAAGGTATAAACATATGGTAGATTAAGTCCAAGAAATGTCCACAAAATATCCAAAGATACGGTAGTAATTAGATCCAAAAGTGAATTAATCAAAAGTACTAAATTGAAGAATCACAACACTCAATACTAAAAATCCAAAGGGTTAATGATTCAGGGTGGTAATAGCTCGGTATACGCAAGTACAAAATTATTGATTCGGATTAAAAGTTAAGTCCTTCAGAAATAGAGCTATAAGCTTCTACTACTGAAATGAACCTTTAATTACGTAAGTGATAAGATTAATTAATTAACAAGATTGGATGTGTTGGTACAACCTAACGATATCCAATCTCTCAATTAATCTTTCATTTATGTAACCTGGAGATGTCGGTACAACTAGACTAAAATCCATCCGAGGTAGTCTCGTATTGTCACTGGTTTACAAAATCGGACGTATATGTACTTTCAATTAAATATAACATAACTACAAGTATACGTATAATTAATCAAAGAATACTTAGAAATAAAAATACGAGACTTTAATAAATCTGAATCACAACATATGTACAAGAGTAATCTCACACGTACCACCCCGAATCTCGGGTCTAGTGTGTCATGATAAACTTTAAAGTACAAGAAATCATAACGAAAACCGAAATAAAAGAATACTTATCATGGTGAACGGATTTCAGTAGACCGGTATGATTTCGATATGTTGATGGCTCACTAGACCCTCCCATCGGGATTAAAACTTTACACACAATTAAAAATAATAATTAAAACACTCAAAACTCACTTCACAAATACTAGAGTAGGAGAAATTGAGCTAAGAAGAGAAAAATAGTACAAGCAAAATGAAATAAGAAAGGGAGTATTTATATAAGAAATCTTGCACTATTCATATGTACTATTCACGCAGTGATGTCATCAATGTGTCAACACGATGTCAGTGCCAAAGTCACCATTGTGTCAGCATGACGTCAGCGAAGTTACTATTCACACATTGACTTTGAATTTTACTATTCACCTATTGACTTTGACTTTTACTATTCATCTTTTGACTTTGACCAAAAGTTGACTTTGACTTTGACCAAAGTTGACCAAGGCTACTTCAAGGTTTTTCAATGTCCTGAATCCGTTTTTGCACTCCGTTTGGCCAAATTCAATCTCGATTTGCTCGTGTCAAGGTCGTTCTACCTTCCTCCTTTAATATTGTGCTGAATTTCTCGTTTAAGTGTTGGCTTTTGTGGCCATTTTTGCTATTTCTTCTTCAGAACCTATATTGCACTAAATGTGTATAAAATATACAATTAAGCTCGAAATAATAATGTAATATACATGATTTAATGGGTTAAAATTACTAAAAATATAGATTTATCAAAAGCTCCAGTTCAAACTTCTTATTTTTTTAGCTTTGAATTTTATCTAAAAGATTTTTTTAAAAATGGACCAAACGTATTTATTTAAGCTTTTGAACTCACTTAAAACATTTTTAAGAGTCTAAAATTCGGGCCAAAAAGACCCTTAGTCCTAAATTTAAATAGTTACCACTTCATTTGTACTAAATATTTGATTCCCTCAATCACTCATCAGTGTGAACGCGAAAATGCTTCGAAGAGCGATGGCTACTACACCCTCTGTCCCATAAAAATAAGTTTGTTTTCTTTTTTTTACTTGTCTCAAATTATAGTTCAATTTCACTTTTAGAAGGAGAGTTAATTTATTAGTTTTCTAATGTTCCCCTGTTGAATGCGCATTTTTATCAATAATTATTCCATCAATTAATTGTAGGAGTAATTAATACTAATGAAGGGTATATTAGGAAAAGTTTAAGCAAAATTTATTGTTTTAACTATATTAACTACATATTCTTAATCTATGAGAAAATAAAAGTAAGCTTAGGCTCTATTTGTTTGTCGTAAAATGTTGGCCTAATTTTCTAGTGTTTATAACACTGAAAAATTAATCAACCAAAAAACATTTTTCAGTTAAAGAAAAATTTTAGTTAAAAATAATGAAAAATATTTTCATTCCCCAAGATAACCACTCGTGGGTTTATTATACTGAGTCGACTCGAAAACTCAACATCTACATTTCATACTCTAAACTCAAACCCAAATCACCAATTCTATCAATGAATATCAACAAGAAAATGTACTCCGCATCCATGATCCCTCGTTTCTTCGTACTTTTGCACGAGTAACATGACATTCCACTCTTATATATAGATGCTAGATGGAGGCATGTATGTCAAACATGCATGCTCCATCTTAATTACATATTTTCTATTATAAGTGCGATTAATCAAATTGTATATATATAGGCTTTTACTCTAATTTAATTGGTAAGATATTGTATTTATCAAAACCCATTTATGTAAATTTTAGCACTCAATGCAGAAACAATTAATATGTATATTTTTATCTTAATTAAATTTTATTTTTCAAGACGATATATGGTAGTCACTAGCAGTCATATGATGTGGCACTGACGGGGCAGTGACGGGGCTGCTGAAGTAGTACGGACGTAGGGCTGAAGTGGCGGTGATGTCAGAAAGGCCTTGTTGGCTAATGTAAATTGCCGAGTTAATTTCGAGAAAAGTGGCGGAGGCTCGTGTGGGCGCGATCGTTGTCTAATTGTTGGAATCGTCTTGGCGAGATCAGCTATGTTCTGATCTGGGTGCATGTATCAATATAAGGACGATAACGATGCAAAAATGTTATCATATGAGTTGTAGTTCGTTTTTTGATAGCTGCGAAAAATAATTGTGATAGACTGATGAAGATGGGATGCAAGCAAGTCTCCAATACCACGTTTGTAGAAGACAAAAATGCACAAAAGAGAGAACGAGAGATACATCTTGATTGTTTCTATATTAAGTGACGATAAGATGTCTTGATGAAAATATATACATGTACAAGAGGTTTGCTTATGTAGAAGATGACTTCTATTTATCACTATCTAACGTAACTGATAACTCATTCCACTCGCCATATTCTAACAAATATTACCTAACTTAATCCACTTGACATATTCTAACAAGATCATTGGACGTATACTTAATCTATATGCTTAGATATAATCAATTACTTTACATATGATTTTTAGAATACTAACTAATTAATCTATTTTTTTTCGTGTGAAGCCTGACAACAATTTTTAACTGCAAAGCAAGAGAACCATCGGGCCCATGAAGGTGGGTTTGGGTTTGGGGTTGGGATGGCTGATCATTTTCTTCATGATCTCATCCCTGGCTTTCTTAATTTCTTGGTTGTATTTCTCAGAATGGTCTCTGAAAACTAAAAAATGTTTAAAGTATTCACCAAACTTGGTCGTCAACTGCTCGGCAATTGCAGTCACTTCTTCATCTTCACTTGATGCATGCTCTCCTTTTTTAATCGACCCCTCAATTTTCTCTTGCAGATCATCCATGTACACTCTTATTGTTTCAAAACGTTTGATCATTGTATCGGAAGCATCTTGCATGGGAGCAATGATATCATGTTGTCCTATCAATTGCTTCTCTTTGTCATCAACCTTCCACTCCAGGAGATTCCGCAGGGTGTCTATCAGTACAGGTCCAGCGGCCATAGCCAACCCGCCTTCCAGTGGCGCATCCTTCACGGCTTCCACAAATCCACCAATGACAAATCCAACATATAGAGTCCAATATATGGCTTTCGACATTTTTCTAAAAAAATTGATTGGTCCCAATGTCTTTTCCAAAATTACTTTTTTTTTTTTTCAATCTTCTAGAACAAAGCAACTTGTTGGGCATGCATGTCCTGAAAATAAGAAGAAATACCTTCGGAGTCAAATCCATTTTGAACTGTCTAACCTCCTCCAGCATCTCATTCAGTATCTGCTCTTAGGACATTCCACGATCTTCTTGATCCAATTTCGTCAGCAGCTTTAGGCAGTCCTTACAACGGGACATAAACTCTGCAAGAACACAATAGAAATCAAGCATTGACAACGTGCCATCAAAAATATCAATTATTAAACTACGTAATTTGTCATTTTGATGAATACCTTCCTTCAAATTGATGACAAAGTCTACCATTTCTTGGGTGACTTCGTGAATGTGCTCGGTCGCTGTTAGAAATGGCTGCAAAGAGGCGTCGTCCTCGATGACTATCTCTGGTACTGCACCTTGGGATCAAGTGGTTTGGCTATAGCTAGACCTTGCAGGATGATCTGTAATATTGATGCATATCTCTGGTACTGCACCTTCGGATGGAGTGGTTTTGCTTGAGCTGGGGCCTGCAGGATGATCCATAATAACTTTCTCTTTACCTTTGCTACTGGCCATAGTTGTTTTGCTAGTGTAGTAACCTGGGACTAAACAATTTTTATTGTTTTTGCTAGCTAGAGTGTAATTGTGTTTTGTTGAGTGCAGTAAGGAATTAAATAGGCACCTGATATTTTTAGGGCGGTGAATGGTAAATGATTTTATTTATATATTTATTTATTATATATATATAGGCTTTTACTCTCATTTAATTGGTAAGATATTGTATATCAAAACCGATTTATGCAAATTTTAGCACTCAATGCAGTAACAATTAATATGTATATTTTTATCTTAATTAAATTTTATTTTCCTCCGTTGAGATGATATATGGTAGTCAAGGGAACGTGTAACAAACAATGCCGTAAGTTCAGTTTGAAAAAGTGGGCTTGGGTTTATATATATATATATATATTTATAAATTTTAGGTGTTAAAATAATAAGGACATAGAGGACAATATAGGAAAAAAAACTTGTCAATCTTCATCAAACATATAATCGGACAGTGATTTTCTATTAGATTGAGTTGAAATTTGATCAACACGTTCAGGACTTAAACTTCTACAATCTAAATAGTGCAGATAAGTTTTGAAACTCTCTAAGACCGTTTTCTATTGCATGCATAGTTGCTCAATTTCTTTTTATTTTTATGTATAGATTATTGTTTTAAATTATACACGTTATGTTTGGAACTTTTTAATTTCAATTTGAATAAGATTTCTAATTTGTTATTTATTGAATAGGACATTAATGAAAGGTTTTTTTTTTGTATGTTATGTCATTACCATATTGATGGGGACTAATGTGTTAAGACTCTATATATGATTTGGTGCTTACATTTTTATAATTGCTATAAAGTACATTATGAAAGGGAGAGTTATGCTTTGAAGTCTTCGTGTTTGTATTTTATAATGTGCTTAAATTAAGTATTATTTTAGGTATATCTTATTGTGATCGGTCATCATAAAAAATATGATTTTAGGCATAAAGCTAACACGTTTTTCTATAATTCGTATAAAAATTATACATAAATGTGTACCCTAATTCTTAGTCAATGACTTTACAATTATAGTACACATCGTAATTCTCGGTGCCTGACTTCGCTACTACTTAGATGAAAAATAGAAAAGAGAAAAAAAAATGCAAAAAAATGTAAGGCTCAGAGTTGATTCAATTTGTCCGTGGAACTGCACCAACAGGTTAATAGAAGATTGCAGTGTGTTCAATGGAGGATTTATATAAAAAATAAAAGGATATAGGTTCATTGACAGGTTTACATAAAATTAGAAAAGGGTATAAAAATTATTTTATACATATAATAATTATTTTTTAATTCTTTTATAATTCAAAAAAAAATCATAATCCCTTATTATACTTTTTTATATAAAATTATCCAATTCAAATAAAATTTAATTTTGTTCTCTTCTTTCTTTTATGATTCTATAATTATTTATTTATTTATTTATTTATTGATTTAGCTTTCCCTCCGTTAATGCAAAAATGGCCATAAATGCCATAGAAATTCCTATGGCAACTCTTGACAAAATGGCCTCACCGGCATTGGGAGAAGTCACTAGCAGTCATATGACATGGCACTGATGGGGCCGCTGAGGTGGCACGGACGTGGGGCTGATGTGGCGGTGATGTCAGCAAGGCCTTGTTTGGCTGATGTAAATTGCCGAGTTAATTTCCAGAAAAGTGGCAGAGGCTTGTTTGGACGTGATCGGTGTCCGACTGATGCGATTCAGGTATTGTTGGCAGGGGCGAAGCTATACTAGAGCGAGTGGGGGCTGCAACCCACATTGATCCAGAATAACGTTAAAAAATTTATGTATTTTTTAGGAAAAAAATGAAATTATTTATGTATTTTTAGTAAAAAAAATTAATTAACCCCCACTAAAAGAAAAAATGAAATCATATAGTTGAAAAATTATTTATTTTAGCCTTCATAAAGAAAAAATATTTATTTTAACCCCCACTGAGAAAAATTCCTAGCTCTGCCCATAATCGTTGGAATCGTCTTGGCGAGAACTATGTTCTGATCTGGGCGCAGGTATCAATATAAGGACGATAACGATGTGAAAATGTTATCATATGAGTTGTAGTTCATTTGTTGATAGCTGCGAAAAATAATGGTGATCATGACTGAGGAAGATGGGATGCAAGCAAGTCTCCGATACCACGTTTGTAGAAGACAAAAATGCACAAAAGAGAGAACGAGAGATACATCTTGATTGTTTATATATTAAGTGACGATACGATGTCTTCATGAAAATATATATATATATGTACAAGAGGTTTGCTTATGTAGAAGATGACTTCTATTTATCACCATCTATCATAACTGATAACTCATTCCACTCGCCATATTCTAACAAATATTACCTAACTTAATCCACTTGACATATTCTAACAAGATCGTTGGACGTATACTTAATCTATACGCTTAGATATAATCAATTACTTTACATATGATTTTTAGAATACTAACTAATTAATCTCTTCTTTTTTTTCGTGTGAAGCCTGACAACAATTTCCAACTGCGAAGCAAGAGAACCATCGGGCCCATGAAGGTTTGGGTTTGGGTTTGGGTTTGGGTTTGGGGTTGGGATGGCTGATCATTTCATGATCTCATCCCTGGCTTTTTTAATTTCTCAGCTGCATTTCTCAGAATGGTCTCTGAAAACTAAAAAATGTTTGAAGTATTCACCAAACTTGGTCGTCAACTGCTCGGCAATTGCAATCACTTCTTCATCTTCGCTTAATGCATGCTCTCCTTTTTTAATCGACCCCTCGATCTTCTCTTGCAGATCATCTATGTACACTCTTATTGTTCAAAACGCACAATCACTCAAAACATACACCATTACACACACAATTATACATACATATAATGCTATAGCTTTATTACTTTTACAGCTCATCTTCGCATTGGAAGCACTTTTTTTTCTGTTCGTAGACGTCGGGCGACGACGTGCTTCCTTGGTCGGCTTCCAATGAGTGTCATTCGGTTGTGTGATTGTATGTGTAATGGTGTATGTTTTAAGTGATCGTGCGTGTGAGTTTTGTGTTTGTCAGTGAAAAAGCTAAAAGGTTTTTTTGTTAGTTTCTTTCTTTTTTTATTTCAAGCCACACGACAGAGTAAATTGCTTATCGCCCCCCTGTGTTTTGTCCAAAATACTCATTCACCCCCTGTGTTTTTAAAATAGGCTCATTACCCCCTGTGTTTTTTCGATTAAGCTGACGCACCCAAAATCTCTTATTCCGTTAGCAAACGTTATCAAATTAGTTAATTAATCGTTATACCCTTACATAAAGTTAAAATCCAAAAAACACAGGAGGGTAATGAGCCTATTTTAAAAACACATGGGGTGAATGAGTATTTCTTGCAAAATACAGGGAGGTGGCAAACAATTTACTAAAAGAGTATTTTTGTCCAACAACGAATTTATTTAAACCAAAAGCATAAAAAATCGCATTTTAAGCACGTGTGTTGCAATTGCTGTTAAATTAGACGACTTTTCTAACGGAGAGGGACGGTCAACTACATTCCAAAAATTACAGGGGAGTAATGAACCTATTTTAAAAACACAACGAGTGAATGAATATTTCGAGCAAAACATAAAGGGACGACAAGCAATTTACTTCCACGCGACATGTTGCAATTTTTTTTTTTTTTTTGTAGTTCTTTTACGTATATGCCCTTACACCGTTAAAATTCCCTAACAAAGTTAAATGTGATGGACCTGTGAAGAGATTTTTAAATTCACAAAAAATTATTTGAAATTTAATATATTACTCAGGACTAAAATGACTTTTTTCCCATTAATATTACTTTCTTTCTTGGCTGATGCATTGACCCTCTTTTCTAAACTCAACCAACTCTTCACTAACTTCAAATATAGACCAATCCAACGTCCAGTTCTTTGGACTCTTTCCGGACAACAACTAAAACTATATTTGAAGATAGTGAAGAATTGGTTGAGCTTATAGTCCAAGCTCGAGTATGCATTCCTACCACGATAATGTTAAAAAAAAAATTAAAAAGATTTTTTTTTTTTTTTTTTCAGGAATAACTCTTCAATTAGTCTGGACTGATATCAGTCCAAAAAAATTGTGAGATAAAAAATAGATCATACATGTGTGTAAAACTCACTCCATATGAGATAACTGATGTCACTTTCAACTTATTGAATAACAATCCTTTTTTCAAAACACATTTCTTTGTAAATAGTTCCGCCACTGTATCCACTAAATCATATACCATTGTCCGCTCATATAAATGCTAGATGGAGGCAAACATATCAAACATGCTCTATGCGGTCAATTAAATCGTATATAGGCTTTTACTCTCATTTAATTATTAGATATTTAAAATATGAACGTAATTGACAAATCCATTTGTTATATGTATTTATTGTATTTATGAACATTATTTATGTAAGTTTCAGTGCTCAATGTTCTCAATCTTCCCTCACTATACAGTAGTGAGTTCAGTAGGAGCAGCTCTTACTTAAAACTTAAATAATCTCAAATTCGAGTCACTTAGGGAATAAGTGAGATATTACTATTGATCCTCTTTAAAAAAAAAAGGTAAAAAAAAAAAAAAAGTGACCAAAAAAAGAGTGAATATATTGTAGTCAAGGGAACTTATACAATATGGATTCTACAAGAATGCAGTGAGTTAATTTCTTTAACTGCCATAGAAATTCCTATGGCAAGCCTCTGGGTTTTTGTCAGGGCATCGACCTTATCTATGTTATTATATCAATAATGTTAGAATATAACACTTGTCTTATATTGGAGAATCAGAAACTCTAAAGCTACCTTATAAAATCATGGGCTACTCCACTTACTACCAATTAGTTTTAAAATGGAAACCATAATTCTTAACATGGTATCAAAGTTGAGTCATTGGTCCAATTTTAAACATTCGCGTGTGACCCATCTCAAATTAGGTCCATGTGTGTTTAATCTTTCGCATGTGTCATATTCCACGCATCTTCAATCTTCTATGTGTGAAACCTTTCAAATTAGGTGACACGTGAGAAAAAGTGTTAAAATATACATTTGTCACACATTGAAAAATCATAAACTGTAAGACCACCTTATAAGATCTTAAGCTATTCCTATCAAAAAATCAGAAATTCTAATGTTACATTCTAAGATTTTGAGCTACTCCACTATCCTGGGCTATTCCTATCGGAAAATCATAAACTCTAAGGCCACTTTATAAGATCTTGAACTACTCCACTTAGTATCAATTTATTTTAAAATGAAAACTCAGTTATTTTAACAAATAGGCCATCTGAAAAAGGGCTAAAACTCAAATCAATCCAAATCATAAAAATAAAATAATAAATATTCTTCAATTCTATTACAGACCGTGTAATAAGAAAGTAGAACATAAGACTTACCCATAAAATAATAGCTCAGACCGACACAACACAAGGTTTAAGCAGGGTTTAAACCACACCATTTTTTTACATCTCATTACTTCACGCCATCTCTTCTTTAACAAATATTTTAAAACAATTTGTTTGATGTCCAGCAGCAAAACCCCCCATTTCTTTTACCATAAATCTTGACCCCTTACTCTTCCTAATTGATAAACCCACACTAATCCACCTAAATCCCTATACAAAAAAAATTAGCCAGTTTTGTGGAGAAACATAGCCAAACCCGTATCAGCTTTCTTGGATTTTCCCAAGATTCAATTTTTCCTGAAAAATTCGAGTTCAGACCCCTTGATTTTAGTAATTCTTTCTCAAGTATTGGCTTTACTGAAAAGGGTTTTCAAAAAGTTTGGGAATTTCCATATAAAGGTGTAGTTTTGAGCAGGCCAAGCTTGCATAATGTGAGAAACCAAGTGAAAAGTTATGCAGGTTTAGCTGATGCCGTGGCAGTCCCGCCTACCGATGTGTGTATGATTTATGAGGAGCAAGACTTGTTGACAGAAATGAAAAATGGAAGAGAAGAAGCAAATGTCAGCTAGGAGGCTTAGGAAGTATCAAACACTTGGGAGGAGGCAAAAAATAGATGGAAACCGAGGCGTTTTGTTCTTGGGATGGTATAGGTGATGCAATTGAACTGGAGGCTGGTGGGCTTGATACTAATTTTGCCTACATATGTTTTGGGTACAGCTTCAAGATACTGCCTTTATCTAATGCTGCTAAATAAACTGTCCTAATTTTTGTTCTCTCTTGGATCTCTACTTTGTTTATGTTATTTTTCCTCGTTAGATAAGTTGAAGCACATATGATGTACTAAATATTGTTGATATTTTTTAGTGAAAAAATATCATGTAAAAAATTTGGCGGACAAGCATCATCTTAGGAGGAGTCTAATGAAACTAAAGATTGACAGAGGTGGAGGAGGAGAAGTCACTGAGAACCTACATGAGAAACATCCTAAGAAGCATGGAAGTACTTTTACAGGATGCTGGGGCTTAAAAAGTAATTGGCAAAATGGTTGGGCGCGGCTGGCCCAAATAGCAATCCCTTATGTTTCCTAACTATCGTAATTTAACTCCTCCTCTTTCCGTCCGCTCTACTTGACGTGAGCGAATTGCATATAGAGATTTGTAAGGGCTGATAATTTAATTGATTGGAATGTACTACTCATAAAAGTGATATTATAGGTTCGAGTCTTACTAAGTTTATCACCCCCTTCTCTTTACTTGATACAAGGTAGTTGAAATACTCGTCACCCTATAGATTTTAATCTAATGACGGCGTCTGAAATCACACTGCTGACGCTGCCTTTCAGGCACGTCTCCTACGCTTGACTTGTAACATTACATTCCCATCAACTATCAGATGCTAAAATCCCTACCCATCACGATAAAAACAGGGCTCCCCTGCCCATCACAATAAAAACAGGGCTTTTTTACCTGCTAGCAGGTTTTAACAGTAGCACGATAACAAAATCAACCAACTACCTAATTTAGAGAAAATGCATTAATATCTATTAGACATGGACATTCTTAAGGCCATCCTCAATGTAATCTCTAAAACACAATGATTACAATTTTTTTGCAAATATAGAGACTTTTGAAGCAAAAAGGCAACACCAATGTTTATTTTAGAGCCCCAAATTACTACTTTTGTATCAAATTTAACAAATTTTACCAAACATAGAGCCCGGGTTCCATTTTGTTGAACAAAATGGAGCCCGAGAAAAAAGACAAAACAAAATAGATCCCCGTGGGGCTCCTCTTCCAAATCAGATCTGACATCATCAGATCTGACGATGTCAAATCTGACTTGACCAAAAAAAAAAATTAATATACCTGACAAAAAAAAAAAGGACAGCAATCTGAAAAAAAAAAAAATGTCCGTTGGAGTTGCAGAACGTTCAAAAACAAAATGTGCATTAATCACCAATATACACAAATCGCCCAAAAATTTGTTCAATTGCCCAAAAAAATGAAAAAAGTATTTGCACAAATTCAATTTCTATCCCTTTTTGTGTTTATATATACAAAAAAAATTATTTTTCAGAACACCCACGATTTGCGATATATATACTCTGCAAAAAAAAATTAAGGGGGGAGGGGGTGGAGTGGGGTAGGGTGGCGTCGCGGATCTGGAAAAAAAAATGGAGGCAACATGGTGGGTGGGTGGGTGGGCGTGTGGGGTGGCACCGCGAATCTTAAAAAAAAAAAAAACGGAAGAGGCAGCGGGGTGGGTAGGTGCAGCGAGAAGGTGGTGCAGTGGGGTGGGTAGGTGGATGGGTGTGTGGGGTGGGGTGGAGTGGCACCGCGAATTTAAAAAAAAAAAAAAAAAAATGGAGGAGGCAGCGGGGTGGGTGGGTGCAGCGGGGAGGTGTTGTAGCAGGGTGTGTGGGGTGGGGTGGGGTGGGGTGGGGTGCGATGCGGTACAAGTGAAGAGAAAATGAAGAGGGAGGGGGGGAGGAGGGCAGCGGCGGCTGAGTGAAAAATGGGAGAAGGGATGGGTTTTATATATAGGGTTTTCTTTTTTAAATTTTTTCTTTTTAAATGGTTGGGATTAATTTTTTTTTAAATCCTTTGTTTTTAATTTTTTTTTTTAATAATTGGGATTAATTTTTAAATTTTTTTTTTTAATGGTTGGGATCATTTTTTTTTTAAAATCCTTTGTTTTTAATTTTTTTTAAAAATTTAATAATTTAGGTCAATTTTAATAAAACTAATTTGAATTCAACTTGTAGACTTTGTAAATTTAAGTTTTAGTGGTAATTTATTGTTTAATAAAAATTTCATAATTTGGGTCAATTTCACATTTGTGTTTTTACTTTTCCTTTTTAATTTTAATTAAATATAAATTAATTCACAAAAGGGAATATAATAAAATTAAAAAATACAAATCGAGTGTAATTAAATGTCATCATAATTTAATAATTTTTACCGTTGTCAAAATTAAATAATATTTTGGTCCAAATGTTCGTAAAAAAAAAGTTACGATTATGACGATAATAATTTATCAAAAAAAAATTAACACACGAGAAAAAATAACATATATTCAAATTAGTTTGTAAAATTAAATTTAACACAATATAAAGCCCCAATTTTATAGAGCCCCTCATTGGGGATGAATTTTTTTTAGAGCCCCTAAAAAATACTTGGGACTCTATATGGGGCTCTAAATTGCTAAGGGACTCTAAATTAAATTTTAGAACCCCTCAATTTAGAGCTCCCATTGAGGATGACCTAAAGCAAGGAAAGGAATGTCGTCATACTACAACCCAAAAATAAAAAATAATAACTGTTGAAGAAAGGGTCAGTCTTTTTTAAATTGGTACACCAACTTGCACAAAAAATATATAACCTTTCTAAATTCCTTGTGGTGCCCCTTTCTTGACAGTCCATGTCTTTTGCTGGAGCGACCTTCGCTTACGGAAGTGATGTAAGTCAAGCTAAGATTTTTTGCTCTTACAGGAATATGCATCTATACATCTGGCATCAATTTAAGATTTCGTACTAAAATTGCTACAATCTTTAGAAAATGGGATAAAGAGAAGGCTCAGGATGTCCTAGAAAATTATGACGACGACACTTTCTCTTTTGTGTACTATGATTCGATGCAGGAAATAAATCTGGTATCATACTCAGAACAAAAAGAGATACTAATCAACATGCATGCTTGCACATCGTTGTTAACAAGATCACCACCACTGAGGGTGAACACAAAACGGCGTAAGATTTGCAAGAAACCCAAGAGTATGATTAATAAAATGTAAACTATATTCCAGCAGAAACTTAACCAAATCAATCAAGTGCAACTACCTGCAATCTCTAACTTTACCTGTTTGCATTAATGAGCCAATCAAACACAAAATTTTCGAGCCCAGTCCAAAGCTTTTCTGCACAGAGGAAAACAAGATTAAATTTGACAAGAAATTCTAAGTAGTTCGTGCACGTGCAAAAAGGAATCACAGAAAGAACAAACCCGTAAGTCCTTCTTGGGGGCAACACTCTACAAAGCAGATACATGCTGAACAAAAGATGCACTCCACTGCAAGCTGAACTGTGAGAAAATACAATTAACTCCGGAAAAGGAAACTTAAATACCTGTAGACATTTAAAAGGTTCTGAATAACAAACCTTTCTCTGAAATGTAGAAGCATCATTTGCACCTTTGGGAGATTCACTGCATATGAATCCAAAAACATGATAAATAAGAAAGCAGTTGTTTTAAAAGGTTACCATCTGATAAATGAAGAGAAGAAATCAACTAGATCTCGATGCCAGACCAACAAAATACATAAGAAAAAGTGAACCATGCAGAAGAGCATCAGAAGAAGAACTGCAATATTTTCACCTCCAGAAGTAACAAACACGTAATTACTAGCATTAAACAGTCCTGAATGCCTGCTTTTCCCTATTCTAAGAAAACACTCAACTAAAAGTATAATGATCTGAAGAAAAGACAACATTCAACTGAGGAAAGGATGACATTAAGAAGATCTGCAAAACAAAAGTCATGAAAGATTTATATATTGGAAACAAGGGTTACATGATAACTGCAGTTACATAGTTCTATATGTCATTTTAACAAGTAATTGTCAGCTAGAAGCATATTCTAGCTCTCTAAGTATGTCTATCTGCTTGACGTCTGGCAGCCCTTCGGTTACTTGTTGCACGGCATATGATCTAACCATCTTATGATGCAATTAGCATAGTGGAGTAGCTGGTATAAGAACCAAATGTGCAGCCGACAGTACAATTCATTTTCATTATTTGGACCAGGCTGGGAGAAATCAGGACCAAGCTGGCAGGACTCAGCAAATCTACCATAAAAGGAGCACCACAGGATGGCATCAACCAGGTTGCCTTCATCTTGTTTTCTCTACCTTTCATTGATGGGATCACTAATTCAAAGCCCCATAATTTTTGCATGGGAAATCATCCACTATAGTAGTTTTATGCAATACGGTTCCCGTTATTACTTGCAGGTCGTACTATACTCATATAATAAGATCTTTCAGTATGCAGTTTATGGTGTGCGAATTGATATATTTCAGAACCTATAGCCTTGTAAGTAATTAAAAGCACCAAGTACCTTCTGAACGAGTTGGTATAAGAAGCTAGCTAAACATACCAAGAAATGTTTACATTTTAAGACAAAAAAAGACAGTAGCTAGTCTGAGTAATAAATAGAAATGGAATACCTTTCCCTCCATCGTAGAAGAGCTTCCAGAAGAGGTACAGGAGTATGGCTTGCCACCATTGCCAACGAATCCAAAACTTGCTCGTAGGCTGGGAAGATATTGTCCATCCTGCAACTCTCGGTATAAAGACAAGAGGAGATCTTTTTTTTTTTTTCCGGGGGGGGGGGGGGGGGGCAATTGCATATGTAACTGAAATAATCAAAAGGCAAAGAGCTTGCCATGCATAGCGTATAATCTAGAACATACCCATCGCAGATAGATAATATTGTGAAATTCACGAAATCCTTCCTTCAGAAACCAAAACATTTAACGGATTGAGTGACAAATAAGACAAATATCATTTTATGTTCTGCTCACGGTCATAATCCTTAAATTACATTTTTTACTCGCCTAGGCAACCTTTCCTTTGCTTTCACTCCAACAAAACAACTAAATTAAGAATTTTAAGTGAAACAATTGATTGAATTCTTTCTTTCTTCTATCTGCCCTCCCTGTGTCTCTGGTTCCAACATAATGAACTAGTCGTAAAACCACCATCTTGAATATCTAGAAGTTAGAGAACAATTTCTTACTTTCTTATAAGTTATATGACAATAGAGCACTTATAGTTTAACGTCTCAAGGATTGTTCATATAGCAAATTCTTCAGGCTTGAATTTAGATAACATTTTCCGTTGACCTCACAACTTAGCCCATCCAGTCAACACCTTAACCAAAATAATTACCATAATCTACATTAAACCAGATGTTTACTGCTACTGGATCTAGTACCTGACTCGCGCTCAAATTATTCACTTGATTCACTCCATAAAACAGATAAGCAATTCACCGGATTCGATTGCAGGCAAGGAAAAGCAAGGAAAAGTAAGGCATAAAATTCAATGAACAAGTTACAATTACAAAATATATAAAAAAAAATACATCAAAATTCATATTCTCGCAGAGAGGATAAGGACAAAATCGTACTTGTGCTTGAGCAGTCTCGATACGACGCCGTGCAAGCGGAAGAAACCGTTGGAGCAAAGCATCAACAATGAGCTTCGCCGCGCTCCCAGCCTTCATCTCTCTCTACTTTGTACTTCACAACCCTCGTTTTCCAAGCCTCTCACCTCAATTTTTCATATCCAAAATCCATACACCTCCTAATAGCCAATTAAAATCATAAAAATATAAACACGCATATAATTACATATACGTATATATACACACACATATATATATAGAGATTTGAAAGAGATTGGTGGAATCTGGAAAAGGGTTTAAGGATGCGAACCTGAGTGAACCGGGGTGGCAAAAGTCTGGCAATGATGATGCTTTAGTTAGTTTTCATTGGCTCGATTTCTGATTTTTGTAAAATTTTTCTTCATCTTCTTCCATCTGAGAGGTGTTAATTTTTTTATATATAAAATTATTATAATTACGGTCCTTTTCTCTCGCTATTTATCTGTCTCTTTGCTGTTTGGTTTACAAAACGAACCGGTTCGGACAATGGTGGTTTCCACCGGTTTGATGAGGTAATTTGAGTTGGATGTCACCCGGTCATTTTGTTTCAATTTCTGCTTTTTTTTTTCTTTTCTTAGGATAAATTATTAATTGTAGAATTGGATAGTTTGTAGTTATTATGGATTTGGACCCTTTTTTTTAGCAAAAAGAATATCTTAGAAACTTGGGTAAATTTATCTGGTCGCTTGTTCACGTCGTGACATTGTTGTTTTCATAAACTTTAAAAAATAAATAAAAAGGAAGAGTTACAACTTCACAAGTGACATTACTAGTTTTGAAAACTTTTAAAATGGAAGAAGAAATGTATTATTAATAAGATGAAAATTTACTTCCAAATAAGACCAAATTGAGCCATTCATTCAATTCTTATGAACATGTAAAAGTTGTACATTTTGCATTTTTATTTACATGTATATTGTGCTTTGTAGAGTTCTACAAGAATTATGTGAACATTTATGGAGCATAATAAGGAGTCAGTCTTGTCACTATACCGTAGAACAGATCTCGTGATATATACGAGTATGTATATAGATGCCTTTTTTATTAATTTTGTAAGTTTTGAATTTAGAATCCCTATTTAATAAATACATAACATTTGATTTATTTTCTACTAATTATCCCTTTTTTCCGCTAGATGCTGATATTATTAATTCTAGCTTTTATTCCAACTAAGAAAATAAGTACAACATCCTTTCCGACGTATTAGATCTTTAATTCTTTAATTTTTAGTTCCCGAATTAATATGACACATAGATCATTTTTATAAAATGGAAATGGTTGAAAAATGGGAAAATTATCCATGTGCAGTGGCCAACTAAAGTTATCATATGTCATTTTCCAACTAACACCGTTGTTAATATCAACAATGACTTTAAAATTAAAGATAGAAAACTTCAACATTAGATGGTTTTTTTATGCTTTAACTTGATATTTGTATAATGATATCGTCAATGTATGTTCAACATGTAGACGAAATAGCTTCCTAAATAGATTTATGGATTTCCATAATATATATTACTCGCTTATTTCTTCTCGAGTTACCTTAATAGATCACATTCGCGAATAATACCACTTTGCGTTAAATAAATATCACACCGATAGTTGAGGTTAATAAAATAAACACTAAAAAAACTAAAACGGTTATCAGCAATTGTATATAAACTTATTAAATGAATAATTTGTTAATTTATTGATAAATGAATAATTTAGTAGTTTATTGCTAAATGGATATTTATCAAATTATATTTTTACTACTTGTACATGTACCACTTGTAAATAAAAAATAATACATGTTAGTAAAGGCAGCTTACGAATGTACTTGGGTTCTTGAGCTTGATTATTATTATTATTATTATTATTATTATTATTATTATTATGTTTTGTATTATTATTATTATTATTATTATTATGTTGTTTACAATTATGTCCATATTTATTTTTATTTTTAATACTATAATAATAAAAGGGTAATTGTTGAAGATAATAAATAATATATTAATAAATATCTCTCTAACGGTTTAAACTTTTAGATGAGGTGGCCACCTATTTAAAAATTATTAAAATTGTTAAAGTGCAAGGTTCAAAAATTAACTCTGGTTCTAATAAATCATTCTCTAACAACTTAAAATCTTTTATATAAGGTGGTCACTTAATAGTAATCATTCTAACTGTAATTTTCAATTCTTCAAAATATATGGCCAAACGCATTGTAAATTAATTAGGCAACTTGGGTACTTGAACTATTTCATAAGTGAGCCTTTCAAAGTATATATGTTAGGTTTATTCCTAAAATATAACTTTTGGCACCACTTTAAACCATGGTTTATCTTTTATTTATCTTTTTGGATTCAATAAATTTCATGTATGTATAAGGGCAGAGCCATTAAAAAATGAGTGATTGGGGTCCCTAACTTTCACTAAGCATCCCTATTCTTAAAAATAAAATAAAAAAGTAAATATATAATTTTAAAGAAATTTTTAAAATTTTAAATTAATTTAACTCTCAATAAAAAAAAATTATTTATATACGAACATAAATTAATATATTCTTAGCTCTCACGAAACGAAAATCTTGGATCATCTGGAACATATCACTACAAGAAAACAGCGCTCGGGCGACGAAATTAGGCGATGAATTTTTTTCGTAGTAAATTAGCTACTGCCAGGCTACGGATTTACTACAGGAAAAAAATTATGTAGCCCAGCATTAGCCAACTTATGCCCCGTTGAAATAGCAATAAAACTTTGCTACAGATTAGCTACATATAATAATTTTAATTAATAAAAATAAATAAAATAATAATATTCCATAGCCTAGCCGTGGCAAATTTACTACAGACTAGCTACAACTTATTTAATTAATTCGTCAAAAAAATTCATAAAAAAGTTTGTAGTCATGCAGTAGCCAATAGCTACGGATTGGCTACGGACTATATATATTATTCAAAAACTATTTAAAAAAAATAAATACGGATATTTTAATTAAATAGAAAAAAATAAAATAACCAAATCCGTAGTCTAACAGTAGCCAATTGGCTATTGCTGGGCAACGGACTGGAACGCTTTTGTAGTCCAACAGTAGCTAATTAGTTACTTCTAGGCTACGGACTTCAACAAAAAATTGAGGTTTATCATTTTTAATTTTAATTATGGAATTTTGATTGCACCTACAACGTAGTAACTTCACTTGAGTTGCAAATTTTTCAAATAAAAATAAACTTTATATGTATTTCATTAACGTACATAATTTTATAGAGAAATCAATTGTCGTTTAAATTGAACTTATCATATTTTCACTTAACATTGTATTAATGTTAATAAATGTTCAGTTTAGGAGTCGAAAAACTTTAACATTGAGTCTAAACTTCATAAACAAGAAAAATATGAAGATATTAACATGTTTTAATACGTTGTTCCTACCTATTAACAAGTTATAAAACATATTATTAGTTGTCCGTAGCCCAGCAGTAGCCAATTGGCTACTGCTGTGCTACGGACTGGAATGCTTCTGTAACGCAGCAGTAGCCAATTAATTACTTCTAGACTACGGACTTCAACAAAAAATTGAGGTTTATCATTTTTAATTTTAATTATGAAATTTTGATTGCACCTACAATGTAGTAACTTCACTTGAGTTGCAAATTTTTCAAATAAAAATAAACTTTATATGTATTTCATTAACGTACGTAATTTTATAGAGAAATCAATTGTTGTTTAAATTGAACTTATCATGTTTTCACTTAACATTGTTTTAATGTTAATAAACATTCAGTTTAGGAGTCGAAAAACTTTCACATTATGTCTAAACTTCATAAATAAGAAAAATATGAAGATATTAATATGTTTTAATACGTTGTTCCTACCTATTAATAAGTTATAAAACATATTATTAGTTGTCTGTAGCCCAGCAGTAGCCAATTGGCTACTGCTGTGTTACGGACCGGAACGCTTCTATAACCCAGCAGTAGCCAATTAGTTACTGCTAGGCTACGGACTTCAACAAAAAATTGAGGTTTATCATTTTTAATTTTAATTATGAAATTTTGATTGTACCTACAACGTAGTAACTTCACTTGAGTTGCAAAATTTTCAAATAAAAATAAACTTTGTATGTATTTCATTAACGTACGTAATTTTATAGAGAAATCAATTGTCGTTTAAATTAAACTTATAATGTTTTCACTTAACATTGTGTTAATGTTAATAAACATTCAGTCTGGGAGTTGAAAAAATTTTCACATTGTGTTTAAACTTCATAAACAAGAAAAATATGAAGATATTAACATGTTTTAATATGTTGTTCATACCTATTAACAAGTTATAATACATATTATTAGTTGTTCGTAGTCCAGCAGTAGCCAATTGGCTACTGCTAGGCTACGGACTGAAATGTGTCTGTAGCCCAGCAGTAGCCAATTGGCTACTGCTAGGCTACGAATTTTAACAAAAAATTGAGGTTTATCATTTTTAATCTTAATTATGAAATTTTGATTGCACCTACAACATAGCAACTTCACTTGAGTTGTAAAATTTTCAAATAAAAATAAACTTGATTCGTATTTCATTAACGTGCGTACTTTTATAGATAAATCAATTGTCGTTTAACTTGAACTTATCATATTTTCACTTAACATTGCTTTAATGTTAATAAAAATTCAGTCTAGGAGTTGAAAAAACTATCACATTGTGTCTAAACTTCATAAACAAGAAAAATATGAAGATATTAACATATGTTTAATACATTGTTCCTACCTATTAATAGTTATAATACATATTATTAGTTATCCATAGTCCAGCAGTAGCCAATTGGCTACTGCTATGCTGCGGACTAGAACGCTTCCGTAGCCCAGCAGTAGCCAATTGCCTACTGTTAAGCTACAAATTTCAACAAAAAATTGAGGTTTATCATTTTTAATTTTAATTATGAAATTTTGATTGCACCTACAACGTAGTAACTTCACTTGAGTTGTAAAACTTTCAAATAAAAATAAACTTGGTTCGTATTTTATTAACGTGTGTACTTTTATAGATAAATCAATTGCCGTTTAATTTGAACTTATCATGTTTTCACTTAACATTGCTTTAATGTTAATAAAAATTCAGTCTGGGAGTTGAAAAAACTTTCACATTGTGTCTAAACTTCATAAACAAGAAAAATATGAAGATATTAACATGTTTTAATACATTGTTCCTACATATTAATAAGTTATAATACATATTATTAGTTATCCATAGTCCAGCAGTAGCCAATTGGCTACGGACTGAAACGTTTCTGTAGCCCAGCAGTAGTTACGAATTTCAACAAAAAATTGAGGTTTATCATTTTTAATCTTAATTATGAAATTTTGATTGCACCTACAACGTAGTAACTTCACTTGATTTGCAAAATTTTCAAATAAAAATAAACTTGGTTCGTATTTCATTAACGCGCGTACTTTTATAAATAAATCAATTGCCGTTTAAATTGAACTTATCATGTTTTCACTTAACATTACTTTAATGTTAATAAAAATTAAGTCTGGGAGTTGAAAAAACTTTCACATTGTGTCTAAACTTCATAAACAAGAAAAATATGTAGAAATTAACATGTTTTAATACATCGTTCCTACCTATTAATAAGCTATAATACATATTATTAGTTATCCATAGTCCAGCAATAGCCAATTGGCTACTTCTAGGCTACGGACTAGAACGCTTCCGTAGCCCAGCAGTAGCCAATTGCCTACTGCTTGGCTACGAATTTTAACAAAAAATTGAGGTTTATCGTTTTTAATTTTAATTATGAAATTTTGATTGCACCTACAACGTAGTAACTTCACTTGAGTTGCAAAATTTTCAAATAAAAATAAACTTGGTCCGTATTTCATTAACGTGCATACTTTTATAGAGAAATCAATTGTCGTTTAAATCGAACTTATCATGTTTTCACTTAACATTGCGTTAATGTTAATAAACGTTCAGTCTAGAAGTCAAAAAACTTTCACATTGTGTCTAAACTTCATAAACAGAAAAAATATAAAGATATTAACATGTTTTAATATGTTGTTCTTATCTATTAACAAGTTGTAATACATATAATTAGTTGTCCGTAGCCCAGTAGTAGCCAATTGGCTACTGCTAGGCTACGGATTTCAACAAAAAATTGAGATTTATCGTTTTTAATTTGAATTATAGAATTTTGATTGTACTTACAACGTAGTAACTTCACTTGAGTAACAAAATTTTCAAATAAAATAAACTTGGTTCGTATTTCATTAACGTGCATACTTCTATAGAGAAATCAACTGTCGTTTAAATCGAACTTATCATATTTTCACTTAACATTGCATTAATGTTAATAAACGTTCAGTCTGAGAGTTGAAAAAACTTTCACATTGTGTCTAAACTTCATAAACAAGAAAAATATGAAAATATTAACATATTTTAATACGTTGTTCCTACCTATTAACAAATTATAATACATATTATTAGTTGTCCGTAATCCAGCAGTAGCCAATTGGCTACTGCTAGGCTACGGACTGAAACGTTTCCGTAGCCTAGCAGTAGCCAATTGGCTACTACTGGGATATGGACTGGAACGCTTCCGTCGCCCAGCAGTAGCCAATTGCCTACTGTTAAGCTACAGATTTCAATAAAAAATTGAGGTTTATCGTTTTTAATTTTAATTATGAAATTTTGATTGCGCCTACAACGTAGTAACTTCACTTGAGTTGCAAAATTTTCTAATAAAAATAAACTTGGTTCATGTTTCATTAACGTGCATATTTTTATAGAGAAATCAATTGTCGTTTTAATCGAACTTATCATGTTTTCACTTAACATTGCGTTAATGTTAATAAACGTTTAGTCTAGGAGTCGAAAAACTTTCACATTGAGTCTAAACTTCATAAACAAGAAAAATATGAAGATATTAACATGTTTTAATATGTTGTTATTACTCCCCCTCATCATCCGCATTTACTACCTCTTTCCTTGTCCTACCGACATTCACCATAATGGCACAAAACCGTAAAAAACTTCCAAAACTTGACCCTCTCCCAAATATATCCCAAACTAACCATGCACTTGTCGATAGACTCGTTACTGAGCAACACATTGCTCTTGGTCTGGTCAAAAATACTATCAACAGGTCATGGGGTCTTAAAGAATCAGTAGACCTCATCCCCCTCAAGCACAACACTTTCATCCTTGATTTCAAATCAAAAGAGGACAAAGTAAAAGCATAGGACCTCAGACCTTGGTCTATACAAGGTTTTCACTTCCTTCTTCATAACTGGGAACCAAACATCCAAGCAGAAGAATTTGACCTCAACTTCACCTCTTTTTGGGTTCAAGTTCATGGCCTTCCCTACAGTTTTATCTCACGCAACAATGCTATCAACATCAGTGCTTACTTGGGAGACCTTGAAGAACTTGATCCAATTGAAGAAGGTAAAATCAGCCGCAACAACACAATGCGAATGAGGATCAAATGGGACATCAACACTCCCCTCGTTTCAGGTTTCCCACTTCCCAGAGAAGGCCTTCCTGACCTTTGGATCAGATTCAAGTATGAGAAACTTAGCAACTTCTGTCAAGCATGTGGTATGCTCACCCATGAGACCAACTCATGCCCATCACCTACCAAAAATTGCCCATCATCCCCGACCAGATTCGATTCGCAAGCTTTTGGGCCGTGGATCATTTCTTCTCCGGCGAGGAAAAGGTTCTCAAAGCCAGCCACTTCCGCCACAGCTCAAGGGAGAGAACCACGTGACCACCCACCAACTTCAGCCACGCATGAGCAGTACTCAACATCAGTGGCACGTGACTATCCAACGACTTCCAGAGCACGTGACAAGCCAAGTTCTAGTTCTACTAACTCCTCAAAGATAATTTCTATCCCTGCAGTCAAAGGTTCTGAAACCTTAGCTGAAAGGGGAAATTCTTGTAAGCAGAGTACTGATCACTCTGCGATGGCACATACCCCTAGCCACAGTCCTGCAATAATTTCAAATTCATCTCCACCAAACCACCCAAGTCAAAATAAAACTAAAAAACCCAATTCCAACCAGAAATCCAAACTAAGCCCAACGCAATATAACCCAACAAAAAGCCCAAGCCACACCCCATCTCCCCAAAACCTGAACTCGACACAACAAAACCCAAAACCAAAAACCATCACCCAATAGAACACCTAAGTCCCCCAAACCCAATCAAGCCCGCATTCCACTCAACCAAAAACCCATAACCCTGGAAGCCAATTACCATCATCATCTAGCAAAAGGAAAACATCATCAGACCCGCAGGACCTATCTCCAAAAAGAAGAAAATTTTCTCAGAGAAAGGACACATCCTCCCCTACACCCACAATCGTTCATGACGAAACTAAATCTCCCATCTTCGATATTCCTATCGAGGAAGAACACCTTCCCACCTGGAATTCTCCTCTCAAGCATGACTTTGGTCACGCTAACAAAAGAGGAAAAAAATCTCAATCACCTCTTGCTCCCACATCAAATTTTGACAAGCTGGGGTATGTCGAAGAACAGCCCCAGCCGCTCCAATGATAGCTTTAAGTTGGAACTGTCAGGGCATGGGTATTGCTCTGACAGTTCAAAACTTGAGAGATTTAATCTCTCAATACAGGCCCAATCTTATCTGTCTTTTTGGAACAAAAAATTAAAAAAAAAAAGCTTAGTAGAATTTTTAGAAGACTTGGTATTAACAATATCTTTTGTGTTGAACCCATTGGTCTCTCAGGTGGTATTACGCTCCTTTGGACAAATGACGTCTCAATCGACATCATCAATCACCACAGAAACTTTATTCATGCTACTATTTAGACTGACCCCCACCACAGCTGGAAATTCACAACTTTACATGGCTGCCCAACCTTTAAAGAAAGGCAATATCTTTGACCCATTATCAGCAACTTGGAAAAGAACAAAAACACCCCATGGCTTATCATGGGAGATTTTAATGAAATCAGGCAGCATTCTGAAAAGCAAGGGAAAAAGCAAAAAGCTAACATCAAAATCTAGAAATTCCAAGAGTTCCTCAACACCAATGAGCTCATGGACATTGAATCCAAGGGTTGTCGTTTCACCTGGAGCAACATAGGCATGGCGAAGCAAATGTAAAAGAAAAACTTGACAGAGCCGTTTGCACAGTTTCTTGGAATTTCCTCTTCCCGGATGCTTGGGTTGTCAATCATCCTCCTATTGGTTCTGACCATAGTCCTATCATTTTATCAACAACCCTTGATCATAGGAAGAGGAAAAAGATCTTCAGGTTTGAGTCATTTTGGGCAGAAGATAGAAGCTATAGGAATGTGATCGATGATAGCTGGAACCATCCCAGTTATAGGGCCCGACAACGTGGAATTGCTCTCACCAGAAACAAAGTGGAACGATGCACCAAGAGGCTGCTTCACTGGAGCAAAAGTCATTTCCCAAACAACATAAAGCAAATTGAAATCTTAAAGGATCAGCTCATCAACCTCCACAATCAACCTTGGTCATACAGCACGCACCAAAGAATTGCAGAGCTCAACTCAAAGCTTGAAAATCTGTGGTGCAATGAAGAAAAGTACTGGGCAGACAGATCCTGAATCCAATGGCTTCGAAGTGGAGATAAGAACACAGTTTTTCCATACTTGTACCATTCAAAGAATGGCAAAAAACAGAATTCTCAGACTCCTTACCGCATAAGGTAACTGGATTGACAACCAAGAAGATATCAAGAATCACATCCAAAATCACTTCAAAACCGTGTTCACTTCAGCTGGCCCAAGGAATATGAATTTGGCACTCAACATCTCACCAGTTGTCACACCCTCTATGAACGATGACCTGCTTCGACCATTAACAATGGAAGAAGTCAAAATAGCCACGTGGAGCCTTAGCCCCACAAAATCGCCCTGGCCAGATGGTCTCACAGGTACCTTCTTTCAACGTTACTGGGATCTGATTAAGCGTGATGTCTTTGCCACTATTAATAATTTCATCACTGAAGGCGAGCCCCTTGGAAATCTCAACCACACCCTTATTTCCCTTGTCCCCAAAGTCCCCAACCCAGAAAGCATCTCCCAATTTAGGCTCATTTCCTGTACTAATTTCTTGTACAAAATCATCTCAAAGGTTCTGGTCCTTAGACTCAAACCTCATATGGATGATATCATCTCCCCTAATCAAAGCGCTTTCATTGCGGGCAGAGTAATTCAGGACAACCTCATTATTGCCCAAGAGATTGGTATCACCTTAGAACGCATAAAAGCTCCAAAATTTTCAAAGCAGCAATCAAAATTGATATGAACAAAGCTTTTGACTTTGTGGAATGGGATTTCCTTGAAAAACTTCTCGGAAAGCTTGGCTTTCACGATCACTGGATCAAGTTAATTATGCAAATTCTCTCTTCTGTCCAATATACCATATCGGTTAATGGTGACAGATTACCTCATTTCTCTCCTCAAAGGGGAATTAAGCAAGGGGACCCCCTATCCTCTTTCCTATTTTCAATCCTTACTGAGGCGCTTTCGCAACTTCTTACACAACACTCCGCCCAAGGTCGCATCAAAGGGATCAAAATAACTAAGCATTGCCCCTCGGTCACTCATCTGCTCTTTGCAGATGACTCCCTTTTCTTCATTGAGGCCAATACACAAGAAGCCCTTTCTGTTAAAGATTCTCTATATCACTATTGTTTCACTTCAGGGCAAAGCATTAATCTCTCAAAATCTGGAATTACCTTCAGCTCTAACACACCCCAACATATGAAAGATGAGATAAGCAGCCTCCTTAGAATCCGGTGTAACCAAGACATGGGGAAGTACTTAGGCATACCATCTACCTGGGGAAGCTCCAAAAGAGAAGCTCTCAACTGGTTAACTGACCGAATGTACTCAAAGGTCCAAGGCTGGAATGAAAAATTCATTTCAGAGGGAGAAAAAGAAGTCTTGATCAAAGCTGTCCTTCAAGCTATTCCAAGCTACATCATGTCCCTTCTCCTTATTCTCAAGTTGATTTGCAAAAAACTTTGCGCTATCACTTCCAACTTTTGGTGGAGCAAAAATGGCAAAAATAGCATTAAATGGGCTAATTGGAATCTCATGACAGATTCTAAATGGGATGGAGGTTTTGGTTTCAAAAACTTTGAACTCATGAACAAATCTCTTCTTGCAGGACAAGTTTGGAGAATCCTCAAGAATCCATATTCTCTCACAACAAGAATCCTCAAAGGGAAATACTTTCCGAATGACAACTTTTGGAGCACAAAACTGGGTACTAGACCATCATGGGCTTTTCGAAGTTTGATTGCAGGGAAAGAGCTCTTTAAAAAAGAAGCTGTTTGGCAAGTTGGTGATGGAAGAATTATCGATATTTGGGCTGACCCATGGATACCTGCTATCCGATCCATCCCGCAACCAAGTGATTGCCCGTTGGAAAAAGTCAGAGATCTGATCGTTGATGGAAAATGGAATACAGAGCTGATCACCCAAGTTTTTGATAGAAACTTTCAAGCACGAATCCTGAACATCCCTCTCTCACACGCTCAAAGAGAAGACACTTTAGTTTGGCCTCACACCAAATCAGGGACCTTCTCTGTCAAAAGTGGATATCGAAGCCTCAAGACGCATGCCAAAGACTAACTACAAGCCAAAGCTCCTCATACATTTTTCCCAAACATCTGTGGAAAACTATTTGGAACACGAACGCCCCAACAAAGATCAAAGCATTCATGTAGAGAGCATGTAGAAATCTTCTTGCTACTGAAGACAACAAATTCAAGAGAAAATGCTCAAGCAGCCCTTTATGCAAAATTTGTCAAAAAGAGCCTGAAACCATTGAACATCTGCTTATTCTCTGTCCATGGAGCTGACACTGTTGGATCACTTCTCCTCTTCAGCTCTTCCCAGATGAAAATACCATATCTCGACTTGACTCTTGGTACTTGGGCACAATTCGTAAATATCGAGAAGCTGGTCACAGCAAAGGCAGAGTTGAAGCAATTATAGCTCACTTTTGCTGGCTAATCTGGAAAAGTATAAACTCTTTTGTCTTTGAAGGGATCAGAACCTGCCCAATCAGAGCCTCAACAAATGCAAATCTTCTCCTTAATGAGTTCTCACACACCTCATCTGCTTCGAATCTGAATGCCGAGACAGAATACTCTGGCACTTTAGATAGCCATATTGGGCCCCTCTCAAGTTGGTTACCACCTGAAAGGGGCACATTAAAAATTAATTGTGATGCCTCCTTCTGCCCCAACAAGCTCATCGTAGGCATTGCCTCAATTTGCAGAAACCATGAAGGCAAATTGATCAATGGATCAGCCTTTGTGGTGAGATGCGACCTTCCTCAACAAGTAGAAGCAATGGACCACCTCAACGCAGTTAAACTCGCTAACTCCAGTGGTTTTCAGACTACTATCATCGAAACCGACTATGACGAAGTTTTCAAGGCAACTCATCCTTCTATCCCCATTCGCTTATAGAGAATAGAGCCCATCGCCTCAGACATCAGACATGAGTTGAATTCATGCATCGGTGTCACTATCAAACTGATTAGGAGAACTGCAAATTCCGCTTCTGATTAGATTGCTAACCAGGCTCGCTCACTTTCCCTTCCTGTAGACTGGTTATCAAATGTTCCCCCTAACCTTTCCCAGCTTTTGCTGATTGACATGCCGATTATTGGCAATGATTGATGTATTTTTTCTTCAGTTTTAATGAATTTTCCTTTGACAAAAAAAAAAATATATATATATATATATATATATGTTGTTCCTACCTATTAACAAGTTATAAAACATATTATTAGTTGTCCGTAGCCCAGCAGTAGCCAATTGGCTACTGCTTGGCTACGGATTTCAACAAAAAATTGAGATTTATCGTTTTGAATTTGAATTATAGAATTTTGATTGCACCTACAAGTAGTAACTTCACTTGAGTAACAAAATTTTCAAATAAAATAAACTTGGTCCGTATTTCATTAACGTGCGTACTTTTATAAAGAAATTAATTGTCGTTTAAATCGAACTTATCATGTTTTCACTTAACATTGTGTTAATGTTAATAAACGTTAAGTTTGGGAGTTGAAAAAACATTCACATTGTGTCTAAACTTCATAAACAAGAAAAATATGAAAATATTAATATGTTTTAATACGTTGTTCCTACCTATTAACAAATTATAATACATATTATTAGTTGTCTGTAATCCAACAGTAGCCAATTGGCTACTGCTAGGCTACGGACTGAAACGTTTCCGTAGCCTAGCAGTAGCCAATTGGCTACTTCTGGGCTATGGACTGGAACGCTTCCGTAGCCCAGTAGTAGCCAATTGTCTACTGTTAGGCTATAGATTTCAACAAAAAATTAAGGTTTATCGTTTTTAATTTTAATTATTAAATTTTGATTGCACCTACAACGTAGTAACTTCACTTGAGTTGCAAAATTTTCTAATAAAAATAAACTTGATCCGTATTTCGTTAACGTGCATACTTTTATAGAGAAATCAATTGTCGTTTAAATTGAACTTATCATATTTTCACTTAACATTGCGTTAATGTTAATAAACGTTCAGTATAGGAGTCGATAAACTTTCACATTGTGTCTAAACTTCATAAACAAGAAAAATATGAAGATATTAACATGTTTTAATATGCTGTTCCTACCTATTAACAAGTTATAAAACATATTATTAGTTGTCCGTATCCCAGCAGTAACCAATTGGCTATTGCTGGGCTACGGACTGGAACGTTTCCGTAGCCCAATAGTAGACGTTTCAGTCCGTAGCTTAACAGTAGCCAATTGGATGCTGCTGGAATACGAAAAACTAATAATATTTATTATAACTTGTTAATAGGTAGGAACAACGTATTAAAACATGTTAATATTTTCATATTTTTCTTGTTTATGAAGTTTAGACATAATTCGAAAGTTTTTCAACTCCCAGACTGAACGTTTATTAACATTAACGCAATGTTAAATGCTAGGCTATGGACTTCAACAAAAAATTGAGGTTTATTGTTTTTAATTTTAATTATGAAATTTTGATTGCACCTACAACGTAGTAACTTCACTTGAGTTACAATTTTTTTTAATAAAAATAAACTTGGTCCGTATTTCATTAACGTGCGTACTTTTATAGATAAATCAATTGCCGTTTAAATCAAACTTATCATGTCTTCACTTAACATTGCGTTAATGTTAATAAACGTTCAGTCTAGGAGTCGAAAAACTTTCACATTGTGTCTAAACTTCATTAGCAAGAAAAATATGAAGATATTAACATGTTTTAATATGCTGTTCCTACTTATTAACAAGTTATAAAACATATTATTAGTTGTCCATATTCCACCAGTAGCCAATTGGGTACTACTGGGCTACGGACTGGAATGTTTCCATAGCCCAGCAGTAGTCAATTGGCTGCTGCTAGGCTACGGACTTCAACAAAAAATTGAAGTTTATTGTTTTTAATTTTAATTATGAAATTTTGATTGCACCTACAATGTAGTAACTTCACTTGAGTTACAAATTTTTTTAATAAAAATAAACTTGGTTCGTATTTCATTAACGTGCGTACTTTTATAGATAAATCAATTGCCGTTTAAATCAAACTTATCATGTCTTCACTTAACATTGCGTTAATGTTAATAAACGTTCAGTCTAGGAGTCGAAAAACTTTCACATTGTGTCTAAACTTCATTAACAAGAAAAATATGAAGATATTAACATGTTTTAGTACGCTGTTCCTACCTATTAACAAGTTATAAAACATATTATTAGTTGTCTGTATCCCAGCTGTAGCCAATTGGCTACTACTGGGCTGCGGACTGGAACGTTTCCATAGCCCAGCAGTAGCCAATTGGCTACTGCTAGGCTACAAACTTTAACAAAAAATTGAGATTTATCATTTTTAATTTTAATTATGAAATTTTGATTGTACCTATAACGTAGTAACTTCATTTGAGTTGCAAAATTTTTAAATAAAAATAAACTTGGTCCATATTTCATTAACGTGCGTACTTTTATAGAGAAATCAATTGCCGTTTAAATCGAACTTATCATGTTTTCACTTAACATTGCGTTAATGTTAATAAACGTTCAGTTTGCGAGTTGAAAAAGTTTCACATTGTGTCTAAACTTCATAAACAAGAAAAATATGAAGATATTAACATGTTTTAATATGTTGTTCCTACCTATTAACAAGTTATAATACATATTATTAGCTGTCCGTATTCCAGCAGGAGCCAATTAGCTACTGCTAGGCTACGGACTTTAACAAAAAATTGAGGTTTATTATTTTTAATTTTAATTATGGAATTTTGATTGCATCTACAACGTAGTAACTTCACTTGAGTTGCAAAATTTTCAAATAAAAATAAACTTGGTCCGTATTTAATTAACGTGCGTACTTTTATAGAGAAATCAATTGCCGTTTAAATCGAACTTATCATGGTTTCACTTAACATTCCGTTAATGTTAATAAACGTTTAGTCTAGGAGTCGAAAAACTTTCACATTGTGTCTAAACTTCATAAACAAGAAAAATATGAAGATATTAACATATTTTAATACGTTGTTCCTACTTATTAACAAGTTATAAAACATATTATTAGTTATCCGTATCTCAGCAGCAGCCAATTGGCTACTGCAGGGCTACGGACTAGAACGTTTTTGTAGCCCAACAGTAGATATTTCAGTCCGTAATTGACTACTGCTGGAATACGGAAAACTAATAATATGTATTATAATTTGTTAATAGGTAGGAATAACGTATTAAAACATGTTAATATCTTCATATTTTTCTTGTTTATGAAGTTTATATACAATTCGAAAGTTTTTCAACTCCCACACTGAACGTTTATTAACATTAATGCAATGTTAAATGAAAACATAGTTTGATTTAAACGATAATTTATTTCTCTATAAAAATACGCACGTTAATGAAATACGGACCAAATTTATTTTTATTTGAAAAATTTGCAACTCAAGTGAAGTTACTACGTTATAGGTGCAATTAAAATTTCATAATTAAAATTAAAATTATAAACCTCAATTTTTTATTAAAGTTCGTAGCCTAGCAGTAGCCAATTGGCTACTACTGGGCTATGGACTTCAACAAAAAATTGAGGTTTATCATTTTTTATTTTAATTATGGAATTTTGATTGCACCTATAACGTAGTAACTTCACTTGAGTTACAAATTTTTCTAATATAAAATAAACTTAGTCCGTATTTCATTAACGTGCGTACTTTTATAGAGAAATCAATTGCCGTTTAAATTGAACTTATCATGTTTTCACTTAACATTGCGTTAATGTTAATAAATGTTCAATCTGGGAGTTGAAAAACTTTTACATTGTGTCTAAACTTCATTAACAAGAAAAATATGAAGATATTAACATATTTTAATACGTTGTTCCTACCTATTAACAAGTTATAAAACATATTATTAGTTGTCCGTATTCCAACAGTAGCCAATTGGCTACTACTGGGCTACGGACTGGAACGTTTCCATAGCCCAACAATAGCCCTAGGCTATGGACTTCAACAAAAAATTAAGGTTTATTGTTTTTAATTTTAATTATGAAATTTTGATTGCACCTACAACATAGTAACTTCACTTGAGTTACAAATTTTTTTAATAAAAATAAACTTGGTCCGTATTTCATTAACGTGCGTACTTTTATAGATAAATCAATTGCCATTAAAATCAAACTTATCATGTCTTCACTTAACATTGCTTTAATGTTAATAAACGTTCAGTCTAGGATTCGAAAAACTTTCACATTGTGTCTAAACTTCATTAACAAGAAAAATATGAAGATATTAACATGTTTTAATACGCTGTTCTACCTATTAACAAGTTATAAAATATATTATTAGTTGTTCGTATCCCAGCTATAGCCAATTGGCTACTACTAGGCTACGGACTGGAACGTTTCCATAGCCCAGCAGTAGCCAATTGGCTATTGCTAGGCTACGGACTTCAACAAAAAATTGAGGTTTATCCTTTTTAATTTTAATTATGGAATTTTGATTGTACCTATAACGTAGTAACTTCACTTGAGTTGCAAAATTTTCAAATAGAAATAAACTTGGTTCGTATTTCATTAACGTGCGTACTTTTATAGAGAAATCAATTGCCGTTTAAATCGAACTTATCATGTTTTCACTTAACATTGCGTTAATGTTAATAAACGTTCAGTTTGCGAGTTGAAAAACTTTCACATTGTGTCTAAACTTCATAAACAAGAAAAATATGAAGATATTAACATGTTTTAATATGTTGTTCATACCTATTAACAAGTTATAATACATATTATTAGTTGTTCGTATTCCAGCAGGAGCTAATTGGCTACTGCTAGGCTACGGACTTTAACAAAAAATTGAGGTTTATCGTTTTTAATTTTAATTATGGAATTTTGATTGTACCTACAACGTAGTAACTTCACTTGAGTTGTAAAATTTAAAAAAAAAATAAACTTGGTCCGTATTTTATTAAGGTGCGTACTTTTATAGATAAATCAATTACCGTTTAAATCGAACTTATCATGGTTGCACTTAACATTGTGTTAATGTTAATAAACGTTCAGTCTAGGAGTCGAAATTTTTTTTACATTGTGTCTAAACTTCATAAACAAGAAAAATATGAGGATATTAACATGTTTTAATACGTTGTTCCACCTATTAACAAGTTATAATACATATTATTAGTTGTCCGTAGCCTAGTAGTAGCCAATTGGCTACTGCTAGGTTATGGACTGAAACGTTTTCTTAGCCCAACAGTAGCCAATTGGCTACTGCTAGGTTACGGATTTCAACAAAAAATTGAGGTTTATCATTTTTATTTGAGTTATAGAATTGTTATTGCACTTACAACGTAGTAACTTCACTTGAGTTGCAAATTTTTCAAATAAAAATAAACTTGGTCCATATTTCAGTAACGTGCGTACTTTTATAGATAAATCAATTGGCTAATACAAACTTAAGTTAAATTAATCTAAACCTATCATATATATAATAAAGTATATATGAACTTTTTCAAAAAATAACTAAATTAAATAAGCCTATGAATATTGCAAAAAACATAAATTTGGGATATTTTAGAAAGGAGAATTTTTTTTAATAAAAAATTTAATTTAATTTTTTTTAAAAAAAAACTTGGCTTGCCGGAGGGCCTACAGGCGGGCAGGTGGCCAGAGTACCTGCTGGAAGGCCCACCGGAGGGCCGACCGGCCGGCCGGCGCGAATAGAGACTTCATATTTGTCTCGATCCGCCGGCCGGTCGGCCCTCCGGCGAATTTTTTTTTTTTTATGGCTACGCAAACCCGTATCCATTTTGTCGCCCGTGTTTTTTTTTTTTTCCAGATACAACTACGAAATGTTTTTCAAGGTTTTTCATTTCCCTCTTCTTTTTTTCCCTATCTTCTTTCTCTCTACGAAATTTTCTTTCTCTTCTCTCTAAGGCACTACCATCAACCACCTATGGCCATCATCACTACTACCAAAGGCACCATCACCACCACTAACCACCACCATGGGCGCCACTAACACTACCAACACCACCAAGGGTACCACCACCACCACCAAGGGCACCATCACCATGACCGCCATCTCCTTTTCTCTTTTCTATAGGTAAATAGTTTAAAGTTTATATTTTCCTTCTTTTTTGTCTACTATACACATATGTATATATATGTGTGTGTATATATATATGTATGTGTGTGTGAATTTTAGATTTTTGTTCAATCTATAGTTTTTGTACTTAATTTTATGTTTATTTTTAATTTTATTTAGTGATATTTGACATAAATATTTGGTATTATATTGGCATAAATATTGTGTGAATTAAAAATGTTGTATTGTTGTCATATTTGGTTGTGCAATATGAAATGTTATTTGGTAGTACAATATACTACTTAGATATTTTGGACCTTTAGTGTTAAATTGGGCTATGAATTCACATGCTAGGTTGTTTATTAGGTTGTTTATTATGAAGTAAATGTGAAGTACATGTGTAGAATGTTGTTAAAAGTTAGAGACTTTATGTGGGTGTTGTTGTTTGATGTAGTTGTATAATATGTTGAATATATGTTTGATAAAATGCTTGAATGAGTGTTTTTAGCCTACATACATTGCATACAACATATATACATGATACATGCTTGCAAAATAAGATCTAAAGTTGGAATCTTGTAAATTTCCTTCGATTTCAAATGGAAATGTGACTTGTTTATGTTGTTAGCTAGTTAGATTGCTAAAAATGATTACTAAGTGAACTTAATGGTGCTCTCGTACAAGTTAATTGATAACGGAAATAAGGTAAAATATGTGTAAATGCTATAAGTGGTAGCCTACTTTGCTATCACTAGATTTGTGAAACGATTGAATTATTAGTTGTGAATACTTTATGAGTTATATTAAATTAAACGATTGGATTATGATGTTTTGCAAGTTTTATAGTTCGTTTTGCAACAAAGTTCCATTATGCACATTTTAGATCATAGCTTTTAACTTATAGAAGTCAAAGAGTTTAGTTGCAAGTTTACGAATCACTTTGGAAATGTAACTAAAGTATACTTAGCTTATTTTTGAACTTAGAAAGTCTTTGTTTTATGGATTGTAATTCATCTTGAGAACTTGTGAGTAAAGACAGGTCTAGCTAATATTGTGAGACTTAGAAACTTTCTACAACATGAAATTTAAATTACTTGGACTTGTAAATATTGCTAGGCTTATATAGACCTATTATGAAGAAATATTGCATTTAGCATGTTATGCATAAGCAAAGTTTCAAGAAGGTGTTCTTGTGTATTTGTTGTTGGCATTGAATATAACTATACAAGTGTTAGAATGTAGCCAATTAAGGGGAGACTTTGTCACACCATCAAAGGAAGTACAATATACTAGTTTATATTTGTATGTATATATATATAATCTATATTTTATTTGTAATTTATTGGTTTTTTCATTTATTTATTTAATTTTTATTCGTCATCACTACCAAGGGTACCACCAAAGACATCACCAAGAGTACCACCCCCATTACCACTATCAAAAGTATCATCAACACCACCAATGGCACCATCACCATCACCACCACCACCACCAAGCGCACCACCATCATATTCTTATCTCTATCTATAGGTAAATAGTTTAGAGTTGAATATGTACCACACTTATAGTTCAATATGTATATATGTTAATGCCGATAATATGTATATGTTAATGCCGATGTAGCGAATATGAAATGTTTTTTGATTAGTGGTGCTATTATTTTGTTATATGTGAAAATAATAAAGTCATGTGCTAATTTAGAGTTGAAATAATAGAGTTGAGCTAATTTAAAATTGAAATAATAAAGTCATACTAATTTAGAATTGAAATAATGGAATCACGTGCTTAAATGTAATACTTTTGTTAAGTGATTTAGGATTGACTTTGTTGAGATTTGAAGAAAAAGTGGAGAATGATCCATTCGAGTATTTATCGAATTGGAAAGATGATGTTGGAGAAAATAATCCTTTTTCATATGGAGTTGAGTGTTGTGGTATTGCAAATACTATGTCCCTGTGTTTTCAAGCTTTTCTAAATACATACTCGATGGAGGGAATGTGACTGAACATTTTTCTTATATGTTTGACGATAAAATTATCCCTATTAAGGACTATGGAGATCTAACTTACAATGGTTCAAAATGTGGTAGAATTTCTCTTTTCTATATGAATGCATCAATTTTCTCCAACTTGTATCCCTTTTTATGCAAATGGCATTAGTGTTACAAAAAATTATATATTAGAAGAGTAGATAATAAGGTAATTTCATACAAACGATACTTCCATACGCAAAACATTACTTAGGAGATTCAATTATATTTTTTGCTAGAAGCCTTGGACTGATTCCAAGTTTCTTATTAATTATTTTCTCTTCTAACTCATGAGCTTTTGGTGTTATTTTAATACTATTTCACTGGTTAGATTGTGTCGGGAGAAGAAATTTGGCAATATATATATATGTAGATGAGGAATTTAATAAATTAAACTGCTCTAAATATCTTCAAGCAGTATTTGTGTGTTATTTATGCATATTTATTTGTGGTGTAATAGGAGATGACTTTGGAAGAGCATGAGAAAGTACAGAAAGAGAAAATGAAAGCTTTGCAGGCATTAAAATCATGTGAGTGAGATGATTAGAAGACAATAGTAGATCATTTTAGTTTTTTTATAAATTAATATTATTTTTGTATTAGTTTTTTTTGTAAATATTATAAATCTATTGTAAATATTAAATTTTTTGTAAATAATAATTTGTATTTTTAATATAATTTTTTTTATATTTATAATTATTTTTATATTAATAATTAATTAGCGACGGAATAGCTACGGCAATGTGCCGACAAAAGGCTACGGATATTTGGCGACAATTAGCTACAGATTGGCTACCATAACAATCCGTAACCGTGGACGATGGCCGATTTACGACCGAAATGGCTACTACTTTACTACGGATGTTAATAGTTAATAACAAAATCAAAATTTTAGTTGGCTACGGATAGGCTACGACTATTTTGGTACGGAAGTTATAAAAAATAAATACAAATTAATTTCCGAAATTGGCTACAGAATATCAAATTGGTGACAGGGCTTTTTACTACGGATGGTATTCTGTAGCCTAATGGTCGTCCGTCCCAATTTGGCTATTGCTAAGCTACAAATTTTGGCCGGCGCCTCAGCCTTTTTTTCTTGTAGTGCATGCCACACAATGTAAGAAAACTTCGTTCTAAAGGAAGCATACAAATTAATTAGTACCCTTCAAGAGTTCAAGGTAACTTTATCCTTTGCAGAATACATTTATGCTTCCTTTTCTTATATAATCTTGGATAGTCAAACTGATTGGGATATATTCATCTTCTTTTATGATTTGTACAGGACGAGCTGAATCAACTGAGTATATAGTATCATCTCTGAACTTTGATCATGTAGAGGCATGACAATCTGAACGAACTAAAGGAAGATGTGCGACAATAATCAAGGATCTAAGGGATTATGTGGATGTGTTGTTTCCTATAGTTTATATATATATATATATATATATATATATATATATATATGTAGATATACATCATGGCCTTAAGATAGCCAGCTACAAGCTTGTCCTATGATGAATTAACATGGCTATATATAAACTGTAAGCACAGAAATATTAATGTTATAGCAAAGTTGTATATGAAAAAGTTCTAATTCATTAGGTTGTTGCTATTATTTTCAAAACTTTGTGTCCACATTAAGTTGATCTAACTACAAGATGGTCAAACTCTGGTAGTATATGATGTTTTTAATTTCTATACTCTACGTACTTCAAATGCTAGCTTGAGGCTGTACCTTTTCCACATCCTGAATAAAAACAAAATGATCAATGAGCTTTTCGACTAACACAAAAGCTCAGCTATGTTGGGCTGCTATTCCTAGAAAATAAAGGAAATCAATGGACAGTTACTACGGGTTCCTGTGGTTTCTAATGTAGTGAACGACCATAATTTGCAATTTTTATGAGTGCAACGCCATGGGTAATTTTTTTAAAGAGCAAAACCAAATGTCAACACTAATATTCTTGCACCGGTTGCTGGTTTGAGATTAATTGAGTAATTGAAAAAAATAAAAAAACAAAGATAAATTGAGTGACTTCCTAAAAAAGTTAAAGTACGATAGATAGTAGAAATATGCATAAAAACTTCAAGCCACAAGATTGATGAAATTTTGTCCACAAAAAAAAAACAAAATAGATGGAATTCAAAAACAAAAACAAAATAGATGGAATTCAAACAGCTAAACCCCTAATTTGGTAAAGCATTGTGTGTATCTCATTATTGGGAGGAAACCCAAAATTAAAGTACAAACAACAAATGTACAGCAGAACTAACACCCTCCAACCTTGTATAAACCTGTTAGGAAGCAACAAATAGAGCCAACAACAATATGCACAAATCTGAAAATTCCAAAAAATAGAGCAACACTAATATTTTAACGTGAAAAACCTCCCCAACGTGGAGAGTAAAAACCACGGGACCGTAGTCCACCTAAAAACTTCTACTATCAACAAATAATGGGTACAAGAGAGTCTTCTCTAGCTACAACTAGAGGCATACACAATACATTCACCAAGAATAACATATTCTTGCAAATATAACAACACAAGAGAGATTAAACCAATAATAGGAGAGAAATCACCAAAAATGCTGCTACTGTTCACGCAGCAAAAACGGCACTTTGAGAGCTCCGATCTGAAATCTGACCGTACAGATTGAAGACCCACGAGTTGTGAACGTGCACACAAAATTTTAGCTCGATCGGACCACAAATGACCCTCCGATCGTCAATTTGATGAAGATTGCGCAGGCTAAAATTTTTGCTCTCTTCTTCTTCTTTCTCTCTTTGTTTCTATCTCTCTCTCTCGTTTTTTTTTCACTCTCACACACACCACATGACAGATCAGTCAACTTGACTGATCTGTCTTCACCTTTTTTTTGTTTATTGTTTTTCTCTTTTTTTTTTGTTTTGTTTTCTTTTTGTCAAAAAGCAAAAGCAAAAGCAAAAGCAAAAATAATTACCAAACCACATGGGTTGGTCTACACAACAAACTCCCCCACCAACTCATGTGGGTGGGTCAATCAACCCGGCAACCAAATGACATATCTCAAGCTTCTCTCTTGGCAACACCTTCGTCAACATATCAGAGCCATTATCATTTGTATGAACTTTTTCAAGTTTCAACAACTTTGAATTCAAAACATCCCTGATCCAATGGTACCTCACATCAATATGTTTTGATCTTGAATGAAATGAAGAATTCTTACTAAGATGTATTGCACTTTGATTGTCGCAATACAAGACATAATCATCTTGCTCAAACCCAAGTTCTTCCAGAAACTTTTTCATCCATAGCAACTCCTTACATGCTTCAGTTGCTGCAATGAACTCCGCTTCAATAGTGGAAAGGGCAACACACTTTTGCAATCTTGATTGCCATGCCACAGCTCCCCCTGCAAAGGCAATCAAAAAACCTGAAGTAGACTTACGAGTATCAACGTCTCCAGCCATATCAGCATCTGTGTAACCCATAAGCATAGGCTTCTCATATCCAAAGCAAAGTCTCAATTTGGATGTGCCTCGAAGATATCTCGTAATCCACTTCACTACATTCCAGTGTTCTCTCCCAGGATTTGAGAGAAAATGACTCACCATACCAACTGCATGTGCTATGTTTGGCTGTGTATACACCATAGCATACATCAAACTTCCCACTACTGAATAATATGAAACATTATGCATATCTTTCTTTTCTTCATTTGTAGAAGGACACTGTTGAGCACTTAGCTTAAAGTGAGTAGCAAGAGGAGCACTAACCACTTTAGCTTTATCCATGTTGAACTTTTGAAGTACTTTCTCGATGTACTTCTCCTATGACAAATACACATTTTTGTCATTTCTGTCTCGATTGATTCTCATGCCAAGAATCTATTTTGCCGGTCCTAAGTCTTTCATAGCAAAAGACTTATTCAATTGTTTCTTCAACCTGTCAATTCTTGAAGAATTCCTACCAATAATCAACATATCATCAACATATAGCAACAGGAGAATAAAATCATCATCAGAGAATTTTTGAGTAAAAACACAATGGTCCGAAGAAGTTTTCCTGTAGCCTTGCTCCCCCATAACAGATTCAAACTTCTTATACCATTGTCGAGGTGCTTGTTTCAAGCCATAAAGACTTTTCTTCAGTTTACACACATAATCCTCTTTTCCTTTTTCTTTGAATCCCTCCGGTTGCTCCATGTAAATTTCTTCCTCCAAATCACCGTGAAGAAAAACAGTTTTCACATCCATCTACTCAATCTCTAGATCAAGACTAGCAGCCAAACCCAGAACAACTCGAATGGATGATATTTTCACAATTGGAGAGAAAATCTCATCAAAGTCAACACCCTTTCTCTGACTGAACTCTTTCACAACCAGTCTTGCTTTGTATCGTGGCTGTGAAATATTTTCTTGTTGCTTTAACCTGTAAACCCATCTGTTTTTCAAAGCTCTTTTTCCTTTAGGCAACTTCACCAACTCAAATGTGCAATTTTCATGCAAAGATTTTATCTCATCTTGCATAGCTTCCATCCACTCATTTTTATGTTTATCATCCATAACTTCTTCAAAGCTTTCAGGTTCATCTCCATCTGTCAATAAAACATACTCATCAGAAGAGTATCTCATAGAAGGTTGTCTGTCTCTAACGGATCTCCTGAGTGGAACAGTTGGTGGAGTCTCAGGCTGACTATCATCATCACCTACCTCAACCTGTGTAGGACTTTCTGCTTGATCATCATCAGGGAAATTACCTTGATCATCATCTTCAACATGCTCTGTTGCTGGTGGCGTTGAAGGCACTATATCAAGATCAGCCAATTCATCTGACTGTTGGGATAACTCTTTCTCTGCTTTGCCAATGTCCTAAATTGTTTGATCCTCCACAAATACAACATCTCTGCTTTTGACAATTTTCTTCTCAATTGGATCATATAGCCTATAACCAAATTTATCAAGGCCATAACTGACAAATATACATTGTCGTGTCTTCACATCAAGTTTGGACCTTTCATCATTTGGAATGTGTACAAACGCCTTGCATCCAAAGACTCGCAAATGATCATAAGAAACATTTTTTCCTGTCCAAACTCTATTAGGAACATCAAGCTTTAATGGAATACATGGTGAGAGATTCAACAAATGAACAACAGTATTCAAAGCCTCACCCCAGTATGAATGTGGTAGATTTGCATGTGAAAGCAAACATCTTACCTTTTCAATCAAAGTTCTATTCATTCTCTCAGCAACACCATTCAAATGTGGTGTCTTTGGCGGTGTCTTTTGATGCCTGATACCTTGCTCCCTGTAATATCAGTCAAATGGACCACAATATTCACCTCCATTATTTGTACGGATGCATTTCAACTTTCTTCCTGTTTTTCTTTTAACAGATGCTTGAAACTGCTTAAATATATCCAACACTTGATCTTTAGACTTTAAGGTATAAGCCCAAGTCTTCCTGGAGTGGTCATCAATAAACATCACAAAGTAAAGAGAACCACCAAGTGTTTTAATTTTCACCGAACCACATACATCCGAATGTACCAGCTCAAGTACATTTTCCTTCCTAGAAGGTGGATGACTCTGGAAAGAAACTCTGTTCTGCTTTCCTGCAAAGCAATGATCACATTTTCTCATATGTGGATCTGTTAGTCTCGATAAAATTTTCTTCTTGGATAAAACTGAAATTCCCTTCTCACTCATGTGACCCAGTCGCTTGTGCCACAACTTTGTTGCATCTTCATTTTCCACTGCATTGACAATACTCTTGGAAACCTTTGAATTCATCAAATACAAAGTTGGGCATTTCTTACCTTTGGCTACAACCATAGAGCCCCTTGTAAGTTTCTATTGACCAATACCGAAGGTATTGAGAAAACCTTCATCATCAAGTCTACCTGCAGAGATCAAATTCAATCAAATGTCAAGAACATGTTTCACATCTTTAAGGATTAATTTGTCGCCATTTTCGGTCTCCAAACAAACATCTCCTATACCGATAACTTTGGAGATACCATCATTACCCATTTTCACAACCTCAAAATCACCAACTTTATAAGACATAAAAAAGTCCTTTCGAGAAGTAGCATGAATAGAAGAACCAATGTCAATCACCCAACATGTATCATGACATGCAAGATTAATAACATTATTGTCATATACAATGAAAAACTCCTGTGTAGTGGTAACAACTCGATCTTTACCACTATCATCATCTTTCTTCTTATCATTATCTTTGTTTTTATTTTCATTTTGCAATATTCTGCAAAATCTCTTGATATGACCCATTTTTCCACAGTGATGACATTTGACATTACTGTACTTCCCTCTTGACTTGCTTCTACTACTTCTTCTATTTCCCGAACCTTTTTGCTTATTCCTCCCCCTAGATTCAGTAACCAAAGCATCTGACTCTGAAGAGGAATTTTGTGACTTTCTTCTAGCTTCTTCATTTAAAAGTCTACTTTTAGTTAGATTCAAAGTGATTGCACCATCTGGGGTTGAGTTACACAATGACATTCTAAATGTCTCTCATGAGTCCGGTAAAGTACCAAGAAGCAATAACCCTTTAAGTTCATCATCCAATTTAATTTCAGTGGCAGTTAACTGATTTATAATCACAAGATATTCATTTACATGATCAGTTATAGGGGTTTTATCTCGGTATCTTAAATTTATCAATTGTTTTATCAAAAACAACTTGTTGCTCCCACACTTTTGTGCATACAATTCTTCAAGTTTGTTCTATAATGTGCGTGCGTGTGTTTCTTCTCTAATGTGGTCCATCACATTATCATCTACCCATGTCCTGATATAACCACACACTTGTTTGTGAAATAATTCTCATTCTTCATCAGTTTTATTTTCGGGTTTTTCAGTAGTAAACATCGGTAGATAATAATCTTTCACATACAACAAGTCTTCCATTTTTCTTTTCCACATGGCATAATTCAAACCATTCAAAAATATCATTCTACTTGTATTAACTTCCATTGTTTACACAAGACAACAATTTAATAACCAAGCTCTGAGGCCACTTTGTTGGGAGGAAACCCGAAATCAAAGCACAAACAACAAATGCACAGCAGAAATAACACCCTCCCACCTTGTATAAACCTGTTAGGAAGCAACAAATAGAGTCAGCAACAATATGCACAAATATGAAAATTATAGAAAATAGAGCAACACCAAGATTTTAACGTGGAAAACCTCCCTAACGTGGAGAGTAAAAACCACGGTGTTGTACATTTTAAATTACTCGCAAGTGCACGAACCGTATGAAGGTATAGCTTAGGCAAATACGAGGTCGATCCCTCAGAGACTTGTTCAGTTAAGATCAAATTTTAGACTCAGATTTAGACTTCCTAATCTAGTTGGAAAGATTGATATTCTAGGTTGTGATAAAATAATAAAAGACTAAACAATAAATCTAAATAAGTAAGACAATTAAAAATCCTAAGACAAAAGTAGTTAATAATTTTAAGAACAAAAATAAAGTAAAACTAAAAGAATATATAATGAATCTAGAGACTTAATAAATAAATTCTAAAATAAGAACAACTAATAAATTGAATGAAATAAATTAATAAAATCTAAAACGAACACAATTAATAACTTGGGTAAAATCAATTAAAATAAACTAAAACAAGGAAATATTAGAAAAGAAAATAACTAATTAAATAAAAAACGAATGTTAAAAAGTGAGACTAAACAAGTAATCGTAAAAGGATAAGGCTCGGAATCCACATTGCTAATCCTAACGTCAACTATATTTGATCATTAATTTTCCCCAAATTAAACTACATGATAATTTCGCAGTCTAGCCTCGCTACCATGGAAAATATTATCTTTTAAGCCCAAAGTTAATGAAACCAAAAGTATGTTTATTCTTACTTTGCAAAAGAATCTTCAAATCATTAATTGTATCCCAACTAGAAATCACAATTAATATTTGGCATTAAAAATCAAAACTTTTAATTATTAAGAATTATTCAAAGCTTGATAAAAACATGATTAAACCCATCAAAGAAATTATCTCAACAATTGATGAAAGAATAAACATTAAACATGAATGATCAAGTTATGGAGAAAAATTAATTCACAAACATAGCATCAATTAAAATTAACAAGGTTTTATCGTCACCTCAGCGAATAAATTTAGCCTGACATACTAAAGAAACTAAAATAATAATTCTGGAAAGTAAACATTATTTAAATAAATTAAAGTAAAGGAAAGAAAACGTTACAGAGTTTAGACGTGAAGAAACTCCAAAAGCATCTTAATGTCTCGCAAAAGAAGAAAAACTAATAAACTAAACTAATTTTTTGTTTTGAATTTCTGCCGCTGTTGCTCTCCTCGCTTCTGCCTCGTTCATGTGCCTTAAATAGGCACAAGTCTCTTCTTTCATTTTTTTTTCAACCGACCTTGGCCAATGGGCCAAGGCTTAACTTTTTCTTTCTTTTCTTTTTTTCTTTTCGCTTTTGTGTCCAAAGTCCAATTTGGACTTGTATGACTGCACAGGAATTTCTTTTGGCCAAGGCATTAATGCCTTGGTCAACCCTTGTTCTTTTTTTTTTTCCTTTTGTAATTTTATTCCTTTCCAAAGTCTTTAATAAATCTTCTTCAAAGAGCTTCTCATCATTTTCTTCTTATGCAATTCTTTAAGATTTCGCTCCAAAAGCTATTTTATCATCACAACTCTTGATCTGCATGTCCCAGTGATCTTCATATTTAATGGTTTCTTCACGTACGAATAACTTTTTAACCCTAAAATATGTGAAAAAAAAACCTTAAATAAGTGATAAACAATTAATGTCTTAATACTTATTAATTAAGCTCAAATTGGATGCTTCAAACTCTAATTTAAATATAAAAAATATGCAAACCCTGACTTATATCACAACCCCCAATCAGCGTATTGCTAGTCCCTAGTAATTGAAGCGATATAAAAGATTATTGAAATGCAAAAATAAATGATTTTTCTTTTCTTCCCTAAACCTTCACTCAAGTCAATATACCAAGCAAAAAAACTACAATTGTTAGAGATGTTCACATATCATCAACTCAACGTGTGTGAATGATTTAGCAAGCACAATACCAACTTCTCATCTTTAGATGTCACGACTCAGGTCCCCTTTCAGAGAATACATGTCAACTCAATCCTTACAGATATTATCACTCAACAAACAACAACACTCAGAAGATAAAGTGTGATACTCTCAACTAGTATATGTGAGTGGAGGAATATAGACAGATAAAAATCTCACATATAAGCATGTATGAAGGAACAGTAATGAAGAAGATATAATATATAGGCTTATGAAAGGAATACCAAAAATACTTCATATCACCCTTTTAGATCGATCACATATAGTCAACATTGCCATGTAACCCCTAAGATCGAGTAAGGACTTTTTTAGGACGCAATGTAGGTAAAAAAGATATATATATAGGGGTTAAGATTAAGTGGTGAATGTTGAAAGTGTCTCAAGATTACTTGGAAAATACTTTCAGCTTTTCTGTTCAATACTTTTTTTTTCTTTTCTCATTCACATCTTTCACAACTCCATCAGTCTTTCACTGACTTTTTTTTCAAATTTTTTTTTTCCTTGTACTTTTTGTATATTTTTTCCCTATTTTTTTTTTAAATAACACTTCTATCACTGTTTTTTTTCAACCAAGAGAAGACTTCATTAGAGATATGAAGCATCTTACATACGTCATCCTACTCCAAGAAGATAAAACACTAGTTTCAAGAGTAGCTAATGCAACTAACTAATTTAAGCTCATAATCTCCATCAATGCTGAAAGAATGCTCCCACATCCTACTTGAAACACTTTGGGGAAACGGGTTTACAAAGGAAAGGCTAATTTCAAGGCTCAACGGGGCGACTAGCGATTATGTAAAGAAAAAAAATATATATATATTATTATAAGGCTCAAACAAAAAACAAGGCCTAACTGTCATCTCTTAAAGATTTACATGGCTTACTCAAAATTTCATGACTTTACTTCAAGTGTGACATAAAGAATTTTTAGGCAAATAAATGAAAGAATAATGAGACTATTGAACGATATAACATGAGCTTCCACAAAAGAAAATAACTAGATGGCCAAGAAAATAACTCTCTGCAATAAATGATAGGCTCAAGACTCACAAAGGTTGAAATAGTGTTCACAAATTATCTTCAGGTTATCTCATCATTCAATCCTTCAACAAAAAGTAGTATTGTGTTGCTACATGAATGTGCAAGGAGCTGAGTATGATGACAGTGAATTCCTTTTCACAAAAGCGGCTAATTAACTTGACATACAACTTAAGCTATGGCAAGGGAAAAGGAAGGGAGAAAACAAAAATAATGATGATTGCAAAATGACTCGCCACCCTCAATCAAAATCAAACATTGTCCTCAATGCTGAAAAATAAACTCTCAAATATATGCAACAATGAACAGAGAGTATAAAGAAAGTGCATGAGAACAAGTTAACTAAGAAAATAAAGTTTGTACGAGAACGTACCTGAAGCACTTGATAAGGAAAAGCAAAATAATGCCTTAAATCTGCAACTATTCAGTGAAACCCAAAAAACCAAAGAAAGCAAAGCAGTAGGAAACAACAAAAATAAAAATACTTTTTTTTTTTACTTTTTTCATTTTTTTATATATTTTTTTTGTTGGCCGACCCTATTTACATCCCCATACAAATGCTCCAAACTCTGGGAGGCACTCAAGCCAACTCTATGAAACAATAAAAATAATGAACGAACTAAAACAAAAATAGGAAAAAAGATAGAATTTAAATACCTGGATCCATTTAATGTCAGCCAGTAAGACAAATCCTGTGAAACTTCAAAAATAGAGTTAACCAAATATAATTAGAAAAATGCTGAGGAGAGACCATTAATTTTAAACCACCAACGTACTCAAACCCCGGTCAGTCCCCCATACTTAGGAGGGAAAGCTAGGCATTACGCTTTCGGCCAATGGTTTTACTTTCATAGTATCCATCCTAGTTAACCCCAAGACTTCCATTACACAAGATAATCCATTTTTGAGAAAATGGTAAAGCCCACTATAACCCAGTGGAGGTCCAACCAAAAGTTGGGAAAAATAAAGATTGCATATAAAGTATTTTAATCCTGATAAACAGGATCATCTACCAGGACCTTTTCGATCTTTGGGTTTTTAAGTTCTAGAAATAGTTTTAATCGTTGCCCATTCACTTTAAATATATTACAATTATGAGGATTTTCAATTTCAATAGCACCATGAGGATAGACAGTACGCACAACATATGGACCAAACCACCTAGATCTCAGTTTTCCTGGAAATAAATGTAAACGGGAATTATAAAGTAAGACTTTTTGACCAGGCTCAAAGGATTTCCTAAAGATATTAGAATCATGCAATTTCTTCATTCTATCTTTATATGACTTGGCACAATCATAAGCATCATTACGGATTTCCTCCAACTCATTGAGTTGAAGTTTTCTTTGAAGGCCTGCCTTATCAAGATTAAAATTTAAAGTTTTGATAGCCCAGTATGCCTTATGCTCTAGCTCAACAGGAAGATGACATGCCTTACCAAACAGTAGACGATATGGCGACATTCCAATGGGAGTCTTATATGCTATCCTATATGCCCACAATGCATCATCTAATTTCAAAGACCAATCTTTCCGTGTGGGATTTACAGTCTTTTCTAGAATTCTTTTTATCTCCCTATTGGATATTTCAACTTGGCCACTAGTCTGTGGGTGATAAGGAGTAGCTACCTTATGAGTAATGCCATATTTTTTCATTAACTGCTCAAACACCTTATTGCAAAAATGTCTACCCCCATCACTAATGATTGCCCTTGGAGTACCAAATCGTGCAAAAATATGTTCTTTCAAAAATTTAACAACTGTTCTATGATCATTACTCCTACATGCTTTAGCCTCTATCCATTTTGACACATAATCTACTCTAACTAGAATGTAAAGATTACCAAAAGAATTAGGGAATGGCCCCATAAAATCAATACCCCAAACATAAAAAATATCAATAATTAAAATTGGGTTCAAAGGCATCATTTTTTCTTACCAATACTCCCAAATCTCTGGCATCGTTCACAAGTTCTACAATAATCATGCGAATCACGAAATATAGAAGGCCAATAAAATCCACATTGCAAAATTTTAGTAGCTGTTTTCCTAGAGCTAAAGTGACCACCACATGCATGATAATGACAAAAAGAAATAATATTTTGTTGTTCACTTTCAGGAATGCATCTTCTAATAATCTGGTCAGGACAATATTTAAACAAGTAGGGGTCATCCCAAGGAAATGTTTTACCTCAGACAAAAACTTGAACTTATCTTGTTTGTTCCAATGTGTTGGTAGCTGATTTGTAACCAAGTAGTTTACAATATCAGCATACCATGGTGTTTGAGAAATTTGTAGTAGCTGCTCATCAGGAAAAGACTCAACAATAGGAGAAACATTATCATCGTGCTCAATCACTAATCTAGATAAATGATCAGCTACTACATTTTCTGATCCCTTTTTATCTCTAATCTCAAGATCAAATTCTTGAAGAAGTAAAATCCATCTAATGAGTCTAGCCTTAGCATCTTTTTTAGAGAACAAATATTTCAAATCAGTCAAAAAATATGACAACTTTAGACCCTAGAATATAAGATCTGAATTTTTCCAAAGCAAAAACAACAGCCAATAGTTCTTTCTCAGTTGTGGAATAGTTCAATTGAGCATCATTCAGTGTTCTGTTAGCATAATAAATCACATGAGGAAATTTATCAATTCGCTGACCTAAAACAGCACCAATCGCATAATCAGAAGCATCACACATAATTTCAAAAGGCACATTCCAATCAGGTGGTCTAATAATAGGTGCAGAAGTCAATTCATTTTTCAGTCTATTGAAAGCTTCAATGCATGCATCATCAAAAACAAAAGGTGTATCCTTACCAAGGAGATTACATAAAGGTCTAGCTATCTTACTAAAATCTTTTATGAACCTCCTATAAAATTCTGCATGGCCAAGAAATGATCTAATTTCTTTTACATTCCTAGGAAAATGAAGATTAGAAATTAAATCAATTTTTGCCTTATCTACTTCAATGCCCTTTTCAGATATGATATGACCGAGTACAATACCCTTTTTAACCATGAAGTGACATTTTTCCCAATTAAGCACAAGATTCTTTTCTTTACACCTAGCTAGCACCAAAGATAAATTATGCAAACAAGTATCAAATGAAGTTCCAAAGATAGAAAAATCATCCATAAACACTTCTAAAAATTGCCCAACCATATCAGAAAAAATACTAATCATGTATCTTTGAAAAGTGGCCGGAGCATTGCACAACCCAAAAGGCATGCGACGATATGCAAAAGTGCCAAATGGACATGTAAATGTGGTCTTTTCTTGATCCTCAGGTGCAATTGCAATTTGATTATAACTAGAATATCCATCAAGAAAACAATAATATGTATGACCAGCTAATTTTTCCAACATCTGATCTATGAAAGGGAGAGGGAAGTGATCTTTCCTAGTCATAGAATTCAACTTACGATAATCAATACTCACTCTCCACCCAGTTTTCACTCTTGTTGGAACTAGCTCATCATCTTCGTTTTTAACAACAGTTACACCAGACTTCTTAGGTACTACCTGCACAGGACTCACCCAATTACTATCAAAAATAGGATAGATAACACCTACATCTAAAAGTTTTAGAATTTCAGCCTTTACCGTATCCTGCATGATAGGATTTAGACGCCTTTGTGATTCACGTGTAGGCTTAGCATCTTCCTCCAAATAGATTCTATGCATAACAACTGATGGACTAATACCCTTAATGTCTGCTATTGTCCAACCTATGGCCTCTTTATGCTATTGTAAAACACTCACTAACTGACGTTCTTGAGACTCATCTAAATTAGAAGCTACAATGGCGGGCAGTGTCTCATTAGCTCCTAAAAAGACATATTTAAGGGTACCTAGCAAAGGCTTTAACTCTAACTTAGATGGCACGACTACAGATGGTAATGGTGGTGACGAGGAAAGGGTAAGCGGTAATGGTTTAGGCTGCCACTTATCAACATTCATGAAAGGCACAGAATCTAGCAAAGAATGAACCTCAGCAACAACATTATCAATATCCACATCAAAACCAAAATGTGCTAAACATGCTTCTAATGGGTCAACACAACTTGACTGTACAAATGCATCATGAACTAAATCTTCAATCATATTAATTTCACAAACATCATCATTATCATAAGGCATTTGTTTACTTATATGGAAAATATTAAGCTCAATAGTCATGTTACCAAAAGAAATTTTCATCACACCATTTCTACAATTAATCAATGCATTTGATGTGGCTAAAAATGGATGACCCAAAATAACATGAGTTTGCACAACAAGGTTATCAACAGGCTCAGTATCCAGAACAACAAAATCCATTGGGAAGTAAAAAGTATCTACCTTAATCAAAACATCCTCAATTATCCCTCTCGGAATTTTAAATGATCTATCTGCTAATTGCAGTGTCATCCTAGTAGGCTTTAGTTCACCTAGACCTAATTGCAGGTAAACAGAGTAAGGCAGTAAATTCACACTTGCACCTAAATCTAGCAAAGCTTTCTCAATTTGATGTTCTCCAATTTTGCAAGAAATAGTAGGAGATCCAGGATCTTTATACTTAACAGGATATTTATTTTGGATCACTGAGCTTACCTGTTCTATTAAAAATACTTTTTTCAGAACATTTGTCTTTCTTTTTGCTATAACAAGATCTTTCAAAAATTTAACATACGCAGGCACTTGTTTAATGGCATCCAGAAAAGGTATATTTATTTGTACCTGCTTGAAGACCTCTAAAATGTCACCAACCTGTGCACTGTCCTTCTTACTAAGAAGCCTATGGGGAAATGGAGCTTTAGGCACGAACTCTTTAATTTCAGGCTCTATGACTCTAGGATGTGACTCTTTAGGCTCTATAGGTATATCATATGATGAATGTACTCTACTTTCATTATGATCATCCTCAGAGTTTTTAGCTTTCTCTACTTTCCTATTGCTACGCTCAAGAACAGTCACATGATTATCAATTTGCTTGCCAGACCTAAGTGTAGTGATGGATTGCACATGCTCCTGCCCTGAATTAGAACTAGATGCCCCATTAATAGCATATTGCCCCTTTGGATTGGGTATGGGCTGACTTGAAAATTTACCTTTCTCTCTTTCTCCTACCTGTGTGGCCAATTGACCCATCCGAGTCTCTAACTTAGCTATAGCATTAGTGTTCAATTGAGTTGAATTTTTCATTTCCTGAATTGTCTGGGTCGTGGTCTGCATGAATGCTTTAAGAGACTCCTCTAGTGATGATTGTTGCCTAGACTGACCTGCAAACTGAGGTGGAACCTGAGCATGAGAGTAGTTCTGATTAGGTGGCCTAAACTGATTCTGATATTGCACTGGTAGGACAACTGGGTTACTAGAAGGTTGATTTAATTTCCATGAAAGATTTGGATGATTCCGCAGATTAGGATTATATGTCTCTCCATAAGGATTGACAAATGGCCTTCATAAATTATTAAGTGAATTTTCTTGTTCAACATGGCACTCATTATATGCAGGCATAGAAGGACACATTGCAGTTATATGCATAGGACTTGCACAAATAGAACAAATTTCATTATGAACATTGTTAACAGAACCTCCTCCATTATTCACAGCTAAGGCATCTACTTTTCTTGTAAGAGCATCTAATCTAGCCTTTATATCAACCTTCTCACTAATCTCATACAACCCCCCTTTCCTTGCTGTTTGAACTTGCTTCTCTTTATGGTTAGAGAAATCCCATTGTTGTGAGCTCTCTGACAAACCTTCAAGAAAATTATATGCATCATCCTCTGTTAGACTCAAGAAACCCCCACCATTCATTGACTCTACCATATTCCTACTTGACTGCGTCAACCCATTATAAAAGTATTGCACTAATCTCCAAGTTTCAAAACCATGATGAGGACATTTAATTTGCAAATCTTTAAACCTCTCCCAACTTTCATAAAATTTTTCATGCTCATCTTGACAAAAATCAGTAATTTCTCTCCTTAAAGCATTAGTTTTATTCATGGGAAAGAATTTTGACAAAAACTTTTTTACCATTGCTGCCCAAGATGTAATAGATCCAGAAGGAAGAGAATTAAGCCATGCTTTGGCCTTATCCTTTAGTGAAAAAGGAAATAAGCGCAAGCGAACAGATTCTTCAAAAAAATTTTGAAATTTAAATGTAGTACATATTTCCAAAAATTCTTTAACATGCAAATAAGGATCTTCTCTATCTAGACCATGAACAGTGGGAAAAAGATTTATTACCTATGGTTTTAGCTCAAAATGTGCGGCTGTAGTGGCAGACAAAACTATGCATGAAGGAGGATTGGTAGAGATGGGGTGGAACAACTCCCTAAGAGGCTTAATCTCCTATCCCTGTTGACTCATTTTAGATTCTTATTCTAACTCAATGCTAACTAGCCTGTTTGTATGATCACGTGCCCAAACTTTCATGCAACACAAATATCACACAAAAAGAAACAAAGAAAGAAAAAAAATGCACTTATTTTTTTTAATTTTATTTTCGTTTTTTATTATTATTTTTAATTAATTTTTTTTATTTTTTTTTCAAAAAGCAATAAAACAACTAGTAGAAGAAAAACCTAATCAAAAGTCTAAAAACTTATCTTATTCAAGTCCCCGGCAACGGCGCCAAAAACTTGTTGTACGTTTTAAATTACTCGCAAGTGCACGAACCGTATGAAGGTATAGCTTAGGCAAATACGAGGTCGATCCCTCAGAGACTTGTTCAGTTAAGATCAAATTTTAGACTCAGATTTAGACTTCCTAATCTAGTTGGAAAGATTGATATTCTAGGTTGAGATAAAATAATAAAAGACTAAACAATAAATCTAAATAAGTAAGACAATTAAAAATCCTAAGACAAAAGTAGTTAATAATTTTAAGAACAAAAATAAAGTAATACTAAAAGAATATGTAATGAATCTAGAGACTTAATAAATAAATTCTAAAACAAGAACAACTAATAAATTGAATGAAATAAATTAATAAATTCTAAAACGAAAACAATTAATAACTTGAGTAAAATCAATTAAAATAAACTAAAACAAGGAAATATTAGAAAAGAAAATAACTAATTAAATAAAAAACGAATGTTAAAAAGTGAGACTAAACAAGTAATCGTAAAAGGTTAAGGCTCGGAATCCACCTTGCTAATCCTAACCTCAACTATATTTGATCATTAATTTTCACCAAATTAAACTACATGATAATTTCCCAGTCTAGCCTCGCTACCATGGAAAATATCATCTTTTAAACCCTAAGTTAATGAAACCAAAAGTATGTTTATTCTTACTTTGCAAAAGAATCTTCAAATCATTAATTGTATCCCAACAAGAAATCACAATTAATATTTGGCATTAAAATCAAAACTTTTAATTATTAAGAATTATTCAAAGCATGATAAAAACATGATTAAACCCATCAAAGAAATTATCTCAACAATTGATGAAAGAATAAACATTAAACATGAATGATCAAGTTATGGAGAAAAATTAATTCACAAACATAGCATCAATTAAAATTAACAAGGTTTCATCGTCACCTCAGCGAATAAATTTAGTCTGACATACTAAAGAAACTAAAATAACAATTCTGGAACGTAAACATTATTTAAATAAATTAAAGTAAAGGAAAGAAAACGTTACAGAGTTTAGACGTGAAGAAACTCCAAAAGCATCTTAATGTCTCGCAAAAGAAGAAAAACTAATAAACTAAACTAATTTTTTGTTTCGAATTTCCGCTGCTACTGCTCTCCTCGCTTCTGCCTCGTTCATGTGCCTTAAATAGGCACAAGTCTCTTCTTTCATTTTTTTTTCAACCGACCTTGGCCAATGGGCCAAGGCTTAACTTTTTCTTTCTTTTCTTTTTTTCTTTTCGCTTTTGTGTCCAAAGTCCAATTTGGACTTGGATGACTGCACAGGAATTTCTTTTGGCCAAGGCATTAATGCCTTGGTCAACCCTTGTTCTTTTTTTTTTTTTCCTTTTGTAATTTTATTCCTTTTCAAAGTCTTTAATAAATCTTCTTCAAAGAGCTTCTGATCATTTTCTTCTTATGCAATTCTTTAAGATTTTGCTCCAAAAGCTATTTTATCATCACAACTCTTGATCTGCATGTCCCAGTGATCTTCATATTTAATGGTTTCTTCACGTACGAATAACTTTTTAACCCTGAAATATGTGAAAAAAAAACCTTAAATAAGTGATAAACAATTAATGCCTTAATACTTATTAATCAAATTGGATGCAACAAACTCTAATTTAAATATAAAAAATATGCAAACCCTGACTTATATCACACAGGACCGTAGTCCACCCAAAAACTTCCACTATCAACAAATAATGGGTACAAGAGAGTCTTCTCTAGCTACAACTAGAGGCATACACAATACATTCACGAAGAATAACATATTATTGCAAATATAACAACACAAGAGAGATTAAACCAAGAATATGATAGAAATTACCAAAAATGCTGCTACTGTTCACGTAGCAAAAATGTCACTTTGAGAGCCCCGATCTAAAATCTAACCGTACAAATTGAAGACCCATGAGTTGTGAACGTGCTCACAAAATTTTAGCTCGATCGGACCACAAATGTCTCTCCGATCGTTGATTTGATGAAGATTGTGCAGGCTAAAATTTTTGCTCTCTTCTTCTTCTTTCTCTCTCGGTTTCTATCTCTCTCTCTCGTTTTTTTTTTCACTCTCACACACACTACATGATAGATCAGTCAACTTGATTGATCTGTCTTCACCTTTTTTTGTTTATTGTTTTTCTCTTTTTTTTGTTTTGTTTTCTTTTGGTCAAAAAACAAAAGCAAAAATAATTACCAACTCACATGTGTTGGTCTACACAACACTCGTCACCATATATCCTTCATCTCTAACTGAAAATTCCAAAACATAGTGTTCTGAGAATAGTATAATGAACGACAAGGAATTGTGTTTGTCTATGCGTGTGTGTGAAGAGAGGTGGACGAAGTGTGTCTGTGCATGCATAGATAATATTGTGTCTGTGCATGCACAGATAATATTGGGAAATTAAAGGGAAATGATGGATTGACAAGGAAACAAAAAGAGGAAAGAAGATAGAGGACCTCAGCTGGAGTTTTATTTTTTCGGATACAAGACCCCTGAAACAAGAAGGAAATGGAGTCTATATCCACATGGTTACGATCATATGTGCAGAATTCTGCAAGAGTTAACATAAGAAACTTCAGTTCTGCATTTTTTCACTAATAATTTTCCACTAGAACATCATGATCATATGTGCATAATTTTATTTTTTTCCTTATTCTTTCGTCAAAAGAACGAGAAAATTTGCTAAGCAATCAACAACAAAAACACGTAATACCCACTTCTAAATTCACTGAATATTCCTAAAATATCAACTAAAATGCAACCAAACCCCCCTCGGATAATCACAGAACAGTAGAAAACACCTTAAAAATACAATCTTTATTATCAAACTTGATGAAAAATGCAAGAAACACTAAAAATAAGCCGATCTCACTTATTATATAACATAAAAATTGATTTATTTAGCAACAAATAAAACACAAAAAAAGATTTACAGATTTGGGATCGGATGAGAGGGGGGGTGGATCGGAAGAGGAAAAAAAGAAATACTTATTCAGATAAAGGCGTTGAGGGAGAAGGATGAAAGAGGATGACAAAATTTTTTTTTCTCAAAAATTAAGTACATAAAAGTTTGAGATTCTGACAGAGAAGGAAACGACTAAGATAATTATCATACACAAACTCACTTGAGTTAAGATATAGAGTAACTGAAGCAGATAAGATGTTTGTATGTGTTAAAAAAGGAGACATTTCAGATATGCAAAAGGGTACATGGATGATCTGCAAGAGAAGATTGAGGGGTCGATTAAAAAAGGAGAAGATATCATGTTGCCCCATCAATTGTTTCTCTTTGTCATTAACTTTCCACTCCACTAGATTCCACAGGGTGTCTATCACTACAGGTCCAGCGGCCATTGCCAACCCGCCTTCCAGTGGCGCATCCTTCACGGCTTCCACAAATCCACCAATGACTAATCCAACATATAGAGTCCAATATACGGCTTTTGACATTTTTCTAAAAAAATTGATTGGTCCCAATGTCTTTTCCAGAATTATATATTTTTTTTCAATCTTCTAGAACAAATCAACTTGTTGGGCATGCATGTCCTGAAAATAAGAAGAAATTCCTTCGGAGTCAAAATCCATTTTGAACCGTCTAACCTCCTCCAGTATCTTGTTCAGTGTCTGCTCGTAGGGTATTCCACGATCTTCTTGATCCAATGTCGTCAGTAGCTTTAGGAAGTCCTTACAGCGGGATATAAATTCCGCAAGAACACAATAGAAATCAAGCATTGACAACGTGCCATAAAAATAAAAATAAAACTATTAAACTACGCAATTCGTCATTTTGATGAATACCTTCCTTCGAATTGATGACAAAGTGTACCATTTCTTGGCTGACTTCGTGAATGTGCTCGGTCGCTGTTAGAAATGGCTACAAAGGGGCGTCGTCCTCGATGACTATCTCTGGTACTGCACCTTGGGATCGAGTGGTTTGGCTATAGCTAGACCCTGCAGGATGATCTGTAATGTTGATGCATATCTCTGGTACTGCACCTTCGGATGGAGTGGCTTTGCTATAGCTGGGGTCTGCAGGATGATCCATAACAACTTTCTCTTTACATTTGCTACTGGCCATAGTTGTTTTGCTAGTGTAGTAAGCTGGGACTAAGCAATTTTTGTTTTTGCTAGCTAGAGTGTAATTGTGTTTGTGTCGAGTACAGTGTAGTATAATTGTGTTTGTGTTGAGTGTAGTGAGGAATTAAATAGACACTTGATATTTATAGGGCGGTGAATGGTAAATGATTTTATTTATATATTTATTTATTTGTTTGTATATAGGTTTGTAAAGGAAGACATTTCAGATATGCAAAAGGTTTTACTGTAGTTTTCAATTTAACAAGATGGCTCGCTTCTTTAACTATATTAAATCTTTGCTTAATTTGTAGTCCAAATTTTCTTTTCTTGTCAATGGCCAATAATTCATTGAAGCCCAAAAAGAAAATACTACCCTTAAACCTTGCCATATACGGTCCCTTGCTTTATCTCTTTATTTCGACAAAGAGAGAAAGTCTACCCTTAAACCTTGCCATATATGGTCCCTTGATTGTAGTTCATACTAATTAAACACCATTACTTGTTGCATATAAACACCCCAAACTTCTTCAGAGACTAATATGGGTAAATGTTGTGTTTATCTGGTTTAGATGACATCAAATTTGCTAGTTAATGTGACTTTTGGTTTTCCTTTATCATGTTTGTTTATATAACTTGCTAAAATTACACATAGAACTTCACCAGCTCCCTAATAGCACATGCAAGGAAGTTCTCATCTTTTAATTAATGGACAGAAAAAAAAAGACAAATTTATTAATCTTGCTACCAAAGCAATGTCTTGGATAGTCAAAATAAGGAGGATAACAACGTCCATATATAGTCCCAAAGAAAGATGAGAAAAATGAATGTTTAGGCTTCCTAATTTAGTCTGTTGTTCACTGTTTTTCTTTCCTATGTGTGAGATGGTGAATCAGAGCAGATTCATTCATTGGTCAATGAAAAATTTATCGTTTTAACATTCAAAAAGGATTTCATTTTATGACAGAGGGAATTCTACATTAACGCATTGACCCTTCTTAATTAGTAGTAACGAACATCATGTAACTTCATTCTGTAGAACAATAATGAAAGGCAAAAAAATAAAATGATTGGCTGCAAAAGCCATCCAGCTTATCTTATACATCATCTTGCAAGACTAAATACTCTTGTCGTCGTAACATACCACTAGAACAAAGCAGGTTTGTTGGTACCAGATTAATAATTAATCTCCCAATCAATTCACCCCTTCTATTCTTAAAAAATTCCCTTGTCGTCTTAGCGCAGAGTTCCTCTTTGTATATTTTTATGAACATCAATTTTTTAACCCCGAATTCTCTTTTGTACACCCATTAATATTTAATTCCATACCCTGCATTGTACTGTACTTGAACATTTGTAATATTTTTAAATGGGTGGTGGTAAATTTTGAACCTAAGACTTTATGATAACTCATCTAAAAATTTAAATTGTTAGAAAATGATTAGTTGTATTTATTTATTATCTTCAACAAAACATGAAATTTTCACGTGCAATGGGTTATGTGAAATATAAATCTAATTTTTTACTTTTTGCCATCTTAGAATAAAATTAAACACCAACTTTGTTGCTGGCTTCAACGTATATATGTTCTTCATTGCAGCTGATTCGCAAGCATATTTCTTGCAGTATGATGTGTGACATCGTGTCCTATATTGATTTTACATGAAATTTGTATTTAACATCGTGTCCTATATTGATTTTACATGAAATTTGTATTTAGTTTGTAATACTATTATTAATACGGGCTTAGGTATTTTGGACAAGTTGATTAGACTTAATATATTAATACGTCAATCGTGTACACCTAGTATGTTACAAGATGAAAGACATGAGAAGTACTAAAAGTTTATTAGGTTCAATATGTTGGCAAATGAATAGTGTGGTCTCTGTCTTGTAAGACTTGGGTTCACTATTATTGTTAACATGTGTTTAAGCATTTTAAATTAGATGATTAAGCTCAATATTTGTAGGCCAATAGTGATAGTGTGGGCTTGGGTCGTTATAGGATAAAAGACACAAGAAGAGTTAAAAGTTTATTAGACTTAATATGTTAGTAAGTTAATAGCGTCTCCATGCCATATAAATAAATAAAAAAGAACACAAAGAAGAAAAATAAATAAATATATACTCGCATCAGATTTTTCATCCTCCATTATTTCAATAAAATATGACATGTTCACGAGTAATTTGCCTTCATCTGCTCTTATGGGTGTAGATGGTCCATGGAGGCATGCGTATCAAACATTTTGTATCTTAATTATTTTACAATACAAAACATCATCTGAAGCCAAAAGATTCTGTAAGAATTTTTGGTGATTTATGAATGGAAACCATTTAATAATACAATAGTGGTGATAATGATGGCTTATGTTGGGCATACGTGCCTTTATTAAAAGGAGATGTTTATAGTTTTTGTTTGACATGTGCAAAGGTAACATGGCTGCTAAAAAATTATTGCACTGAGAATGAAATAATGTTTCTTTACTTTGATCTAAATATTATGGCATTGAAGTTCTATAAATGGTTGTATGTGTTTGCATAGAGAACACAAGAAAAGGAAGAGGAGAACTAGTGAGCAGAACATAATCATCATTTAACGTTGTGTTCAAGAGAGAGTTTGCCATACTTAGTTCGCAAGCTTTGTAATTTGGTGTGCTCCTATTACGAAGAAAATATCGTGATATCCTGAGAGACTTGCGTCAGTCAACCGAAAGCACCATAGTGGGACGTTTAAAAGTCTTAAGGACATCGAGTCTAACTCGAGCCTCGATATCAATTGTATTTGGTTTATTTCTACATCCTTGAATTTTAATACTGTTAATTTTATATTTTGTTATTTTAATTTTTATTGTATATCTTATATTTTTATTTACAGCACTTCTCTCATTTTAATTTGTCCAACAATCTTAAGACTTTTAAAGCTATAATTCCTTTAATATGATTCTGTGAAGTATAACAAACTGGAAAATAAATTACATTTCCATATACCTCTTAATTTTCTAAAGTTAATGGTGAAAATTTCATCAAATTTGAACTTAAAATGAGAAAGATATGAATTTTTTAAGGACTTAATCTTGAACTGTATAATACCGCTTGCACGTTTCTTTGTTATCGTTTTCTTGCATGCCATTACTGCATACACAGTACGTTTGCTGAAAGCAGAAGCTCTGTTCTCTAAGAATATCAAAACTTTGCATTATAATATAGTTGTAGATTATATTATATCATATTAGTTATATTATATTATATTAGTTGTAGTTTTTTAATGTTGTAGCATTAGCTGCGTTTTACATTATAATATATGTATATTATATTAGTTGTTGTAGTTGATTTGCATTATAATATAATATATTATATTCTTGTAGGTTATTATATTATATTAGTTGTAGTTTTTTGCACAGTACGTTTGCTGAAAACAGAACACAAAATTCTAATCATTCTTGCTGCTACATAGTTTTGATCCCAGGACCTCAAAGTTACTAATGAGAAGAGTCTACCACTAAACCAAATGTTACTTCTTGGTTCTTAAGTGACAAAATAATTTATTAGTATACTGTTTTTTAACTTAATTGAGAAAAGTAAATTTGTTTACTCATTTGTTTGGACTATTTACTTGACAGTCTAATATAAATATTATACATATAGTAGACTGTGTGATTTTAATATTTCTTGTATTTTTGTATTAGAAGTACTATTTCCTTAATTGTTGATTTAAAATTAATTTTAGTATTAAGTTATTTTGCGACTAACTTGATTTTTGTGTAGTACAGCGTGTATAAACAAGTATTTAGACTCAATACAAATAATATTAATCATGAATACCGAAACTGGAAATTTGAATTATGGACAATCATTTGGACCTAACAACCCAAACATGCCATTGACTGGAAGTGGATCAACCGGTGGATCTGCAGGAAATGAGAATGTACCTTTAGCTAGGTCATCGGTGGCTGTTGCTTCGGCTGTGCCATTTGTGGCGTCAACTCCTGTTGGACATGGCGAGAGGCCGAAAAAGTTCAACGGGAGGGATTTTAAGAGGTGGTAACAGAAAATGTTGTTTTACTTGACCACCTTGAATCTTGCTCGATTTTTGAAAGAGGATGCACCACAGTTGGGTGACGATCTTGATATGCAGACTGTTGCTGCTGTTGATGCTTGGAAGCATGCAGACTTCCTTTGCAAAAACTATATCCTCAACGGGTTGGACAATGCGTTGTATAACGTCTACAGCCCAATGACAACTGCTAAGGCACTATGGGAATCTTTAGAGAAGAAATATAAAACGGAGGATGCGGGCACAAAGAAATTTGTTGTGGCCAGATTCCTTGACTTCAAAATGGTAGATTCTAAGCCTCTGATGCCGCAAGTAGATGAGTATCAGGTACTCATTCATGAGTGTCATGCATAAGGTATAAATATGGGAGAACGTTTTGAATCTGGTGCACTTATTGAGAAGTTGCCTCCCAACTGAAAAGACTTCAAGAGTTATTTAAGGCATAAGAGAAAAGAGATGACTCTTGAAGATCTAGTTTTGAGATTGAGGATTAAAGCAGACAACTGCAAATATGAGAAAATAGTTGGTTTTCCGCCTTTGGAATCAAAGGTTAATGTGGTTGAGCATGGCTTGAGCAACAAAAAGAGAAAGTTCTCCAACCAAAGTAAAAAAGGAGGAGAACAGAGAAAGCAGCAGTTCGGTGGGAACTGTTTTGTCTGTGACAAGCCGGGGCACAAGGCAAGAGACTGTAGGCACTGCAGGAACCAGGGCAATCCGAAAAAGAGGAAAGCTCAGACAAATGTTGTGGAAAACCTGGGCAATGATCTCTCTGACATCAATCTATCAGTTGTCGTGTCAAAAGTCAATCTGGTGGAGAATCCAAAATAATGGTGGGTGGACACTGGGGCCACTAAGCATGTTTGCTCTGATAGGAGAATGTTCACTACCTATCAAAATGTTTCTAAAACCCTTTACATGGGTGACTCCGCCACTTCGAAGGTGGAAGGAACTGGAAAGGTAATCTTGAAGTTTACCTCTGGAAATGAGCTGACACTCAATAATGTGCTGCATGTCCCAGACATCTGGAAGAATTTGGTTTCTAGATCCTTGTTGAGTAAGAACGGATTCAAATTGGTGTTTGAGTCTGGTCAATTTGTGTTAACCAAATTTGGAATGTTTGTAGGCAAAGGCTATGAGTGTGATGGCTTATTTAAGCTCAATGTAATGACTATTGCCCCAACTGTTGTAAAGGCTAATGAGCCTACTAAATTTGGTATGAATAAGAATAAATATGTTGCTTATGTCTTGGATTCTCCTAATTTATGGCATGATAGATTAGGACACGTGAATTTTGATTCTTTGCATAAATTGATCAATTTAGGTCTAATACCTAAAGTTGATTGGAACATAAATAAAAAATATGAATTATGTGTAGAATCAAAATTAACGAGAAGTTCCTTTAAATCAGTAGAAAGAAGTTCAGAACCTCTGGATTTAATTCACAGTGATATTTGTGATTTAAAATTTGTGCAAACTAGAGGTGGGAAAAAGTAATTTATTACTTTTATTGATGATTGTACAAGATATTGTTATGTTTATCTACTCAGAGACAAAGATGAGGCTTTGGAAATATTTAAACTATACAAAAATGAGGTAGAAAATCAACTCGGTAAAAGGATTAAGATGTTGAGAAGTGATAGAGGAGGAGAATATGTATATCCCTTTGAGGAATATTGTGCTGAACATAGAATTATTCATCAAACGACAGCTCCTTACTCTTCTCAACAGAATGGTATTGCTGAACGCAAAAACTGAACTCTTAAAGAGATGATGAATGCCTTGTTGATCAATTCGGGTTTACCTCAGAACTTGTGGGGGGAGGCAGTATTAACTGCGAACCATATTCTTAATAAGGTACCCCACAAGAAATTAAGCAAGACACCTTATGAGTTGTGGAAAGGTCGACCACCTTCCTACAATTACTTAAGAGTATGGGGGTGTCTAGCTAAGGTAGGAGTTCCAACTCCTAAAATGGTCAAAATAGGACCAAAGACTGTGGATTGTATCTTCATTGGATATGTACACAACAGTGCTGCATACAGGTTTCTTGTGTATAAGTCAGAAATAACTTATATACATGTGAATACAGTTATTGAATCAAGGAATGCATAATTTTTCAAAGAAAAATTTCCTTATAAAAATACGCAAGAATCAAGTTCTACGAAAAGAACATATGATGAAAGTCAAGAATTAGATATAGATGATATGACTATATCGAAAGATATTGAAGATGAACCAAGACGTAGCAAGAGGGCTAGAACGCCTAAGTCTTTTGGTTCAGATTTTCTAACCTATTTGTTAAAAAATGAGCCTCGCACTTTTAATGAGGCAATGTCTACTCCTGAAGCTCCTTTATGGAGAGAGGCGGTAAACAGTGAAATTGAATCCATCATGCAAAATCATACATGGAAACTGGTGGATCTTCCTCCTGGAAATAAACCTTTAGGGTGTAAATGGATTTTTAAGAGGAAGTTGAAAGTTGATGGATCAATCGACAAATACAAGGTCAGACTTGTCATTAAGGGATATAGACAAAACAAAGGTCTTGATTATTTCGATACATACTCACCAGTCACGAGAATTACATCCATTCAGATGTTGATAGCTATTGCAGCTATCAATAATCTTGAAATACATCAAATGGATGTAAAAACAGCATTCTTAAATGGAGATCTAGATGAAGAGATCTATATGGAACAACCTGAGGGGTTTGTAGTTCCTGAGAAAGAGAAAAAGGTTTGTAAGCTTGTAAAATCCCTTTACGAACTAAAACAGGCGCCTAAACAATGGCATGAGAAATTTGATAAAGTCATGTTGTCAAATGGCTTTAGGATTAATGAATGTGACAAGTGTGTCTATGTAAAAGGCACGGGTCAAGAATATGTCATTGTTTGTCTCTATGTAGACGATATGCTTGTTATTGGGAGTAATAATTGTGTCATTAAGTCTACCAAGAAGATGTTATACAGTAACTTTGATATGAAGGATATGGGTATGGCAGATGTGATTCTGGGTATTAAAATTACCAGAACATCTGACGAACTAATCTTGTCTCAGTCCCATTATATAGAGAAAGTACTGGACAAGTTTAATAAAAATGATGCTAGTCTCGCGAAGACACCTATAGATGCAAATGTACATCTTACCAAAAATACTGGTGAAGGAATATCTCAATTAGAGTATTCAATGATTATTGGTAGTTTGATGTACATTATGAATTGCACGAGGCCCGATATAGCATTAACTGTGAGCAAATTGAACAGGTATATGAGCAATCCAGGGAAAGACCATTGGGTAGCTATAATAAGAGTTCTAAGGTATCTGAGATACACATTGAACTTTGGGTTGCACTATACCCGATATCCAGTTGTACTAGAGGGATACAGTGATGCCAACTGGATATCGGATACTAATGACTCCAAATCCACGAGTGGATACATTTTTACTTTGGAAGGGGCAGCTATCTCTTGGAAATCCACTAAGCAAACATGTATAGCCAGAACTATGATGAAATCTCAGTTTATAGCTTTGGATAAAGCTGCAGAGGAAGCCGAATGGCTTCGACAGTTCTTAGAAGACATTCCAAACTAGCCCAAACTTGTACCAGCTATCTGTATACACTGCGATAGTCAATCTGCTATTGGATGGGCACAGAGCAGCATGTACAACGGTAAGTCTAGACATATATGTTGTAGACATAATACCGTCAAACAATTGCTCTCTAATGGGGTTATCTCAATTGACTATGTGAAGTCAAAAGATAACATTGCGGATCTGCTTATTAAAGACTTGAACAGAGAGCAAGTTTGCAAGTCGTCGAGGGGAATGAGTCTTAAGCCTATGTCTAAAGAGTCCTCATAGTGGAAAACCCTACCTACGTGACAGGAGATCCCTGAATGTAGGTTCAAAAGGAAAACTGAGCTATGAATGATTCACCGTGAGCACTGTAGGGGTAATACTCCTACCTATTCCTATGACGAGCAGACAGTGCTTCCTGTATGTGGTTTAGGCTAAGCTATGCTTTTAATGATACTTGTATCCTGGTAATCCAAGTGGAGTATTGCAGGAATACTCTTAATAAGTGATCACCTATGTGAATAAGGAGTGGGTCGCTCCTACGAGAATCTCTAGGGCTGAATTCTTTAGAGTACTCATGAAACTGGGAGTTGTTCAGGGCCAAAACGAACACAACCGTGAGAATTGAAGTATGGTTAAGAGGATACTGTGTGAGTTCTATTGTCTTGATTTACACAAAGGTTGAACAGTTCAAGACATCGTGTTCACTGGTCAACAAGTAAATCCGATAGCTCTCACTACGGAAGGTTCAAGGCCAAAAGCTACCTATCCGGAAGCAGTGTCATTCTTTTAAACTCTCTCTAGTGTCTGCATTTGTCTTTACATTTTGTATTGTTAATTTCCACTCATGTGGGGGATTGTAAGAATTTTTGATGATTTGTGAATGGAAACCATTTAATAATACAATAGTGGTGATAATGATGGCTTATGTTGGGCATGCGTGCCTTTATTGAAAGGAGATGTTGATAACTTTTGTTTGGCATGTGCAAAAGTAACACGGCTACTAAAAAATCTGTGCACTGAGAATGAAATAATGTATCTTTACTCTGATCTAAATATTATGGCATTGAAGTTTGGCTATAAATGGTTGTGTGTGTTTGCATAGAGAACACAGGAAAAGGAAGAGGAGAACTAGTGAGCAGAACATAATCATCATTTAACGTTGTGTTCAAGAGAGAGAGTTTGTCATACTTAGTTCGCAAGCTTTGTAATTTGGTGTGCTCCTATTACGAAGGAAATATCGTTGTATCCTGGGAGACTTGCGTCAGTCAACCGAAAACACCATAGCGGGGCGTTTAAAAGTCTTAAGGACATCGAATCTAACTCGAGCCTCGATATCAACTGTATTTGGTTTATTTCTACATCCTTGAATTTTAATACTGTTAATTTTATATTCTGTTATTTTAATTTTTATTGTACATTTTATATTTTTATTTACAGCACTTCTCTCATTTTAATTTGTCCAACAGATTCAACGTAAACAAAGTTGTAGAAAAAAATGAGTGAATCAGTCAAAAGGAAAATCACAAGGCCACACAAAGAACTGATGAAAGAATAAGTGAACTAAATTAACCTCCTCATAGAGATCTAAAAAGGTGTAAACATTAATTATTATGTAGAAGTCAAAGTCAAAACAAAACTCAATGACTTAAAAGATATTTGCAATCTCTAAACTTCCTTTTTGGTCAATCTTAAAATTCCTAAACTTGTTAACAAAAGCATGAAATCTTCAGTACTTATGGTCGTCATATGGAACAAGAGAGAACTGTTTTTTTTTTTCTCTCTTAGGAGTTTAACACTGGCTTTGGCGTTGTTCCCCATGCGTGATCTTCATTGTAGTCGATTTACGTGCACGTTTTATGTAAGAGATGAAAGACACTAGATGTGCTAAACAGAACGAAGCCACCATAACGATCAGAGAAACATAAGTCGATGAAAATGAATGGTTTGGGTCTTTCTTGTGTTTAATCATATCAATGACATATACAATGAAAAACACGAGAAAGGCACAAGGAGAAAATACCCACAATATCATCTCTTTATTTACTTTCATTCTTTCGTTACAATCTAACTATCCACACAGTGGCAGACCTAAACACCTAAATTCAAGATGTGCACTTGTACATCGACAGTGTTCACTATAATAGTTTTTAAATTAAAAAAAAAAAAAAAATATATATATATATATATATATATATATATATATATTTTTTTTTTTAAGCACTCTCTCTCTTGTACATAGTTCCGCCACTGTATTCACGTTTGTCCGCTCTTATAAATGCTAGATGGAGGCAAGCATATCAAGCGTGCTCTATCTTAATCACATATTTTCTATTATAAGTGCGATCAATTAAATCGTATATGGGCTATTACTCTCATTTAGTTATTAGATATTTAAAATATGAACGTAATTGACAAATCCATTTGTTATATGTATTTATTGTATTTGTGAACAATGTTTATGTAAGTTTCAGTGCTCAATGTTCTCAATCTTCCCTCCATCAAGGTGACTATACAGTAGTGACTAAGTGATTGAAAAAAAGAGTGAATATATAGTAGTCAAGGGAACTTATACGATATGGATTCTACAAGAATATTGCAGTGAGTTTATACCTTTAAATGCCATAGAAATTCCTTTGGCAATCCTTTGGGTTTTGAATTTCTTTAAGCAACCCATTATATTAGGGAAAAAGTCATTTTAGTCCCTGAGTAATATATTAAGTCCCAAATAGGTCTCTGTTACCTAATGTGAACAACTCTGAGGAATGTCTAAAGAAAAACTTTGGGGTATCATATTCATGAGTTAATTTAGTTGTTCTTCTTTTTCTTCAATTGATAGATATGTGAATTCAAGAAGAATGAGATAGGATTACTTTTGTTATGAAAAATTTCTTGTGATTGAAACTTGAACTCAGATGTCATGTCTGTATGTAATGTTTTGTTACTCTTTTCCATTTGGAAAAAAAAAAACAAGAAAGAGAATAGATGTATATATCTTTACTTTTACGCAGTTATGTTGTAAATATGTTAAAAATCTGTTGTAAATCTCTAAGCACCACTATCCTAACACTTCATCATTATCATTCGGGATATGTGCTAAAGTGTAAGGTTTCGAGCCTGAATGTCTCGAGTGATTAAGGCACTTAGAAGTCCCTTTAAAACCTAGCAACCTTGGTCATCTGGTGAGGATTGTTAGCCTCAAAACCTATTACATGAGATATTCAGAAAGCAAAAAGAAACTGAGCACTAAAAAAAAGATAGCTTGAGTTGTTCTTTTATTTTATGGCAAATGTCAAAAAAAAGGGTGAAAGCATGATCAAGAGTTTGATTACAAATTGGCAATAATATCCAAGTCTAATATGTTTATAGGTCCTAAAATTTGGGAATTTGTTTGAACTTAGTTTGCTTAGTTTGTTCTAAATTCATACTCCAAAGCAATTGATAGATCATATCCGAAAGAGTAGCTATTTTTGAAAACTATGTAAAGGTTCTCTTATTGTTCTAGTCATTGACTTATGAACTTGGTAAGAATGCGAATTGTATTTTCTTAGAATCAATTTTTGAAAAACATGGCAAAGAGTTGAACTGGGTAGTATTCATCTATTTTCAAAATTGACTTGCAAATTTTGTGAGGTTTCATTTTTGAGTCATTGTGTTTGGAAGCAGTCTTGCTTGAGGATAAGTAAGGTTTCGATTTGGGGATGTTGATATAACTTTAATTGCAGCACTCAAATCGTTATTTTTGTACTACATTTGCATATTAATTAAAGGAATAAAATCACTTTTTATGGACTTTTGATTCAATGTAGGTTTCTCATGAAAGAAGAAACCGAGCCCAAAACACAATTCAAATTGCAAGTCAAGGAGTTGAAGAACATGGATGATTCAAGAATCGATGACAGATTGGAGCCTGTAGAAAAAAGGTTGAGCTAAACCAAGCCTAGAATCAAGCCCAAGACGTTGAACTTAGCCAGAAAAGCTCATTTAAGAAAAGTCTAAAAAATTATCCAAACCGAACCTACACAGTTAGCCCAAAAAAACCCCAACTCGTGGCCCCTGGTTGGGCCATGTGTGTGTCAAGCACACAAAGGCCACATGGGCAACCATTTTAATTGGCCGCCCAAGCTTGCGTTGCCATGACTCAATTGAGTCACAACAATGCATTTTGCCATGGTCCATGTTGGACCATGGTTATCCAAAAGGTCCAATAATATTGCACCTCCAAATTTTGGCAAAATTGATTATTGTGGTCCTCATTGGACCAAGGGAATCAAATAGAAAAAAAAATAGAAGTTAGTTTCAATTTCGTTTTCAATTAGAAATCTCGTTTAAAATATTTTTAGTTAATTTTTGTTAGGCTAGTTTTGTAGTAGGTTAGAATAAAATTGTAATTTTATTTTGTTAAACACGGGGAAATTTCTGTCTGGGTAGTTATGTAACGGGGGAATTATTGTATACTTTAACCGGAGGAAAAGTCCAGTAGCTACACCCAGGGAACCTTTGCTCAAACTTGGTGTTCGGAAATACGAGTTCATCTAATGGAAGAACCTTTCTTTACTCTTTTTTTTTATGTAACTCGTATTTAATTTTAATGTTCGAGTAGATCTATTATCTAGGGGAGGATATTGTAAATGACAGTCTTTTAATTTACGGTCTCGAATTCGAATAATTTGATTTCAATGTTATATATGACTTTCGTTATTCAGTTCATTATTGTATTTCATATACATTATACTTGTAGTTAATGTTATGATTGTTTTACTTATTTGCCATATTCCCGAGCTTTAATAGTGAATCTATCGGTTGTACCATAATTTTTATGAAATTATTGGTTGTACCATAATTTATATTTTACAGATTTGTTAAATAGCTTAGTTTAATTAATTTGCCCGGTCACTTAAATTACAAGGACAATTCTATACTTCGGCTTGATAACGGACTCAATGATAGAACGACACCTATAATTAAATAGTAATTGAGACATAGTTAGACTTAAGAAATTAACGAGGTTAGACTTGTAGCTTAATACGAGCATTGAATCAAATAATCTTAAATTCCAAGCCTAGATTAATTGTCTCGTTGCATATTCGACCCCTGGATCCTTTCTCTTGAGTTTACTTTAATGTCACGATACTCGAACTAACAAACTATCACACTTCTAATTGAACACTTTCACACACTTACTAAAAACTAACTTAGAAGTCTCCCTGTGGATACGATCCCACACTCAAAGTACACTACACTACATTGACCTGTGCACTTATGGGTTTAAAACTAGATTAATTTTTACACACATTTTATAAATCGACCGAGTAGCGACCATATATATATATAAGATACATCTTGAATATTTTGTCTTGTTTTTTATTCGTACCAATTAGAGGGCTGACCCTATTATGGCAAAGATTACAGTGCACAACGCGCGGACACAATCATATTGTGCCCTGACATACTGTCTCCAAAAGTACTGCCAGAGTCACATCACATCCAAACACGAGCCTGGTGGGCCCGGGCGTCATAAGTGGAAAAAATAAGTTTTGAAGAAAAAAAAGAAAAAAACACTAAAAACCAAAAGAAAATAAAAAAAAGAATACTTAAAGCTCTTTCTCTCACTACATTTTGACCAATCATAGGGTAGAGGATATTATAAAATAATAGATAGAAGTTCTTTTTTTCTTTCACACTCTAAATATTTCACTATTCTAACAAGCTTATTAATCTTGGATCATCAATTAGAAGAAAAGAAAAACAAGCACCACTTGAAAATTGGCACCATAAATTAAAAAAATCTAATTGGCTTAATGTAACGCCCCAAGCAGTACAATACCTCGGAACATGGGCCCGAGCGTGCAGACACGAGGTACAATACTACTATGCACGTATTGTCCGCTTTATGGAACCCTACTCATGGTTTTGTCACCTCCCAGCCTTTGACTGGAAAACGTGTGTGTACGAATATTAGAGAATCCTTTATATATTCAATGGCCCAGCATCCAGGCCTTTCGATGTGGGATATTACATCCGTCCCCACTTGGAGGTAGATTGGGTTTTGAGAGATTTGTAAAATATTTTATTTGGATGATTTTGTGATCTCTTAGAGGGGAGTGATTTGATTTAAATGATTATGCACTATAAAATAACACCTTATACCATTATCAATACAATACTTTTATCTTTGATGAAGAATAAAATTGTCATTTACTTATAAAACTTCTAATTTTTAATCCAAATAAGATTTATTTCACTCCTTCCTTAATTTTATTATTAAAACACTTCTTTTCTTTTATTATCTTTTTTCCAAATAAGCCCTAAAGAAAAGAATGAAACGACGAAAGAAATATGTACACTACACATGTTCCTACCCTTTACATGTGTAGGTTGCAGATGTAATGGGAAGTCTATTTCAATATGTCCAATATAATTTTTCTAGATTCTTCTTGTGAAAATCAAAGAAAAGAAAAATAATGGAGAAGACAAAAATGTCCACAAAGCAATTGATGGATTGAGGGGCAGGAATGTTTGACCCACAAAATAAGTAATGAGAAAAAGAAAAGTTAATTAAACTAAGCTTAGCTATGAATTCTTTCTAGAATATGAACAAGCCTTTACCCAAATCGGATACATATATAACCCAAAAATAATAATTGTCCAATAAACAACAAAGAACAAGAGAATGATGAAGCAAGACACTTTTATAAAATAATCAAATGAAATAGATCAAATGTACATTCTGATAAAGTTGAGTGACAAGACAAAGAAGGTGGAAGATATTATCTATCTAATAACCATCTTAGGAGTTATATCCCCATTTGTCCTTCTCTTAGATAGATAGCGTAATTTGATCAATTCTATTGACACCACTAGAAAACTCGCACAAATCTTTATTGCAAAAGAGTAAGTGATAAAATACATGAGAAATTATTGGATTCATATGTTCATGCATGCAACACACATGCATTGAGATAAATATACTAGTATTTTAAGAATCATTCGGGTTAAGTTAGAGTCTTTAGAAGTACATTAGTATAATAGTCTTTGGAGCTCGATAGTTAGGGTAGAACAAATAAGCAATTTGCATTATATACTTAAGCATCAAAATGAGAGGTCTTTTCATATCATTTAATCCTGTTGAACACTGCATGAAAGTGTTGGTGTGTTCTAATAGACGTTAGTACAAAGTGCAGTGCCCAAGACTAGTTTGTTTGTACATTTAGGTCTCAATCATCAAAAGCAAGCAAAGTAGATAAAACTTAAGTTGTTTGATTGTGAGTTTGTTGAACCCTTTTTAGGAGATCAAACTTGTGAAAATAGTCGGTGGGTTTAACAAAGTCTTCCGGTGTTGACTCTACTTTCGAATATAGAGTTGATTAACGGTCTTTAGTTTATCACCGTCCTTACGATTTTATCCAATTTACAACCTCTTGTTTATCACTGTCATTCAACAAAAAAAGTTTATCACCGTCACTACAATTTTAATAGAAAAATTGTTTACCTGTCAAATACTTTTGAATTTATCAAAAAATGCCCATAAAATTTTAATTTGTGCATGTATGTATCATATACTATAATTGACTTTATCTAATAAAATAAGTTTGATTTAATTTAGTTTGAATTTTAAACATCTACATAACAAAATAAGATTTGATTAGATTTAATTTAGTAGTTAAATTCTAAAATTCGCTCTATCGGAGCCATATTGGTAATTTTTGTCCAACTCGTAACATACCTAGCGGATGCAGCTAACCATATCTAGTTCCAGTAGGTATCATTGGTATAGTTTATTTTAGATAAGCATGTGCATAAATTTAACCCACTGTACCTTGGGAGGAAGAAAGATGTTAATGGCAACTCACCCACTATAAACCAATTGAAACGCAGAAAAGAAAAATGGTATGTATTATAAGACAAAGTCACAAAGGCTAGAATCTACATGTAGGTTAAAAGAACTTCTAAAACATTTTTTATGTTTGGTTATATTTAAAATATTTGCGTCTCAATTAATCAGATGTAGATGTCTAATACATATTTAGTAGACTCTACATATATATGACGTCAATTAGTGTATAAATCATACATATTATTAAAACAAATTAAAGAATTACACCCGAAAGTAAGTAGCTGTATAGGCTCTGTTTGTTGGGCGTAAAAAAAATATTTTTGTGATTTTCATTAAAAAATTGATCAAATCAAAGAATTACCCCGGAGGAAAGTAAATTTCTAAAAATGGCATTTTCAAAGAGTTTGACTAAAATAATTTGCACAGATATGCCCTTTGTTTCTTTCAAGAAAAATCGTGCAACAAATAAAGAGTGAAGGATGTCAAAAAGTGTCTCTTTCAATAAACTTCTGCACTTCATCTAGTCGCGTCAAACTGGCCCTCGTAGTTTTGGACTTTCGGGGATTGACAAGCCCGAGTCACATACCATGTGAGCAGTGAGATTGAAAGAGAGACTAGTCTCTCGTCAAGCCCACACTCGAAAATGGTCTTATTCGTTGTGATGCAGAGAAAACATTAGGGTTGTTTTCCTTCTTTTTCCCTCACACGCAAACACCCACAATCGGATTTAGCCCCTCAGCAATTTCATTCTTTACAATTTCATGCAATTTTTATTTTGATTAATGTCACGTGTCACTAAATATTATCAACATATTACATTCATTTTGCTATACTAGTTTTTCAACCATAGTTAGAAAGTATTAAATACCAAAAACTAAACTATCATAATTAATTACCAAAATAAATAAAAATCTAAACTACCATATTTAATTAGCAAAATAAATATAAAAATTAAATAATTGTATATTCACTTTATCACAAATAATTTTGTCATAACGTTATAATTAATCAGCTATAACGGAATTTAAGTCTAGCTATGTGAGGGTTTTGTTCCCACACATGGAGTAAAAATCATTCGAACGGAGCTCTAAGTATTTTGTTTGTCTTTGCGTTCATTACTTGACAATTATTTCACCAAAATGTTAGTAGATTGAGTTATCAAGTTTTGTATATCTAAACGTAACTAGTCTTTAATTGTATCAAGAGGACAAAAGAATGTTCTCTATATTTTCTCTACATTTTTTGTATTTATTTGTTTTGTTCATTGTGAAATTTTGGTTTTTTCACTATGAAATTTAAATCAAACTAATTCAATCACATTAAATTTTGTCTTTTGATTGTCTCTTTGATGTATCTTGACTTAGTTGTTGGTTTTTTCATTTGTTTTCTCAATTCAAATTTTACATTATCTAAAATTAAAAGCTTCCTTACATATTATTTTAAAAACTATTCATATATATATATATATATATATATAATATTTAATAATTAATTGGTTTTTCAAAATCCCTTTTTGGACTGATGTGTGCTATATTAGAGGTTGTATATATACGAAGACGTATGCAGTTTAGAACATTGAAGCTCACTAATTTTAGAAGTATATTTTTTGAATGAAAAATACATAAATATTTTATATTGATAATTAGTTTATCTTCAAAAAAAAATATAGCAAAAAATAAAAGTTTTGATGATTGACATTAGATGAAAAAAAATTTCATCATAGCTTTTTTGAATCATATTTTTCCATATTTGTTTTACTAATTAAATTTGGTAGCTTGGATTTGGTATTTAATGTTTTCTAACTATAGTTGAAAACATAGTTTAACAAGATTAACATAGTACATAGATGATATTTAGTGATACGTAGCATTGATTAGTAAGTATTGCATTGAATTATAGAGAATAGAATTGTAGAGGAGCCAAATCCCCCACAACCACCGCACCAGCACTTCCCCACCGCAGGTATGCTCTCTCTCTCTTTTATTTTTATTTTTGCCACGGATGAATATCTTATTTTCTTCAAGTTATCTGATTCCCTTTGGTTTTTGGGGGAGAAGGAAAACTGGACCCCGGCTGCTTATTTTTTATTTTTTCCATAGATGAAGAAGATGAAGGGCTAGGGCTTACGTAAGACAACCAATAATAAGGATTGCAAAAAAAAAAAAAAAACGAAAATAATTTGGGGATAAACAGAAAAACGAAAATACCAAAAAAAAAGAGGAAAATTCCATAATCACAAAGAAATTAGGATATTTCAAAACATAAAAGTGTTATACTTGGGGCTTTAGCACATTCTTTTGTGTGTTTAGCATTTATATTATTTACGTTTTTCTTTTAGTTGTTGCTCTCGTTTTTATTGTTAAATTTCTATCATCCTTAGTCATATTCATGTTTTATTTTATTGTATCATGATTATGGTGATGGATGGTGATAGCTATTGTTCATAAGATTGTTTTCTTTCTCAGCTGTTTCCTTTTTCTGTTAACCTTACTCGAGTAGGCAATTATGATTCTACGAGCAATACATATTTGGTGATGTTATGAGCTTTTTCCTTTTATGCGACGCTGTTGGTAACTCTAATAATTGCACTTTGCGTCTTCAAGGCAACGTTTGCAAATTTTGAGGTTTGACATAGGTTCTTATCAACCCTTTAAGTCTACAGAAAGATGTCAGCGTCCAAAAGATGTATCGTGTTTGCTGTTGACAAGCGAAACAAAGATGGGCTTGATGAGTGCGTTGAGTTTTATGCCTTTGATGAAGATTTTATTCCGGTTGAGAATGAACAAGGAGGGTCATTAGATAAAGCATGCTATCCGATCAAAATTAAGGATCCATCACAGATTGCTCGGCCTCTCAGTCGTCAAAATCATTGTCATGTTTTATCATCTTATGCTGCTTCTCTTGGGCATTGTGTGTATTGCGCCGGGGGTGCCACTTTTAGATGCGAAAAATGTCAGCCTCTCCTGGAGGATGATTGCTCCTCAAAATCTGTGGACTGTTGGGATGCAATCAATAATTGTTGGACAAGCTTGCCTCCGATGAACCTTGGTCGACACTCGCTTCACCTCCATATTCTTCAAGGTAAGCTTTTTGCAATAGGTGGTCACCTAAGCGATGACAAATTCGTATTCATTGAGAGGCTTGATGAATCTAAGGGTTGTTGGACTCCGCTTCCTTATCCTCCTCCCAATGTGAAGCTAGACTGTAATGCATTTGTGTCTGCAGCAATAGAGCGTGAAGGTTTTATTTTATTTGGTTCACGGGCCTGTAAATCGTTTTACGCCTATATGCCACCTGAGACTTGGACACCTATGGACCATCTTCCATTCAACCCCGACAGACTGCTTGATCAGAATGTGTATTCACTTGCTGTTGTGGACAAGCATTTGCTTTGGCTCGATGGTCACTATGGTTCGACTTTAATAGGTCTTAACGTTGATGATGGCAGTTACTTTGAAATTGATTTAGCTTCTGAAGGTCTGTTGCCTAGGCGAGAATTTCTTCTTCGTTTTCCCCAATTAGTTCATGTTGGGAATGGTGTTCTGGCGCTGGTATGGAGTGACGGAAGTTTATGCTTTCTGGAAGGGAAAGCCAAAGCCAAAGTTGGAGAGGTATTGAATCTGAATGAAGCATTTAGTGGCTTCCACTGTAGCAGGTTTTCTATTGATTTTGTTAGAGCCCGCGCAAGGGAAAAATGTTGTGTGCTTGTGTCGCGCCAAAGATGCTTCGGTCCGAAATTTTGCCAAAGACTTGTTGTCGCTTTTGTTGCGTACGTTTTCCCTCTCTTTCCCTTCTTCTTTTATATTATTGTACAAGCGTTTTGATTTTATCAATTAAATCTTTCTTTATTTTTATATAGTGATGTGGCTGTGCCTGTTGGCAATCCAAGCAATTCTAATATCGACAGTATCTTACCGCGACAAAAGAGGAAGGGCGACGAGTGGCCTATGCTTTTAAGAGAGGCGGAGTACCATTTGTAAGAGAAGGTAGACTATACAACCCATCAATGGGCCTAAAATTTTAATGTTCGCTGCACTGAAAATTGTTGTTTTGTATGATATATTGAGGCATAGTATTTTGTTTGACAACTAGTTCTCGTTATATTTAGTTAGGTTTTCGAATGCGATTGGTAATTTTTCTGTTTGTGTTATATCTTGCTGCATGTTAGTACAATTCCATGCGATTTTGCTTGAAAACTTATTTGGGTTTTGTTTCAGTTTGATTATTTTTTATATGATTTTCGGGTTTGATTGCTTTTTCTGATTTTCGAGTTTTGGTATTTCCAACATCTGATTTATTTTTCTTCTTTATTCATTTGATATTTTTTGGCTAACTTTATTCATTTGATATGTTATGAAGTGTTTGATTTATTCATATCTAGAATAATTGGTTTGTTGATGGACCTTATTCGTAAGGATACATCTACTCCTGGTTTTGTTCCACTGTGAGCACGATTTAGTTATTGTTCCTCATTTTACGTACGTGTTGTGTGTTTGTAGAATTTGCACCAGAAATGCCTAAGTAAGCTCCATCGTTCCGAAGAAATGTAAAAGAACTCGAGTAAAAGTGAAATTTAAAGATGGAACATCTTGTTAGTAGAATGTTTGCACTATCCGCTGCTACATGCAGCAGATGCAACAGTGAACTTGACTATGGATGTCATGCAGGTAAAATCACTTCTTTATGATTTGTGATATCAAACGTGATGCATGCTCTCATATCTTTTATGCTTATCGTGGCCTTTTTGGCTGATGATGCTTTTATGGTCTCCATATGGCGTGCAGGTCATGAAAGTGGTGTAAGAGATGGCTGTTGCCTGTTGGTGTTGCTTGAAAAGATGAATCCCCGTGCTGCCTCATTCCTTGCTTGGACGTTTGTAAGAAGAAAAAGAAGCTTTTGGTCGAATTTGCACCAGAAATGCCAAATTAAGTTACTCTTGATTCATATTTTAATAAAATTACATAATCAATTTATTATATATTTTTTAACTAATTATTAATTTATGAAATATTTAAATTAATAAAATACAATTTTTTTAAAAAAATGTATTATCTTATAATTATATAGCCAATGGGACTTTAGTTTCCCCTTCTCCTTAACCTTAGATCAGAGTGAATTTGCACTTTGAAAATGTGAATTTCAAATCTGCAATAAATCATCTCAAGTTGTAACGGCCCGTATCATGTATTTCAACAAGCGTGGTTTCAATTTAGTTAAAAATTCGAAACTAATTTTTTTTTTCTCTCTCTCTTTTTTTATTTAAAAAAAATAAATAAGGCAGATGAAGTACTCATTTGAAGGAACAAAGATATAGAAGTGTTCATGGTAAGTTGGCATAAAGAAGATTGACTAACTCTAATGGAAAATTGACCATTCAATCCCAAGCTAATTTACGAGCAACTTTACATTTTGCTACCAAGTTTGCAGCTCTATTAGCATTTCTTTTGATTAATTGGAATTTGGCTTGGGAAATGGAGGAGCAAATAAGGCTCCGTTTGTTTGCCGTAAAATAGTTTATTTGTAAAAATATTTTCAGTGGAAAATATTTTCTTGAAAAATAAAATATTTTTTTGGATTCGTTTGTTTGCCGTAAAATAACTTGTTAGGAGAAAATATTTTCCTAAAAAATAAAATACTGAAAAATATTTTCTGGTATTTTGATGTACAGTGAGTTTCGTAAAATGTTTTCTCCTCTCAAAAGACATGAAAATATTTTACAAATTTTTGTATTAGCTGCAATTGTTGACTGGAAAATATTTTTCAGTTGACCAATTTTTCGGTGTTACCAAACACTAAAAAATTAAAAAAATAAGGAAAAATATTTTGCGACAAACAAACGGAGCCTAAGTTTGGGCATAGGATCCATTGGCATATGTTGATTTGGTTTCCGAATGGCTTCTTCAGGCACAACTTTAGTTCTTGGTTGGCTTGCATAGACACACTTGCAGCGAAGGCCCGTTTTCTCAACATGGGGCAAACCCTTAACTCCCTTTGCTCCTTCTACATTTTGGTTGTGAAATATGGGACCATTTTTCTTTGAATGCATTTGTTTTTTTTTTTTTTGGCGGGTTTGCGCAACCTAGGTATGGATGAGTATCTTTTCACATTTGAAGCTACTCTCCGCCTAGCTCCCTCCATCCCCAAAGGCCTATATGTTCCAATTGCTCTTCTATGCTATGGTATAACACATTTGGATTGAAAGGAGTATAAGAATTTTCAACAATGAATACTCTATTGAAGAGCATCTCATATCTGTGACGAGGTGAAGGCCAAGATTCTAGTCGGACGAAATTTTAAAAGAACAAACCTCATCTCCTATCTCTTTCCAACAAAATGACCACCACCACCACTACCGCTTCTTCGAAATCAATAGGCATGCCACCACCCAAAAACTCTAGTACCACCAAGACCGCTTCCTATGGAAATTTGGATGATTTCGTGTACCTGGATTATAAGTGTTAGAGAATGGATCATAATTACAGGGATATCTATAAGCAGCACAAGCTTGCTCTGAAATTGAATTGGGATTTCATGCAAGAACACATTCACCTGAATCAACTACATGCAATGATTCTTTCCTTTTAACCATTTTTTCCAAGGCAAGAGTTAGATTTTCAATCTTTGATGTCAAAGAATTGTAATCATTTGAACCTACATTTTTTCTCCCTTCTCTAGATGAAGATGCACGCTTTCGTGAATTGTTACTCAATTTTATGAACAATTCTGTGGCTTCTTTTGGAGATTTTTCAAGAAGTGAACCATTACAAGGTGAATCGAACAAACTTTGATTATGCTCATTTAACCCTTGATAGAAATTCTGAGCTAATTGCCAATCTGGAATACTATGGTGTGGACATTCATAAATTAAGGTTTCAAATCTGTCTCAACTCTCATGAAGTGCCTCTCCAGGTAATTGAGAAAATTATTTAATTGAGAACATTCATTGGTTTTTTAAGAAGAGTAAAATCTTTCAAGAAATTCTCTTTACAATTGATCCCAAGAAGTAATAGAACCAGAACGTAATCTATAAAGCCAATTTTGTGCTTGACCCATTAAAGAGTAAGGAAACAATCTCAATTTAACAACCTCTTCTGAGGCAGTTCTAGTATTGATCGATCTGCATGTATGAATAAAAATATTAATATGATCATACGGGTTTTCATTAGAAAGACCGTGGAACATGGAAGCATTGAAATCATGTGAGACCTTATTTTAAAACCATCATTAGTTTCAGGTAAGGCGATAGATCGTGGAGGAACATAATCTTGTGGTGTGGAAAAATCTTTTATGCTCCTCCTTACATTTCCTACTTCTCTACCTTCAATTTGATCCTGATTTTGGTTTTAATTTAGATTTTGATCAGCCATGATTAGAAATTTATGTGCTTTGTTTCTGAATTTAAAAGTTTTCTCAATGTTTCTGAATTTAAAAGTTTTCTCAATTTCTGTATCAAAAACAAAGATGGGTAGCTTTAAAGATCTCCGATCATGCATACAAAATTAAAACACGAAAAAGAAACAAAAATAAATAAAATAAAGTCTATACAAAATAGCAATATTGACTTGAATAAAAATAAAAACTAAAATCTAAAATATATACATATAAGCACTTATATACATAAATCAAAGACTTACCTTATTTGATGAACACCGATCCCCGGCAACGGTGCCAAATTTTGATCGCGTCGTTTTGCGCTAAAAAATAGTAAGGTTAAATGATTGAAAATATTGCTTACTTTGAATTACCTCTAGCTGTGGCGAGTAGATGGTCGATCCATGGAGATTGGGTTATCAAGTTAAGTTAAGTCCTTAATTTAGAATTGTTTGACTATCTCTCGTCACGGATAAGTTTGATTAAGTCCAAAGGTATAAACATATGGTAGATTAAGTCCAAGAAATGTCCACAAAATATCCAAAGATACGGTAGTAATTAGATCCAAAAGTGAATTAATCAAAAGTACTAAATTGAAGAATCACAACACTCAACACTAAAAATCCAAAGGGTTAATGATTCAGAGTGGTAATAGCTCGGTATACGCAAGTACAAAATTATTGATTCAGATTAAAAGTTAAGTCCTTCATAAATAGGGCTATAAGCTTCTACTACTGAAATGAACCTTTAATTACGTAAGTGATAAGATTAATTAATTAACAAGACTGGATGTGTTAGTACAACCTAACGATATACAATCTCTCAATTAATCTTTTACTTATATAACCTGGAGGTGTCGGTACAACTAGACTAAAATCCATCCGAGGTAGTCTCGTATTGCCACTAGTTTACAAAATCGGGCGTATATGTACTTTCAATTAAATATAACATAACTACAAGTATACGTATAATTAATCAAAGAATACTTAAAAATAAAAATACGAGACTTTAATAAATCTAAATCACAACATATATACAAGAGTAACCTCACACGTACCACCCCGAATCTCGAGTCTAGTGTGTCATGATAAATTTTAAAGTACAAGAAATCATAACGAAAACTGAAATAAAAGAATACTTATCGTGTTGAACGGATTTCAGTAGACCGGTACGATTTCAATATGTTGATGGCTCACTAGACCCTCTCATCGGGATTAAAACTTTGCACACAACTAAGAATAATAATTAAAACACTCAAAACTCACTTCACAAATACTAAAGTAGGAGAAATTGAACTAAGAAGAGAAAAATGGTACAAGCAAAATGAAATGATGAAGGGAGTATTTATAGAAGAAATCTGGCACTATTCATATGTACTATTCACGCAGTGATGTCATCAATGTGTCAGCACGAAGTCAGTGCCAAGGTCACCATTGTGTCAGCATGACGTCAGCGAAGTTACTATTTACACATTGACTATGAATTTTACTATTCACCTATTAACTTTGACTTTTACTATTAATCTTTTGACTTTGACCAAAAGTTGACTTTGACTTTGACCAAAGTTGACCAAGGCTACTTCAAGGTTTTTCAATGTCCTGAATCCGTTTTTGCACTCTGTTTGGCCAAATTCAATCTCGATTTGCTCGTGTCAAGGTCGTTCTACCTTCCTCCTTTAGTATTGTGCTAAATTTCTGGTTCAAGTGTTGGCTTTTGTGACCATTTTTGCTATTTCTTTTTCAGAACCAATATTGCACTAAATTTGTATAAAATATACAATTAAGCTTGAAATAATAATGTAATATACATGATTTAATGGGTTAAAATTACTAAAAATATGGATTTATCAAAAGCTCCAGTTCAAACTTCTTATTTTTTTAGCTTTGAATTTTATCTAAAAGATTGTTTTTTAAAAATAGACCAAACGTATTTATTTAAGCTTTTGAACTCACTTAAAACATTTTTAAGAGTCTAAAATTCGAGCCAAAAAGACCCTTAGTCCTAAATTTAAATAGTTACCACTTCATTTGTACTAAATATTTGATTCCCTCAATCACTCATCAGTGTGAACGCGAAAATGCTCCGAAGAGCGATGGCTACTACACTCTCTGTCCTATAAAAATAAGTTTGTTTTCTTTTTTTTACTTGTCTCAAATTATAGTTCAATTTCACTTTTGAAATGAGAGTTAATTTATTAGTTTTCTAATGTTCCCCTGTTGAATGTGCATTTTTATCAATAATTATTCCATCAATTAATTGTAGTAGGAGTAATTAATACTAATGAAGGGTATATTAGGAAAAGTTCAAGCAAAATTTATTATTTTAACTATATTAACTACATATTCTTAATCTATGTGAAAATAAAAGTAAGCTTAGGCTCCATTTGTTTGTCGTAAAATGTTGGCCTAATTTTCTAGTGTTTATAACACTGAAAAATTAATCAACCGAAAAACATTTTTCAGTTAAAGAAAAATTTTAGTTAAAAATAATGAAAAATATTTTCATCCCCCAAGATAACCACTCGTGGGTTTATTACACTGAGTATACTCGAAAACTCAACGTCTACGTTTCATACTCGAAACTCAAACCCAAATAACCAATTCTATCAATGAATATCAACAAGAAAATGTACTTCGCATCCATGATCCCTCGTCTCTTCGTACTTTTGCACGAGTAACATGACATTCCACTCTTATATATAGATGCTAGATGGAGGCATGTATGTCAAACATGCATGCTCCATCTTAATTACATATTTTCTATTATAAGTGCGATTAATCAAATTGTATATATATAGGCTTTTACTCTCATTTAATAGGTAAGATATTGTATTTATCAAAACCCATTTATGTAAATTTTAGCACTCAATGCAGTAACAATTAATATGTATATTTTTATCTTAATTAAATTTTATTTTCCTCCGTCAAGACGATATATGGTAGTCACTAGAAGTCATATGATGTGGCACTGACGGGGCAGTGACGAGGCCGCTGAGGTGGTACGGACGTAGGGCTGAGGTGGCAGTGATGTCAGCAAGGCCTTGTTGGCTGATGTAAATTGCCAAGTTAATTTCCAGAAAGTAGCAGAGGCTCGTGTGGGCGCGAGCATTGTCCGGTTGTTGGAATCGTCTTGGCGAGATCAGCTATGTTCTGATCTGGGCGCATGTATCAATATAAGGACGATAACGTTGCAAAAATGTTATCATATGAGTTGTAGTTCGTTTGTTGATAGCTGCAAAAAATAATTGTGATAGACTGATGAAGATGTGATGCAAGCAAGTCTCCGATACCACATTTGTAGAAGACAAAAATGCACAAAAGAGAGAACGAGAGATACATCTTGATTGTTTATATATTAAGTGACGATAAGATGTCTTGATGAAAATATATACATGTACAAGAGGTTTGCTTATGTAGAAGATGACTTCTATTTTTCACTATCTAACGTAACTGATAACTCATTCCACTCGCCATATTCTAACAAATATTACCTAACTTAATCCACTTGACATATTCTAACAAGATCATTGGACGTATACTTAATCTATATGCTTAGATATAATCAATTACTTTACATATGATTTTTAGAATACTAACTAATTAATCTCTTTTTTTTCGTGTGAAGCCTGACAACAATTTCCAACTGCAAAGCAAGAGAACCATCGGGCCCATGAAGGTGGGTTTGGGTTTGGGGTTCGGATGGCTGATCATTTTCTTCATGATCTCATCCCTGGCTTTCTTAATTTCTTGGCTGTATTTCTCAGAATGGTCTCTGAAAACTAAAAAATGTTTGAAGTATTCACCAAACTTGGTCGTCAACTGCTCGGCAATTGCAGTCACGTCTTCATCTTCACTTGATGCATGCTCTCCTTTTTTAATCGACCCCTCAATTTTCTCTTGCAGATCATCCATGTACACTCTTATTGTTTCAAAACGTTTGATCATTGTATCGGAAGCATCTTGCATGGGAGCAATATATCATGTTGTCCCATCAATTGCTTCTCTTTGTCATCAACTTTCCACTCCAGGAGATTCCGCAGGGTGTCTATCAGTACAGGTCCAGCGGCCATAGCTAACCCGCCTTCCAGTGGCGCATCCTTCACGGCTTCCACAAATCCACCAATGACAAATCCAACATATAGAGTCCAATATATGGCTTTCGACATTTTTCTAAAAAATTTGATTGGTCCCAATGTCTTTTCCAAAATTACTTTTTTTTTTCAATCTTCTGGAACAAAGCAACTTGTTGGGCATGCATGTCCTGAAAATAAGAAGAAATACCTTCGGAGTCAAATCCATTTTGAACTGTCTAACCTCCTCCAGCATCTCGTTCAGTATCTGCTCGTAGGACATTCCACGATCTTCTTGATCCAATTTCGTCAGCAGCTTTAGGAAGTCCTTATAGCAGGACATAAACTCTGCAAGAACACAATAGAAATCAAGCATTGACAACGTGCCATCAAAAAAATCAATTATTAAACTACGTAATTTGCCATTTTGATGAATTCCTTCCTTCGAATTGATGACAAAGTCTACCATTTCTTGGGTGACTTCGTGAATGTGCTCGGTCGCTGTTAGAAATGGCTGCAAAGGGGCGTCGTCCTCGATGACTATCTCTGGTACTGCACCTTGGGATCGAGTGGTTTGGCTATAGCTAGACCCTGCAGGATGATCTGTAATGTTGATGCATATCTCTGGTACTGCACCTTCGGATGGAATGGTTTTGCTATAGCTGGGGCCTGCAGGATGATCCATAATAACTTTCTCTTTACCTTTGCTACTGGCCATAGTTGTTTTGCTAGTGTAGTAAGCTGGGACTAAACAATTTTTATTGTTTTTGCTAGCTAGAGTGTAATTGTGTTTGTGTTGGGTGCAGTGAGGAATTAAATAGGCACCTGATATTTTTAGGGCGGTGAATGGTAAATGATTTTATTTATATATTTATTTATTGTATATATATAGGCTTTTACTCTCATTTAATTGGTAAGATATTGTATATCAAAACCGATTTATGCAAATTTTAGCACTCAATGCAGTAACAATTAATATGTATATTTTTATCTTAATTAAATTTTATTTTCCTCCGTCGAGATGATATATGGTAGTCAAGGGAACGTGTAACAAAGAATGCCGTAAGTTCAGTTTGAAAAAGTGGGCTTGGGTTTTTATATATATATATATATATATTTATAATTTTTAGGTGTTAAAATAATAAGGAAATAGAGGACAATATAGGAAAAAAAAACTTGTCAATCTTCATCAAACATATAATCGGACAGTGATTTTCTATTAGATTGAGTTGAAATTTGATCAACACGTTCAGGACTTAAACTTCTACAATCTAAATAGTGCAGATAAGTTTTGAAACTCTCTAAGACCGTTTTCTATTGCATGCATAGTTGCTCAATTTCTTTTTATTTTTATGTATAGATTATTGTTTTAAATTATACACGTTATGTTTGGAACTTTTTAATTTCAATTTGAATAAGATTTCTAATTTGTTATTTATTGAATAGGACATTAATGAAAGGTATTTTTTTTTACAATGACTATAGTTATTTCTCTTTTTTGTATGTTATGTCATTACTATATTGATGGGGACTCATGTGTTAAGACTCTATATATGCTTTGGTGCTTACATTTTTATAATTGCTATAAAGTACATTGTGAAAGGGAGAGTTATGCTTTGAAGTCTTCGTGTTTATATTTTATAATGTGCTTAAATTAAGTATTGTTTTAGGTATATCTTATTGTGATCGGTCATCATAAAAAATATGATTTTAGGCATAAAGCTAACACGTTTTTCTATAATTCATATAAAAATTATACATAAATGTGTACCCTAATTCTTAGTCAATGACTTTACAATTGTAGTACACATCGTAATTCTCAGTGCCTGATTCCGCTACTACTTAGATGGAAAACAGAAAAGAGAAAAAAAAAATGCAAAAAAAATGTAAGGCTCAGAGTTGATTCAATTTGTCCGTGGAACTGCACCAACAAGTTAATAGAAGATTGTAGTGTGTTCAATGGAGGATTTATATAAAAAATAAAAGGATATAGGTTCATTGACAGGTTTACATAAAATTAGAAAAGGGTATAAAAATTATTTTATACATATAATTATTATTTTTTAATTCTTTTATAATTCAAAAAAAAAATCATAATCCTTTATTATACTTTTTTATATAAAATTATCCAATTCAAATAAAATTTAATCTTGTTCTCTTCTTTCTTTTATGATTCTATCATTATTTATTTATTTATTTATTTATTGATTTAGCTTTCCCTCCGTTAATGCAAAAATGGCCATAAATGCCATAGAAATTCCTATGGCAACTCTTGACAAAATGGCCTCACCGGCAAAGGGAGAAGTCACTAGCAGTCATATGACATGGCACTGACGGGGTCGCTGAGGTGGCACGGACGTGGGGCTGAGGTGGCAGTGATGTCAGCAAGGCCTTGTTTGGCTGATGTAAATTGCAAAGTTAATTTCCAGAAAAGTGGCAGAGGCTTGTTTGGACGTGACCGGTGTCCGATTGATGCGATTCAGGTATCGTTGGCAGGGGCGAAGCTATACTAGAGCGAGTGGGGGCTGCAACCCACACTGATCCAGAATAACGTTAAAAAATTTATGTATTTTTTAGGAAAAAAATGAAATTATTTATGTATTTTTAGTAAAAAAAAATTAATTAGCCCCCACTAAAAGAAAAAATGAAATCATATAGTTGAAAAATTATTTATTTTAGCCTTCATAGAGAAAAAATATTTATTTTAACCCCCACTGAGAAAAATTCCTAGCTCCGCCCATAATCGTTGGAATCGTCTTGGCGAGAACTATGTTCTGATCTGGGCGCAGGTATCAATATAAGGACGATAACGATGTGAAAATGTTATCATATGAGTTGTAGTTCATTTGTTGATAGCTGCGAAAAATAATGGTGATCATGACTGAGGAAGATGGGATGCAAGCAAGTCTCTGATACCACGTTTGTAGAAGACAAAAATGCACAAAAGAGAGAACGAGAGATACATCTTGATTGTTTATATATTAAGTGACGATACGATGTCTTCATGAAAATATATATATATATGTACAAGAGGTTTGCTTATGTAGAAGATGACTTCTATTTATCACCATCTATCATAACTGATAACTCATTCCACTCGCCATATTCTAACAAATATTACCTAACTTAATCCACTTGACATATTCTAACAAGATCATTGGACGTATACTTAATCTATACGCTTAGATATAATCAATTACTTTACATTTGATTTTTAGAATACTAACTAATTAATCTCTTCTTTTTTTTTCATGTGAAGCCTGACAACAATTTCCAACTGCAAAGCAAGAGAACCATCCGGCCCATGAAGGTTTGGGTTTGGGTTTGGGTTTGGGTTTGGGTTTGGGGTTGGGATGGCTGATCATTTCATGATCTCATCCCTGGCTTTCTTAATTTCTCGGCTGCATTTCTCAGAATGGTCTCTGAAAACTAAAAAATGTTTGAAGTATTCACCAAACTTGTTCGTCAACTGCTCGGCAATTGCAATCACTTCTTCATCTTCGCTTGATGCATGCTCTCCTTTTTTAATCGACACCTCAATCTTCTCTTGCAGATCATCTATGTACACTCTTATTGTTCAAAACGCACGATCACTCAAAACATATACCATTACACACACAATTATACATACATATAATGCTATAGCTTTATTACTTTTACAACTCATCTTCGCATTGGAAGCACTTTTTTTCTGTTCGTAGACATCCAACGACGACGTGCTTCCTTGGTCGGCCTCCAATGAGTGTCGTTCGGTTGTGTGATTGTGTGTGTAATGGTGTATGTTTTGAGTGATCGTGCGTGTGGGTTTTGTGTTTGTCAGTGAAAAAGCTAAAAGGTTTTTTTGTTAGTTTCTTTCTTTTTTTATTTCAAGCCACGCGACAGAGTAAATTGCTTGCCACCCTCCTGTGTTTTGCCCGAAATACTCATTTACCCCCTGTGTTTTTAAAATAGGCTCATTATCCCCCCTATGTTTTTTCGATTAAACTGACGCACCCAAAATCTCTTATTTCGTTAGCAAACGTTATCAAATTAGTTAATTGATCGATATACCCTTACATAAAGTTAAAATCAAAAAAACACAGGGGGATAATGAGCCTATTTTAAAAACACAGAGGGTGAATAAGTATTTCAGGCAAAACACAGGGGGGCGGCAAACAATTTACTAAAAGAGTATTTTTGTCCAACAACGAATTTATTTAAACCAAAAGCATAAAAAAATCGCATTTTAAGCTCGTGTGTTGCAATTGCTGTTAAATTAGACGGCTTTTCTAATGGAGGGGAGCGGTCAGCTACATTCCAAAAATCACAGGGGGGTAATGAACCTATTTTAAAAACACAAAGAGTAAATGAGTATTTCGAGCAAAACACAAGGAGACGGCAAGCAATTTACTCCCACGCGACATGTTGCAATTTTTATTTTTTTTTGTAGTTCTTTTACGTATATGCCCTTACACCATTAAAATTCCCTAACAAAGTTAAATGTGAAGGACCTGTGAAGCGATTTTTAAATTCACAAAAATTTATTTGAGACTTAATATATTACTCAGGACTAAAATGACTTTTTTCCCATTAATATTACTTTCTTTCTTGGCTGATGCATTGACCCTCTTTTCTAAACTCAACCAACTCTTCATTAACTTCAAATATAGACCAATCCAACGTCCAGTTCTTTGGACTCTTTCCGGACAACAACTGAAACTATATTTGAAAATAGTGAAGAATTGGTTGAGCTTATAGTCCAAGCTCGAGTATGCACTTCTACCGCGATAATGTTAAAAAAAAAATTAAAAAGATTTTTTTTTCCAGGAATAACTCTTCAATTAGTCTGGACTGATATCAGTCCAGAAAAATTGTGAGATAAAAAATAGATCTTACATGTGTGTAAAACTCACTCTATATGAGATAACTGATGTCACTTTAAACTGATTGAATAACAATCCTTTTTTTAAAACACATCTCTTTTGTAAATAGTTCCGCCACTGTATCCACTAAATCATATACCATTGTCCGCTCATATAAATGCTAGATAGAGGCAAGCATATCAAACATGCTCTATCTTAATAGCATATTTTCTATTATAAGCGCGGTCAATTAAATCGTATATAGGCTTTTACTCTCATTTAATTATTAGATATTTAAAATATGAACGTAATTGAAATTTTCATTTGTTATATGTATTTATTGTATTTATGAACATTATTTATGTAAGTTTCAGTGCTCAATGTTCTCAATCTTCCCTCACTATACAGTAGTGAGTTCAGTGGAAACAACTCCTACTTGAAACTTAAATAACCTCAAATTCGAGTCACCTAGGGGATAAGTGAGAAACTACTATTGATCCTCTTTAAAAAAAAAGGTAAAAAAAAAAAAAGTGACCCAAAAAAAAGAGTGAATATATAGTAGTCAAGGGAACTTATACAATATGGATTCTACAAGAATGCAGTGAGTTAATTTCTTTAAATGCCATAGAAATTCCTATGGCAAGCCTCTGGGTTTTTGTCGGGGCATCGACCTTATCTATGTTATTATACCAATAATGTTAGAATATAACACTTGTCTTATATTGAAGAATCAGAAACTCTAAAGTTACCTTATAAAATCATGAGCTACTCCACTTACTACCAATTGGTTTTAAAATGGAAACCATAATTCTTAACATGGTATCAAAGTTGAGTCCTTGGTCTAATTTTAAACATTCGCGTGTGATCCATCTCAAATTAAGTCCATGTGTGTTCAATCTTTTGCATGTGTCATATTTCACGCATCTTTAATCTTCCATGTGTGAACCCTCTCAAATTAAGTGACACGTAAGAAAGAGTGTTAAAATATACATTTGTCACACATTGAAAAATCATAAACTTTAAGACCACCTTATAAGATCTTGAGCTATTCCTATCAAAAAATCAGAAATTCTAAGGTTACCTTCTAAGATTTTGAACTACTCCACTATCCTGGGCTATTCCTATCGGAAAATCATAAACTCTAAAGCTACCTTATAAGATCTTAAACTACTCCACTTAGTATCAATTTATTTTAAAATGAAAACTCAGTTATTTTAACAAATAGGCCATCTGAAAAAAGGCTAAAACCCAAATCAATCCAAATCATAAAAATAAAATAATAAATATTCTTCAATTCAGTTACAGACCGTGTAATAAGAAAGTAAACCCCTTATATTTAGAGTCCACATTTTTGTGAAGATGTCTAATGGGCCGAAGCCGAACATAAGACTTACCCATAAAATAATAGCTCAGACCGACACAACACAAGGTTTAAGCAGGGTTTAAACCACACCATTTTTTTACATCTCATTACTTCACGCCATCTCTTCTTTAACAAATATTTTAAAACAATTTGTTTGATGTCCAGCAGCAAAACCCCCCATTTCTTTTACCATAAATCTTGACCCCTTACTCTTCCTAATTGATAAACCCACACTAATCCACCTAAATCCCTATACAAAAAAAATTAGCCAGTTTTGTGGAGAAACATAGCCAAACCCGTATCAGCTTTCTTGGATTTTCCCAAGATTCAATTTTTCCACCTAAATCCCTATACAAAAAAAATTAGCCAATTTTGTGGAGAAACATAGCCAAACCCGTATCAGCTTTCTTGGATTTTCCCAAGATTCAATTTTTCCTGAAAAATTCGAGTTCAGACCCTTTGATTTTAGTAATTCTTTCTCAATTATTGGCTATACTGAAAAGGGTTTTCAAAAAGTTTGGGAATTTCCATATAAAGGTGTAGTTTTGAGCAGGCCAAGCTTGCATAATGTGAGAAACCAAGTGAAAAGCTATGCAGGTTTAGCTGATGCCGTGGCAGTCCCGCCTACCGATGTGTGTATGATTTATGAGGAGCAAGACTTGTTGACAGAAATGAAAAATGGAAGAGAAGAAGCAAATGTCAGCTAGGAGGCTTAGGAAGTATCAAACATTTAGGAGGAGGCAAAAAATAGATGGAAACCGAGGCGTTTTGTTCTTGGGATGGTATAGGTGATGCAATTGAACTGGAGGTTGGTGGGCTTGATACTAATTTTGCCTACATATGTTTTGGGTACAGCTTCAAGATACTGCCTTTATCTAATGCTGCTAAATAAACTGTCCTAATTTTTGTTCTCTCTTGGATCTCTACTTTGTTTATGTTATTTTTCCTCGTTAGATAAGTTGAAGCACATATGATGTACTAAATATTGTTGATATTTTTTAGTGAAAAAATATCATGTAAAAAATTTGGCGGACAAGCATCATCTTAGGAGGAGTCTAATGAAACTAAAGATTGACAGAGGTGGAGGAGGAGAAGTCTCTGAGAACCTACATGAGAAACATCCTAAGAAGCATGGAAGTACTTTTACAGGATGCTGGGGCTTAAAAAGTAATTGGCAAAATGGTTGGGCGCGGCTGGCCCAAATAGCAATCCTTTATGTTTCCTAACTATCGTAATTTAACTCCTCCTCTTTCCGTCCGCTCTAACCGACGTGAGCGAATTGCATATAGAGATTTGTAAGGGCTTATAATTTAATTGATTAAAATGTACTACTCATAAAAGTGATATTATAGGTTCGAGTCTTACTAAGTTTATCACCCCCTTCTCTTTACTTGATACAAGGTAGTTGAAATACTCGTCACCCTACAGATCTTAATCTAATGACGGCGTCTGGAATCACACTGCTGACGCTGCCTTTCAGGCACGTCTCCTACGCTTGACTTGTAACATTACATTCCCATCAACTATCAGATGCTAAAATCCCTACTCATCACGGTAAAAATAGGGCTCCCCTGCCCATCACAGTAAAAACAGGGCTTTTTTACCTGCTAACAGGTTTTAACAGTAGCACGATAACAAAATCAACCAACTACCTAATTTAGAGAAAATGCATTAATATCTATTAGACATGGACATTCTTAAGGCCATCCTCAATGTAAGCTCTAAAACACAATGATTATAATTTTTTTGCAAATATAGAGTCTTTTGAAGCAAAAAGGCAACACCAATGTTTATTATAGAGCCCCAAATTACTACTTTTTGCTACTTTTGTGTCAAATTTAACATATTTCACCAAACATAGAGCCCGAGAAAAAAGACAAAACAAAATAGATCCCCGTAGGGCTTCTCTTCCAAATAAGATCTGACATCGTTAGATCTGACGATGTCAGATCTGAGTTAACCCAAAAAAAAATTAATATATCGGACAAAAAAAAAAAGGACAGCAATCTGAAGAAAAAAAAAATGCCCGTTGGAGTTGCAGAATGTTCAAAAACAAAGTGTGCATTCATCACCAATATACACAAATCGCCCAAAAATTCGTTCAATTGCCCAAAAAAAAAAAAAAAGTATTTGCACAAATTCAATTTCTATCCCTTTTTGTGTTTATATATACAAAAAAATATATTTTTTAGAACACCCATGATTTGCGATATATATAATCTATGAAAAAAAAATTAGGGGAGGGCGGGGGAGGGTGGAGTGGGGTAGGGTGACGTCGCGGATCTGGAAAAAAAAATGGATGAGGCAACAGGGTGGGTGGGTGGGCGGGTGGGGTGGAGTGGCACCGCGAATCTGAAAAAAAAAAATGGAAGAGGCAGCGGGGTGGGTGCGTGAGTGGTGCAGTGGGGTGGGTAGGTAGGTAGGTGTATGGGCTGGGGTGGAGTGGCACCGCAAATCTGAAAAAAAAAAAAAAAAAAAATGGAAGAGGCAGCGGGGTGGGTGGGTACAACGGGAAGGTGTTGTAGCGGGGTGAGTAGGTGGGCGTGTAGGGTGGGGTGGGGTGCCTACATCGGCAAAAGGGGAGGGGGGGTACGGTGCAGGTGAAGAGAAAATGAAGAGGGAAGAGGGAGGAGGGAGGAGGGAGGAAGGGAGGGTAGTGGCGGCTGAGTGGAAAATAGGGGAGGGGATGGGTTTTATATGTAGGGTTTTTTTAAAAAAAATTTTTTTTTTTTTAAATGGTTGGGATTAATTTTTTTTTAAATCCTTTGTTTTTAATTTTTTTTTAATGGTTGAGATTAATTTTTTTTTAAGTTTTTTTTTAATGGTTGGGATTAATTTTTTTTTTTAAATCCTTTGTTTTTAATTTCTTTTAAAAATTTCATAATTTGGCTCAATTTTAATAAAACTAATTTGGATTCAACTTGTAGACTTTGTAAATTTAAGTTTTAGTGGTAATTTATTGTTTAATAAAAATTTCATAATTTGGGTCAATTTCATAATTTGGGTCAATTTCACATTTGTGTTTTTACTTTTCCTTTTTAATTTTAATTAAATATAAATTAATTCACAAAAGGGAATATAATAAAATTAAAAAATACAAATCGAGTGTAATTAAACGTCATCATAATTCAATAATTTTTACCATTGCCAAAATTAAATATTTTTTTGCTCCAAATGTTCGTAAAAAAAAAGTTACAATTATGACGATAATAATTTATCCAAAAAAAAAATTAACACACGAGAAAAAATAACATATATTCAAATTAGTTTGTAAAATTAAATTTAACACAATATAAAGCCCCAATCTTATAGAGCTCCTCATTGGGGAAGAATTTTTTTTAGAGCCCCTAAAAAACACTTGGGGCTCTATAGGGGGCTCTAAATTGCTAAGGGACTCTAAATTAAATTTTAGAGCCCCTCAATTTAGAGCTCCAATTGAGGATGACCTAAAGCAAGGAAAGGAATGTCGTCATACTACAACCCAAAAATAAAAAATAATAACTGTTGAAGAAAGGGTCAGTCTTTTTTAAATTGGTACACCAACTTCCACAAAAAATATATAACCTTTCTAAATTCCTTGTGGTGCCCCTTTCTTGACAGCCCATGTCTTTTGCTGGAGCGACCTTCGCTTACGGAAGTGATGTAAGTCAAGCTAAGATTTTTTGCTCTTACAGGAATATGCATCTATACATCTGGCATCAATTTAAGATTACTAAAATTGCTGCAATCTTTAGAAAATGGGATAAAGAGAAGGCTCAGGATGTCCTACAAAATTATGACGACGACGCTTTGTCTTTTGTGTACTATGATTCAATGCAGGAAATAAATCTGGTATCATACTCAGAACAAAAAGAGATACTAATCAACATGCATGCTTGCACATCATTGTTAACAAGATCACCACCACTGAGGGTGAACACAAAACGGCGTAAGATTTGCAAGAAACCCAAGAGTATGATTAATAAAATGTAAACTATATTCCAGCAGAAACTTAACCAAATCAATCAAGTGCAACTACTTGCAACCTCTAACTTTACCTGTTTGCATTGATGAGCCAATCAAACACAAAATTTTCGAGCCCAGTCCAAAGCTTTTCTGCACAGAGGAAAACAAGATTAAATTTGACAAGAAATTCTAAGTAGTTCGTGCACGTGCAAAAAGGAATCACAGAAAGAACAAATCCGTAAGTCCTTCTTGGGGGCAACTCTCTACAAAGCGGATACATGCTGAACAAAAGATGCACTCCACTGCAAGCTGAACCGTGAGAAAATACAATTAACTCCGGAAAAGGAAACTTAAATACCTGTAGACATTTAAAAGGTTCTGAATAACAAACCTTTCTCTGAAATGTAGAAGCATCATTTGCACCTTTGGGAGATTCACTGCATATGAATCCAAAAACATGATAAATAAGAAAGCAGTTGTTTTAAAAGGTTACCATCTGATAAATGAAGAGAAGAAATCAACTAGATCTCGATCCCAGACCAACAAAATACAAAGAAAAAGTGAACCATGCAGAAGAGCATCAGAAGAAGAACTGCAATATTTTCAGGTCCAGAAGTAACAAACACGTAATTACTAGCATTAAACAGTCCTGAATGCCTGCTTTTCCCTATTCTAAGAAAACACTCAACTAAAAGTATAATGATCTGAAGAAAAGACAACATTCAACTGAGGAAAGGATGACATTAAGAAGATCTGCAAAACAAAAAGTCATGAAAGATTTATATATTGGAAACAAGGGTTACATGATAACTACAGTTACATAGTTCTATATGTCATTTTATTAATTACAAGTAATTGTCAGCTTGAAGCATATTCTAGCTCTCTAAGTATGTCTATCTGCTTGACGTCTGGCAGCCCTTCGGTTACTTGTTGCACGGCATATGATCTAACCATCTTATGATGCAATTAGCATAGTGGAGTAGCTGGTATAAGAACCAAATGTGCAGCCGACAGTACAATTCATTTTCATTATTTGGACCAGGCCGGGAGAAATCAGGACCAAGCTGGCAGGACTCAGCAAATCTACCATAAAAGGAGCACCACAGGATGGCATCAACCAGGTTGCCTTTATCTTGTTTTCTCTACCTTTCATTGATGGGATCACTAATTCAAAGCCCCATAATTTTTGCATGGGAAATCATCCACTATAGTAGTTTTATGCAATACAGTTCCCGTTATTACTTGCAGGTCGTACTATACTCATATAATAAGATCTTTCAGTATGCAGTTTATGGTGTGCGCATTGATATTTTTCAGAACCTATAGCCTTGTAAGTAATTAAAAGCACCAAGTACCTTCTGAACGAGTTGGTATAAGAAGCTAGCTAAACATACCAAGAAATGTTTACATTTTAAGACGAAAAAAGACAGTAGCTAGTCTGAGTAATAAATAGAAATGGAATACCTTTCCCTCCATCGTAGAAGAGCTTCCAGAAGAGGTACAGGGGTATGGCTTGCCACCATTGCCAACGAATCCAAAACTTGCTCGTAGGCTGGGAAGATATTGTCCATCCTGCAACTCTCGGTATAAAGACAATAACTAGAGGAGATCTTTTTTTTTTTTTTTTTTTTTGGGTGGGTTGGGGGGGGTGTGGGCAATTGCATATGTAACTGAAATAATCAAAAGGCAAAGAGCTTGCCATGCATAGCGTATAGTCTAGAACATACCCATTGCAGATAGATAATATTGTGAAATTCACGAAATCCTTCCTTCAGAAACCAAAACATTTAACGTATTGAGTGACAAATAAGACAAATATCATTTTATGTTCTGCTCAAGGTCATAATCCTTAAATTACATTTTTTACTCGCCTAGGCAACCTTTCCTTTGCTTTCACTCCAACAAAACAACTAAATTAAGAATTTTAAGTGAAACAATTGATTGAATTCTTTCTTTCTTCTATCTGCCCTCCCTGTGTCTCTGGTTCCAACATAATGAACTAGTCGTAAAACCACCATCTTGAATATCTAGAAGTTAGAGAACAATTTCTTACTTTCTTATAAGTTATATGACAATAGAGCACTTATAGTTTAACGTCTCAAGGATTGTTCATATCGCAAATTCTTCAGGCTTGAATTTAGATAACATTTTCCGTTGACCTCACAACTTAGCCCATCCAGTCAACACCTTAACCAAAATAATTACCATAATCTACATTAAACCAGATGTTTAATGCTACTCGATCTAGCACCTGACTCGCGCTCAAATTATTCACTTGATTCACTCCATAAAACAGATAAGCAATTCACCGGATTCGATTGCAGGCAAGGAAAAGTAAGGCATAAAATTCAATGAACAAGTTACAATTACAAAATATATAAAATAAAAAAAATACATCAAAATTCATATTCTCGCAGAGAGGGTAAGGACAAAATCGTACTTGTGCTTGAGCAGTCTCGATACGACGCCGTGCAAGCGGAAGAAACCGTTGGAGCAAAGCATCAACAATGAGCTTCGCCGCGCTCCCAGCCTTCATCTCTCTCTACTTTGTGTCCAAACCTCTCACCTCAAATTTTCATATCCAAAATCCATACACCTCCTAATAGCCAATTAAAATCATAAAAATATAAACACGCATATAATTACATATACGTATATACACACACACATATATATATATGTATATATTTAGAGATTTGAAAGAGATTTGAAAGAGATTGGTGGAATCTGGAAAAGGGTTTAAGGATGCGAACCTGAGTGAACCGGGGTGGCAAAAGTCTGGCAATGATGATGCTTTAGTTAGTTTTCATTGGCTCGATTTCTGATTTTTGTAAATTTTTTCTTCATCTTCTTCCATCTGAGAGGTGTTAATTTTTTTATATATAAAATTATTATATTTACGGTCCTTTTCTCTCACTATGTATCTGTCTCTTTGCTGTTTGGTTTACAAAACGAACCGGTTCGGACAATGGTGGTTTTCACCGGTTTGATGAGCTAATTTGAGTTGGATGTCACCCGGTCATTTTGTTTCAATTTCTGTTTTTTTTTTTCTTTTCTTAGGAGAAGTTATTAATTGTAGAATTGGATAGTTTGTCGTTATTATAGATTTGGACCTTTTTTAATTTTAGCTAAAAGAATATCTTAGAAACCTGGGTAAATTTATTCGGTTGCTTGTTCACGTCGTGATATTGTTATTTTCATAAACTCTAAAAAATGAATAAAAGGGAAGAGTTATAACTTAACATGGAAGAAGAAACTTCACAAGTGACATTACTAGTTTTGAAAACTTTTAAAATGAAAGAAGAAATGTATTATTAATAAGATGAAATTTTACTTCCAAATAAGACCAAATTGAGCCACTCATTCAATTATTATGAACATGTAAAAGTTGTATGTTTTGTATTTTTATTTACATGTGTATTGTGCCTTGTAGAGTTCTACAAAAATCATGTGAACATTTATGGAGCGTAACAAGGAGTCACTCTTGTCACCATATCGTAGAACAAATCTCATGATATATACATGTATGTATATAGATGCCTTTTTTTATTAATTTTGTAAGTTTTGAATTTGGAATCCCTATTTAATAAATACATAACATTTGATTTATTTTCTACTAATTATCCCTTTTTTCCACTAGATGCTGATATTATTAATTCTAGCTTTTATTCCAACTAAGAAAATAAGTACAACATCCTTTCCGACGTATTAGATCTTTAATTCTTTAATTTTTAGTTCCCGAATCAATATGACACATAGATCATTTTTATAAAATGGAAATGGTTGAAAAATGGGAAAATTATCCATGTGCAGTGGACAAATAAAGTTATTATATGTCTTTTTCCAACTAACACCATTGTTAATATCAACAATGACTTTAAAATTAAAGATAGAAAACTTCAACATTAGATGATTTTTTTATGCTTTAACTTGATATTTGTATAATGATACCGTCAATGTATGCTCAACATGTAGACGAAATAGTTTCCTAAATAGATTTATGAATTTCCATAATATATATTACTCGCTTATTTCTTCTCGAGTTACCTTAATAGATCACATTACGTGAATAATACCACTTTGCGTTAAATAAGTATCACACCGATAGTTGAGGTTAATAAAATAAACACTAAAAAAAAAAAAACGGTTATCAACAATTGTTAAATGAATATTTTGTTAATTTATTGATAAATGAATAATTTAGTAGTTTATTGCTAAATGGATATTTATCAAATTATATTTTTACGACTTGTACATGTACCACTTGTAAATAAAAAATAAAACAAGTTATTAAAGGCAGCTGAGGAATATACCTGGGTTCTTGAGCTTGATTATTATTATTATTATTACGTTATTTACAATTATGTCCATATTTATATTTATTTTTAATACTACAATAATAAAAGGGTAATTATTGAAGATAATAAATAATATATTAATAAACTTATCACTAAAAACTTAAACTTTTAGATGAGGTGATCACTCATATAAAAAAATATTAAAACTGTCAAAGTACAAGATTAAAAAACTAACTCCGCCTATAATAAACTACTATCTAATAACTTAAAACTTTTTAAATAAGATGGTTACTTAACAGTAATCCTACTAAAATATGTGGCCAAACGCATTGTAAATTAATTAGGCAACTTGGGTACTAGAACTATTCCATAAGTGAGCCTTTCGAAGTATATATGTTAGGTTTATTCCTAATATGTAACTTTATTTGGCACCACTTTAAACCATGGTTTATCTTTTTGGATTCAATAAATTTCATGTATATATAAGGGCAGAGCCATTAAAGAATGAGTGATTGGGGTTCACAACTTTCACTGAGCATCCCTATTCTTAAAAATAAAATAAAATAAGTATATATATTTTAAAAGAATTTTTATATTGAAAAATTAATTTAACTCTCAATAAAAATTATCTATATACGAACATTAATTAATATATTCTTAGCTCTCACCGAATAAAAATCTTGGATCATCTCGAACATATGCCACACCATGTAAGAAAACTTCGTTCTAAGGGAAGCATATATAGAAATTAACTAGTGCCCTTCAAGAGTTCAAGGTAACTTTATACTTTGCAAAATACATATATGCTTCCTTTTCTTATATAATCTTGGATAGTCAAAACTCATTGAGATATATTCATCTTCTTTTATGATTTGTACAGGACGAGCTGAATCAACTGAGTATATCGTCTCTGATCATATAGAGGCATGACAATCTGAAGGAACTAAAGGAAGAGGTGCGACAATAATCAAGGATCTAAGAGATTATGTGGATGTGTTGTTTCCTATAGTTTATATATATATATATGTAGATACACATCATGGCCTTAAGATAGCCAGCTACAAGCTTGTCCTATGATGAATTAACATGGCTATATATAAACTGTAAGCACAGAAATATTAATGTTATAGCAAAGTTGTATATGAAAAAGTTCTGATTCATTAGGTTGTTGCTGTTCTTTTCAAAACTTTGTGTCCACATTAAGTTGATCTAGCTACAAGATGGTCAAACTCTGGTAGTATATGCTGTTTTTAATTTCTATACCCTACGTACGTCAAATGCTTGAGGCTGCACCTTTTCCACATCCTGAATAAAAACAAAATGATCAATGAGCTTTTCGACTAACACAAAAGCTCAGCTATGTTGGGCTGCTATTAATCCTAGAAAATAAAGGAAATCAATGGACAGTTACTACGGGTTCCTGTGGTTTCTCCGTATCTAATGCAGTGAACGACCGTAATTGGCAATTTTTATGAGTGCAAGGCCATGGGTAATTTTTTTAAAGAGCAAAACCAAATGTCAACACTAATATTGTTGCATCGGTTGCTAGTTTGAGATAAATTGAGTAATTGAAAAAAAAATATAGAAATAAACTAAGTGACTTCCTAAGAAGTACAAGTACGATAGTAGAAAAATGCATAAAAACTTCAAGCCACAAGATTAATGAAATTTGCTCCACAAAAAAAAAAAAAAAAAAAAAAAAAAAAGCAAGATAGATGGAATTCAAATAGCTGAACCCCTAGTTCGGATGAGGAAAAAAAGAGGATGAAAAATACTTATTCAGATAAAGGCGTTGAGGGAGAAGGATGAAAGAGGATGACTAAAAAAAAAATTTCTCAAAAATTAAGTACATAAAAGATTGAGATTCTGACTGAGAAGGAAACGACTAAGATAATTATCATAAACAAACACACTTGAGTTAAGATATAGAGTAACTGAAGTAGATAAGATGTTTGTATGTGTTAAAATTTATTTTAGTATCTAGATACTTTTGTATTAATTACCTTCATTATAATGAGTAAGTGGGTTTTGCATTATAAATTAAAATCAATTATTAGCATGCTATTTCATGTGTTAATCACAATAAAAGGATAAATGATAAGAAAATGAAAAAGACAATCACTTTTTACTTCACAACTGTAAGCATTCGAGACTTCATAAAAAATATATAGTCAAAGAATAAAAGTTGAACATGTAAAGAGTTTGGGAGGTGATATGGGTATGGACCCGACCCGCAAACATGGCCCGAACTGGACTCTTGACCGAGCGGACAAGTATGGTCTATGGGAAAGATTTATGGTCTAACCTCAAAGTGGTAAAGGTCACATCATGTAGAGACCACATGTGCATGTTTAAGGCACACTTAAAGTAAAACTTAATTAATATAAATAGTTCATTGAATGCATCATTCAAGGTAACTGACACTCATTTATTACTTTTTTTATCTTAATAATTATTTGAGTTCGAACATATTAATTTACTCACACATTGAAAGGTGTTTTTGAACAATAATACCTGTAATTTCTTACCCTGTTTTACAGGTACGAAGCTGAGTTCGAATTGAACCCTATTCAACCTTTATCAGAAGCCAACTAAATTATGTTTAGAGTCAATTACTAAACAATATTTAGTGGCAGAAGGCCCATTGAACAAATAGCATGTCCTGTAGGTTATTTCCCTTAGTTTAATGAAAAAGAATAAGGTTAATACTACTTTTAGTCATTTATCTTTGTCCTTATTAACACTTTGGTCTCTTATCTTCAAAAGTGATATTTTTCAGTCTCTTATCTTTTGTTCGAGTGACACCGTTAATCCTTTGTTACATTTTCATAAAAAATTTAACGGTAGATGCACATGTTTGGCACGTGAATCAAATTTTTTTCAAATTCCAGGGGTAAAAATGTCCCTACAACCAAACGCCTCTTTTCAATTCTATTTTCTCACTTTTCTTTCTTCCCCCTACCACCGGTTCATACTCCACCATGACCACCACTACTGCCATAACCGCAACAATCAGTGTCCCTATATTATTGCTCGTTAATTTAACTTTTGGCCTGTCTATCAGCCTTCACCTCTAACCTCGTACCTAGTAGATAGGTTGTATGGTTTATGTTAATGTTTCTTTTTTACAATTCTCTAAGCAAGTGAAGCAAGCATTGAAGCTAACTCCACGAATCTCTTTAAATGTTTTTGCTTCGCATCTAACCACTGTTAGGCCTTTGTTTTTTGAGATGTCTTTTTTTTTCTTTTTTGTCTTCGGAAGAACAATGGCAGTAGTAAAGATTTTTGTTGGGATTTGAGAATATGCAAGCAAAATGGTAGCTGGAGCTTGAGTTGTTGAAAGTGTATGGTGAAGTGAAATAATTGGGGAATCGGGTTTTAAATTTAGGGATTGTAGAACATATTGATGCATTATGCATTTTCCTTTTGCTGTTTGGAAATTAAAATTGGTTTTAATTTATGCTTTGTTATGTTTATGTTTAATGATTTTTTGATTGTGATTTACAAGATTTGAATTTTTAATTAGTTTTTTTTTTTTTTTTATCAATTCGTTCTGAGAATGTTTGTGATCTTTTCTTCTTTTCCTTTACCTTTCCAAATCCCTGCAATATGTAAGATTTGTCTTGGATCGTAAAGACCTAGACATTGATCTGGAAATTCTCTGTGAATGATGCATAATACATAAGCACAAGAAGAGAAGGAAAAAAGAATCATGGAATTAATTAATTCGTATTTAGGGTTTGAGAATATGCAGGCAATGAATTTTTGAGTTAATAAAGGTGGTCTTGTTTATATTTGGATGTGTGGATTCGATGTGGGTATAATGGAGGTTCAATGGTGGAGGATAGATAGAAGATGAAAAAAAGAAAAGTTAAAAAAGAAAAATAGCAAAAGACACTTTTATCACTAATAGTAGAGATATTTTACTATCATGTGCCGCACACGTGCTATTACCGTTCAAAAATTAACGGATTTAGCAAATAGAACTAACGGTGTCCCAAATTTATAAGATAAGAGACTAAAAAGTAACACTTTTGAAGATAATGGACCAAAATGTAAATGAGGGTAAAGATAAAAGACTAAAAGTGATATTAACCCAAAGAATAATGGACAGTCCTCAAAACACAATAACAATGAATTATATAATCCTTCAAAAAGTTCTCTGCAATTACTTAAAGGAGGAAAGGACAAAGTCGAATCCACAAACAAAATATTTGGCTTTTAGGGTCTATTTGGCCTAGATGGAAAATTTTATCAGTTAAGTTGTATAACTTTTAGTAGTAAATCTTTAATTAAAAGTGTAATTGAATAAAAGTGTTCTATAAATTTTGTCAATTTTGGGCTTTTAAAAATTTAGAGGATAATGGCTTTCAAAAATATGGAATAATATTTTTTTAGAAAAAGAAAAAAAATGGAACAACTTCGCGCATGATGTAAAAATAGTTTCGCCAAAACCCTTTTTGAAAAGCTCCGGTTCAAACTTCTTATTTTTTTAGCTTTGAATTTTATCTAAAAGACTTTTTTAAAAATGGACCAAACATATTTATTTAAGCTTTTGAACTCACTTAAAACGTTTTTAAGAGTCCAAAATTCAGGCCAAAAAAACCCTTAGTCCTAAATTTAAATAGTTACTACTTCATTTGTACTGAATATTTGATTCCCTCAGTCACTAATCAGTGTGAAAGCGAAAATACTCCAAAGAGCAAAGGCTACTACACCCTCCGTCCCATAAAAATAAAAATAAGTTCGTTTTCTTTTTTTACTTGTCTCAAACTATAGTTCAATTTCACTTTTGAAATGAGAGTTAATTTATTAGTTTTCTAATGTTCCCCTATTGAATGTGCATTTTTATCAATAATTATACCATCAATTAATTGTAGTAGGAGTAATTAATACTAATGAAGGGTATATTAGGAAAAGTTCAAGCAAAATTTATTGTTTTAACTATATTAACTACATGTTCTTAATCTATGTGAAAATAAAAGTAGGCTTAGGCTCCATTTGTTTGTCGTAAAATGTTGGCCTAATTTTCTAATGTTCATAACACTGAAAAATTAATCAACCAAAAAATATTTTTCAGTCAAAGAAAAATCTTAGTTAAATATAATGAAAAATGTTTTCATCCCCTAAGTAACCACTCGTGGGTTTACTATACTGAGGCAACTCGAAAACTCAACATCTACGTTTCATACTCTAAACTCAAACCCAAATCACCAATTCTATCAATGAATATCAACAAGAAAATGTACTATGCATCCATGATCTCTCGTCTCTTCGTACTTTTGCACGAGTAACATGACATTCGACTCTTATATATAGATGCTAGATGGAGGCATGTATGTCAAGCATGCATGCTCCATCTTAATTACATATTTTCTATTATAAGTGCGATTAATCAAATTGTATATATATAGGCTTTTACTCTCATTTAATTGGTAAGATATTGTATTTATCAAAACCCATTTATGTAAATTTTAGCACTCAATGCAGTAACAATTAATATGTATATTTTTATCTTAATTAAATTTTATTTTCCTTCATCAAGACGATATATGGTAGTCACTAGTAGTCATATGACGTGGTAGTGACGGGCCGCTGAGGTGGTACGGACGTGGGCCTAAGGTGGCGGTGATGTCAGCAAGGCCTTGTTGGCTGATGTAAATTGCTGAGTTAATTTCCAGAAAAGTGGCAGAGGTTCGTGTGGGCGCGACCGTTGTCCGATTGTTGGAATCGTCTTGGCGAGATCAGCTATGTTCTGATCTGGGCGCATGTATCAATATAAGGACGATAACGATGCAAAAATGTTATCATATGAGTTGTAGTTCGTTTGTTAATAGCTGCGAAAAATAATTGTGATAGACTGATGAAGATGGGATGCAAGCAAGTCTCCGATACCACGTTTGTAGAAGACAAAAATGCACAAAAGAGATAACGAGATATACATCTTGATTGTTTATATATTAAGTGACGATACGAAAATATATATATATATATATATGTACAAGAGGTTTACTGATGTAGAAGATGACTCATATGTATCACCATCTAACGTAACTGATAACTCATTCCACTCGCCATATTCTAACAAATATTACCTAACTTAATCCACTTGACATATTCTAACAAGATCATTGGACGTATACTTAATCTATATGCTTAGATATAATCAATTACTTTACATATGATTTTTAGAATACTAACTAATTAATCTCTTCTTTTTTTTTTTCGTGTGAAGCCTGACAACAATTTCCAACTGCAAAGCAAGAGAACCATCGGGCCCATGAAGGTTTGGGTTAAGGTTTAGGGTTGGGATGGATGATCATTTTTTTCATGATCTCATCCCTGGCTTTCTTAATTTCTCGGTTGCATTTTTCAGAGTGGTCTCTGAAAACTAAAAAAAGTTTGAAGTATTCACCAAACTTGGTCGTCAACTGCTCGACAATTGCAGCCACTTCTTCATCTTCACTTGATGCATGCTCTCCTTTTTAAATCGACCCCTCAATCTTCTGTTGCAGATCATCCATGTACACTCTTATTGTTTCAAAACATTTGATCATTCTATCGGTAGCATCTTGCATGAGAGCAATGATATCATGTTGTCCCATTAATTGCTTCACTTTATCATCAACTTTCCACCCCACGTGATTCCACAGGGTGTCTAGCACTACAGGTGCAGCGGCCATAGCCAACCCGCCTTCCAGTGGCGCATCCTTCACGGCTTCCACAAATCGACCAATGACTAATCCAGCATATAGAGTCCAATATATGGCTTTTGACATTTTTCTAAAAAATTTGATTGGTCCCAATGTCTTTTCCAGAATTACTTTTTTTTTTCAATCTTCTGGAAAAAGCAACTTGTTGGGCATGCATGTCCTGAAAATAAGAAGACATACCTTCGGAGTCAAAATCCATTTTGAACTGTCTAACCTCCTCCAGTATCTCGTTCAGTATCTGCTCATAGGACATTCCACGATCTTCTTGATCCAATGTCGTCAGCAGCTTTAGGAAGTCCTTACAGCGGGACATAAATTCTTCAAGAACACAATAGAAATCAAGCATTGACAACGTGCCATAAATAAAAAAAAAAAGCAACTATTAAACTACGCAATTCGTCATTTTGATGAATACCTTCCTTCGAATTGATGACAAAGTGTACCATTTCTTGGCTGACTTCGTGAATATGCTCGGTCGCTGTTAGAAATGGCTGCAAAGGGGTGTCGTCCTCGATGACTAGCTCTGGTACTGCACCTTGGGATCGAGTGGTTTGGCTATAGCTAGACCCTGCAGGATGATCTGTAATGTTGATGCATAGCTCTGGTACTGCACCTTCGGATGGAGTGGCTTTGCTATAGCTGGGGTCTGCAGGATGATCCATAACAACTTTCTCTTTACCTTTGCTACTGGCCATAGTTGTTTTGCTAGTGTAGTAAGCTGGGACTAAGCAATTTTTGTTTTTGCTAGCTAGAGTGTAATTGTGTTTGTGTCGTGTACAGTGTAGTGTAATTGTGTTTATGTTGAGTATAGTGAGGAATTAAATAGACACTTGATATTTATAGGGCGGTGAATGGTAAATGATTTTATTTATATATTTATTTATTTGTTTGTATATAGGTTTGTAAATGAAGACATTTCAGATATGCAAAAGGGTTTACAGTAGTTTTCAATTTAACAAGATGGATGGCTTCTTTAACTATATTTAATCTTTGCTTTGTAGTCCAAATTTTATTTTCTTGTCAATGGCCAGTAATTCATTGAAGCCCAAAAAGGAAAAACTACCCTTAAACCATGCCATATATATACGGTCCCTTGCTTTATCTCCTTATTTCGACAAAAAGAAAAAGTCTACCCTTAAACCTTGCCATGTATGGTCCCTTGATTGTAGTTCATACTAATTAAACACCATTACTTGTTGCATATAAACATCCCAAACTTCTTCAGAGACTAATATGGGTAAATGTTGTGTTTATCTGGTTTAGATGACATCAAATTGGCTAGTTACTGTGACTTTTGGTTTTCCTTTATCACGTTTGTTTATATAACTTGCTAAAATTACACATAGAACTTCACCTGCTCCCTAATAGCACATGCAAGGAAGTTCCCATCTTTTAACTAATGGACAGAAAAAAAAAGACAAATTTATTAATCTTGCTACCAAAGCAATGTCTTGGATAGTCAAAATAAGGAGGATAACAACGTCCATATATAGTCCCAAAGAAAGATGAGAAAAACGAATGTTTAGGCTTCCCAATTTAGTCTGTTGTTCACCGTTTTTCTTTCCCATGTGCGAGATGGTGAATCAGAGCAGATTCATTCATTGGTCAATGAAAAATTTATCGTTTTAACATTCAAAAAGGATTTCATTTCATGACAGAGGGAATTCTACATTAACGCATTGACCCTTCTTAATTAGTAGTAACGAACATCATGTAACTTCATTCTGTAGAACAATAATGTAAGGCGAAAAAATAAAATGATCGGCTGCAAAAGCCCTCCAGCTTATCTTATGCATCATCTTGCAAGACTAAATACTCTTGCTGTTGTAACATACCACTAGAAAAAAAGGTTTGTTGGTACCCAGATTAATAATTAATCCCCCAATCAATTCACCCCTTCTATTCTTAAAAAATTCCCTTGTTGTTTTAGCTCAGAGTTCCTCTTTGTATATTTTTATGAACATTAATTTTTACCCCCGAATTCTCTTTTGTACACCTATTAATATTTAATTCAATACCCTGCATTGTACTGTACTTGAATAGTTGTAATGTTTTTAAATAGGCGGTGGTAAGTTTTGAACCTAGGACTTTATGATAGCTCATTTAAAAATTTAAATGTTAAAGAATGATTAGTTGTATTTATTTATTATCTTCAACAAAACATGAAATTTTCACATGCAATGGGTCATGTGAAATATAAATCTAATTTTTTACTTTTTACCATCTTAGAATAAAATTAAACACCAACTTTGTTGCTGGCTTCAACGCATATATGTTCTTCATTGCAGCTTATTCGCAAGCACATTTCTTGCGGTATGATGTGTGACATCGTGTCCTATATTGATTTTACATGAAATTTGTATTTAACATCGTGTCCTATATTGATTTTACATGAAATTTGTATTTAGTTTGTTTGTTTTTTGTTTTGTTTTGTTTTTTTTCTCTCTCTCTCTTAGGAGTTTAACACTGGCTTTGTCGTTGTCCCCCATGCGTGATCTCCATTGTAGTCGATTTACGTGCATGTTTTATGTAAGAGATGAAATACACTAGAAGTGCTAAACAGAACGAAGCCACCATAACGATCAGAGAAACATAAGTCAATGAAAATGAAGGGTTTGGGTCTTTCTTGTGTTTAATCATATCAATGACATATACAATGAAAAACACAAGAAAGGCACAAGGAGGAAATATCCACAATATCATCTCCTTATTCACTTTCATTCTTTCGTTACAATCTAACTATCCACACAGTGGCAGACCTAAATACCTAAATTCAAGATGTGCACTTGTACATCGACAATGTTCAATATAATAGTTTTTAAATTAAAAAATATATATATTTTTTTAAAGCACTCCCTCTCTTGTACATAGTTCCGCCACTGTATTCACGAGTAATATACTATTGTCTGCTTTTATAAATACTAGATAGAGGCAAGCATATCAAGCGTGCTCTATCTTAATCACATATTTTCTATTATAAGTGCGATCAATTTGTTGGTCCTTAATAACCTAAAAGGGGGGGGTGAATTAGGTTGTTTAGGCAAGGTTAAGCAATTTAAAAATTCTTAATACGGAGGCAATGTCTAGTAAAGATTGATAATACACTAGAAGCTCTTGTAGGCAATTTATCAAACACTTGGTGAGCATATAAGTATTTAACACAAGATATGCAATTAGAATTTCAAGGTAAAGTTTCAAATAGATATCTCAGCAATTATCAAGCAATTAATGTGAGCAATATCCACACGAAAGTAAATAACTTGAAAATAAAGAGAATAGAGTAAGAGAAATCAAACACGATGATTTTCAAGTGGTTCGCACTCCCGGAGGCCTAGTCCACCACCTAAGGTCTTCTCTTCCCTTAGGATTTAATAACTCTTCACTAAGATGCTTCTTCAAATGTTGGTGAAGCAAGAACTAACTACAATTACTCTTGAGTCCACAAGAGTTACACAAGCTCCTTCAAATGTAGGTGAAGCTTAACCTACTACTCTCTTTTCCTTTAAGTCCACAAAGGATTACAATACTTCTTCTCACAATGATTCTCTCAACCTATGTGAAAGAATGTATTATAAAGATTATGTGATAGAATAAATGACAATTGCAACTCCTATTTGAGTTTGATATTACAATTGAAGAATAGCTTTGAATGCTCAAAGATATGATAATGATAGCTCAATATTTCTCAAATATGAATGATATGAAAGCTCTTTTGAAAATCTGAAAATTATGGCTTGGAGAGATGATTTTGAAGGTGAGAAAGCATGGCTTAAAAAGAGGGAAATATTAGACACAAATCGGATTTTAAGCAAGATTTTCGGATTTCCCGTTAACCCATCCGAGCGCTGAGGCATTGATCCGGGCGCCCAGAAAGAGCGTGTATCGCCCGGATAGGACTTTTCTGCCAGGCGTTGCGCCTTCTATCCGGGCAACCGGAAAATGCTGGTAACGTCCGGATGCCAAAAAAAATGCTGAAAAGGTATTTTGAGCCCAGAAATATTTGGGCACATTAAAAAGAGATTTCTTAGCATTTTTTAACATCCCAAAAAATTTTCAAACCAGTTGAAAGGTATTTTATAAAATGATTTCAAAAACAAGAGTTTGAAATAAAAAATGTTTTTCTAAGAATGATTTTGAAATCGAAAAACATTTTTTTGAGAAATTATGAGCAATACAAATCATACTTAGGCAAGCGACAACTTTTAAGGCCGGTACCCCTTATGTCACCACTTCTCCTTCCTTGTGACTCCTTATTTATCTACGAGTCAATAACTTGAATTCTTTTGGGCTTGAATTCAATTTGATAGTGCTTGGTCTTTGATCCAAAAAGCTTTCTACTCTTTGACTGAAACAAGTTGATCCAATGTTGATGTAGACATACTTTGGAATGAAGGTCTTACAAAAAAAAATACTAAAGCACGATTAAGATATTTTGTTATTATCAAAATAAAGATTATAGGCTTTTCAGACCAACAATTTCTCATTTTTTGATGATGATAAAATATTAAAGTTAACAAATATAAAATAGTTAAAATTTAAAGAATAACACTTGAATTGAGGTCTCCCCCTCAATTTGTGCTTGATAAAATTTAGCCTGGATCCTGAAAAGCGTCTCCATCCCAATTCATTTGGTAAAAGAAATAGAAAATAAAAAACAAAGTCCCGAATTCATTACGTCTTTATCTCCCTCTCTCCGACACAATGACCACCACCATGGGCCCACCACCACCCAAAACACCTAGCACCACCACCACCAGCTCCTCCTCGTCCGAGTCAATGGGTCAGCCGCCATCCAAAAACCCTAGTACCGTCAACACCACCTCCTCCGTATCAATGGGTCCACCACCGCCCAAAAACCTTAACCCTCCCGAGCCCGAGCCCGAGCCCGAGCCCGAAGTTAAAGAAGCACAATTAAGCCCTCAAGAAAGCACCGGCGATGCTAATTCCAGCGAGACGTCTAGCTCGAAAGCTGCTGCTGCTGCAAGCGAAGAGAGCAGTGATAATATTGCTGAGAGGAAACAAGAGCAGCGGTCTAGTAGTAACGTTGCGGTGCCTTACACGATTCCTTCATGGGGTGGCGCCCCCTGCCATCGTTATTCGCTTGAGGTTCTCAAAGACGGATCGATAATCGATCAATTCAATGTGTAAGCACTCTGCAAAGATTTTATACTCTCTGTTAAATTACTTTTTCTTGTATTTGGTTACATATTAGAAGATATAAAAGACGTACTCAGTGCACAAGGTTCATGAAAATAGCGTGGTATGCGTACAAGGAAGGTAGACGTATGCACCTTTTACTTTCCAAATTTTCCCTCTTTTAGTGCCGAGTAGAATTTGTGTTAAAACTAATAAGTTTTGAACTTTAGAATCAGCACGTAAGATAATGGCTGTTTGCTTGGACGTGGTTTCAGTTGGAATTATGGAAGTGATTGTATTTGAATTTGGCTCCATTTCTTGTGAATCTTAATTGCACGTTTTAAGATCATTAAAAAAGCATAATCAATATCAGCAACCAGTGGGAGAACTTTTAGTTGGTTTTGCCGTTTCTGTTAGTTCAGAGGTTGTAGTGTTATCTAGCTAGTTCACTTCATGGGAGCTCGAGTTCCTCTTTCGTCATCTTTTACGGCCATTGAAATTTCTGATGGAGTTAAACAAACTTGAATATTGCTCAACTTTGGAAAGTGTAAAGCAAAGGAATATGGTAAAAGAGAAAACACATACAAAATTGATTCCACTTCGGCAGTCCAGAATAATTTTTAATGCTCAATGACTAAAGAGCACATTAGAGTAAGTCATATAAAACTCTATTAGAATCTGGCTGCATTCTTTTTGCATCTCAAATTTCTTAATGTTCGAAGTATGCTTTGGAAATTTTTTATTTGTTAGGTTGGAAGCGTGAAGAAGCTCGTGTTCCCTCTTGCCCTCTTTTTTTTACTAATGCATCTTGCGGCATTCAAGATCCTAGAGCGAAGGATCTAATATTATGTCATTTATTGGTAGCTTTATGCTAATTGCATGTCTTCATGTGGTGGTTCTCCAGAAATGAGAAGGGGGCTTACATGTTTGGGCGCGTGGATCTCTGTGATTTTGTCCTTGAGCACCCTACCATCTCTCGTTTTCATGCTGGTAGAATTCTTGCTCCCTCTTGCCTTTCTTCTTTGTATATGTTGTAGTTTAGCTTTCATCTTTCTATCACTATGGCTTGTCTTATAAGTTAGGCTTGGAATTACAGGACTCGTAGGATGCTTTTGGATTTTTCTATTGTCCTCTTCTGTTTTACGGGGTGGGGGGGAGTGAGCTGGACTGATAGGTTTTCTATACGAATTCATGAATTAAAAGATTACATTAACATTTTTCTAGATGTAGTGTGCAAATCAGAATGTTATGTTTCTCGTTGTGCAATCTGTGAGACTGTGAAGCTAAATTTGGCCAGACCAGTTGCTGACAGGATTTTCTGGCTGTAATCAGTTGATGGTAGCCGCATTTCGGTTGTACCAGTGCCAGCTTCTTAAAGTAATATTATAAAAGTGGAGGTCTGATGTAATTTTGACGATTCAATCGGTAGTTCTGTTTTACCTATCTTGTTTTCACTTATTTGTGATAAGATACTCATTTGAAAGAGTAGTATATGATTAAGTAGTTGAGCAATTAAATGGTGCAGAATCTTGTGGAAGCCGAGTCGTGTATAATACAATTTTTTGAAGATTTTAATCTATTTTCTTTCTGTGATATATTTGATGTTAAGGTTATCATTCTTCCTGTGTTGCCATTGCAGTTCTCCAATTCAATAGCAATGGAGCTGCTTATCTCTATGATCTTGGCAGTACACATGGGACATTTGTAAACAAAAGTCAGGTATCTTGTTCGGTATTTTTCAGCATCTAGTAGTTTACCAGATAAATTGATAAGTCGGGCATTCCTGGCCCACCAAGCGAAGCTAGTGGTTTCTTGGTCACGGCCAGCTAAAGCTAAAGTTCCATTAAAAAGCATTTTCATGTGGTAGAACCTCTAGACTTGAACATGGATTCCGTTAACGGTGGATAGCAATGCACCATACTTTAATTACATGCTTCTTCATTTAGTTATCACCTAGACTTCTTTGTTTCTGTATATTCTTCAGAAAATATTCTACATAGCTTACAAAGTGCAATTTCTTAAGCTCTGCAAGAGAATTGAACTTGATTTCTGCAATTCTAGTAAATCTCTTTTGTACATGGGTCGTGCTGTCTTTCGTGCTAATAAGAAATTGCTTTATCTATATGAAGAGTTGATAATAATCTTAAAGCTGAATCTTATGCCTGCCATGCAGTCACACTCTGAAGACAAGTACCCTGATGTATAATAAATGAAAGCAAATTTCTTTTATAAATGCAATTGTGATCATGAAATCTATGATCTTCTAATCTTCCTTGTCAACTTATTCTTCTAGAGAAAATAGCAAGGGGCAGAGATATAGTGAATAGATCATCTCTTATCACATTATATTTGATATGATACTATTTATAGCATTCTCAGAACAGTATGAATATTTTTTTTCGGTCTTGATATATTGTCAATTTTCATATTGCCAGGTAAAGAAGGGGGTATATGTGGAGTTGCATGTTGGTGATGTGATCCGGTTTGGCCAGTAAGTAAATGTTCACTATTTCTGCAACATTTGGCATATTCAATATCTAGCTTAAGTGAGACTGAACTCTGAAGAGTCATTAAGTGCTTCAAGTTTATTATCTGTACATGGCATACTTGAGAATAGTTATAATTTGAAAAAAAACTCGTTAATTACTCATTATTTTAGACTAATGAATTGCGACATGAGAGATTCACCTATTTGATATTCTAAGGCATACTTCCTTGATGAGCCCCTTTTTGCTAATAAAAAAGTAAGTTATTTTTTCCACCACTTTTTTAGGATTTTGGTAACATAAGTGTGTGTAAGAGATTGGAGGAGAATTACTAGCTGGTTAAGACTTCTTTGTTCAGCTTCACTTGCAAATTGCAATTGACATTGCTTTTACATAGTGTATTGACTTGGTATGAGAATCAAGAGAAGATTCTCTTGCATAGATCCACAGCTTAGAATTGAAATTCAATCACTTCTACCACAAGTTCTACATGTTTACTGAAGAATAGTTCAGATTGCTCCCCAACCATATGAAACGAACCCCAAAAACTTTAGTGATATTCTATTTGTAGCCACCTTTTGCTGTATAATTGGGTCAGGTTCTTCTGTTTATTATTCTGACATCTTTCGTTAAGAGGGACCAAATGGGGGAGTTTCTTTTGCATAATATGAAGAGAATTTACTTTGTGAAGGGAAAGGCTTTTCCATTGGTTACGTGCAAGCGCTTTTATGTAATCTTTTACTAACTGCGTCTTGGTTTTACAGCTCAACTCGGTTGTATATATTACAAGGGCCAACTGAATTGATGCCACCGGTATGACACTTTCAGACCTGTATTTCATGTCTGCTTGATGTTGCTCCTCCTCTTATGATTTGATGATCTTAAATCAACAGTTGCATAGAATTCATCAATCTAACCTATGTATTTCCTATTATGTTGATAAGTACCAGCACCATCATCATCCTGGTTTCTCCATTCTATTTGTCTCAATTCATATCTCTCTCTCTCTCTCTCTCTCTCTTGTCGCTCTTTTTCCTTCACTCTTCTCTATGTCCTGAGAGATTATCATGTGCTTTGTGTTGAAGGAAGCTGACTTGGAGAGAATAAGAAATGCTAAAATCCAGAGAGAGATGCGAGATATGGAAGAATCACTTCTTCGTGCAAAATTGGAAGCTTCTCTTGCTGATGGTGTCTCATGGGGCATGCGTGAGGATGCAATTGAAGAAACTGAGGTTCGCATGTCTCTTTTTAATCAGTTTGGTTTTAATATGCCTATAAGGTGTAAGGATTTAGCGAGAGTGCAAGCTGTGCCGAGATATTTTTTATTATAGCAACACAAGAACCTTTTTTTCTTCTCGCAAAAAGAGAAATTTTGCATGAATTATCCAGTGCTTAATACCATGGTAGTGCTGTAGCGGTATAATAGTAGCCTCATACATATCAGAAAAGGGGCTGTCTTCTAATGTAAAAATGTTAGGTTACTTCCGTACATTGTGTCTTCAAACTTGGGAATTCTTTTTGCTGAAATCCACGCTGTTGTCTTGTTGCCTGTATAACTGCATGATTGCATTTGATTTTCACCTCTTTTGATTGGCAAATACCTAACTTGTATCGAATCATAAGTGTCTACAGCTTTTCTTTTAACTGAAAGTTACATCACTTTTGTAGGATGAGGTTGTCGAAATAACCTGGCAAACTTACAAGGGACAGCTTACAGAGAAGCAGGAAAAAACACGTGAAAAAGTTATTAAAAGGCTTGAAAAGGTGAGTGGATATTATTCTGAAAATATGTAGAATTCTGTAATTTTTGTGGCGGCTGAGATGTATTTGAAACATTGCTTAACAAATATAATTTATGTAAGTACAAATTAAACAACTATCATGGATGGCAGATTGCTCATATGAAGAAAGAGATAGATGCTATTCGGGCAAAGGACATTGCTCAAGGTGGATTGACCCAAGGACAACAAACTCAGATTGCTAGAAATGAACAGAGAATGTCACAGGTATAATCCATGTGGGACCCAAACGCTTCACCTTTATATCTTTCTTCCTTTATATGCATTGGTTTCCTTTTCAGTGCACTTGGTTTAAGCAGTAGTTCCTTTCCCATTTTTGAAAGCCCCTTTACCTTTGCATAAGTTCCTGATGCATTTTTTCCTCAGCAAGTCAATGTAACTTCTTTTTGTTATAAACAGTTTCAGTAATTCATTGTTCAAAATTTTGCTTAGATCATGGAAGAGCTTGAAAACTTGGAAGAGACTTTAAATGAAAGTATCCGCGAAAGTATAGGTGCCCGTGGTGGAAGGATGTCCCGTGGCAAGAGAAAAGGGGCTGGAGAAGAAGATGAAGAAGAATACGTTAGGTATTTTATATTGCAAAATGCTTTGTCATTAATGAACATTCATGAAAGAACTATTGATGAAGTGGAAATTTCGACCTGGCTCTCTAAGTGCTGTGTCCTTCTCTTCCCCCTCACCTACATCCTAAATTTTCCTTCAACTACAACCCCAGAAAGGGGAAAAAAGAAAAATATGGTGGAAGAGGTATCATAATATTGTGAAATATTGCATGTTATTGCTTGGAGTCGCTGTAAGAAATATATTGCATGGTGACCAGTGAATTTGTCCTTGCACTTAGTTCTGTTCTGCTGAAATATTTAAGAATAGTTGTTTGAGTTTATATTGGGATGGGGTACCTTAACTATATTGTCAACATTTTCATTCTGGCAGTGACGATGACGAGTTTTACGATCGGACAATGAAGCCTTCCAAGCCAAAGAGTGGTGAAAATCAATCCATAGAAACAGCCGATTCTCTCCTTGATAAGAGGGATAGCATTATTCGTGAGATGGAAGACGAGAAAAAGTTGCTTTTCCATGAGAATGATAACATGGTAGAGGAAAATATAGTTACTGAAGCGGGGGATGCACTTGATGCATACATGTCTGCAATTTCATCTCAAATAGGTGCGCACAATCTGCTCCCTGGTATTCAGTTTTATTACAAATTTCAGAGGGATCTGAATTTGATTCTCTATTGTGATTCTGAAATATTGATGCAATTCTGTAGGAATTGTGAACCCATGCTATGTTTGTAAATCTCATATTAAACTCAAGGCCCTCATTTATATTTTTGAAGCTCAGTGAAAAAAGCCACATGGAATTCTTTCAAATTCTTGGAGTTTATTGCTGTTTTTATTTTTTGAGTCATAGGAGCTGATCAATAATTTGGTAACAGAAATTAAGTCAGCTTGTTGTGAATATTGTGCTGATTAAAAATTACAGAAAATGTGGTCTCAGTCTTTGTATCGTCTTTGAGTTGATTGTTGATCTGTTTCACTTAGTGAATAGGCATACAGAGCAGAGATTCACCTTGATAATAGTCGCTGTCATCTAACTGGGTATCTTGTTATGGGTTTCATTAAGTTCCAGTCCTAAATTCCTGAATATACTTGCAATATTTTCATTATATTTTTATCTCCTTGGCATGGTGGGGTTGCAATGCTGAGTCAAATGCATTTATTCTTTCTTTTACTAATGTTAATCTTTCCTTGTATATTTCCAACTGGTTAAACTTTACTTGCATAATTCTGACTGCTTCAATTCGCAGTTTCTTTTCCTTTCATGAATGGCTTATGATGTGCTTTTCTGGTGCTTTCAGTTATCACATGTCATGAAACATTGCTCTAATAGATGGTCTCTCTCTCTCTCTTTTTCCCTCCATTGATATTAGCTATTGACAAAAAGGAACACATACGTAAGGAGTTGTCTGCACTTCAGTCAGAGTTGGATAGGGTCCTCTACTTGCTGAAGATTGCTGATCCCACAGGGGAAGCTTCCAAGAAAAGAGAAGCTAAAGCAGGAGAACCAAAAGCAACTGTTAGCAAAAATCCCGCTTCCAAAATCGTAAAGCAATTCTCATCAGAACCAAGTCAAAGACGTGAAGCTGAAAGTCCATCAAGTGGATCCAACCGGAGACAGCCAGCTGTTGATGTAACTCCCAGTTCGAGCAAAGAGCCAGAAGAACATAATAACGTAATTGATGAAACGGATGGCAAAACTCCTGTTTACACTATTGTTAAGCCACAGTGGCTTGGTGCTGTGGAGGACAAGAAAAACAAAGAAGTCATACAAGAAACTCCAGTAGATCTGGAGGAAAATGACCAGTTTGTTGACTACAAAAACAGGAACAAGATTTTGGAGAAATTGGATGATAAGCAGGTTGTAGAAGACCAAGAAATTGAAAAAGCTGCCCCTGGTCTTATAATTAGGAAAAGGAAGCAGGTGGAAAAGTCCGACGTTAGTGAAGTTAAACCTTCTGAACAATCTATAGGGACTGAGATGAAGGCAGAAGACGCTGTGGCTCTATTACTGCGACATTCTATGGGGTACCAAGCATCGGATGATGAGATGAGTGAAGGTGTCCCAAGTGGGAACCAACTAGGGAAGGACGCAAAAAAGTCTAAAAAAGTGCTTGGTCCTGAGAAACCATCATTTCTCCAATCGGATTACGAGTCTTGGGTTCCTCCTGAAGGTAAAGAGAAATCTTGGGATTAATTTATGCTTAAATCCTATATGTACTTTTGAGTTAAGCTATTTACTTCTGGTCATTATACTTGGTATGTCTTCTTATGTTTCTCCTGAAGGTAAAGAGAGATCTTGGCTTTCTACTTTGCTTATATCCTATATGCACTTTGTTTTAAGCTATTAATTTCTGGTCTTTATACTTATGTTTTATGTCCAGGACAATCTGGTGATGGACGTACCTCATTGAATGACCGATATGGTTACTGATTTTGGATCTCATCTTCCTTTTGCTCTTGCCTGGACGCTTGTGCAACTTTGAAGAAAAGAGGCATGAAGTGATATGTGTACCAGTTTCCCGTGGTGTTGCTTGACATTCTTTGTTATAATGTCTGGTGGACTTCTGTCAGTGGAAGATCTCATCACACTATGATCCACACAGTGTATGATTTGCCTGAGTGAGCTACATATGGTCGAGGCTCGAGAAGTCGGTGGCCACTGCATGAGTGATCTCTTTCTAATTTACACTAGCAAGGAAGGCATCTTTCCAATATATCTGTAACATGTACAGATCAAAGGCATCATATTCTGATGGGTCATTATGTACATTTTGCAACTCTTCTTATTTATCTGCTGCATAATTACAAGTATTTATAGATTTCCTTAGATATGCATGAACCGATCCAAATGTTTCTCCGGCGAATGCATACTAAATTAGGCTTTCTAATAAGATGAAAGCTGCAACACGATTATATACAACACAAGATCTGACAAAATGTCTCCTTTATATTTACATTCTGCTGCTTAATGCCTTAGACCCTGGCATCCGATTTACATTGCTAAACTAGATTTCAAGAAGCACTCTTAGAAGATCCAAAAGTGAACATCCGGACATGCAGAAACATCATATACAGAGACCCTTGAGTTCAGAAATTGTTGCAACCTACGCTATATAGACATACGTACAACAAAGGCAATGTCGTTTCTGGCGGAGATTGCCCGGTTCATTTTGTAGTGATATGCCTCGTTGTTGGTACGTGCATATTTCTTAGCTGGAAATTTTCATCAGTGACCATCTTGTATAAATCAATGGTGAACAAAAGACCTCCAAGATAAAAAAAATAACATATTTGTCAACGATTTTTTATTACCGTGCACTGTCAAGCTTATCGAATTTTCTTCATGATCTATACCATCTCCCAGCAATGTGCTCTGTAAGACCTCTTCACTGACTGTACAAGAAGATTCCAGCATGGGGTGTGAAGACAAGTGGTAAACCGATAACCTTTTGGTGCTCATACTAAAAAGTCAGTTCATCTCCATTGCCTATCACTCCAGAGATCCGACTTCTGTTTCTCATTTCTTTATTTCCTCATTTATAGCATATTGTAGTATCTCAAAAAGGCGTGTTGAAGGAAGTTCAACTCCGATGTTATAATGAGAGAATACCTTAAACGATTTCCAATCATGATCAATTGAAGAAATAGGGAGAATCAAGAACATCCCTCAGATCAAAATCCCCGCCTTCTGGCAATGGTGGAAAAGACAGTGAGGGGAACGATGTCTGAAAGCCCTCCAATAACTGTTCAAAAGTAAAGAATCAGATCAGCTGTTGGAGAGCAATACAAGGCTCTCAAATCAAATTAACAATGAAGCATCACATTATTACTTCTATCATGTTCAGAAAGGATATGCACATGGGACCACATAAGACTTATTGCTTGCTCAATTTTAGTCAACTACCATGCATGGGATAAGAATAAGAGAATACAAAATTTCTCGAGAATAAACGATTTTGAGCATATGGAATACGCAAGAGAGAGATCAAAACATGATGAGCAAATTAAAGATTGTGAAGGAAAGAGAGAATCAAGTTGAAAGGAGCATTTAGAGGTGAACTAGGTTTAGTTACTATACGTTCTCCAGTATTGGTGTTTCATAGAGTTCAACAAACTTCTCTCGTAAGATCCTGTTCATTTCATCCACATCACATGCGTGTGTCCAATATGAATCATGAACACCTGCAAGTCAAATTTAGAATGTGTAACCTTAAAGGCCAAGGAAAACAGGGCAAAACAAAATGGACACAAAGCAAACCATGAGAAGAACCTGCAAAATTTAAGCCTGCCTTTTTGCAGGCAACTGCAGTCATCATCATGTGTGAACCGTCAAGAGAATGAACAAAATTAGGTGGAAAGGCTGTTCTCTGTCGCTTGACCATGATCTACAACATAAGAGAAAGAACTTAGGTCTTACACTTAGCCAATTAACCATGAAAGTAATTTTTGCATGCTGATAAACAAGGAAACCAAGAAACAATCAAGGGGAAGTACTTTTGCAATCAATGTCCAATCATTTCCGGTTAAAATTACACTTGCTAAATAGGGTTTGAAGACCTTCAGATAATATTCCTATAACAGAATTATTTCAACATGCTTTTGACAGAACTTCCAACTGAGAACTGGAGGGTGATCGCATGAACATGGTTATACGTTAAATGCTAGCTGTACAAGGAATGAATCGTGCTTTGCAGTAGCCTCAGATCTCCAGAACCCAGTTGTTAATAGTAGCTACGAAATAACCACAAGACTATTCAAGTATGACTAATGGAGGTAATGACAGGCACAATTACCTTTTCTGTTTCCCGTTGCAGTGTTAAAACCTGAAGAGAAGTCTTAATCTGTATCATATGAAGGCAACAATAAGATCCTCCAACATTTTCAAACTATAAAGAGGAACTTTACTTAAAGAATCACATAATACTCACAAGATGCCTTCCAATTTTGCGATATGGTTGCACAACAGGAAGGCCAAGTGGAGTTGTCCACCGAACAGGCTGGTTTTCAGATGCAATAATCTGTTGAAGCTTGGTGGTCAATGAACATAAAATTATTGATAAAAAAAGCAACAAAGGTTAGCTCCGCACACTGACAGGAGCAGCATTGCGATAGTCATGGACCAAATAAGCAAACTTCGTAGAAGTCCTAAAATAATCTTCTAGTGTAGAACAAAAATATCTATGATACACACCTTTGCACATTCTCCTAGCCAGTTCATGATACTGCGAGCAGCCTCAAACATCTCCCCTAATGCCGTTAAGGTGGTCTACCAAGTGAAAATAAAAAAAAATAAAAAACTTGGTTAGGAGGGGATCTCAGTCAGATGATGCATGAATGTATGTTAAAACTCAAAGTCAATTTACTGAAGTTTGACAATTTCATCAATCAAGGAAATTTTATAACCACCAATGATGCTTATCACACTCATCCCGTCCTAGATAAATAAGATCTAAGAACAACAGCAGCAAAATCTGTATGACATACATGAATGTATTTGTGTGTGCACACTAGACAGGGATTTCATCTATCTGACATTGAATTATAACCGAGAAAGCATTATAAACATTGGTAGCATGAGAAGTTTGCTTAGGGGTACAGGAATGACTTCCGTAGTAGGAGCATGTTCTTTTTTTTTAATTTATTTTTTCCAAATGAGCCCATGTGACCACTAGTCATGCCATAATGGCCATGACTCTATATAGAGACTTTAGGATATTTTCATGTCACTTACTTTTGCAGCATAACAAGCTGCACCAAAGAGCTCAGTATCATCTGCAATGGCATTACGTTCCTTCAACCTTCTCTTGATTTGATCTCGAGCACCAATGTAAGTGACACCATACACCGATGTCATGACTGTTTGCTTCACCAATTTCCTGTCAACCTGCCAATTATCAGAAGTCACAACATGAATAACTGAAAACAAGCAGGCAGTGAATGGCCCAGAAAACAAAATGCTCTGACTTGATATTCTAGAAACAGAAAATCTAATTAATTTCATGATGCCTGCTACTGCATGTATTTGCTTGACAATAAAAATATCAACTAACTGGTGCCACAGTTGACACTAGGGCCAACAGCAGTAGCAGATCTGTTGACAGTAATTTGATAAGTTTAAAAGAGGAAGACATTTAACCTGATTAATAAGAACCCTTGCACGTATAGCATCAGGAAAAACCACAGGATCTCTCTGTGCATCTCTTTTCATAATATCCAAAACCCTGCAGAGTCGTAATTTATGAACTTATTGACTGAAGCTTGTCTTTTTTAACCTTCAATGGACATTGCACTAGTGTCAAGCACAGATGAAAATTAATTTTGCGTCAAAATTACATGAAGTTAATCAGTCTTGTTGAGTGTACAAAAAGTTTTTCAAAAACAATGATTGCTCCATGTCAATATTCCCGGAAGTCTAGAATTTGGCTACTTTATGCACTGATACATCATCAATATCTTAAAAAGTTAGTTCGTGAAATATACAGCACATATGTACAAAAGATACACACAAAGAATTCATTGAACTTTGTATTTTGTAGTAAATTACCCGACCTCACCTAATGGGATAATGCTTTGTTTGGTTTTGTTTCGTTTGTTCTCTGTACTAAATAATTTCAAGTTTTTATAAATGTAGTAATCAACTAGCCTAATCCAAGCACCAGAACACTGTTGTGAGCTGCAAAAGATGAAACTTCAGATAGTGATGGATGCATATTTATTTATTTTATACACATTTGTTAAGAAATTTTAATTTACATATTTGTCAACGTATTGTGATGCTCACATGAGATGCAAACTTTGGATCCAAACTCAAGTTAAACCCCTTTTCACTAATGTTTAATTGTTGTTTCTATTATGATTGTTACAATTTAATGTTCCATGTATTCCCCTAATCGAAGAGTGAAGAAAGTGAGCTTTGCCCAGCTATCCTGCCGTTCACACTCCTTACCAACAACGCGGTTAGTTAGTAGTTGTTAGGCAACCAAGTAACAAATTACTTAACAAAGTGTGCAGAGCTGAAATGAGAATGTTAAGACACATTGATGGTAAAACAATGCAGTATAAAATAAAAATAATCTACTTACAACATGTTAATAGGCACATCTATTCAAAATTTATCAAAATAGCTGGCTTTAGTTTAGATATGTGTCTGGGGGAAAACCATTAGATGCTTTAATTAGCAAAAGCACCATGAGAAGCTATTAAACATGAAAAAAAAAGGTTAAAGACACGGAAAAGAACTGGAAAACTAGTGCAATAAACAATACTGGTAGCAGGTGGCTTCACAAGGAATAAGGCCCTAGATAGAGTTCGACTGGAGAAAGAGGATGATGTAGCTGATCACAGAAAGATGAAGCAACTTAAGCAGAAATGAGTATAAGCTGTATCTCTTGATCACAAAAAAAAAAAAAAAAAAAAAAAAAAAAAAAACAAACAAACAAACAGTATAAGCTGTATCCCTCTAGACAAAATTGCTGCCTGCATAAGCAGTAATGCACCTGTTGTCTGTCCAGCCTATATTTATTGAACATTTACCAAAGAAAAAATAAAAATTTAGCTTGGATGAAAATCATGTTCTCTTGACCACTAAACAAAAGCTTGGTGTCAAGAAAACCAGTAATTTGATTTGTAATTGCAAACACTAATGATTAATGGTGTCAGAATACAAGCACAGTAAATGAACAAAATTTCAGTGTCCTCGTAACTTATACCATACAAAGATCAACATAATTGATGACGTTGCCATCATCGATAAAGCTTCTTTTTTTAAGAGAAACTGGCTCACCTAGAGGCTATTCCTGAATAAACATCGGCTGGTTTTTCTCCAGCAACCAAATTGACAGCAGCCGCTCCTAACTGAAGAATCAATTTCAAAACAAGTTAAGCATCATCAAGCAGTTAACACTAGGAAGAGTACTAACAGAGTTTTTCTTGAATAGGGCTAGTAACAGAGCAAAATAGACAAAATCTAAAACTTATGTAACACCAATTAGAATATTAAAAGTCATTTAGACTTAGAGTATGTCTTTGTTTGGTTGTTGGGGTTAACTACATTTATCTGTATCCTCTAATATTTTTCAAATTGGAATTCATTTCTAGATGGATTTTAACCATAACAAAAGATGTTGATATTTGGAATAATGTAACGGTCCATTTGAGTGACCTTTACAAACTTGTACACACTTTTCACCCTTCTATGACATGGCACATGCAGGTTGATAATTCAATTTCATGGGCCCCAACTCATTTTAACTAAGAATAACCACAAGTGCCACGTTTGTGTACATAAAGTGTGTGCAAGTTTGTACCTTCACCATTTTCCTTCTATAAAACTATTTGCATACCTAAGGAGTAACAATTACAATTACTGAGTGCTGTCCAATATGTGTGTCAGCTAGAACAACAAAATTTTAAAAGTTGAACATCTTTATTACTATCCCACAGTTCAGTAGATATAGGTGTTCCAAAAAGGATCATCTTTTTTCCTGTATGGCTAATTCAAGAAATTATAAAGAGAAGATACACATCTTCTGATATGATGAGCATAAGAAACCTTCAGCCAGCTTCTAAAAGTAGCTATATGGTACACATTTCTAATAAGCGGGAATAACTAAATGGTCAACCATAAGACAAATAAATTGGCTCTTACCTTATCTCTCCCAAGGGCAGCATAATGCTGTAAACCGTTGCAGGAACCATCCTACAAAAATACCAAGCGAAAGCAAAAGGAGAAACGAAAAAGGTCAGAGAACAAATTCATCCACAGCAGAGATTGGTAATATAGACAAATTCAGATGTCCTCTTTCAGTTCAACATACTGATCAGAAGATAACTATCACTTCCAAAAACAGATGCATAGAAAATTATATGAAATTTCAGGTGTTAATTCTTCCTACTAATGTGAAAGAAGCCATCCAACTTAAAACTTTACAATGCCATTACAAACAAAGATATACTCAAAAATCATATCTCGACCTGGAAGTCCAAATTATAGAAGGCCATCCAGATGTTTAACTGAGACAGAGACAAAAACAAGTGTGTAAAAGCACCTGACTTGACCTCACGGTCAAATTCTCACTCATGAACTCTAAATAGCTATCAATGTACCTTCTCTGCAAAAATCATTTCCTTCTGGTCCATCTCGACCATGCTTTTCAATGTATTTATTTATTACATAAATTATTCTTAAAAGCTATTGAACTCTAATTAGTAGAAAGACTTGATTGTGAAAGAGCACTTCAAAAACTAGTATTGCTATTTATTATCAAAACATTACCTGGTGAACAGGTATATGTGAAATGGTTGTTTCGGGGGATGGGCTTCTCAGGGCTTCAGCGAGATTAATGCATACTGCCAAGCATTGAAAAGGATCTTCTGCATTCAACCACCAGCGCCTTCCTTCAAGTGGTCTGTCCGCGGAATCAAATATATCATCCAGGTGACTTTCAGTAAATGCTATTCGGCCTTCATGAGATAATTTATCAACACCATTAGCATATAAATTTGCCAAGTGTATCTTCAGCCAGCGCAAGCCTGATTTTCCAAGAGGACGTCCCTCGAAAAATTCGAGGATACCCCTACAGACATCGGAACCGAGGTGGTTTAAGTGTGGGTGCATAGGATACGCCCGGCCTCGGAAATCAAGGTTGTGTGGGTAGAAGAAACCTTCTTCATCTTTCATTTTCCGTGCTACCTGTTCCAAATCCAATCAAGAAGAGTTCAACTGAATCTTTCTAAAGATACATTAAGTTGTAAGATTAAGAAAAATTGTGTTGGATCCTACAGAAAGTTTGAGCTCTATGTCGCAGCGCTGTGAATATCTTTCGCGGTTCTCTTTCTTGACAGATTTAACTTTCCACCTCCACTTCTTGAGGAGTGATTCATCATCTGTATCCAGTTGCTCTGGCAAAGGGATCTGCATGCGACAGGAGAAAGTGCAAGTTCTTCTAAGGATATTAAGATCAAAGCTATTTTAATTGGCGCTCTCAATAAAATGATATAAGAAAGATACAGCTAGAGTAAGAAAGAAATGAAGGCAAGAATATGGAGTAACCTACATCTTCGCGATCAACCAAATCAGCAAGACGGCCTCCACTAGCCCATATCCTGTCAACAATGCTAAGTACCCTCTTATTCACCCTCCATTTGGTGCTCCCAAGAGTATCAAGGGCCTGTGCGAAAAAGAAAAAGATGAATGATATGAAAGAAGTTTATCCGAAAATTGACAACCAATGTCAATCTTTTCATAAAGAAATAACGAGTGGCATATTAGCAAACCTCAAAGACTGGCTCTAATTGCTTCCTCGATACCCTTTTAACTGCTTCACGTTGCTGTTTTGCTCCATGTGTGCGCATGACATATGAAGGCAAATACAGGTGTGCACCTTTATCATAACTACAAAGCAAAACGATATTTATTACAAAAGAAACACATACACTAGTCAGAGAAAGCAAAGTCTACTAACTTCCCTGAAGAATTAATCACTGCATGGAGGGAAAAGACACAAGCACTATGAGGCAGTAGAACGATTGTATTCATGTGTTAATGCTAAAAGTTATCCAGGTTGTTTATGTTGAGTGAAATACAAAGACAGGAAGGTCTTTATCAGAGTTATTACAATTGTCACTTCCGGATCTACCAACTAAACACAAAATATGTATGTGTTCTCAACACCTGGATAGCAAAAGGAGAGAGACAAACAGCCCAACATAAGCTAGAAAAACAATAATACCTCATCTCCTTCAGGGTATAATTATTCCACATTTTCAAACGTCACCAAGAAAGGGAATTAAAAAGCATACATAAAGATGAACAGGCTTTAAGCAGATACCAGCAGAAAATTTGCCAAAGGGTGGCAGAGGAAGGTGCTTAAGACAGAGGAGAATAACCCCATTTCCCCAACCCACCCTCCTGGCAAAAACCAAAAGGAGAATGAAGATACCATACCCTGTCCATTTGACTGGAGGAACCAGCATGGGCATATAAGGGAGCACCATGTGCCTGGCCTGCACAAAGAATAATCACATTAAGTGCTAATATAGTGAGAATGACACAGAGCAGAAATTTGAAGATCACTTCGAGACTTGACATGATGGTGCAAGAACTGGTAGCTGTCTAGTAATTAAAAAATCATTCCCGGTATAAGAAGTTTGAGAAATGGAAAGCATGAACCTTCAGCATTGGGTAGAAAAGGGCAGGGTAATAGAATTACTGCTTTTAGAAATGATTAACCAGATCCAAAATCAAATTACAATTCTCTTGCTGATTACAGTTTAACTGAAGTACGCAAAGCACCTATAATAGACATGGACTATCTTACAGTCTTTTCAAGGCCTCTGCAGATCTGCGGGTCACACTGGATAACACCATATCTTCTGCTAGCATTTCTGTGAAACAAAGGCCCATAAGCACCAATTTGTAATTTGAAACAGCAGAAAAGAAACCCACCAGGAAGAGAGGAAAACGAAACATACTTTGGTTCTCTTATTACGGTTTTAAATGTGTGCATAAATGCAGGCCGAATATCAGGTGGATTGTCCCCTACTTGATCAGCAGGAGGCTGTATGTAGGCTGTTTGCAGAAGAATTTCAATCAGACGACTTCCAACCTGGAAGGTAAAACATTAGAACTGCAACTTAACCAATTATTGGCACGTAAAATATGACCACTTTTCATTAACTCCTAAAGTTAACACATACCTTTGCTTTAGCATCTGCTCCCCATGGTTTTGAATCGTCCTGTCCCTTCAGAATTTGATTCACTGCTCGTAGCTTTTGTTTTTTCATCAAATTAGAGACTGTCTTTCGAAGCTTCTCCTGTTCTTGAGCAACAGCACAAGATCCATCTTCTTCTAATTTAATACTGTCGTCAACTTTTTTCTTCTTTGTCTTCTCCAGAAACCTATGTATCCTAATCTGATGTGCAATAGATGTTATAGTGATTAGCAGCATCTCACTGGAACCACTCACACCCTTAGAGAGAATTTTCCTCGTGTTTCCTTTTTTCTCTTTTATGTGTCTTTTTTAGGTTGGCCTATATGAGGGTGGATGGAGAACATGAAAAACTGACAACAATGTCCTTGAAATTTGTTCCTGCATCCCTTCTTTACACATTCCAAACTCAAGTCCACTTGATAGTTAAGAAGCATGTGCACACTTCACAAGCTAATATCAGACACCGACAATTCCCAGGAAATTGGACATATATTAGCACTCCTCTGATAATGCAGCAAAGTTTGACTTGAATTCTTGTGGATATCAGTATAACTCGGGCCATTGTAAAAGTACTTCTAATTAAGCTTCATCATTCTCGAATGATTAAGACATTTCAACCAGTCTTCCTGTTAAAAAAATGCAGTAATTCCCTTACTATTTTTAATACATCCTTATGTTATGTCAGAGCTTGTTCTAGAAGGGCACTCCTATGGTTTGCCGTGTTTTCTCTTTTTCTCACTGTTTTTTACATGTTGCCAAGCTATAAATCTTCAAACGTTGAGTAAAAAATTAAATTAGATGTATTTATGTATGCACACACATTTATTGATCTATATGTACAAATATATATAATGTGTCCGCAACATGTTAGGTCCTATTTTTCTAGAAATTCCTATGTCCATTTCATGTCATATCAGTGTCGCCTATCCGTTCCCGTGCTCCCTCGGATGGTTCTCACGCCGGTTCAGTGACTTCTCCTCTCTCCCTTACTACTAATCTTTAGTTCCATTAGACTCCTAAGATGACGCTTGTCGGCCAATTTTTTACATGATTTTCTTCCCACATTTCTAACTAAATGACAACAACATTCGCATGATTGTATGTGCTTCAACTTATCTAACAGGGAAAAATAATAGACACAAAGTACAAATCCAAGAGAAAACACAAACTAGCACAAATTTATTTAGCATAAAAGAAAGGCAATGTCTTCAAACTGCACCCAAAATATAAGTAGGCAAAAGTATCAAGATCACCAACCTCCTGTTCAATCGCATCACCTATAACGCAAGCAGCTTGTACAACTCTCGCATTACCATGCTCACCTCCAGTCATCATCAATGCCATCAACTTGTGCATCGTGATAACTGCCATCTTATCTGCTGGCAACAGATTAAAATACTTGGCATAGGCCGCCTTACTCTTCCCTAGCCTACATAGCTCCTGCTCTTCCTTAATCTTATCATGCAAGGGCTCATACCATCCTAAAAACAATGATTTCATATACGGTAAATTGGGAGCTAGTTTCTGCTGACACATATCATGCAAAAGCTCCCTATACTCCTTCGCAGCTTGCTCCCACGCCTCAGTTTCAATCTTTATTTGCCTCCTCCTAAGTGCTTGATACTTCCTACGCCCCATTCCACTAGCCATCCTAAACTGCCTACGGCGTTGCTTCTTCTCTTCTTTTTTCATTTCCGTTAACAATTCTTGCACCTCATCAACCACAGACATGTCCTCCTCCACGTCAGTAGGCGAAACCTCCACGGCCTCAGCCACACTTGCATAGCGTTTTGGGCACAACCCATATAAGTTCACTTGGTTTCTCACACTATGCAAGCTTGGCCTGCTCAAAAACTCATATTTGGACGAAAATTCGGAGACTTTTCGAAAACCCTTTTCAGTAAAGCCAAAATTTGAGCTCGAATTACTAAAACCAAGGGGTCTGAACTTGAATTTTTCAGGAAAAAATGAATCTTGGGAAAATCCAAGAAAGCTACAAGTGCGAGAGAATGACTTTTTGGGGTTTGAAGAAAGCTTGTTTAAAGTTGTTGAAGAGACTTTTTTGGTTATGTTTCTCCACATAACTGGAGAATTCTGATATGGGTTTAGGAGTATTATTGATGATGGTTTATCAATTGAAGAAAGTAAAGGGTCAAGCTTTATGCTGAAAGAAATGGGGGTTTTGGTGCTGGACATCAATCAAATTTGTTAAGAAAGATAGTGAAGTAATGAAATCAAAAAGGTGTGGATTAAAAAAAATGGATTGATTAATTGGTAATATGCAATAATAATTCATGAGACAGAGGAATGAAACGAAGAGTATAGTATTGAGAGTGGTGGGGTTGGGGGTGGTATAAATGGTTGCAGGCATGGCCGACTTTAAACCCTGCTTAAACCTTGTGTTGGTCAATTGGTTTGATTGCTTCAAGAATCAAGATTAATGCTTCAGCCAATAAAGTAAGGGCTACTACTTTTACGAGTGAAGCCATTTTGTTTCATGAAGCCCAAAGGCTTGCCGTGGGATTTTTTATGACATTTATATCAGAAAATATTTTATTTTTAAAAAAATATTTTTTATAAGTAAATTATTTTACTACAAATAATCGGAGCCTTAAAGAAATAAAATTTTGTGTAGCGTTACAGAAGTCCATTCTTTTTTGAACTTAGAAAACAGATGAAATTCTCAAATTTTTTTTTGGATCTTTTTTCCCGTTTAAAAATTCTCCCTCTTTCATACATAATCCCCCTCCCACTCTTTTCTCTTTTTTCCTTTTTTAAAATAAGGGAGGAAAGAGAAATAAATAAAAAATGTCAATCGTTGATCATCTTGGGGTAGGCGTACTATTCTTGATTGATGCTAAGCTAAGTATAGTGTAAAGTCATATCCGTTATATGTTCACTAACTAAATATTATTCACCTTGAACAAAAAAATATCTAGATATTAAATGTTACAAACGAAATGTTAACTAAATTTTCATATTTAGACTATCTGACTAATTAAATGAGAGTAAAAGCCTAGATATATACAATTGAATACATCGCAAATATAAAAAAAATGATTAATTAAGATACAACATGTTTGACGTGTATGCTTCTATATATCTAGGACTTATAAGAATGGACGAAGGCAAAACATTCGTGGATCGAATTGAAGAATAAGAAGGCAAGGTTTTGGATATATATTACTTATTTATTCGCCCTCTTTGGCCTTATCATTTCATATGTCATCCATTCGAAAAAAACACAAAAATTACTCAAATTATGCTCGGGTTATTAACAATTATGCGGCCGTTATGGTGACTTCGTTCCATTTAGCACAACTTGGCCAAAGAATAAAGCCAGATGCTCAAGAGTTGAGTGAAATGATCAATTAGTGATTTGTTGTAATTCGAGATTTTAAGTTTGAATTATGGTTTAGATCTTGAATTTATGATATTTGAATTCTGGGACGGGAGAAAAATAAAAACAGACTATGGAGAAAATAAAAATCTATGTTTAATTTGATCCATCATAATGAAGTTTCCTTGCTTTTGCTTGCAAGTTTGGAAATTTAAAGATTAAACAAAAAAGAAAAAATAAAAGTTTAAAGATTGCAAATTCCGGGTCATCTAATTACGTTTGTGTATTTTCTTTTATTTATTTTTAATGCTTAAATTCTAAAAGACTATTCTTGATTAAACTTTGTACAAAGTATGATATTTGGGCAGAACGCAATGCACTCATTTTTGCCAACGAACATTCAAGTGATGATCAGATTCTTTCAAAGATTTTGGATGAGGTCCGTCTCAAACTTCTAATAGAGAAGAAGTATAACAACTCATTTTTGAATAAGACACTTTGTAATAAGTAAAATCTAACCGAAAGCCTTTTATAATTTTAAGCTTTCGATTGTTACTTCTTTGCTTTTCTTTGAAACAGATGTAAGAGGCTTTTGTCTTCTTGTTTTTATTAGTGGAATGAAACCGATACTTGCTGACTTATCAAAAAAAAAAAGTAATTATATTATATCTAGGGATGAAAATGGATAGTATTTAAATTCGAAACTGATGGATATCCAATCCGATAATGAATTTGATGGGCCGTCCTTTGGTTTTTATAAAAGGTAACGATGAATTATCCGATAGATTTTGACTTTATAAAAAATAACTGATAGATAATCCAAAATTATATATATATATATATATATATATATATATGTACACACACATACATATGTACCCGGAATATAATAGAATGAATGTCAAATTAACCCATATATGCATATGTATTTTACGCAAATATGACTAAGGTTAAAAAAAAAAATTATTACCCAATACGTTGGATAACATCCCACTATCATTCTCTTTAATTTTTTTTCTTTCTTTTTCTTCCTCCTATCATTTTTAATTTTTCTCTCTTTACTTTTTAACTTTGATTTACTTTTTTACCTCTTTCTCCCTTTCATCTTCACCATACTTCATCGTCCGAAGTTCATTACCAAATTCTCACACACTCTTTCTCTCTTCTCTTCTTCCCCTTAATCTTTCTTTTCTATTGTTCCTACTCCTCCACAGTTTTACTCTTTCCCTTATATGCAAAAAGTCCTGAAAATGCAAAGGTTTATCTCTTACATTTTGATAACAACAATCCTAGATTTCTCTATTTATCTTAACCTAGATGAAGATGGCTAACTTATGATCATATATCTATATCTTGTGATGGGGATGACTTATTTATGATCACAGATATATATCTTCTTCTTAACTAACCCGGATTATGTGCTATATAAAGTTGATGAAGTGAGATTTATTTTCACTTTGATAGATCTGTAACTTTGGGTTCCTTCTCCAATTGTTGCCGGTCGTTTTCTTCATCGGCCCTCATTTTTGCTTCTCTTGCCACCGTGTTTGGTGGTTTCATTTGGAGGTTATTTTACAATTTGATCTATTTTATTATATACAGTTTCGAATTTGGATATCTGTTGGATAGTCAAATATTTGTTGGATACGGTTTTGGTAAGCAATCTTAAAATCTGTTGGATATTCGTGCAATTTTGATAAGAGGTTTATGTTAATGAATACAGTTTTGAATAGTTCATTTTTTGCAAATATCCATCCGCTGCCATTCTTAATTATATTTGTATCATTAAGCAAACATGAAGAAGCTTGACAAATACAAACTTGTTTATTCTAAAGATTTTACGGTGACAAGCTGTGACTATGACTACTTACAAAATATAAACTTCTTTTTTATTACATAAACTTTTTATTTCACTTTTTATTTTTTTCTCTTTAACTGCTTGTTTAATAGTGGATGATAAAACTTATTCTACTTATCATGTGATTGTCATTTGATTATGTTACATAATTTTTCGTGAAATTGATGGAGTCAGAATAACAATACTAGTTAGAGATGTTTCGTGCTTTTATTTTAAATATCAGAGAACTTTTTTTTTTTCATTTATTTTTTTCTCATACCCAATGGTTGCAATGAGAGCTTGTATATAATTTTTCAAACTCAACCATTGTAACTTTGTAAGGATATCTTTTGTTTCTAATTGGAAACACCAAACACAATTTATACTTTCTCTGACCTTTTCTTTAACATCTATCTTTGCATTTTTCGTCTGTAGTGTTAGTTTACATCTTATAACCATCTTCTATACTGTCATCTAAATTTTTCAAGGTCTACGAAAAATGAAAAAAAGTCATGGATAGTTCTCGTTTACCATAAAAATTTGTAACGGGGGAAGAAAAGAGTGAAGGGGAAAAGTAGGCGAGGGCGGAATAGGAGTTGGAGTGACCTTTCGAGTGGAGAATAAGGAGTAAGCGTGGGTCTAGTCACCCATACATGCCCCCACTACGAGCAGGACGAAGAAACAATAGCAAGGCCTGACGTTCCATACAAAAGATAAAGATCTTCGGCAGTTCATCGCAAACAACTTAAACTATAACAGGTAGTGAGCATTCATCTACTCCAGAAGAGGCCTAGGTTTTAAATGACATCACGTTCCTAACGTACTAGAGCTCTAACATTTGAGTTTCTCTAACATTCTACGGATCCTATCAAATATTATAGCCGGGGGACCTTTGTAATTGACCGTGATATGAGTTAAAAGGATTACCAGATGAGGACACGGCCTGATTGAGGAGGGCTTGAAACTTTCTCAAAGTGAGGTTCTCCAGGAAGTCAACAACTATCTTACGCTTCACATGAAGACACAAGCACACGTAATGAGCAGACAAAATTGTAAAAGGAAGAAGAAAATCCAATTGACACAAAGCAAAATCTGCAAGCGATATTGATTATCCTAACTTGTTAAGCTTAACTTAGGATCTAAATCAATATCAAATTCTTGCAAGTATAAACGTTATGTAACAAACAATGAAAGTCGAAGTTACATCAACACATCCCCTTCTGGCTTGGCTTTCGCATGGGTCATGTGCAGAACCAGGTGTAAATGGCAGATACCAAATGCAGACCCGGTAAAAGTACCCTCAAGCATGCTGCTTTAAAAGTGACTTGGCTATTACGACAGTGGAATACGATACAGATACGGTGAGGAAAGGGGTTTGAGCACTACCACATACACAAACACACACAGACACGCAGAGTGAGAGATGCCAATCAACTTTTTCAGACTTATTAGTCGCAATCTACTGTTTCCCATCTGTCTCTAAATAAATTCGTAACAAAAAGGCACTGCACAACACCTCCAACTATCTGTGCACCAAATCAAACACAGCAACGATCATAACAAACTATCTACACATGCAGACTTTTGCAATCATCTACACAGCCAAGAATAGCTACCGTGATAAGCACTCTGCTGCAAAAGAATTTCTTCAGCCTCCTGTACTCATCGCTCTCTCTACATTACCATTTCTCGCCTCATAATCATTTAACATCTGGACTCCTACACTAGATGAAAGGGGAGGTTAGAAATTATTATTCCAAATCCTTAGCCCTAATTAATTCAATAACATGCATGAATACAATGCTGCCAACAGCAATAATGTCAATTCCTGACCCCAAGAATCTTAGACATCTTGACCAAAGAGGCAAAGATGCTTCTGTTTTACAAGTTCATCATCTTGCATCCGAGACATAAAAAATTGGTCAAAAACAAAAGCTGGAAATGCTCCGTGGATGCATCACCACAATGTCATTCATTTGTGCAACTAGATACTCCCTCCGGCCAGATATACGTGTCATGCTTTCAAAAAGGTCAAATCATGTAATTAGTTTTTTATCCACATTATTGCTCAAATCATATAATTAGTTATCTATTATCGCTCCATCCATTTGAATTTTGCGAAGATGGTAATTTGAGACTGTCTTTTCAAAGATATAGTCAATACTTACTTTGTGTGAGTAAATTATATAGTCAAATTTAAACTTTCTTAAAGTATGCGCCAAATTGACTATAACACATAAATTGGGATGCAGCAAGTACATATCACAAAAGAACACCAGATGAGAAGAAAAACTGAATATGTTTACGGAGAAATTGGTGGACCAAATAAATGCAGCATATATGTCACACTGGACAATTAACATGGGCAACTTTCTTCCAAGAATTCCAAAATCCATTATAAACACAACTTATCCATCAGGAAGGGTATCAACTAAACTAAATACTAGCCCTAGCAAGATTTATCAAATTAAGAAAGTAAATCTAACAAAGAGAGCAGAGATTCTTCATATGAAGAATATACAACATACATAAATGTTCTACTTAATTAGATTCATACAGTTTCATGGGAACATTATGGAAACAGAAGACTTCCCATTGGGCAGCTGAACCAACAGAGAAATCTTAAAAATAGAAGTAACCAAAAATTCTAGCCATTTGGACTGACCTTTCTTCCACTCTCAGACCTTTGCTCCAGCAGGCTTGAAACAGCCAATCTTGCACAATGCAGCTGATCTCATCATATCTCCAAAGCTGCCACCAGTGGATTCCAACAGTCAAGGAAGGAGTTTTCCAATTTGTATGTAATAGGCTAATATTGCCCCAAAATTTATGATAAAAAACTTGTAGAAAAAAACAATTACAGTCAGTTAAGTTTAACCCAACCGATCAATGCTGTTCCGGGCTTTTTCTGGCTGCTCTGCATTGTTATTTGATTTTTCAGCAAGATCCCCACTTTTTCTCAATCTTTCTCTCTTATCAACGCTAGTTCTTGATTTCTCTTTTCGGTCTGTGCTCGCTCTGGACTTCTCTCTCTGGTTGGTACTGGTCCTAGACTTCTCTCTTTGGTCGGTACTGGTCCTAGGCTTCTCTTTCTTATCTGTGCTCGACCGGGACCTACAATCCATGCTGTTTCGCAGATTGTCCAAATGGTCTGTATATGGAACCAATCCATTTCTCAGATTTGGTGATTTCTCAATAGTTGCTATGAATTTCTTCAGGTGCTTAATGTACTGGGGATAAAGCTCCAAGTCACAATGGTTACCACCATCAACCCATAGTGGCTCATACTTCTCCTTGCATAGCTCCCACAGCTGCTTACCGTGAGAACAATCAACAACATCATCAGCAGTTCCCTGTATAAGCAAAACGTACAAGTATTAGGGCAAAGAAAACTTTCAATGAAAAATTTCAACAGGAGAAGATGACAAACATCCTTTAAAATTCGCATTAGAAAGCAAATATACTTACATGTATTACCAAAACAGGGCATTGAACCAACGGCATTTTATCAATATTCTGCATCATTCAAGTGCAGTTATCAGTATATCTGCGATACCATTAGTAAACAATAACATTAGATTTGTGTCCATCATAATGGGAAAGACAAAATTTACCTTATATATGTCAAACCAGTATGTGTGCTTCACTGGGTACATGACTCGTATTCCAGACAGTATTGGACTGTGAAGAACCACAGCCCTTAACCTTGGTGAACGAGACGCCAAATCTAAAGTGGGTCCACTTCCAACAGACTGCCCATATAATATTATGTCTTCATCTTTCACCCCATATTTCTCCTGAAGGCATCCATATGCAGCTTCTATGTCTGTGTAAGTGTTCTGCTCACTTGGCTATTCAATAATGTAAAAAAGTTTAGAATCATTCATAACCTAATCTGTGATGAAAGCAGTCAAACCTAACATTATCCTACCTTGCCAGTAGACCTTCCATACCCAGAATAATCATATCTGCCCACAAAAATATAATAAGTTAGAAAAGCAATTTGAGATTTCATGCTTAATTTCAAAGTTCAAGCCTCATTTCTCTGTCTACTTTCACTAACTGATTGAACTGGATCGAAATACTATCTTTTGCCAATAATGATAATCGGAAGAACAATTCAAGTTTTGCAACAAAAATGCTGGCAATGGGAATAATATTTTGACCGATTCAGAAAATTCTAGAAACAATTAAAAGATAACTTTATAAATAAATAATCGTCAACAGCTTCAATTTCAAGCAAGTCTTTCCTTGCCTCATTAGGTGCTAATGCTCAAAGTGCTTAATCCAGACAGTTAATTAGTCATTGTCAACAACTTAGATTTCTAACAGCTTAAAAGTACTCACTATGAACTGTGTCAAACACAAGATGATCTCTCAATCAGTCAATGGGCAGCTGAATTTGCATCACTTAGCCTCAAACAAACACAACTCAAACATCAAAATTCCATCTTTTCTCACACACACATAAATGTACATAGACCCAATAAATGATCCAGCACTGGAAGCTTCACAAAAAAATAAATAATGATAATCTTTCAATTACTTTCACGCACAAGCACGGACATATTCATAATATAGGCAAATTAAATATAGAGATAGCGATACACACCCCATCAAATTGACGCGAAGATGGAGGCTAAGTTCAGTGAACAAGTCATACATCTGGCCAAGATCGGCGGCGTTTCCGTGTGAATACAGCAGCGTGAGCTTCGCTGCCGGATTCTTGACGTAAACCGCCACAATCTGAGTCCCTCTCTTCGTCGCCAGCCTCAACACATCCACGTTGTCCCTCTCCGCCACCTCCGTCATCCTCAGCTTCCCCTTCCCCTTCCCCTCCTCCTCCTCCTCCTCCTCCTCCACCCCATACGACGGCGGATTCGGCGGAAAGAACGCAAACTTCGCCGCCATCGTTGACGTCATCGCCCCCATCCCTATTATAATTACTGTTATTCCAAACCAATCACTTATACATACATATAAATACAAGAGCAAACCAAAAACTAATTCAAAATTAAATTACAAATAAAATTAAACGCGCTTAAATATTGCTTTCTGATTCTAAGGTTTGAGAAATAGGGGAATGATGGTGATGGAGATGAAGCTTCTTCATATATGTGTTTGAATAATTTTGATCTTTAGGCTTCTTCTTATAATGTTTATTTCCATCTACGTACATGGGGGTATTAAATTATGCGTCGAGTGTGTTCTTGTTAAAGACGTATAGAGATACAGGTATGTGTATGTATAGATTTGCGGTGGCGGGTGAGATACTAGAGGTGTTTCCGGCGTTTAAAAGGAAGAAACCACGTGTGGAATACTAGTTTAAAGATACTGGGTTGTACGGAGGAACAGTTTTTCTGCTTTGTCTTAGGGACGCGTGGCGCTGTAGGGTGATTTTTTGTACCTTTTCTTTTGTGTATTTTTTATCTTTTAGTATAAATGTTTTACTAGATTATGAATAGGTTATGAAGTGTATAAGAAAAAGGCAGTTAAATATTTTGAATATGTCAAAAAATTAATATTTTTCCCCTCCCACTTAATGACATTTTATCACTAATCAAAGTTACTCTACCTTTCATTCACTTTACTTGTAGAGAGACATACTGAAAAAAAGTTTTCATTTAAATTTAAACTGATGATTTAAGTCTCTTTTTAAAAGACAGTTCATTTGACATTTATATATATATATATATGTATGTATGTCTTCATTATCAATTGCATATTGTCAACGTTATATCTACTTAAACGTTGAGACTCTCTTTCGAAAGTAAAATTACCACCTATTTGTTGAAAGAATAAATGATCACTCCTAAATATAACTGTAATCTTATATATGATACCACCAAACGTACTTTAATACTTCCATCTGCAAATGTATTGAAATTTTTTCCTTCAAAGCCCAGCCTTCAAATTGATGACCAACCTGCTTTTGATTTCTTACCTTTCTCTATTAAATGAAAAAAATAATAGATACTTGCAACCAACTCAATGATGAAGTCTAGCAAATTTGGTCACACATATATACAAGTAAAACTTGTGATGGTTTGAGTTCATTATTTATTGCTCTCTCTATTTTGATTCGAATTTTTTTAACTTAAACTGATATGACAATTAAGAAAATAGTTGAAAGTGGTCAAAATATTTAAACTGATATGACAATTAAGACAATTTAGGAGATTAAGGTATACAAAGGTCCACATATTATTATTATTATTATTATTTGTTTTTCAAAATATTAAAAAATAAATGGGAGACTTGTGAACACAAAGAGTTATGTTTAATATATCTTATTGTTTATATATGGTGTATAAAAATTTCTACATAAGACATGTTAAAGTAATTCAAAAAAAATGAAGCATTCAATTTAAAAAGGAACACGTATTTGGCAAATACAATATTTTTATCAACCCAATACAATATTTTTATCAACCCTGCAGGCACTGTATACACTATAGTTGCATGAGGTTTTGCGTGTGGCTATAGGTGACGAATAGATCTGGCACCAGGCAACTTTTGTGTGGTTAGGGCAAGTTTAATGGGGATTTTAAAATATAAAATTTTTTATTTTTGGGTATTTTTGTATTTTTTTAGAGCTTTATACCTAAAAAGTAGCACTATTGAATATTTTGGAGTTTGTGATTCTATTTTGGCATTTTTTAACTCAAAAGTGGTGAATCTTACATACTTTTTTCATAAATAATGTTACTTTTTAGGATATGAGGTTCTAAAAAAATACAAAAAATACCCAAAAATAAAAAAATTTATATTTTAGAACCCCCTATTAAAAATAGCCTTAAGCGTCAACATTAGGCTGTTTTAGGACATGGGATTTTGGAGTGCTCGAAAAATACGTATTCAGCAGCGTTTGGATTAGACTGTCCAGGGCTGGAAGGATTCGCCCATTGAAAATGAATTGACTTTATAATATTATATTATTAATTTAAAACGAGAATTATATTATTAAATCAAATGATTACTATTAATTTAGAATGTTAATTGCGTTAGAAAGTAACTCAATTATTTTTATTAAATTTAGTTTCTCAATGAAACGTGCCGTCTTAATTACTCTTTGTTTTGATGGGTGTCACTGATGAGAAGGTGGATTACCTAAAGTGCCCTTAAATTAATCCAAAACACCAACTCAAAGATGAGCAAAGAAAAAACTTGAGTTTTCAACCTTACAATGATAGGCAAGTCAGGTACTGCATATTTAAATGACGAAACAGAATAGTTGCTTTCGACATTATTAAACTTTCATAGGATAGACACATATATGTTTTTTACCTTATGCACGGTCAGGAGATATCAGTTAAATCCTGAATTAATTCATTATATTCAAGTATTTTTGAAGAACGAAAAATGTTATGCTAGTATATCAAACGAAAGATCTGATATTATTGGCTTACACAAACTCAAACTTCTAATCAAACATAGACTTTACAGATGGTACTTAGTCCTTGTGTTGCCCTAATCTGCCACTAATAACATAGTCAGATGCATCGCGCATAATTTTGAATACAATAAATAATTAAGAGGCTGAATGATCGGTGCAGAGGAGAGTAAGGACATCAAAATTTCAAATGCTTTAAGTTCATTAGAAGCTAAGTCAACCTAAACTTTTTTGCCATTTAAGTAACCTTTTAGGCAGGCGTGAATTTAGGACTTTTGTTCAGTAGGGATTAAATTAATTTTCATGCTAAAAATAATTTAAATATATATATATTTTCCAAAAAAAAATTAGTATGAATGGAGACTACAGCCCCCGCTCGCCATCAAATGGCTATGCCACTGCGTTTAGGTGTATATTTTCTATCTTTCGCTACTGGTGACCACAAAGCAAAAGAATAAAGAGGAGGAAGATGGATAGCGATGGTTACTAATAATCAGTTGGCGGATATGATCATCATCAAACGCGGAGTACAAGCAGCAGATACTATATTTGAATTAAACTACGAAACTATTTCTGACACGACCATTAACGGATAGAAATTATGGTCCAATAATATATTTGGGCTTTTAGTTGGTGGAAATAATGAACCGTAGAGTACAAGAAAGCATTTTAACAAAAAAAAAAGAGTACAAGAAAGCATGCATAGAGAGTTTTCAGAGAAAAATAATCCACCTGTAGTACCGTACGATACCGAAGAAATTGGACCACGACGTACATGGTGGCCAGGGATATATTCAAGCTTCAATTTCGGCTGCAAATTGGACCACGACGTACATGATGGCGATATATCCAAGCTTCAATTACGGCTGCAATCGAGTCTGAACCTGGCATTGCTTCCGCAACGTTAATGTAATAATTAACGTTATTTTAACATGTCAACTAAACATTCACGTTAAAAGTGGTATTTGAATGTGAAAATTAAAGTGAAATATAGCAATGCTCTGATGACGATATATCCAAGCTTCAATTACGGCTGCAATCGAGTCTGAACCTGGCATTGCTTCCACAACGTTAATGTAGTAATGGCACACGGTTTTGCATGATGAAGATGACAAACTGTTTTTTCAATCTTTAAAAAATACCCAAAAATAAAATAAAAATAGAGCTTAGCCAAAATTCAATCCACACCCACGTCCAAGCCTCAATCCGGGCAGGCACGCGCACTTGTACTGTGGGGGACTACGCTTCTCCACTAAAAATGATATCAACATATATATCAATCAATTAATATATCTTAAATTTCTTATTCATCTTTAATTCATTTTCGACATGTAAATATACCTCGTTTACCTTTTCCGAATAAAGAACGTGTTGGTACCCGGATTTGCCCACTAAACCGAGTAGGGCTGGCTCAAAATTTGAGCAAAAGTGTTTTTTCACCATGTCATAAGTGACTTCATCACTATGTGAAATTTACATGCACATTAAAGGCGGACAGGTTAGACTAATCGTCCACCAAACTAATCATAAATATGCTGAATGATTGGTTCCAGTTATCATCGCATCGTCTAAAAAGAGAATGAGAGCAAGGATAACATGTACGTACTACGTACGTACGAAAATAGTAAATGCCCAACAAGAAATTAAAATCAAAGTAGTAGCTGCATGGTATGTTGTTAAGACTGTCTTTACCAGAATCTCTAAAATAGGTAAAAGCAGGTGACCTTGTACCATATGGAGTTTTATACATTTTCGTCTAACTACAGCTTTACGATGATTTGATATATATTTAAATAGTAGGGACGAGCTTATTTGCGCATGCAATTCATATCAATGCACTTCTACTATAACCATTATTGTACCGAATTTGTTTATCTTGTAAATCATAAAATACAAGCCTCGCGAAGCCTTATACGGGACCCAACTAGTTTGAGAATAGTTTATACAACAGAAATAATCTTGAATTTCTTCATTGCTAATATTAGGATGAAACATCGAGAGACTATCTGGCTAGCCTACTTACCTCAATGCCTAGCCAGTCTTCTTTCCTATCACTGGTTTCTAAGCGTTACAAGCCGTGAAAGATCGCATTGAACTAAAGAGGAGGAGGAATTTTTTCTAGATTCCTCATCAACTTTGAACAAACTGTTTAATAGTCTTTGGAATGCAAACAGAGGAATCATTAAAACAATGAGCTGCAATTGTCCTATTCAAACTTTCAGTAAGATGGTAACCATCCCAGAAGTAGTGTGTTTATCTGCGTCCACACAAGGCAATAGGTGTGGAATACATCCCGATGTCCCATTCGTCGATGAGGATTTCCCCTTTTTTGCAATCAGTTTCGCTGCAGCACCCGCTGCTCTAGCTAATTGTCTACCATTTCCAAGTGTGATTTCTGTTAAGATAGTCTCGATTTGTTCCTATCTTTTAGCTATCAGTTTATATCCTTTGTAGAGTGTACAGATTACATACAAATCATATCTAGGTTCCTAACTACTGTAAATGTCTTATTGTTGTAAATCACCTATTGTATTCTCTATATTAGTCAATGAACGTATGTGCTTTGGGTGGGCAATTCTAAACTTACATGGTATCAAGAGCTTAGATTTTTTTTTCCAAACACTTAAACTCCTAAACATATTGTTCTTTCCTCTCATATATGATTCTATGGCTGAGAAGACCGATACATCCGCCACTGCTTCTACTACCACCACTGCTGCTCCTCTTCCTCTTCCTACTGTCAAACATATCCCTCAGGAAATTTCTCTTAAGCTTGGGTCTGATAATTTCCTACTATGGAAAACCCAAATTCTTCCGGTTCTCCGCTGCCATGGCCTTCTTGGTTTTCTTGATGGCACGATTATTAAACCGACTTCAGATCCTGATGCTATTGCTCAATGGATCAGACTTGATCAGATTGTTCTTGGCTGGCTTTTGGTATCACTTTCCGACTCCGTGCTTTCTCAAGTGGTTGATAAGAGTACTGCCCGTGATGTTTGGGTTACTTTGGAAGTCATGTATGGCTCCCAATCACGAGCACGCATTCAACAAATCAAAACTGAGTTGCAAACTCTTACCAAAGGTACCCAATCGATTCATTCATATGTTCAACATGCCAAATCTCTCGCCTTAGCTCTTGCAAGTGCTGGCAAGCCTGTTGAAGATGATGATTTGATTCTTTGGACCCTTCGTGGACTAAGTTCAGAATATGATCCTATCGTGGCCGCAATTAATTCACGTCCAACTTCTCCTACCTATGCTGAAGTTTGTGGATTACTCTTAGACTATGAGATTCGTCTCATTGCATCTGCTGCTCTACTTGCTAAATCAGCGATCGTTGCACCTGTTTCTTCTTCCTCAGCACCGCAACGACATTCTGCAAATTATTCAACATCACAATTGTCTTCTTCTAGGCCTCCACAGTCTGGTCGTTCCAATCGTGGTCGTCGAGGGGGTCGTGGTTCTGCACGGGGACGTGGCAGAGGTTCTCAATCATCCCAGCAATCCTCTTATAGTGGTTCTTCACAAGTGGTTTGTTATCGCTGCGGGTATCCCTACCACAAGGCTAATAACTGTTGGGCTCCGGAGGAAGCTGTTAATGCAGTTTCTAAAGCTCTCAATGCGGTTCATATAACTAATCCTGATGATCCTCAATGGTATCTTGATACAGGTGCCACTCATCATATGACTTCCGACGACTCTCCAGTATCCGGTAAGACTCCTTATCTTGGACTCGACACTGTTATGATTGGTAATGGTCTTGGGCTTCCCATTACTCATATTGGCTTAATTCCTATATCTCTCTCAAATGGCCTTACTTTGCATTCTAATGTTTTGGTTGTGCCAACTCTTGCTAAACGCTTATTATCAGTAGCTCAGTTTACTCGTGAACATAATTGTTGCTTTATTTTCACTCCTACTGGCTATTGTATAAAGGATCTGAAGACAGGGCAGCTTCTGCATCAAGGACAGATTGATGGTGGTCTTTACACTTTTCGTTCCTCAAATAAAGCCGCATTCTCTGCTTCTAAAGCTACTGGTGACGTGTGGCATGCTCGCTTTGGGCATCCTTCGGCAAGCATCTTTTCCAGACTTAGTAAACTCTTATCTATAGCATCACATTCAGTTTCTTCTAGCCCTTGTGGTAGTTGTCAGTTAGGCAAGAGTAGGCGTCTGCCTTTTGATGTTCCTGTTTCTCGTTCTAATAGCTTGCTTCAAATAATACATTGTGATGTATGGGGTCCAGCCCCAATTACCTCAGTTGAAGGTTTTCGCTATTATTTAATTTTGGTGGATGACTTTAGCAGATTTACATGGTTCTATCCGCTCGCTCGCAAAGCAGATGTTATTACTATTTTTCCGACCTTTATTGCTATGGTTGAAAATTTATGTCATGCTAAGATTACTTATGTGCAAAGTGATGGCGGAGGGGAATTTCTCAATCACTCCATTTTCAATCTTTTTCATAAGCTAGGTATTATTCATCGTGTCTCATGTCCGGGTACACTAGAACAAAATGGCGTTGCTGAACGTAAGCATCGCCATATCGTTGAGACTGGTCTTACTCTCTTGGCTCATAGTGGTTTATCTACACATTTTTGGCATCATGTTTTCTCCACAGCAGTATATATCATCAACAGGTTGCCTACTGCTTTATTACAATATAAATCACCTTATGAGATCTTATATGGACACTTGCCAGATTATCAATTTTTGCGCATATTTGGTTCACTTTGTTATCCATGTCTTCGGCCTTTTGGATGTCGCAAACTGGATTTTAAGACATGTCCCTGCATCTTTCTTGGCTATAGCCTATCTCATAAAGGCTACAAGTGTTACGATCCGCACACTCAGAAGATATATATTTCTCGTCATGTGGTATTCGATGAAAATAATTTCCCAGCGACAAAAACTATTACTCCTGCGAAGTCGCAACCATTATTTCGCTTCCAGCGTTTTCTGTCAGATCTTCTTGATGGATTGTTAAACTCACAGTTGTTGACTTCTCCTTCTCAATCAACTGATAATTCGCCTATTCCATCAATTAACGAGCAGCGATTGTCTTCATCTTCAGTGTTACGAGGATCACCTACAAGTGGGCCAACTATGCCTTCTATTTCTTTGGATTCTGCTGATGATGACTTAAATGTTTCTCTACAACATGACAATTCTGTTGGGTACCAATCTACCATGGAAAAATCTTCTGAACAACATTTCTTATCTGCTCCAGCAAATGAGTTTCAACGCACTCATCACATGATCACTAGAAACATGGATGGCACGAGAAAACCACGTACCTTTGTTGCTACTCGATATCCAATTGCTACTTGCTTACTGGCATCAACTTCAAGCCTTCCTCTTGAGCCTTCATGCTACACGCAAGCCTCTAAAGATCCCAATTGGCTTGCCGCCATGTGAGATGAATTCAATTCTCTTGTCCAGAATAAAACGTGGTCTCTCGTGCCCCATTTTACGGATATGAACATTATTGGATGTCGCTGGGTTTACAAGATTAAGCAAAAATCTGATGGCACACTAGAGCGCTACAAAGCTCGACTCGTCGCTAAAGGGTATACTCAACAACCTGGCAAAGATTATGGTGATACCTTTAGTCCAGTCGTTCTCCCTGCTACCATTCGATTAATTTTGTCATTGGCCATCACGAATAATTGGGAGCTTCGACAACTGGATGTTAAGAATGCGTTTCTTCATGGGGATTTAGCCGAAACTATATATATGATGCAACCACAAGGCTTCATTGATTATATGCATCCAGAGTATGTGTGCAAATTGCATAAGTCATTGTATGGCCTTAAGCAAGCTCCTCGTGCCTGGTATAAAAAATTTAGCTCATTTCTTCTCTCATGTGAGTTCTCTCATTCTCAGCATGACACATCTCTCTTTGTACGTCATTGTCCCACTCATGTAATCATGCTCCTTATTTACGTTGATGACATACTTATTACTGGTAACTCTCAAAATGAAACATCCAAATTCATTAATCTTCTATCTGCCACTTTTGTTATGAAGGACTTAGGTCCACTACATTACTTCCTTGGCTTGGAAGTACTAAGGCATTCTACTGGTCTTCTTCTCACACAAACTAAGTACTCAATCCAGCTCTTACAACAGTTCGGCTTGGACGGTGTGAAACCAGTTGTAACTCCAATGTCAGGTGCACGGTTAAACTCAACTGATGGAGATCTCTTACCCGATGCATCTATTTTTTGTCAACTTGTCGGGGCATTGCAGTACTTAACAATGACAAGACCTGACATCTCTTATGCTGTTAACTCCGTTTGTCAATTCATGCATACGCCACGGACAACTCACTTTATTGCTGCAAAACGCATCCTCCGATATATCAAAGGAACCCTTCAGCATGGTCTTCTTCTTCGTCCGTGCTCAACTTTTCACTTACAAGGGTACAGTGATGCAGATTGGGCAGGCTGTCCTACCACTAGACGATCAACCTCTGGATTTGCAGTTTATCTTGGGCCTAATCTTCTTTCTTGGAGCTCTAAAAAGCAGTCTACTGTCTCCAAATCGAGCTCCGAAGCTGAATATCGTGCTATTGCGTCCCTTGCTTCGGAACTTTTATGGTTTCTTCATCTAGGTTCGTTCATGCGGCTCAAGCTCGACGGTGTACCTAGCATTCACTGTGATAATGTTAGTTCCATTTATATGGCCTCTAATCCCGTTATACACAATCGCAGTAAGCATATTGAGATTGACATCCATTTTGTCCGGGAACGGGTTAGTGATGGTACGTTTTAGATTCGGTATGTTAATTCTGATGATCAGACGCCGGACATTTTCACCAAGCCTCTTTATCGTCCTCGTTTTGCATTTCTCCGTGACAAGTTCTCTGTTGTTCCTCCACCATAAGCTTGTGGGGGGGTGTTAAGATAGTCTCAATTTGTTCCTATCTTTTAGCTATCAGTTTATATCCTTTGTAGAGTGTACAGATTACATACAAATCATATCTAGGTTCCTAACTACTGTAAATGTCTTATTGTTGTAAATCACCTATTGTATTCTCTATATTAGTCAATGAAACGTATGTGCTTTGTGTGGGCAATTCTCAACTTACAATTTCTATGTTATGTATGGCCGATATGTGTTGTATAACTTATACTTCTCTTGAATAAATAAATAAAATGTTAGAGATTACCAACCATAATTTGTAGGATTTAACACTTATATATAAATAATTTTCTTGAGTAGAAGTTAAATTATATTTTTAAACTAAAAATAACATAACAATATATAATATATATTCAAAAAAAATTGGGGTAAGTGGGTGCTGCAACCTCCACTTACTTCTTACTACATCTGCCAGTGTATTAAGTTGTCTTAAATTTCATCTCAAGTACTACTCTTAATGAATATCAAAAGTCATTTTATATAAGGAAAAACATTAGTATGTCGTTTTTCTAGTAAATCTAAAAACGCTTATGATATATTGGAATATTTATTTTATATGATACTTAATTACCTATTTTGTGATCGCAATCCCAGTTTCGGTCTTCTTTGGGCATAAACGTCCTTATTTGAATTTGCTTCTTCATTTACAATAATGTTATACACATGAAAAAACTCACCAAGATCAGTAGAAAAAGTTTATTCATCATGGTTTGCTTCAGTTCCCTTAAAAGAAGAAAGTTAAAAACAAGAGACGAAGAAAAATATATGTTGGTGATTGAGCTACAACTTTTTCGAATTTAAAGAAGGTCTAAGTTAATTTTATATCATTTTTAAAAAATATTGTTACACACTCTGAGATAAAAGCGGGGTGCACAAAAAGAAAGTAGAAAATAAGGGTTCATTGATGCATGGGGTGTAACGGATGAGATATATCTTTTAGTAGCGAAGATGACAATACTTTAAAAAATGAATTAAAAATATTTAAGCTGACGAAAAACATGCATATTTGAAGTCTTTTACGATCTAGCAGATCTATTCAATTACGCAGAAGATTATACACCAAGTGTTTGTAACCGCCATTCTTGTTGTGTTGCAAATTGTACGTTATCGTATGCCGTGGCATAAAATTAAAGGCAACCATCCAAACCCCCTCCCCCATGCAGAAATCCCGTGTACTAGAGATTGACTACACTGAATGCGAGTGTTACGTCTAATAAAATGCGCAAGCCTGGTAGAAATTATAGTTTTATTACAACTCGATTAAAATTGAAGAAATTATTGTTATGTGATTAAAGACAATTAGACAAAACACCATTAAAGTATTAAGTATAGTTGGCGCTTCAGAAGCGCCGAGAATCACTTTTGTTTTGTATAGTTGCTAAGTAAGCAAATGATTCGTCAAAGTGCAAAAAATTGTACACATAATTACAAAGATCTCAATCTCAGGACAAAAATCATTAGAGTACCAAGAGATTAATGTTCCACTCTGCTATGATATGCCTGTTAAGTAAGCTATTAGTATTTCCTAACCCTATCACTAACCACCCTGTACTTAATAAATACCAGTGTCGCGAATAGGTTTGAATATCAAAGAAGTCCTTGAGATACCCCAGAGGATGCCACTGGTACAGGAATTTCCCGGCTCTCTTTCTCTTTGTTTTTCTTCTTGGTGAATTTTTCAACTTTTGTTTTTGTTTTTTTTTTTTTAATTCAAGGAGATTTAAATCATTTTGTATCATTTAAGATGTCAGACATGAAAATTGGTCTCGAGACCTCTCGTATCTAAAACGAGAATCATAACACTAGACCAAAGCTGGGTGGAGAGAGAAGAAAAGAAAAAAAAAAGGTATTATAATAAAGGTATTTTTGTCTAAAAATTAACATATTTAAGAAAAAATATGAATAATCGCATCTCATGAATGTGAAATACACTCTGTTAAAATAGACAGATTTTTTTTTAAAAATTTTACAGAAGGAGTGTTGTACTGAGTTTAACAAAGCACACGAGTCTTGGGCAATTTTTAGACCATTATAGGGAGGTCTTACTCAATTTTAGACTAACACAAGGGGGTCCTCTGCATTTCACTCTTCTAATTACGAGTATAAAATGGCTTAAAATCATCCCAAGATCTTGTTCTGAAGTAGTCCTACTTTTTGGTTCCTTAGTCTTGGTAAAACGCTCTATGAACGTATAAGTCTTGATGTTAGAAATGTATACCCTTCATATTAAATTACGCATAATTTACCTTAGTAAATAAATGGAGATTAATTATATATGTCAATTTGAGAGAAGTTTATTCACACGCATAAGAAAATTGGAGAAAGATACGGGATGATATTTTCCCAATTCTACATATATAGATCTAGTGGCAAAATTAATGCATTTAATATTTGATCCGTTTCACAACTTTTCACACACACTAACATTATATTGCCATTTATTGCTTTTTCTATTTTGTTAACTCTGCATTTTCCATTTGTAAAACAAATTTAAATCCTTCCTGGCCTATTTGCAGATAATGGGACACTAAAAATTTACTACATTTGACTCACTTATAAATTTGATGAGTGATTTGATATACTTTAATGTGATACAGGTATCGTGATGAGTGATTTGATATTCTTTAATGTGATAAGATATCATTATGAAAAAAAATTTATACCTTGCTGAAAATTTGCTGGAATCCGTTAAGAATATGATATCGTCTCCATCACACGCACTTGATTATTGATATTGCAGAAATGAGTTTAATTGGCCGGATTTGATGTTCTTTATGTAGAGGAATTAGTGGGTGTTCTCAAATAGAGATTTGTAATTAACAGAGTGTTTGAAATTTTTTGTGGTGTGAAATTCATTTAATTTATAAATGAATTCTTTGAGGATTTATATTTAAAAATAAATTTCCTTATTTGGAACAGGAAAACAACATTAAGTCAATTATAAGATTTGAAAATATATTTATTGTATGTATTCTTTTTATGTCCCTATATTTTGAAATTTTGACAGAAAAATATATTCCATAAATATCACTAATCAGTTTTAGAATTAAATTTAATTAACTAATATTAATGAATAAATAACACAAATAAATAATTTGTGATTTTAGATGACTAATTAAGCATGTTAAGATTATTTAAAATTAACGATAAATGAATAAATAACTTATAATTTGGGCTTTTAATTTGAAGACCAAAAAGAAGTTTGGATTAAAAAATATGAAAATAAATTTATTATGAAGAAACTTGCAAGAAGAATAAGAAAAAAAATAATTAAATAGGAAATGAGAGCAAAAGACTAAAAGCAATAAAAAAGAAAAAAAAATTATAGGACAGTTTAATCTTTAAAAGATGACTGACTAATTTTATGGTTTGAAATTGCAAATTCTACCTATTGAATAAGAATTTGGGTAAAGTTTGAGTAAACCCAAGATTTGCAAATCTTGGATTTCTATTTTTTTAAAGAGGTTCTTCCAAACACAAAAAGTTGGATTTACAAATGAATTTTACAAAATTTTATGAAATTCATTTGTTCCAAATACTATATAAATGAGATTGACTTTTGCTAAAATCTGTTATTATATAAAATCTGTTTTCCAGAATATGATTAAGAGAAATTAAAACTTTTTTTTTTCCTTCCAACTTTACATGAGCCGAACAATTTGTTTCATCATCAACACCAATTTTAAATAATTTGATCATATGTACCTTTATATCATTATATTTTCCTTTCTAACAAAAGTTCATTTCCAAAACATCTATACTCCCAATTCAACATTCACAACCCACTTCCACAAATAACCTGTACACTTTTTCATAGCTCCTCTAAACTTAAGGCTTTTCTTCCCAGGAGTGCACATTCAATATGAAACTTGTTATTTTTTCAATTCCATTTCTATCAACACTTCACTTATGAAAAATTCAGGGGCTTGGTGATAATTTATTTCTCTCTAAATGTCCTATAATTTTTTCTGGTAGAGGGTTGCCAATCATATAGCTAAGTTCTGCTAAACTGATTCTTCTCCACTTTTTCACAAAGTCTCTCACAAATAAAAAAATAATTTATGTAACTGACTGCAGAGATTTTACTGATAATTTACAAAAGGATTGTGGACTAACTGGTATTATCATAATCTTAATCCTAACAACTAACAAATTAGAAAAAGTCTAAAGTAACAATAGGACCAAGAAAAATAAAAAATAAAAAGTGAAAGCAAAATACCAATCTATAGCAATTAGGGCCGCACGGTTCCTTTTTTGCATCCGAAAAGTGGGACTACAGTTGGTTTTTAGCCTAATTAAAGTTAAAGACAAAGTAAGCAAACTATTGAATTTCCACAATCAACTCTATAAGGGAATATGATTAGCTTACAGGAAAGATTAGATCCTGTGAACATTCATGCAATCTGCAATCAAAAACTTGCCAACAGAAAAGAGGAGGATCATATTTAGCAGAAATATTTAAGAGATGTAATCTATAGAAAGGAGAATAAACATATATGGCTAATGGTGGCCAAAGAAAAGGAAGATTAAACATGTGAAGCTTACATAACATCGACGACAAAACAAATTGTCAAATGAATCCAAAGCTACTTCAAGATTCTTGTCCAAATACAAACTTAGAGTTCCTTCAGTATTCCCACACTTATTGAAGAAGTCTCTTCTTTGATAAGATCTTCATATCTTGCCTATATAAGATGTTTGATGGTGGTTTATCTCTGTAAATCCAGCAAAAAAAAAAAAAGGGAAACAGCTGGACCAAAGTATTACAGTATGACCTGTTTTTGTTAGGTAGTTAATCTAAGTTAAAGATAATAAATAAAACTAAACCTTACGAGACTTGAATACCTTAATTTCACAAGGGTTTCTGGATAAGCACGTGGCCAATAAATGTAACATAGCATCAGACAATCCAACTTCTTTGATAGTAATTCGAGCAAATTAAGGAGTATGTGATGAGACGTTTGCTCTGCACCAGTGCCCAAAGAAGCATAGATCTTGAAACAGAACTCGTGCTTCTAGCTTGGGCCATTTCCTGGAAAATTTCAACATGTACTAATAGGTTAAACATAGATCTTGAAACCAAAAAAAGAAAGAGGGTAACACATTAATAAAACAATTAAAGCATGCATTAAATTGTTGAAGTAAGAAAGATCTTCTAACACTCTGAAAACTCCAAACCTCTGTTGCGTCTACGCTTTAAAACTCCAAAACTTAATACAGTAGATCACATCCCAAAACCACAGAACCTCGACATGAAATCATATCATCAAACAAATTAGTACTACCTAACCTTGCAACTAAAATAAATTCGCAAGTCAAACAATCACTTCAGTACTCTTTCCTTTTTTTTCAATAAGCATTCATCTGCTGATGCTTCCACTTCACAGCACGCAAAAAATTATTTCCAAAATAAATACAAAATTAGCTAAAAATCTGAAAAACTAACAATGAAGGACATCACTAAATTAGTTGAAGTAAATCACCACATAACCAAAAAAAAGGCAACATATCAAATTTATTCTTATGACATGCATCATTTTAACACACGCACACACAGAGATAATAGCTACATCCCCGAATGTTTAAGTACAGAAAATGGAAAATCCACACAAGATACGGAAGAATCTTAAGCATTACAAAGTACATTATCAAAAGTTCACCAGATCCACACAAGATACGAAAGAATCTTAAGCATTACAAAGCACATTTTCAAAAGTTCACCTGAATATATACATACACATACATACGTATATCAATATTAAGCATTAAAAACATACACATATACATACGCACGTAAAAGACACATGCAATAAGAGCTTACGATTAATCGAAGAAGTTTACGATTGATTGGAGAAACTTACAGTCGATTGGAGAAACTTACAGTCGATCGGAGAAACTTACGATTGATCGGTGAAACTTGCAGTCGATCGGCAAAACTTACGGTTGATCGGCGAAACTTACAGTAGATCGGAGGAGCTTACGGTTTTGATCGGAGAAACTTACGATTGATCGGCGAAACTTACGGTTGATCGGCGAAACTTACAATCGATCGGAGAAACTTACGGTTGATCGGTGAAACTTACGGTAGATCGGAAGAGCTTACGGTTTTGATCGGAGAAACTTACGGTTGATTGACAAAACTTACAGTTCATCGGAGTCAGAGAAGCTTAACGAGTAAAGAGAGAGAAAATGTGAGAAGAGAGAGAGAGCGTGAAGAGTCAGAGAAGCACGAGTGAAGAGAGAGAAAAGTGTGAGAAGAGGGAGAGAATGAAGAGATATTGAAGAGTGAGAAATGAAATGATGATGCTTGATATATCTTTTAGGGAATGACGTTGCTTTACTAGATAAGGGTTGCAAAAAAATTTAGTAACAATGGCTTTGGTGTTCTAGTGTTCAAACTTTAACAAACTTTTTAAAAGGTCAGAGTTTCGACTCCCACATGCTACGCTTTTGGAGTACTATGTTGAAGAGCAAAAGACTAATAGATAGCAGTTAATAGAACTGCTTCCTATTAACCCAAGGTAAATTTTTTCAATATAGGTAGCGGCTCTATGCTACTGTTGCCTATATGTACAACTAATACCCTCCATTTTGTTATACACATTTAACATAAGTGACGATTAGAAGAAAAAACTGTGACTCATATGGCCCTTAATATAAGTAAAATACTATATTACCATATTGGCAACGGTTCTTTGTGAAAACTATCACCTTTATTATGATACGCATTTCATATAGGTGGCGGTTGGAGGCAAAAACTACTACCCTTGTGAACCTTTTTTTGTAGAGTGTAATGTCATATATCACTCCTTTTGAATCTTTCCATTTCTCTGTACGGGTTTTTATAAGAGTCCAAGAGTTTTCTCATATTACAACCGAGAGGTACGTAATCACTCCCCTTCATGCTTTTGCTTGAACGTAGTTTATGTTTGCGTATATAGATAGGTATATTTATGTATTTATATATCTGTGCTTAAGTGTAGAATTTTGGGGAAGAAGTACTTGACCTTTCTCATCTTATTCTATCTTTTTTTATTTAATTTGTTTATTGTTGCGCTTCTTTATGCTTTTCGCATGTAAGTTGTTTTGACTCTCTAAAATTGCATTTGATTCACTTGTAAAATTGATGAATGATAAATTTTTTTTTTTTTGAACAAATGCATTTCATTACAAATAGAAGGTACAAAGATTATCCGACTCTTGTAGGGTGGATATCATGATTCAAGAGTAGATACAACTGAGAAGGGATGTTAGACATCCAGTCTAAAGGCAAAGTTCCTTTCAATTTTTCTCTTGCTACCCAGTCATTGGGCTTATTCGCAGTTCTCCTAGTGAAACGAAAATTAATGTTATTTTCGCCTTCCACAATCTTTCGAATATCCTCCACGATAACTCTGACTCTCCAACTGGGAGCGACATGCGGAGAATTGATTGTGTTGATCATTGCTTCAGCATCACTTTCAATGGTGATGTTAGTGGATGGAAACAACTTTGCGATCAGACTGGCATTCCTAATTGCAATATCTTCTGCTTCCGCTGATGAATAACAGGAGATGAGAGCTGCATGGCCAAATGAGAGTTCGCCTACATGATTTCACCCAAGAACCGCAAAGGTCAAGTACTGTTATGAAAAAATTTATACCCTGCTGAAAATTGGTTGGTATTAATTATAATTGTAATCTACTAATTCGTTAATACTATGACATCTTATCCATCATGCGTATTTGATTATTGAAATTGCAGATAGAAGAACAAATTCCAACAACAAAATGGTAAGCGGCAATCTGCCAAATGATGTGATGATGGAAATCTTAACAAGATTGCCGGCTAAATCTCTCATGTGATTCAAATGTGTCTGTAAATCTTGGTATGACCTTGTGAAAGACTCTAATGTCGTAGAAAAACATTACAAGATGAGAACATCTATGATCCAAACTAACTCAATCCTTGTCACGCGTTATCTCCAACCTCAGGACGAGGAATATGATATATATTTCCTGAGGAATATGTTATATGTTTACTTTGGTTTATATATGATCATGAACCGCCAAAGGGGATCCAATGTTTAGATTTGACTGACCATTTGAGAGTAATCAAAGGCAAATATATGGAGATAGAGGCGCATTTTGTGTTGCATATTGGGATGAACGTGAAATTTGTCACACATATCTTTAGAGAATACAAGTCCCTTCCCACTACTCATGATCCTGAAGCACCACCAAATGCACATGTGCAGAATTGTCATCTTGCATTTGGTTTTGATCACAAAACAAGTGACTACAAAGTGGTAAGGATTTGGACTTTCGGGAACGGGAACTTTCGATTATTGGGCTGATATTCTGGTATTGAATAATACCCTTGCTCTCATAAGTTTTCCTATTCCCACAAATGAGAATCGCATTGAGATTTGGTTGATGAATCAAGAATGAAGATGGTGACAATGTGTCATGGGCTAAGTATATGACTCTGGACAAGAGATGGGACCAGTTGAAAGCATGCACTAGCATCTTGGAAGAATGATCATTTGCTGCTTGTATGTGGTGATGATTAAATTTTGTTCTCTTTTGGTCTTAGTAGTCAAGAAACTGAAGATCTTGACATTAAGTTGGATGTATTAGCACCACCCATCCTTTATAATGAGTAGTGTCTAGTACCATTAATTTGAAGAAAATTCTTCTATAAATTGGGATTTAAAAATCAGTTTCTCACATAATAGGTAAGACTTATACGTATGAGTATTGACATCATTCCGGACTAATTGAAAAGTCTCCCGCCATTTGACCAATAAAATGGAGCATAACTGCAACATCTCCCAAAGTAGTAGTAATGTTCTTTATCATTTTGTGGTGTGGTGTGGTGTCTAGAGAAAGTATTCACCGATCATACATTATGAGATCTACTCTCTTTATAACATTTTTATGTTCTCAATGATCCTGATCACCACCAAAATTTGACCAATAACTATTGGAGAAAACTAAAGGTAGAGGGTAGAGGCCATAATATTGAAGAGGTTGTGCAGGTGACGGTGAGTGGAGTGACATGGAGGTGGGAGGTGGCTGGCGATGTTGTTGTCATAAAAAAAACTTGATGAGAAAGAGAAGGGAGGAATGAGAATTAAAACGAAAAATATAGGGAAAAGGAAAAATACAAAGGAGAAAAAGGAAGAAAGACATGGAAACCAAATTGAAAAAAAAAGAAGAAAAAAATTAATGGAAATGAATAATGGGAATAAGTTTTAAACTTATTTGACAATTGAGATAAAATCAAATAAGTCAACAGAAAGAGGTCTCCTAAAGAAAGAGAGAGGTGAAAAGATATTGTTCACGTATTATGTAAAAGATCATACGAGGCCTATTGATTGGATTACTTATTTTTACTCAATCCGATTTGACTTATTTTCTAAAAGAGAGAAATTGAACAAGTCGATATTTAACTATAACTCATGTCTACTCTACTTACACTCACCTAATTCGTCTATTTTGCCAAGTATATATCAAAGGGCATAATTGATTACACTGAAACTTTCAGTCATGTTGTTAAACCCACAACAATTAGGGTAGTCCTTTCTTTAGCTCTTTCCAAAAATTGGCCCATTCGTCAAATAGATGTTAATAACGCTTTTCTTCATGGGCTTCTTGATAAGGATGTGTATATGTCTCAACCCCCTGGCTTCACGCATCCCTCCTATCCAACTCATGTCTGCAAATTACAAAAAGCTTTCTATGGTTTGAAACAGGCTCCCCGAGCTTGGTTTTCCCGTTTGAGTATTTTTCTTCATCATCTTGGCTTTAATTCATCTCGGTCTGATTCCTCTATTTTCACACGGCATCTTGACTCTCATGTGGTATATATTCTAGTTTATGTTGATGATATCTTGCTCACGGGTGATGACTTTGGCACTATTTCTTCTCTTATTTCTCTTATGCATCAACAATTTGCACTAAAAGATTTAGGGCCATTATCCTTTTTTTCTTGGGGTCCAGGTCATTACCACTTCAACATGTCTTCTTTTGTCTCAACAGCGTTATATTTTGGACATTCTCAAACGTGCTAATTTGGAAAATGCTAAACCCATCTCCTCTCCTATTGTTACGAATCACAATCTTTCCCTCACTTCTGGTGATCCCTTTTCTAATCCCACCTTGTACCGTAGTGTTGTAGGGACTCTTCAATACTTAACCATCACTCGTCCCGACATTGCCTTTGCTGTCAATAAGGTCTGTCAATTCATGCACTCCCCCACTGAACCACATTGGTCTGTCGTTAAACGGATTTTACGTTATCTGAAGGGTACTATGTCATTTGGTCTGGCGCTCCAAAAATCATCCGATACTACTTTGCATGCCTATTCTGATTCAGACTGGGCCGGTTGCCCAGACAATATTCGCAGCACTCATGGGTATTGCATATACATTGGGCCTAACTTGGTGTCTTGGGCTGCCAAGAAGCAAACTACTACTGCACGGTCCAGCACTAAAGCTGAGTATCATGCCATTGCTTTTGCCACAGCAGAATTGTGTTGGATTAAGTCTCTCCTTCATGAACTACAAGCATTGCCTGCCACACCGCCAGTGTTATGGTGCGATAATCTTGGTGCCATCTATTTGACAGCTAATCCTATATTTCATGCACGGACTAAGCACATTGAGATCGATGTACACTTTGCCAGGGAAAAGGTTGCCTCTGGCGATCTTCATGTTCGTTTTATCTCAACTCTTGATCAACTGGTTGACATTATGACAAAAAGGCTCTCCATCACTCGATTCAAGCTCCTTCGATCCAAGCTCACCGTTCAAGATACGGCTTCGCTTGCGGGGGCATGTTAGAGGATAGTTAGGATAGTTCACACTTTAAATTTCAAATGTCTTTATGATGTATCCTTATCATGTATGCCTATCTAGATAGAATCTGTTGTATATGCTTATCACTACACAGAACCTGTGCATCTACAGGTTATATATTGTCCACCGTGTGGCATAACATAAAATAACGAAATACACAAAATTACTTTCACACCTGTTAAGTAAGTTATTACAAAATTGCCTACCACTAACCTCCCTGTACTTAATAAATTCCTAAATTTGGCCAAAGATTTTCTCATCTCCTCCGTCGATGATCTCTTGTTGAACAGTATGTATGTCACTTCTTTCTTTCCAAATACAAAAGGTTGTAGCTAGCGCGAAATGGAACGTTCCCAATCAGCATCTTTCCAAATATTCCCTTACAGTTTTGGGCAGCCCAATCAGTAACATGGTCCTACTCGAACAGTGCAGGGTTAAGACTAGAACAGATCATACCTCTAACCCAAAAGGAATGCCCCGGCCATTTGTCTTTCTTTTTGCCTAAGGTTATTCGTTTGCTAAATCTTATTCAGTTCCGTCCAAGCTCGCAGATTTACGTTGACAAAAGCTGCATTCAAAAAAGATGAGATTTCTTGTCTCAGTTTGCATGGAAAAGAAGAGGCAGGAGCTAGTAGAGATTGAGCCCCATGCTACCAACCTTTGTCTCATATAGAGTTGATCAAGTAAGGCCAGCCGACATGCACAGAAGGAAATTAAGCTTCAGGTTGTTCCCTTTGAACCGGATGAGGTGTGCCCAGTTTACCTTGGAATTATTTTTCTAATTGTCTCTACACCAATTTGACTGAGAAGACCCATTTAGAATCAGGTAACCACAGCAAAGAATAATGGTATAGTGGTCTTGGTAATATACTGCCGAGATGGAAGTAATTTCTTCAAAGATTTGTGAATTACCTGGCCAAGTTCATGCGCAACACGAATAGCTTGAATATCAAAGAAGTCCTTGAGATACCCCAGTGGATGTCTCTAGTCCCTCCAATTTCCTGCCTTTCTCTCTCTCTTATTTTTTTTTAAAGAAAATTTAAGTCATTTTATATCATTTAGGATATTACCCACAAAAATTGATCTTGAAACCTCTAGCATCTAATCAATTAACTTGCTAATTTTTTAGCTAACTTATAATTTCTCAGCCTAAGTAGGACACAACCAAGTTATACATTTTTTGAGAAGTAACAACCAAGTTATGCTTGTAGTGCGTTAATCTTCTATTCCATTTTTAAATTTATGTCAAAATATAGTGTCTGCGCCATATCACTATATGTGTTTTAGACTCAAAATGGTTAAGTGAATTTATATGGCATAGCGTTCCTAGTGTAGCCATTAAGAAAAGGGAGTTCTATTCATGGTTATTTAGCTGGTATACATAGGTTGATACTTATCACTATATTAAATTTCCTGATTTCCCATATCTCAAACAACGAGGCATCTCAATGTCGAATGAATCACATTAGATAAGCCCTATTATTTGAATGATAAAATCCGATTCGATTCTTTTCTTGTTTTTTCACGATAAGTATGTGTTGGTACACTTTTTATGGTTCAACAAAAAATTCAATACATGGTTTTGATTAATTCATAACGAGTCTTACTTTGGCTAGATATGATTTATCTGATAATTCACTTTTTATGGTTCAATTCACATGCTCTTAAACTAATATCATTATTGATAATCGATTAGCAAAATGTGGAGAACCTCAGGTTTCAAATGAATTTTTCTAAGTGTTGCCATCTAACTTAAACCCACAACCCATCACATAACATTTAATCGGATGTGTATATATCATTGTCTACTCCTCTAAGTAGTCTTAGTGACGGTTAAAATTAGAAACAAGAAATTCGCTTAAATGGCAATCTACATAAGGTTAACTATATATTATGGTTTGACGGCTAAATTTGCATAAGTTACTTTCCGTGTTATTGCTCTCACCCATACGGTCATAATTATTTTGGGTAAAAACCATTTTAGTCCCTAAGGTTTGCTATAAAGACCAAATTGGTCCCTCAGGTTTGCAAAAAGACCAAAGAGGTCCTTCCAGTTAACTTTTATTAGTCAAATGTTAACAGTCAAAGGGTTGACCGAGTTAAAAGACCATTATATCTTTAGGCAACATATATTAAAAAAGAAAATTACAATAAAACTCTAAATCAGTCTAAAAAAATATAATTCACATAATTCGCGTAGGAAAAAAAATAAAAACTAAAAAATATCAGTTCAAACATAAACAAATTAAAGTTAGTAATATATTGTTAAAAAATGAACAATCATGATTCATTCTCTTCTCTGGCCAGTACCCTCGCTGCTAATTATGTCGATGATGATTGTTCATTTTTTAACAATATATTACTGACTTTAATTTGTTTATGTTTGAACGAATATTTTTTAGTTTTTGATTTTTTTTCCTGCACAAATGATGTGAAATATGTTTTTTTAGACTGATTTAGACTTTTATTGTAATTTTCTTTTATAATATATGTTGCCTAAGAATATAATGATCTTTTAACTCAGTCAACCCTTTGACTATTAATATTTGGCTAACAAAAGTTAACTGGAGGGACCTATTTAGTCTTTTTGCAAATTTGAAGGACCAATTTGATCTTTAGAGCAAACCTCAGGGACTAAAATGATTTTTGTCCTAATTATTTTGTATGTCATTATTATAACCATTACCATCAAAGCCATTTTACGCCTATAAAAAACAACTCAAAACATTATACACACCGTGCTCAATTGTTTTAATCCATAAAAAAATCGCAAAAGATGAAATTCTACTATGTGATTCTTGTTTTCCTTTGCTTTTGCTCGGACAACAGCCAACCAACTCGGTCTCCGAATTGGTCTGGTTTTTGATTAGTTCAGCATCGGCTTATTGCATTTTGCAGCCTCAATTTTAACATTTGCAAAAAATATGTGGGACAAATGTGGTGAATTTCACCATACATGGATTCTGGCCTTATGATTCTAGAGGCAACTCACTCATTTCATGTCCTGGATCTAAGTTCCTCAAAAAGGATGTAATCTAGTTTTAGTTGGCATCTTCTATCTTTTTTTTTATTTAATTGATTGTCAAGTAAATTTTTTTGATGCATGCATTTGCTGCCGTTAAACGTCGTGCATCACTTAACACATTGCACATCTTCCTCTATTTTAGCATAGGCAAGTGGATGTTTAACGTTAGTAAATGCATGCATATATATTTGACAATCAATTAAAGAGAAAAAAGAGAAAGAGAGAGGATACCAACTAAAACTGGATTACATATTTTTTTAGGAATTTAGATCCAAGACATGAAACGACTAAGTCGCCTCTAGAATCATAAGGTTAGAATCCATGTATTGTGAAACTTAAAAACATATTGTCACAACAGACTTTTAGCAATTGCTAGAATTAAGGCTGCAGAATGCAGCAGGCCATTGTTGAACTAATAAAAAACTATACCAATTTGGAGACCGAGTTGGTTGGCTGCTGCACAAGTAAAAGCAAAGGAAAACAAGAATCGCATAGTAAAATTTCATCTTTTGCGATTTCTTTCTGGATTAAAACAATTAAACATGGTGTGTACGATGTTTTTAGTTGTTTTTATATAGGCATAAAATGACTTTAATGATAAGAATTATGATAACGACGTACAAAATAATTATGATTTATGATTGTATAGGTGAAGGCAACTTACGCAAATTAAGCCGTCAAACCATAATAGTTAACATTATAATTCAATAATATATATTATTCTACAGCTCATGTCTCTTAGTCGAAATTGATCTTTCTTTTGGGTCTCCTACCACCCTCCTCAGTAAGAAGAGTTTGAGAATGAAAATGACGTTCAGATTAAATCAAGAAAAAGAAGTAATTACATAAATAGACAGACATACTGTAGGTCAAGGTTATTTACAAGGCACAGAATCATAGTATTTGTGTTCAACTAGGAGTTTATTAATTTCTTGCTGATCATTATGATCACATCTAATCATAACCAATATCATAGCGAATTAACTATGACAGTAATGAATCTTCTGATGACGAAGCATGGGAAAGGTACCAACTGATATTCATCATGAAAAAGACAGAAAATGAACGGTACAAATCTCCATGATACAAGTAACAGGTTGATGTGTGAATCGTTCCATTTTGCAAGCTAGTCACCTCATTTGAGATATGAGAAATCAAGGAATTAATTTAGTGATAAGTATCAAGTTGTGTATACTAATTAGAGAAAGCCGCGGAATTCATTCTCCTGCTTGCCACACACAACAACGCTAAATCATATAAATGTATTGTCCATTTGAAGTCTAGAGGCTATGGCATGACTTTCAAGTGTTGGGATAATCTTTGCATGACTTCCTTTTGATATAAGGAAGTAAAGGAAGACTATTATCTGTAAGGCATAAGCCTCTCCATAGTATTATCATTAAAAGGGCTAATCATTTCGCGCCAAGTATAAAGGTGGCTACAACTGCAATATTAATTACACTCTTATCATAATTAGTGTGGTGAATTTTGAGAACAATTTTGTCATAATACATATGCCTAAAACCCAATCTTATCCTAAACACTTAATAGTTTATAAATCATCATCACGACGCACAAATTTAATTATATAGCTAGCATGAGATCGAGGAACAAAAGAACGAGACTTACAAATGCAAATTCTGAGGTGAAAAACCGCAGCTAATGCTTAATATCTCTTTGCTCAAACCCTAGAAAATCAAATTAACAAAAAATTAACCCATCAATACATATACGTACATATTATATATACATACACGCAAATTGTATATCCAGAATAGTATCCCAAGCCGATACTTGACATGTACCCCTACAATAAATTACCTATGATATGTATGTATATATATATGTATAAGAGAAACAAAATTACTTACTTTTGTGTGAATGTTTATGTGATTGAGGTCTGAGGAAACAGATCTGAAATGGGGACAAAGCAAACCCTGATTGAATTTGGAGAGAGCTCTCTCGACGAAGCCAAATAAAAATAATAACGCACGCTGCAGTGATATATCCTAATGCTTGGGAGGGCTTTATATAGGGAAGCCCTGTACAAACAAGTCTTTTTATTGTCTAGCTTAATTAATTCCTTCTCCACCATAGACCTGGTAGCATCCCGAATCAAATAATATTATGAAACAGATTTAACAGTGACAACTTACTAACATTATTTTGTTAAAATTGTATATAATTGTCTAAATATTTATGAATTATTAAATCTCCTCTCATAATATTATTTGATATAAAAAAAATTCGAACTAATGAAGACGCCCGTTATATTAGTTTCTTCCGACTCTTTATTATCAATTTATTAAACTTCAATCAGGATGTTCTAAACTAACCAACTAGATGTGATATTTCGAAGTAATTTTTTTTTTAATAGACAGCCTAATTAGAGGGATGAATCTATGTTATATTTTGCCCTTCTTATTTTTCTCTGTTAACACTTGAAACGTGTCTGGTCTAAATTTAAATTTTACAAAAAAATTTATTAACTGTTAAAAAACCAAACTCTATCTTACGTTACGATATCGAAAAATAAAGAAATAAATCCTCCATACTGTGAGTCCCTTTTTTCTGTCGACCATACTGCGTACCAATCTGCTGAAGTAAACCACAACTCCAAAGTAATTGCAGAGACATATTTACTATGAAATAAATTATAGAATAGAATTGAATTGGTCATATCCATGAGGGAAAGGGACCAGCGCATATGAGGTTAAATTAAATCAACAAATTAAACCATTATCGAGTATTATAAGACCTTCTATAATGCAGGTCAATCATCATTATAACTAATTGACTTTTGTGGATTTAGTAAGACTTGCTTATCCTACCACCTGCTGCAGACACTAAATATAGAATTCCCTAATTTAATGAAAATGGCATCTCGGAATATTTTATGCAAAGCATAACTTATAATTTAACAAATTGGTACTATGAAATTCATAAAGAATTGTAATTAGCTAAAACTTTTCATTTCTGAGTATCTCTAACTTGACAAATTGACCAAATAATTAAATTATTTGAAGGTTCATAAGAATGGTTCTGATTAACTTAACTAACTTGATCACTACAAGGTATTCATCATAATACGTATTAATTTGGATCGTGAAATAAATTATTACAGTTAGCCCGGAAAAAAATAAAAAATAAAAACTTAAATTGAAAATTTAGTAGTAAAAAAAGTTCAGTATCAACATGACTAATAAGTTCGACCCCTTAGGTTGTTTGATTTGTTAAGACAAAACAAGAGACAATATGATATCCTTACTTTCACAAATAGATCACCAAGATCAAATTTCGGGCCATTTCTTGGTGAAAATGGTTTGCCACAATAATGTCTTGATTACTATGATCATAATTACCAAGATCATTAATTATTAATTAATTATACATCTAGCGTGTCTTAATTACCCAATGTAGTTTGGAATGTAGACTAGAAAAGGATTCTATTTCTTCTTTGGGGTTAATTTTTTTCTTTTTTCGCCATTTTGAGGTTAAAGTAATTAAAGACCTACACATATATACTTTTCCTTGCTAGTAGAAGTTGACACCTTAGGTATAGAAAAAGAGTCGCGTCAATGTTCATATTCCCTTGCTTGTTAAATGTCGGCATCTTAGGTACATAAATAGCCTTGCCTAAATATGTAGTTTAGAAAACTGTATTTACAAACATGTAAATAACATTATTTTTCTCAAAAATGTATAAACAAATATGTAAAGAATGCTAAATCATATGAATGTATTGTCTATTTTAAGTCTACAACATGTGATGGGATGGCTAGGGCATGACTTTCAAGTGTATGAATAATCTTTGCACGACTTTCTTTTGATATAAGTAAAGGAAGACTAATGGTATGGTTCCGCATAGGGTAATTCAGTGGATTTATTACTTGATGTTTTTATTTTAACTTGGACGACAGAGAAAATATAAGTTTTTTCATATGTAAAAGAACACGATTGGACCAAAGATTTAACTCAAATATTATGTTAAATTTTATGGAGTTCATCCTAAAACCAATTAAGAATGTGGTGATGAAGAGTTGTATCTCACTAATAAGCTACCAAACAACATCATCAGCAATGAAATGCTTCATAGTCCTCCTTTCTTTAAATGCCTTCTAGTGCCATTGTGAAACACAACCCCACATGGACGGGTTCTTTCTATCACAGTTTTGGCCCGCAGCATGCTGCAAAATACATGCTAAGGATTGTGATGAGACACTTTTCAAGGTGAACTTCACAATTCATGGTGTGTGGCCATATGCCAAGCATCAGGAACTTATATTCGATTGCCTGATTGGGATTTTTTTGCTAAGAAAGCAAAGTAACTTCTCATTAAACTCATCAAACAAAAACAAAAAGTCCTTAAAAAAAAGGTCTAACTCAGGATGCCATCAAGGCCCCAGTTACAACAAATAGCTCTATTTGTGATAGTATCGTTAAACTTTTTAGATGAGTAAATCTTCAATCTAATAGACTGACGAATACCCGCAATAATATCCTCCTCCGTCACATATCTATCACAATAAATCCGTTGATTTCTCTCCTTCCAGATAACATACACAATACCACCCAACAGCAACCTAGCAAGAGTGGCCTGCAGACTACTCTCTTTGCAGTGCCGAGCTCCCCAACCTTCCAACTCCTCCCAACAACCAATATTCTCATGAATCAGGAGAAGACTCAGCCCCCTGGACCAAATCCGGTGACTCAACCCACAAGAGAAAAAAAGGTGGCCTCTATCTTCCACTGCAATGCCACAAATCTTACAAATACTATCTCCAACCACCCCCCAAGAGAGCAAACGGTCTTTAGTCTGGAGCTTGTTCAGGATAGCCAACCACAACAAGAAGCTGTTTTTAGGAATTTTAATCTTACTCCACACAAGATAACACCACCACACTTCCTCATAATTCTTTATAACAACCTCCCAAGCTGATTTCAAAGAGAACCCACCATGGGTGCCCGGAAACCACTTCCATCTATCCTGACGACGAACATCAGGATAAAACAAGACATCATCACCAAATCCACTCAGCAAAGGGTGGCTCGGCTAGTTCCAAAGCCCATTGATATAAGTAGGAGTTTGTATATTTTTATATTTAAATTAGACTTTGTTACATTCAAGTTGAGCATAATTAATAAGTATTAAGTCATTAATTTGTTTATCACTTATTTGAGACTTTTTCATATATTTCAGGGCTAAAAAGTTGTTTGTACGTGAGTGAATAATTAAATATGAAGATAACGAAGATATGTAGATCAAGAGTTGTGATGATGAAAAAGCACTTGGAGCAGAATCTTAAAGAATTGCATGAGGGAAAAAGGGATCAAAAGTATTTTGAAGAAAATTCATTGAAGGCGTGAAGAAATAAAGCAAGAAGGGAACCAAAGGAAAGCAAAAGAAAAACAAAAACAAAAAAAAGGGAAAAAAAAAGTCCAAAGTCACGTGGACTTTGGACTTAAAAAAAACAAACAAACAAGTCCAAGTTGGACTTGGAATTAAAAAAGGCGCACAGTCAAGTCTTGGCCCATTGGCCAAGGTCGGTTAAGCAATATTACTATGCCTATGCCTATTTATATGCAAGCCACGAAACAAAGCAGAGAGAGCGCAAAAGCAGAACAGCAAGCAGAGGCGGAAATTCACAGAAAAAATTAGTTTAGTTTTATTAGTTTTTCTTCTTCTGCGATACATTACGATGCTTCCGGAGTTTTCCCAAGTTTAAACTCTGTAACGTTTTCTTTCCTTTACTTTAATTTATTTAAATAATGTTTACTTTTCAGAATTGTTATTTTAGTTTCTTTAGTATGTCAGGCTAAATTTATTCGCTGAGGTGACGATGAAACCTTGTTAATTTCAATAGATGCTATGTTTGTGAATTAATTTTTCTCCATAACTTGATCATTCATGTTTAATGTTTATTCTTTCATCAATTGTTGAGATAATTTCTTTGATGGGTTTAATCATATTTTTCTCATGCTTTGAATAATTCTTAATAATTGAAAATTTTGATTTTTAATGCCGAATATTAATTGTGATTTCTAGTTGGGATACAATTAATGATTTAAAGATTCTTTTGCAAAGTAAAAATAAACATACTTTTGGTTTCATTAACTTAGGGCTTAAAAGATGATATTCTCCATGGTAACGAAACTTGACTGCGAGATTATCATGTAGTAAAATTTGGGGAAGATTAATGATCAGATATAGTTGACGTTAGAATTAGCAAGGTGGATTTCGAACCTTAGCCTTTTACGATTACTTGTTTTGTCTCGCTTTTTAACCTTCGTCTTTTATTTAATTAGTTATTTTATTTTCTAATATTTCTTTGTTTTAGTTTATTTTAATTGAGTTTACTCAAGTTATTAATTGTTTTCGTTTTAGAATTTATTAATTTATTTCATTCAATTTATTAGTTGTTCTTATTTTAGAATTTATTTATTAAGTCTCTAGATTCATTATATATTCTTTTAATTTTACTTTATTTTTGTTCTTAAAATTATTAATTACTTTTGTCTTAGGATTTTTAATTGTCTTACTTATTTAGATTTATTGTTTAGTCTTTTATTATTTTATCTCAACCTAGAATATCAATCTTTTCAACTAGATTAGGAAGTCTAAATCTGAGTCTAAAATTTGATCTTAACTGAACAAGTCTCTGAGGGATCGACCTCGTATTAGCCTAAGCTATACCTTCATACGGTTCGTGCACTTGCGAGTAATTTAAAACGTACAACAAATTTTTGGCGCCGTTGCCGGGGATTTGAATAAAATAAGATTTTAGGCATTTGATTAGGTTTTTCTTCTACTAGTTGTTTTATTACTTTTTGAAAAAAAAATAAAAAATAAATAAAAATAAATAAATACATTTTTTTTTTCTTTCTTTGTTTCTTTTTGTGTGATATTTGTGTTGCATGAAAGTTTGGACACGTGATCATACAAATAGGCTAGTTAGCATTGAGTTAGAACAAGAATCTAAAATGAGTCAACAGAGAGAGGAGATTAAGCCTCTTAGGGAGTTGTTCCACCCCATCTCTACTAATCCTTCTTCATGCATAGTTTTGCCTGCTACTATAGCCGCACATTTTGAGCTAAAACCACATGTAATAAATCTTCTTCCCACTTTTCATGGTCTATATAGAGAAGATCCTTATTTGCATGTTAAAGAATTTTTCAAAATATATACTACATTTAAATTTCAAAAAATTTTCGAAGAATTTGTTCGCTTGCGCCTATTTCCTTTTTCGCTAAAGGACAAGGCAAAATCATGGCTTAATTCTTTTACTTCTGGATCTATCACATCTTGGGCAACAATGGTAAAAAAGTTTTTGTCAAAATTCTTTTCCATGAATAAAACTAATGCTTTAAGGAGAGGAATTACTGATTTTTGTCAGGATGAGCATGAAAAATTTTATGAAAGTTAGGAGAGGTTTAAATATTTGCAAATTAAATGTCCTCATCATGGTTTTGAAACTTGAAAATTAGTGCAATACTTTTATAATGGGTTGACACAAATAAGTAGGAATATGGTAGAGTCAATGAATGGTGGGGGTTTCTTGAGTGTAACAGAGGATGATGCATATAATTTTCTTGAAGGTTTGTCAGAGAGCTCCCAGCAATGGGATTTCTCTAATCGTAAAGAAAAGCCAGTTCAGACAACAAAGAAAGGGGGGTTGTATGAGATTAGTGAGGAGGTAGATACAAAGGCTAGATTAGATACTCTTACAAGAAAAGTAGATGCTTTAGCGAAGAATAATGGAGGAGGTTATGTTAACAATGTTCATAATTAAATATGTTCTATTTGTGCGAGTCCTATGCATGTAACTGCAATGTGTCCTTCTATGCCTGCATATAATGAGTGTCATGCTGAACAAGCGAATTCACTTAATAATTTAGGAATGCCATTTGTTAATTCATATGTGGAGACATATAATCCTAATTTGCGGAACCATTCAAATCTTTCATGAAAATTAAATCAACCTTCTAGTAACCCAGTTGTCCCACCAGTGCAATATCAAAATCAGTTTAGGCCACCTAATCAGAACTACTCTCATGCTCAGGTTCCACCTCAGTTTGCAGGTCAGTCTAGGCAACAATCATCACTAGAGGAGTCTCTCAAAGCATTCATGCAGACCACGACCCAGGCAATTCAGGAAATGAAAAATTCAACTCAATTGAACACCAATGCTATAGCTAAATTAGAGACTCAGATGGGTCAATTGGTTACACAAGTAGGAGAAAGAAAGAAAGGAAAATTTCCAAGTCAGCCCATACCCAATCCAAAGGGACAATATGCTATTAATGGGGCATCTAGTTCTAATTCAGGGCAGGAACATGTGCAATCCATCACTACACTTAGGTCTGGTAAGCAAATTGATAACCATGTGACTGTTCCTGAGCGTAGCAATAGGAAAGTAGAGAAAGCTAAAAACTCTGAGGACGATCATAATGAAAGTAGAGTGCATTCATCACATGATACACTTATAGAGCCTAAAGAGTCACATCCTAGAGTCACAGAGCCTGAAATTAAAGAGTTCGTGCCTAAAGCTCCATTTCCCCATAGGCTTCTTAGTAAGAAGGACAGTGCACAGGTTGGTGACATTTTAGAGGTCTTCAAGCAGGTACAAATAAATATACCTTTTCTGGATGCCATTAAACAAGTGCCTGCATATGCTAAATTTCTGAAAGATCTTGTTACAGCAAAAAGAAAGACAAATGTTCCTAAGAAAGCATTTTTAACAGAACAGGTGAGCTCAGTGATTCAAAATAAATATCCTGTTAAGTATAAAGATCCTGGATCTCCTACTATTTCTTGCAAAATTGGAGAACATCAGATTGAGAGAGCTTTGCTAGATTTAGGTGCAAGTGTGAATTTACTGCCTTACTCTGTTTACTTGCAATTAGGTCTAGGTGAGCTAAAGCCTACTAAGATGACACTGCAGTTAGCTGATAGATCTGTGAAAATTCTGAGAGGTATAGTTGAGGATGTTTTGATTAAGGTAGATACTTTTTACTTCCCGGTGGATTTTGTTGTTCTGGATACTGAGCCTGTTGATAACCTTGCTGTGCAAACTCATGTTATTTTGGGTCGTCCATTTTTAGTCACATCAAATGCATTGATTAATTGTAGGAATGGTGTGATGAAAATTTCTTTTGGTAACATGACTGTTAAGCTTAATATTTTCCATATAAGTAAACAAATGCCTGATGATAATGATGATGTCAGTGAAATTAATATGATTGAAGATTTAGTTCATGATGCATTTGTGCAGTCAAGTTGTGTTGACCCATTAAAAGCATGTTTAGCTCATTTTGGTTTTGATTTGGATATTGATAATGTTGTTGCTGAGGTGAATTCTTTGCTAGATTCTATGCCTCTCATGAATGTTGATAAGTGGCAGCCTAAATCATTACCGCTTACCCTTTCCTCATCACCACCATTACCATCTGTAGTAGAGCCACCTAAGTTAGAGTTAAAGCCTTTGCTAGATACCCTTAAATATGTCTTTTTAGGAGCTAATGAGACACTGCCCACCATTGTAGCTTCTGATTTAGATGAGTCTCAAGAATGTCAGTTAGTGAGTGTTTTACAAGAGCATAAAGAGGCCATAGGTTGGACAATAGCAGACATTAAGGGTATTAGTCCATCAGTTGTTATGCATAGAATCCATTTGGAAGAAGATGTTAAGCCTACACGTGAATCACAAAGGCGTCTAAATCCTATCATGCAAGATGTGGTAAAGGCCGAAATTCTAAAACTTTTAGATGTGGGTGTTATCTATCTTATTTCTGACAGTAATTGGGTGAGTCCTGTGCAGGTAGTACCTAAGAAGTCTGGTGTAACTGTTGTTAAAAATGAAGATGATGAGCTAGTTCCAACAAGAGTGAAAACTGGGTGGAGAGTGTGTATTGATTATGGTAAGTTGAATTCTATGACTAGGAAAGATCACTTCCCTCTCCCTTTCATAGATCAGATGTTGGAAAAATTAGCTGGCCATACATATTATTGTTTTCTTGATGGATATTCTGGTTATAATCAAATTGCAATCGCACCTGAGGATCAAGAAAAGACCATATATACATGTTCATTTGGCACTTTTGCATATCGTCGCATGCCTTTTGGGTTGTGCAATGTTCCGGCCACTTTTCAAAGATGCATGATTAGTATTTTTTCTGATATGGTTGGGCAATTTTTAGAAGTGTTTATGGATGATTTTTCTGTCTTTGGAACTTCATTTGATACTTGTTTACATAATTTATCTTTGGTGCTAGCTAGGTGTAAAGAAAAGAATCTTGTGCTTAATTGGGAAAAATGTCACTTCATGGTTAAAAAGGGTATTGTATTTGGTCATATCATTTCTGAAAAAGGCATTGAAGTAAATAAGGCAAAAATTGGTTTGATTTCTAATCTTCCTTTTCCTAGGAATGTAAAAGAAATTAGATCATTTCTTGGCCATGCAGGATTTTACAGGAGGTTCATAAAAGATTTTAGTAAGATAGCTAGACCTTTATGTAATCTCCTTGGTAAAGATACACCTTTTGTTTTTGATGATGCATGTATTGAAGCTTTCAATAGACTGAAAAATGAATTGACTTCTGCACCTATTATTAGACTACCTGATTGGAATGTGCCTTTTGAAATTATGTGTGATGCTTCTGATTATGCTATTGGTGCTGTTTTGGGTCAACGAATTGATAAACTTCCTCATGTGATTTATTATGCTAGTAGAACACTGAATGATGCTCAATTGCCTATTCCACCACTGAGAAAGAGCTATTGGCTGTTGTTTTTGCTTTGGAAAAATTCAGATCTTATATTCTAGGTCTAAAGTTGTCATATTTTCTGATCATGCTGCTTTGAAATATTTGTTCTCTAAAAATGATGCTAAGGCTAGACTCATTAGATGAATTTTACTTCTTCAAGAATTTGATCTTGAGATTAGAGATAAAAAGGGGTCAGAAAATGGAGTAGCTAATCATTTATCTAGATTAGTGATTGAGCATCATGATAATATTTCTCCTATTGTTGAGTCTTTTCCTGATGAGCAGCTGCTACAGATTTCTCAAACACCATGGTATGCTGATATTGTAAACTACTTGGTTACAAATCAGCTACCAACACATTGGAGCAAGTAAGATAAGTTCAAGTTTTTGTCTGAGGTAAAACATTTCTTTTGGGATGATCCCTACTTGTTTAAATATTGTCCTGACCAGATTATTAGAAGATGCATTCCTGAAAGTGAACAACACAATATTATGTGTTTTTGTCATGATCATGCGTGTGGTGGTCACTTTAGTTCTAGGAAAACAGCTACTAAAATTTTGTAATGTGGATTTTATTGGCCTTCTATATTTCGTGATTCGCATGATTATTGTAGAGCTTGTGAATGATGCCAGAGATTAGGGAGTATTGGTAAGAAAAACATGATGCCTTTGAACCCAATTTTAATTGTTGATATTTTTGATGTTTGGGGTATTGATTTTATGGGGCCATTCCCTAATTCTTTTGGTAATCTTTACATTCTAGTTGGAGTAGATTATGTGTCAAAATGGATAGAGGCTAAAGCATGTAGGAGTAATGACCATAGAACAGTTGTTAAATTTTTGAAAGAACACATTTTTGCATGATTTGGTACTCCAAGGGCAATCATTAGTGATGGGGTTAGATATTTTTGCAATAAGGTGTTTGAGCAGTTAATGAAAAAATATGGCATTACTCATAAGGTAGCTACTCCTTATCACCTACAGACTAGTGGCCAGGTTGAAATATCCAATAGGGAGATAAAAAGAATTCTAGAAAAGACTGTAAATCCCACAAGGAAAGATTGGTCTTTGAAATTAGATGATGCATTGTGGGCATATAGGATAGCATATAAGACTCCCATTGGAATGTCTCCATATCGTCTAGTGTTTGGTAAAGCATGTCATCTTCTTGTTGAGCTAGAGCATAAGGCATACTGGGCTATCAGAACTTTAAATTTTGATCTTGATAAGGCAGGTCTTCAAAGAAAACTTCAACTCAATGAGTTGGAGGAAATCCGTAATGATGCTTATGATAGTGCCAAGTCATATAAAGATAGAATGAAGAAAGTGCATGATTCTAACATCTTTAGGAAATCTTTTGAGCCTGGTCAAAAAGTCTTGCTTTATAATTCTCGTTTGCATTTATTTCCAAGAAAATTGAGATCTAGGTGGTCTGGTCTATATTTTGTGCGAACTGTCTATCCTCATGGTGCTATTGAAATTGAAAATCCTCATAATAGTAATATATTTAAAGTGAATGGGCAACGATTAAAACCATTTCTAGAACTTAAAAACCCAGAGATCGAAGAGGTCCTGGTAGATGATCCTGTTTATCAGGATTAAAATACTTTTTATGCAATCTTTATTTTTCCCAACTTTTGGTTGGACCTCCACTGGGTTATAGTGAGCTTTACCATTTTCTCGAAAATGGATTTTCTTGTGTAATGGAAGTCTTGGGGTTGACTAGGATGGATACTATGAAAGTAAAACCATTGGCCGAAAGCGTAATGCCTAGCTTTTCCTCCTAAGTATGGGGAACTGACCGGGGTTTGAGTACGTTGGTGGTTTGAAATTAATGGCCTATCCTCCGCATTTTTAATGTACTTGCTTAACTCTATTTCTGAAGTTTCACATGATTTGTCTTACTGGCTGACATTAAATGGATTTAGGTATTTAAATTCTATCTCTTTTTCTATTTCTGTTTTAGTTAATTTATTATCTTTATTATTTCATACAGTTGGCTTTAGTGCCTCCCAGAGTTGGGAGCCTTTGTATGAGGATGTAAATAGGGTGGGTCAACAAAAAAATATAAAATTGGAAAAAGTAAAAAACAAAAGAGAAGAATGTATTCTTTTTGTTGTTTCTTGTTACTTTGCTTTGTCTTGTTTTTTTTTTGGGTCTTACTAATAGTTTCAGATTTAAGACATTGTTTTCCTTTTCCTTATCAAGTGCTTCAGGTATGTTCTTGTACAAACTTTTATTTTTCTTAGCTAGCTTGTTCTCCTGCGCTTTCTTTATTTGTTTATACTATCTGTTCATTGTTGCATATATTTGAGAGTTTATTTTTAAACATCGAGGACAATGTTTGGTTTTGATTGGGGGTAGGGAGTCATTTTTCAATCATCATTATTTTTGTTTCTCCCTTCCTTTTTCCTTGCTTTAGCTTAAGTTGTATGTCAAGTTAATTAGTAGCTTTTGTGAAAAGGAATTCACTGTCATCATACTCAGCTCCTTACACATTCATGTAGCAACACAATACTACTTTTGTTGAAGGATTGAATGATGAGATAACCTGAAGAGAATAAGTGAAAACTATTTCAACCCTTGTGAGTCTTGAGCCTATCATTTATTGCAGAGTGTTACTTTCTTGGCCATTTGATTATTTTCCTTTGTGGAAGCTCATGATATATCATTCAATAGTCTCATTATTCTTTCATTTATTTGCCTAAAAATTCTTTATGTCACACTTGAAGTGAAGTCATGAAATTTTGGGTAAGCCATGTATATCTTTAAGAGATGACAGTTAGGCCTCGCTTCTTGGTTTGAGCATTATAATAATTTTTTTTTTTTCCTTTACATAACCGCTACTCGCCCCGTTGAGCCTTGAATTTAGCCTTTTCTTCAGAAACCTGTTTCCCCAAAGTGTTTCAAGTAGTAAGTGGAAACATTCTTTCAGCATTGATGGAGATTATGAGCTTAAATTAGTTAGTTGCATTGGCTACTCTTGTTACTAGTGATTTTATCTTCTTGGAGTAGGATGACGTAAGTAAGATGTTTCATATCTTTACTGAAGTCTTCTCTTGGTTGGAGAAACAGTGATGGAAGTGTTAGTTTCAGAAAAATAAAGGGAAAAAAAATACAAAAAGTACAAAAAAAAAACAAAAAAACAAAAACAAAACAAAAAATTGAAAAAAAAAATAAAGTCAGTGAAAGACTGATGGAGTTGTGAATGATGTGAATGAGAAAAAAGTAGAAGAGAAGTATTGAACAGAAAAGCTAAAACTATTTCCCAAAGTAATCTTGAGACACTTTTGACATTCATCACTTCACCTTAACCCTTATACATATATCCTATTTACCTACATTGCGTCCTAAAAAAGTCCTTACTTGATCTTAGGGGTTACATGGCAATATTGACTGTATATGATGGATCTAAAAGGGTGATATGAAGTATTTTTGGTATTCCTTTCATGTGACTATATATTATATCTTCTTTATTAACTGTTCCTTCATACATGCTTATATGTGAGATTCTTATCTGTCTATATTCCTCCACTCACATATACTAGTTGAGAGTATTACACTTTATCTTCTGAGTGTTGTTCTTTGTTGAGTAATAATATCTATGAGGATTGAGTTGACATGTATTCTCTGAAAGGGGACTTGAGTCATGATATCTGAAGATGAGGAGTTGGTATTGTGTTTGCTAAATCATTCACACATGCTGAGTTGACGATTTGTGAAGTATCTCTAACGATTGTAGCTTTTTTCTTGGTGTATTGCCTTGAGTTAGGGTTAAGGGGAGAAAAGAAAAATCATTTGATGTTTATGTTTCAATAATCTTTTACATCGCTTCAATTGCTAGGGACTAGCAATACGCTAATTGGGGGTTGTGATATAAGTAGGAGTTTGCATATTTTTATATTTAAATTAGACTTTGTTACATTCAATTTGAGCATAATTAATAAGTATTAAGTCATTAATTTATTTATCACTTATTTGAGACTTTTTCATATATTTCAGGGCTAAAAAGTTGTTTGTACGTGCACGAATAATTAAATATGAAGATAACGAAGATATGTAGATCAAGAGTTATGATGATGAAAAAGCACATGGAGCAGAATCTAAAAGAATTGCATGAGGGAAAAGGGATCAAAAGTATTTTGAAGAAAATTCATTGAAGGCATGAAGAAATAAAGCAAGAAGGGAACCAAAGGAAAGCAAACGAAAAACAAAAACTAAAAAAAAAAGGGAACAAAAAAGTCCAATGTCACGTGGACTTTGGACTTAAAAAAAAAAAAAACAAACAAACAAGTCCAAGTTGGACTTGGAATTAAAAAAGGCACACAATCAAGCCTTGGCCCATTGGCCAAGGTCGGTTAAGCAATATTACTATGCCTATTTATATGCAAGCCACGAAACAAAGCAGAGAGAGCGCAAAAGCAGAACAGCGAGCAGAGGCGAAAATTCACAGAAAAAATTAGTTTAGTTTTATTAGTTTTTCTTCTTCTGCAATACATTACGATGCTTCCGGAGTTTTCCCAAGTTTAAACTCTGTAACGTTTTCTTTCCTTTACTTTAATTTATTTAAATAATGTTTACTTTTCAGAATTGTTATTTTAGTTTCTTTAGTATGTCAGGCTAAATTTATTCGCTGAGGTGACGATGAAACCTTGTTAATTTCAATAGATGCTATGTTTGTGAATTAATTTTTCTCCATAACTTGATCATTCATGTTTAATGTTTATTCTTTCATCAATTGTTGAGATAATTTATTTGATGGGTTTAATCATGTTTTTCTCATGCTTTGAATAATTCTTAATAATTGAAAGTTTTGATTTTTAATGCCGAATATTAATTGTGATTTCTAGTTGGGATACAATTAATGATTTGAAGATTCTTTTACAAAGTAAGAATAAACATACTTTTGGTTTCATTAACTTAGGGCTTAAAAGATGATATTCTCCATGGTAACGAAGCTTGACTGCGAGATTATCATGTAGTAAAATTTGGGGAAGATTAATGATCAGATATAGTTGACGTTAGAATTAGTAAGGTGGATTTCGAACCTTAGCCTTTTACGATTACTTGTTTTGTCTCGCTTTTTAACCTTCGTCTTTTATTTAATTAGTTATTTTCTTTTCTAATATTTCCTTGTTTTAGTTTATTTTAATTGATTTTACTCAAGTTATTAATTGTTTTCGTTTTAGAATTTATTAATTTATTTCATTCAATCTATTAGTTGTTCTTATTTTAGAATTTATTTATTAAGTCTCTATATTCATTATATATTATTTTAGTTTTACTTTATTTTTATTCTTAAAATTATTAATTACTTTTGTCTTAGGATTTTTAATTGTCTTACTTATTTAGATTTATTGTTTAGTCTTTTATTATTTTATCTCAACCTAGAATATCAATCTTTCCAACTAGATTAGGAAGTCTAAATCTGAGTCTAAAATTTGATCTTAACTGAACAAGTCTCTGAGGGATCGACCTCGTATTTTTCTAAGCTATACCTTCATACGGTTCGTGCACTTGCGAGTAATTTAAAACGTACAACACCCATCAGAGATAATCACATTCACCTTGCTTCTTTTATCCACCACATCAAAACAACTCTGGTCTGACCCAATGTAATCTTCTAGAGGACCCCACGGGTGCCAAGGGTCAATCCAGAACAAAGTATTGGTTCCATTGCCAATGATTTTCCTGCAGTGTTGTTTAATAAGAGGACGGAACTTCAACAGTTTTTTCCAATGCCAAAAGGCATTAGCACAAGGCGAATGCTCCCACATACTACCACATTTCAAATAGTAATACCCAACCCATTTCAGCCACATCGAATCCGGTTGAGATAACAAGGTCCAGACATGTTTCATTAAACTCGCCACATTGATATCGACTAGACGATGAATGCCAAGGCCTTCCTTCTTGATTGGATGACACACCAGCTCCCAACTAACTTTAGCACCCCCAGACCCTTCATTTTTCCCCTTCCACAAAAAACGAGCCATAATTTTCTCCAAATCTTTCAAAACACCCTTGGGAAGAACTAAAATAGAGGACCAATACGCCTGAATGTTAACGAGAACTGATTTTACAAGAACCAATCTCCCAGCAAATGAAAGGAATCTCGAGGTCCAATGGTCAATTCTTTTACTCATTCTTCCAACAAGAGGGTTGAAAGTACTCTTGCTCAATCTACTAGCTCCAAGCGGTACCCCCAGGTAGGTGAATGGCAAACATCCCTCCTTGAAACCAAGAGAAAGGATAATAGAAGATTTCAGTTCAGCGTTGCCTCCCCCAAAAAACACCATGGATTTGCCTTCATTAACCTTCAAACCCGACATTTTACCAAAGATACTCAGTACATTATTGATAGCCAGACTAGATTCCAGATCCGCCAAACAAAAGATCAAGACATCATCCGTGAAACTAAGATGAGAAATCCTTCCATTGGCACACTTCGGGTGGAACCGAAACCCGTGTCTGGAGGCAGTTTTTTCCATCAAACCTGCAAAAACCTCCATGACCATAACAAACAAATAGGGAGAAAGGGGGTCTCCTTGACACAATCCTTTCGTACCTCGGAAATACCCTTCTAAGCTACCATTAATAGCCACCGAAAAACTAGAAGAAACTAGACATGCCTTGACCCAATGAATGAAAACTACAGGAAAATTATAGGCCTGGAGAACTTTGATCAAAAAATCCTAATTTACCGAATCATAAGCTTTACGAATGTCAATTTTGATAGCACACCTAGGAGAAATGTGCTTTCTAGAGTACTCACGCATCAGCTCCTGGCTTAACAGCACATTCGACACAATAGACCTCATCGGAACAAATGCAGCTTGAGAATCCAAGATAATCCCTTCAAGCACACTTTTAACTCTATTTGCAAGCAACTTAGCGATACATTTATAAACAACATTGCAACAAGAGATAGGTCTATAATCAACAATATTAGAAGGATTTCTGACCTTAGGCACCAAAGTAATAATGGTAGAGTTGCATTCCCAAAGAAGGCATCCAGACTGAAAGAAAGATTTGATCGCCTCAATAACATCCGGACCCACAATGGACCAGGCTTGTTTATAAAAATCAGCCGTAAACCCGTCCGGCCTAGGGTTCTTGTCCCCATTCATGGCAAAAATAGTCTCTCTAATCTCATCCCTTGAGACATCAGCAATAAGACCACCCGCATCCACATAAGAAATAGATTTACCCAAAATGCTTCTAATGTCATCAATAGAGAACTCATACCGAACATTTGGAGTGCCAAGAATGTTGGTATAGGCTTTAACAAGCTCATTCCTAATCTGATCATCATCCTCAATAAAGACCCCATCAGAGATTTTCAACCTGGAGATCTCGTTCCTAACAAACCTTCCTTTGATACATTTATGGGAAAAACTTGAGTTTGCATCTCCTTTGTCTAGCCAAAAAACCCTAGACTTTTGTCTCAGCACCGCTTCTTCATCTTGGACAGTTTTATCCATAACATCAATAATTCTTCTCTCCTCAATGAACAACTCATCACAAGGGCTAATTTTCATCAAAGATTGGACCGCATCAAGCCTACTCTTCAACTCCTAATTTCTATCAAAGATTGGACCGCATCAAGCCTACTCTTCAACTCCTCAACTTTTGCTGACAACTTTGAGTAATACTTCACATTAAACGCCTTGAGCTATTTTTTAAGTGCTTTCTGCTTCTGGAAAAGAGAGAACATCGGAGTTCTATTCACCTGAACATCCCAACCTTTCTGCACCGTCTCCAAGAACTTTTCATGCTCAGTCCACACATTAAAAAACTTGAAAGGCTTAGGGCGAGACCTAACATTCCAACCCATGGAGAGAATGAGAGGGTGATGATCTGAGACGCCCGAACTATCCACAAACAAATCGGATTGGAGAAAGGCCATGACCCATTCCGAATTCACAAAAATCTGTCCAACCTACTAGCACGACGCGTTGGACCAGAGGACTTATTGCTCCAAGTAAAGAAAGAACCAGTACTGCTCACTTCAGAGACATTTAGATCCTCAATACATTGCCCAAACTGTCTAGCCCTAGGGCAGAGAAAAGAACAATGCAAGCGATCTTCGCACCGAAGAATCTCATTAAAATCACCCATAATCCCCCACGTCACTAAACCAACTCCAGTATTCCTCTCAATTAGCTTGGATCAAAGTCGACACCTATCACTGGCTTTTTTTGCTGCATAAACCACAGTCAGGAAGAAAGAATGATTTTCACACTCTACTCGACAATGGATAGCCTGGTCGCAAGCTTGAAGGCAGACCACATTTACTTTATCCTTCCTGCTCAAAATCTACACTCTACCTCTAGGAAAGAAATCATAATTGTTAACAAAATCCAAGTTTTTAAACCGCTTCTTGACAATAAAAGAGGCATTCTCCATTTTAACTTTCGTTTCGAGGATACAAAAAACGTCAATATCGTTTTTATTAACAAAATGAACACTATCTACTTGTTTGAAGGCTTTATTAAGCCCTCTTATATTCCAACAGGCTAATTTCATTACTGAGATGATGAGGAAGAAAACTTACTCCCCGCAACCTTGGGCTTGACTTTAGCTTTCGAAACCAGGTCCCCAATTGCTCCACTCAAACACTCAATCATCTTCACAACTTCACCATCTCCAAGAACCTCATACTGATTTCCCAGACTCGCACCACCTTCCTCCATACTACTACTATTCTGCCCATGCGCCTGCCTCTGACCTTTACCACTCATAGGGGATTTTTGAGCATTAACAGCAGGCTGACCTCCCGCGCTACTCACCACAGTTTTCTATTTTGGGGATTTACCCCTAACTGTACTCCAGTCCTCTTCAACCACCTTCTCATGTACCCGCTCCCCAACCACTTGCCGATTATCCCCATTAACCTCCTACATAGGTTTAGCTCTCCATTGGGGCTTAGCTAGACAATTAGACTCATAATTCCCAACCCCCTTGCACTTAGAGCAAATACGCGACTTCCATGAGTACTCAACATGCACAATCGCAACTTCAACCCCACCCATATGAAGAGACAGTTCCTTAACCAGATCTTTTTGAAGATTTACTTCAACACACACCTTTGCATACCTCAACCTAGTTCGAGCCTCAGTATATTTGTCCAATTGCAAAGGAACTCCGACACCACTAGCCAAATAGCTCAACCCCTCATCATTCCAATACTTCATAGGAATATTTCGCAGCTGCACCCACAGTGGGATACAGTCCAATTTAAGATGAACATGTTGCAATTTCGGCTGCCACTTCCTAAGGAACAGTGGCCTGCCATTAACATGCCAAAAGTCTGCCAAGATTGCCTCACAAACCTTCTCACTACCCAATTTAAATAGCCACAGTCCATCATCATTAGACATAACTTCCACATTCCCAAACTTCTGCCATTGATTATCAACCATTACCTTTACCTAGAAAAATGGGGGAGCTTGATCAATAAATTGACCAACTAAACAGGTCTGCCACATCTGACTCCCCCTCTTAGCCACATGTGCCGGGGGACGAATCACAACTTTCCCATCGATAATCTCTGGGGGATGATAAACAAGCTTTGAACGTTTAACCGAGCTCCCAAACAAACCCCGCCACTCTTTCCCTTGAGTCTCAGTATCTTCGCCCCGCTTAGACGATTCAGGATCTGAACCAGCAGTTCTACACTGCTCCTTACCAAGTTAACTTGACACACCAAACACTCCCGCCTGAACACCCCCAGCATCCACATCGCTCCCACTTTCAGGCCCCATGGTACTACCTGCAGGAGAGGTCACCTCCGTCGAAAACAGCGGAAGGAAGTCCGCCTCTGGTACAGTAACCACAACACCAACAACATCACCACTTAACGTAACGCATCTGCGGTAAAATTTTACCTTCTTTCTTTGATTCAAGGGACACATAAGATTTTTACATCACATAATATATTACACACAAGAACTGATCTCGAAACTTCTCGAATCTAAAGTAATAACCAAATGGCCAGTGGTTAAAATTTTACCTTTTCTTTTACTGTTTTACCATGATAAACCTATATATTATTGCATGTCTTTTGGTTTTGTCTGGTGTTCATTATCTCTAGTTTTGTTTTCTTAATTTGTTCTATTTTTTCTATTTTTCAAAGTTTTCATAGCTAACAATATGTGATACTATAACAATATATGGTGGCAATTCAGGGTCATGACTTATATTCCCTAATTGCGGGATTCCAAAGAACAAAATTGTGAATATGCTTACTCCAATGGGTCAAACAAAATAAGCCGCCATGGCCCATGGCCATAAACATCAATATCTCTTCTCTTCCTGGAAAATGAGTAGATCTTCATGGAAATTAAATGGTATTTAGATCCACACATCTGATTTCATATCGCGACTCGTCACAAAGCAAATAAATAAAAGGCTCGTATTTCAACTTACTGGATTTTTTCATTTCGCGAGACCCCACAATTGCGATGCAATTATTTTGGGTGATCCACGCTCGGGTTTCGTAGTGTTTGACTACGAAATCTGGGTCTTCCATGAAAATGCACCACAAACGTTCTTGAATCGCATCAAAGTTTTTGCGGGCAGTCTTGTCAAGATTCCCATCATCACATCGTCCGGCAAATTTCCACTTCTCATTTTTCACTGCAAATTAGTCCAAAAAAAAAAAAAATTCACTGCAAATTAAATAATGAGATTTAAAACGAGAGAAAATAGGCTTCGTTTATTTGTCGTAAAATATTTTTCAAATTTTACAATATTTAGTAACATTGAAAAATTAGTTCATTGTAAAATATTTTATGATAAAAAATTACGGCTACTTTTTACGGTGTTTGGTAACACCGTAAAATTAGTCAACTGTAAAATATTTTCTGCTCAACAATTGCTGCTAGTATAAAATTTTATAAAATATTTTACCGGACTTTTGAAGAAGAAAACATTTTACGGAATTTATAATATATCCAAGCACCAGAAAATATTTTTTAGTAATCTATTTTTCGAAAAAATATTTTCCCCTAACAAGTTATTTTACAGCAAACAAACGGAATCCTTTAAAATATTTTATTTTATAAAAAAATATTTTTCACATAAAATATTTTACAAAAATAAGTTATTTTACGGCGAACAATCAAAACCTAAGTGAGCTAATATAAAGATTGGAATGTCGTTGCTTCGACAAAGAGTTCAGAAGATGAGGTTTATAAGAGTGATCAAATATGTTAAAAAGACATGTAATCCGCACTCATACGAAATGTGGCATACTTGAGGACACAGGACTCCTGATGGAAAGATACTAGTTCCAACAAAATTAGTTTATTTGTTAAATTCAAACCCAAAATGTTAGAAAATCTCTTTACCAAACTGCAAATGTCCCACTAGTGAACTAATTAGTTTCTTAATTAATTAAAACCCAAATTATTAAAAACTCTTTGGCCCACAACACAAATGCCCTACCACCAATACCAATATTTTGGATTGCTTTTTTCTTTCATATAATTGGGTGAAATTTTAAAATGCGCTTAAACTAATGTTGAGAGAACATTTCGTAGACAAATCTCCATTAGTTAGGTGAAACCTTCACATGAACTTAAACTTAATGTTGATAGGTGTGCTACGGGAAACTCAAGTACTTCACGGGCAGGTAGGTGGTCTGTTTAGGAATGAGTTTCGGGAGTGGGTTGCAGGTTTCATCATAAATTTGGAGATCGCCTCTAATATTAAAGTTGAATTATTGGCTCTTTCAGAAGGCTTGCAAAGGGCGTTGAATCTTCAAGTTGTGTAAAAACTGATGCCATAGTCATTCTTTCCCTCGTTAAAGCCAATAGACCCACGAATGTCAAAAAATCTTGATAAGTAAGTTAGGATTTCATATTACGCATGTTTAAAGGTAAGTAAATAAATGTGCTGATTAGATCTTCAATTTTAGACTAAGACAGCTGCGAGAGTTCTTGAAGTTAGACAAGTGGGGCACTTTTTTACACAGGTTTGTGAATAATTGATTATCGCTTTTGCCTCCTCCTTATCTCAAAAAAAAAAAAAAAAAAACTAATATTGTGGATTACTTTTTTCTTTCACATAGCAATACCCCAAGGTCTTTCTTCTTTTCTTTTCTTTTCTTTTTTGTTAGGTTGAGTCGTTAATACCATCAAGTCGAATTGCCAAAATTGGCTGCTAAGGGTAAATTGTGCAAATAGTCCTTACTGTTTATGCATTTTTTTAAGTTGATTCTTAATATTTTAAAAAAATTATACTAGTCTTTAATATTTACAAATGTATAAAACTAACCAATTTAGTCCATATTATTTTTTAAAAATTTTAAATTAGTCCTTAAATATAGGTCAAATATAGGGAGTAAATTGAGTTTTTTAAAAAAATAATAAGAACTAAATTGAATTTTTTTAAAAATAATAAAGGTTAATTTGGCTAGTATTAAATAATAAAGATTATTTTGAATCACTTTTATAAATATTAAAAATTTTAATGAATTTTTTAAAATATTAAAAATGATATTAAAAAAATATATAAACAATAAAAATTAAATGTGAAATTTATCCACCAAACAACAACGAAACATTAAATTAATGACAAGGCGAAAATGTCTATGTTCCAAAAGTAAGACATGTCTGTAACAGAAAAAAAAAAAAGAAAAAAAAAGTAAGACATGTTTCACCAAACACAACTGTACCGTGTGCCTTCTGTTTTGCCCTTTTCAATATTTTAAATTTAATGACAATGGTGTTTTTTTTATTGAAAAGAAGATCTAAGTCGATTTTATATTATTTATAAAGAATATTACATATTTTATGAAATAATTTAATATTTTTTTATTTAAAACAAAAATTATATTAGATATATTAAATCAAATATCTAATAATATTTTTTTTTTTTTTAAATATATTAACGAGACTCATAACCTTTCACACTCACGAGTAACAATGCTTAGTGACATTAATGACAATGATTAGACGTCTGCAGTTGACCGTTTCTTGGATCAATCAGTCAGCTGTTGAAAAATGAAACCCCAAAACCACCCTCTTCAAACCTTGGTGCTACTTTCTTTCATTACGTTATGAAATTACCAAATTGCTGGTTTCTCAGCTGATCAGGTACGTTACTCTCCAGCAAGATTAATGACTGGTCTTTGCTCTTGTTGACTTTGTTCATAGGTTTTGTTTCTTTGCTGAGATGTGCTTTTTTTATATTATTTTTATTTTTTGTTTTTATACGAAGGTTTGCTTCATGGGTCTTGATTTTATCGAGATCCTTTTTAGTTTTTGGTTTGTAATGCTGAGTTGAAGAAGAATCGTGCTTGGTGTGTTTGAATAAGTCTGTTTGGAAATTTTGATCACTCTGTTAACTATGTGGATAAATATGTCTTATGTACGGCTGAAAATCTTGAATTAGTTAGTTTTAGATTGTAGCGGCTTGTGGCGAAAGTATGTATGATGATGCAAGAAAATGGCAGGGGAAAGAATTTGATGAATTTGTGAGAAAAAAAAGAAGAAGAAGTGATTTTGTTGAAGGAAATTTTCATTAAGTCTGCTTTTTCGTGGTCAATTCTATTAATTGGAGAGGAAATAAAAAATGTTTAGCTGAATCTAGTTTGAGGTTAAGCATGCACTTCACTTATTGACTTGTCTACTTATTCACATGGATAGTTCATAGTTGACTATTATTGCAAGTGATTATTTGAGGAGGTTAAAATTTGTCCTTGGAGATGAATTTGCTTAGATGCAAATGCGTCTTGGGATCTCCAACGAAACTTGGTATCAAATATTGTGGTTAGAATGCAACAACAGCAAGAAGTATTACCATACGCATTAATATAGAGAAGGCCTCCATGGTAGTTACTTTTTTTTTTTTATTAAATTCTGGGGAGGCCTAAGGTTGTACAACGTGACCAGCGAGAATCGAGCTCACAACCTCTTGCATACAACGAGTAACCTTACTATTAGACCAAAGCCTTAATGGTTCCATGGTAGTTACTTTAAAGATGGACTAAGTGTTTTAGATTGGGGATATCTTTCAAAAAAGCATATGTAGGAAAATATTTCTGGCTATGAGGGGAGGGATTTTGGTAGTTCAGAAGCTGAACCTTCGGCTTGTATTTCTTTCCATATCATTTGACAATCTTCATTTGCCTCCACTGAACTATTCACAGTTTCAGTTATTCCTGAAATGGTATCGCTGCTGATCATTCTATGTGCCTGATTTCTTGAAGGGTAGGGGGTAGGGGATGTAGCCCTGCATGTTCCTCCTCAGCCTCAACATGATGCCATAAAAAATTGCAACTTTGCAAGAAAATGCTATATATGATGTGAATTTATGAAATGGCTTCCATCTTCATTAGTGCTTCTTATAGATTCAAAATCTTCACTCCCAAAGACGGTTTCTACATTATTATAGTGACTAATTCTGCATTTACTGCACTATTATAGTTACTCTCCTGTTGGTTCCTGCAAGATGTTCCCAGTGCCTTCTGAGGAAATAACAAATAATGGTTCAAAAATCTGATTTAATTATCATTGGCATCTCTGTCGGGGTGGCTGTTGGCATTCTCATAGCATCTCTTGTATTTTTTGGCATTCGGTGGTGCAAAAGACGTGATCATCTTAAAGGCCATGCAAGTGATCGCCACATAGCAACCCTTCCAATTCGCACAAATGGCTTAGACACAAGTGTCGACTCTAGTGCAACTCTATTTAATTTCAAACATACTCAGCACTCTTGGTGGAGTCACAATGGTAAAGATCGATTAGCTTCAGCATCGGCCATTCCAAGACACTCATACAAGTACGTTAGTTCTAACTTTGAACTGACTAGTCAAATTAAACTGGCAGTTCCTTCTTTGTCATATTATATTTTTTGCTAGACCATGGCATGTTTTGTAGTTTGTTGAATGCTTTGCTAACTCTAGAGCGCTTAAGGTCCAAATATGTAAATTGAAAATATTACCAGTCTTTTGATCTTTTTGTCAGGCCAAACTTTTATTGCAATGTCATGTCTATATCAGGCTTTGTTTAACAATAAACTCACTCATGTCGGATGCTATCTTTTAGAGCATATGTTCAAGAATTTTTCTAAGAATCATGTCTGCTAGAAGCAGAAAGAAGTAGAAGCTTTTCGCTTATGATTCACCATTGATACCCCCACACAGCTGTTGATTAATCTTCGAAACAATTACGAGCCTCTAAGATTTCATTTAGTTTGGCAAAGTATACACTATCTATAGAAATATAAAACGGTGCTTGACATAATCCTATGTATCTCCAGGGACATTCAGAGAGCTACAAATAACTTCACAACCATTCTGGGACAGGGATCTTTTGGTCCAGTGTATAAAGCAGTAATGCCTGCTGGTCCGGTGGTTGCTGTTAAGGTTCTTGCTTCTAATTCAAAACAAGGAGAGAGAGAGTTTCACACAGAGGTAGCAACAGATATTCGAACTTGTTTGTAGGAATAAAATCTTCATAACTACTTTTGAGTTTTTCCAAGAGAGAATTTTTCTTTATGATATCTATATATTGGTTATGGCTTTCAATCACGACAATTGTAAGGTTATTGAGGTGCACTTCGTGCAATGTCATCCTCTTAAACCTTCAAGTACAAGCATTAACTTTTGCTTGTAATGCTAAACGGCTTGTGCCAAAGTGGTGGCCACTCTGCCATGTATTTGTCATGAAGTGGAAGTCATGGGATCAAACAAATCTAACATCTAGGGAGTGGGCGTCCATGGCGCATGACTTGGATGAGGTTGGGGCATGAACTTGGAAGATATGTATGCGCTCAGAAGTTTGTGAACTTTATCACGCAGAATAAAGAAGCAAATCTTTTATGTATCGATATTCAAAAAATATTTTAACCTAGAAAATGTTTTCTAATAACTTACATTTTGTGACAGGAAAAGGCAACAATAATTTATTAAAAGTTTTGCAGGGAAAGCTATCTATTTTAGTTCAGCTTTCAGATTATCTGGGATCACATCTTCAGCTTAGATTATGTTGATAACTTACGATAAAGCTAAAGCTTCTGAATACTTAAACATGATTTGGGTTGTGTTTTGGTAGGTGTCTCTGCTGGGCAGGCTCCATCATCGAAATTTGGTGAATTTGGTTGGATATTGTGTAGATAAAGGACAACGCATGTTAATTTATGAGTTCATGAGTAATGGAAGCTTGGCAAACCTTCTATACAGTAAGTTGAGAGTTTGGTTCATGTATCTATAAATGCGGTTAGTTGTGTGACGATGAAGAGATTTAATTCTGAGCATTCTGGTCATATGACTAGGTTAGCTAGCTCCCTATTTGTCAATGCGCATGCCTCTTCTTTTTGGTTGAGTAGCATCAGGTTCTAGGCTTGTAGGAGTTGTATAACCATATATGAAATTGCAGATCTACTTTTATTGTTGCTAAGATATCTTAATGGCCTCATTGCCGGTGGAGAAGTGATATGTATTTAGTTGACCAAGTAGCTTACCTTGAAGCCATTTATTAAATAGTTTCTGGTCAACTCCATTTTTTATTTTGCCCAGTTTCTGGCCTTTCTTGGCACCTTTTAATGACTTCATCCCAATAGTACTTATGCTTGCTGGTGTTAGTTTATTGATGAAACCAGCCTTTGGAATCCACAAATTACTTATTTTCTGGAACTCCATATCCTGTCTTATAATGTACATTTCATGATCTTCCATTCTTTTTGGATAATAATATTGATAAAAGAATTTTCTATTGTTCTTGCATTCAGGTGAAGAGGAGCGAGCTCTGAGTTGGGAAGAAAGATTGCAAATTGCTCTTGACATTTCACATGGTATTGAATATCTTCATGATGGGGTAAGCTGTGTCATATACCTTTTTTTCATGGTAAAGCTGTTGATCTCAAATCTTATGATATTCTGTATAACAGGCTGTTCCCCCTGTTATACATCGGGATTTGAAGTCTGCTAATATATTACTAGATGAGGATATGAGAGCTAAGGTACATCATTATAACCTTTGCACGTTTCTTATGTCGACTCTTCTGATTCTTTATCTAAAAAGAAAAGTGTTTGGCCTCTTCCTATGCAATCATAGTTGCAACTTGATGCATCTTATTTCATAATGATGTATCACAACATGTCAAATTAAGAAAAAGGTATCGTTGCAGTCATATGTTTGGTATAAATCTATTGCTTCTGGAGTTCATAGTAAATAACTGCGCTATCATGTTTCTGCATGTAGGTCAGTAAGGTTTAGCTATCTGTTTCCGTTTTGATTTGCACCCACTTCATATGTTGGTAGGTTGCTGATTTTGGGCTGTCTAAGGAGGAGGTTTTTGATGGCCGCAATTCAGGCTTAAAAGGTACATATGGCTACATAGATCCTGTTTATATAGCCACCAACCAGTACACCATGAAGAGTGACATCTATAGCTTTGGAATTATCCTATTTGAACTCATCACGGCCATCCATCCACACCAAAACCTAATGGAGTATGTCAATCTTGTAAGTCATTTGACCCGCTGCTGAACTTGACAGTTACCTACCTTTCTTAAAGATTTTTTTCTTGAGGGATCATTGTTTCTGCTTTTTCCTTCAAAAGGCAGCTATGAGTCCAGATGGTGTCGATGAGATACTTGACAAGCGACTTGTTGGGACATGTAACCCCGATGAAGTAAGAAGCCTTGCTGCTATTGCTCATAAGTGCTTGCATAAAACTCCTAGAAAGCGGCCTTCAATTTCAGAAGTTTCACAGGCTATATCAAGGTTAAAACAGAAACGCCTCGTGAAAGAAGATACTATGTCTTTTTCCAGGAATGATATCTCAAGAATGGTGAGCCAGATTAATAAGCAGCAAGTGGAATTAAGGAATATGTCCAGCATGAATGAGAGGACAATTGTATAATGCAGTTCATTTTCTCTCCACTGTTGCTTCTGATGTTCCTCGAGGCGCTTCTTGAGTTATGCTGCAGCTTGCAGCAGCACAAGATAGACATATTGATAAAATGCTTAGTCCAATGTGGCATTTCTGGAGATTGTTATGCTGCATCAATATCGTTGGAAGATTATACAGCTTAGCAAAGTGGCTTTTTTGCGTCATGTAACCTTCTTCTTCCCCTGCACCGTCGTCTTTGCACCTAAATCGAGAAAATACACCCCTTTAATAGATAGGATTTTGGCAAATTGATTAAATATACCCCTTTAATAGATGGGATATTTTGGCAAATTTATCTTCCTTTGGTTTTTTGTCAGAATGTAATAACAAGTTCAACTTTATACGCAAATGGTATAAATTGTCAAAGTTTATCAAATATATATTGGTCCTAAGAAATATAGGAATAAAACGGTAGAGCCAGAAGAAGAACATAAGTTAGTAGTGAATCACTAAAGTAGAATAGCATTGTTAAATTCACATAATTGATTTCACCTAGTAAGCAGAATTCTGCGAAGGGCTAGAATTGATATTTGGTGCCTGGTAGAAACTAAAGTCAAATACCGTAAAGCAATCGATATTTCTAAAAGAATTGCTCGCCATTGGGGCTTGATTAACAATTATGAAATCTGCGATTTGGTAGAATATGTGTGTTGTGGAATCCTGAAATAGTTTCTGTATCCAAAATTTCTGCAACGGATCAATCTATTCTCTGTCATATCAAATCTATCAATCATAGTGAAGAATTCTTTTGCTCTTTTGTCTACGGTTCAAATGATCCAACTATTTGAAGAGAACTGTGGAGCTATATTTCGAGCTGGAGCAATCAGTTGGTGAATCATCCTTGGTGCTTAATTGGGGACTTTAATGAAGTTCTTAATATTGAGGATAGATGGGGCTGCAATAGCCTTGCTCAATTTGCTGAGGAGTTCAGGCAATGTATTGAAAATGCAAACCTACATGAAATTGCAGGCAATGGTCCGAAGTTTACTTGGAGTAACAAGGCGGAAGGCCCGAGATTGAAAGCGAGTAGAATCGACCGTCTTTTTTCTAATGATTCTTGGGATTTAGCATTTCAAAGCACTGCTCTTGACATTGATCTTCCTGGAATTTCTGATCATAGCCCACTCTCACTTCATACTTGTCGTCCTATCCCTGCTAAGTCGAGGCCATTTAAATTCTTCAATGTGTGGACATCACATCCTGATTATTTTGGCATTATCTCGCGTGTTTGGAAGCAACATATTCCGGGCACACCGATGTTCCAAGTGGTCCAGAAACTCATGGCAATAAAGAAGGAGCTGAAACAGTTCAATCATAAACATTTTTCTGGGATTTTAGAGAAATGCCTTTCTCTCAAGAAACAGATTGACAAACTCCAAGAGAACATTTTGGCAGGAACAGCAACCTCAGAGGAATCCTTAGAGGAAAAGGCTTTGGTGAAGGAGCTAGAGAAAACATCCCACATTGAAGAAAGCATCAAAAGACCAAAGTCGAGGGTTGAGTGGTTAAATGGGGGCGACTCCAACTCAAAGTTTTTCTTCAAAGCTCTCAAAGGCAGACAATCCAGAAATAGCATTTTGAGCCTTATTAATTCTGATGGAGCTAGGATTGTGGAGGACAATTTAATCAGGGATGAGATCCTTCACCATTTTCAGAATACTCTTGGGTCTGATAGTAACACATTCACTGTTCCCAGTCAAACAATCAGGAACCTCCTTGAGAAAACTTTTTCTGAGGAAGATACTGCTAGAATGAGTGGGCCGGTTACCGACGAAGAAATTAAAGAAGCTCTTTTCTCCATTGATGGGAATAAAAGCCCGGGGCCTGACGGATTTAATTCCCACTTCTTCAAAACTGCTTGGAACATTATTGGGAATGATATCACCAATGCTATTAAATCTTTCTTTCATTCGGGTTCTCTTCTTCGAGAGGTTAACTCCACCATCCTCACTCTTGTACCAAAAATCCCAACTCCTGCAAAGATCTCGGATTTTCGACCTATTGCCTGTTGCAATGTTCCTTATAAAGGCATTACCAAGGTATTGGCAAACCGATTAAGAGGCTGTCTTGACTCAGTTATTTCCCACAACCAAACTGCCTTTGTCCCAGGAAGAAGAATTTCAGAAAATATTTTGTTAGCTCAAGAAATGGTTAATGGATATACCAGGAAAAATGGAGTTCCTCGAGTTTCAATGAAGATTGATCTTATGAAAGCATACGATTCAGTCAACTGGAATTTTGTGCTTACAACAATGAAAGCTATAGGGGTTTCAGAGAGTTTCTTGAAATGGACAACTGAATGCATCTCTACTCCTAAATATTATATTGCTGTCAATGGTAGCCTCGAGGGATATTTTAGTGGGAAAAAAGGATTGAGGCAGGGGGATCCATTGTCTCCATATCTCTTTATTATTGTTATGGAGGTACTTTCGAGTTTGCTAAGAAAGGCGAGCCAATTTGAGGGGTTTGAGTTTCACCCAAAGTGCAGGAAAACTAACATGAATCATCTTTGCTTTGCGGATGACATCTTCATCTTCTGCAAAGCCAATATGAACTCGGTGCAGATCATTAAAAATACTTTGGATATCTTCTCTAAAATGTCGGGGTTGCAAATCAATGATTCAAAGAGTGAGCTCTATTTTGGAGGATGCAAAGACCATGTTAAAGCGCGAATTGTGGAAATTATGGGCTGCAAAGAGGGGGTTCTCCCAATCCGTTACTTGGGACTTCCACTAGTTTCAGGCAGACTCAACAAAAATGTTTGCAATTCACTGGTTGAAAAGGTCACAAGTCGAATTAATTCTTGGAAGAACAAATGGCTTTCTTATGCGGGTCGCCTTCAAGCTTACTGGACAAATACTTTTATCATCCCAAAAGGTGTTCTCAAGGCAGTTGAAAGGAAATTGGCAAACTTCCTATGGAAAGGATCAGATCAAAATTACCATGGTGCTAAAGTCAAATGGCAAGATGTTTGCAAACCGAAACAAGAAGGTGGACTTGGCATCCGTGACTTGGTGGATTCAAACAAGGTTGGTGTGCTGAAATTTATCTGGTATCTCGTTGCTTACCAAGACTCCCTCTAGGCTAAATGGTGTAGATATAACCTCCTGAAAGGGCATAGTTTTTGGGATGTGCGTATCCCTTCTGATGCATCTTGGGCGTGGAGGAAAATCCTCAAGCTTAGATCGTTTGCAAGAAGAATGTTATCTCATAAGATTGGAGACGGCAAGGAAACCTTTTTCTGGCTCGACACTTGGCACCCATTGGGATGCCTTCGAAACCTCTATGATGTGGAATCTCTTGCCAACCCAGGGCTTAGGCTCACGGTTAAAGTTTCAGAGTACATTTCTAACGGTCAATGGTCATTTCCATCTAGATACCAAACTCTCAATAACATCAAAGCAAGATTGGGGAACCTGCTCCCAAACACCCAATGCAAAGACAAAGTTTTATGGATTGGCAATTGTTCATTCTCGGCTACTGCTACATGGGATCTAATCCGTAACAAGAGTTCGAAATGGCCTTACGCTGAGATCATCTGGGATAAGTTTGTTACTCCCAGACATGCATTTTGTAACTGGCTAGCAATGAAAAACAAACTAACTACAAGGCACAAGCTAATTTCATGGGGCTACCAAGTTGATCATTACTGCCTCTTGTGTAATATGGTTACTGAAACACGAGAACACTTGTTCTTTGAATGTTCATTCTCGAAGAGAATCTGGTGGAATATGCTTCATGTTGCTCAAGTGACTACCAGGATGTTCAAATGGGAAAATTGTATCAAATGGATGGTGAACTTCTGCAAGAAAAAAAGGTTGCAGGCCTATATCCTTAAGGCGGCTTTTTGTGCGCTGATTTATCAATTATCGTAGGAAAGAAACATGAGATTACACAGCAACAATGCCAGATCAGAGGAGCAAGTGCTGAATAGAATTAAAGCGAATATCGGCTCAAATTTTTTGACTAAAACCAAATTTAGACGTACATGTATAAACATTTGTATTTGTAAAGTGTGAAACATAGATGATTTCATTCTTTTGTAAAATTTTACACTGTGTATTTTGACCATGGAGTATATATACTTCTCTTGTAATCATGAGTTGTTGCAATGAAAAGTCCCTTTGCCGATCGAGCAAAAAAAAAAAAACTAACATATGACAATATGTATATATTAAACTACTTTGTGAAAAATAGGATGGACAAGTGCACCCCTTGATCGGGTTTGGATCCTATCATTTATTAATTTTCTCATTTTTTAGATGAAGTATACTATGGACCATTAAATTTTATCTTTTTAAATCTCAGGCATCCTTGTTACCCCTGACCTAGTCTTTGTCTTGCAGGTTACACGAAAATGTACTAAAACCTTTTCTTGTCTAGCATTATGGTTCTTTTGGAGAGAAGAAAGTAAATAGAAAATGAATGGAACAAAAGAGGACATGCGTGCATTCATAATAATGTGTTTCGGATTTCAAATAACAGTTGATAATTTTATTTTATTTTTTTAAAAAAAGATTTCAAGTAACGTGATTTCATTTGAATAAATAAAGAAACAGACAATCGAAGAGAAATCTTAAATCAGCATATATGTGGCAACATAAGGAGAACATTGGTTCTTAATTTCTCACATCACAGCAGTACGAAATTGACTATGACAAGACGTTTAGTCTAGTGACAAAACTAACTACTGTGCGAGTGTTGGGAGACTTGAATATTCATATTCTTCTTCACTTGGATATAGCCGTCACGAGTGATTGAAAAGAAACACCTTCAGATACTAGTTTTAGTACCTTTCTCACTTGATTTTACTCCATGATTACATAATTGAGACTAAACTCTCTTTGTAAACCACAACTCTTAATGTTGTTGGAGCACCATAGACAAAGACGGACCTACTCTATAATTAGTGCATGCACTCAACAAATGTTGATTTGTCTCATTGGTTAAGGAGACATGCTTGAAATTAATAGCAAAATGTCCACCCAAGTTTGAACCACGCTATTGGTATTTTTTTTAATGCTTACACTAATTGAGGATATTTGAGTAATTTAAAAAAAAAACATGGCATCTTTCTAAAAGAAGAAACCTCACTTTCCCAAAAACTTCTCAAGCCCGAAATCATCTCTACACAATCTTACACCTTCGCTCTTAAAATTCAACAATAAAATAAACTTTTTTCCAATTTCTTTCCTCAACACATTCAACATTCAATCTCAAGGTGAGAAATTATATATCTAGTTATTTAACTTTATTTTTTATTTCACTTATTTATTTTTTTAATTTTAATTCACTTGTCTATTACTCTTAGTTTAACTATAATTGTTTACTTTTAGTTTTGATTATAACAATTTATTTACTTGTTCAATACTTTTAGTTTAATTTATAATTTTAGTTATTTGTTCATTTTTAATTATAGTTATAGTTCTAATTGCCTTTTTTGTAGTTCTTATTCTTTAATTTAAATTTATAATAATTGAAATTAAGATTTTAAAAAAAAATATTAGTTATAGTTGTTATATTTAAAATTTAGTTAGAGTTATTTTTTATTTTTTTATTTTATATAAGTTGTTTATTATTAGTTTGGGTATAACTAAAAGTCTAAAATTAATATTTTTTTTTTGTAGATATTTATGGATAAATTTTTAAAGAAAATGTCAATTTCCGATGAACAATTGTAAAATGTACTTTTTTTTATTATCATAATACTATAAATTATAATTACTTTTTTTTTTATTTGTTAACATTTTTTTAAATTGCTAAAATGTGCTTAATATGTATTAGTTTATATATAGATGAGTGTACTCGAAACTTTAATTATTCATTATATCACTATAATGCATGCTCTGACTCCCGATGCCTGGGTCTGCCTCTAACCATAGACTTCATATTCTTTCATTTCTTGAGAGCCGAGGGCCAAAGAAACCCGTTGTCCGGTTTTGCTTTCCAGAAGTAGGGCATTGTTCTTCCAGGTTGATAATGGACACTCAATTTCCGTCAAGGGTCCAATAGTGAATTGTTTTGTCCAAGAATCTAGAACGCCATATTCCTTCATCACCCACATATCGATAAATTGCTCAGAAATCTCTATGTGAGGGTCTGTGTGAGCAATCAAAGTAAGGGATTCATTTAAAACTGTAAGGGTTCTCGCTTTGTTATTCCTGAGTAGACAACCTCCAAGAAACTTTATTTCTTGGAACAATTCAATGCATACATTGAAAGATAGGGTTTTTTCTCCAAATACACAACCTGTGTACCAGTGACAACAATCATTGAAAAAAGTCTCGAAACAAGGTTCATACCATATAGTGCTTGGCACAATAGCATCAATCTCTCTCCAAGCATTGATACTCAAATCATATATTTCGGTTTTGTAGAGTAAATAACATTCTTCCTCGTTGACGTCCTCCACAAGGTTCTGCTTGGGTACGGATTACAAGCTTCCTTACTTTGTTTATTCTTCTGCTCTATGGTGCATTCAATTTGGAGGGAAAGGAATCTTTGCATCCATCAGCAGAAGTTTAGCACGGAAGAGGATATTAGTAGGAGAGTTGAGGAGATGGTCCTTATTAAGATTGGGTGTGGTAACAAGTTCAGTCGGAGTACTCTTAACATGCAAATTTGTAGAAACTGAAAAATTGATAATATCCTTATGTAGTTTGCATGTTTGTTTCACTTTGGTTTTTTTTTGGTTGGATTGTTTTTGTTTTGGTGTGATCATTGTACATGTCTAATGGTTGATATATATTAATGATACTTTGCTTGATTAGCAAAAAAAAAAAAAAAAGGGACGAGGAGGAAGTAGTTTGAATTCCCTCATAGCAGAGTTGCATAAAACAATGATGAGATAGTTGGTAATGCAAATTATGCCATTGCATGAACCCAAAACTTGCACATAGTCATGATTGAAAATGGGTATTTGAAATTCTGGTGATTTGGCACCCAAGGATTCAATTGAGCGGAAAGGTAGCATGTTTGTACATTTATCTTCCAAACATTGCTTGATCAATATGCAATCATTAATTTGGACACGACAATAGTCGAGATGCATGGCAACAAACTTTGGGCTTTTAATCAAAGCATACTAAGATTTGCAAACATACTTGAATCTCAACAATGACTTTACAGGCAATTTTAAAAGAATGTCTATCACTACATCTTCAGATAAATTTTTTATGACGCTTATAAAAAAACATCACGCCACACTTTCTTTCTCAACTCAAGGTACCTCTAAAGTATTTAAATGTAAACTGAAATGTTAAAAAAGGAAGATTTGAAACAACTCACATAAAATATTATGATATTTTCTTTTCCTTTGATTTGGAAAATCATATTGACCTGCCTAATTAAGGGAAAAAGAGAATGGGATATTCTCTTTCTAATTTCATCAAAATTCTGGAATTTATTGTTGCAATTTACATATGGAAGAAAAGTTATTAATAGAAAGAGAAAATAATATTTTTATCAGAATCTTCCATCTGTCCCTTGATTTGCTATCGTTTACTATGGAAGCAACTAGACTAGATCATGTTACAATCCTATTATCTTATGTCATGCGCAACTACTTCATGCATTTCTTTGCTGAGAATGATTTCTTTCATTATACCATAAGACCCAAAAAAAATTGAATATGAATTAAATTTTATGCCAAAAGACCGAAAAATTTTGAATATGAAATTAATTTTTTTTCTATATTTAATATAGGAGTTTCATATACCATAAATCTCAATCTTTCGGTTTTGATAAAAACAAGAAAAATGTTTCACAATAAATCAATATATAGGTAATTATGTATCTCTTATTAAATATGTCTTTATATCACCTGTTAAGGTAAATTTCTAGAGCTCCTCCCGAGCTAATCCTGCAAAAGAAATAGGTTGAGGTTCCCTACGTAATACTTCGATACTTAAGTTAGTATTCTGATTGTCGAGGTAATCAAGAATAAGGAAAGCAGAGTGTTTAGTGAGTGAGCGAGTGATCAATTACTTTTTTTTGTGAGTGAGATTGTCATTTTTATACATTTCTATAATACAACATTCTAGATTTGGTGAAATTTTGTTGGCCAGTCACGAAGTCTTACCACATGGTCAGAGATCGGAATAGGATACCTCAAGTCTAGTTGGACCGACCTCTCTAACTGCCGCGAAAATATACCACTTACTTGATCATTACGTCGGTTTCCGCTTTATTGGGTCGGGTCCACTATTTTGTCCCTCATCTTATATCGCCTATTACCCATCCCCACTTGATCTCTATTGGTCCTTTATCTATTTAATTTTAGTTATCTTACTCGTTGACAAAAAAAAAAAGATGTTACCATACTCGTATTTTTGGTTGTTATCATCATAGATATTAATTAAGATACTATTTGAAAGATTAAAAGAATTTATTCCATAACTTTAATTAATACATGGCTACATTTTTTTCCAAACGATTTGATAATTTATATATATAATTATAACTAATCCTAAGCAAATCTAATTTTTATCTATTGTTGACTTAGAAAGAAGAAAGATAAATTACATTGAAAACATACGATGTATTTTACGTGAAAGTCTACGACCAAAAAGTGTTTAAAATTGTTTTTTTTTTTGTTTTTTGTCGGATGTTCAAAATTGATTTAAATAAAAACAACCGACAGAGTCCAGATGGGCCAATTGTAAGCCCAAAGAAAACACGTCCATGATCCAACCGATTTCTATGAGCCCAATGAATAAGCTTACGGACAGTGACTGAGCAGGCGCGCATTAGCACAAAGCACTATCCAATTTGTAATTTAGTTTCCAGCAAAGGGCGTTGCTAGGGCTCCAAACAATTCTGTGCACAACAGAATTCTATATATATACATATATATATATATATATATACTTATTTCCGTATAGCCTTTTACGTACACACTCTCTCTCTGAACCGTACATATGTACGTATAAAAATATTTATATGCATATAAAATATATGTATGTATAGACTACTAAGCTCAGAAGTCGAATTTGCAGAAAATTAGTTGGGAAAAAATGGTGAGAACTGTGAAGAGCCACCATAACGAAGAAGAAGACTATCACGATTTTGCTTCCATGACTCCAGATGATTCTTCAAATAAAGGTACACACACACACACACACACACACACACACACACATATATATATATATCTATTTTTTATAATGAGAATTTGGAAAGTTTATGTATTCATGAATTGGCAGTGAATACAGAAGGGAGGAGTGGTGATCAGAAGCTCCGTTCGAAGCATTCGGAGACAGAGCAGCGTAGAAGGAGCAAAATTAACGAGAGGCAATATTTCTGTTACAGTTATCGTTGTCGTCTTCGTTGTTATTATTATGATTATTGCTGCTGCTATGAATGTTGTTATCGTTATTATTATCATTATAGCAGCTATTGTTATTGTCGTCGTGATCATTATTATTATTGTCGTGGTCATTGTTATGTGTTTGACAGTGTAAATTGATATGTGTATTTTCGCGGTTGTTGCACCTTGGGGCATCGAAAGCATTGTTTTTTCCACATGTAGGAAAGAAAGATTGTATTCTTGTTTATTACTGAGGCACTTGGCAATACTTTTGAAGTGAGGGTTTGACGCAATTGGTGTTGTTAGAAAGGGAAAAAATTTGATCTCATAGAAGCTGGAGATGTTTGTGAATTTCATTCTTTTATTTGGTTTTCGCTCCTATGTGCTTCATGATAGATGTTCTTTCGATGGTTCTGATATCTGTTACATTTCTTCTATATGAGCATGTTTCCTACACCAGCTGCAGTGAATAAACTTGTGATTCCGAGCATTTCAGCAGGCATACAATTTAGATACACGAGTAGAAACAATTATGATACCTTGTTTTAGGACATTGTTATGCTTGAAGCTGACAGCTACTTGACTATCTACAGATTTCAAATCTTAAGAGATCTTATCCCTGAGAATGATCAGAAGAGAGATAAGGCTTCATTCTTGTTGGAGGTATGTTATTTCTTGAAGGCTTATCTCTTTACCGTCTGATCCATCTCTCTCTCTCTCTCTTTCTCCAGGAATTTCCTCTCTTTCTCACGACGATAAATAAAAGAGTGAAATCAAAAAACTGTTCTTAACTTGATAAGAGTTGATGATACATACAGGTTATACACTACATCCAGTTTTTCAAGGAGAAGTTACAGATTTATGAGGCAGCTTACCCAGGTTGGAGACCAGAGCCTTCAAAATTGATGCCATGGGTAAATTCTATCTATACTTGTCAAATACATTTTCATTTCTTTCTCTGTTTCTCAATATTCTTTCTCTTTCTTCTGAAGGGTCCGAAGGGATCATCTCTGATGTGGTGACAGAATTTTAGATACTTTCATGTAGCAGATGCAAAGAGTGAGATATTGATTTTTCTGAACAAAACAAACAAATATGCAGTAATCGTCACAGCATTAATTTGTTTTTCTGATAGCACAAGGGCCCCTCATATCACATAGATAAGTGATATTGTTCAAAGCCATGAAACATATTATATCAAACTTTCTTTGTAGAAGTGTGACATTCATTATGGAACTGAATGAATGGGATGGTTGGAAACATGTGACCTTCAAATATGCATTCTTTTATTGGGAACACATTGCTGACTTGTCAGGTTATTGTTGACAGAGAAGCAATTCTGGGCCAATCGAAAGCTTTCTTGGGCAGTCTCCACTTGTCAGAAACGACTGTAATCAGGATGATAACATTGCTGTCACCCCGAGGATACTTACTAACTCACAGAACTCGGTAGACTCTGACTTGAGTGGGACTGCTGTCTATAAGTTGACAGATCATCACCATGGGTCAGCAGACCAAGAGATTCCTCTTAACATGCAATTGCAGCCAAATGTGTTTGAGAGTATGTCAGCCCAACATCTAGGATCTCTATCTGATGTTGAGCACTTGGCTTCACACTCGCAATCCCAATATTTATCTGGTAAATGGTCAACTGAGTGTAATATTCCAAGGTACACTTCAAATGAGGAAGAAGATTTGAGAAGTGATCGTCGGGAAGCGAATTTCTCAAATGCCTATTCGCAAGGGTGAGCATTTGTTGGAATGATTTTAGCAACATTGCTGGTTAGAGTACAATTGTTTTCTTTTGATAGGTGTCTGCAAGATACAAATCGGCAGTTGAAAGTAACAGCCAACTTTAAATGCCTGTCTATAATTACTTTAAGTGCTATGAACCTGTAATTGGAATATTCACAAAACTGATGTAATGACCATGACCGTTAACCATGTACGTCATAGAAAGTTCCAAGTATCACAATAGACTTGGTATCTTGTGAAAGTGCTCATGATGTTCGTTACCTGATGCATTAAACAGAAAGTGAAAATGATATGGATGTTAATGGTTTGATTGCTTGAAGGAGACACCATATTCCTCGTATTAGGCTCCTTCCTTCTGAACTGCATCTGACTCATGCTTCCAACTTGAGCCTATATGTTAGCAGCTGGTTGATCCTTCACAGTTGTTGGCACATCCTTTCTTTAGGGATTATTTCTTTTTTGGTGATTCTTTAGGGGCATGAACGCTGATATTTTTCAGAAAAAAAAGCTGCTTTTATTCAAGATGAAAGTTCAAAGCAGGGTGGTCAGTTCCTATAGGAACCATTGGCATCTGTAATGATGCAGTCTACTAGCTTTCAGTCTCATTCTGCCAAAGCCAAATTCATTTCCACACTAATAGTAGCATAGCAGCTTGTTCTAATTTTAGTGAAGCAATATCCTGCAAGTAGTAACTTCCAAAACTCCGTACTGTAACATAGTTGTTTTTTTTTTTCATCAGGTTGTTGAACACCCTAACTCGTGCAATGCAATCTTCAGGGGTGGATCTGTCACAGGCCAGTATCTCAGTGCAACTTGATATAGGGAAACGGATAAATACGGGAACTATGGCCACGGCATTCAGTACAAAGGTTATACAGCTTTGTTCACTTGATCTTGTAGTTTGTCTTGCATATTATGAATGGGGAAGTGATAAAATGGAAACTTAGTTTACTTGATTCCTGAGTTCTTCTCTTACTCACAACTGGGAATGTAAACAAATAAAGTTCTGAAGAAATAAATGAAGAATGTGAAAGTTCAAGGTTGTCTCTTTTCTTGCTTTGATTTGTGTAGAAGATGATGAATTAAAATTGAATAGGTCTAATCTTTAAAGAAATTAGACATGCCTTTCTCGCTTTTACTTCGCCGCTCCCTATATTCTTTAGCTAGGAGTGTTCGAAGATAGGAAAATATAGATATTGTCTTGGTCCTATTCTCTTGGGATGATATGCAAAGCACTTGGCCATGGTACATGGGCAAATTTTTCTTCATTTTTTGCTGAAGCACATTTTAATACGTTCCAGTTGCTTATGAGTAAATATTTTCCAATCTTACAGGATCACCAAAACGAGACCGGCATTCAACCAATGGGTCAATATGTGACCACCAGTGAGAGCTATGATCACGGTCATAAAAGGCTCAGAACAGAACAAAACTAGTACGATACGTTCTTGCATCCCTTGTCTCGTTCCTGGGGAAGAGGGTTGAACTGATATTTATGCCATGCAACGGCCAACAGAGACCTACCTCTATGGAACTAACTGTACATGCTCGGTGATCTACTGCATGCTGGAATTTACTTAGAAGAATCCTCAAAATATGTTCTTGTTCCACTTCATCTCGGACAAAGGCTTCCATTTAATTATGTGAAGCTGCCTTTTATTCTTTAGCATTGATCGATCTGGAAGTTCTTCGTGCCCTATATAGCTGTTTGATTATACTTCTTGTGGGGAGAACTTCTCTCTTACACGGTTAGCAGACCACATCCAAAGAGAATAATTTTTGGAGATTTTAATGTTGTTATCAAATATTACTTCCAACTCTTTTTAATTTCTTAAGAAGAAATGGTTATTGCAACAGGTTCATTTTCTCCTTTCTCCTTTCTATTACTACTATTTATTTCATCAGCAGAGAGACGTGATATTCAGTTTGGTAATGTTAACATGGTGAAATAGGTGCACAAGAAAGCTACTGATCTATAATTATTCACACACTTTACATGAATGGAAAACGACCTCCTTGGGAATCATTATCATAGATATCCGTTATAAAGAAGAGCAGCAAAATCATCATCCGCAACACCAGGTTCCAAATAAACTCTTCAGATTTTTCCAGCATGCACGAAATCCTCCTGGGGGTTTATTGTCATATAGACCTCCGTTACAAAGAGCAGCACCTGCAACACCATGTTTGACTTCAGCTTTTTCCAGCTTTGATCGCAGCATGGACGAAGTCCTCACACCGAGTAATCTCAGAAGTGAGCACATCCGCCAAAACACCAATGATGTCAAATGCTTCTTGTAAATCAGAAGCACAAGTCATGTTGTCAAGCCAAGATAGCAGCTCCTTGGAAAACCCCACCGTCTCCTTCACATTTAACAATCTCTCTTTCATAACGACCTCCCAATCTTCTAACCCTCTGCTTTCATCCTCTCCTTCCACTTCTTTAGAGATGTTCTGTGTTTGGACTGTTGCTGCGCTGGATGACCTTTTTACCTTGAAGAACTGCTGCAGCTGCTCGATCAACCCAGTATATACAAGCATTGGCTGGATGATTGATAACAACTCGTCAGATCCACCAGTTTCTGCCGACACACTTCTGCTTGTATTTCCCAACTCTGATCTCACACTAGTTTGATTGGATGATGAACGGTGCACCGATCGGCCATGAGTCCGTTGCATGTATGCATGGTATATCCCACGCTGCAAAAAGGCACGGCGATGCTGCAACCATGATTCATACGATTCTGACAGAAGTGAGCTCACCATCATAAACTGTACAGTTTCTTCAGTTCCAGCGGAGGGCTGTGCTCCAGAGGTATTGGAGGTTTTGGATTCTATTGATGGAGACGACAAGTACGTAGAGATAGACTTGGCCATCACAAGCCGCTGGGAAGAGTCATGGTCCAGAAGGTGACGAGCCATCTGAATCATAAAAGGCAAGAACCGGGCATTGCTTTCCTTTCCCCCACCTCTGCAATCTGCACTAAATGATGCACCGGTTGCAAATCGAGCTAGCATCTGCAAGAAACATAGCATGAAAATCGGGAGATATTAGCTGACTTGCTACAATTACAACTCATAAATAAGATCATTGTTAGAATATAACTTATCCCACATCGAAAAACATAAATTCTTAGACCACCTTATAAGATTCTGGGCTACTCCACTTAACACCAATTGGTTTTAAGATGGAACCTCAAGCTTCTTAACAATCATAATGCTACTACACATAAGTAATTAGATGCCAAGCTCTCTACATTGCTCTGATAATAGTCCATAACTCACTATCTATAACAAGCTCTAAGAGAAATGTAAATGAACCTACTTTTAGATAATAAATGATAAAGCAACATCAATGATCACTTTACGACTATACGCAATAAGCATGGAAACACATAAAAGATTGACATCTTACCAACACAATGTCATAAGTCAACAATCGGAGCCGACTTCCATCAGCACGTCCAATAGCATTAAGATAGTCCCAGTACTGGTCAACATAACGTATGTACAGTGCTGCTGGAACTGACGGACCTCTCAAGGGGAATAAATTGTTGCAGAGCGTCTCATTGTTTCTGAGGGTTGCCCCATCCCATTCCTTTTTAGGATTCCTTAAGGCAGCATCCGCCCTTTTAGCCTCCTGATGACACTGGAAATGAATGATGTTGAAATGGCTGACAGTTGTATAAACACAATCCCCACGAGCACTTCCAGAAGTTCCAACACCCAGGTTCACCCGCTTACTGTACGTGTAAACACCCAACAAATCAGTAGGCCTCAAGCGATATCCCTCTCGGCAGACCATGCAAGCTAACCCATCTTCCTCCTCCTCCTCCACATCTTCCAAACCTTCGAGGACTGGACGTGAAACAACAATTCGCTCACCGCCATCAGAAGACAACTCTTGTCGCATTCCAAGTCCCTGATATTAATAGAAGAAAATAGAATTTAAAAAGAGAAAAAATAAACTTTTTCCTTCATTTATTAATATTTCATCTAAAAAGTGTTGAGGAGATTTTCTTTTACTCAAATCCAAAAAGTACAGATTTCTAAAGCTTTCAACCAGATATGAAGATGAGAGGATGACAAGATGACAAGGCATTATCAGGTGAATGTGAAGACAGATTAACAAGCAAATCTACTGGAACATATATATTTCATTCTATGAGCAACAGGATGGAGAGATGCGTACAAGAGTGCCGAAAATATACACAAGAACCACTTGAAAAGTACCTGAAGCAACTGCTCTCTCTTCCTTAGTGCTCGCCGTCTCATTTCATCCCGTGTGGCGTGCCGTAATTGATGAACCTTGTTCCCAAGGAAGCCATCACCATTTCCCTCCTTGTCCGAGAGCATGTCCAACAAGTTTTCAGCTCTTGCACCAATTTCATTTTCACCTGACACCCCTTCCAATGCATGAACCAAAGACAAGATCCCCCCTTCATCAATGCAGTTTTGAGTAGCCAAGTGCCCCATCGACAACCCCCGCAGCATTGACAATATAAGTGGAACAGAGGGCAGTTTCAAACCTGATGCCCATTCTGCGCTAGATTTAAAGCCAACCTGGCCTGTAAAAGGGAAACTATCCTCCAGATGTCTTATAGCAATACCTGTGATCCCCTTTTCCAATATGATATCCTTCAATCTCTCTCCACAGGAACTTGTCTTCAGCGATTCTGAGACTCTAACAAAATTCTCCAGCGCAAATTTTTGTTTGATTGCTTGCTCAGCAATTCTCTCATCCTTTGGATTGTCTTCATACTGTTTCTGCAGCCTATCAAATTCACCCCAATCCCTTAAGTAAGGATCAAAATGCTGGATGAGTGCTTCCATAGCTGCAGGTTCCCCATAAGTCAAGTAAGGCAGAATTCTTGCAACCATCTCTGTGTTCCTCTGCTGTTTATTTGATTTTTTAAGGCCTGATGGATGAGACAACCTTTCTAGAAACATGAGAACTATTTTCTTCGCCTGCTCGCTGGCTCCAGTTTCTTCACTAGACACTGTAAGTATCCCCGGTGTAATACTAATATTGTCACTGTCATTGGCTTCTAATGTCAGACTCTCCACAATCAACAGAATGCCTTCAGCAGGTTCCATTGCATCCACAGAAAAAGCACGCCTAGCTGTTTCAAGGAGCAAACCTAGAGCACCTTGCTTCAATAGTGCTCTCCTGTTTTCTCTTATATTGCAACAAAGCATAAGAAGCTTAAGCACCGCAATTAACTGCTCTTGGTTGAACTTCAAATCATCTCGCAACCGCTGCAAATAGAACCAAACATTAGACATGTAAAAGATATGGAGAGCTGACAAGAAGTATGATGCAAATCATACATCATAAAAGCAAAAGGAAATATCTAATTCTACATCCTTTAATATTTGGCTTAAATTTACATTTAACGAACTTCACCACTTAAATTTGTCCCATGATCCCATTCAACTACATAACTAAACTTTAATTTATGGAGAACCCAAATGTACAAGTATCTAAATAAGTCAAGACAAAAATTAACTATCTTATAAATAAATGTCCTCCAAGTACCTGCACCATCCCCAAGAGAATCTCCAGTCCACCACACTCTCGGACAGCACCTGCTATTGCGAACTCAATTTCAGGATCTTGTGATTCCTCTCTGTCCTCGTCCAATTCTTTAATCATAGGTTCTGTAGCTTCACCATCTAAACCCTGTAATGATGTAAAGAAACGCTGTTTAAATAACAATACCATATTCTTTAACTCAAAGTATCACTACACAGACGCCTAATCATCTATAATTTCAAGTTCCAGCAAGTGAGAACTAGACACAAGCAAAAGAAGAAACTTCTCAAATACAAGTTCAAAGATGTTTCAAGCAAACCTGAAGGCGGTAGGTTACTGTCATTGGAGGACAATCTCTAGCTGATGAACCACTACTGGAGGAAAGCAATGTTGACCCAGCTGCTGTAGCTGAGAACTGGGGACTTTTCTTCCAAACTTGCTCATAAACTTGAGCAATGCTTAGATCAAGTGAGATAATGTTTCCAGCTATCAACAACTCCATGCCATAGTCGTCTTCAAGGAGGCCTAAAAGATCTAATTGATGGCAGATTTTATTTTTGACATCACGCATCAGTGGACCAATCTCAGCACTTGAATAAGGATTCTTTGTCATTGATCCCCTGATAAACTCTTCCTGTGTATGTGCCTTGTTTAATATTAATAGATACACAGGCTCTGGCTTTGATGGGCAAATAAGATTGCATAGCTGCTCCAAGATAAACTGCGTACAGAAGAAATATTGCATAAAGATCCAGAATAAAAACACTTGCCAGAGACGGAAAATTATGTGAGGTCAATATTTGAACAAGTGCCCCAATCTGAGTACCACTACAAGCATAAATAACAAGAGAATTCAAGAATGGTAGCCGTTATTACCTTAATGCATATAGAAATATTGTGAAAAAATCCTAACTAGTATATTTCTCCCAAGTCAAATTTATAAATTGAAATTTCGACATTGAACTTGAACTAACAGCAGAGACGGAAGTTTTTTTCTTTTTTTTCTTTGTAATCAATCAGAGACAGACATATCTTACACACCTCTTCGCTATAAAATCCACCTTAGAAGCACCAGATACATTTCAAAAGAAAGTATGGCTACGAACCAGTTTTAACAAGAGAAAAATAAATTTAGGAAATCACTAACATACCAAAGAAGCTCGTCCTTTCCTCTCCACTCCATGAATTTGTAGGCCACAGATGCATGCCTGAATGAACTGCCTCTTGTTCTCATTGCTTTCAAGCAGAAGACTGTCTAGAAGATCTTTTAAAAGTCGATTACAATCACTAATAAGCTTGGTCTTCTGCACAACTAAACCCCTAATCACAATAAGGGCCTCAAGAACTTCAGAGAGCAACTCTTCCCTCATAAACCTGTCACCAACCTAAAGATTAGGGAAAACAGAGGAAACAACAAAATCTCATCACAAATCAAGACATGCAAAGTACACTGACCTTGATCTGATATTTGGAACGTCAAGAAACTTGCCAAGGAGCTCTATAAGCTTGTGAAGAATAAAACCTTGTGAGATGTTTATATGAAGGCTCCTTTCCAGGGATTCAATAGAACCCACTTCTTGGGTTACTAACTTGCATATTGTAGCCAGATAACCGCGTATGGTCAAGAAAAGACGAGCATCCTCAGATTCTATCATCTTAAAAAGCAACTCAAAATACTCCGCGGCATTTTCACCAGCAGAAAGAGTTGCAGGCAACAAAGACATGAGTAAGTTTAACAACCGAAATCGTCTTGATGAACTCTGGCCACAAAGCAAACTAATCAACATGCACATCTCAGACCTTATGGACTGTGAACAAGCACTTAGTATGAGTTCTGTGACCCATGACCCCAGCTCAAAAGATGTCATCTCACTTCTTGCCGTCTTACAAGCACGCCGCTTCCATCTGAGAGCGTATTTAAGAACGAGATAATCATATCTCTGAGACCTAGACTTCTGAATTCCTTTGACTGCCTGTGTCATTTTATATTGCCGCCTTACAAAATCAAGATATGAAGCTCCTTTCTCCCATTCTGAGTAACTTAATAACTGAATATCCTGCTTCTTTTGGGACCCATCCCAACTCTTTTGTAATGACTCAGAGCCAGATTTATTTCCACTGGTGAGGCCACTAGATCCAGATACTAAGTTGTTTTCATCTTTTTGCTGTGAAACTAAGTTGGCCTTTCCTGTCACTTGCTCTTTCTCAGTTGTATCAGGTTTCGGGGGTGTACATGCTTGAGAAATAATCCTCAGGCAAGGGAGAATAACATGCTCAGATATAGCAGGATGTTTGGCACCCAATTTGATGGAAGAAAATAACAACTGAAAGACGACTCTAAGTCTCGACTCCCAAAATTCATCCGTCAACGAACACACATCTGCAAGCAATAGCAACTCTTCTCGTGTTGCCAAAGCAATGTCCATAGAGCGATGATGTTCCAGACAGTACATTACCTTCTTCTCTATCAAACTATTCAACTCAGCCACTGCATTCATATCACCCTCAGAGAAGGCACAAAGAGCTGCCCTGGCTTGAACACGGGCTGTTTTTGGGCCCTGATGAATATTGTTCTCAAACAACTCAGACAAAATGCCAGCTGCAACCAGTTGCTTCTTCGAGCTTTGATGTTTTGATAGAACCTGTAAAATTTCAAGACATTGCGTGACAAAGGTAGTGGCGCAACCATAACAACTTCTGGGTGACCTAGACATAACACATCTGGAAGCTGCAAGAGTGCTACCAGATTGTTTCTGATGCAAATAATTCGTCAAAACCCGTCTGAGACCTTGAAGGGTCTGTACACTTTTGCTGACAGAATCAAAAGCCGCTTTACATTTCTCCCCATAAAGGACACCAAGAAGAGCAACTTTGCGGTTTATCTTACACGAGGGCCCAGGCAAAGAAACCATCATTTGCTGGACTGAGTCCTTCTGTTGAGAATCCATTTCATTTTCACCAATGCTTGATACAATCTTCAGCAAAGGTTTTTTGAATCCCAAAAGCTGCTGATATCTCCGATGAGCATTTTCAGATTCAGATTCTATAGCAGCCAATCCCCGCTTCATATCTTCATCATTTTCCATGCTATCAAAAGTAAAACTTGGCTTTGCCGTAAAATTAAATTCAAAACGGCCATATTTGCTATATCCACATTCATTGCACAAAAAAGAATCAAGGTTTTCATAATTAATATTACGGCATTGCCTGCATTGATAAGCATTCTCGTGACAATTACTGCAAATCCCATGCTTGTCAGTGACTGGTCGACTGCAGCGCGGACATTGTAATGGTTCAAGGGATAAAGCTTGAAGATTTTCATAAAAAGAATCCAACTCAATCATAAAGTTACAGGCAGTGATTGGAATTGAAAAATCTACTTTAAGCTCCGTCTGATTAAAAGCAAGATGGCAGCTTTTCGCACGTTTCCACAATGACCAATTATTTTTCAACTCTGACAAATCAGCCACAGGTCTGTTATTGTAGTAAAGATTCAAGACTTTCACTGACTTGGACTTGCGAGCATCATGAACATTCATGGTCACACTTTGGATGGTATAACTACCAGTGCATTTTACTATGATGCGATTGTCAGTGAACTTTGTTTCTGACTTTAAACTTTCTAGTTTCATCCTGCTATAAGGCACTTCCGGAGAACTGCAGGCAACACAAGGCTCACTCTCAAGATAGTAACCATCAAATTCTACCAAACCACTTAGAGTGTTGTATATGCGTGAATTGGGATGATTAGCCAAAAGCTCATTCTGTAAGTGAAGTGTCTCAAAGATGCATTGAATCACATCAGGGGTCATGCATTTGTCTATGATTTCAGTGCCCTGTTGCTTTGAACTATTATCTGGTACCTTCCCTAACAAGCTGGTGACGAGTTCCGTATACTCAACAATGTTCTGGCCGTACATGGGCAAGCAACTAACCTTTTGCAGAAGTACAGTCAAGAGGTTTTCCTTGAACGATTGCCTCCCATGATGCCAGATGCCATGAAGGACGCACTTGGCTTCTGTACGCACAGAGCTCGAATTCCATTCCAACAAAAACATATCAATAAATTGCCTCAAAACTTCACTCTTGTCAAGGAAGACATCTAAGACTGGCTCCATATCTAAATAAGATTTCTCCCCACCAGATTCAGTTCCATCTTCACCTTTCTTCTTCTTCTTAGAGTCGAGAGATTGTGCTCCAGACTTATTTGTACTTGTTACTGTATCCCCTCCATCAGCTTTCTGTAAGGAGTGGCCAACATCTTTTCCAGTATAGAAGGCCAAACTCAACAGTTTTAAAGTCTGGATAACACACTCTTCCCCAAAATGAAAAGCACCATTTAGAAGAAAAGTTAATACATCACCATGTCTTAAACAATACTTCTGCCAGTTTCTAGGCCGTGCAATTGCCACTTCAGCCATAGTTGACAAGCACTTCACTATCTTGACACTTCTCTCATAGGAAATAAGACTTTGAAAACCACCAGATTTGTTTATGTGTTTATATAGCTTCTTAACTTCATTAGAGAATTGCCAAGAATCTCGTACACTGTAATAGTGTGTTTTGCTACCACATAAGTGCAGAAACAGCCTCCTTGCATATCTTCTGACAAAAGTTGTATGAGGATTGTTGATGTAACTACAAAGAACATCCTGATATCCATCCAATTTCAAATCCTTAACAGAAGGAATCCTGTACAACTTGTCTCTGTCCCCAGCTTTGTCATGCTTTTCAGGACGAATCAAACTGTACACCAACCTGAAAGTGTTCTCCAACAACAGCCTATGATAGTCTGCAAACAAATCTGTTCGATGTGATTTGGCATATGAATCAGAAAAGAACGGTGAAAAATTGCCTGCTGGTAGTTCTCTTCGAACTGTTAACAATGCTCCACAGCCAGCACCCAGGTTTGAACTATAAGATGTCTCACCAACGGCAGATGGAGACTTAAAGACATGGACCAACTGTTGCAGAATGTCCATCAAATAGTTAACAAAAGATTGCTGCCTAATAAAGCTACAAGCACGAGTTAGATGAGAAATGAAGTCATTCTTTTCATGGACATCCGTGGCAGATGCAGAAGCCACTGATGTGGAGGATGCAATTAGTGGAACATTTTTGTCGTGGGCATCTGTTGTGCCCGTGGATTTTGGTACGGAACCATCACTACCAGGTTGATTCCAGTTTCGCAGCATCAAGGTGAAGAACATAAAGATAAGTATTATGACTTCCCCGAAGGTGGAGCGGTTTCTTGCAGCAAATGGTTTGTTCAGATTTATCTCATCCAAAAACCATCTTACTAATTTCTCCAAATCTATGCTTTCAGGCTCGCAGGTGTCAACAAATGGTCCACCAATGGCAGATGACAGTCTGTACATTAGCTGCATAATTGGAACAGCCTGAACACCAGAAGTAGTCTCCATCCATCCTTTCAGCTGTTCAAGTAGCTCAGAGAGTAGTAAAGAGTTAACCGCTCTTTTTGACGCTGATATAGTCACAGGATCAATTAGTGAAGCAGCAAACTCCACAGATTCATTTTGTTCTAACTCATGGATTGGAGCAGTAGAATTCTGCATGCTGACATCAGTCACTGGTAATAAACCTGAATCACTTAGCTCATCAGTTACAAAGTGAATTTCACTGCCTTCTCCTCCCAATGTCTCCATTTCAATTGGAATCGCGGTCATCAGATGATCTCTAGAATGTGGTGGAGGTAGCCGATCTGCATCTAGCACCTCGTAACATGTCTCACATAAATCAAAATCAGGGCAAATAGTACAATGCCATCTTCGCCGAAGGATAGGAACAGTTGAGCAGCCATCACAACAGTACTGAACAGATGAGGTAATAGAATCCTCTTCTACCATGACCTGAGAATTTCCACTAACAGCACCTGAAACATCAGCACGGGCAGAAACAGATGTGGCATTCTCCACTGCATCATCTGCACCTAACATGGTTTGCTTCGGGAATGGAACCTGGAGCAATCTCGAAGATATGGCCAAGCTGGAAATAATGACGAGATAAACAATTACATATCTAAACAACATAAGGTGAAGCAATCTCAACTCCTGCACCTTCATGCGGGCAGGAAGGTGGCTAAACTTTAGAACCATATGTACCTGCTGGAAGTTTGAACAGCCTCGTTGGTGGAGAACAATAATTTCTTAAATAGAGAAACAGCGGGAGCAACAGACTGCTTGCCAGCATCTTTTCCATGTAACGCCAAACACTCAGCATAGCAGTAAATAAGATCCACAGATGCCATGACGATATTGTTCATAGTTTGCGTGTCAGGCTGCTCCATTTCCAAAATTCCCCATAAAACTTGCATAAGCCCATCAACCACTTTGGAACCTACAATTATCAACAAGATAAAAATAATTGAAAAGGAGCTGCTTGCAAGTAACACACACCAACATAAGCTGAACATTTTAAATTATCTCATTCCAGTCCTAAAACCAAACCCTATCCCCTTCTAACCCCCCCCGCCCTCCCTGGAGCAGCTTCCTGCCCCAAAAGAACAAAGAGAGGAAAAACAAAGAATTTGTATCCTGTTGGTAAACGACCCCAAGTCCCCAATGTCATCCGAAAGAGGCAAACAAAAAGGAAGAGAGAGATCTCACGAGATTTTAACTAGACTAGTCTTAGGAATAACAACCAGAATATTTGAAGCCAAACCCAATACCTGCCATCTCCTGGAAAGAATGACAATTAAATTATATCTAGAAATTCCAGCATATTGTTTTCTTGAACGTTAAATAACTAAAAGTTCCAGCATATTATGACATACTATTAAATATTTGCTATGCAACACAGAATCCAGAAGACACAGTTTAGTGATAGTCAGTAGCCAGGTCAACACCATATCTTATGAGTTGTTGTCTCATAGTTATTTTCTCTTTCAATCTTATTTTGGGGCCACGGTGGTATCAATACCTGTAGATGGCCTAATTCGGAAAAGGTCACATATCAAGATATAATGGGTATTAGGTTTCAACTTTGCACAGCAAAAGCCAGGACAACACAGGAAGAACAGGCTAAATTGCAAGACCAACAAGACTTACATTCTCATCTTCATTAATGAAGATGAAAATCAAGTGCAGAAGGAAGATAAAACTGGAGGAAAAGATAACATTTATTATATGCTCACACATGTTTTGTTCATCTGCACTAGGAGAAATTACAGACCACTCTATAAGGAGAGCAGCCTGATCTGTAAGGGATGATTTAATCTATCCAAGAAAGTAAAAAAGTGCTGCACTCCCCCAAAAAGACCAACCTTTTCTCATTGCAACTGCATACCCCTTTTGTCAAATACATCACATTGTCTCGTGTAATTTACCTTTATCCCAGTTTCAAACTGAGTTTTAGTGAACATCAGGCAAAACTATTGAAAGTTACGCGACCTCTTTTTGGTAAAAGCATGGAGCAAGCACCAAGCAAACAACCGTGAACAATCTGTGTATTTCTTTCTAACCCATAGACAAGACCCAAGAGCTAGAACCCATGGATACAAAACAAATATGGTGATTCACAAATCTCAAGTCATGTATTTAGATATCATATGCAAGTAACATAAGAAAGAAAGTTTTAAGACGGATAAAAGATATAACGTGAAAAGGTACCATTCGTCTCAAGGAAACCAGCCAAATTTGAGCGACGATGAAATGCGATCTTAGAAACTGCACGCATCTGTGCCGTGAACTCCTCAATGATCCATCCAGCTGTAGTCCCACCAATTCCCAGCTTTGAAGAAAGCATACTACTGGATTTTACCACTCCGGTTAGGCACAAAGTGTCCTTAACCTGAGCAACAATTTAACCAAATGATCAAGACAACTTTACCTAGATAAGTAAATATGCATGTCCAAACTCAAACAAATGAGCAAAGACATCTTGGACAAGCAATCAATTAAAAAGAAAAGGAGAATTATATATGAGTGATATCAGACGTAGTGCTAATGTAATTACTTGGTGATATATCTCTCTTTTGGGGAAGACAGCCTGCAGAACACAGCAAGCAGCAGTCTGTAACAGAGCCTCCCTGTCACTTTCAAATATTACTTCCAGCAACTGCCTGCACCTGAGCTTGCTCAACTCCAGTGTAACTTCCTCAGCTTTGTAACACAAAGAATAGATTCTGGACAGAAGCTTGAGGCCCTCAGCCACTACCTCCTCCTGAACAGAAGCCGATTGTGCAGCACGAGACTTTCTTCCTGATCCTGCAACTGAAGACTTACTACCAAGCACCCGGGCTTCCATGTCCAGAATTGCATCCATCTTCTCCTTCCAGCCAAACTCATCCTTCGCTCGCCCATAAACCTCCAAAGAGTCTATTCTGGGTAGCGCAGATCCACTGAAGGTAGGCCCAATAACAACAGTAAATTCTTCATCGGCAAGAAGTGATTCCGCCACTGTGAATGGGATGTCATACCAAGACCTCATTCCTTCATCTAGTTTTATTACTCTCTGGAAAACAGTAATTTCAGACGGTATATGACTTGCCGATGTATTACCCACGTGCAGGCGAAGCCCAACCATGACAATATCAGGATTTGAGTTGGAAACAGTTATCTGCAGAAAGAAGGAGATGCAGAAAAATATGTTAAGCAGTATAACTTCAGTCATTGCTCCAGGAAATCAGAGTATTTCAGGGATCCACGACTCAGAGAAAGCATGATGATGAGCAATAATTGGAACCTTCATATGTGCACAAACAAGAGAATAATCATTAGACACAAGCCAAGCATTGCCGATGTATTCACCTTCCGTGTTGACTCTACCTTTATTTATACGTAAAACATGACACCCAATGGGTGTGCGTGATACACATTATATTTTATGTTAAGGCACAAGGCCAGAACGGAACTGTCATTGCAATATAAAGCATGGATGAAGCCAGGGTTTAAGAAACCACTATACAGGTAACCTACAAGCAGTTCACTACAAGCTCTCATCAGCATTGAATACTAAGGTGACATTGATCTACTAGAAGCCAATATCATGACGCATGGTGCTACATTCAATTATAGTTTTGATTTTGGTTGATTAACTAATCACATTTCCTGTACCCAACAACGCTTACATATCCACTTTTAGCGACCATGCATTGCTCACAGCAAGTGCTAGTTGAGATCCATATTTTTTCAGGTCAAGAGATTTCTATAACTTCATGAAGATAGGGGTGATCAGGACTTGATTTATCCATAATGGATTAAAAAGGTTACCCTTCTAGTTTGTTTGATACACTAAGAATATTTACTTAAGTTACTTTTAGAGCTTGTCTTCAATCCCACCACTAACACTATTCAATCATGCATTGCTGCCGGGTAACTACCTACATCTTTAGTGTACAAGGTCAATAATGCTTTGCCCAGCAAAAGTTTAACTCCTTATGCAAAGTCTACAAAGGTTCCGCAAAAGGACAGGACTTGACACATTGAAAAACCTCACCGGAACATGTAAAAACTGGTATAGTCGTATGTCTATCATTCAATTATTCAAGATAGACAATCATCATCCACTTGGCATTCTTCTTCATCCCTATCATCTCCCTATCATATACATCTACCAATATAATGCAATAAGTTACTTGATTTTTAGACTACAGAGATATGTGGCTGCAAGTAGGTCCCGCCCGGCTGTTTGGTGGGGGGCGGGGTGCCTCTTTCAGAGATACACACAGCAAGGAATGAAATAAAAGATCCACCAGAAGAAGTTGAATCACAAAGCAATATTACCTTAAAGCCAGCAGGATTTGGACTTTCTAAGAACCCATCTTCAGAAGCCAAAGTTTGCTTAGCACCCTCAGAGTCTCCATTCCTAATTGCATCACCACTTAGTTTTACATCCGGTGTTATGCAAATTGTTTTCTCAAAAAAGTCAAGCGGGAATTCTGGTTTGGCACCCCCGTAAGCTTTATTGGTAAGAATTCCAGGACCCAGTTTTTTAATTTTATCCGAGACAGCACTAACACCATTATTTGTCCCAGAAGGAACATGAGAGTATATCTGAAGGCTTCCATCATCATGTAATACCAGACAATGCATTTTGTCTTTTGATAAAGGCTTGTATGCAGTTATCCCAACCAAGGGTGAGGCTGAACCTACAGCATGCCGCATATTCTGAACAAGTAAATCGTGTTCACCCATGGAGACAGCAAATGCAGCATTGGATTTCAGACTTGAAAAACAAACAAATAATCCACTACCACCAAGCAACTCTTTCCAACGATGCAATCCAGCCGGACAGAGCTTGCCTTCTGGCTCATTCTCATATATAGCAGATAGCTCAACAAGAGATGTTGCATCTGAATTCAAACGGCCAACCAGGGTACTACCATCTTGATATGACAAAAACAGTAATTTATAAGTTGCTGAAAATTGCAAAGATGAGCCTCTTGCACGAATGTCTTTGCCCTCTATATGGATGATTTCCTTTAAAGGTTTTGCACCAACATTTCCTTTTGTCGATAACTCTAACCTGTATAAGAAACCTTGCTCTGAAAGGACAATAAGGAATAACCTCCCCTGGGAAGCTACAACGAGGGTTGCATCCACAATCAGGTCATCGGGCAGCGTGAAGTAGTGCATGGGACTGATGTTGTCCTGAGACAAATCGTAGATCTTGACAAACCGGTTGGTGACCACCATAAGCTGAACCTGAGAACCTGGAACCCAGTCTACACGTCTGATATATGCACCCTGCAGAGCAAGTTCGATGGCCAAGCGATCACTCACCTCACCCCGGTGGTTAACTGTAAGGACCTGGCAATCTTCATATCCCGCTACAGCAAGATAATTCTCTACCAACGGATTGAAAATGAGATGCACGATCTCAAAACGAACGACATTTTTAGAAACAGGTTTCACGTTAGCCTTGTCAGCTGTCACAGGTGCAATGGTGGCTTGCCCAATCAGCTGACCAACATCAAATATGGCTACCTTGTCACCTTCTCCAACAGCAAGCCGACCTCGGGTACTCACACTAAGCAAAGATTTAACAAGAGAACCACTAGCTAAGTGGGACTTTAGTTCCTTAGCATTTGAATAATCTGTCTTTATCTTTAAATCTAGTGATCCACTTTTGTATGCTTTCTTCAATTGCAGGAGATCGCCAGAGTAACGGAGCACCTTGTCTTCACCAAGCACAACATTTCTGTCTCTTGAGTAGTAAGAGTCTCTTTTCCCGGTTATAGATGGCAACAATGAAGAGCATAGATTTAGAACACGACCTTCCACATCAAGTTCCCCAAAGAGCATAGGTATCTCATCCTGAACCTCCTTCGAAATAGACAACTTGACAGAATTATCGAGGTCTATGGAAGGATCCTCATCAACATCTGAATCAGTATCAGGCAGCTGGTCCCCATTTTCTGCAAAAGGCAGAAAAGATTGGAAGTTACTGGCACTTCGACTCGGTGCATTGTTACTTCCAGTGAATTTCCGAGGCTTCAAGCACTGACAACTGCTACCTCGAACGCCCCCCGCCCCACAGTCGCAGAAAAAGCGGCTTGAGCGAGAGTAAACAACACGATGGCCACGATGACAAACTTTAGCACAGACAGAGCAAGAGCCTTTGGAGACGGTTAGATCACATGTATAGCAGAAGTACCAATGCTGTTCCATAAAATTGCTGCCACTGGATGTAAATGTGCAAACTTTAGATGCAAGGGCTCTTTCACTGTTAGTATCTTCTTCATCATCTTTATACATGCCAACCACCTCTCCATCAGACGTTCCATCATCTTCATCTTCATCAACAGAAGTTGCATCACAATCTAGAGATGTGGGCGCTCCTTGATTAGCAGGAAGAACCAAAGCATCGGAGTTTCTCCTCGAACCAAGAGACCCAGCAGATACAGGTCCCGCTGCAGGGCAAGTACTGGCTACAGACTTGGCAGAGGACTTCTCAAGCGTATTCTTACTAGTCCCACAGTCATCTAACAAATTTGCAAGAAAGCCAAAAAGATGCTTCAATCCATTAAGTGAATGCTCATTACCAGCCAGCTTCTCAATCAGCATTACTGTCTGTCGCAGAAGTTGCTTAATTAAAGCCTCCCCTCTGGAGAGTTGAACAAGAAAATTGAAATAAGATTTGGCAATACTGGAATCAAATAGCATAAATGCACTGTCAAGCGAAACCAGCATTGCATCAAAGAAATGATTGTGCAGTTCCTGCAACGGTGACTCAGTAGATGAGGACAGAAGGCACAAGATAAAATTCATGGTTGACTCTCTTAAAGAGACTGAACTTTCTTTTGCACACTGTACTACACCAGATGCATCAGTTTTGCAACCTAAAAGCCTCTTTTCCAGCCATTTTGACAGGCTAAGAGAGTCCATGCTGAGAAATTTATTTTGTAACTTCTGTTTAACACCAAAATACATTTCTCCAGTCAATAGTTCAACAAAGAAGTTAAGAACTTTTATATTAACTGATTCTGAGTCGCAACTATCCAGTGAATCAATCAGAACTGACAAATCACCACGCTGCAAGCCATAAAGATCCTTAATCTTTTCAGAAATATCCTCCAATGAAAGGTAAAATTTGACAATGACGATCTTTGAAGGGTCTTGCCTCAAACTGTCAAGGAAGTCAATAAACTTAGTGACTAGGCATTCATGAAGATTGCTGTTCACATATGCACTAGTGCTGACACTTGACAAAAACTCTTCCAATTGCTTCAGTACAAGCAAGCTGCTATAATCGGGCCCTTTCCAACCCTCGCTCAAGCCCTCATAAACAGCTTCACATCTTCCATGAAGGCTTGCAAAGACCCTGTCAGACTTAACAGATAGGACAGATTCCAGAATTTGACGACTGACCTCCGTGTCCCCGCAAATAGTACTCCTAGCATTTTCGACCTTTAGCAGCTCATCCAGAAGAACGATAAGGCTTCTAATGTTAAGGATGCAAGAAAGAAAGAACCCGCCAGGAACTTGATGACTACAAGGGAAGCCATGCAATACCATTTCCCAGAAGAATTTAGATGGAATACCTTGGGCCAATTTCTCAACAATTTCATCAGATCTTAATAAGAGCTCATGAAGTGACTCCAGGTGGCATGGATTCAACCATAACTTGGCAATGAGCTCATTCTTCATGCTCTTGTCAAAAGCAGTATGTTTACCCAGCAACAGAGGTGACAATTTATCAGCAGACTGTTGACCATTGCCAAAGGTTGAAACAAAAGCTTTCTGATAAACTCGCAAATACTTCTTCAACAAAGATGACAATGTTCTAGATAGCATCACAACTTGATCAGCACCACCTACACTTGAGATTAGGCCTTTACTTAGAGAAAGAAAATCATCATCGGAAGACGGATGCTGCAATCTGGGACCCAATGAATTGATAGGGGCATTTTTGCATGATCCAGAGATACAAGCACCAAGTAAAAAGAGTACCAGAGCTAGCCACGAGCTGCTCCTCAAGAAGTCCCAGCCTAGCTCCCCAACATCCTCTAATATGGGTAAATCATGCAAGTGCTGCAGCAACCCCAACACCGTAGATCCAAAACTAACATGCTCATTTAGCACATGAGAGTGGCCTAAAACTAAATGGCTAAAATAATGAAGATGCTCCATATTGAAGATCTCAGGAATCTCCAGGCCACTCAAGAAAAGCAGCAAATGGTCTAACGTAGATTTCATGACAGGGACATCCCAACAAAGCACAAATACATATCTTTCTATAATCAAGTCCTCCACCTTTCCAGCTTTTCTACCTTTCCAAAACCCCAGAACCCATGAGAAAGAAGCACATATTTCACCCCAGGTCAGTTCTAAGCATTCAATCACTGGGTCATTATTACGTATAGAAGCAGGCACGGGGGCAATATCAATCAATTCTTTAAGTAAACTGTTGCTGGCTGATGAGTCTTTCATCCATGGACCCATCAACTTCTCCAACACAACTGATGCCCAAAACGGTAGCTTATTTGCATTACTAGATGGATGCAATCCGTTAAGCTGTGCTTCCTTCAATTTAGATCTGAACTCCAAAAGCAATGACGATGGACAAGCTTGGGGATAAAAGATCATGTGACGAAGTACTAGAATCAACCGTGAGACAAGAAGAGCCCAACAAGACAATTGTGCACTGTCCATAGAACTGGAGGGAGCATCAATAGTTTTAATGGACGAAAGTATCATGTTTGCATGCATAGCCTTTTCATCTTCGGATGACAAATGGAAAGCCATTAGTAATATCTCAATGTGAAACAAAGAAGGAAGAGTCTCAAGAAAATCCTTAGTGTCAGAACAGCTGATAGACAATTTCCTTGCTTTCTCGCTAATGAAATCCACAAAAATCTTGTAAATCCAGGTCCTCAATTGACTACCAGCTGAACCCACCCGACAGACAAGGGCATGAGCAAGTAAGGCAAGGGTCTGATCATTATAACTAAAAACACCATTCTCAAACATAAGGATTTTCATCACAAGAGCATCTTCAAGTGAAATAGACAAAGCTCGGTGAGTGAGAAGGTTATGCAACAATTCGAAACAAAGTTCATGAATATGCCCAAGCTTCCTCTCTTCGTGCACGACGACACGAACATTCTCTTCAAAATAGCAGCTTTGGCAGTTAAGTATGGACAGCAGAATACTCAGATGATCATCTGTAAGCTTCCTGCAAGCATCCTCATATATTGAAGGATGCCAATCTGGAGAAAAAATATTGTTTTTCAAAAAGTTTAGTAGTTCCACGGCAGCTTGAACAGGCATATTGCTGAAGTTGGAAATACAATTAGCTGCAACAGTCGACCGATCATATCCCTCCACGGACTCTACTGAGCGGCCACCCTCAGAAAAAAGATCCCCAAAAAGGGCTTCATCTTCATGGCAACCCGCATTCTCTGCTTCAGACGTACAAGATGCTTTAGTACCAGAGGAAAACGATCTTTCCAATTTCGGCCGTAATTTGACACCCTCTGAATGAAGGAAGAAAAGAAGGTGCATCAAATTATCCACCCATTCGCTTGATGAAGGGAGTATTATTTCCAATAGCTCCTCTGTTGTGTAGCATTTTAACAGGAGTATCTTCCCGGAACAAACTTGGCATGAAGGAGAACTTTCTGCATTAAGGTTTGTCAACTCAAAAACCTGGCATGGTTTGTTCTTTACATCCATTATAAGTTTCACAATATAAACAACCACCCGAGGGAAGTAGGCCAAAGGGGGCTTAGGATTAGCAACAGATTTGCTATACCTCCATACACTAGAGTCCAAATTTTCCAAGAGAGAAGCCATTATGCATGCTTGGATGTTCCAAAATACATTACTGTTGCAGGAGATTGCCTGAACAAGGTCGAGGAACCCTTCTAACAACAGCAGTGCGAGATTCTCAAAACTACTTTCAACAGCTGCACCTACATTTGCAAATTCATAACCCATCCGGAACAAGTTAGGCAGTATATCAGTGAATGAAGCGACAGCTTGCAACAGTTCTGCATCAAAGTCAACGTATTGCATGCCCCTTGAAACATTTCCCAGTAACTTAAATGTTCTCACACAAAAAGACAGCCTCTTCCTCAAACTTGTATAAGCAACTTTCTCATCAAGCAAATCTGGTAGATCTAAAAGTTTTCTGCAGAGGAGAAGAAGATGTCGGATGCATCCTAGATGAACAACTCCCAAATGCTGAAATAAGGTACCCAACTTGTTGAACCGACGGTGGAAAGACTCTCCAACGACCGGAGGGATTGTGTTATCAGATGCCATGACCTCTGAAGCTAATGTCATTAGAAGGCGATCTACCACTTTTTCTTCCTTAGAGCATATACCCCCTATTAAAACAATATGCAAAGAACAACATTAGGTAATAATGAACTCACGTAACGAAGTTGCAAATAGTCAAGGTACAGCAATACCTTGAAGGATGCACTCAGGACCATCCTGCCACTCATCACAAACACTTCTGGTAGCAACAACTGCCGAAAAGTCAGCAAGAACATCCAAAGGACATGGTTGTGACAGATCCAAGTCTTTATCAGTTCCATCAACCAGGGCAGCCTCCAACAGCTGGATCATGTAACTCTGAAGAAACCAAATGTTAGCATAAAAGTAACAATGAGCCCCCAACAAGCTAGAATAAGATATGTAAGCCCCTTACAATATGTTACCAAGCAATAAGCACCAGAGTAGCTAAACCAGAGAATAAAAGTGAACAGAATAGAGGGATGTCATGAAGGAAGCCTAAAGCAAACAGGAATATGATAATCTTATTCATATCTACGTTATCAATATAGATGTATACAAATATAATAAAAATATTAATCTACATTTTATAGTACATTTTATATCCTATACATGGGATACTGAAAAACATGGAAATGTAAAAGAACATCACACGTTTAACTCAAATTAAACCTAAATCCAACATAATAATAAAAAATTTAAAAAAAAGATTAAAGAAAAAGTTAATGAAGAGTGTTAAAAGAAACAACAGCCATTAGATGAGAAATTATCTCCGCAAATGTTTCAATCCTTGAACTGGGGACTTACACCAAGAAGCTAGAATAATGGGCAAGTGAAAGGGAAGGAAGAGAAAAACAAAGTTAAGATCACCTCTGACAATTATTTTTTACAGTTAGAAATGAGAACCATCACCACAAAGATCATCAACGCAAGGAAAGAGATAGATACAAGTTTACTATACTAAAAGATTTTGTAGCTCACTAAAGCATTCTCTTGCCCCTTCTATCATATAAAATTACATAAAGAGGTGTGTCAGATACCACATACTCGAGAGATACTAGACCTGGCTCTTTATTGTCATCCAATTGCAGTCCCCTCACATACTCGAGAGCTAAGATCATTTTCAGTAACAGCCTCTACCTGACTAGAATCCCAATAAACTATGAACCCATGCATAGAATATATATTTTATATATATTTTAAGGTTCATTCGTGAATGGTAATTTCCAGAACTCTATTCATGCAACCATCTTTAGTTAGGTATATTAATCAAGCATTGCTCAAGAGAATCCTCAATATTACCTTTTGTCTTTAGGATTAGGATCCCTCGTTAAAAATAAGACATTTACAACCTCTTTTACAGTTATTACAACCCTCACTTGACCATTTTTAAGCCCATACTAGATCTCTTTACTTAGTACTCCCAACTATCGTTTGAATTTTTTTTTCCACTAATGAGAAGAAGAAAAATTAGCTCACAACTTCACTTTTCACAATTATCAAGCAGAAGAAAAGGTAAAATATCACATATTAACATACGCCATCCACTGATTTTACGCAAATTACATAACGCGTAACATAAACCCAATCCAAGGAGCTAAAGTGCCTGAGTTCCACATATAGAACATATATACAACAGCATTGAGAATTTAAATAGAAATATTAAAGCTTAATTAAATGCATTATAGACTAGAAACCTGAAGGCTTAAATCATCGCTGCTATTACGAATTGATTTGTCCAAATAACACAGCGCGAATTCCATTGATTTCTGAACCACAGCAACAATCAACGGCTCCACTTGCTCCACTGGCACATCAACAACACGACATGTAACATAAATTCCACTTTCCAAACCAAAAAATAATTAACAAATCAACAAAAAAAGTAACGAAACTCGGAATTTACCAGTAAGAGATCGTGTGGCGTGAACAACGGCTAGGGAAACGAAAGCTAGGGCTTGGATTTGGACCTGGTCCCACATCTCAAGCCCTAGCTTCACGTTATCATCATCATTACTACTATTGTTATTGTCGTTGCTTTTGATCGGTTCGATGGCGTACTTGAGAATCACGTAGAGGTTTTGAAATCCTACCCGTAACGAAGCATCGGAGCGAAGCCTCGAAGAGAGATCATCGCTCGACGACGACGATGATAAGATGGAGAGAGCATCGACGAGCTTGCCGATCTCAGCAGCCATCACGCTCTCACGCAATTCAAATAAGCATCACACGAGGTACAGCAACAAAGATCTCGCGATTCAATAGCTTGATAGAGTAAATATGTCTATATATGTGTGTGTGTGTAGATACTGAAAGAGAGAGAGAGAGAGAGAGAGAGAATTGTTAAAGAGAGATTTTAGAGAGAGGAGGTATCTGGAAAGAAAGGTTTACAGGAAAGGAAACGGCTATATATAGGGTGGAGAAAAGTAGAAAAAAAAAAGAAGAAAGAGATGCGTCTTTGATGATATATGCTGTGCAGCTGTGGACGTGTATTGCTTATTTTCCAAGTCATTCTTTGGAAATTTTGTCGCCATTCGGGAATTTTTTATTGGTTGGATGAAGAGTGATATTTGCATTAGGGCATCTTTAATAGAGTCTTTAAATGTAAAAATTTTTTAATTTAGGTATTTTTAGAGACTCCAGTCTCTAAAAATAATACTATTTATGACAAAAGTACGTGGGATCCACCACTTTTTGCTTAAAAGATGCCAAAATAGAGACCCGGTCTCCCTTTTCTTCCACAAATTTGTTGAAAAAAATAGAGACTGGGTCTCTATATTAGCATCTTTTAAGCCAAAAGTGGTGGACCCACGTACTTTTGTCATGAATAATGTTAATTTTAGAGACTGAGGTCTCTAAAAATACCCAAATTAAGAAAGTTTTTTATTTTAGAGACTCCATTGAAGATAGCCTTACCGACCTTTATTTTCGTATACAATTCAAACTTTTGTAAATTTTACATATTTCACTCGTCATCTTTTTGTATCGCAAATGTTATATTGTATGTCTTTTCAAACAAATGTAATATAAATGTAACTTAAGAAGTAAAATTTGAATTATCGATCTATAATCTAAATAAAATATTTATTTATATTATTAATTTATCTTATTTTAAGTTTTTTCTCCGTTCAAATAGTTCAATTTATATGTAACTAGTTTATTACTTGTTCCGATGTCTTAGTCGTCCCAAGTGTAAAAGACATTGATTTTTGAAGACATAATGTTATATTTCGTGTATATAATATATTCTTATTTGAACTTTTCTCACCTAAGTTATATTTTCACAATAGTAGTGAAATCCATTGCGTAATTTCTATATCAAAATATTGTGGAATAAGTTCAAGCTTTCTTCACCCAGCAACTTTCCTTCAAGATCAGTCTTGTGAGACGGAGTTCTAATAGTGTAGTGGATTGGATAGCTAGACATTGTATGCTTAATTTGTTACCTGAGGACTGGTTTTATAACCCCCAAAAGATTAATTGATCTATTGAGTGCTGATTTCCCTGATAAAGGGGTTGACTAGCTTATTAATATTTCCTTGTGCTTTTCAATGAAGGCTTATCTTTTCTGAAGGAAAAAAAAAAAGTGTCTCACATCATTGGCATTTTAGACTTTGATTCTTTCAATATTAGTAGTCATTTACATTGGTAGCAGAGAGGAGACCAAGTGCAGTTTATGATCCCTTGATGAATTCGAAGCTCAATAAATTTCCTGAATGCCTTAAGAGAGGTCAATTGATCATTGATCAGCTTAGCCACCATGAGCAGATCTACATATGTAATCGTGAGAGTTGTAATTTTCACAAATCCTACAATTAATTGATTAAAATCTCTTAATATTTGTGAGTTTCTTTTTTCTTTTCTTTTTTTTTAAATTCGTGGGTATTCGAGTTTTGTCTTACTACTTTAACGGGATCTTAAAGTTAAAAGTTGGCCCTAAAGAACTTGAACTAGCAACTTGTGGGTAGGAACACCCAAAACTTGAACTGAACTATTGTGACACTCGAGAATTTCACTATAAAATTTATTTATAATCGTTGCATACTTATGTGCGCATTACTACGTGCATCATTTTTCTTGTTTAATTGTTTTTGTTGTGGGTTACTATTCATAATATTTTCGACTGTTTCGAAAGCTTGATTTTAAATTTTTCCTAGGTCACTCGACATTTAAAAGGAACCAAGAAATTTTCGTTTTGAACTTTCGAGCTTAGGAGTGTGCGTTTGAAAAATATTTTTCGTGACCATTGAATAGTGTTACGTTAGAATAGTGCTAGTCATCAATTAAAAAGCATTTCTAATTGCAATTAGCCTTAATTGATCAATATTTGAGACTACATAGCTTAGAATATTAATTATATACAACATATAAAACAACTAACTCATAAAATTAAAAGCCACACACATATTAGTCATAAAAACAATTGCAAAAATACCACCTATGTCCTCTCATTTTGGCCGACCAGCTTTAGGAGAAAAAGGAGAGAAATTGCTTCAACATCCATGCATTTTGAACTTCTAGATTGATCGTGGGAGGGGTTTTGAGCAACATAGAGACTTCAACAAGCTTCTTCATCTTCAAAAATTGTGAGGGAGTCTCATTTTCTTGAGTTTTAAGTTTATGTGCATTTATTTATTTTTCTTGATTTGTCATCTATAGCTATATAACTTGTTATGAATGATTCCTATGAGTTATTTAATGTCTCTAGAGCTAACTTTTGAGCTTTGATAACATAGTTAATGGTTGAATGTTGAGATTGATCAAAGAGGTGATGAATAGTGCCTAGAATTAGGGTTTTGAGAAAATTTACTAATTGGCTTGAATTGATGCCTCAATTAGGTGCTCTAGACCTTAGGGAAGTTAGTTGACAAGCCACGTTAGGTTGAAACACTCGAATTTGAACTTAATTGCAAAATAAGCTTACTTTAAAAAGGGGGTTTTATACGTTAAGCAATCCGGGCAAATTTGGGCATCGATTTGGGTATACTTGAGCTAAGGAAGCACTTTTGGTGCTTTCGTTTCGCGAAATTGGGGTTCGGTTAGTATGGCTATAGTTCAAACCCGTTCGGGGCCTTCCCGAACTTTTGCTTCAAAAAATGAGTTTTAGTGACTTTAAAGGGTATCTTTGAGCTTAATTAGGAATATAGAAAGACTAGGATATGATTGGGAATCTCGAACCATACTTAGGAGAAAGAAAGCTCGGTTAAAGAAAGGGAAAAAAGTAATTTTTAGCCCTTTTAGTTGCATTTGGAATTTGTTGTGTGTTAATAATGCCTTGCATTGAATATTTAGGATGTATTTAAGTTATTTGAGTAGATTATTGGGATTTAATTGTGTTGATTGCTTCTTTTGGCATCTATTAGTGAATATCGTGTTTATATGAACTTTTATCGTGCATATATGTAAGGGCGGCCTACTTTGTCGTCCCTCTTATGTGTTCTGTGTTATATTGATTGCTTGTGACTTGTATTGGGTTGCGCAACCTTTTCGGACATGGTAGCGCCGAGAAACACGGGCAGCGTCGGGCTTGCCATGCTCCCTCGACTACCATGGTGCCTATTCCCTTTCTCGCTGAGGCATACTCCACTACCCCAGAGGCGTGGTTCACTTGCTGGGCATGGACCTACCTCAGGAGAAAGGGTCGTAGGATCGGGATACATCCGGAGTATCCCAATTGTGGTGTTTGGGGTTTGCCGGCATGTTCGTGATGCTAGTGGATCGTGGCTCGTGGATGAAGTCTTGCAAGTGGAACCATATCCTTTTTAAAGTGATTAATAGTTTGGTTTATTGTCTTTTAGTTTATGTGGCTTGTATATGTTTACTTGTGTTGCATATCATATTGCACGTTGGCATGCTGCATCACCTCCCTCGCTGGGCAACTTTGTTGCTCACTCCTCATTTGAAATGTTTCAGGAGAAGCTGAGGTGAATCCCCAGCTGTTAGAAGTAGGAGAAGAAGAAGAAGTTCAAGTAGATCAGAATCAGTGATCTTGTGTGCTGAGGTGGATTTTATGTGCTTCTTGCGTGGAGTTCTTGTTATTAATGTATCTTGAGACTTTGGAGTCTTGTATATATATGTCTAGTAGATGTGTATTAGGATGTTAAAGAAAGTTGTTGGATTGTAATAATGAATTCTAGACTTTAATTTCCCTTGCATGCTTGGAGTGTTTGTTAATCTTCATATGGAACTTAGAATTTTATTGTATTTAATTACTTATGACTAAAACCAACTTATCTCGCATGCTTGTGTGCTTTAGTAGAATATTGTTGCTCCAAGGCTCGGATGGCCTTGTGATTGTGTTTGGCTTTGGAGTTATTGTTGATAAGTTGTTGCTTTTAGTTCAGATGTCTTGAATGAATGTTTACAAGTATCAGTTTTGTCCTTGGTACAGAGGAGACTCTGTCCGAGTGACGGGTCCGAGCCTGACTCTTAGCGTGGGGTTGGGTTCGGGGCATTACACTTTAGTGGTATCAGAGCTACTAGAATGCTTGAAGCCGGGTTAAATTCCTTGGTATGTGGGTAGAGGTCTATATGTGAAAGTGAATTATGTGAATATGTAAGTGTTTAGTTGTTTAAGTACTTAGATATAAGACATGCTAGCATGAAAAAGGAATGATAAAGCTTAACATGATAAGAATATGAAAAGTTAGTGTTAAATGTTGTTAAGTGTTTTATGTGTTCTTATGTGAGTAAAATGTTTGAAAACAATGTGTAAATTATCTTGCATAGTTTATTTGCCTATTATAATAATATGTTCTTATAGCATTATTATGAGGAGACGAGGTAGACCACGGGGAGAACCGGAGGAGGTTCCCAGGCAGAATGTACCGGGGCAGGATGCTGGGGCAGCCGGGAATGTACAGCAGGGTCAGGAGCCGAGCACTGCCCAGATTTTAGCTACTATGGCTACTGCGATGAATACCATAGCACAGTTTGTGGTTTAGCAGGGTACAGCAGGTGCCGACAGAGGTAATCAGGCTGCCAGAGCAGAGGGCAGTGGTACTGCAGGAGGTAACTTATTTGATAAATTTCTGCATCATGGAGCATATAGTTTTTATGGTGAGCCTGATGATATGAAAGCAGAGTTGTGGCTGAGTAAGTTCGAGAAAGTTGATGCGATACTTGAATGCGATGATGAAAGAAAGATCACCTATGCTGCCTTTTTAATTGAGGGTGATGCCGAGGCTTGGTGGCGCACTATTAGAGAAAAATGGGATGCTGAGAGGGTTCAGCATGTATGGGCTGACTTTGTTCGTGAGTTTCGAGATAAATATGTGTCGGTTGTGGCCCGTGAGAGGCATCAGGATGAATTTATAGCTTTGAAACAGGGGAATATGACTGTGGACCAATATGAGGCTACCTTTACGAGATTATCTCGATATGTGCCAGCCTTAGTTCAGCCGGAGGATGTGAAAATCCAGAGATTTATTACAGGGTTGAGGAATGACATCATGCTTAACTTGTCTTCGCAAGATTTTCCGAACTATGCTGCAATAGTTAGGGCTGCATCGAGATATGAGAAACGTAAGGCAAATGTGTTAGCTCAGTCTAGTCAGTCAAGCAAACGGCAGTTTCAGTCTCAGAGTCAGGGTTATCAGAGGCAGACTCAGCAGCCTAGGCAGACTCAGAGCTACCCAGGACCAGTTCAGGTACAGTCACAGCCGAGACCAGCTCAGAGCCAGCCACAGGGACAGTCACAGACCCGACCAGTGACTGCTAGATCTCAGCAGGGTAGTTCTGCCACATCTACTTATAGGGCCCCTACAGGAGGAGCTGCTGCTAGGAAGAATCTACAGTGTACTCATTGCAATCGTAAGGGTCACACAGAGGCTGAGTGTTGGAGGAAACTAGGCTGTTGCACAGGTTGTGGCAGTGATCAGCACAGAGTTAGAGATTGTCCCAAGTTTAAATTTGGTCAGGGTCAGACTTCAAGCCAGGGTGCCCAGACTCGAGCTTCAGGAGCAGCCACTGTACCGCGAGGTCAGGCACGAGTATTTGCACTCGACCAGGAGGAGCTTCCAGAGACGACAGTGGTGGTGGAAGGTACTTTTCTTATTAATAGTCAGCCGGTAGTAGTTTTGATTGACACCGGGGTTACACATTCATTCATTACTCCTGCATGTGCACAGTCTACTGTATTAAAAGTTGATAAACTGCCGTATGTGATTGAAGTAGGTAATCCTATGGGTACTAAATTTGTTACAGAGTCTGTATGTAAGGATTGTAATATTTGCATTGAGGGTTGCATGTATCCTATTGATTTGATTATCATGCCATTTCGAGACTTTGAGGTTATCTTGGGGATGGATTGGTTGGAGCGATATTATGCATGTTTGGACTGTAGGAGGAAAGTTTTGACTTTAGAAGTACCTAACCAACCTGTTATTAAAGTAATTGGGAGTCGAAAGTCTACTGGGACTCGTATTATATATTCCATTAAAGCTACTAAAATGTTGAGTAAATGCTATGATGCATACTTAGCTTATTTAATTAATCAGCCTGGAGATAAATTGAAATTGAATGAAGTACCTGTTATAAAAGAGTTTCCGGGGGTTTTCCTTGAAGAGTTGCCTGGGTTACCACCTGATAGGGAGATTGAATTTGTGATTGACCTGTTGCCGGGAACTAATCCTATCTCGAGAACCCCGTATAGAATGTCTCCCCCTGAGTTACAAGAATTGAAAATTCAGCTACAGGGTTTACTTGAGAAAGGTTTTATTCAGCCTAGTTCGTCACCGTGGGGTGCTCCCGTGTTATTTGTGAAAAAGAAAGACGGTACTCTGCGTTTGTGTATAGATTATCGAGGTCTGAATCAGGTAACGGTGAAAAATAAATATCCTTTGCCTTTAATTGAGGAGTTGTTTGATCAGCTACAGGGTGCTGTTGTGTTTTCAAAATTTGATTTGAGGCAGGGTTATTATCAGTTGAGGATCCGGACAGAAGATGTACCTAAGACTGCATTTAGAACCAGGTACGGCCATTATGAATTTGTTGTTTTACCATTCGGGTTGACAAATGCTCCAGCCGCTTTTATGGATTTGATGCAGAGGGTTTTCCGACCCTATATTGATCAGTTTGTTGTGATTTTTATTGATGACATATTAGTATACTCTAAGTCTGAGTCAGAGCATGAAGAGCATTTGAGAATTGTACTTAAAACCCTGCAAGAACACAAGTTGTTTGCCAAATTTAGCAAATGCGAATTCTGGTTGAAACAGGTTGCCTTTTTAGGTCATATCATTTCCCAGGAGGGAATATCTGTTGATCCTGCTAAAATTGATGTGGTTATGTCGTGGAAGAGACCTGAAACTGTCACGGAAGTCCGTAGTTTCTTGGGATTAGCGGGCTATTATAGGCGATTTGTTAAAGATTTTTCAAAGATTGCAGGACCTTTGACTACTTTAACTCAGAAGAAAACTGTGTTTAATTGAGATGATAAATGTGAAGCCAGTTTCCAAGAGTTGAAAAAGAGACTTACCACTGCACCTATCCTTACCTTGCCTGAGGGAACCGATAATTTGGTGATTTATAGTGACGCTTCGAAAGAAGGCTTAGGTTGTGTTCTGATGCAAAATGGTAAAGTCATAGCATATGCCTCTAGGAAATTGAAACCATATGAACTCAATTATCCTACACATGATTTGGAACTTGCAGCTGTTGTATTTGCTTTGAAGAAATGGCGACATTATTTGTGGGGCAACAAATTTGAAATATTTACTGACCATAAAAGTTTGAAATATTTGTTTTCTCAAAAAGATTTGAATATGAGGCAAAGGCGTTGGCTTGAACTGTTGAATGATTATAACTGTACCATTAGCTATTTGTCGGGAAAAGCTAATACTGTTGCAGATGCACTGAGCCGAAAAGCTTCTGTGGCCTGTTTGATAATCAAGGATTGGGAGATTGTAGAAGAACTTTGTTTGTGGAAACCGAAAGCTTCTAGATCAGGTATCCATTTCGCTAGCCTACAAATCCAATCTTTATTGCTATCTAGAATCAGAGAAGCGCAACAATCAGATTCTCAGTTGTTGAAGCTTTTAGAGAAGTCAAAAGGGGGAGAGTCCGACTTTAAGATGTATGATGATGGACTTCTCAGGTACAGGAATAGAATTTGCATTCCCAGTAATTCGACTGTGAAAGATGAGATTCTTGTCGAGGCTCATGCTTCTAAATACACAATTCACCCTGGAAGCACAAAAATGTATAGAGATTTGAAACAGAATTTCTGGTGGAACAACATGAAGAGAGAGATAGCTGAATTTGTAGCTAAATGTTTGACTTGTCAGAAAGTTAAGGCGGAACATCAGAGACCAGCAGGATTGTTGCAGCCGTTGGAGATTTCGGTTTGGAAATGGGATCAAGTTACTATGGATCTTGTGTCGGATTTGTCGAGATCACCACGAGGTAATGATTCTGTATGGGTTGTAGTAGACAGGTTAACGAAGAGTTCGCATTTTATTGCTATAAAGAAAACAGATTCTCTCGATAAATTGGCCGAGTTTTATGTTGAAAATATCGTGAGACTGCATGGAGTTCCATCTCAGATAGTGTCAGACAGGGATCCCAGGTTTACATCACAGTTCTGGCAGAAACTACAAAAGGCCTTGGGGACTAATTTGAGTTTTAGTACTGCTTATCACCCGTACACAGATGGCCAGTCAGAGAGGACTATCAGGATACTGGAAGATATGTTGAGAGCCTGTGTTCTGGATTTTGGCAAGAATTGGGAGAAATATCTGCCTTTAGCAGAGTTTGCTTACAATAACAGTTATCAGGCCACTATTGGCATGGCACCCTACGAGGCACTTTATGGGCGAAAATGTCGGTCTCCGTTGTATTGGGATGAGGTAGGTGAGATGAAAACAGTTGATCCCGCTGTTCTTCCGGAGATGATTAAAATAGTGGATAATGTGAGACTTATAAAGAAAATGATGCTTACAGCTCAGAGTCGACAGAAGAATTATGCTGATAGATGTCGACGGGACTTAGTATTTTCTAAGGGTGATCATGTTTTCTTGAAAGTCTCTCCGCGAAAAGGTTTGATTCGGCACGGCAAAGGAGGTAAACTTAGTCCTAGATACGTGGGACCATTTGAGATCACTGAGAAAGTTGGGGATTTAGCTTACAGATTGGCCTTACCTCCGAGTTTGGGTCGGATTCATGATGTTTTCCATGTGTCACTGTTGAGAAAGTATAATCCTGATCCGTCGCATATCATTGAGCCGGAGCCGTTAGAGATCGATGAGTCTTTAGCTTATGTTGAGAAACCTCTTCGAGTGGTTGACCGAAAGATTCAGGAACTTAGGACTAAAAGTATTCCTATGGTAAAAGTTTTCTGGGATCATCATAGAGTTGAGGATGCCACTTGGGAGCGAGAAGATCAGATTAGAGAGAAGTATCCGGAGCTCTTTGCCGAATCATGTAAGAATTGCGAGGACGCAATTAGTTTAAGGGGGAGAGGGTGTGACACCCGAGAATTTCACTATAAAATTTATTTATAATCGTTGCATACTTATGTGCGCATTACTACGTGCATCATTTTTCTTGTTTAATTATTTTTGTTGTGGGTTACTATTCATAATATTTTCGACTGTTTCGAAAGCTTGATTTTAAATTTTTCCTAGGTCACTCGACATTTAAAAGGAACCAAGAAATTTTCGTTTTGAACTTTCGAGCTTAGGAGTGTGCGTTTGAAAAATGTTTTTCGTGACCATTGAATAGTGTTACGTTAGAATAGTGCTAGTCATCAATTAAAAAGCATTTCTAATTGCAATTAGCCTTAATTGATCAATATTTGAGACTACATAGCTTAGAATATTAATTATATACAACATATAAAACAACTAACTCATAAAATTAAAAGCCACACACATATTAGTCAGAAAAACAATTGCAAAAATACCACCTATGTCCTCTCATTTTGGCCGACCAGCTTTAGGAGAAAAAGGAGAGAAATTGCTTCAACATCCATGTATTTTGAACTTCTAGATTGATCGTGGGAGGGGTTTTGAGCAACATAGAGACTTCAACAAGCTTCTTCATCTTCAAAAATTGTGAGGGAGTCTCATTTTCTTGAGTTTTAAGTTTATGTGCATATATTTATTTTTCTTGATTTGTCAACTATAGCTATATAACTTGTTATGAATGATTCCTACGAGTTATTTAATGTCTCTAGAGCTAACTTTTGAGGTTTGATAACATAGTTAATGGTTGAATGTTGAGATTGATCAAAGAGGTGATGAATAGTGCCTAGAATTAGGGTTTTGAGAAAATTTACTAATTGGCTTGAATTGATGCCTCAATTAGGTGCTCTAGACCTTAGGGAAGTTAGTTGACAAGCCACGTTAGGTTGAAACACTCGAATTTGAACTTAATTGCAAAATAAGCTTACTTTAAAAAGGGGGTTTTATACGTTAAGCAATCCGGGCAAATTTGGGCATCGATTTGGGTATACTTGAGCTAAGGAAGCACTTTTGGTGTTTTCGTTTCGCGAAATTGGGGTTCGGTTAGTATGGCTATAGTTCAAACCCGTTCGGGGCCTTCCCGAACTTTTGCTTCAAAAAATGAGTTTTAGTGACTTTAAAGGGTATCTTTGAGCTTAATTAGGAATATAGAAAGACTAGGATATGATTGAGAATCTCGAACCATGCTTAGGAGAAAGAAAGCTCGGTTAAAGAAAGGGAAAAAAGTAGTTTTTAGCCCTTTTAGTTGCATTTGGAATTTGTTGTGTATTAGTAATGCCTTGCATTGAATATTTAGGATGTATTTAAGTTATTTGAGTAGATTATTGGGATTTAATTGTGTTGATTGCTTCTTTTGGCATCTATTAGCGAATATCATGTTTATATGAACTTTTATCGTGCATATATGTGAGGGCGGCCTACTTTGTCGTCCCTCTTATGTGTTCTGTGTTATATTGATTGCTTGTGACTTGTATTGGGTTGCGCAACCTTTATCGGACATGGTAGCGTCGAGAAACACGGGCGGCGTCGGGCTTGCCGTGCTCCCTCGACTACCATGGTGCCTATTCCCTTTCTCGCTGAGGCATACTCCACTACCCCAGAGGCGTGGTTCACCTGCTGGGCATGGACCTACCTCAGGAGAAAGGGTCGTAGGATCGGGATACATCCGGAGTATCCCAATTGTGGTGTTTGGGGTTTGCCGGCATGTTCGTGATGCTCGTGGATCGTGGCTCGTGGATGAAGTCTTGGAAGTGGAACCATATCCTTTTTAAAGTGATTAATAGTTTGGTTTATTGTCTTTTAGTTTATGTGGCTTGTATATGTTTACTTGTGTTGCATATCATATTGCACGTTGGCATGCTGCATCACCTCCCTCGCTGGGCAACTTTGTTGCTCACTCCTCATTTGAAATGTTTCAGGAGAAGCTGAGGTGAATCCCCAGCTGTTAGAAGTAGGAGAAGAAGAAGAAGTTCAAGTAGATCAGAATCAGTGATCTTGTGTGCTGAGGTGAATTTTATGTGCTTCTTGCGTGGAGTTCTTGTTATTAATGTATCTTGAGACTTTGGAGTCTTGTATATATATGTCTAGTAGATGTGTATTAGGATGTTAAAGAAAGTTGTTGGATTGTAATAATGAATTCTAGACTTTAATTTCCCTTGCATGCTTGGAGTGTTTGTTAATCTTCATATGGAACTTAGAATTTTATTGTATTTAATTACTTATGACTAAAACCAACTTATCTCGCATGCTTGTGTGCTTTAGTAGAATATTGTTGCTCTAAGGCTCGGATGGCCTTGTGATTGTGTTTGGCTTTGGAGTTATTGTTGATAAGTTGTTGCTTTTAGTTCAGATGTCTTGAATGAATGTTTACAGGTATCAGTTTTGTCCTTGGTACAAAGGAGACTCTGTCCGAGTGACGGGTTCGAGCCTGACTCTTAGCGTGGGGTTGGATTCGGAGCGTTACAACTATACTTAATAAGGGTCAGTATTTGTGGTATTTTTAATCTCTAAAACTGCTTAATTCCCTCTAATTTTGTTACTGAATTCACTTGATCCCCGCTCATCTCTTACTAATATAATATTTATAGATCCATCCCTGTTAGTCACCATCTTTAGACCATTATGCTGAAAAGGACCTATTGAATAACTTAATAATATGTGTTCTATTAAGCAGTTAACTTTATGGACCTTGTTTGGTCTTCTTTATGTATTTTTTTAAGCTATTTTACATATGAAATCAGCTTGTTAATGGTTTAATGATATTTGTTCATTGTTGATTGATATTGGTACCTGAGATGAGGCTTGTAAACTTGTATATGGATCAAATTTTCAAACAAAAATTTACTGAAAAACTAGCAACGATAAGATAACAACAGGTTCCATTTTTGAATTGAAATACTAAAGCATATCTCAACAAGATAACAAAAGCAAGCCTTTCAGCAAGTACAAGTTTAAAATTTTAGCTAGTACAAACGTTCTTCTACTTGTCACACACATCACGCACAGTAGAAATCTATTTTCACCTCATTATTCTTTGCCAAACAGTGAGAACCATTTGGAGACATGGAATTTTATTAAAACTGGGAAAAGGGAAAGAAGAAAAAGAAGTTTATTGTAGTCGATATCATTTGATGTTTATGCGTACGACAATGGAGCGGTTAAGGGGCAATTTTGTTTGAAGAAGCTTGTGATGGTGAAACTGCAGGCGTTGGTGGGAATGGAAAAGGAAAAGGAAAAGGGAAAGGGAAAGGAAGTTGAGAGGCAGGTGGAGAAGCTGAGGAGGGAGTGGTAGTACCTGGTCGTGAAGGGAGGGTGGTTAATGGAGATGGAGGGGGCGCAGGAAATAGTATAGGCCAGGGGAATTGGAAAGGTGGAGAAGCCGGAGATGGAGGCAGCGCAGGAGGAAATAGTATAGGCCAGGGGAATTGGAAAGGTGGAGAAGCCGGAGATGGAGGCAGCACAGGAGGAAATAGTATAGGCCAGGGGAATTGGAAAGGTGGAGAAGCTGACAAGGAAGTGGTACCTGGTCGTGAAGGGAGGGTGGTTAATGGAGATGGAGGCGGCGCAGGAAATAGTATAGGCCAGGGGAATTGGAAAGGTGGAGAAGCTGACGAAGAAGTGGTACCTGGTTGTGAAGGGAGGGTGGCTACTGGAGATGGAACCGGAGCAGGAAATAGTACACGCCAGGGGAATTCGAAAGGTGGTGGCGCTGGGAAAATAGGCCAGGGGAATTGGAAAGGTGGAGGTGCTGCGGAAACTGGTGGAAAATATGGCAAGCCAGGTGTTAAAGCTTTAGCATCATTAGTATTTGAAATTGATGCCTTGTCCGCGTTAACTTCCTTGATATTTTGATCACAAAGCTGTGGCTGTTGTGAGGGCCTGAATGAGAAAATTCCAGCTGAGAAGATATATGTCCCTTCGTTTCTTGATTTGAGATGCAGTGAAGATGAAGTTGCTGTTGAAGCCACAGCACAATGTGGCTCGCTGCTGCTGATTAGCTTCACAGAGCATCCCCTGATCTCGCTGACATGTTTGCTCGCCGCAAAAGACAAATGGACTTGGAATTCTCCATGCTCATTCGTTTTCACTTCCTTGCGGAAGCCTGGTCTTGAATTTGTGCCTGCACATTCTATTGCAACCACAGCACCTATACAAGAAAAGTTTGATCACATTCAGCGCCATTAAATTGAGAACATGGGAAAAAACTGTATTAAGGGGCACGTGGGTTATAGTTCCTATTGACTCTACAAACACTTAAAAATCTCTTGTTATTTCACTAATTTACTTAACCTCTACAAAGTCCCTACCGATAAGATATTTTAGATCCGTCCCTAATTGAGAAAGCAATTCAAATATCACAGTATAGAAGTAGATTGAAAAAGATGAGATAAAGAATCTGAAGTGAACCTGAAATGAAGTGGCTAGCCTTTGAGAAACTCTGCTGCAAACATGTGTCACAATAGACAGTACCAACTACAACTGCAGATGAATGTGGGCTGATATTCCCAGCCTCTGAAAGATTATGTAATGTGAAACTCAGTAAAATTAAAGCCCAAAGTCGAAACATTTTGAGGCTTATCAACACTTCAATATTCCACTATGTTTCAAGTACAAGTAAGAAGATGGATTGAGCTAGAAGTGACCAGGAGGAATGGTATTTATAAGAATTTCCAACTGTTATAGTGACGATAAATCCTATATCATGCTGTATTTTTCTGCTTGTCTGAGATGGAGAAATTCGGACCTACTGAAATTTTATAATATGAATCAAACAAATCTCTTTATTTTTTCGTGCATAAACCAATAAACTTGCAAACTAGCAGCAGCTATTTCCTTAGACAAAACAGCTAAAAAATAAGAAATTACGTGTGGAAAGACTAAAAATATTCATTTTCCATCAACTTCTCGAAGGAAAAGGAAAGAAAAGTTCATTTGTCATGTTTGATGTTACGATAAAATTGGTATCAAGTGGAAGGATCTAAGATCTTATAAAGTAGTATTGGATTTTATGTTTTTTCTATGAGTTAGGAATGTATTCCGACATTTTTAGATATAAAAAATTATATGAAGTTCGTTTCTTTTTTATGACGGGAAACTCTCCTGAAAAGCTCTCCCAGCTTACATTATGTGTGCCAAGTTTTGGAACATATGACTTCACTCTAAGAAAGTTTGGTTCAAGTAAATCTGGTACAAGGCCTATAAAAATTATTAGCAGGGTAAATTAGCTATAGGGATAATTGGGTCTCAGTTATTACACGCATTTCGTATTAACGAAATAGGAACGAATGCTGATAAGTTGGCTAGTCCAATTGGTTGATGTTTTTTAATTAGTAATGAAACATCCAACTATTGGAATTGGTTGATGTAATAGGGATGGGAAATAGGAGTTTGAGGTGACAGGATTTATCACTAAAGTCTTATAGTAGTGATAGTTGATCCTACTATTTATTCGAGTATCTTTTACTTTTAAGATGTCCAATTAATGTGTTATAACAAGCGAAATTCTCGTTTTTCTAACCAAAAAAAAAAAAAAATCAAACTTCCATTAGTTCCCGTATTGAATATTTTTCTAAAAATTGTAAAGGTTATATGCTGGAATACTAATACGTAAAAAAAATGACGGACATGGTCGTTATATTTAAGAAAGTACAATGGAGCATATTATCAAGCATTATATTCGCTAACAAAAGCTAAGTCTGCATAGTCAACAGCTCGTTCGATGTAACAATTGATTATTTTTGAAAGGAAAGCAACATCAACAGCCTGCACCTGCATTTCAAAACAAATCATATGTTATCTATGTAATGACAGATGCTCATTCTTAGTAGCACAAGACATCTTCTTGTTCTTTCCTAGAAGATTGCATTATGTTTTTTTAATGATATTTTAAAACAAAGATGTTTTAAAGAAACAAGGTTACATTCATCTTGGAATTATCTAAGCGGAAGGTTAAAACAAGGGCAACTCACTTAGGCCGCTTTTGGGTTAGCTCAATTCAATTAGAAGAAAGGGAAAACAACATGATACGGAGTGATGTCCCTTGTTCATCCAATTCAATGTGATTGGGTCGCGATAAATGAAAACTGCAACCACAACTAACCCAACTAACCCGTATTAAATCCACCCCCGAACATAAATTTTCTACATAGACATTTACACTTGTATATTTGTGCTTTCATTTTTTATACTACTTCCAAAAAGTATACGTAACGTAAATCAAAATAAAAATATATGGTGGACAAAAGCGATAAATGTAGCTCAAATTCAATTATCTATGAAATAGCAATATTAGCTAAAGCATTTAATTGTCATCACTCAACATGTCAAACCCCTAAAAAAATTTGTATTGATGCTTCATAAAACAACAGTGAAATGATGTGTTGTTGACCAACCATGTATAATATTTTCATGCTATAAACAAAACCTACGTGATCTAAACCAACAAAACTACAATATGATGGAGAATACTTGGGTCTACACACGTCGGGCCCAAGTCCCATGCAACATTCAGACGGTCCGGCCGCCCACAACCTGTGTGAAGCCAGCCAGCCGTCCGGATCCAAGAGTATCCCAATATGATTTTCAATGCGCTAACAAGCCGTCCGGACTCAAGAATTACCCAACATGATTTTCAATACTCCTGTTAGCGCTGTCAGAATAATCATCCTCTCAGCTTAATTAGCACAAATCACACACTCAAATTACAGAGACTGGTCTCTACAACAAATTTCTTACATAAAACTCATCAAGACTCGAGAAAGACAATCAAGTTGTAAAGCATAAAACTGTGTCTTATTATACAAAATACCCTTCCCAGGAAGAACCATCTGTACAGAGTTGTCAGAAAAGATCGGCCGAGCTCCCTGGCTGAACCTCAGCCTTGAAATAGAATGTGATATTAACCATTTCTTTCAGTGGTTTCCACCTCAATTAATTCCAAATGAAATCATGATAGTATGCGCCAGAGGGAGTCTTTCTCTCAGTATCGAGAACTGCATACTGCACTAAACGAATTCCAGTACCATAAATTTTGTGGAAGGCGGAAAGAATTGAACCGCAGAGGGTACATTCCTATGGCATCATATTGCTGGCTGCAGAAAATGTAACTCAAAGAAGTTCCTTGTCATAAAACGCCAGAAGTTGTTTAACGTGATTCTGCCAAGCAGCAACATTTTGTCCATCAATGGTAACCCAGTCAACCACAGTTGAAGCAGGTTGTTCCCACCACTCATCAAGCTGCAGTGAACAGCAATAAGAAAGCCATTTGAAAGGAAAACTTTGAGAAATGAAAAAATTAATACAAAAAAACAAAATCCTTAGCCAACATTTCGAGATTAAATTGATTAATTGTTTTCCAGGTTAGTGCTACTATTACCTAGTTAAAGCTTTCATTAACTTATTGAAATAAAGTGATATTTAAGATTCTACTACCCAACTAAATTATACAAGTGACACAAGCCGAGGGTAACCTACAAATTGGAATTACAAGCATTTTTTGAATGTGCTGCTTATCAAACATTTTATCTTCCAATATGTCTGCAAAGCCTACCAAGGCAGTCAATATCAGCATGCTGTTTTCATTAAAACAACATCATTAAGCATAACTTCGTTTAACTTGGAAATGTCTATTTCCCCAATGGTGTCTTAATTTCGAAATGTCAATTTCCCAATTGGTGTCTATAGCACGGCCAATCATTCACGTCCTACATAGATGAAAAGAAAATACTCATAAAATATTCAAATGCACTATATATCATGTTACCCAAGTAAGAAACAGTTTTTCGATATAGAAACATCAGACAAAAACACCAAATTTATTTGGGTGTATTCATAACTATACTCTATCCTACCACTTTGGATCAAAAAGGAAATGGGCAAGGAAAAGAAACAGCTGGAGCAGGTTGCACAATTTCAAATGAAACTTAAACTAAATGCATAGATATTAGTAGAGAAACAAATATCAAGAAACAAATTTCATAGGATATAGTATATAACAAGAGACATATAAGAGAAACAAATTTGAGTAGCGGGCATTACTCACCAAGCCTCTCACATATTTGCAATCCTCTAAGCATTTCTGAGCATTTATAACTGCATTCCTAAGTTCAGGGATCCACTTCTCATTGATAGTTTTCTCTTGCTCTGCAGCTAGATTCAAACAGTAATTTGTCGTCCTGCCAGATGAAGTCAAACATAATCAACAAAGCCCTGTTTGTCCTCAACTTCAAATGTAAAGCAAAACCACTAAGTAGCAATCACCAAAAAATTTGGCAAACATAAAATGTAATCTGCCATATTTGATTACTTGTAAGGCCTCATTGAAAAGATGGACCATATGCAAAACATATATAAAAAGTACTTGTAAGGCCTCATTTAAAAGATGGACCATATGCAAACCATATATAAAAAGCAATTGAAAGGGCAATTCTATACCTAATAGTAGAACACAACATGAAAGTTAAATCATATCTGCCATTTCTAACCTTGATTTTGTGGCAAAATAAGCATTCAGTACTCCCAATAGACAACTAGTAAGAATGAAAGATTTCCTTGAGCTATGAAGGAAACTAAAAGGCAGTAAGAGGATGAAAATAGCTGTACCTTTCATAATCTTGCTGAGCACGATGAGCATGACTTAACAATGCATGGCCACTCTCAACAAGATCACGCCGAACATGCACTAAACTTATTGCCCTGGCCAGTTCCTCCAGAACACAAGCCTCAGATCCACGTAGCTTTAAACAAAATTCCATGGACTCTAAAACTGATGCTAAACCGGCATCTAAACCCTCCAGACCTAGTATTGCAAGGACAAAGCATCATAATGAAACACTATAAAATCAAAAAGATTGCAAAAGGATTCCACAAACTCGCGCAAAGCCTTGCAGAAAAGCATTGGCACCATTCAAGAGAAAAGCAAGCTACACAACTCACTTGCAAGTAATCAACGAGGGGTCCTCGTAATTATGGAAAAAAACTCACCAGCAGGGTATTGGAGGGCAGCCGAAATGCGGCATATGGAAGGAATTGCAGAAGGATCTCTGGCGCCAGCTCTTGCAGTCAAGAGAGCAGCACTTCTTTCTGCAGAAGCAACTGCTTCTGGTCCCGTAGAACCATTGGCACCCATTGATTCCAGGAGTGCCTGATCAGAAGGGGAAAAAACAAAAAGAGCATTAGGTATAAAAATGAACTGAATTGCTTCAAGAGTGTAAAATCAAAAATGTTGAAACAATAATTCAGTTATCTTTAGCCAAGAATTAAATGGAGAAAGTGAAAAGCTCAATAGACCTGAGTAATCTAAGACCAACACAATACAAGTTTTCATAATTGTCAGAACTCTGCTATTTGAAGTCATGGTGAGGGATTGCAGTCAAAGTGTAAATTGAGAAAAATAGGACCATGCATCAAACCACTCATAAGATCACATTATAAAATCTGAAACCTTTTTTATCACATTAATGAAACTTCATTATAACCTTATCAGCAAGACAATTAAAAAAAAGTAATTTTCACAAAGCTCTCAAAAGACTTCTAGCAGTACCGAGAAAGTAAATTCTAAGGGAAAATACCACATAGTTTTACAAACCTGAGGGGTTGATGGAAGCATGTAGAGGATATTATCAGGAGTTCGAGAGAAAGCTGAAACTTCTTTATCAATAAGATCTCTTGCTTTGTTTGATAACTCTAAAACGATGTTACATGCTGGAATTATGGTGCTTAATGCATACTCCCTTGCAACCAATGGCTGCTGACTCCAGAATGAAGCAGCATCCTGAAACATCAAGAGAAATTCAATTAAAAAAGACTTTACAATAAACAAATAACACGGCCCTGCATGAGGGGCAAGTTGAAGATACATGTCATCCCGAACATGGAGGATCATTTTCTAAGTTTGATATCATAATTCTGTGAAATATCCATGTAATTGAATATAGTAAATGAAGGAAAAAAAGTTGGGTTCAAGTCTAGCCACCATCACTATAACATTTTTACACGTTCAGATAAGTAAAAGGAATATGGCCCCACATCAAGCAAGTTGAAGGTTCATCTCACCCCTATCTAGGAAAATCCAATTGCTAGTTTAACATGACGTGTATCCAGAAAAAATAGCTTCTGCTGGCAACAGACAGCCTCGGTATGGATATCAACAATGACAATAGTCAGGATGCTCACATAAAGCAAATATCTTTACCTAACCATAACAATAACATGAAGAGATGGAGGAAAGCAACTAACCAAATTTGCCTTTAGGAGTGCATTATATATGGATTCGAGTTCTGATCTTCGGGAATCAAACTCTTCAATCTTTTTCCACTTCTTTCTTAAGGAATCTTCAGCTTCTTTCCTCTCTGCGCATAGTTTATTCAAACGTTGTATTTCAGACATCAAGCTATTTAGGCTAGCCCTTAATCCAGCAGCTTCTCTTTCCTTGGCCCAAACCTCCAACTGTAGAAGAAAAAGGAGAGAAACTTCAATTAATAGAACTTTCAACATCTGAACGTAAGTAAAAGGGCACAAGGACAAGTACTGATTTAACTTGAGCTAGAATTATTACAGATTACAATCATAATAGAGAATGGTAGAAGTATCGAGTAAAATAGTATAAGACTGATAGACAGCATCCAACTCGTGACAAGTGTCCATATGCTATCTAACAATTTCTAATTAAAAACCAAAGACAAGGTAACCATTTGAGAGTTGGGTTGCTCCATAAATGCAGGAATATGATTCAGGGAAACAAGTGCACCTCACAAAGACCTCGGCACTCACATTTCCTAATCGTGTCTCCAGTTAGAGGCAGACCTCATAGAACTTCAAACTTTGTTAGCTATCCTGAGCTACTAGACACAGTTAGTTACAGCAAAATAACTTATTTTATCATCAGCTTTAGAATGACAGACATCTCCATATTATTCTTACTTTCTCTATAGATGTACATTTCTGTTTATTTGCCTTAACATTCATACCACATCTGGAAGTTTGTGCCATGCTCTTTTTTGCAACCCATATTTTTCCCCGTCCAATCCCCAAGAGGAAAAGGAAAAGAAACAGGAGAATCTTGCCTGAAAATACTAGATTATGACTTTTAAGATTTTCTAGTTTCTCCATGCCAAACCGCAGTAGTCACATGAGATAGGAGGAAATATACCACATAATCTCTTAATAACATTATTCTTGTTTATATAGGAGACCTAATTCAATTAAGTTAAAATATGTGTTCAATAATAAAAAAAAATTAAGAGCAATTGATGCTTCATCTTTGTTAAAAAAATTAATTGTTCACTTGTTCCTTTTCTACTGCAAAAGAAAAGATAGAGCAGTGATGAAAACTAAACCTCAGTGACAGATAATGTATTAGATATAGAAAGAACAGCCTTAACCAAAGACATCACTAAAACATGATGCCAAGTAAATATGTCATTTCTTTCCTTCGTTTTAATTTTTTGGTTCTTTCTTTTAATCCAGTATAATTTCTTTTCCAGTCCTGTGCAATCTACTTTATTGTTACACATCCCACAATTTAACAGAGAAAATATGTCTACCTCAAGTTGCCTGAGGCTGCTCATATTCTGTGATGTTCCGCCAGTCGCAAGCGAGTGCAAAGACACTGCATCACCAGTTCCCTGCAGACGTTTCAGAAGATGCTGGCTCATTTTTTTAGCTTCTGCAGCTTTGTTGAGTGCATCTTCAGTAGCTACAAATTGCTGGACATGTGCCTTCTGTATAATTGAAATTGTCATATATTACTGAACACAGTAGGGAAAACAATATAGAGATTCTGGTAACATTACAAACAAAATTGACCAAGGAAAAGTAGATATAAATGTCAGGCAAAGAGAAATTTCGTGGTATCAATTGTAAAAGATACTGAATATGGAAAGCAAACCTGTCTCTCAAGAAGTTGATTCTGACTTCCTCTTGAGGGTGCATCACCTACAATCTTTCCATTACCATAGAGCTGATATTGTAATGGTGAGCTTACATCAGGAGAAGCGTCTGTTACTCTGTCATTCTCGTACTTGTACCTGATCCAGGAAAATTAAAGATTCCAGAACATGAACACTCTCAACAAAATGGGTTTAAGAAATAGTTGATACTAGACCAAGGTGAGAAATGTCAATGACTGAAAAGGAAGAGACAGATAGCTTCAAGAAACCACCAAAATATTGAACCATGAGTATTTACTACAACATAATTGTAAATTTTTTACCATTCATGGAGATAATGATATCTACAGTTAACAAGAGCGGATATAGAAACTAGAAATGATATCTACAGTTCAGAAGAGTGGATATAGAAACTAGAAATGATATCTACAGTTCAGAAGAGTGGATATAGAAACAACAAAAGTACCTTAATGTTTCTGCATCAGCTCTAACATCAATTTTCTCTATCTCTTTGGTTATAAGAGCTTTCAATCTTTGGGTGTATGCAGTGATAGCCTGAAGCAAACTAGGCGGACTTCTGAGACAATCTATAATCACATCTCTAATCTCATCAGGTATATCACCGTCAAAGTCAATGCCTAACTTGGCAGCTTCCAACTGAGGGTTCAAATGAATGCCAATTCCTTCATAAGCTGGAAAACAGTTGCGAATCTTTTCAGCCATCTGCAGTGCCATAGATTCACATGCCCTCCGAATATTTCTTTCCTTTGCTGTCTCAATAAGAATGACATCCTCCGAAGATTTGGCACCTTTGACACTTGAATAGATGCCATCTTTCTTGGTGGTCCCCTGGAAACTGGTGACCATTTCAACAGAAGAGTCTGCAATCGACCTCTGAGCATCCCGTGCATGGTTGACATAGTAGCGCAGATGCTTATGATACTCTGCAAATATCTTTGCCGCTTCGTCACACTGCTGATCGTAACCCTCCAACATCACCTGTTTGTGTCTGCATTTCGAGTGTCAGAAAATCAATCAACCCTTTTATCATTAGTTAAAGGATTCACATAGAAGTAGCTTCCACATTCCCCTTTTCTCACGGTGACAGTCTTGTAAGTAGGTCCAAGGCACGCTAAGTAGGTAAAAGAATAGAAACCGATCAGAGCATTTTAATAGCGTTCATTACTGACATTCAACTTCAAACTAGAATTGCATTCAATCTGCTAATTCACAATCCACGGCTTAAACAAGTAACAATTAATGTAGTCGAAATAAAAGACTATGCTTTTCGCCTAAAACGAAGAAAAATATAAATTGTGTGAATTTTCAAGAACCCTAACCTGTAATTGGATCTCTCATCAAGCATTCTCTTGCGTTCGGCTTCTTCCCTCGAAACCTCCAGCATTTTTGCCTTTAATTCCTTCCTCTGCCGCCTCACTATCTGCCTCAACTTTTCCACCTCCTTCTCCGCCAATTCTCTTTCCTTCAGAGCATTCTCTCGACTGCTCTCCCCTGGGCCCGAGCCAGAGCCCGAGCCCGAACTCGTGTTTTCTTTTCTCCTCCCTCTACCACTCCGCCCTACCAGTGCACTACTAGAGCTGCTGTCATCCGCAGTAGCGCCGTGGACGAGAATATTCCGGCGAATGTTCTCAACCGTCTTCTCCGATTTGACTCGTTTGAGGAGGAAATTCCACACCGGAATCATGTTCCCGCGGCAAATCTTGCGGAGCGAATCGGTGGTGGGCATTGAAGCGGCCTTGGCGTGTGGGCCGAGCGGCCGGTAGCCCATTTCCTTTTGAAGCCATTCTAATATAGCCTCCGGTTGCGCCGCCGCCGTCGCCGAGGCCGAGCTCTGCATTGAATTATTTTCTTCAAATATAAACACCACAAATACAAAACAAAAGCCTATGGTTTCGAAATTCTGTTCAAGTTTGGAGTGGGATCAGTAGATCGCCATAGAATTTGAATGCAAAACCCTTACTTTTTTAATTAAGAAAAAGTAAGAGGTGAAAAATAGAAATAGTAAATTAGGAGGTAAAATTTTAAATTTAGTTAAATGTTGGGGGGAAAATGAGTAGATCTGAAAGTATAAGTGAAGTGTTGTATGTACTACGTTCAACAAACAAAGAGTGAAGATGCCGCAAGTGACGCGAGTCTCAATAGTCCATTACGTCTGCTAACAAGGTGAGATTCAAAATTTGTCCCGCCGGCACCTAATTATTTTCACTCGAAAAACAAAAATCACCAAATTAGTATAACTATTTTTCCTTTCCTTTTTTTTTCTGCCTATATATATGTTATTGGTATTAGATATTGAATAACTTGCCATGAGAATTACTGATTTATTCTTGATATTCTTTGGGAGAAGTATTAGAAATGATCATTTGATTTATGTGGTATTATTATAGTTGTTGTTGTGAAAAGTAGTCATTTGTTAAAAAATCTCATTCTTTTAAATTACTTAAGAAAAATTGTAATTTCTACTTTAAAAGGTTGACGAAATTATTTAATTTTAAGATTTAGATTGATGGCTTGAAACGATTGAGTTATGCTAGTAGATTTGTAGTTTAGTTTTTTGGATATTTTGTCGTTATTAAGGTTAAAATTAGTGGGCTCAACTGAAGTGTAAAATTTCACCAAAAAAAAAAAAAACTAAAGTGTAAAAGAGAATAAAAGAAAAACAAATATCTATATAATCCAACACCTCTTTTTAAGTGTTTATTGAAATATACAAATAAAAAAAATGAATATATCACGAACAAAGATATTGACGTCGATACCTCACTGATAAGGGTTGAATGTGCTCTTCAGCCCGATTTAGTAGAAATCTACAAAAGAAGGTAAGGGATGGCGAGGGTTATAACCCGAGCTTTCCTTCTGGCGTGAGAATAAATTAGTATCTTCAAACTCAAATAATTACTAAATGAGAGATAGCAATAAATGAATATCAGTTACATTCGATTAGTGCATTGAATAAGGTATTTATACTAACTTTGGGGATGGTAGGCATTAAATGCGTAATGATACCCTCACTGTTCATGTTAGACCTCAACCGTTTATCCGAGAGATAATGCTATTGTCCGGTAGATAATACATTTATATCTCATCTGTCATTAATGTTGGCTAGGGTTACGCGTCTGGGTCAAATCTGGATCCATTTATACTTGTCTCAGGTTGTCTCGACACTCAACAGCCATATCACTTACTATAATTAAAAAATTAATAATAATAATATCACAGCAACGTCTTCAACACGATGCTCGTTTTGATGAGTTTGGCATAAAATGAAGATGTTGAAAATAGAAAATCTTATATGCACGACAAGAAAATGAGATAGTATGTAAATTCCAAACAAACTATGAGCACCTTTCTCACGTTTACATGATTATGTTACATAAATAAGAAAAATGTTATACTCAAGTGTTAAGTAGGTTTAAAGTATTTTGTAGTGGATTTAAAGTATTTTATGCCTTTTATATTTTTTTGAAAAATGTCTTAGTTGTTTATTCAATTAAAAGAAATTATATTGTTTACAATTGTCATAATAAATTACAATTTTTGTTTGTTTTTCCTTTCTTAATCTTTCTAATTAAATAATAGTATTGTATATGGAATATATTTTACCATGGTTGACAATTGATTTGTCATTTTGTGAGCAATACCGTTTTTCTTGATGTCCTCACTTAATTTAGATCCTAAGATTCTACGACAAGTGAAATTGCAAATTTCACCTTTAAAAATTAATTTTGCAAAATATTTCAATTTTGAAATCTTGATTAATATTGGGAAAAATATAGGGTCATTTTACCATAATTGTATTTTGGCTTGGCAAATAATTTATTCCTATTAAGTATAATGCTAGTTAATAGAAATAAAAAGAAAGAAAAAATAATATAATTTCTATAAAACGAAGTATTGGCTCCAACATTTTTATTTAAGTGGTTATTGAGAAAGTAAAAGTAACAAAACAATGAAATTCTCTACAAATATAAAGTTGGCCCGAGACCATTATTCTTTTTAATTTTTTTTTGGTGAAATAAAACTTTCATTAATAAAAGACAGTACAATTAACCAATTCATTGGGGATGGAAATCAGAGTACAAAAGGTCTTGTAAAGGATAAAGTATATTAGACACCCAATCAAAACTAAAATTCCTATTAGGCCCGAGACCATAATTTTGTTTGCATTTCAGTAATCTTTAGAAATTATTATATATTTGCTACATCTTCAATTGACTCGCTTTTAATGATTTGGGATCAAATGTCAATGCTAAAAATAGAGTATTCTTTTATACAATGATGAAAATTGCGTTAGTTCAACGAGTTTCAAAGTAAAATAAGATCACCTCTTCACTTTTACACAACACATACAAGATAAGTACAAAGTAAAAGGGAAAATTATACAAACACTCTTTATTATTTTTTTAATTTTAAATTAATTTTTATTGGTTAAAATTAGTCAATTTAGTCCCCATTATTTTTTAAAAAAATTTAAATTCGTATGTATTATTCAAAATTAACCGATTTAGTCATTATTATTTCTATAAAAAAAAATTAATTTAGCCAATTTAGGTAGGGACTAAATTGATTTTTTTTTTTGAAACAATAGAGACTAAATTGGTTAATTATGAACAATAAAGACAAAATTTGAAATATTCTAAAAAATAATATAAAATAACTTGACTAATTTTGGACAATAGAGACAATTTTTGAAATATTATAAAAAATAATAAGAATTAAATTAGCTAATTTTGAACAATATAGACATTTAAAATTTTAAAAAAATAATAGAGACTACTTGCAAAAATTTCCCGTTATAAAACATGCATATAAGTGTTTTACATGGACAAACATGCATTAATTATTTTATCAACTACAAAAGAATGTTATTTATATCACTAAGCACTCAATGCGATATTTACATCCCTAAACACTTAAATCTAACCGAATAGGCTAAAAGGATTAAACAATTTAACGAAAGATAAATTGTTAAACTAAATAGATAGTGATGGTGGCAACATTCAATTTTACATCAAATGTGCGAATTGTTTGGCAAACTTTGTACTGACTAAATCAATGGAAAATCATATGTTATAGCAGCCTCTTGATTGCATTATACTATATATAGAAAGTGACAAAAGAAGAGAGATATTCTCTATGATGATTTTTTGTTAAATACGGCTTCCAATTCCTTGAAGAGGGAAAAAAATTTAAATTTGACAAATAAGCAAAAAATGACAAAAGCCAGTGCACTGGATGGCATAACATATAAAAATTGTAGGTCAAATTGACAAATTAGCAAAAATGACGAAGAAAGGAGAAAATTGAAAAGTCCTCTAATGAGTTGGTTGCAAATGCTCATGTGGGACCCTGAAATGATTGAAGATCACCAACCATAAGTTTTTTTTTTTTTTTGGTCCAATCAAAAGTTACTATGTGAGTAGCAAAACAACAAAGCTCTTACGAAAAGGAAAGTGCTAGGCATTTGGCCTAATGATATTATTATTGACTTTAATTGATATAATATTAATTTGTAAGGGCATATTTAATAAAGATTTTAAAATGTAAATTTTTTTTTTATTTTTTGATATTTTTAGAGTTTTATAGTCCAAAAAGTAGTACTATTTATAAAAAAATATGTGAAGTTTATTATTTTTAGTTTAAAAGATACCAAAATAGAATTTCAGACTCTATTTTGTTTAATAAATTTGTTGAATAAAATAGAGCTTAAGGCTCTATTTTAGTATTTTTTAAGTCAAAAATGATCGATCTTACGTACTTTTTTATAAATATTGTTATTTTTTAGGTTATGAGGCTCTAAAAATACTTAAAAATAAAAAAATTTACATTTTAGAATTTTTATTGAGAATAGCCTAAGTGTTTTTTAAATGAATAAAAAAATTAAATTAGAAAATACACAAACCAGTTAAGTGGAATCTGACACGATATGTTGACAACAAAAAAAAAAGTAACGATATTAGAAATTTGCAAGATTTTTGTACATATTTTTGTTTTATTTATTTGTTTGTTGATCAACTCGTACACTTATGAATTTATGTATAATTTTCAAATTACCACTATGTGAACAAATAATTACGAGTTTACATTCTATAATATCCACATGACTACTATTCACCTAATTAAAACGCAACAAAACCCATGCTTCATCATCATTATAGATTTGCGATGCGTGGATATCCACTCCATAAAAGAAAATCACATGATACTTAATGCAGTTTAAAGTATAATACTAATTGATAAACATTCGTACAAATATTGTCAGATATAAATTTATTCGTAACATTATAATTTTATGAATAAAATTGATGATGATAACGTGATAATATAGTTCGCCCAATAAAATTGCAAGGAAAACAGACCGCTGAGGAAGTGGGGATGAGAGTTAATCTATACACACTAACCCCTTATTGGAGTTGGACTGCTCAAGAGAAAGAAAGGGAAAGTAAAGTGGAGGGAAAAAAATAAAAGAAAGGAAATGAAGAAATTTTATAATTATTTGTTTGAATTGGAGAAGGAAAATAAATAAAATATAATTTTAGCTTACAGATTACACATGTAACCTCTTAATATCCATAATAATGAGATAGGTAATACAAAAAAGACTTTGAATAGTTTCCAAATTGTAAGGATTGTAAATCCTCCTAACTAAATAATATGGGGGAAGAAATTTTTAATAACTCCAAATCCTCCCAATTAAAGAATATAGGAGGAGAGCATATCCCTCCTCTTCTTTCCCTTTCATTTGAAAATGGCAATCCAAACAAGGTGAAATATTCCCCTTTTTATTTTTTTTAAGAGAGGTTTACAAACCAATACTACATCATTGAGAATATTAATTTTGAGATTTGATATCGAAACTTCTAACATATAAAACAAAAAACTATACCACTAGACCAAATGCCTAGTAGATCCCCCATTTTAATTACCAAAGGAACACGAAAGGAAAAAGATTACTTGTGTATTTGAATGTTTGTTGCACAACAATGTTGGTATAAAACTAGTGGCAGAGTCACTTTTAAGATTGTGAGGCTTGTAATTCTGCTCAACTCAAATTTTATAAAATAATGTATGTATTTTTAAATTGAAAAATTAATTTATCTCTTACTAAAAAATTATCTATATATAAATATTTAATTATATAATTTTAATATCTATTAAAAAAAAATATTGACTCCGCTCCCGTATAAAACAAGAACTGTCGGCATGGCCTATTAGATATCTACAATTAAATGGTTTGATTTATACGGCTGGTACATTATTGGTACCATATGTCTCTATTATAGCATTATTGGGACTCGGTCACGTCATGATTAAAATATCACCTTTCTTAATCTTTTCCTTAAGAGTATAATAATCCATTTTATACGATTAATGTACTTTTTCTTAAGAGTATAATAATCCATTTTGGATGTTTTTGTAAGAAATTAAGTAAAAGCTATACCTAATTAGACAACACGGCATGGACTGAGATTTCGCAAAAAGTGATGAAGAAAATGATTCTTAAACTGCAAAACTCAAGAATACGCTTTCAGTTTTCCAACTTTAATCTTGTTTCCAACCAAAAAAAAAAAAAAAAACTTTAATCTTGTTTGAATTCCATTAGAGTTAGTCTAATTATGAAACGTTTGAAATGAGAGGTGCTAGACTTAATTATATTTTTAGTTTGAATTATTTAAGATTTTTTTTTTGTAATTATTATCCATAAAACTTATATTTAATTAACTTGAATAATTTATTTTTTAGACAAAATTATGGGTAATTCACTTTAAACCATGGCGTGAATAGGAGTGTTCTTGTCATAATAAAAAACGGAAAACTTTATTCTTGTTTCTTATATCAATATAAGAAATTAATTATTTTATGCTCATGAACATCAAATTTCTCCTCGTATTATAATGAAAGACACGACCACATACTTTACCAAGCTATTCTTTTACGACTTCAACTTCAATCTACTTCTCAAAATTAATTTAAAAAGTGAATAGTTTTAAATGCTTTTTATTATGCCGAAAATTTTATTTTAATTAACATGAATCCACTTCAAGACATAAATTATAAAAAAAAATATATAAAAAAATTAAAAATATTAATCATAACAAATTATTATCTGACTATTTTGCCTGCTCGATAAAGCAAATAGTTACAAATGTGTTGACAAGGAACCATCAAGTTGGTAATAAAATACAAAGTGCGTCCCTCATATAAATTTAATTTTGCAACTAACCATTTGTCCACACGTGGTATGTCACCATTATAATAATATCACCCCTGCCATTAATAAAAGCACAAGGCATGGTACCTTTCCGCACTTTCATAACCCTTTTTTCTATTCTTTGGGTTAAAGCATAATTACCAAAAAAAGGAAAAAAATGATAAAATAAATAAAGCGAAACAAAAAATAAAAAATAGAAACAAAAACTTGGTTTCAATTCATAAGTAGAATCCAAAAAATACAAATAATCTCTGATTTCTAGGCGTTTGTCTCTCCTATGATATCTCTCTCTCTATCTAGTTTCTTCAGGTCAGGTGCTTTTCTTTTTCTGATATTTTTCTTTCTTTTCTCACTATTTTTTTTACTCTTTCTCTAAAAAATTTATATGAATTTATGAAATTCCAAATGGGATTTTTCTTATTTGATCAATGAGTTAAAATTATTTGCTTATCTTTTTTTTTTTTTTTTTTTAAAAAGAATTGAATTTATCTTGATTTATTATCGAGTATCTTAAATTACGATCATTGATCATCACTGAATAATGCTATGTTTCTTGTTTTGCATTTGTTGAGTATCTTACTGATAGTAGGATTAAAAAGTTCATTGCTTTATTCTGAAGAAATCTAAAAGCTTTTTTTTTTTCTAATTTTTTTTAATGGTCTCTCGTAGGAAAATTTATGATTTTGTGATTGTTTTGTGATGATTGTTGGTTTCTTTTTTAATAATTTTTAGCTTGATTAGCATAAAAAATGCTTCTACAGAGTTGTTGCGTGATATTTGAGGAGGGATGAATTTTGACTATGCATAATTTGTCAACTTTTGTTTTTATTTATTTCATTTGCATTAGTTTGTTTTACTAGAAAGGCATTCTTTCCGGCTATGCACTTAATTGTAATTGTGTAAATTCAATTTTTATTTTACAGGTGATTAATCTGTTATTTTGGTGTGTGATAAGATAAAATCGAAAAGGACGATTTTCAGTGAAGAGAAGTCATTTCCAGCTTGTGTGACTGATAAGAAAGGAAATTGAGATGTTCTAAGAGAGAGGGTGCTGGTTCGTGGGGGCCATTGAATTTCTGCGAGCTTAGGGTCCTCTCTCGTTGTCCATTAGGCATCTTTTATGTTCTTGCTGTGACAAGAATTGATTTTATATAGCATTATACCTGTCACATTTGAGAATCAGTTCAGAAGGATAATACTCGACTGAAGCTTGGTACCATGGGTGGTGTTTGCTGCTGCTTGCGAGATGAATGCGAAGATTTTGCTAATCCAAACAATGCAGTTTTTCGGAATTGTATATGCCTTCGATGCTTTATTCAGAACTTCTTACATGTGGTACACTCTAAATTACTTTGGCGATTATTCTGCTGATATAGTTTATTCTCCAAATGCTCCTTGTCTGCATTTTTTCTGTTTTTCCTTGTGATCTGAATATACAACTAAGTTTGCTTCTTAATTATATGCAACCTTTCGATATACAAGCAGTCGAAGAAATTGCGTCAAAATGTCTCCAAATATGGATGTACAACACTTAACATGCAATATCTATTCACCTTGGCAAGAGCTTGCTATGAACTTATCCACCCTTCATTGGGAACAAAGGGGTAGTGAAGGAGAGTGTGTTTAGAGATTGCAGATAAACTTACTAGCATACATCTTTCAGCTTACTTTTGATATGATCCAATTCTTCATTCAACATCTGGAGCTACATAATAGGATTTAGACATCTTTTTAGTTGTAATAAACCGGTGGGCTTTACTTCAATACCTTAACGGAGTGGAATCATAAAGACTCGAGACAACTACTTATTGTGTAAGAAGGTAGATATTAGACAGACATATCAATTTGAAAGAATGATGTAACTTCAAACTGCCGAATGTTGGAAATTGCAGTATACATCATTGTTTCGGAGAAGAGAAGAACATGCTATCACTTCATCTACTCAGGGGACAGCATCTTTGACTTCTACATCATCACTTGATAATTCTCTAGCTGACATGTACCGCTCTCCTCCAAGGCCCTTGCCTTATGATGCCGATCCAAGGTATTTCCGCTTGCAACGTGATGGACTGGTCTCAAGAAGGGACAAGGGCTCAAGTCATTCCCACGAGGAAACGGAACCCTTGAGAAGAAGTGAAGGTGATGAGGATTCAGAATCTTTAAGTGGTGGAAACAAATGGAATGAATCTGCATGTGAAGAAGGATCAAAAGAATACAATTCCAAAATTTCGTTGAAGCTCTCCACAACTAAGACAACAAGTGGATTTCCTTATGTTTATTCTTCCTCTGAAGAGGAAGATGTCTGTCCCACATGTCTTGAAGGTTGGTCATGCATTATATATTTGTTCCATTCCACGCTCCTTCAAACTCTTAATAATAGGAGCATTCAGTGTATTGTGTTCACTTTGAAACTTCCAGTAATAGGTTACACACAAAAGACTCAGAATAGATTTATAAGTTTACGTGTTTTGAACTGCCATGTTTTCGTGCTTCACATTCTAATTGCTTGGACTAAGAAATTCTTGTTGTTGTTTTTCATACTTCTGATGCCAACTCCATATGCAGAATACACTGAAGAAAATCCAAAGATAGTCACAAAGTGCTCTCACCATTTCCATCTTGGTTGTATATATGAATGGATGGAGAGAAGTGAAAACTGTCCGGTGTGTGGTAAGGTAAGGTGTCATCTTATTGCTGTATGAGTGTCTGCTCTTATTTTGAGACTTCAATTATAGTTGTATATGTAGTCTTTATTTTCCACATGCTATGATCTATGCAAAAGCAATTGTTTATTTGACTTAGAGGTCTTGAAGTCTAAGCTCAGTTCACATTACAAAGATATGAACTTGTTTCTAAGTTTTTTCTATAATGTTTGGAAGTGATTCTCACTTCCTATTCTTTGGCTGCTTCATTTCTGCTTCTTTTCCTTTTCCTTTCTTTTTTCCTTATTGCAGTCCGGTGATGATCCATTTTGCATTGCTTAGGCATGATAAGAATCTGATTAATTGCTTCTCTTAATTGTAATGCTAAAAGAATCCCATGATTTACTGATAGAGAAGAGGGTGACCGAGCAGAGATTATATTTTGCAGATTAGGGGTATCTAGTTGTAGATAATTAAGAGAAATTATGTGCTGTTTTTTATGCCAGAAATTGTTGAGTGCTAAAGTCTGCTAGGGTCAGTATCCCGTAATCACCAAATATCAATTGCTGACAGCTAGCTGAATTGTGGTGGAGGGTCGAATTATCAGAGTTCATAAATCTCAAACAATAAGCAATTTTACGGAAAGAAGGGAGGATTTTGACCCGTTTATGAGAAATTTTTTTCCCATTTTGTGATAATCACTTCTCTACACATAATTTGTTTGCTCAAAGGAGCCAAAAGGGCCAGTAGCCTAGTCGGTGGCGTTCAGGCTCCTGGGGCTAATTGAAGTGTGATATATTTAGTTTTGATTATGAAAAGATATTAGGTGGCTGCCCGTTGCAGTTGTTGGACCATGATCTATACTTGATCTTTTTAGTCTTGTCACGTATCAGGCTGTCTGAGTTGCTTTACATGGTGATAGAACTAGGGATTGTAAAATTGAGTCTCAAGATAGGATGAAGGGACTAGTGCATTTTTGTGCTTTGGGCTAAACTCTGTGAATCTACGAGAAAACCTTGGTACACATGCATGTGTTTATGGCAGGTCTGCGAGGAGTGCAGCTGAGACTTCATTTTTATTTATTTATTTATTTTTTATTTATGGTGACAACTGTTTGATATTCAAAATTTTGAAATCTACATTTCCTTGTCACCATCTTCGGACAATTGGATAATATTAAGTGTAAATTAATACGGCGTGGTGGCAGTTTGGTAACTGTAGATATTCACAGTTTAAATTGAAATTTGAAATTCTTTGTTGTGGTTATGTTCTTTAATTTGTAATTGATTTTGCTTTACTGTTTTTCTAGGTGATGGTATTTGATGAGACGCCATGAATTTACTCAAGGCGCGAGTCATGGATGAGACCAGCCACAGCAGATAAAGGGGACAAAAACTAATTGGAAACAAAAACTGTAAAGTCATTGTGTATATACCACCCGCGACACAAGTTTGTCTTCTAAAGGAAATGATGTTCATCATAACTTACTTCACGTCATTTTCTTGATCACAGTGTTGCCCTTCTGGAATTTTTTCTTTTGTGTTTTCTTCTTCGGAAAGAGGCGTCTATCAACGGGTCGTTTTGTTTATAGGAACATGAATCTTGAAGATGGGGTGTTTGTTATTCAAAGTTCTAACCCCCACCATGTAGACCTCTGGCTGGAGGGTTTGAACAAGAAACAATTACTATGTAATGTTGATGCAGTAAATATATTAATCCTGGACCATACTGTGTCAGGTATGGCAATTGATCTATAGTTTGCACTGTGTATGATATTTTCAATGGTTGATTTCTTCCAAGAAAATTAATAGGATAAACTAAACCAAATTAAACTAAATTAAGTCTTGCGGAATTTGATTCCAATAGTAGCTGTTGCCGAAATGTGCTTTATGAAAGTCGGTCCGCAACATTGAAAGTACGATGGCCACTATGTGGGTTCGTTATGTTGATTTAACAACTTCATTTATTTTTTTTAACAACCGTTTTTTTTATTAGCTCCAGACATGTGAAGTATTATCTGAGTGTTTTTAAGAAAATTACAAGATAAATGTTTATTAGTCCTTTAACTTTTGGTAAAATGACAATTTGGTCCATTACTTTTTGAAATAAGTATTTTCATCATTTAACTAACTGAACTAGGTTATAGTTAGTTTTTTGCCCATTTTTAATCGTTTGTCATTCACAAATTTGGCAGATGACATGTACTATTCACGTGTAATTAATGACAAAAAATGTGAAAATGACTAACGATGTCCAATTTTGTAAAATTTACGAGGCTAAATAGATACGTTTTTGAAGTTAAATAACTAAGTTGTTATTTTCGCTAAAGTTAAAAGACTAATAAAAGTACTTACCTAAATCACAAAGATAAAGGAAGAAAAAAACTTCGACGTGAAACCTTATTCGTTCAACACAATTGCATCATGCTAAATTACATTCACTAAATAAGAGAATTGAAAGTTCTTATGATCATGCATAACCACTTAATAGGAGAATTACAGCAAATATTATCTTTGCTAGTTATTACCGAGATAACGGTCTAATATTTACTTTGATGAGTCTGAGATTGCCTTCTCTCTGGATCGTTTTAGACGTTCAAACAATTTCTGACCATCAGGAAGATACTCTTTGATCGCAGGATGATTTTTAAAGTTTTCGACCCATGCATGTAACCGAGGTAGTTTAGTTGGTTCAAGAAGTCGTATGCCAACAAGCTCTTGCATGCTCTCAAACCATGGACCAAGCCAACCAAAAGACAAGTCCACCAAACCTATGTCATTGCCACCGAAAAATTTCTTGTCTCCTAGACCTTGCTCTTCAAGTGTCTTCAAGATTTCCAACACTTCTTTTCCTTCCTTGCTTTCTCCTGATCTCCAGCTACTAAGGAAGAATGACTGAAAAGCGCGGCTCTGTACGTATGATCGGAAAAAAAAATATATGTAAATTAGTCCATGATGGAGCTCGACTAAAAAACAAAGTATTCATTTATTTCTCGAGGTAAGGATTTATGGTTGATGTCAATCAATAAATTATACAATTTTGTAAATGTATCTTCGATATAGAAATCGAAATAATTCAATTCTATCAAGTTTTCTTGGAATAAATTATTATCAATATAAAATAAAGACAGCATCATATGCCAAAAAAAAGTAATTTATTATCAAAAGTTTTAATTTTAAATCTATGTTCTCTTATCACAAATATAATTACTCTCAAATTTTTTTTTTATTTTTAATTTTTTTTAAAAAATATGTATAGTTTAAGATATTTTTTAGTATTAAATTAATTTAGTCTCTTACTATTTTTTTTCCCTTCATATATATGTATAGTTTTAGTCAGGGGTGGAGCCAGAAATTATTGTTACTGGGGGCTAAAATTCATAATTTTAAAATTATACGAGTATTTTTTTTTCAGTGAGACTAATTAATTTTTTTAATTAAAAATATATAGATATTTAATTTTTTTTCAAAAAATACATATGAATTTTAACGTTTCTATGAGCCAGTGGGAGCTAAAATTCATAATTTTTGAACTATGTGAATACTTTTATTTTTCAGTGGGGGCTAATTAATTTTTTTTAACTAAAAATACATAGATATCTATTTTTTTTTCAAAAAATACATAGAAATTTTAACGTTTTTATGAGCCAGTAGGGGCTAAAATTTATAATTTTTGAACTATACAAGTACTTTTATTTTTCAGTGGGGGCTAATTAATTTTTTTAACTAAAAATACATAAATATCTAATTTTTTTTTAAAAAAATACATAAAAATTTTAACAATTTTTATGGGTCAGTAGGGGCTGCAGCCCCCACTCGCCCTAATGTGCCTCCGCCAGTGGTTTTAGTCCAATTAAATAAAAAATTTAGATCCATCCTTAATGCTGCTTTATTATAAAATTTATAATTTTAGAGTAAATTTAATATGATTATATTATTTAGAGCGAATTCTCGTTATAAAAAACTAAAAATAAAATAAAATAGTGAACTTGCCTTCTCTTGTCCAAAACTGATCCAGAATCGAGCCATGGCTATCTCAAAGGCATCTTTTGGAAGCAGTGGATTCTCAGGCCATGTTTCTTCGATGTATTCAAGGATCATAGAGGACTCAGCAATTGGTTTGCCACCATGAACAAGCACAGGCACCTTCTTGTGAACTGGATTGTACTCCAGAAGCAACTGACTTTTGTTGGACAGGTCTTCTTCTACGTATTCGTATTTGATACCTTTCAGTTTCAGAGCCCATATCACTCTGTAGACAAAAGGGCTTCCCCAGCATCCATGTAGCTTCACTTCTTCCATTGGTAAGGAAGTGAACAACATAGTTGCGAAATGTCTATGTTTGCTAGAGTTATTATATTAGTCCTGTGATAGACTTCGTCTATTGTTGGGAACAAGAATTTTCAGTCGGCCAATAATGATAACTTGTCATCCATAAGATTTTTTTACAGGTAGGGTCATGAAAAGTTGTTCGGTTCACAAAAATGTTCAAATTCAAAAATACATAATTCTGTTTTAAAAAAATATAGTCCAAATTAATTAAGTATAAAAGTATTTGAATTAGTCACAAATAAATTGATTATTTTCTTATTTAAATTTAAAACGTGAATAAGTCATCTGAATACACATCCAGACACTCTACTACTAACTTATCCTCCTAGACTTGTTATCCATAAGCATCATTCTTTATAATTACTTGACTACTTTGTGTCTATTGACTGCAATGAGTCTTTATGGTCATTGAAATCTTTTCTTGTTTAGTTATATAATTTTAACAAATAATGGTGCTATATGTTTCAGATTATGGCGCTTTCCAAGAAACGACGCTGGTTTTACCACTAGTTTGCGTGTTAGAAATTTATACTTTGGATTTGGACGCTTCTGAAGACTATAAACTTCGTTGTGGAAATTTTGCAGCTTGCACATCACCTACTGCAACACCTAGAAAAAATAAAACATAAACTACTGCCACGACCCTACATTGTTTCGAAGTACGTTTCAATGCAGGAAGTCTCGGTACAATAGTAAAATTATTGTTATGAGATATCAAAATTATAAAATTTGAATCGTAAAAACACTGTCTTACATAAATCCTAAAATAAGTTGGACCATTTCTCAAATCTTGCAATAGTGAAAGTTTTGTACATCGAACTGCTCTTTTTAAAGAAAAACTATGCTCCAATCATCATCTGATATTGTCAAAGGAATTGTAAAAGCATCATGAAATCCATTAGCATATTGATACATGCAGATCATCTACAGGTCTAATTTCAAAGCTGCCATTATACATGATCCAAATATTATGTGATTATTTTTGTTTCTTCCTCATTTCTAGCACTTCCACATTATACCTTAAACAAGAGTAATGACATGTCTTAAAGCATCAAGTTCTGTCAGAAAACAAAGCAGACTTCTTTATTCTTACAACACTCTTTCAGGCATGAGCTGACGTCATGCACCACCTGTGTCTGTGTTCCTAAAGGCACCCCTCTCGAGAAATGATTTTTTTTAAGTACAAAGGATTCCTTTGTGTGGTGCGAGTTGTCACTTGTCACTTGCAGCCAATTGAAAAGCTCTCAAGAAGCTCTCAGGAGGTTGGCCACCACTCAACTGATGCTTCCCATTGAACTGCAAGACAAATGTACTTGTTGATTCCTTCATTACCAAAAATTATATTGAGGTTTAAAAAGGTTGACAGGCTCGTATAACTTACCACATAATGTGGGACTCCATTAATATTTGCCGAGTACTGCTGCAATTCTTCATAAACCTTCATAATTCAGTAAAGGATAAGCTTATTTGACTCAAAGAAAACCGGAAAAAAATTAAAAACCAAGGAAAAGAAATAGTGATCGGAAATGATTGTTGCCAGGAGCAGATTTAGAATAATTGTCAGTGCGCGCTAAGCAATTTTGGAAACTAAAACTAGTAGAGATGTGGGTGCTAAGACAGGATAAAATAATTTTGTAGAATAAAATATACCATCAAATACTGAAGGAAAAAGACAACTTAACATTCCATCTGACAACGAATAAAATAGGCCACACCTAAATCTTGGAAAGGCATCTCAAGAGGAAAATTGTAATCTTGATGAAGAATCTCATAGTTTTCATTGTATAAAGTGTTTCATAGGCATGGACATCTGAATAATGTATTCCCTACCTCCTTCAGTCCATTGTCGGGGTTCTTAAGGAACTCAGCTGCTCCTTCTACTCCGGCCTTCTGTGCACATTCCGCAAGGAATTCCCTGCATATTGAAAGAGTCCGATGAGGCTGTTCCCAAGGATATGCAGCATTACCACCTAATTTACTCTTTTATATATCATTTTAAGCTCTAATCATATTCCTTTCCTGTTCATGCTTTATGGCACTAGAGGTCATTTTTTAGCTTGATTTCTATTGACAAATGAGAAGATTTTATAGGCACTCAGATAGTTGTAGTAAGCAAAACGCTAAACAGCAGAGTGAATTTATTAACAATGTAGCTGAGTCTTAAATCCACTGAATCCCATCTGAGATGCAGCTCATAATATCGGCAGCATAATGAGCCACTGCTGAAATATGGCCTTTCTATGAAGAAATCTCAATAGACATAGATATGGAAATCTTTTCAAGTGGCCTATTTCAATGAGCTTTAGTTTCCCACACTGGTCAAGGGCATGCAACAAAACAAATAGCTCTCTGTACGTCATGTACCAAGTTAATGCTTTTATAAGTATACTCCAAGATATCTTCTACACATAATTAAAGAACTTGAAATAATTAGTTATTGCAGAATAACATCACGTGATATTTTTGAACTCTGTAGAAGTCGTCAGAAAACCATGGTTACCTGTCACCTATGAACTTCGCCTGAGTGAAGTAGCCAAGGAAAAGCTCCTCAACGAGGTTGTGTTGCTTGTCAGGTCCCTGTTGTCCAGCAAAATACACGAGCCTATGGCTGTCCAAAGTACTTCCTCTGCACGTATGTCGCAGAATTCATCACTTAGTTAGAAGTATGAGCCCAGAAAGCTCCTTGAAATGAACAATTTCCTTTCTTAAATAAATACGTCACGCATAACTTACATGAGCCCAGAAATAGTATAATCGTATCCAAGGCCTTTAAAAATCTGCCAATTTGGAGTTTTCATGATTGCTAAAGAATCAAAGCAAGAATTCTCAAAGGAATAGAAATGAAAACCTATTAGTTAGTTAAGTGAAAAGAAGAGAAAGAAACCTCTGTCATCCTAGCGGTCATCTGTTCAAACGAAGGTCCATACTTTCTGAAGTAATAGTCTTTCTTGTTCAAGCCTTCTTTGGGAGCAGATGGGTCAAGGAAAAATGGGTGCCATCTGAGCTGGAAAAAAGAACTTTGTATGTGTGAATATAAGTACATGTAGACAACATACATGTATTGTTTATGTATGTACCGCATTTAATAAAGTCTCGAACCTCAAAATCATATTGATCCTTCACTGAAGCTATAGCCTTGTCAAGATTCTTTTTACCCACAAAGCACCAAGGGCATACAGAGTCTGAACTGATATCGATCCGAAGTAGCTTCTTCCCACTGTCATTTCCTGCTGATTGAGCCATGAATCTGGTCCTGCAATATTTCTATAACTTGGGATTGACTATATTCACTACATTTTTCAGCTTACAGATCTCTAAAACTAAGAAAATGAGTAAACAAAATAGAAAAACGACATTTCGAGTGATAATCACTCATTCCATGATGATTCTAATAGCCAGTCAGAGGTGAAGCCAGGATAATTGCTGTTCTCATCCGTAACACAGTTGAGATTGTTTAGCTACTATGCTCAAACAAGCTATAACAGTAAATGGACCCGAACAGTTAGGAAATATTTAAGTGCCTAAAGGGGAAAATTTGCCGGAAATCACGGTTTCTATGGATATATCTACTCATTAGAAACTACATGAGAGACAAAAGCCTCTATCTCGATTAACTTTAATGACGAGAAATAATAGTAGTCAGATCTTCCAGCACTAACATTAAAGAAAATATGCAGAAAATGTCTAAAACACATATTCACAAGCCAAATTTGTGTTCAATTGATTAAAATTACAAAAGAACTCAATCAAGTTACAAAAGGCAATTATATAAAGAAAGAGTAGCTTTAATTTTTTTTTTTTTGATTCAAAGGGAGGTCTAAACCAATTTTACGTTACGTTTAAGGATGTTGCGTGCTCTGAGTGTTGATCTCGAGTCCGCCGATCCTGTATCTGGCAGTTAACACTGAAAAGAAAGAAAGTAGCAATAGGAAAAAGACAAACCTGAAAGCCTGTGGGATTGGAAATCTCTGGAGACACAGCAAATGCATAAGAGCTCAAGAATAGTCAATTGCCACCATATCGAAACTTCTCAAAAAAAATATATATACAGGCTGTATACTTCACCCTTAAACTAAAAGTTATTACAGAAAGAATAAACGAGGCAAACGTGTATTAAAAAAATGCGAGCACAACCCCAACTACCACCCACGTTAACAATGCGAATGTATTCAAAAGTCAAGTGGGGTCAAATTAGAAATAATTAAACATTCTAGTAGGAATCTGTAATAAAACCATAATGTTGGTGGGAAGCTATAATTTTGTACAAGAAAATATCTACAGGGAGACTGTTTGTGGACCAATTGATCCTTTCTAATTTCCCCCAAGTCTTTGGAGCTTCAACATAACGTATGGAATTAGATTTTCTGGTAACATTATTATTTTATTAATATTATTAATTTTTTTAATAACGTAATTTTGGTACCCTTTTTCAATAACCCATAAAAGGACAAAAAATACTAACCCCCAAAGCTTCGTTCAAATTTTGCCGCAAAAAATATACTTTAAAGTTCACAATTTTCTCTACTTTTCTTAGCTAAAAAGGTAAACTTGCTTCCTTCACCCTTCATTATCTCAATATTCTAACAACTTCTTCTTCCACCTTACATTTCCCCTCTTGTTTTCCCACTCAATTCTTCAATCCAAGCTGCAAATTTTGCATTTTTTTCCCACCAAACACCTCATCAATCACATCAAGTTAGCTCATTTTCCTTTAAAAATCACCCCATTTTCTCTAATTTTCACATGCCCAAATTTGTTTTTGGTTCAAGAATTGAAAATTCTAGTTTAACCATTATAAATGCAACCATCAGTTCAAAATCTGACTGTAAAAAGGTGTTCTTTAATGTGTAAAAGCTAATTAAGTTTGAATATTTATTCAGTTTTTGTATGATCATATCATTCTTTTGGTTCTTTGACGTGTGACAGCTGATAGAGTTTGAATCTTTATACAATTTTTACATAATCAGATTTTTTTTTGAATAATTTAAAATGGTTATTGATGAGATTCTGGGTGATGCTCGGGTGCTGAGTCTTCCTACAAAAAGTGCTATATATGTATGGGGATACAATCAATCGGGCCAAACGGGCAGGGAGGGGCAAGAGAGGAGCCTGAGGATCCCAAGACAGCTTTCTCGGGAGCTTTTCGGGTGCCCTGCTGGAGGGAATTCGCGGTGGCTGGATATCGCCTGTGGCCGAGAGCATACCGCCGCGGTGGCGTCCGATGGGTCACTCTTTACCTGGGGTTAGAACCTTATACTAATGCATCACCGTTATTTCAGCGCTTTATGATAAAAGTTGTCTGACCCTTTTAGTGAAAAAAATGTATTGTGTGCGGAGCTGTCCTACAATCAAAGTTGTCATTTTTTCTTTTGTTGAAGAATATTTATAATTAAAATCAATCTCGTCTAATAGTTTAAACTCCTAGGCGGAATGAATGATCAACTTACATGGAAGTCAGTTGTCGAAAGGGAAAGGTCTTGATCTGAGTCTCGCTTGAAAAAAGATTATTTTCACGTGCAATCTCAATCTAAAGAATCCAGCTCACGCGTAAGCCTTAAGACGAGGTGGTCAACGTCATATTTGTTTGAGAATAATTATGTTACATGTTTTTGTTCGCCAAAATATGAGAATGTATTGGTTTTGGTTCTGATTCTAATATGTGATTCCATGAGTAGGATTAGATTAGCATTTTCTCTTAGTCAAATAGATTTTTGGTTGTATTGGATAATGCAATTAGAATTGGAAAGGATACTGTTAGTTCTTTGTTGCAACTTTATGAACCTGGTGCTCTGTCTAAACATTTTGCCTGTGTTGGACATTTCCTGTTTTTTTGTCTCAACCTTTAACTTCTGCCACACTGATCAAATATGGAAAAAAGGGTTCAAATTTGGGCACCTGTTGGGAAAAGAACATTTGACATTTAGGGAGTTTTTAGTGTCTCCAGGTTAGGTAAGATTTATATTGTACTTCATGAGAAGTAGAGATTTCACATAGCTACCTAAATTGGTTTTTCTGTTACATAGACACGCAGTTCCTATGTGTGCCATTTCTTGCCCATATTTTACTATATTCTTTTCTCAAATATTTGTCAAGTTCAATCTCTACAAGAAAGTTGAGGTGAAGGTTAATTACAGGGGTTTTAGTATGAACACTTCCTATTCTTTTCTTCTGAAGGAAAAAGGATTAACAAATGGTAGCATTTTGTTAGAGTTGCATTGTACTTGATTCTGTAATAATTTGTGTATATCTATATGCTTTCATCTAAGTTCGTGCAGAGGTAATTCAGAAGCTACCACCCTTCTGTCATCACTCAGGTTTTCTAGTTACCGGGAACTTATGTAGTATCTTGCTCTTTCCATAGGGTATATTATATCTTAAGCTTCTTATCATGGTAACTTCATCTTGAGATCCTCTGCCTAGTAGTAGCTACTTAAAACTCTCTTTCTAGCAGTTTGCATACTATCATAAAATTAACAGTTTTGGTTGATTATTTTTATTTGGGTCAGGAGAAAATAGTGTTGAGAACGTGTACCTTCTACAGATTATGTTGAAATCAGAATTCGGATAGAGTGATAAAAATATATTTTTTTTTGTTTTGCTCATCTCTAAATGATAAGGGTGAGTAATGTGCTTGTAATAGGTTTTTGTTGTTTTCTCTTTAAAGCAGTAAAGAAATGAAAACTACTACCATTTGTTCAACAGGAGCGAACGAGTTTGGTCAGCTGGGGGATGGAACTGAAATGGGCAGAAAACATCCAAAGAAAGTAAAGCAGCTGCAGACGGAATTTGTAATATCTGTATCTTGTGGAGCACATTGTACTGCTGCTATTGCAGAACCGCGTGAAAATGATGGAACCATTTCAACTAGGAGATTATGGGTGTGGGGGCAGAATCAGGTTACACTCGTTGCACCTCTAACCTCATTAGTATTCTAGCTTTCACTTATCTCTTGTTCAGTATCTTTGTCTTTTGACTTCTCAGGGCAATAATTGTCCTCGTCTATTCTGGGGAGCCTTTACTCCAACCACGGTATTGTTCATACCCTTATTATTTAATTTATAGTAAATATGTACATAATCTGTGTGGAAGCGAGAGTTGTATCAAGATGCCCAGCATGAGACATGTAATTTATCTCATTAATATCAGCATGCTTTCTTTTTTTTTTTTTTTTGTTCCATTTTCTGAAAGTGATATTTTGTGTTATTTAACAGAATTATATATGAAAGATCCAATTTCTTCATATTTAAGTGGTGTTCTATGGACTTGGGGAGATAACTTTAGTTGAGCCGATACCAATCAGGCACCTTTACTTTTACCTGTTTTTTCTAAAGGCTGAACTTCTACAGGATGGGTTAACTTTGGATTTGCCTCAGACCGTATGGAATCTTTGTCAAATATGAAACGCTGGTGCATCTTGCTTTCCTTCATGTTATACTGAGTTATCTAACTCCAGTTCCGGTTCCACATCCAGATTATTCACCAGGTTTCTTGTGGGGCTGTTCATGTGGTGGCTTTGTCAGAAGATGGTTTGCTACAAGCATGGGGTAATGTTGCTTGATTCCAAATTCAATACTATTTTTGTTAACATCCTGAACTGATTTATTACTAAACTGCATGCGTCTTTTATGTCCTTGATTTGGTTGATAATAGTGCACTTGGGTTGAAATTCAACAGTTGTTCTAATAGCTTTTGCATTTATTCATCTGCAACTATTACTTCTTATTGTACATGTAGCTCCAGAAATGGCAACCCTCATGTTTTGGTGTGTATTAATTATATTTACGACTGCTCTGGTACACCAGGGTATAATGAATACGGTCAGCTTGGCAGAGGTTTTACCTGTGAAGGCCTTCAGGAGGCTCGTATAATAACTGGTTATGCTAAGTTTCTTGACGAAGCCCCCGAGATGGTGAAGATTATCAAAGTGTCATGTGGGGAGTACCACACTGCAGCTATATCAGAGAAAGGCGAGGTGTAAGTGTTCGAAGGACTTTCTTGATGGAGATCAGTTCTATACGTTAAGCATGAAACAATTGTGGTTACTTGCTAGTGGGTGAAATGAATGGCTGAGATGCAATATTAGAATGTTAGACTAAAACATTAGTTAGGAGAGGATCTTGATCCTATATTTATCTGATCAGATGAGTCATAAATTTCACTTGCTGATTGGCAAAATTCTTTTCCACTAATGTGTTTATTATCTAAACCTCTTTGCAAATTTAGAAACTAAAATGTGGACCTATAAGGTTATGTGTTTTATTTTAAGAGTTTGTTTTGAATCCATTGCTTGGTGGAGTTGTAAACATTGAAGCTCTTGAATATGAATCATGTCTTTTTCTGTTGTTTCACCCTCTGTGACCTGTTGAAATTACTGATTTTCACTATTAGCATAACTGATGAGTAGGCATTATTAATCGGCTTCTTATAACTTGGCACACATCACGAATACATCTCCATTTAGCCATCTTTGTCATTATCGGTACAACTAATAGATATATCAATCAAGGATTTATCAGAAGCTTTCCTGGGTTTCGAAGATCTGTGAATATGACTGATTGTTGTTTTCTTATTCATGGTTTATTTTACAACATGCTATTTAGTTTGATCATGTTGAGCTGCTTCGTACTCATAAAAGAATGCTTGATTACTATGGTAGTGTAATTTGTCATCATGCCAGAAGTTGCCGGATTTTCTTGGAAGTTGTTCGAGATATTTTTAATAGGATCTATCTCGTTAAGCGGGAGTTTGGATCATATCATATCTGCTTCCTCTTCCATTGCTTTTGTTATTTTAAATGTAGACAGATTCCTGATTACTTAGATGTGATCCGTCTTTGTTTCACAGATATACTTGGGGGCTTGGAAGTATCGGTCAACTTGGGCATTGTTCTCCTCAGTCTGGTGACAAAGAACTTATACCTAGGCGTGTGGTTGCCCTTGATGGAATTTTCATCAAGGGTATTGCATGTGGTGGTGTGCACACTTGTGCTGTGACAGACAGAGGTGCTCTTTACGCTTGGGGTGGAGGTCAGGCAGGGCAATTAGGCCTCGGTCCACAAACTGGATTCTTTTCTTGCGTGGCTAGAGATTCAGAATTGATGCTTCGTAATATTCCTGTTTTGGTTGTCCCTACTGGTATTCAACTAGTTGCCTGTGGACATTCTCACACTCTTGTTTCTACTAAAGATGGACGAATTCAGGGATGGGGTTACAATAGTTATGGTCAGGCAGCTAATGAGAAATCTACATATGCTTGGTATCCATCTCCAGTCGATTGGTATGATCCGTGGAGATCATTAGTTTGACATTTAGAATCTGTTTGTAAAAGATATTTTCTCATGGAAGCGCCAATTGTAGGTGCGTGGGGGAGGTGCGCAAGTTGGCAGCTGGTGGCGGTCATTCAGCAGTGTTGACAGACGCGTGCTCCTTGAAGGAGTTGTGTGAGTTTAAGCTTGCAGACAGTGTAACTCTAGCAAATGCTGCTGAGATTGAAGACATTGCATCACGAACTGGATCTGATGCTTTAGCACGCCTCTGTGAAAAGTTAAGGTATGTTAGTCAGAATGTTGCATTTTGTATGTGAAGTTATTTGTGTGATCCATGTTTGGCCTAAATTTTTTTATAAATCAGACTTTCCCTTGGATCAGCAAGGCCCTTGTCCACTTAAACTGAAATTTTGTCTATCGACCCAGAAAACGAATATGGCTGCAATTTTCCAGCCTTTGACTGGGGAGCAGGGAACTCTGCACTTACTGGGGGCATCGTTAGATTGGTTTTTGAATTGATTATCATTACATTGTACCCTTAGACAGAAATACGAGTGCTTGTTTATTATTTCAACAAGTCGAGCCACAATTAGTGCGCGATTGTTTGAAAAATATTAGTCACTCCAAATCCATGAGAGATCACTTGATACAAGTTTGATTCATCTCAGACTTAAACGTGCATATCAGCATCCCTCCGTAGTTTCATATTCTCATAATTAGTTTTCTGTTTGAACATTGGAAATCCGAATCAGTTCTAACATTCGTATTGCATCTGCAGGGAGCACTTGCTTGATGGTGGCAATGACAGCTATGAGAATGAAAAATTACATGCTTAAAAGCCACTGATAGTTTAGGGTCATTCATTATTGCTGTATCCTTTGTTCAATCATATCCTCATTGTTGATATTGTAGCTAGACTGATGTGTAGTGGTCAAAATGGATAGAGGAGAAACCTCTTCCAGCCAATGACAATTTTATCTAATATATAAAATTTGTTGAATATAATTCATCCACTGACTCGTGACTTCGTTTAGAGTGTAAATCCTTAGGGTTTTATAATTGCACACATTTGTCAGGAAGTGAACAAATGCATGGATTGATTTGTTAATTATAACCTTAGGAAATCTCTTGGAACTCACGCGCCTAACCAATTGCCTGAAGAACTGTGCAGTCTCTTGGATAGTATTAAGTGACCACCTCATCTAAAGGGTTAATCTGTTAAAGAGGGGGTTATTATATTATTTATTATATTTAATAGACAGAGTTAGATGAAGTGAAAAATCCCCTAAATTGGTTGTACGATAGATCTTCATCGACTTTGCCTCCTTAAAATTAACAAAAAAAAAAACAGAAAAACAAAAAAACTTGTTCAATAAACTGCTATATATTGCACCACTGGGAGCGAAAATGCAGATGTTCTTGCTTTCAGGCTTTATATGGAGAACAATGAAGGGGCATAACATGTCATGTCTGATCTTTTGTGTCTGTAGGAAGACACATATAATCATATATACACCTAGGATTGATACTAATGGGTGACATCTATATGAACTCAACAGTTCTCGATAATTGTTCGATTATTACAACACACAGTGGCAAGCCATGGATACAGAAAAGGCTTTCAAATCTTCATTGGTTGACTTGATGAAGAAGCCAAGAGGGGATTAATGGATTATTAGAGCTACGTCCAGTTTGATCTTCATCACCAGCTCCCATGAAAGGGCGACTGCAAAACCAAAGGAGAGTTTATAAACATCTTCTGTTTTAGTCAAATATTAAGTGAAATCTAAACAGAGACGGTATATCATTTATTTTAGTAGGGATAAGATCCGTTTATAATCTCTATATTTTAACGTTTTGAGAGAGATTGAAGGAGATTCAATGAAATTCTAACATTATATGTTACGAGGGATGTAATTCCATTTCGGTAAACCGAAAACGTAATCTGGAATTACTGTTGACCTAATACGTAAAAATAATAGCAATCAAGGGTATATAACATCACAAGCAAGATTGACACACTGCACATCATGTGCGTGCACGGATGAGACAGCACTTACACTAGGCTGCTAATAGTGGAAGGGATGGGCTTAATTAGGCAGTAATCAATTAGTCAAACATTGTACTACCAACAAAATGGGAAGCATGTGTTCGAGGTCTTAGAAAAGTGCAGGAACGGACGAACACGAGCTAACTGCTCGAACCTAAAAATATCAGACACCACAACGTATATTTTCTTACAGCTGCACATGCAACACCTGCAAAATGAATATTGAATTTGGGAAAAAATTACTAAGAAAATGACTAATCATGTTACAAGAGAGTGAATGTTAGTCCTACCACGTGCATGAAAATCAGTAACATTTGGCTATCGTTTTTTAGTGTGACTTTACAGCTAAGCAAAGGTAACATAGGTGGGATAACATAGTCGCTGACTCACTGCATATTCACCAAATAACATAGCATGTCATCACCAATTGTTCTTTGCTAATTTTGTCAATGATAGGTCTAAGACTTGACCTTTGCCCCGTTATTGAGTAAATTGGCAAGCAATAGTCAATAGTTACACAACATTTTTAAGAACAACGTGACTTGTAACAAGCATAGTATACTTTCTGGGTTTGATGTCTCAGTGTCACAAGTGATGCTCAAACTGAGAGGGGGTTGATTGGTAGAAGAGAATTCACACGATTGGCCCTAAGGAGTGAAATTTCTGACAATGAACAGTTTTTTTGACATAACAACGTTAAACAATCAACAACTTTTATTCAACAATTATTTTAACCAAAACTCTACTATTGAAAATTCTATAACTAATCAACTGCTAAAATTTCACAATAAAACCAAACTGGCCCTAAAACTATTGATCAATTTTATCTATAGAAAAAGGGTGAAGTAACAGGTATTCTTTCTCACCATTATGAAACACATGAAAAATGATTCGTCGAATAATATAGATATACCAAAGAGGGAGATGTTACCCAATTGTGAGGGAGGGAATCTGTAGTGATTGTCTTGGAGGTTGAGGTAACACTGAAGTGGATGAATTTTGGCCTAAACTTTGTGCTTCCCTTTGCGTAAGCTGGGCCTGATTCTTCTCTTTTTCCTTCAGCTGTTTCCCATTTAGAAGATTTAATTAGAGTATTACTATATATTGTTTGGGTGATATTTCACCACTCTCTGTATGGTAAGAATTTTTGCGATATAAAGAAAAATTTGATAATTTAATACATGAATTCTTATGATATAAAAGAGAGGTGACCCATCACCTGAGTGACATAAAGTACATATTGATGTAAACCAAAAGAAAAATCATACCTTCTTTGCCAATAAGTTATTTTGCTCTTGCAATGCCTTCTCCTGCCACAAGTGCCATTAAACATAAATTATTACTGCATAGGCATTCATTAAAGTGCATATGCATGTCTAGCTAGCTATCTACTGAACAAGCTTTGCTTATAAGTCCAACCCCTTATAATTGGTTTCTATAGACATTTGTTGAAAGGTAATAAATGTCAAGTAATCTGATTAGAGAAATGCTAGATATCACCTTAATTTTATCACCTATTTATTACCTCTTATGTGTACTAATATAACATTTTTTAATTTCTCTATTCATTTTTGGCATACCAATTAAGCATACACGTGGAGTTAATAAATAGTTGGTGAAAACAGAGTGATATTTAGCAATGTTCTTTGATTAACTAATAACAATCTTTTACAATTGCCATCATTGGTTTGAGAAACTTTATGTTATTTGTGGCTTTTGGAACAAATACTAGAGGTAGACAAATAATTTTTACCTTTTTCTGGAGCTCAGAAATGGACTCGTGCATTAGTTGGTTCTGCATGGAAATGATTTATAGACAGAATTGTTATTGACTGGGATATTTTTAGAAACATGGTAAACTATTATGAGAGATATTATTAAGACTAAATGAGAGAGAGGGAGGAGCCTCATAATACCTTTCTTGTTCTTATTCGTTTTAGAGCAGTGTCAAGCTGTTGCTCCAAGCTTTGAAGCTCTCTCATGTTGAGGGGATCAAGATCCTCTCCAACATAGTGCCTGGAGATATCATATGGAATTATGCATCATTATGTCATTGATGGATTTTTTTTAATCAAATATTAGATATGCACTACCCAATGTGGGGTTCAATGTTGCGGACACAATGAGAAAAAGAAAAAAAGAAAAAAAAATAGAACTCCTTCAAAATGAATTTCTTCTTTTGTATTTTACATAGCATTACTTCGTCCTAAATAAATTTCATTTTTCTATCAAGAAATTATATGATACCGAGCCACCTAATGCAAAAAGATTTGATTCGGTTTGGCTTGATTTTGGCTTATCAAGAAACTATGGGCATAAACCATGACTACACGGTAATTGGCATCCTTTTGTTGGCAAGCCTGTTAACCTGGAATTTCCTCATCATTTCTCTCTCTTCAATCAGAAATTATTTTCTTAGTTTATATGTGCAAACCAATATGTATTGAACCAATGCAATAATAAATCCATATTGCACATTCTCATTATGGTTTTACCAACATTATTAATGAACTATTGATGAGACTAGGAAACCTGGAATTGAATTTAATTTCGGATTAAAGTGAGACAGATACCTTATGTTTCTTTGAAGAAGTTCAATCCTGGATTTCAGCTTAGGGTACTCGTACGACCAGTTTTCCTGTAAACAATCCAAAAGAAATGTGAAAACAAGTAATTAAAAACAAAAACATACGTACAAGACACAAGAATATATAGGGTTTTTTCATCACATGCAAATTTACTAGAAGGTCTAATTACTAATAGAATGTAATCGGATCAAGAAAACTGCCTTTACGGTTACAAAAAGTTACCGAAAGTATAAGAAGGGGATGAAAATCACGAAGTGGATTGACTTCGAAATATCCCAACGTTTATTTGTATATGGGAAACATATAGAAATGGACAAAGGAATAAGTTCTTCTCCGGCAAAGGGCAGAGGGAATTTCCAGTGAAGGTGAAGTATAAAAAAGAACGCTAATAACGAAAGCACTCTACTGGGTTGATACTGAGAAAAAAATTAGGGAAACAAAGGAAATTGGATACCTCAGCAGTGCTAACCATAAACAATGGATATAACTTAACAAAAAACAAATAAAGCAAATGCGTGCTTGATGCAAAAATTTGACCATCATGAAATGTTAATACTCTAGTAATGACAATAACTATTGATTAATAAACCATTCATGTAGTCCACTTATTATTTCTTAATCATACATGGCAGAGGCACAAATGAGTGGGCTTTAAGGTTGAGATTAAGATTATGGGGAGATCATAAACATGAAAGTGCGTCCCGACTTCATTATCATTACCACTAATTAATAACTAAAGCAAACAAATAGATGAACAACAAAGAACATAGAGAGCTTCATGGATTACCTCTGACTCAGAGTTGCTTGCATTGAGCCTTCTCTCTGCATAGGCGTATCTCTCGTACTTTTCCAGAATCCTTTCCATACTACAAAGAATGTTTCAAAAATGGAGATATAGACCATTGAGATACATAAATATATGCTGATATACATGCGCATAATAATGCCGTTATAGGTAATCCAAACGGAAAACCCTTTTGGATCCCGGATAATGATACGAGGGAGACCAATAGTATGAAGTGATTATATAATTATGGTGAAATTATCTGAACAATTGAGTATAGAGATTAAATAACTGTATTATTACTTCATCACTATTGATCTATCTCATAACATTATAACGTTATAAGGGATCCAATTGCATGTACCAATTAACGTCATGATGTGTGATACAATGCTTTACATGGATTTGCAATGGAAAGGCGTACGATTAAATGTAAAAGACATTAGATCGTAAAGCTATCTCTCCTAATTAAAAGATAGAATAACATGATTTTAGATGTAACATATTGAGAGAATTAGGTGAGAATTGTGCAAGAAAAGTTGATGAACAAATGAAGCATCTTATATAATGGAGCATTCGACAGGATAAAAGAGAAATTTGGCATACTAATAATATAAGACGTTATAGTTGGAAAAAAAGATTTGTTCACACATTAGAAGCTTAACATAGAATAGACAGCTGAATCAATAATAATTCTTTGAGAGCTATACAGTTCTTCTTTTCTTTTCTTTTTTTTTTTTTGGGGGGGGGGGGGGGGGGGGGGGTTACTATTGAGAATTTTTAGGCCTATAACTAAATTGTAAACTATATTAAATTAAACCAACAGAAAAGACGAATTAAAGAAATGATATAAATTAAATTCTTGAAATGTTAAGAGGCATCTATTCAAATACTATACAAGCATCTTTCATCAGCAACTCCGAGAAAGCTGTACAATTATGAACTAAATCATTAAAACAAGGTATCTTACATTAATTGGCGCCATAATTATTTGGCTCATGTAAGATTTGTCAAAAGAGTTACCAATTTCATATTTCAAGTAGAGCATTATTAGCAGTATAACATTTACAATAACAATTAACTTAACCAAATAACCTTGTAGAAATTAAGATGCAATTGTTTATAACTTACCTAAAGGAAAGCGATAACTCATCATGATGTGTCAAACTCTCATGGGGCGCATGTACAGAAATACAGTGATGTTTTACACATGTAGATACTCTGCATTTTTCAAAAGTTTATCATGATAGGACAAGGCCTATGAATCACCGTAGCATATAGCTAGACTTAAGCCTTCATGATGTGTAAAAGTGATGGATCAGCCTTCACTATTTCAACTTTTTTTGGGAATGAACATTTTCAACTTATTATGCCTAATTTGATATCAAGAAGGATGATATATATATATATATATATACACACTAAAACTAAGTGCCACGATACTAAAATTAAGATTTAATGGTGATAGACTGTTGTATAATTATTGCAAAATAATCTAAAAAATTCTTCATTATTTGTCTCTGATAACATTATAATATAATGTTATAAAATGATCTAAATCAAAATTCTAATGTACGAGCTTCTTTGAATTCTTTTCCTAAGAAAGAGATCTCAAAGTGACTAAGCAAATTACACATGCCTATCAAACACAAAACTTGAATCTTTTGAAAACCTTCCAATCAAAAAAAAAAAAAAAATTAATAACCTGAATTATACAGTGAAACGTTTGAATTTAAGTGGATTTGACCCCCCAAAAAAAGCGAAATTATATACAAAAGTTCCCCTAAAATTTGTCACATTACTGCTGAATGACTGGATTATCATAATAAAAACGCATGTTGTGTCACTCAAAAAAAGTTCATAAAAAATTGGTACTTTAATGTCCACTCGTGATATGACCAATCGATGTGATCTTCTGTCCTTCAAAACTATTTCAGCAAACTAAAATAAATAGGCAAAGTTGATACAACTATCAGACAAAAACAAAATCATATCAAAGATGAGCTATAGGAAAAGAAAACAACGAAAATGTAATTTTTTTGTTTGGCTAAGTAAAAATGTAATCTTTTGGTCATAACAAAGTAAATTTTTTGTTTTTTTTTTATGTAAATAAGCGAGTGTTTCAATAAGCACTAACAATGACAAGAAACAACGAAAATGTATTTTTTTTTTTTTGGCTAAGTCAAAATGTAATCTTTTTGGTCATAAGGAAGTAAATTTTTTAGTTTTTTTTTTAATGTAAATAAGCGAGAGTTTCATTAAGCACTAACAATGACAAGTAGAGTTGTACATGCAAGTTTCTTTAAAATTAGACGGCAGAACCACTAGCAGACAGTGTGTTTTTTTTTTATTTTTATGAAAGGGTTAGGAAAATTACTTTTGTGTTTAGAAAATAAAAAATGCCAATTCGCAAAAACTGCATCAATTATTTAAACATGGTCATAACTAGCTGTAATGCAAAAAATATTTAACACCATATAAAGTGAAAATTAAGAAGCAAAAATATCACAACAAAAAGTCTAATAATGTTCCATGATGCTCTAATTTTCATAGGCATGCCTACATGAAAAATAATGAAACAAAATGCTAAGAAAGCAAGTATTACAATTTTGTTGTCGATTTATCAAACAGGGTAAAAATCAGATATATAAAAGGATATTACACCTTGAGTCAGTGGAATACTCAAAGAGCTTTCCTTTAGTTGAAAACACAATTAAGGCAACTTCAGCATCACACAACACTGAGATCTCATGAGCTTTCTTCAGCAACCCAGCTCGCCGTTTCGAAAAAGTAACTTGTCTGCTAATCTTGTTCTCGATCCGCTTCAACTGAACCCTACCACGACCCATTTTTATTTCTTCTTAATTCTAGACGAACCAAACAAAAAAAGAAAATAAAAAACTGCTATTCTATGGAATAAGCAAGAGCTCAAGAAACCCTAAATTTTGTACATCATTTTTGTGCAGCACACATACAAGAAATAAAGTGAAAAGAGGGTAGTGATGCCTTTTCTCAGATTATTTTATGGTGCTTTCTACTTTGGTAAGTTCAAAAGATTGTTCTATAAAAGCAAAGGTTCTTTGTGTTAAGTAGGATAGATAGATAGATATGTGTGGATCTACGTATATATAGGTAGTACTGTGTCAGGGGAGGGCCATTGAAAACCCATATGTGGTAAGATGAAACAAAGAGTGGTTTTCATAGGATGCGTTGTCGAGTTTCCATTGGTGGGGTGTACTGTCCAGTCGTTAATGTCTCATTTTGTGCCACAGGTTTGGACAGTAGGGACAACCTACTAGGCAATTAGGCTAGTAGGTCCCATCCTAATAATGCTTCTCTCAGTCTTAGTCTTTGTATTGTTATGGTGACTGCGCTTATTCTTTCTCAGGGGAAATTCAATAAACCGGGGTGCGGAACCGGGATAGAGCATCGCGCGACACGTGGCTGTGGGTGTGCATAAAGTTAAGCTTTTATAATTTTAATAAAGTTAAAAAACATAGATAAATGACATTTTTATCCTTAAAAAATTAAATCAGAACAATTAATGCTTTTAAATTGAATGTGATAACCAAACCAATAGATTCGTGACACGTGGCATTGCATAAGCCATTTAAAAAATAAATTATTCATTATACCCTCATTTTGTAATGGAAAATATTCGGTATACCCTTAATTAATCATCATAAAAATAATATTTAATAAGGAGCAATAAGTAATGAAATGACCAAAATGGGTAAATAACAAAAAAAGAGTAATGTGTCAAAAGACAAGAAAACTCTCGTACTAATGTGGGATAGAAATGTAGAGTTGTGAGAAAAGACGAAAGTAGCCTTTCTGGTATGGAAAATTACTAAAATGGGTTTCGAATTGTGCACGTGTATGGTATATTCTTAACATAAACATTTACAAAATCTAACAAATATATGTTTGACATTAAGCCTCCCTCAAAAAAAATAAAAATAAAGAGTGTAAATCCGAAATTTGACATATTATAAAACAAAATATATAATATTCTAGGTCAAATACTTTGTTACATTTAATTAGACGATTAAAATATAATAGTAGTAAACAATTTCATGATGTGTACGTCACACAAACAACCATTGCATTATGTGTATTGGCTCATAGTCTTGAATTTGAAGCCAACCCGTCATTATCATCTTGGGTGGGTCATGCATATGACAACATAGAGTTTTCTGGATAATATGGTGATATCCCCACAGTTTACGAAAGATTTTGTACAAACTATGATCACGACACTTCTGCCTTTGTCTTTGGATCTCTTATAAATATGTTTAGGTTTTTTATCGCTTGTTCTCTTGATGGATTAGCGAAAAATAGCTTCATGACTAACAACGCATATTGCACATCAAGATGTCCATAATTGGCCGCTTTGGTCAAACATTGATATTCAAATGTCCAGTCCCCGTATGTCCAAAAACACTCATGCTGCAAAACAAGCATTTATGGACACATAAAATTATATTTTTTTCCAACGGTGGCTTCATTTTTGTAATAGAAAAAAAAATCATATTAGCATATTTACAGCTCCCATTTGGTATAAATACTCTGCATTTTCACTTTCCAGGAACCTTTGTCCTAGAACATCCATTCCATTATAGATAGTCCACTACCACAACTCGAGCGTAAGCCCGTGAATGTTGGTATGTTTGTATACGTAGTTTGATTCATCGATATTTCAAAATAACTTGCAACTATAAAAAGAGGTGCCAATATTAGGAAACATCTAACTAATATTAACAAAATTTCACGTGTGTGAAGGATAAAAGATAACCAAAAAATAAATGTAAGATAATATTTTACCTTAATTTTGCATTAACAAGATCATTTGTCGAAGATGAAGTGACACGGACAAGAATTTGTATGTTAAGAAATTAATAAGAAGAAAGAACAAAAAACTTATAATTGGAATTATTTTTTTCATAATCGAGTCCCTGTATACCGTAAATTCGAACATGGTTAAATAGACAATGAAAATGGGTTGACATAGAAATTCTCCTTTATCACATCATATTTTATTTGATCCGTCACGTTAAATGAAGAGGAAAGGAAAAAGAGGTGCGTAATGAAGTGAAGTGTGTCTGAGAAGCTTTGTCATAATTCAATTCAAATAAGGGTATAAACGTAATTTCGTGTTTTGAATTATTTTTTGTGTCGATGGCAATTTAGCAAATGGATTCTTTTTTTTTGTGTGGTTGAAATAGACATTTTAACCACTCAAATGCTTATACTTTATTGTTTTGTGGGTCCCATGTCATATTAATCAAATAGGGGTAATAAAGTAATTTAATATTATAAAGAGTTAACACATTAAAAATTGATACGATACATGTATATGTGGGTCCTACAAGCATTATTACTGTAAGGGTCAATTTGGTAATTACGCATTACAATGGAGATAAAAAAAAAAACCAATCGTCAAGCTTAACCGTTGATTTGAATCAACGGCTCGCAAATGCTCACTCCAGATCCCCGGACTTTGGACAGTAGAACAACCCCAGTGCTTGCATTTTCATCACACTAGTAATATGTTTCTTCTGTTCATAGTTACATAATGTACACAGATTTAGAAGAAAATGGACACCCCTACTAAAATACCACTGGAAATTCTAATAAACGACTTGCTCGTTTGAACGATTAGGTCATGTCTAAAGAACTCACGCTCACATGAGAGTTGAACAGGTCAAGTTGATTGTTTATTAGTCTGACCCACCATTTATTTACCTAATTGGTGTATTCTTCTAAAAGATTTGGCGGGATTATGAGGTTGTGCAAGTTTAGTTTATTACTAGTTTTATACCCGTGCGATACAAGGGTGTAATATAAATAATATATCAGTGCATATAAATGATTTAAAAATGTGTAATTTGAAATCTATTCATTCAACTTTCTAAACACACTATTGAAAGATTATAATATAAAGCTACTCTAAATAATATACTATTACATAAAGAAACCAAATAAAATAAGCACCCATTTTTCTGAAAAATGCGACAATAAGTACCATGCATGAGCAATAATATATCAGTGCTTGAGTTTTAACATTGCATTTCAATTTAGTATATTAACTTAACAATAAACTAATTCTAAATGATAGATCTTTAATTAAGCCAAACATGAGCATAGTTGTAATAGCTTAGTTAGCTGATTAAATTTATTCATTCAAACAACTCAATATCATATATACCTAGCTTGAGTTAAGCTTTCTAAATTAACAAGTTTTATATCATGTAAGTATCAAATTCTGGTTGATAAAAAATCATATGAATCGATGATCTCGAATAGATCAACTTGCAACAAGCATATTTTTTAGCTGAATGTCTAACAATTTGGGGTTCAAGACAAGAATTGTGTGTCAAATTTTAGTTATGTATTATGTATTAGGATTATTTGTTTGATTTTCGAATTTTAGCCTATTAGGACTTTATTTCCTCATTTTAGCAATATTTTAGGCAATTAATTGTTACATTTGAGCCATATTAGTTAATTATATTCAGTACTTAGGTTTTTAGAAGGTTATTTCTTGCTTATTAAGTTTTTCAAGAGCTAAACATGTTGCCTATAGGGCATGAACGAAAATATCTATGATCCATTACTTCAATTGACATACAGGTTATTCTCTTATCTTTATGTATTCCAGGTTTTCCGCAGTGGATCTTGGATTGGGGTCGAAAACAATGTTTTTCTCATCTTCCTCTTCTTGATTCCGCTCTATTAGCTGGATTCACTTTTCCTCTATTTAATTGACCAATAAATATACCAATTAAATGGATAGGAAAAAGAAAATATTTTTCTTTGGAACTTAAGACCTCAATAGAGGAAGAAAAATGGATTAAAATGCAACCATTTCTTATTGTAAAATGAAAGTGAATTAATGAAATGGTTCGCAATCCATCGTGTAGATTATAGAAAATAGGGAGTTTTAAAGCTCTAAAAAATTATTTCACTTGGGAAAAGGTAAAATAGGTAAGTACTCATTTTTCTTTAAATCAAAACCTTTTTGTCCTTTGATCTAATTTCGATATATATACATACATATATATATATATATATATATTATTCCATCTAATTCAATTAAAAAACATAACAGTGATTATGTGTTTAAGTGAAATGTAACAAAAAATATACTTCTTGTTGAAAAAGAATTAAATATTACCAAATGTGCTAAAATGATACTAACTTAGCTTGTCAAGGAGAAAAAGGTAACAAATGAAACACAAGGGATGAAATTATCATTTCCTAAATTGATAATTAAAGCATACTTTTTTTTTCTAATTAAAAAAATGATAGTAAACAATATATATATATATATATATATATATATATATATATACAATTATGTAGAGGACAACCTCAAATTATTCATGAATATTAGGATTACAAAACTTCTATTCCCTCTTATAAATTAATTAAACGAAAAGGCTGTGATCTTAAATACAATTGCATTTCCCTTTACCACTCGATCCATTGGAAAAGAGGTAGAAATGGTCTTCCATTAATCCTGTGATAGTGGTATAAGAAATAATACATTAATTGAAGATAAGGAGAAAATGGTAAAACCAAAGCAATGTCATGGACTTGTTCCAAGTTCAGATTGTCATCTATCAATCTTTATCCCTTACTTTCTCAAGGGAATTAAATATGAAAAAATAAATTATCTAGATGTAATAGTTAATTAATGTTTACAACTAATAAGCTTTTATGACAACCTGGATGAATAATACATAATTAATGTCCTTCTCTAGTTATATATTACCTTTTATGATCTTTCTTTATGCTTGGACGTACATATGTCTAAGTGACCATAGTTTCTTTTTTCAAACTATTTAATGATTCTATGGAACTATGGTGCTCTAGAAAGAAAAGATGTGCATGAAGTCGTATTGGATAACTTAATTAGTATTAGGAACTTAACTAATTAAGTAATATTTAAAATCCCAAAATTGGATTTCTGCTGCAAAAAGCCAGAAATAATTCTATATTTAATTAGCCAACAAATGGTACAAATTTTATCTTGAATTAATCTATGGTGTGTTTGTTTATGGGAATTTAAATTTGATCTAATATAGTCCTGGCTTGGCATTTTTTTGATGATCGGGCGCCTAGATACGTTTATGGAAAGTTTAACATTAACATTTTGAAAAAATAACCTGGGAATGGTCCGGCCTCCTATTGACGGAGAAAAATTCTGATCAAGCAAATTGTGCCTAGCTGTCCCATAGATAAATCCATCTTATTACCGAGATAGATTCTGCAAACTCAATTTAATGGTTTCTTATTCAAATTATGTAACAGAAAGAAAAATCAAAAGAAGAACTCCATTTTTTTTTTTTTTGGATTACGCGGAAATCTAATTGGTAAAGTTTAAATATCGAATTATTCAGTAGATTCCGACCACCGGATTATCCGGCGGAGCCCGATCACCAACTGGTAAACTGTTGGGTATAACGGTGCGCTCTCATACATGCACCAAGTCAATTGAAAGTAGAGCTCTAGAACAATGAGATGTGTCGAAATCGCGATCTCATAACAATAATCTCACTCCATTTACTACTGGACCATACCCTTAGGGGGCAAAAACTCCACTTCTGTGTACCGCTAGAAGGTGTTTGCCGATTGCTATCAACATGGTGCACATCAAGCAACCCAAGATCGTTTAATAACAATAAAAAGTTGTAGCTTCACAACAGCATGAACGTGCAAATTAATCAAGAAAAGTGCAAAATAATAGGGCTTTGCGATGTTGATTTTTTCAATAAATGTCTAGCTCGTCGCCCATCCTATTCGATGAAGTGAGACTACATGTTCTATCACTAGGTTTCGTACGAGATTCGAATTAATTTAAGTTTTTCTTATCTTGTCGATTAAGCTGAGAATTTAAAATTTTTCTTCAAGTGGTCCCTTTTGGTACAGACTTTAGTTAGTATTTTGCTTGAATATCACATAGTACAAGAAAATTTAGGGAATCACGGGCACAGGTGTTGCGCCACTATATATGGACCATTGAGATATAAAATACATATATAGTACAGAATAAACAATTTCAATATCTTTACTTTTATTGCATGACTATGCTTTTAGTTGGGACCATTTATACACAAACGCATAAGGTGTATAATTTACAAAAATAAATTAAGAAAAAATAATTAGAATATAGTAAGAAACGAAACCTTTGAAAATATATGTAATTTTTTTTGTTCTTTTATGTGAATGTTGCCAGAGCATGGTGCCATTGTTGCATAAATCGTGTAGAAATTGTCAAATATGATATCCCATTCCTGCCACTTGAGTGAATGCCATAATTACCTTTACTTAACTAGCAAGACAATCTAAAGTTAGTCGAAGCTGACCATCAACCTACTCACATACAAGTAGACTTTACAGTATGTGGAATCTACTTCATGTGTCTAGAGCTGATGGTCAAGACATGTTTGGATTCACGAGAGAAAAAAATAAGAATGGAATGAAATGAATTCAATCATAAAGGAAAGGAAAGATGATGATTAAATATTGGTTTAGAATGGGTAAAATTATGAAGTAAAGGTTCATAAAAAATTGTGTATTTTTTTTTTCTTTTCAGATTGAGGTGGAATTGAAAGAGAAGATATCTTTACATTTTTTTTAAAGGGCAATATATTTATTAGACATTGAGTTAAATCCAAACCTCCCATTTGATCCAATTTGGGGTGGTTGCAATTTGGGTTATGTGGATGGTTTTCACTATCTCTCATTAACTAACCTTTAAAGTGAGAATCATATCACTAGACTAAATATCTAGTGGCAACAGACCCTAAGTTCCATTCATATGCATTTAAGTGGAAGGAGGGTATGACAGTAAAGAGAAAAACTTGGGCACAACCCATCGTTCTACATTCACTAACAAAATCTTAAGTACACCCAAGTACTGGATAAAATATTATAATTAGAGATTATGAATTCAAATTATAGTTTCGGTCTCTATTTTATAAAAAATAAAAAATCATAAAGTACAAAAGGTAACATTTTTTTTTTTTTTTTTGTAATCAAAAGGTAACATAAGATGAGTAGTTTTGCGTCTCAATATCTCTGACTTGGATTATTTTATAGTGTAATAACGTCATCATGGCCTGATTTAACGATTCTAAGTTGATTGAACATTTATAATAAAATAATTTGAATAATGTAGAATCATATAATTTTTTCATAAAGTTATATATGAGGAGGAGATCGAAAGAGAAGAATAAGATGGGAAAAAAATAGGTTAGAATTAACGTTAAGGTTCTGTTGGATAAGTCCTTTCAGCTTTCCATTTCACGATTGTGTTCAGTGACTAGTGTATTGATTCTACTCATTCAAAACTTCTATTTTCGTTCTTTCTACACCCTCAAGTGATGGTGATTTTTATGCTGAAATGAATGAATTTATATTTGCTGTTACCATTTAGGCCCAAACAAAGTAAAAGATTCCCACTCCATTTTCACGTTCTATTTCTTACTCCATCAAATTCCTATGTAAACCTATTCTATCATCCCAAAAGGAGCCAAAGACTTCTCACCATGGCTGAATTTTTCTTGTTTTTAGACTGCTCCGATCCCCGTCACTGAATTCTTTGTAATACAATCAGTCATATATATACGACATGCCTTAATAACGTTATTAAGGGATTCGAATTTACGTAAAATACCTTGTGAAGAAGATCATAGTATCCACTAATCCGAACACATAGTTCCATGCTCTTCTCATTTATGATTGATATGGGTAAGACCCCTAGAGCTTGTAGGACTTATAGAATGACTCCCAGGAGGGGTCAAGGAGGTCAAAGGGAAAACGTTGGAGACCTCGGACGAGGGGTCAGACAAATCTAACCCCTTGAGGACTGCACCCAAGGTTTGGATGGGGCATGGTGAGAACCCCTGTGGGGACGGACGCAGCAACAGAGCATTTGAGGCTCTCGTTTTGGGACCTCAAACGGGGTGGAGGTTACAGACAGCAATGTTCTGCGATAGCAGGGCACGTTCAACAGTTATAATCAGTTATTGCCCATTGGTAAGCATAGTTAGTAGTTAAATGCGGTTATTCCTCCACTAACTCCCCACTACTCCACTATTCCCTATCTTATTCAGCTGGCACATGCCTATAGATATCAGAAGATTCAACAAGGAAAAGGTAATTGTACTTTTGATACTCATACTCATATTTTCATATACTTTTTCCAGAAAAGCACTAGGCTAAATTAAGTATCGGAGTGCTAACACGGGCACGACCCGCCAAGGCCTCTTTGTTTTGCAGATGTCCGGCAGCGCTTGAAGACCATTCGCTACTTAGCATTTTTCTACCTTAACAGGTTGGCACCCACCGTAGGGCCGATTCTTGGTTCCCCACTGAGTTTTCACAAGATTGCACTCTCGTTACTACAAGGAGTCAAAGTGTGGCAAGTGTACATGAGGAATAAGCCGTAGAACAGCCCAATATGCAGTTCTGTCCAGGGGAGACCTGTAGCCCTAGGCAGGTTGATCTACCGCCACCAAGGGTGGAAGTACTAGCAAGAAACCGACTACTATACACGAACCCATACACATATTCGTTCCCAAACTATCTGCCAACTTACTCTCAAAACTGCCCACAAGGGCCTGTGTGGTATGCAGGGTAGCAATATCCTACCGCCCCAATACCAATCTTGTAAACTAACCCGCCGATAGATTTAGGATATATTTTGCGAACTTTGGAGGAATTGAAGGAAGCCATTCATAACCCAGCGCCTCAACCCGCACCACACCACTCAGAAAATCAACCACATCAGGCACCTCAACAAAATCCCTCATACCAAAAAACCCAATCAGCCAGAAATATAACCAACCTAAGAGAGTCTGGACAGCGGATTCACACTGGGGGGCAACACGTAGATACTGAGAACTCCACAGGGTTATCTCAAGGCTCAGACACGGCGGCACGAGGCCCATCACAAAGCGTCTGAAAAGGGGGTACAACTTGTACTGCCTTAGTTGCAGGAACTTTCAGAGGCCCAAATCCATTTAACTGTGCCATCAAAGAAGTCCCGAAGCCCGTACAGTACAAATTGCCTTATTTGCCCACCTATGATGGGCATGGTAACCCTAAAGATCATTTGGCATTTTTCAGGCACAAAATGAAGTTCACAGAGTTACTAGAGGCCTGGATGTGTAAGGCCTTTGCTGGAACTTTGGTGGAAGCGGCCAGGGTGTGGTATGATGAATTGAAGGAGGGGTTAGTTGGTTCTTATGCACAACTGACATATTTATTTGTTGGAAGATTTTTCTTGGCCATCAGGTCAACTCGGCACAGTACTTCTTTGTTTGGTCTAAAGCAGAGAAAAGGGAAAACTCTTTGCTAGTATGCAACTCGCTTTAATGAGGCTACCCTCCAGTGTACACAATTTGACCAGAGGTTCGCAATACAAGCATTCACAAAGGGAGTAACGAACGAGTTGCTCCAGGCTTCTTTAGCCAAGAAGACCCCCCTGAACATGACGAAGTTGATGACTAGGGCAGAGAAGTATATCAAAGTGGAAAAGGTGGCGATGGCGGAGAAGGAGGAAGACCCTAAGAAGAAGGGACAAAACAACCAAACTTATGTGACCCAGAGGGAAAAAAAAGTAGAAGAGGGTAGACAGAAGCAGAGAGGAAGAGAAAGGAGAGAACCACCTAGATTGCAGAGGTTCCATAGCTATACCCCTTTGGTAAAGCCCAGATCTAAGATCCTGGCGAAAATCCGGACACTGATGAACCTCCCAGATCCACCGAAAATAAAGACAAATAAGGAGCGCCGCAAAGGCAAAGAGCAGTATTGTAGATATCACAGAGACTTTAGGCATGATACTGATGCTTGTAGGAACTTAAAAGATGAAATTGAAGCCTTGATCAGGCGTGGGCACTTACAAGCCTACGTCATGAGAGACCACTAAGGGGGAAGGCAGAGAGAGAGAGAAGCCCGAGGTATGCTTAGATGGTGCGCGCTCAGGTGGAGATATATATGATAACAGGAGGTTTGGCCTCAGGAGGGAAAAATCTGCAAGCCAGGAAGGGGTACCGCAGGGCAGGTCGCGAGGACCCGCCGGTGAAAAGACCAAGGGTAGAAAAAAATATCACTTTTGGTGATCAAACTTTGGACGGTCTAGTGTTACCCAATAATGACCCCTTGGTGATTGCAGTAGATATCAGTGAGATTATGGTACGCAAGATCATGGTTGATACAGGGAGCTCAGCAGAGGTCCTGTTCTTGAGTACATTTGAGAAGATACGGTTGAGAAGGGAACATCTGAGGGCAATTAAGGGAACCTTGTCAGGGTTTAATGGCAAGGAGATAAGACTCGAGGGTATGATTACATTGAAGGTGATCCTTGGGCAAGATGAGTAGAGCCAAGGTGAGATGCTAGATTTCATTGTAGTAGATTGCAAGTCACCATATAACGGGATATTGGGAAGAGTGGCACTGGGAAAATTCAGAGAAGTGGTGTCTACCTATCATTTGGCGATGAAGTTTCCATCAGAAGCTGGTATAGTAACAGTAAGAGGGGACCAGAGGAGAGCCCAAGAATGCTATGCAGCTTGCTTGAGGTTGCAAAAAGAAGAGAATGAACTAATTGAGATTCCCGAGAAGAAGGCCAAGAAGAGACGGGAGCCGAAGAAAACTGAGCCTGCAGAAAAGTTGCAGAAGGTTGAACTGGCACTTGGAAAAGAGGTTCAGATCGGAACAGAGCTTCTTCCAAACATGGCAAAAGGTATAACTCATTTTTTATCTTGTAATAGAGATGTATTTGCTTGGTCTATGCATGATATGACAGGAATAGATATGCGGATAGCTGTTCATCGACTAAATATAGATCCAGCATTTAGGCCGGTGAAGCAAAAAATGTGGGTTTTCCATGCAGAAAATAACCGAGCAATCAGAGAAGAAGTGAGCAAACTGTTGAGGGCTTGCCATATCCGTGAGGTGGAGTACCCTGCCTGGTTGACGAATGTGGTGATGGTCCCTAAGCCTTCTGGGGCTTGGCGAATGTGTGTGGACTTTACAAATTTGAATAGGGGCTGCTCGAAAGACTGTTACCCTTTGCCAAGAATAGATCAAATAGTGGATGCAACTTCAGGGTTTGAGATGCTGTCATTCATGGATGCCTTCAAATGGTATAACCAAATTAAAATGGCACCAGAGGATGAGCAGAAGACGGCGTTCATAATAGATCGATGGGTGTTTTGTTACACGGTCATGCCGTTTGGTTTGAAGAACGCTACGTGTTACCAGCGCATGATGAACAAAGTATTCAAGGGACAGTTGGGGCGAAATATGGAGATTTATGTTGATGATATGCTGGTAAAAGTGAGGGTAGAAACTCACATCAAGGATCTATTTAAGGTATTCTCGATAATGAGGAGGGTCAGTATCAAGTTAAATCCCGAAAAATGTGCTTTTGGGGTTCAGGCAGGGAAGTTCCTGGGGTTCATGGTTACTCGGAAGGGGATCGAGGCTAATCCAGAAAAAGTAAAAGCCATTTTGGATCTCGAGCCGCCCAGGAATGTCAAGGATGTTCAGAAGCTGACCGTGAAGATAACGACCTTGAGCAGATTCATGGCTAGATCAACAAACAAATGTACTCCTTTGTTCAAGGTCCTGCGAAAACCGAAAAACTTTCAGTGGACGGAAAAATGTCAAGAGGCCTTTGAGAAGCTAAAAGAGTACTTGAGTTTGGCACCTCTAATGTCTAGGCCGGAGCCCAATGAGATTTTGTATGTATATTTAGCAGTATCCCGAGTGGCCATGGCAGTAGCACTGGTACAACAAAATGGAAAGCAGCAGAGGCTGGTCTACTATATCAGCCAAATACATAAAGGAGTAGAGCTGAGGTATCCGTCCGTAGAGCGGATGGTATTGGTGTTACTTGTGGCCTCAAGGAAACTCAGACATTACTTTGAGGTGCATCCCATATGTGTTATGACGGATATATTGTTCAGGCAGGTATTGCAGAAACCAGAGGCGTCGGGAAGACTTCTGAAGTGGTCTGTGGAGTTGAGCCAATTTGACATCACATTCAGACCAAGGACGACAATAAAAGCTCAGGCTATAGCAGATTTCATTGTGGAGTTCATAGAGGAGCCGTCAGAGGGTAGTCTGAGGCCGTGAAGATTTGGGTGGACGGAGCCTCGGGCAAGAACGACAGCGGAGCTGGGGTCATACTGCAAGGTCCAGAGGGTGATGAGTTGCAGTTCACTCTGAAGTTTCGTTTTTCAGCCTCGAATAATGAGGCCGAGTATGAAGCCCTCATTGCAGGTATTAAAACAGCTCAGGCGATGGGGCTAATTCGATAAAGGTCCACATAGACTCACAATTGGTGGCAAGTCAGATAGGTGCAGAGTATGAGGCCAAAGATGAAACCATGGCTGCATATTTGGCCAAAGTAAAAGACACAATGGCTGGTTTAAGTGGTTTCATAATCAATCGAATTCCACGGGCGGAGAACGAGAGAGCAGATGTCTTCTCAAAGCTTGCAGTGGGAGTGGCAGGGCCAATAACGATAGAGGTGGAAGAGGTGTTCGAACCGAGTGTAGCTCGAGAGCGCAAAGAAGTAGCCCAGGTGGAGCACAGTTAGTCTTGGATGCAACCTATGGTTGACTTTCTGGAAAATGGAATCTTACCAGAAGAAAGTGAAGAGGCAAGAAATGTGAAAATCCGAGCCCCAAAGTATATAATGCTCAGAAAGCAATTGTATCGGAAAATGTATACTTGGCCCATGTTAAGCTGTATAGATAAAGGTCAAGGCGATTACATACTCAGGGAAATGCATGAGGGAATCTGTGGTAATCATATAGGCCATAAAGCATTGGCCTGAAAGATACTAAGGTACCGATATTTCTGGCCGACCCTGAATGAAAATGCTCGGTGCTTGGTGCAGAAGTGTGCTACATGCCACAGGTTCTGAAGAATCCCACGGAAACCAGCAGTAGACTTGACTGTGAGATGAGCCCCTATCCCTTTGCTCAGTGGGGTCTGGATATATTGGGTCCTTTCCCGATGAGCATAGGTCAGAGGGTCAAATGCTTTGTGGTGGTGGATTATTTTTCTAAATGGGTGGAGACCGAGCTCGTAGCCAAGACTACAAATAGAAATGCCTAAAATTTTGTGCGGAAGTCTATTGTGTGTAGATTTGGGATTCCAAGGGTGATAGTGACAAACCACGGGACCCAGTTCGATTGCCACCATTTTAGGAAATAGTGCTCGGAGCTGGACATTTCTCTTAGATTTGCTTCTGTAGCGCATCCACAGAAATATGGCCAAGTAGAAAATGCTAATAGATCTATTTTGCAGGGTCTGAAAAAAAAAGCTGGCAGCAGCCAAAGGCCTATAGGCCGAGGTTTTGCCCGAGGTACTGTGGGGATACAGAACGACGTCAAACAAGTCAACGGGCGAGACCCCCTTCAACCTGACGTTTGGGGTAGATACTATCCTACTTGTAGAAATTGGCTCGATGAGCCAAAGAGTTGCTGAATATGAAGAAAAAGTTAATAACCAGGCCCTACAGGAAAACCTGGATTTAGTAGAAGAATTTAGAGAGAAGGCCAGAATAAAGAACCTCGAAGGCAAGAGGGCCATGGCACGATATTTCAAAAAGAAAGTAAGAAGCAGAGAGATCCGAGAAGGAGATTTGGTCCTTAGAAGGGGAATTTTCATACCTAACCCAAATCAGGGAAAACTTGGACCAAATTGGGAGGGCCCATACAATATAGTTAAAGAGGTCAAGCCGGGTACCTATAGGCTCGAAGACCTCAACAACAAGGAACTGAGAAATGCTTGACACGTAGAGCATCTAAGAAAATATTACATATAACCCTTTCTTTGAATGTCTAGTTGTTGTTTATATCTCTCTTTGCATGTTAAGGTGTTGTACATATCGAGGTAAATTATGTCTCTAGGCATTGTTTATATCAAGGCAGATGATGCCTTCAGGTGTTGTTAGTGTCGAGACAGATTATGTATCTGCAATAAAATTGATTTTTCCATCCAAAGTTCTGTTGATGATTGTAATGGAAGAGAGCCAAATCCCAATAAGGGAGGACAACTTCTAAAATTAACGAAACAGAGACACACCTCCTGAGAAAACGAGATCTTCCAACGACGGCACGAAACTGGGGGCATGGCCCCCAAGACATAAAGATTGGGGGGCATGATCCCCGAGGTCAGAGCATGAGGGCACGACTCCCGAGTCTGAGCCTGGAAGCACTACTCTTGAGGCATGAGAACGGGGGCATGACCCCTGAAGCCAACGAACATGAGATTAAGGGAAATGGCAAGGACATAACCTGATGGATGAACCAAATACAAAAGGAAAAATGATAAATTAAAAGAAGAAGAAAGAGAAGAAAAGTTTTTTCATTAAAGGCAGAAACTTTCTTTACAAAAGGAAAAGTAAAAGATAAATACAATGCCTAGGCCTCATCCTCGCTGTCCTCAGACTCGTCCTCAGAGCTCGAGGAGTCGCCGGTAAGCAGATTCTCCCTAATAACTAAATCTTGCCTTTGAGCATAATAGTCAAGTTTCGCCTGAAGCGTAGCGGTGATATAGCTTCTTCAAATCTTCATTGTAGCCCTACCCGCGACGAAAATCCTCCACTACTTGGGCCTTTATATCCTTCAGTGAAGCTTCCAGATCCTTGAGTTGAGCTTCCGCGGACCCTCGGGCTATGTGGGATGCCTCTAACTCGAAGTGGAGCCTCTCACGTTCAACCTTGGCCTCTTCTTGAGCCTTCAGGGAGGCCTCCCAATCAGTCCGGAGTTGGTGTCGCTCGAAGTTTGCAATAACGGCCTCTTCCAGAGCCATTTTGGCTACCTCACAAGCGGCAGCAAGCTCGGCCTGGATAGCAGTCTCTGAGCTCCTGGTGCGCTCCTCAAACTCCCTAAGAGCAGCCTTTGCCTCAGCAACCCGCTGCTCGTCTCTACCCACAAAGCGGTAGGCCACGCTGAGACCCATGGACATCTACGACAACCAAGCAAGGTCAGAAAAACACAACCCAAATGAAATGAAAGCGAATGAGGAGCTAAGGAAAGAAGGGAAATACCTTGAGGCGAGCCTTTTGAAAGTTTCTTGGGCGATGGGGTGTAACTGCTCCCTCGGAAGCTCATTTAGAGAGCCCGTCATATGAGCGGGGACCTCGGGAGTAGGGGGAAACCTTGGAAGAGACTGGGCAGAGGCCCTAGTAACGAAAAGTGATACGTCCCTTGCCAAACCACTGTCCTCAGTATAACGCCAACTACCTCTTCATAAAGAGGAGTTTCATGGCAAACGGCAACCTCCTCGAATGCGTCCAATCTGTGAGTAGCTCTTTCAGGGTTGACAAAGAGAAATCCTGCGGGGCAAAAGGCTCGAACCAAGTGGGCTTGGACGAAGTCTTTGACTGGACGACCCTTTTTCATCTCTTGCTAGGACCCTCTTTAACCTTCTTTTTTTTGGCTCGTTTGGCAGCTCGGGCTCGTTGAGTTTTGGCTTGAGCTTGGCGTGCCTCGGTCCGAGCCTTCTCAGCAATAACATCGACAAGATCAATCTCTCGAGCCTCGGTAAGAGGAACATGCGTGGGAAGAATATCATCGGCACTGACGGTACGGACCTCGACAGCCTTGAAATTGTCGGGAGGCATCGGAGGCTCGGCATCACTTGTAACAGAAAGGCAAAAGGTTAGCTAGACGAAAATAAAAATTTAAAATAGAAATGCATGTAAAGAAATTTTCATTACCTTCATCCCCCCTGTGGACCGGAACATCGGCATGGAGACCACAAATTAGGGAAGACGAGACCTCGACAATAGAGGTTTCCCATGATGGAGAGCGAGTAGCGACCGAAGGTCCTTCCGCGGTATCAGTGACTCTTGGCCGATCATATAAACCCGAGGCTAATATGGCGCCACTAGCCAAATAGGGGGTCCCACGCGGAGGCCGGGCTCGGTGGATGATGAAAGACGTCATGAGATCTCAGCTGGGGTCAAAAGGGGAGGCTCGCGGTAGGCCTCGAGCTCGGCATTAGACAGATACCTATATAGTCTTCGAACGGGCCACCTGAAAGGATGAGTGGCGAACACAAACTTGTTGTGCCATCCACGGTTACTGGAGGGCCAGTTAGAGAACAAACGATGTTTGGATCTAGGAGAGAAGTAGTACACACCAAAGTTCTTGGAGTCGTGGACCAACTGGTGGAACTGGCAGAAGAGGTTGAGTGTCGGGATAATCCCAAGGAATTTGACCCATACATAAAAAGCCACTATTTCCCTCTAGCCATTTGGTGCGAGCTGGCAAGGAGCGATGTTGAGGAAGTTTAGGATACGAACAACAAAGGTTAAGAGTGAAAGGCGGAGAAACCAAATAACAATGTAGGGTAATGCCAATTCCCCTACCTCGGGTCGACAAGCCACTTCATGATGTCCGGGTAGCCTTCGGGGAAGGTACCCCTGTCATGAAGATCGAGCAAGTCGCTTTGATCAAAGTTGCATTTGTAGCATAAAACTGAAAAATCTGTTCGAGCCTCAGGGTCGGGTTCAAGAGTCGTGGCCTTAGGAGGAGAAGGAGAAGGTTTGGGCATTCTTGGAATCATCTCTAATGTGATGTGTAGAAGGTCCGGATGGGGGTCGCATCGGAGGATGGTCAGAGAGGCTTCAGACCCAGTAGGATTCAAAGGAGCTGATCTCGAAGGTCCGGCTTCGTTAGATCTGATGGACCTAAGTGGTTGAGCTGGAATGGGAACTCCGAGAGGTGGAAGTGGTGAGGATGTTGGAACGTCAATGGCCAAGGGCTTAACGGGGGCTCCGTCCCAAGGTTTGAGGCCTTAAGTCGCGGCAGGTAAGACAATAGTAACCTCCATGATTTTGGAGGAGAAGGTCGAAGAGGAAGATGTCATTATCGAAGATCGATGGAGGGTGAGTACACCAAGCGGGACGAACGAGTGCTAGAAGCTCCGAATGAGAAGGAGGGAAGTGAGAGAAAAGTGTTTGGGAAAAAGGTTAGGTGAAAAAGTGAATTTTGAAATGGTGAAAAAAAGGTATTTAAAGGAGTGAAAAAAAGACGGAAAACCAAAGGTCTCTAATCCCTACTGTAGATTTAAAAGGCACTTCACCAGATCGTGACAAGTGGCAAGGCTGCAATAAATAGTGGTTGGTAGTAAGTTGCATGGAAGACAAGGCGACATTAAGGTAAGCTCTTGCCCAACTATGGTAAAACCGAGGTGACGGAGCCAGTTCCCGAACCTATTACATAGCTCCAAGAACTAGAGGGCCATCATGATATGGGTAAGACCCCTAGGGCTTCTAAGAATTACAGAATGACCCCTAAGAGGGGTCAATGAGGTCAAAGGGAAAGCATTGGAGACCTCAGACAAGGGGTCGGACAAATCCGACCCCTCGAGGACTGCACCTAGAGTTTGGATAGGGCATGGTGAGAACCCTTGGGGGGTCGGATGCAGCAACGAAGCGTTCGAGGCTCTTGTTTTAGGACCTCAAATGGGGTGGAGGTTACAAACAATAATGTTCCGTGATAGCAGGGCACGTTCAACAGTTATAATCAATTATTGCCCATTGGTAAGCATAGTTAGTGGTTAAATGCGATTATTCCTCCACTAACTCCCCACTACTCCACTATTCCCTACCTTATTCAGTTGGCACATGCCTATAAATATTAGAAGATTCAACAGCGAAAAGGTAATTGCACTTTTGATCACTACAAAAAAAATTGAATTTTGGGAGAAACGGTTTCCCTTACCGTGCCGTCGCCAATTTGGAATTTGCGACGGCACGGTGAAGGAAAACGTCCGTCAGACACGAGGTGGGGGTGAAAATCGTACCCCTCACCAAGGTGTCACCAATTTGTCGACGATTGCAAAACTATCTCTAGCCCGTCTCCAATTTTACCGTCACCAAGCTCTTGCCAAATTTCCTGTCTCCAAGCCGTCACCAATTTGTCAACGGTTGCGAAACTATCTTTAGCCCGTCTCCAATTCTACCGTCACCAAGCCCTCGCCAAATTTCCCGTCTCCAAGCTGTCACAACAGTTTGCTGTCACCGTGCCCTCGCCAAATTCTTTAACTTAGTCATCGTTACCAACTAGCAAGTATTGCAAGCTCAAAGATTACTTGTACAACTTCAGGTTAAACAAACTTTTTACTAGCCAAAACTGATAGTCCTTCATTAGCACTTAGAAAAGAAAAGCCTTCTCAACCATTGGAAAAGTTATCTATAACTACTTAATAACTAATATGCAATATTAACTAAGCAAACATATTACAAGTTAAGATTCTAGCATAACATTAGTAGAATCCACTTACTAATCACATTTAACAAGTAGAAACCAACTATCAACTTGTCATAGCTTTAAATTAATAAGCCACATTATGATATGGAAAAGAGTGATTGAAAGGAGAATAAGGAGAAATACAAGGGTGTCAGAAAATTAATTTGGTTTTATACCTAGAAAATTAACAATGAAAGCTATTTTTTACTAAAAAAAAAAAGGATTTGGAAAAAAATTTCCATGTCTTTGCTTAGCAAATAAAAAAAAAATCCATTTCTTAAAATAAAATCCTTTGACGAAAAAGTAGGATATCATGTAATAACTACATGATGACACCCTTTGCAAGCTACAACAAAGACCCTCAAAACAGCAATGCAACACGTATAAATTCCCATGCCATGACCTGCTATAACCATCAGTACTTGAAATTGAAACTTAAACCATTTTCTTGAGATCATTCTTCAAGTTTTATATCTTTGTGGTCTTTTGTGGTTTTGCTTAAGAAAATGAAGGCAGGTGCTGTTAAGCTTGGTACTACAGGTTCTGGTTCAGCTCCAAAGAGTGTGGTGAGCAGAGGAGTTTCTTTGCTAGATTTTTTCCTGAGAATCATTGCTATTGTTGGTACATTATGCAGTGCCATAGCCATGGCAACGACCAATGAGACACTTCCTTTTTTTCACTCAGTTCATCCGCTTCAGGGCCAAGTTTAACGATCTTCCTATGTTCATGTAAGCTAATCATAGACTATCTTAAATCTTTAGGCTTCCTCACTTATCAATGGCTAAAAGATAATTTCATAAGATATATTACTAGCTCTTTTTAAATTGAAAAGTTAAAAATCTGTCTATCAAATAATTCATTTACAACAGTAATCCAATTCTAACTTCGGCTAACCAACTAACAGTCTTCTACATCTATTTTTAAATCAAAACACAAGGCTTGTATCAAATCAATAATTCATACAAAGTTAACTAGTGAAAACCAACACATAACTTGACATTTTATATTACATATACATAGCATCAAAGGACAAGGGAGGAGGAAAAAGAACATGCTGGCAACTGGCTGCCATAGTAGCTGCCGCCGGCAAGAATTAGTCTCAGCGCTGGCAGAAAGGTTGCCGGTACTGGGCAGCTACAAGGCTCACACACACACACACCATGGTTAGGTTCACTTTAACTCCATTTTTGTATTCAAACCTTGCTTTTAGCTTGATACATGCTATACACAGTTAAATAACAATTCACTTAAGCAATTTCACAAACATTTGGTTCACATTTATGAACTTTGTAACAATACAACTAAAATACATAGCAACTATACACAAGAGATTAATCGTCTTTACAATACAACTAGTATTAAAGTCTTTAATCATAAAAATCTACAACTCAAGCTTCCAACACATCATCAATTATCTAACATTTACACTACTAGGGTTATTATTCAAACAAATGAACAACTAGAAATGCAAAATAAATTAACCCCTTGCCTAATTTAGTTAAGGAATACAAAATAGAACTTGAAAGGCCTAGGTTTTTCCCTTCCTTTCCCGTTGAGCTCACTACCACCCCTTTTCTCTTTCTTTCTTTTCCTCGCGTCGGGTATCAGCTGCTCTCGACATGATTTATTCTCTTTTCCTTTTCCTGCTCTTCGTCAACATGAGGCAGAAAGTGAGAGAGATGAGAGCTTTATTCATTTTATTTTCTCTTGTTTTCCCTACTCTGCCCGACGGTAATGGTGAATAGGTGAGATGAGATTGATTTTTTTTTTTCACTTGAATGTGTGTGTGGAGTAAAGCTACAACCGTGCGTAATGAGTATTTGAGTGAGTGTGATATTTAGTTGTTTAGGTAAATAATTGTGGTTGTACTTAATTCTATTATTTCATTTATATATATATATATATATATATAAATATAACTTGTGGTCATTGAAGACGGTAGGCGATTTTGGAGACGGCGAAGTATGCCGTCACTAACTGATAACAGTTTTTTCCGTCTCACACTGTCGTCACTGTCCTATCACAAAATTGGCGTCAACATTTCCCTTCACCAAACCGTCGCCGTATTGGTGACGAAATAGCGACGGCCTGTCGTAAAATCTAATTTTTTTTGTAATGGATACTCGTACTCATATTTTCATATACTTTTTTCAGAAAAGTATCAGGCTAACTTAAATATCGGAGTGCTAATACAGACACGACCCGCCAAACCCTCTTTATTTTGTAGACGTTCGGCAACGCGTGAAGACCATTCGCTACTCAATATTTTTCTACCTTAACAATGATCTAACCGTTTACAGGTATCACAATTCTAAGATTTACGACTTTTGCTATATTGTAAATAAGGATATACTTAATGTGGTTTTGAAGTACTTGTATGATGAAAGAGGTAAAAAGAGATATTTAATTAATATCGTAGGTTGCAGAAATTTCCTTCAGATCGAACAATCAGCAATTCGAACGTCAAATCAAATCATCTACTATTTTCACGGGCCAAGAGGAAATTGCCCGAAAAATCCAAACATGTATCAACCCGAGATGATTGATGCAATTCTTAATGGAATTCTACTTTTGATAGGTATCTACCTTTTACCTAAAAATTGATCATATTCTCATTGTCATTATTGGTTGCAGGTATAAAGAATTCACGTCGGAAGTTGCCAGTTGCATAAATAAAGTAAAAAGCTCTCCATCCCACTCGCCAAGTACTTTAATTTTCTGATAAGCTAAATGAGGAATGACTGACTCATCATTCCAGATATATATAATTTTTCTTTCTTTGAAGACTTGGTCTGTGATGTTTAGCATATCAAATAATGAAATGATTTATATAGTTCAGCATTATAAAAGCGTTACGAGAATCCAAACCAAAACCTATCCTTTTGGCTAGTATTGTGGTTTCAAGATTGTTGAGGTATTCAGATGTTGCCATAGACATCATTTGCCTGTCCACAAACATTTCCTTTTTAGTGAATCCGTATGCTAGATTTCTGTCCTTTCTCACGCACTTTTCTTTTCTTTGTAGAAACCATAATAGGGATCGAAATGTTGATTATAATAATAATATAATAAATATCTCTTAATAGTTTTAAATGAAGTAGTCACTTAATATAGTATATATCAAAGATAGACCTATAGTTTATTCCTATTCATCTCTGCATGTGTTCCACATACGTTTAACCTTTTATGTATGTTTTCCACCCTTGTTCAATCTTTCACGTGTGTTCTTCCTTTAATAACTTAAATTTTCAGATGATGTGGTAATTTAACATAATATCAGAGTCTAAATACCAAAAAATCATCAAAAGGTCTTGAGTGCAAAACTCACTACCACCCACTTAAAAATATTAAAACTCTAAATATAAAGTTAAAAAACTAACTCCACCTGTATTTATGGAGGTATGTTGATTATAGTAAATAAAATAATAAATTCCTTTATAATATTTTAAACTTAACATGAAATTTTCAAATCTTAGTCATTGATTGGGTGGGGACCTAACTTTCCTGGTTTCGATGCCGCATTTGAAGTAAAAGACTTCATACAAAAATAGATTAGTCTCAGATTTCGATAATAGATAACGAGTCTTTGCTTAATCACGTTACTACTATCATAATTACATAGTGTATGTAATCAAACCGGGTTGGTGCACGAAAATGGGGACAACGTTGTCTGCCATCGGACGACCAAAATACTATATATATATATATATATATATATGTATACTGATTAAATACAAGATTTGATTAAAGTATGATTTTCCATCCCTAATCTCCTCGAGAAACCTTAATCATGCAAAGGTTTTGGTCATTCTTAGAATCGCACAATTACTTGAATTCACTGAAAGATGATTGTCTAGAAAGGATCCATATTCCAACGGCAAAATCTACTAGAAAATAATTCAAAGCAAGAGAAGGATGAAGAGAGAAAGAGGGAAAATCAGCAAGTTTTCCCTCGCTGCAAAATATATATATATTCTCCTTGGTGTTATTTAAGAATATATATATATAAGATTTGAAGTTTTTCCAAAAAAAAAAAACTTCTATTTGTACAATGACGAGAATCCTAAACTTTATCCCATGTATAGAATGATGTTACAAGTGGGAATCAACTTATATGATCTAATCTTCTCTTCTTACCTTTAAAAAGAAAAAAGAAGTTGGAACTCTCACTTGATTAAGAAACTGCTCGGGTCTTAGCAAAAATAACTCTCCAGGGTCCTATCGATTGATTAAAAGGCTTGAAAGAGAACATTATTTTGGAGGGATGATACCCGTTGATAATGAAAATACTCTTTCTTTTTTATGTTGTTGCTTGAATATTGAATATTCAATTTAATGTAATAACAGCATTTTTGTTTTCAAATCAAATAAATTATTATTTATTTTTGTTTTGATTGTTGTAACATGCATCTGTTTAATGTATCAATGATAGCTATTTGGAAATTCAATGTTTCAAACATTAGAAAAAATCTAACTGGGAAAAAATGTGAATATATAGGGTAAAGATCTTTGCTTTTGTTTCAAAGAGAAAATTAGCATGCTGAAACTGGTTTCATTATTAAGCTTGAGAGTCAAATTAAGAAAGACCTAATGCCTCATTTTTAGGAAACCTAGTAGTGTAATAACCGGAGAAAACAGTATATTTATAACTGTAGGTTGATAATGCAAATAATAGGCTACCATTTGTACTCACGTTATTTATTTCTTTTTTTAATTGAAGAGTCTGTTGGACTCGAAAGCAATATATACTAATTTCCAAAATCAGCTGCTTTTTTTTTTTTTTTCTTTTTTCGAGGATCATAAGGGTAGAAATCCTTTGGTGTAATATTATGTTCCAACGCATATTTTAGACTAGTCAATGACCAAATAATATTTGTCATAAACAAAAATATTATTCAACCTAAAAATATTTAGTCATAACAAATAATTACTCGACTACTTCAATCAACTTGTTGAGAGAAACTGATTAGTACTTTTAATAGCAGACATAAGCATCTATTTAAATAAGGGTGAAGTGCATCAGACCCCTTTGTACTTTAGCGAAAGTGCACAACACCCCCCTATAGTTTAAAAACCCCCTGAACTAGTCCCTATGTTTTTTAAAAGTGTACAACACCCCTCTACCGTTAAAAAATCAGTTAAATTTAACGGAGAGTGTACTTCACACTCGTTAAGTGAGATTTTTTTTATTTTTAACGAATTTATTCATTAAATAATTATATGAATTGACCCAATTACCTTTTTTTTTTTTGGCCTAAACAAAACAAAAGAGAGAAATGAAAAAAAAAAAGAGAGTATTTACGTCTTTTTTACAAAAACCGTTAAATATGACGGATTTTATAACTGTAGTGGGGTGTTGTACACTTTTAAAAAATATAGGGACTAGTTCAAGGAGTTTTTGAACTATAGAGGAGTGTTGTGCACATTCACTAAAGTATAAGAGAGTCTGGTGCATTTCACCCTTTAAAAAATTGGGCCATATAAGGTGCCCTCAGAAATTACTGTATAGAGGATGTACTACAGTACGGCTTTTCTTGCAGTCCAAATTAGACTACCCGTATGGAATATCCATGCGAATGATCTAGGCATTCTATACAGCTTGAGGCTAAGTATTCTAAAGTTTACCTCAGGCACCACAAAGCCCATCGAAATGTTTTTCAGAATTTCCACATTTTTTTTTCTTTTTTTTTTTTGGATACATGGAAAATCCTAATCGTACAAAATCAGCAAAAGTGTTCCCTCACTCCTACACTGTGAATCTTGTATATTTATCATAGAATCATAAGTTTTTACGTGCATCTGTCATCAAGAGTTTGATACTCCAAGATTTAAGGGTTCTAAGTTAAATAGCCCCATGAATTTATGAGTAAATTCCAAATAATCTCAAACATTTTTACAGAATATTCAGATTCTTTCATAGTGGTCTCACTTTATTAATATATTTTTGCATAATACACATTATGCCTACCGTTCACATGAGTATTCTCAGTAATAAACCTTTAACTAGTAATATAAACCTATTGGACCATACAATAAGCATTATCAATGTCAATAGCTTAGGGTTATCCAGCATTCAGGTTAAGAAATCTACGATGTTATATATATATTTTTTATTTCAATTGATTTTTGTCAATTTATAGCTTCTTAATAATTATCCTCTAATAGATGTGCATCCTCTAATAGATGTGCATGTGATTCGCCAGATTAGCATCACTTTCAAGGGTTCCCTTAAGTTTTGGTCTGTTCACATCCAGCCTGCTATCATGGAGTCTGCAATAGCAAAAACTTGGTAAAGAGAAGATAGTTGAAATAAAGTGACGGACCGCAATGCTTTTTTTTTTCAAAAAAAATGTCTCTGGCTTCGGTTACAGTTGCAATAAGTACTTTAACATTCAACTTATATTTACATATGAAATTGATAAGTCAAATATTTGTACTGTTGTTGGGAGTAATATTGTTATATTATTTAAACGCCTTTTCACTTAAATTTTGTTAGTTCTTGAGTAATTTATAAGCAATTTGATTGGTTCCATATTTGTTTTGTGATGTAGGTAAATTATATGAGAAGGCATAGATTTTTTATGCAAAGATTGAGAAAAAATGAACAAGGGCAAGCTTTTATGCAACTGGTAAAGAGATTGAAGAACAAATTGAAGTAGCGCAGTCACAGCGCAGCTGCGCAACGTCGCAGGAAATTTAAGGATAATTTGGTAAAAAAGGCGCGAAAAGAAGAAACCCTACGATAAAAAGAAGATATCAGACGTTGAAAAAAGGGGACTTCTTGGCTGGCTGCTAGTTCTTGGAGAGAAAAGCAAAAGTTTGGAGAGGAGAAAACGCAAGAAAACACAAGATTGACGAAGAAGGACGGATCAGAGACAAGATTAGCCACGACTTTTTTGAGATTTCTAATTTTTTTTTTCTCTCTCTCATCATGAACTTTAATATATTTTGGATTTCATTTACATTTATTTTCTAGGGCTACGATATAGCCAGATTTTGATTACTCGAATTATGTTGAATTGAGTGGTTGATTGATTATTCTATTTTTATGTTGAATATTTCACACTATACGTAATGCTTGTGATTATCTAGCCAATAATTGCATGTTTTGTGGTTTAGTTTGAGACTGAGAAATGATAACTAAACTAGACCATGTGTGGAGTATCATTAAATTGTCATAAGCTAGAGATAATTATGAGATCTAGTGCAACGTTTAAATTTTTAGGGCTTAATGCATTCCATAAGTTCACAGTTATCACAGAGATGTAGGTAGCATGCTTATTGAGATAGGTTATTGATGCTTGAGAAAAATTAATATCTACTTTAGTGAAATTGTTGGCAACATAAGGAATAGTCGTCAATTAGAATTAATCAACAGATTCGAGTATGATAAATCTTGGTGAAATCGTAATCCCTAGAACTTTTCAATTATTTAATCGAATTTTCCATCAAACTCGCAATTGTTTAGTTGTTATTTTCATTAGTTTTGTTATCTCATTAGTTTTTAATTACATATTCTCAAATTTTGGTCATCTGAATAAAATTAAAGCTAAATCAATTTCAGTAGTTAATAATCTCAATCCTCGTGGGAACGATAGTTACTTATCACTTTATTACTTGTTGCGATACGTGCACTTGCGTTAGAAATCACACAATAGGTTTTTGGCGCCGTTGCCGGGGACTGTGTCAATTATTAATATCGATACCAAGTAGCTTTAATTTTACTTTGGATTTTATTTAGTTTTGTTTTTGTTCTCTTATTTTCGTTACGTGTATTTCATAAACATATTCCTTTACGTGCATGCAAAAGTCAGGAGGTAGTAATTTGTTACCTTTCGATCCTGAGATAGAAAGAACATGTTGGAAGAATAGAAAGGAGAAAAGAGCGACTACAACTACCCATCATTTGCAAAGAAATATGACTGACATTATGGTAGCACAAGAAGGAAATAATCAGGAAAATCCGCCTAAAACACTGCGAGAGTATGCATTACCACCCACTGGAATTCAACCTGTGATTAGAAGGCCAGCGATTTAGGCGCATGATTTTGATTTGAAGACAGTGACACTACAATTGATTCAGAATATTCAGTTACATGGACTGCCTTCTGAAGATCCTAATCAGCACATTGTGAATTTTCTAGAAGTCTGCGGAACTCTTAAGTACAATAGAGTCACTGATGAAGCTCTGCGCCTTCGCTTGTTTCCTTTCTCTTTAAGGGATCAAGCTAAGGAATGGTTGAATTCACTGCCTTCGGATTCAATCACTACTTGGGAGGATTTGGTGCACAAGTTTTTGTCAAGATTTTTTCCACCTAGAAAGACAGCGAAGCTGCGCATAGAAATTAATAATTTTGCGCAACATGAAGGAGAAACTCTATGTGAAGCATGGGAAATGTATAAGGCATTGCTGAGAAAGTGTCATAATCATGGAGTGCCTAGGTGGATGCAAGTTCATAATTTTTACAATGGGTTAATTAGCTCTACAAGAACTTTGATTGATGCGTCAGCAGGAGGAACTTTAATGAACAAGACAGCGGATGAAGCTTATGCATTGCTAGAGGATATTGTTTTGAACCACCAGCAGTGGTCAAGCGAGAGAGTCACACCAAAGAAGACAGCTGGGGTCCATGAAATTGATGCCATAATTGCTTTGGAGGCAAAAATTGACAACTTGGCTAAGCAAATGCAGAATAGCCAGACAACTGCTAATGTTGTTCAGGCGACAGTGGTGTGTGAGCTTTGTTGTGGTCCACATCATAGTGCAGAATGTCAGGTTGGGAATCCATTTGTGTAAGGCACAGCAGAACAAGCACAGTATGTGGGGAATTTTAATGGGCAGCAGCACAATCCATACTCTAATAGATATAATCCAGCATGGCGTAATCATCTGAATTTCTCCTGGAGAAATAATCAGAATGTGTTGCAGCCTGAGCAGAATAATCCACCACCAGAGAAGAAGGTGAACTTGGAGGATGCATTGGCTCAGTTGGTGACTTCGCAGACTCAATTCATGAATGAAACAAGGACAAACTTTCAGAACCAGTCTGCACAAATTAGAAATTTAGAGGCACAGTTTAGCCAAATGGCTACCATGTTTTTTGAAAGACAACAAGGGAATTTACCTAGCACTTCAGAGGTGAATCCTAGAAGAGAGGGTAAAGAACATTGTAAAGCTGTCACATTGAGAAGCGGCAAGGAGTTAGAGGAGCCAGTGAAAACAAAGAAGGTTGAGAAAGCTGAAGCAAAGAATGAGGCGAAAGATGAAGAAAAAGTAGAAATTCAACCACAGTCTACACAGGAACTACCTGTGGTGGTGCCATTCCCTCAACGATTGCAGAAGAACAAGCTTGACAAACAATTTGCAAAATTTCTTGAAGTTTTTAAGAAGCTTCACATCAATATTCCATTTGCAGATGCATTTGAACAAATGCCGAGTTATGTGAAGTTCATGAAGGACATCCTTTCAAATAAGACGAGGCTTGGAGATTACGAGACAGTTGCACTAACTGAGGAATGCAGCGCCATCCTACAGAAGAAGCTACCACAAAAGCTTAAGGATCCAGGGAGTTTTACTATTCCTTATGAAATTGGCAATGTTGTTTTTAAGCGAGCTTTGTGTGATTTGGGTGCTAATATTAATTTGATGTCGTTATCTATTTTCAGGAAGCTTGGATTGGGCGAGGCAAGGCCTACAACTATTACATTGCAGTTAGCTGATCGTTCGCTAAAGCATCCCAGAGGAGTTATTGAAGATGTGTTAATCAAAGTTGACAAGTTTATATTCCCTGCGGATTTCATAGTGCTAGACATGGAAGAAGATAAGGAGATTCTTATTATTCTTGGGAGACCATTCCTTGCAACTGGAAGAGCACTCATTGATGTTCAAAAGGGAGAACTGCGACTAAGGGTACAAGAAGAAGAAGTGATATTTAATGTGTTCAAAGCTATCAAGTATCCTGAAGCTAGCGACAGTTGTTTTCGTGTTGATGATGTGCAAGCTATAGTGCCTAGCCATATGGGTTTACTGGATCCTTTGGAGGCTAGCTTAATACAAAATGATCTTGTTGATTTGGAGGATGAAGAGGTGCAAGCATATTTAAGTAGGATGGACTCCTTTGAACCAAATAGGCGAAAGTATTTTGAAGAATTAGGAAAAGGTTCTGCATATTCTAAACCATCAATTGAACAACTACCTGTGTTGGAATTGAAACCTCTACCACCTCTATTCGTCACTCTCTAACGAAGAAGAAGATAAGTTACTGAGAGTGCTTAGAACTCACAAATAAGCTATTGGTTGGTCTTTGGCAGATATTAAGGGAATTCGTCCGTCCATGTGCTTGCATCATATTCTTATGGAGGATGATAGTAAACCATCCATTGACGCACAAAGGCGACTCAATCCGACGATGAAAGAAGTGGTGAGAAAGGAGGTTCTGAAGTGGTTAGATGCAGAAGTAATTTACCCAATCTCAGATAGTTCTTGGGTAAGTCTAGTACAAGTTGTACCCAAGAAGGGAGGCATGACAGTTGTGAAGAATGAAAACAATGAACTCATTCCTATAAGAACTGTCACTGGGTAGAGAGTGTGTATCAACTATAGGAAGTTGAACAAAGCTACAAGAAAAGACCACTTTCCTTTACCCTTTGTTGATCAGATGCTTGATAGATTGGCAGGACACGCGTACTATTGTTTCTTGGATAGTTACTCTGGCTACAATTAAATAGCTATTGCACCAGAAAAATCATAAGAAAACCACATTTATATGTCCTTATGGTACATTCGCCTTCAGAAGAATGCCATTTGGACTGTGTAACGCACCAGGTACTTTTCAAAGATGCATGATGGCTATCTTCTTAGATTTGGTGGAGCGAGGAATTGAGGTATTTATGGATGACTTTTCTGTGGTGGGTACGTCATTTGATAATTGTCTTTACAATTTGGAGTTAGTGTTGAAAAGATATGAGGAGACAAATTTGGTGCTAAATTGGGAGAAGTGTCACTTCAAGGTGCGTGAAGGTATTGTTTTGGGGCATCGTATCTCAGCTAAAGGCATTGAAGTTGATCGTGCAAAGACTGAGACCATAGAGAAGTTGCCTGCGCCAACAACTGTGAAAGGAGTTAGAAGTTTTTTGGGACATGTAGGGTTCTATAGAAGATTCATCAAGGATTTTTCAAAGATTGCTAAGGCGCTTTAAAATCTTTTGGAGCAGAATGTTCCCTTTGTATGGGATGAAGAATGTGAACGTGCATTTGTAACAATCAAGGAGAAACTCGTGTCAGCACCTATCGTAGTAGCACCTGATTGGGAGTTACCCTTTGAGTTGATGTGTGATGCAAGCGACTACGCATTAGGAACAGTTTTGGGGCAGCGAAAGAACAAGGTGTTCCATGTTATTTACTATGCGAGTCACACTCTTAATGATGCATAACTTAATTACGCCACAACAGAGAAAGAGTTGCTCGCAATAGTATTCACCTTTGACAAGTTTCGTCCTTATCTGATTGGAAATAAGGTAATCGTTTACACAAATCATTCTGCTATCAAATACCTTATGACCAAGAAGGATGCGAAACCAAGGCTCATTTGTTGGGTGTTGTTGTTACAAGAGTTCGATTTGGAAATCAGGGATAAGAAAGGCACAAAAAATTTGGTAGCAGATCACCTTTCTAGACTTGAGTTACCAGTAGAGATGGAGATGATGAAGCCGCCCATTGAAGATGACTTTCCAGATGAAAAGATCCTTGCGATACAATCTGCTCAGACTTTTCCATGGTATGTTGACTTTGTGAATTTTCTAGCGGCGAAGATAATCTCATTAGATCTTAATTATTAGCAAATGAAGAAATTTTTATCTGATGTGAAACACTATTATTGGGAAGATCCTATACTCTACAAGCATTGCGCAGATCAAGTTATCAGAAGGTGTGTTCCAGAAGAGGAGATGGGTGATATTTTGCTGCACTGCCACATACTTAAGTGTGGAGGTCACTTTGGAGGCAATAGAACAGTGGCAAAAGTGCTCCAATCAGGTTTCTATTGGCCTAGCTTGTTTAAAGATGCTCACACTTTTGTTGTTGCATGTGACAGATGCCAGAGATTGGAGAATATCTCACGAAGGAGTGAGATGCCATTGCAGAACATTCTTGAAGTTGAACTTTTTGATGTGTGGGGAATCGATTTCATGGGGCCTTTCCCTTCCTCTTACAATAACAAATACATTTTGTTGACAGTTGATTACGTATCTAAATGGGTTGAAGCGGTGACGACTCCAACAAATAATGGTGCAGTAGTGCTGAATTTTCTAAAGAGGAATATTTTTACAAGGTTTGGCACACCTCGAGCGATAATTAGTGATGAAGGTACCCACTTTTGTAACAAGCAGTTTGAAGCCCTTTTACTCAAATATGGTGTCAAACATCGGAAAGCCCTTGCCTACTATCCTCAAACCAATGGGCAAGCTGAAGTTTCAAATCGAGAAATAAAGAAGATTCTTGAGAAAACAGTGGGAAATTCGCGCAAAGATTGGGCAAAGAAGACTGATGATGCACTGTGGGCATATTGTACTGCATTTAAAACACCAATTGGGATGTCGCCTTACAGATTGGTCTATGGAAAAGCTTGCCATTTACCAGTAGAGCTCGAGCACAAGGCATATTGGGCAATGAAGTAGTTGAATCTGGGTATGCAAGCTGCAGGAGAAAAGAGACTTTTGCAATTGAATGAATTAGAAGAGTTCCAGAATGAAGCTTATGAGAATGCGAAGATTTACAAGGAGAGAACAAAAGTATGGCATGATAAGCACATCTCACGGAAGGAGTTCGTGCCTGGTCAGAAAGTTCTTTTATACAACTCAAGGCTTCGCTTGTTTCCCGGAAAGCTTAAATCAAGATGGTCAGGCCCTTTTGTCGTAACGAAGGTGTTTCCCTATGGAGTTGTTGAAGTAAATCATCCAGAGAAGGGGATGTTCAAGGTGAACGGACAACGGTTGAAGTCTTATTGGGATAATAAGTTTGATAAGCACAAGTCCGTTGTCCACCTCAATTCGGCTTGAGAAATTGCTCCGTCAGGCTGTCGATGTTAACACAAGCGTTCTTTGGGAGGCAACCCGAATTCTTTTCCTTATTTTAGATTTCATAGTTTTAGTTGTTTTTAGTTAATTTTTAAATTACAGTTGTCGTAGTTAATTTGTGATTTTTATTGTCATGGTAGGTTCAAGAATAAGTTTGGGGGAAGTCGAGGCAATGAGAGGTTCTACCAAGTCATTTAGAGGAGAAAATATGGAGAAATTTGTGTTTGAAGTGAAGAGGTTGCGTGCATAGAAGAGGAAAACAAGAAAAAATAAAGTTGTGTAGTAGCGTTGTTGCGTTAAATTCTAGCGCAGCTGCGTTGGCATCATCAGAAGTTACGTTTGTTTTAGAGTTGTTCAAAAGAAACAGTAGCGCTGCTGCGCTACAAAATGGCGCTACTGCGTTGGCGTCCTTTGCATTGACATTCTAAAAAAAAAAAAAAAAAACAACAACAACAAATTTACCAAGCCCACCAACCCATGTCATATATCCCAACCCATTTCAAATCCCAACCTAACCCACATCATATCAAACTCACCTCATACACTCACCTAACCCCAAACCCGACCCAGATCACATACATGTGCACCAACCCACATTAATACCCACAAGTTCCTAAACCCTTACCCATGTAAAACAAAACCCACATCTCTGTAAACTTTTCACTTTCTAATCAGCTCCACAAAGGAAAAAAAATAAAATTTTCATACCAGCTCCCTCACCTCACCGGTGCCTCTCATTCTTCTTTCAACTCATTCACACCATTGCCATCACCCCGCCACTATCGTCGAAGCCGACGCATTCATGGCGTCGATGCCACCGTACTCCTTCACGCGTCTCTTTCTCTATCCCTCACCGGCATCACCAACCACCTACTATCACTCTCCACGCCACACCTCACAACTATTACCTCCCACTTTCTTCAACGCCGTACCGTCGTTGCACTCACACGATGCCGCCACAGCACCGATGCCAGCTCACGACAACGCAATCCCCCTGCGTCATTCACGGCGTCCACCTTGCCTCTGTCAGTGGCGGTGATTTTCAAGCGGTGGAACAGAGTGGTGTGTGTTTGTTTTCAACCTTTATTTTGTGTGGATTCTGTTTGCTGTTAAAAAAAATAAAAAATTTAGGAGCCGTGCACGTCAGTTTGTGTGGGCTTTGTGTATTCAGAATCTCTCTGGTATTTCAATGAGTGGTTACTTTGTGATTGTGGGCATTGAAATATTGATTGCATCCTTGGTGCATCTGTGTTGGTGCGTTTTTTGTTGACTGACTTGTGACTAAAAATCCTTTGGAGTATTGCATTGATTGGGAAATTTGTGACTGTTTTGTTGTTGGCTGGGAACTGCTCGTTGTTCGTATGTTTTTGGTGCTGGGTGTGTTTTGGAACTAATTGTGATCGTTGTAGATTTTATTGAGTTTGTTGGGTGATTCTTAGTACATAGTGGTACATAGGACTGCTTTGTTGAAAGTTGTGAGTGAACAGTTGACTTTGATTGATTATTCTAGATAGCCATGGCTCCTAAAAGTAAGCGAGTGTCCACCTCTGATGCCTTTACCTCCGCATCTAGGCCCGCTTTGAATACACATGTATTTGTTAGTAAGGAGGCGAAAGCTCGCTATACTGAGAGTATTATAAAGAAGTCTTTGGTCATAGAGCGTGGTTTTGAGGAACCTGGACCGTTAATTGCACAACAGGCTGAATCGCGGAAACAGACTCATTTCATCAAATCCCCTAGGCCGTGTTATGTGTTGTTGGTTCGAGAGTTTTATGCAAATGCACTAGAACATCAGGATAAGCAGGCCCATGTTCGTGGCAGAACTGTTTCATTTGATCGGACTGCTATCAACAGAATTTTACCAAGTGCCAGATGTTAATAAGGACTTTTACAGTACCCATGGGGATGAGCTTGACCCGACTGCTATCCTCACGTACTTAACAGCTAACATGGTTACTTAGAAACAGAAAGGTGAAAAGGTGATTAGTTTCCCATCGTCAGGAATGCGTAAGGAGATTAAAGCGTGGCACTTGTTCATCTGTGCCACGCTACTACCGACGGGGAACACATATGAAGTCTCGCGAGAAAGAGCCACATTGAATTACGCCATTGGAAATCAGTTGAGCATTGATGTGGGGAGGGTGATCGAGGGGTCTATTTTGCAATACTTGAAAGGGCGTACGACTGGAGGACTTCCGCACCCTGCCTTGATTACTGGGTTATGCCTAGCAGCTGGAGTGCCATTGTCTGAGACTGAGGAGATGATACATCCCCAAGTGCCCTTAATGCATATAACAATAGACAGTTTGGGGGTTCGACTCAAGCCACAGGCAGAGCAGGCAGCCAATCAGGGAGCAGCCCCCATCACAAAAATATTCAGGCTTTGCGCCAGGACATGGCACAATTGTGACAGGATATGGATCAGGGGCGGCAAAAGAGGTTAGAGCAGGCAGATCGCCTTGGGGAAAGATTGCTCCTGATTATCCAGCGACAAGATGAGTTAGCTGCTAGGCAGGAACAGAGTTTCAAATACAGGGCAAAGATAGGCAAGAAATTGGGTGTTTCGCCGGCACCTGCTTTACGCCCCTTTCTGCCGGCTAGTCACTACTTCCCTCCACATGATGAATGACTCCAGCTATTTAAAGAAGTTGCTACTCCTTTTCTTTTTAGTGGTTTCACATTGCGGAGAATATTTTCCTTTAAAGTTTGGGGGTGGCGTCTCTTTACTTCTGAGTTATGTGTTATTTTTAGTGTTAGTGTTACATATTTTAGTTTTTTTCATTACGTGTTTTTGTTATTTAAACTAAAAAATAAAAACAAATTTAGAAAGTAATGCTGAAAAGATAAGAAATAGGCCGATGATGAGTAGCGTATGAATGACATGATAGTAATGAGGATAATTGACTGAAGCATAGTTTTGTTTTACAGAAAATCCTTATCTAATGCACACTTAGCCTTGCCTAGTTATGTTGTTTCTTAGAGAAGGTTTATGTGAATTTAAGTAAACAAAGAAAAATGAGTATAAGACTTTAGAACTTGCTTGATTGTCACTCGAGGCGAAATCCTAGGTTGCATAGCATTAGAAAAATAATTTAGGCCATCTTTGGATCGTTTGAGCCTTTCAAGCTAACCCTTGTAATAATTGAATATCCCTAGTCCACCAATTTAAGCCTAATTAGCCTTTTCTTTCATGTGCAACCTACAAATTCTTCCTTAACTTGTCAAGTTGATTTCCCCAGATTATGACCCCCCTACCTGTAACATATGATTGTTCTAGAATGATTATGTGGAACCATGTTTTGTATTGAATGATGGGAGGTTTGATGATTTGGTGATGTGTTGTGTTGTTTCAGAAAAAAAAATGAAATATTGAGAAAAAAAGAAGAAGAAAAGAATGAAAAGAAAAGAGAAAAGCAACACTCCTTGTAGTTAATATCAAAATGCAAGTTTGGGGGAGTGTGGATTCTTTATGTGCATTTAAATGTTGTGGATGTATGTTGAGAAAGTGAAATAAAAGAAGAAAGGAAAGAGATATGTTGAATAGTTTTGGTAGTAAGAAGTAGAATTGGCATGTGCTCCATTGAACATCCTTGAATAGTTGTGTGCTTATAGGTAGTTTAGGCATTTATTATATTCATTATCCTACCTTGACCCTAGCCATACGTTACAACCAAATGTAAAGTTCTACTGATCTCTAATGCTATGATTAATCTACATTAGTGGAGAGTGGCATGAAAAGTGAGCTTATGAAGTCCTAAGTGGTTGAAAATAAAAGATCCATATTGATGATTCACTTAACTTGCATAAACTCATCCGGGTACAATTGATTAGGATAGAGGCTATTCACACACTCACTTGGGGGATTTGAAGTGGAATGAGACTTATGTAAAGTTATTTCTCATGCTTATGATTGAAAGCCACCTCTTGAGTTGGGAAAAAGCTACTGAGGCCGTGAAAATTTACTATCCTACAGCATTGCTTTCATGAGTTGTCTTGTGTCGAGTTTTTAGTTTCTAGGTTGTTTCTTTCTTTAGTTGTGTCTTTTGCTTGAGGACAAGCAAAACTTAAGTTTGGAGGTGTTTGTTGGGTGTAATATTGTTATATTATTTCAACGCCTTTTCACTTAAATTTTATTAGTTCTTGAGTAATTTATGAGCAATTTGATTGGTTCCATATTTGTTTTGTGATGTAGGTGAATTATATGAGAAAACATGAAATTTTGAGGCAAAGATTGAGGAAAAATGAACAAGGGCAAGCTTTTATGCAACTGGTGAAGAGATTGAAGAACAAATTGAAGTATCACAGTCATGGCGCAGCTGCGCAACATCGCAGGAAATTTAAGGATAATTTGGTAAAAAGACGCAAAAAGAAGATAACCCTACGATAAAAAGAAGATATTAGACGTTGAAAAAAGGGGACTTCTTGGTTGGCTGCTAGTTCTTGGGGAGAAGAGCAAAAGTTTGGAGAGGAGAAAATGCAAAAAAGTACAAGATTAACGAGGAAGGACGGATCAGAGACAAAATTAGCCACGACTTTCTTGAGATTTATAATTTTTTTTCTCTATCTCATCATGAACTTTAATATATTTTGAATTTCATTTACATTTATTGTGAGCTACTAGATTACTTTTTTAGGGCTACGATGTAGCCAATTTTTGATTACTCGAATTACGTTGAATTGAGTGGTTGATTGATTATTCTATTTTTATGTTGAATATTTCACACTATACGTAATGCTTGTGATTATCTGGCCAATAATTGCATGTTTTGTGGTTTAGTTTGAGACTGAGAAGTGATAACTAAACTAGACCATATGTGGAGTATCATTAAATTGTCATAAGCTAGAGATAGTTATGAGATCTAGAGCAACGTTTAAATGTCTAGGACTTAGTGCATTCCATAAGTTCACAGTTATCACAGAGATGTAGATAGCTTGCTTATTGGGATAGATTATTGATGCTTGAGAAATATTAATATCTACTTTAGTGAAATTGTTGGCAACATAAGGAATAGTCGTCAATTAGAATTAATCAACAGATTCGAGTAGGATAAATCTTGGTGAAATCGTAATCCCTAGAACTCTCCAATTATTTAATCAAATTTTTCATCAAATTCGCAATTGTTTAGTTGTTATTTTCATTAGTTTTTTTATCTCTTTAGTTTTTAATTACAAATTCTCAAATTTGGGTCATCTGAATAAAATTAAAGTTAAACCAATTTCGGTAGTTAATAATCTCAGTCCTCGTGGGAACGATCTTTACTTATCACTTTATTACTTGTTGCGATACGTGCACTTGCGTTAGAAATCACACAACAACTGTTATTGATGAATGCAGTAATAACAAATTCCAAAGAGAGAAAAAAGAAAGAAAGAAAAAAAACAGCAGGCAAACAAAGAGAACTGCTACACAATAATACTAAGGGCCAAATTGATTTCTGTTAAACCTCATGCTACTTAGTGGCTTACTTCTCTGATAATATTTTGCAGGGCCATAATCCGATGCTGTTAAGATATTGTACAAAGTAGGATAATTATTATTTTATTTATCTACATAGCCAGGAATTTGCTTTTGGGAGGATAAAACTTGAAATTTATTAATCTTGACGAGTGATTTAAATCATTATTATATATCTTGTAACTGATTCTAAATAAAAGGAAATAAAAGTTTCAAGTGGGACCATATTAAATTTAACTAAGGTTATAAATCTCGTGAGTAGTGACATCCACAAGATGTACTCCTAATTATTTTAAAGGCCATGACAACCCCAAAGCATACTCCTAATCACTTATATTTTGTATCTTTTATACGAAGATCCCACAAGATGTGAAGGCAACCTCAAAGTGGCATGACCACGTATTTTTTTGGAGAACTCTGATGAATACTGTGTGCATTTCACCTGTGGTGCACGGACGAGAAAGGGGTTACACTTCAAACCATTCAATCTTTCAAATTACTTAGTCACACACCGCTCGTAGCTACCGCGTCACTGTGCAATTATTACACAGTAAAAGAATAGGCTTCTTTTAACAAATGATAATAACTCAACAAGAGAGCTTCTGTAATTTGAACTAAGCAAATCACATTCATGTTGACCACTTACAATGGATGTAAATTCTCTTATAACGTTATAATCTTCTAAGAGAAATCAATTGTTGTAAAGTAATGATATAATATAATTTTCATATTTAATGGTACAAATTATTTCATTATAACAACATTATCACTTTAATACCATTAATCTTTCTCGTAACTTATCGAGAAATGTGCAAAGGGTTGGGAGAACATGTTGGGTGTAATATTGATATATTATTTCAGCGCCTTTGCACTTAAATTTTGTTAGTTCTTGAATAATTTATGAGCAATTTGATTGGTTCCATGTTTGTTTTGCAATGTAGGTAAATTATATGAGAGGATATGGATTTTGAGGGAAAGATTGAAGGAAATTGACTAAGGGCAATCTTTTATGCAGTTCGTAAAAAAATTAAAGAGAAAATAGAAGTAGCGCAGTCATAGCGCAGCTGTGCAATGTTGTAAGATTTTTAAGGATAATTTGGTAAAAAGGCGCGAAAAGAAGAAAACCCTACGATAAAAGATGATATCAGACGTTGAAAAAAAAAGGGCTTGGCTGCCTGCTAGTTCTTGGGGAGAAAAACAAAAATTTGGAAAGGAGAAACTGCAAGAAAACTGCAAGATTTGCGAGAAAGGACGGATCAGAGACAAGATTAGCCACGACTTTCTTGGAATTTTCAGAGTTTTCTTTCTCTCTCATTATGAATTTTAATAGACTTTGGATTTCATTTACGTTGATTATGAGTTGCTAGATTATTTTTCTAGGGTTACAATATAACCAGATTTTGATTACTCGAATTATGTTGAATTGATTGATTGATTGATTATTCTATTTTTATGCTGAGTATTTCACACTACACTTGATGCTTGTGATTATCTGACCAATAATTACTTGTTTTGTGATTTTGTTTGAGACTGAGAAGTAATAACTAAACTAGACCATGTGTAGAGTACCATTAAATTGTCATAAGCTATAGATAATTATGAGATCTAGTGCAACGTTTAAATTTATAGGGCTTAATACATTTCATAAGTTCACAGTTATCACAGATATGTAAATAGCTTGCTTATTGGAATAGGTTATTGATGCTTAAAAAATATTAATATCTACCTTAGTGAAATTGTTAACAGCATAACGAATAGTCGTCAATTAGATTTAATCAACAGGTTCGAGTAGGATAAATCTTGGTAAAATCGTAATCCTTAGAACTCTCCAATTATTGAATCAAATTTTTCATCAAATTCGCAATTGTTTAGTTGTTATTTTCATTAGTTTTGTTATCTCTTTAGTTTTTAATTACAAATTCTCAAATTTTGGTCATCTGAATAAAATTAAATCTAAAATAATTTCGGTAGTTAATAATCTCAGTTATCGTGGGAACGATCTTTACTCATCATTTTATTACTTGTTGCGATACGTACACTTGCGTTAGAATTCACACAACAGAACACAATCCGGCCAACTTCCAAGCCGAAGTAAATGAACTAAAAATATTGATAAAAGTTAATCATTAGAAACGTACAGCTATTATTTCTCAACATTATTCATGTGCTTCCTCGAACGATATAGATGTCCTTTTACTTATTTCTCAATGTGCATATATAAAAAATGAGAGAGAGATGTTACCCAATTGTGACGGTAAGAAGCTGTAGTGATTGTCTTGGAGGATGAGGTAACATTATTGAGGAGGTGGATGAATTTTGTGTGCGCTGATTCTGAGTCTTCTCTTTTTCCTTCAGCTATTTCCAGCAAGTTTAGAAGATTTAAGTAACATCGCACTTGTTAAAGCAAGTAAAAAGAGAAAACTCTTACCTTCTTTTCCAATAGGTTATTCTGGTTCTGCAGTGCCTTCTCCTGCAACAAGTGCCAGTAAACCTAAGCTTTTACCGCATAGACATTCATTCAATTGCATGTTTTGCTATCTATATTTCAACATGGTTGCTTATAATGGTTTCTAAAGACATTGTTGGAAGGAATTAGCTAGCGTCAAGTAATTTGATTAGCTAATAAATTGTTGCTTACAATTGCTATCATTGGTGTACGGAAAAACTTTTGAAGGCACTAACTCACAAACAATTGTTGTTATACAAAGGTGTCGATTTGTATATTAGAATGGTTTAGAAATAGAATAGACATTTTTTACTCTATTACAATTCACATGCTTAATATGAGATAATGAACATGAAAATCTCATCCTTTGGGTAATTAGCTTTCCCTCAATTATGGATTATCCGTTCCAAACAAAAACATATGATTAACTCATTCCCATGTCATTAGAAATGAATTAATTTGTTAAATGACCAAGGTGCCTTCTTAAAATATAAATATATTACAAAACTAGTCCGTTATGTACATATAATATCTTAAGAATAATAATAATAATGAGTAATAACAGTTTTATTATCTAATAAACATATTGAATACATATTGCAAAGCGCATTTGTCAAACCATCAAATACCTTTCCGAAACATAACATAGATATTACAAAACTACTCCATTACATAATTGTTACTGTTTTAACAATGAAAATAAACATAGATATAGACATAATAACCATAATAATATAATAATATATTTATGCACGATACAAAATTATTATTTTTCAACTCTAACCCTTTATATATACGTTATTGTCTTAAGAATGAAAAAAGGACATAATAACAATAACTATAATATTGACAACAATAATAATAATAATAACAACAACAATTAATAAACTATATATAATAAGAAAAGGACAATTTTACGTTATTTTGTTCAAGTTATTTGCGATAGTAATCTGATGTCCTGAATACCAAACATAGACGGAGAATCAATACATCTGTTCCTATTTTCATTACTATATCATACCAAGCATAATATATTTTTTACCAAGTTCATATATCACGTTCCTAGTTCCATTCCATTTATTAACTCATTCTATTCTTATCCTAATTTATTCCAAAATACCAATTATCACCTAATAGTTTCCCATACTAAATTGTAGTCGAAATCATCTTTTTCTCCAAGGACCTACTGAACCGAAATACAGACAACTAAAAGAGCTAAAATTTGAAATACTAGCTTCCAAAACATGCCAGAAATTATGGCTTCGTGCATTTAAATTTTATGTTATTAGTACCTTTTGGAAAGAAAAAAAAAATAGAAGCAAACAGAAGAACTCCACCTTTTTATGAAGCTCTGAATGGGTTTCGAGCATTAGTTGATTCTGCATGGATAATTTGTAGGCAGGATTTTTATTGACTGAAATAATTTTCTTAGAGACAATGTTAAATATGCTCATATACATCAAAAGATTAAAAAATGGAAAGTAGAATTGGAGCCTTCTAGTACCTCCTTTCTTCTTATTCGCTTCAGAGCATTGTCGAGCTGGTGCTCCAAGCTTTGAAGCTCTCTCAAGCTGAGGGGTTCCAAGTTCTCTCCAACATAGTGCCTAGACATGTCATATGATTATGCATCATTGCATCATTGTATCATTAATGGTGTCGATTCTTAACGGGTCAGAATTCTCTCTTAACTAATTTCTCTAATAGTTACACGTTGCATCTCAACATTCATTTCACCCAACAAAAGCACTTACCCGATCCTATAATTTTGCAATTTAAAAATTAAATAAATGATTGGATGCAATGTTAGAATAAAACGTTAATTTTTTCTAATCTATTTCTAACAAGCCTGCGAACCTGAAACTTCCTCACTTGGCGCTCCCTCCAATCAAATTTTTTTTTCTTAGTTTATGGATACAATACAATGTGTTAAATCAGTTTTCAGTAATCAATCCATATGGTACATTCTCATTATGGTTGTTATCAACATAAGTGATGAACTAAATTAGAGTCTATATTGGGAAATATATGTTTAGCACCGTTTCGAAACTATCTTCCAATTCTGAGAAAGAATTTGAAAATGAAATTTCGAAACGTGAAAATTTGCTTTTCAGATTCTCAGTTCCTGCATCTGTTTTCTGTCAACTTTTCATGTGAATAAAAAGATCTTTAGCAGTATATAAACTGTATGAATTCTTGGAGAAAAGAACATTCTCGGATTGTTTAGCGTCAATAGAATCATATATAATCACATCCTCCTTCTTGGACCACCAGTGGTTTATGTCTGGATGGCCAAGCATGGTAATTTGATTAACGAAACTATGAAACCTATCAATGGGCGAGACTGATACCTTATGTTTCTTTGTAGAACTTCAATCCTGGCATTGAGCTTAGGGTACTCGTACGACCAATTTTCCTATAGAGATTCCAAAAGGAATGTGAAAATTAAGAACTTAGAAACAGAAGCATGTAGAATGGCAAACTGCATGGAGCCCGTCAGCATAATCTTATGAGGATTTCCAACTTCATTATTGTTAAGGACCATGGTTTTAAGAATTGGTTTTAGGATGACGAAACCCTATGATTCTTAACAACTATAATAAATTTGTTACGTACTGAGTTCAGAATCCCAAACTCGCAAGTGAGGCTAATATTCTAGGCATAAGAAATAACTTTTTTGGGCTGAGACTAATATTCTAGATATAAGAGATAACTTTTTAATAACTGCTTGGACTTCTAATCAACTAACCTACTAAAATAATTAACCCAAATTATTTTTTATACCCACAATACCCACTTGGATAAACTACTCAAATACACAATCACCCACCGATGTGGGATATTACAAAGTTGAGCTAGACCTCACGTACAAATTAACTACTTACATTTGGACAAGCCACCTAAAGCATTACACAAAGGCAAAAGAAGGACATCACAAACAGAATTTTAAGGTGTTGCTGGGATCTGCATGCTTGTCACTTAGCTGACAAATATGCACTTCACATGGAAATAGTAGGGTTTGTGCATCACATGCAAAAACAAATAAATTAAAGCAAATGTATGTAGGTTTCGTACAAAATGTAACCATCTTGCAATATTAGTTGTTGTTTAGTAATGACAATTGACGACTGCTATTGCTTTATAAAACTTCCATTTCTTAACTTATATGGCAGAGGCACAAATGAGTGGGCTTTAAGGTTGATATTCAGATTATGGGAAGATAAACATGACCACATGAGAGTGGTCCCAACTTCTTCATAATTAGCATTATAAATAACAAGAAACAAACGGAGAGATGAGCACCAAGAACATAAACAACTTCATGAATTACCTCTGACTCAGAGTTGCTTGCGTTGAGCCTTCTCTCTGCATAGTTGTATCTCTCGTACTTTTTCAGAATCATTTCCATACTACAAAGAAGATATCAGAATGGAGATATAGATCAAAACTGAGATGCTTATCTTATGTGCTAATTTACTATCAATGAGATACTTCAGACAACAAAGCTGATATAATTGGTCTGTAAATCAAATTAAACCAAATTAAGTTTATCTTATCTTATTAAGTAGGATCTATTATATGAATTCGATAACATTACTCATTTTTGTTCGTAGTTATCTCCTCTATTGTTTTAATTTATACATGCAAGTACTCGTTTGAAATTTTCTACCCAACTCTTTTAGGTCTTTCTCTATCCTACTTGCATGTGTCATCTACATACCTTCATAACTTCAAAGAGATATCTCCATCGATTGTCTCTTAACACGTCTAAACAATCTCATATGCTTCTCCTTGACCGTATTTTTAATCAACGTTACCTCCATTTTTTCTCAAATCGCATTGTTTATTCTTGCTCTTTCTAGAATATTAGAGTCCATGACTTGACCACTACTCATGTACAGCTGCTTAGGACTTGTACTTTTGATAAACTTGTATTTACAATTTGTTGTAATCTGTGTTTAGGCTTATCATTGTAACCTTATATAATGGCATTGGTACATCAATAAAATTGGCTTCACTGTCAGAGAATTCTTTTACATGGTACCAGAGCAGGTTATCAAAATTAATCTGCTTAAGCCTAAACATCAAAACAACCAATTTTTCTCATCATGTCAGGAACGTCTTCTACAAACCTAGAAAGAGATAAAACACCGACTGAGGAAACAATGACGTCAAGAAATACAAGCCAAGCCTCGGGGATGTAAATTCCCCCTATTACCTTCAACCTTCAGATCACCCAGGTTTAGTTTTTGTTGTCAATCCACTAGATGAAAGTGGAGAAAACTATATTATCTGGCAGAGAAATATGGTCAGCGCACTGGATGCAAAAACAAAAACAGGTTTTATAGATGGCTCGATTAAAAAGCCAACTGTTGATGCACAAGAATTGTTGTTATGGACTAGACACAATGCAATGGTACGGTCCTGGATAGTGAATGCTATGGCAAAAGAGTTACATAGTAGTGTTTCATATGCGGAGACTGCGAGGGAAATATGGAAGGATCTTGAGGAGCGTTTCTCGCAAGGGAATGTAGCTAGAATCTACGAGTTAAGGCGGGACATCGCTTTACTTCAGCAAGAAAAGGTAACTGTCACGAGTTACTATGGAAAACTTCGTGGCTTGTGGGATGAATTGCAAGCAGCTAATCCGTTACCGATATGTTCGTGTGGGTGTCGGTGTGGAGCAATGAAGAAATTGCAAACAATGCGAGAAAGTGAAAGAGTCTATGATTTTTTAATGGGGCTTGATAGTAGTTTTAATGCCATAAGATCACAGGTTCTTAGTACAGATCCATTACTTCGCTTGGGACGGGTCTATGCTCTTGCAACACAAGAAGAAAAGCAACAAATGATTACTACTACGAGGTCGTCGCATGTAGACACAACAGCTTTCTTGGCAAATAAATTCACGACGGCAATGACCACAGGAGGAAAAGGAGCTGCAAATTTAGAGAAACCTGTATGTGATCATTGCAAGAAGATGGGACTCCAAAGATCGATGCTTTGAGATCATAGGATACCCTCCAAATTGGCGCAAAAAGGGTGGTAAAGGAAGTGGAAAAATTGGTGTTCATGCAAGTCATGGTGGAGCAAAAGCGTTTAATGTAGCCAATACCACCCAATTGGAATCACAAACCATAAACCAAGACATATCAGAAGCACAATCTTCTATCCCACGATTAACGGAGACACAACTTCAACAGTTGATGGGTCTTTTGAGCAACAATGGGGCGACTGAAAGTTCGGCTAATATGGCAAATCATTCTGGTATTACTGGCTCACCAAATGCCCTGGGTTATTGACTCGGGAGCCACTGATCACTTTACTTATACACCTGAATTATTTGTGGATGGTATCTATAACCCAACTATATCACCAGTTCGCATACCAGATGGTCGAACTGTGCCTGTGCGGAGCATAGAAAATATGGTGCTAGGAAACAATCTCAAAATAAATCGAGTGATGGGTGTTCCAGAATTTAATTGCAATCTTTTGTCAGTTAATAAATTAACAAAAGATTGGAATTGTGCACTAACGTTTTATTCGGATATTTGTGTTATACAGGATTTAACCACGAGGAAGCTGATTGGAGTAGGTAGAGTGAGGGATGGCCTATATTATTTGGAGGCAAGCAATGGTGGCAAGAAAAGAGAAAGATTGCACGCTTTGGCATCGAAAGCTAGGACATCTGCCATTGGATCAACTTTCTTGTATCTTTTATTTCCCAACTGGCAGCCAAAATGATTTTATTTGTGATGCTTGCTGTAGGGCGAAAAAACTAGATTATCTTTTCCCATGAGTATCAATAAAAGTTCTCAGATTTTTGATTTAATACATTGCGACATATGGGGGCCATACAAGACACTTTCAAACACTCGTGCACAATATTTCTTGAGTCTTGTTGATGATTATAGTAGAGCTACATGGATATATTTAATGAAGTTCAAGTCTGACACAAGTACACTGCTCATTCAATTTTTTAACTGGGTTAAGAATAAATTCAATCAAACAATTCAAGTTTTAAGGACTGACAATGAGAAAGAATTTCACTCAGAATTACTCACATATTTTGTTACAAATGGAATGGAACATCAAACCACATGTGCTCATACTCCACAACAGAATGGCGTGGTAGAACGAAAACACAGGCACATTCTAGAGGTAGCTAGAGCATTAAGATTTCAAGCTAATTTGCCAATTAGATTTTGGGGAGAATGTGTTTGACAGCAGCTCATTTAATCAACCGTATGCCAACTCCGGTATTACAAGGTAAGACACCGTATGAAATGCTCTATGGCACACCACCAATCTATGATCATTTGTGTGTTTTCGAATGTCTTTGTTATGCTTATATTGCACCAATGCCACGAGATAAAATGGCAGCACGGTCACGACCTGGGGTCTTTGTTGGGTATCCATTAGGAACTAAAGGGTATCGAGTTTACGATATGGAGGCTAAGGAAATATATGTATCGCGGGATGTTATTTTTTATGAAAATAGTTTCCCTTATCTTAAAGAACAGGATGCACATAAAATCATTGAAAAGGAAAATGGTCATGATCTTCCTATTACATCAGACAGTGCATTTCCAATTACACCATCTTAGTCGTCACATGAAGAATTGACTCAAGTAACATTGAGTGAGTCGGTGACAAAAGAAGAAGCACAGATAGACCATAGTGACTTGGTGGCGCCTGAGCTTGATACCAGTGAGACATGTCATGGTTCCAGAGATGTTATTGTTCACTCTCCACAAATAAGCATCCAAGATACACATGGTCAAGAGAGCATAGAACGCACAAGAAGGCCACAGCAGATTCCAAGAAAGCTTGCAGATTACAATTTTGCTTTGCCTCCTTCACTTCAGCCACCCTCATCTACTTCATCTTCAGCTAACTCGATGGTACACCCACTTCAATCCTGTCTTTCTTATTCTAAATTTAGTACAGCTCACAATGTTTTCTTAGTGGCCATCACCACTCATGATGAGCCAAAGTTTTTTACTCAGGCAGTACAACATCACCATTGGAGAGAAGTAATGTCAAAAGAAATTGTTGCGTTAGAAGCTAACAGAACTTGAGACTTTGGAAGATATTCCAACCGGCAAGTATGCCATTGACTCAAAATGGGTGTATAAGATTAAATTCAAACCAAATGGCAGCATTGAAAGGTACAAAGCGCGGTTGGTAGCAAGAGGTTTTACACAAATTGAAGGAGTTGACTTTCATGAAACCTTTGCCCCAGTTGCTAAACTTGTTACGGTTCGGTGCCTCTTAGCAGTAGCAGCCATCCGGAATTGGGAACTCCATCAATTAGATGTAAACAATCCCTTCTTGCATGGAGATTTAGAAGAAGAGGTCTATATGAAATTACCACAAGGATTTGAGCGAAAGGGGGAGCGAAATATGTGTCGTCTTCGAAAATCCCTATATGGTTTGCGTCAAGCTTCTCGTAATTGGAATCAGAAGTTCACCACGCTGCTTTTAGGACTTGGTTTTAAACAATCACAATGTGATTACTTGTTGTTCACATTTCTACAAGGGTCATCATCCATGGCAGTACTTATTTATGTTGACGACGTCATCGTCGCCGGAAATGATTCCCTTCGCATTACACAGTTGAAGCAACAATTGAATGATGCTTTTAAAATTAAAGATCTAGGAAGACTAAAATACTTCCTGGGTGTGGAGGTCACACGGTCTCCTAAAGGGCTTGTCCTGAGTCAACGTAAATATGCATTGGACATATTGGCTGAATGTGGCTTAATTGGTGCACGATCAAGTACATTTCCAATGGAGCAGCAACACAAGTTAGCTTCTGATTCAGGAGATCCTTGTGAAGATCCCGGTCTTTATCGTCTCCTTATTGGAAAGCTACTCTATCTTACAATAACTCGGCCAGATATATGCTATGCAGTACATGTTCTTAGTCAATTCATGCAAGACCCAAGGCAGCCTCATCTTGAAGCGGCATTTCGAGTACTACGGTACCTCAAGCGAAGACTAGGCCAAAGACTTTTCTTTCCTTCTACTAGCTATCTTCAACTCTGTGCCTATTGCGATGCAGATTGGGCAAGATGTCCTACTACCAGGCGTTCTACTACAAGATATGTTATATTTTTGGGTGACTCTCCTATCTCTTGGCGCTCCAAGAAACAAACTATGGTGTCACGTTCTTCAGCTGAAGCTGAATATCGAAGTATGGTAGCTGCTACCAGTGAAATTATTTGGCTTCGTCGCTTGTTGCATGACTTGCAAATAGTACACTCTTCACCAGTTCCTCTCTATTGTGATAACCAGGCAGCTCTCCATATTGCATCTAACTCGGTTTTTTATGAGCACACTAAACACATAGAAATTGATTGCCACTTCGTACGTGATCACGTCAAGTCTAAAATTCTACAGCCACAAGCTATATCTACTAAATTTTAGTTGGCTGACATATTCAGCAAAGCCTTGGGCTCAGACCAATTTCATCCTCTTTTAGGCAAGTTGGGCATTTTACTCCTTCATGTGCCAACTTGAGGGAGAGTATTAGAGTCCATAACTTGACCACTACTCATGTACAGCTATACATCTCTGCTTAGGACTTGTACTTCTGATAAACTTGTATTTACGATTTGTTGTAATCTCCTATTATGTTTAGGCTTATCATTGTAACCTTATATAATGGCATTGGTACATCAATAAAACTGGCTTCAACGTCAGAGAATTCTTTTACATAGAATTACCATACAACCATCTGAATATTCTCGTCTTACTATTGAAATCTCCTAAATATGTAAATACTTTACTGCCAAATAGTTCAGACTACACAAGACGCTCATCTTATGGAAACTGTAAATCCCTCCTTTTTAATGTGAGTTATTTATTGATCATATATGCAGGCTCCTAATGCACTTATCACTTCGTCGACCCTTTCCAACACTTCAATCCATATAATAAGCTAGTCTTATGACAGTCTTATAATGGTTCCCTATTAGTTTAAGTTAATTTAGAACACACAGGACTCTTCACGCACTTTTTCACTTCATCTACCCTTCTCAATACTCCAAACAATGCAATAGGCTAGTCTTTAGGGCTTCCCTTTTAACTTAATTTAATTTCAATCTAACAAGACTCTTAATGGCTAATGCGCTTCTCGACTTCACCTACCCCTCTTCCCCCTCCATCCCTCTGTCTTTCCTACACGTTGATTCTGTGATTGATATCAACACTATTTTCTCTATCTTGTTGGACTACCGAGCCAAGGTATCAAACCTTTTTTTTTCTTTTTTTCTTTTTGGTATTTTTTCCATATCCAGCTTTACTACTACTCCACTCTTAAACTACACTTGCTTACTTGTATTGCGTATACTCTATTGTCCATTCAACTTAAAGTGCATTTGCTTCTAGAATATCCTTCTTACAATCTAACTTAAATTTCACATATTATCTAGATTGATGACGCAAAACGGAAGTAATTCTAGATACGTTATAGGAAATGTCTCGTTACAAGGATATTATAAACTAAGAAAACTCTAAGATGTTAAAGCAAAATAACAATCTCTGAAGAAAATAAATTAAAAGGTGTGCTAAATAGGTTACAAAGCCACTTATTTATACTAGCTAGTCTAAATCCTAATTCATCTATGATAAGGCAATCCTATTCTATATAAGATAAGGTAGTCCTAACCAAGGTAATCCATCTATATAGAGTCCTAATTTATTTGATCTTTCATTTGTATTTGACTTAATAACTCTTCTTCCTAAATTTTCTCACATCGTATTTTGCATCATTGACACATAAATCAAAGGAGACTAGAGAAACTTTGCCTATTATTACAAAAGGAGAAAATCTCACATAAGCGAAATTCAAAAAGAGGAGCAACCCATGTAGGAAAAGATCAAAGAGATCATTCTTGATGCGACTCTAGGAACAAGAGCTGAGTTCTACGTAGCAATTCCATCACTAATCAAAGAATTTGATCGTCAGCAACTTATAGGAAAACTTGTGAAATTTGGGGTAAAGACTGATGCATCAAGTTATTTTCCTATGGGGATACATGATCATGTTACTTGGAAACCAGAGGAAAGTAGAACTAGAATGAATGGGGTTACTAGTTTACAAGTTGTTGCCATACACTGGAAAAAGCTTGTTGAAGTTTCCAACTCTAAAAAGAGCCATCTAAGTTCAAAAGTTAAAGATTTAGAATGCAAAGTCAAATCGTTACTTTTAACATTGGATGGTCGAAAAGAAACAGAGTAATTATCAGGTAGTCTAGAATGTCATCTTTTTTCAAGATCGCGAGATGAACTTTTCATTGACATTGAATAATTTAACTTTTTCTTTGGCCTCTATGTCTTTGGGAAAAATTTTGCTTTGGTCAAGGGAGGTAACAGGAATAAAACAATTGGAGATATATTGTTTAGATGCAGTTGGAACTATTGACAAATAAATCTTGCCATATCTCGTGGACCTTCAATTTTACAGACTTGTATGAGTACTATCTGCAAGAGGACCCAACGTATGAAGACATAAACTCGAGTGTGAGTTTTTCTCAAGTGGGAGGAATGATGCGGAATACAATGTGAGAAAATTTAGGAAAAAGAGTTATCAAGTCAAACACAAATGAATGATCAAATAAATTAGGATTCTACCTTTATTTCAGATTGATTTTGACTATTTTACCTTGTCCTATCTTGGTTAGAACTACCTTATCCTATATAGATTATGATTATCTTATCATTGACGAATTAAGATTAGATTAACTAGTATAAATAGGTGGTTTTACAGTCTATTTAGCGCGTGCGCGCACACACATACATACGCACGCACGCACACATACACACACACACACACACACACATATATATATATACACACATGTATTGAGGGATGAAGGTGGGGGTTAAGGGTAGGGATGAAGTGTGGAATGCAAAATCTTTTATGGACTTAAAACACAAAAATATCTTACACTCCTTATAACTAGTGTTTTCACATTAACATATTTTTCAGTTGACTTATTTTACTATGTTACGAAACACCAGAAAATCAGAAAATATTTTCTAAGAAAAATTTTACAACAAACAGACGGGCCCTTAATTACCTTATTCCCTCTATGGGGAAGAAAAAAAATTAAAACAATGAACAACTTGTTCAAATATTCACAATCAAGAAATACTAATTCTTTATTTAGACAAAGAAACTTTTTTTTTCTTCTTTTTTTGCAACAATGTTCCATTCTTGTGCATGTTATTTGCAAATGATATTGTTTTAATAGGTGAGTCTAGAGAAGGTATAAATACTAAGCTAGAATTATGGATATCAACTTTAGAATCTAAGGACTTTAAACTAAGCAGATCAAAGACAGAGTATATGAAATGTATGTTTAGTAAAAATAAGTCGATAAATGAGATAGAGGTAAGATTAAATTTAGAAAGAATACAAGAAAAATAGAGTTTTAGATACTTGGGTTCTATAGTTCAACAAGTTAGGGAGATTAATGCGGACGTTGATCACAGAATCCAAGTAGGATGGACGAAGTAGAGAAATACATCAGGAATCTTGTGTGATCAAAAAATACCACTTAAGCTAAAGGGGAAGTTCTATAAGATAGCCATTAGGCCCGCTGTTACATGGTTCAGAGTGTTGGACGGTAAAATATCAACACGTTCATAACATGTTGGTGACTGAGATGAGAATGTTGAGATGGATGTGTGGCAAAACTAGGAAGGACAAGATTAGGAATGAAGTGATACGTGAAAGAGTAGAAGTGGCCCCAATTGAGGATAAGATGAGGAAAAATCGTCTGAGATGGTTTGGTCATGACAGGAGACAACCTGTCGAGGTGTCTGTTAAAAGGTATGTAGGTTTAGAAATAATACACTAAAAGAAGGGTAGAGGTAGACCTAAAATGACTTGGGTAGAGAAAATTAGACGAAACCTCACGTGTATGAAACTTATAGAGGAGATGACTCTCAGTAGAAACGAATGACGTTACATGATCCATATAGCCAACCCCACCTAGTGGGACAAAATGTTCCATTCCTACATGATCCATATAGTCATTCATTTATCGAATCAAATTCTGCAGGATGTTATGAAGGAGAAAACTGCCGCTGCGTTATGGTTGAAATTGGAGCAATTGTGCATGACAAAAAGTCTAACTAGCAAATTGCATCTGAAGCAGCGACTATATTCTCATCGTATGTCTGAAGGTACGTCTTTGGCTGATCATTTAACTATTTTTAAAGAAATCGTTGCTGATTTAGAAGCTATGGAGGTTAAGTATGATGAAGAGGATTTAGGGTTGATTTTATTATGTTCTATGCCTTCCTCATATTCTACTTTTAGAGATACAATTTTGTATAGTCGTGATACTCTTACTCTGGATGAGGTTTATGGTGCTTTGCTTTCTAAGGAGAAGATGAAACATCTTGTAGTCGGATCTGATACTCAAGCAGAAGGCCTTGTTGTTCGAGGTAGGTCACAGGAGAGAAATTATGGTGGTGATGGGAGAGGCAGATCAAAATCTAGTAACAAGGACAAAGTATGTAGGTACTGCAAGAAGAAGGGACACATTAAATCTGAGTGTTATAAGTTACAAAATAAGAATAAGAGGGCTGCTGTTAATCAAAAGGGAAAACAACCAGAAAATTTCGGTCAGGCCAGTGTTGCAGAAGACAATTACAGTGATGGAGAGCTCCTTGTTATCTCTGATAATGACTCTAAACCTGGTGATGAGTGGATTCTAGATTCTGGCTGTACGTTTCATATGTGTCCCAATCGGGACTGGTTTTCAACATATGAAACTGTGTCTAAAGACGTTGTGTTGATGGGTAATAATTCATCTTGTAAGATTGCGGGGATCGGAACAGTCAGAATTAAGATGTTTGATGGAGTTATCAGGACACTAGGGGATGTTAGACACGTCCCAGATCTGAAGAGGAATCTTATCTCATTGAGTACCCTTGATTCGAAAGGGTACAAGTACACTGCTGAAGGTGGAGTCCTGAAGGCTAGTAAAGGTGCTCTTGTTGTGATGAAAGGGCAGAGAAAATCTACCAAGCTATATGTCTTGCAGGGTTCTACTGTTACTGGTGATGCGGCTGTTGCTACGCCTTCTCTGTCAGATGGTGATGTTACTAGACTCTGGCATATGCGCCTTGGTCATATGAGTGAAAATGGTATGGCTGAATTGAGCAGAAGAGGACTTCTTGATGGTCAGAGTATTAGTAAATTGAAGTTTTGTGAGCATTGTATTTTTGGGAAGCAGAAGCGAGTCAGATTCACTAAAGGCATTCACAACACCAAGGGGATACTTGATTATATACATTCTGATCTCTGGGGAGCATCTAGAGTGCCTTCTAAAGGAGGTGCTAGTTATATGTTGAGTATTATTGATGATTTTTCCAGGAGACTTTGGGTATTCTTCTTGAAACAGAAGAGTGACGTCTTTACTACGTTCAAGGAGTGGAAAACTATGATTGAGAAACAAACAGGGAAGCAGATAAAACATATTCGCACCGATAATGGCTTGGAGTTTTGTTCTAACGAGTTTAATGCTCTATGTAAATCAGAAGGAATTGTGAGACACTTTACAGTTCGTCATACTCCGCAGCAAAATGGTGTAGCAGAGCGGATGAATAGAACTATAATGGAGAAAGTACGGTGTATGCTTTCTAATGCCAGTTTACCAAAGTCATTCTGGGCTGAAGCGGCTTCTACAGCTTGTTTTCTTATTAATCGGTCTCCCTCAACTGCTATTGACAAAAAGACTCCTCTAGAGGTATGGTCTGGTACTCCTGGTAATTACTCTGATTTGAAAATTTTTGGATGTCCTGCGTATGCTCATGTTGACAATGGAAAGCTAGAACCCAGATCTGTTAAGTGTGTTTTTCTAGGATATAAGTCTGGTGTTAAGGGATATAAGTTATGGTGTCCGAAAACCAGTAAGATCGTAATTAGTAGAGATGTTATGTTTGATGAAACTGCAATGCTGCGAGATTTGGCTATTAGTGACCCTTGTGATACAAATCAACAGAAATCAAGCACACGAGTAGAATTTCAGATTGGGTCAGGATCTCCATCAGAGACTACATCTCAGTCTAGCTCAGAAATACATGATGATGCTATAACCAGATCACCACCTCCAGTACCGCAGTATTCTATTGCTAAAGATAGGCCCAGAAGAGATATTAGACCTCCACAGAGGTATGCTGAGGCTGATTTAGTTGCTTATTCCTTAAATGTAGCAGAAGGTATTGTTTCGAGTGAAGAACCTTCTACTTATTCAGAGGCAGTTAGTTGTGACGATTCTGGCAGGTGGATGATTGCTATGCAGGAAGAGATAGAGTCCCTTTATAAGAATGGCACATGGGAATTAGTGAGACTACCTAAGGGTAAGAAATCCGTTCGTTGCAAATGGGTGTTCAAAAGAAAGGAAGGAATACCAGGAGTTGAAGATGCCAGGTATAAGGCAAGACTTGTTGCCAAGGGTTATAGTCAAGTTCCAGGTGTTGACTTCACAGATGTGTTTTCTCCAGTTGTAAAGCATAGTTCAATTAGAGTTTTGCTTGGTATTGTGGCTATGTATGATTTTGAGCTTGAGCAGTTGGATGTGAAGACAGCATTTTTACATGGAGAACTTGAGGAGGACATCTACATGCAACAGCCAGAGGGTTTTGTAGTTTCAGGTAAAGAGGACTATGTGTGCCTGTTGAAGAAATCCCTTTATGGCCTCAAACAATCTCCCAGGCAGTGGTACAAGAGATTCGACTCATTTATGATCTCTCACAGTTTTAAGAGATGCAGTTATGATAGTTGTGTCTATTTTAGGAGGAGTGATGACGAGTCGTTTGTCTACTTACTCTTGTATGTGGATGACATGTTGATAGCAGCCAAGGATAAGGGAGAAATAAGAAAGGTCAAAGCCCAGCTTAGTAAAGAGTTTGAGATGAAAGATTTAGGAGCAGCAAAGAAGATTCTTGGAATGGAGATTCTCAGAGATAGACAGGCAGGAAAATTGTACCTAAGTCAAAAAGGGTACATTGAGAAAGTTCTTTATAGATTCAATATGCAGAATGCCAAACCTGTTAGTACTCCACTAGCAGCCCATTTCAGGCTTTCGTCTGCTTTATCTCCTCAATCAGATGATGAGACTGAGTATATGTCTCGAGTGCCATATTCTAGTGCAGTGGGATCTCTCATGTATGCTATGGTTTGTTCACGTCCAGATTTATCATATGCTGTGAGTGCAGTTAGTAGATACATGGCGAACCCTGGTAAAGAACATTGGAAAGCAGTTCAGTGGATTTTCAGATACTTGCGTAGGTCTTCTAATGGTTGTTTGCAGTTTGGCAGAACTAGAGATGGAGTCATTGGTTATGTTGATTCTGATTTTGCTGGAGACCTAGATAAAAGAAGATCTCTCACGGGGTATGTGTTTACTATTGGTGGTTGTGCTGTCAGTTGGAAAGCTACATTGCAGACCACAGTTGCGTTGTCTACTACTGAGGCAGAGTACATGGCTATAACAGAGGCTTGTAAGGAAGCTATTTGGTTGAAAGGACTATTGGGTGAGCTTAATGATGGTTTGCAGATTACCACAATCTTTTGTGACAGTCAGAGTGCAATATTCCTCACAAAAGATCAGATGTTTCACGAGAGAACAAAGCATATTGATGTACGGTATCATTTTGTACGTGATGTCATTGCTTGTGGTGATGTTGTTGTCAGCAAAGTCAGTACGCATGATAATCCAGCTGATATGATGACAAAGTCACTTCCGATAGCCAAGTTTGAGCATTGCTTGGACTTGGTAGTGTTTGTTGTTGAGTTATGCCCTTAGGGGCTTTTGTGGAAGAGGATGAGAGTTTTTTGTTGAAGATTGGAGTTTGTGTTTCGTTCCTTGTATAGAATTCGTGTCAAGGTGGAGATTGTTAGAGTTTGTGACCCGAATTCTATTTGGCCTAACCTGAAAAGTTCACGGTGCGACCCATTTGGTGAAAACTTATTTTTTGGAGAAAAATTAGGGGTCTGTGGTGGTAGCGAAGGTCGAGGGCTGATAGGCCCGAGATCGAAGCCCACTACTGACCCCATTGGGGGTGCGGGGGCAGAGCCCCCGCGGTATGGACCTTTTGGGTTAAGGGTTTTATTTGTATGAGCCTATATATAGTTATGTATTTAGGTTTTGTCAAGTAGGTTTTGGTAGCCAACTCTATTTGCTCACCTCTTGTACCAATTTTCGATATAGTGAATTTGCTCCTCCTCTGCCCGTGGTTTTTCCCGTCAAGGGTTTTCCACGTAAAATCTGTGTGTCTCTTATTTTTCTTTTCGTTTTCTGTTGCTATTGTTTGTCATCTTTGATAACAATACCTTTGTGCCCTAACCCTAAGCTATTCTTAGTCCTGAGTGAGAGCTTTACTATTCGATTATGCCTTCAATGGCTTATTCCAAATTTTCCTGTTCCGGGCATTGACTCTTTGATAGCACCTTTGGGATAGAGAAAGGTTTCAACTTAATGCGGCTTTTACAAATTTTCCTACTGCTATTCCTAGTTCCACCATACCCTACTCCTAATTTCCCTGCGTGCGTCGGTCTTTCAAAGCCAACTATCGAGGTGTCAAAGCTACTAAGCATGGCCACAAGTTATATAACTAAGGGTGTCTCACTAGGGACACCCTTAGTTAATAACTAATACAAATATAGGTATACAATAACAAGTAAATCACAATGCTTATATAGGTATACAATTGAGACAATTAGCTGAGGAGTTCAATAAAGATTGATGAACACATAAAACATAATATATTAGAATATTTGGCAGGAAACAAAACAAAATTGGCATACCAATGTAACTTATTATAGTTGGGGGGAAGAAAAAGTTGATCACACTTTAGAAGCCTAAGAGAGAATAGACCGCCGGAATTCATGAATAGAAATCTTTCTTTTTTTGGACTATGTGGAAAAAGTAACTAAAATTATAAGGAACCTATTTCATACCTCACATAGAGCAATATTAGCAACGTGCATGTAAACTTGTATATTTTGACAAAAAATAAAATAAACTTGCAGATGATGCAATCGAGTTTTCAACTCAACGAAAAGAAAGGGATAATATCATGCTGTGTTAAATTTTTGACACATGTAGAACTCTGCAATTCTGAACTTTATATACAGTAAATTTTGACACACGTCGAACTCTTCAATTTTCCATGACCAAAAAAAAAAAAAAGAACTCTTCGATTTTTGAAAGTGTATCACATAGGACAAGCTTGATGCATCACAATAAGGCAAGCACGTAGGCTTACGTCTTCAGCGTGATGTGTAAAAGAGGTAAATCCGCCATCAGCATTTGGAATGAAAAGTCAAGAATGACAGATCTAAGGAAGGCTTCACGCTTCGCTGAAATTGTTGCTTACGTGGATCCATGATATATATATATATATATCTTTTTATACAATTGAGACCGGACTGATTTCAAAATTTTATACTATAACATGTCAATATTTAATCATTGGAAATCTCCCGAGTCATTACATTTTCTTTCCTACTGTGTTCTGACCTTTCCCACGAGTATATTACTTAGGCAGCTTCTTGTAGCTGCCATGACACTAATGTGGAAGCTTTTCTACTTCCTGCCTCCGAAAGAGAGCTCAAACTAGGTCAATTACACATGAAATATAAAGAAAAACATGTCAAACTCAAAACCCTCTTGGATATTTTGATAAAACGTGGATTTCCTCTTAACAGACCTTACGAACTGTTCATTGCCTAGTGATATGCTTAAATTTATATGGAATTTTATGTTTGATCCAAAAAAAATGAATTATTAACAAAAAAAATGTTCACAAAATCATGGCACTTTAATTTCCACTCACTGCATGACAAAATAAAATCACAGAAGAATTAGAAGGGAGAGAAATTAAACAAGAAATGTAATCCTCTTGGTCATAAGGAAATTAAGTAAAGTTGTACATGAAGGGTTGTTTAAATCATGGTTAGGACAAGTTACTTAATTAGTTAAGTAGAAAAGAAACAATGCTAATAGTCAAATCAATCGATGCGAAGACGTTCATATGTCGATGTAATACGAAAAAAAAAAGGACAACAAAATATATAACAACAGTGATGCTCTAGTATAATTGCCTACCTAGGCATGCCTACATGGAAAATAATAAAACAAAATTTGTAAAAAAAATAAGGATTTATGAAAAATGGGTCAAATTCAGATATAGGATACTTAAAACGAGCTTAAACAAGAAACAGCAGTGTTATCGTAGATTTATCAAGAAAGGCTCAAAATCAGATGTAAAAGGATATTACACCTTGAGTCAGTGGAATACTCAAAGAGCTTCCCTTTAGTTGATGAAAACACAATTAAGGCAACTTCAGCATCACACAACACTGAGATCTCATGAGCCTTCTTCAGCAACCCAGCTCGCCGTTTCGAGAAGGTAACTTGCCTGCTAATCTTGTTCTCGATCCTTTTTAACTGAACCCTACCTCGACCCATCTCTTTGGTCTATTTTTTTCCTTGGTTCTTGATGAAAAATAATATATGTATATATATATATAATATGTGTTTCAGCATAAGCAAGAACTCAAGTCAAGAAACCCTAAGCTGCACATAGAAACAATGAAGTGAAATGAGGATAAGTGATGCTTTGTTTAATGTTATAATGTAGCGAAAATTGCACAAATATTTTTTATTATTTTTTTAAAATTTTAAATTTATTTTTATTGTTTAAAATTAATCAAGTTAATCTTTATTATTTTTAAATTTCAAACTTGTTCCTATGTCTAAAATTAGTCACATTAAATAAGGATAAAATTGATTTTTAAAAAAATAATAAGGATTGAATTTGATTATTTTGAGTAATAAAGATAAATTAATTTTTTTAAAAATAATAAGAATTGAATTACCTAATTTTGAATAATATTAATAAATTTAAAATTTTAAAAAAGAATAAAAACTATTTGCGCAAATTTCCCAATTTATGGCGCTATCTACTTTGGTATGTTCAAGAGATTGTTTATAGGATAGATATTTGAGGAATCGAAGTTATGTATAGGTACTACTGCCGGGGAGTTTATGAGAAAAATATCTTTGGTGAAATGAAACAAAGTAGTTCTCATTGGATGCGCTGACTAGTTTGCATTGGTTGGGGGTTCTGTTCAGTCGCTAGTGTCGCATTTTGGTCCACAAAGTTGAGCATTAAGGACATCTCAAAGCCAAGGCTAGTAGGACCCCTCGTAATTCTGCATCTTGTGTCGTTTTTGTATTGTTCTGGCGACGGCGCTTACCTTTTCATCACATGGTATATTATGTTTTGGGAACAAATTTTGTGATTAATGTTTGTTGTTACCTTATTGGTTTAAAATTAGTTAATTTTAGTCTTTATTATTTTAAAAAATTAATAAAGTTAGTTCATATCATTAAAAAATAGTAGGGTGGTGGACAGGGTATGAGGGACTCATGGGCTGCAAGATAGAACTTAGAAGATAGAGGGTTAGAACCGTAGGGCGTGAGGGTGGTGCAAGGATGGGAGTGACAGGGGGTTGGGTGTTGTAGGTGAGGGGTGGCAATAAGGGAAGACCTTCACTTTTTGTGTGTGTCAATGTATGTGTGTATGTATATTTGTATGTGTGCGTTTGTCAGTGTGTGCATGTGTGTGTTTGCATTGTGCCTATGTGGTTGTATTTTTGTAACAAAGAAGAATTTGAATATTTTGGAAAAAAATAGAGATAAATATGATATATATATATATATATGTGTGTGTGTGTGTGTGTGTGTGTGTGCAAAATTGGGGAGATTATGTTGGATATTTTGTCAAGCATTGAGGACTATGTTAAATTTTATGTAGAACAATAAGATTAAGTTCAAAATTTGTTATTTTTTTCAAATTTTTTCGTAACTTTAACTTAGATTTTGACAGTTGTGACAAAATTTACAAATTTTTTAAAACAATGGTAACCAAATTGATTAACTTTAAACAGTGGGGACTAAATTAAAATTTGAGAGAAACAATAAGGACTAAATTGTAAGTTTTGTTTTATTTTTGAGTTTCAAAATTCTATTTAAGTTTAGTTTATTTACTTAATAAACTAATTTCTAAATAGACTTTGATTAAGCAACACATGAGGCTAGTTCTAGTAGCTTAGGGTTTTTTCCGTTATATTCTTTCAATCAAATTAACCAAATACTTAAGTCGAATCAATCTTTTTAAGTTAATTAACAAGCTTCAGATCATGTATCAAACATTGATTGTAAATTTTATGAAGTAATACTGTAATAATAGCAAATAAACCAAGTTGTAACAAGCAAAATTCGTCTTGAGCTAAATCTCAAAAAACTTATAACGCATAACAGGTATTTGCATGTCAATTTTAGTTACTTACAATATTGTGAATATTTCTGTAATTTTTGGATTTTAGTCTCTTAGAATTTTATTCTTTTATTTAGGCAAAATATCTTAAGCATTCAAAAATTCATTTGAAGTCGTATTAGGTAAATTATATATATATTGGTTCTGTATGTTTCTGAGAGGTTATTTCTTGACTATTTTGTGACACAATATTTAGCTCCTATTCTTCTTCTTGTCGTTAGCTTGGTTCAGGTTTTGTACACTTATTTAATCAAAGTTAGATGAAGTAGACAATTATTTTACTTTGGAACTTAGGCCCTTGGATCCTATGAGTGGTCGTTTAGTAAATTATTTAAATAAAAAGAGGGATTTATTATTTAAATTATTATCTTTAACAAGTCCCGACAAGTATAGGTTGAGTTAGTTTTTAAGTCTTGCACTTTAACAATTTTAATATTTTTAAATGGGTGGTGGTGAGTTTTAAACTCAAGACCTTTTGGCACCTGAGCTCTGATACTATATTAAGTGATCACCTCATTTAAAAGTTTAAGTTGTTAGACAGAGATTTATTATTTAAATTATTATCTTCAATAGTTTTCAAATTCTATGTGAAGGGTATAAGAGCAAAACGTTAATGTCAATGAGCAAATGTAAAACAGCTCTTAAATTCGCATTATAGTTTATTACTCTTTATCCCTTGTCTTTTGCGTGGGAAAAAATGTGAAAATATATCTAGATGTAACATTTAATGCTTAAAATTAATCAATATGCTTTTATAATGATATAGATTAATAATTTATTATTCTATTCTCTAATTAATATATAAAATTTAGTTCTTATTTTCGTAATTAGTTGCCCAGTTGTTTATAGATTCTTTTTTCAAACCATTTAGTAATTTCCCCCCACTATGTTTAGTTTAGCTGGAAAACAAAAAAAGATGATCACAAATTAAGTCATATTGGATGTAAAGTCTTAGTAGATTCGCGTTGAGCTTAATTCATGTTAAGGAGCTTAACTAAGCTATAAATTTTAAAATCCCAAAAGTTTAAGAATTACGTTGCTAAAAGCGATAAATGACTTTTAGTTTACCCTAAACAAAGTTACCAATTTTTCATTACTCTAGATTGCATGTTTTTGGGAATTCACTTAGAGCATTTGTTCTAGTGTGTCATTATACTACAAAATTTATAATGTTAGGACATATTTAAAATAATCCCGTTTAAAATACGATCATCTTCACAAAAAAAATAAATAAATAAATAAAGGAACCGGTGCAAGTGCTATATTGACATAAAATCGTGGAACTAAACTTTGGATTCACTCTATAGTCCGGACTCCTATAGAAGAGAAAAATATTCTGAACTAGTCAACTATGCTTAGCTGGTCCATGTTCAAATTAGATCTCTCTCGTCCGGGGGAAGATTCTGGAAACTAAGTTAATGGAGGAAAAGCTATTAAAACTATTGTATAATTAATGACCAACTCCGTCGTCCATAGAATTATGATTTTGAAAGGAAAAAAAAAAGGGGGGGAAAAACTTCGCAGTAGCTCTAGAAGGTCTTTGTCATTTGCTATCAGAATGGTAAATTAACCTAACTCTCAAAGGTTAGATAAATGATCGATTAATGACTCGTTATGATAAAATAAAAAATAAAATAAAAAATAAAAAAATGATTAATTGACTTGAAACATGTATTTATGATACATCGCCGCAACAGGTTAAGAAAAAATATTTGAAAACAATCAAAAGTTGGGAGTTTCACATTATCATAGTGAACATGCAAACGAAGAAAAATGCAAAGGTAGGCTTGCTCTGCTATGCGTATGATTTCCAAACATGCCTTAGTAGTCCTTCCTATGTGAACTATCGATCACTACGTTTAGTACGAGATTGAAATGAACTTATTTCTCTCTTGTTGTATCGATTAAGGTACAAAGTTATTTTTTATTTTTTTGTCAAAATTAAGATGCAAAGTACAAAGTTATTTTTTTATTTTTTGTCAAAATTAAGATGCAAAGTTAGAAGTTTTATGAAGTGGTCCCTTTGGTACTTAAATTAGTTAATATTATTCTTGTATCTTACATAGTACGAGAAAATTAAATCTAAGGAATCACGGTTATCAATGTAGCTCAAAAATGGAACATATAGTAAACTACATATATAGTACATAATAAATTGTTCAAAATATCCTTACTTATGTTCCATCACTAAGCTTTAAGTTGGGACCATTTTATTTCGACCCAAAGAAAAAGGTTGGGACCATTATTCACGATCGCAAAAAGTTAAATACTTGTAAAAATAAATTATGAAAAGAATAAACAAAATAGAATAAGTATTAAGTTACCTTTTTTAGTTTTTGCTAGATATGAGTATTAAGTTACTACCTTATTTAAAAATTTAATTTATTAGAAATGAGTTTGTTATATTTATTTATTGTATTCAATACATACATTTTTTTTCCATCATATGGACATACACCATCACTTGTGTATATATATATATATATATTATCAAGCCTTACACGTGGACGTAATAGTTTTATTTATTGAATCTTACACTTTGACGTAATTTTATAAATTATATTAATGGTTGTGAGTTTTAAAACCAAAACTTTTTTTTATACTTAGGCTTTGATACCATATTAAATTATCACATCATCTAAATACTTAAACTGTTAAAGAGGTGTTTGTTATATTTATTAGTGTGTTCAACAATAAGACACTAAAAAATTATAGTAATTAATTATGGTCATTTAGTCTAGTGATATGATGCTCATTTTAAATGAAAGAAGTTTTAAAATTTATTCTCGTATATAACATTTTAAATGATAATATCACAAAATATCTACTAATTTTGTTCTTTTTCTATTAATGGATCCAAAAATGGTCCCGTTGTATTGGAAAGACAAGTTGCATAAATCGCGTAAAACAGTCAAATATGAGATCCCACCCTTTGTCGCCTAAGAATAGAATGTCATAATTACAAGGACAAAGAAAATGCGTGAAGATAACCTTAATTAGTAAGACAACCTTAACCTTCTCTACGAGAGTGCCATTCCCAACCTCCCCTTCTTGGGTTCAGATCGACCAATGAGCAGCAACTCAAGCGTCAAATCAAATCATCTCATAGACTCACGGGCCAAGAGTAGCAAATTCCCCAAAACTAACAAATTAAGAGGTATCAACTTGAGATGACTTCGCAATGATCTCACATCGATATTTCATTTTTATTAATAGAATCATTACAGACTGATGCAGATCTCAATTGAATTCCACGATCGACCAAAATATCTATCTACCTTTCTACATAAGAATATTGGAGCACATTCTCATTATTGCCATTATTCCTTGTAGACATAAAGGATTCACGTGGTAAGTGGGCCAAATTCCCTTATCTAAGTTGCATAAATTAAGTAAAAAGTAATTGAAATTCCCTCATCTAAGTTGCATAAATCAAGTAAAAATGGCTCTTTATCCCAAGTTGGCAATTTTTTTTTTACGATAAGCTAAATCAGGCATAAAGTTAGTTGCTTGAAGGCTGGTCTTGCCGTCTAGTACATCTCAGCTGCTTGTCTTTTCTTTTACTGTGTGTATTTTTTTAAAGGCCTAAAACATTGAATACATATATGTCATTAATAAAAATTGATTTTGCAATTTCTCACATTTACAACAAGGAATATACCATTGGAGCAAAAAGTATATACTCAAGAGCTGAGTGCAGGACGGACTATTTTAATCAACTACTTAAGAGATTAAAAAATTCACATTGCGATTCTATTATGGATCATGCTTGTAGTTTAGTTAAGCAGATTTGTGTAAAATGTACCATCTTGTGAAACCATCTAAAAGAAAATAATATCGAGTTATCAATATTTGTTGATGTGTTGGAATGTTGAGGATTTATAGAGAGATTGTTGAAACTTATTTTGAATTTAAATCCTTAATTTAGCCATTGAAGATGCTCTAAGGATAATGTATTTTTTTCAAATGTTAAGGATTGATTGGGGAATGAATTAATTACCGGTTTGCGAGCCGAATTGGAAATAAAATACACAATCCAATAAAATTAATCTCAAACTTCGTTAATAGATAGGCAGTCTTTGCTTAATCAAGTTTCTATGTGTGTAATCGAACAAGGATGATGCATAAAAATGGGAGACAACGTTGTCTTCCATCCAACGACAAAATAAATTCTATATGCTTGTAAAAATCGAAGAAAGTTATTTGATTAAAGTATAGTTTTCCATTCCTCGTCTCCTCAAAAAACCTTAATCATGCAAAGGTTTGGTCTTTCTTTCGAGAAGTAATGTATATTTAACCCTAAACCACATATGCATTTGTATCATAACGAAAATTCCAAATCCTTTTATCAAATGACTCAAACTCACGACCTAGTGTGACAACAAAAATGAGAATTCAACTTTTATGATCCAACCTTTTGTTCTTGCCCTTGAAAAAGAAAAGAAGAAGAAATTGGAATTATAACTTGATCGGTTGTTTTGGTTTTTTTTTTTTTAAATCCCTGTTCCTCACGTTCATGATATTCGAACTCTAGTCTCTTAACTGTCAGAAAAAGTAGTCTAGGTTACTCTTGGATCTCATTTGTTTTGGTTGATGCCAAGTGCATCTTTTTATTTATTAATTATGGGCGAAAAATGATACATAGGAACATTCTATGTTTCAAACATTAGGAAAAAATATATATAACTGTGAAAATGGAATATGAGACGAAGATAAGTGGCTTTGTTTCAATGGAAAGAATAATTATTTGGTCAGTATGGATTGATTATCAGTCAGTACTGATTATTAGTTCATTCACATACAAGTAAGTTTCATAATATGTGAGGAGCATCTTATTTGCGGGTTGACCAAAAAATTTTCACAATGAAAAATAAAAGAATTGGTGAAATTGTAGGTACTACTACACTGGATTAGTTTTTTAGTGGGAAGGCGTTGAAACTGGTTTCATAAGCAAGCTTCAGAAGTTGAAGAAAGATTAATTTATTTTTCGAATTAATTCAGTTAGTAGTAACCTATTAATTTTAAAAAGGCTTCTTTTCTTGGGAGCCTAATAGTCATGATATGGCCTCAAACTGAAGTCCTAGTTTTGACACCTATAAATTATTCAAATCAGAGATTAGAAAAATCTCGAGCCAAAATTTACTTAAAGGAGAAAATATTACGTTATAATCTTATGAGGAAGATCAATAATTAGGGATGGAGTTAGAATTTTGTTTCCATTGGGATTAGGATACTACCTTTTTTTTTCTTATTAGTAAGAACTAATTTGATTTTTCTTACTAAAATGCACATATGTTTTTTAAAAATAAAGTAAATAAATATATATTCTTAAAAAACTTTCACTGGTTCTAGCTCTATAGTAGCTCTACCCTTGCTATTGGTGGTGAAAAAATCATGCAGATATATATGATCATCACACAAAAAGGTCCATATCACTTTATAATAATTATATTATCAATTCACCATTATTAATTTATTTCATAACGTTATGAGAATCACGTTATCTTTATTCATCGAATATTCTATTGGATTCTGCAAGCTATATTTCTTAATTTTGAAAAACAAGCTTCTTGACCGTCGAAAAACTTTTAAATGATTGCTAAATAATGAAAACCGAGTTCTTTTGAGGCCTTATTTTGGGCCCAAAAATTATGATATCCAACGATTTACTGATTTTGTGGCAGTTACCAGGCCAGTTCTCCTAATGCCTTGTATGACATCTATGCAAATTTTCTTATACGGGCTCAATATTTAATGTTAAAGCCCAGGAACCACAATGGCTGTTAAACTGTTTTCATCATTTGGGCCTCGAGGAACACAACCAACTTTTCTCAAGGTCGACTGAAATTGCTCCTATCAATGTGGAAAAAAAAAAATAACAATGTAAAAGTGAAATAGCATGGTTTAAATCTTAATTGCACCAATTTTATCACCAAGGTTAGTCTACAAATATTTGACGGATACATGATGCCAATTTGCTTATGTCTATTACTTCAAACTACAAATCTTTTACGTATATAACGTCATAAGTTGTAATGACATATGGACGTACATAATGAGATGATTCTTAATTTTTGACATCATAAGTTCGTAATGACATATGCCCATACATAATGGGATAAATCTTAATTTTTGACAACATGAGTGACATCGTCTTATAATATAGTTGGCCTCACTAATGAGATAAGGTTTAATTTGACTTGAGTTTAATTTAAAGATAACATTGAAATAATAATATAACTTATAGAACCATAAAATAAGCATTATATATCAATGTCAATATCTTAATCCAGCATTTAAATTTAAGAAAATCCACAGTTATTAAATTCTTCGTATAATTTCTCTGAAACCTCATGCTAGCTAGTGGTATACTTTTCTGATAATATATTTTCACGGCCATAATCCGCTGCTCTTAAGATATTAAAAAGAGTAGGAGCATTTATTTATTTTCTAATCCATGAATTCGCTTATGGGATCAGGATAAGACTAAAAATTTATGAATCTTGGAATGACCTTTTTTTTGGTCAACATTGGAATGACCTTAAATCATGAGAATGTTGTACTAATACCATGCCAAGTTCCCACAAGCATGTGGAGAGTGGAGACAAACAAACAAAGTGTCATGACTACATGTCTTTTTTTATTTTTATTTATTTATAGATGATTTAAAGTTGTACAACACTCAAAATAATATCTCGTATATATAACAGAGTAATATTATTATTGGGCTAAATTCTTAGCGGCAACTACGTGTCTTTTCGAGAACTACGTTGTACCCTTTGTGCTTTTCACCTGTGGTGCACAGTCGATTGACAAGGCAAACAGAAGCCGAGTCCGTACAATGGTATCTACGGCATCGACTGCACAGTAACTCCATTAATTTTGATCATTTCAAAATTATGATTTTGTGTAAGTTTGGGATTGTGGATCCTAGAAGCGCATATTGCCTACATCCTATTCACAAAGTGATCGTTTTGAACCCTCTCCGTTCCTAACATGGATAGTAGGGCAGGTGAGAGATCCGACCAAATTCAGTTTCATAAACAATTGTCGTGGAGGGATGAATGAGATTATTACACAGTAAAAGAAGAGAGCTGCCTTTAGCCAACGATAATAACTCGACCACCAAAAAATGTCGATGAACCACATGGTCTTTGCTCTAATGATATGCTCATCACTATAAGTGTGAGAAGTTGTGAAATTAATTCTCATAAGTAATTTGATATGTGTTGTACGATTTAGATCTTTTTTAAATAATTAAAATAAATGTGGATGAACTCTCTAACTTCTTCACTATTACTCATCCTATTTAATTATTTTTATACAGTATACATGGAAATGTTTATTTCGACATTCGATCGATTACGTCCAATGAAGTGTTCTTAACAAGAAGTTAACCATGCTTGAAAAGATAAGGATTAAAAAACGCTTGGAAAAGTGATAGTATGCCTTTATTTTTTTAATGTCCACGCAAGATATATTTTGTACAAAGCTATGCTTGAAAAAGTGATCTTTATATATGCCCTTATGTTTGTAATGTCCACGATACATTGACAAAGCTATGATGCATGCTAAACTGTTTCAGAATTAATTTAATTTTCACTTTTTCCTTTACATGGAGAAAGCTCGAAATAGAGGTACTTTAGAATTTAACAGCTTTGAATTAACCAATTATTTAATAATTAACCAATAACAATGTCATGACATCCATGTCATGGCTAAAGCTAATTAGAAACATTCTAGCATTCGGTGGCCAGATTGAAATGCAGAAATAAACCCCACATGCATATAAAATCACGTTCTGTGATAGTCATTTTACATTTGGTTTCCCCTAATTATATGTTACACAAATTGATCAGTAAGATCGCTACGTTCTATTTGATCGACTCCATCAGTTTCTCTAGAACACATACCCTCCGTTGTACACATTAAGAGTATCTCCTTGGGAAGAACAAGTAGGTTGATTTTGAATAGCAGTCTTGCCACATTCACTTGCCTGTTGTTGTTCCACACGACTTGGTTGATCATCCAGGTTCCACAAACCTCCCCACAGCCCATCCACTGGAATGGTTTCTGACCACGAAGCTGCATCTTGATACATGACTGGTGGCGCCGGCATATAACACTGAAAGTCCATACTTGGATATCTGAATAGAATCTCTTGCTTGGCAGCTTGTTGTTCGTATATGTTTTGAGCATTTGTTACTTCTGATTGTGGTGAGATCACCTTGGGCGTGCCACCATTAATGTCTTCTTGTTGTTGCTGCTGCTGAAGAATATTTTTTCTCTTCTCCTGCTTTCCAGATGGCTTTCCCTTCTTCTTGAAGTGAGTCCTCCAGTAATTTTTGATTTCATTATCAGTTCTTCCAGGCAAGTATCGAGCTATCGTTGACCATCTACGTGATTAACAATCAAGAAAAATACATAAATATAGGATACCCAAAATATCATTAAACTATTCATGCAAATAATTTGAACAGTTTAACATAAATAAATCTCTTTTATAATGATGTTATAATAATCAGATATATATTTTTGCAAGGGTGAAATATATTGAGATCAGAGAGAGATGCATTACTTGTTACCCCACAAGGCATGAAGTTCTATAATGATGCCTTCTTCTTGAGGTGTTATACGTCCTCTTTTAAGTCCAGGTCTTAGGTAGTTGACCCACCTTAGCCTGCAACTCTTGCTACTCCTATTCAATCCTGAAATCAAACAAAGAAAAAACATCATGAATAACCTCAAAAACTACAAAAATATAGCATGCAAAAGATGGACCATAAAACTGTTGTTCAGACGTATTTACCTGAACACTTAGCCACAGAACTCCATCGACCCTCACCATGCAAGTTTACGTACTCCGTAAGCAACTTATCTTCCTCAGGCGTCCATGGCCCTTTCCTCCATCCTTGTTCAGAAGCACCCAAACCCATCATCACCTCCATCATTACACACTTCAACAACGACTATGTTTTTCTTTGCTAAGTACTTCGCCGACTATGTTTGTCTCCAATTCGTATGACAAAAATCACACGTTGCCTTACCTTATATATCCTCTCCTCAGTTTGTCATGTCAGTGTCCTTTTCGCACATTAAGCTGATCTCAAGAACACTAATTAGTGTAAAAAAATCGCATTCTGTGGTTCTTTATTACGAAATCGATCCTTCCTTCTTTTAGTACGTGCCAAGTGTTGCTACACTGCACTTTGCCTGATTCTTAGCCAATAACTACTAAACAAGTGTATATTTTCTAAATCTAGGCACCGTTCCACACAACACAAACGACATATATTCTTCTATTGTATTTCCGTGACTCAACAGCACAGTTACTTTAATATTTAATACAATCGAAGAATATAGCTTAAAAGATCGGGTAGAGTAATTAAATAATAATTTATTGTAGTTTAAAATTTTAATTTCAAATTTATGTTATTTAACACAAATATTATTTTGTTTTTAATTGATTAGAAATATGCGTTATAAGGTGTGGCTGTCTACATAATTTATTATTTTGAAAGAGAATATTCTGTAATTTTACATAATATGAGTTATTCGTAAAATAAAAATTTTTATAAAAAATATTTATCGTTTGAAGCATAATCCTAATCAAGCCGCAGAATTGTAAGTGGGTTGGTGGTATGTCCCCTGGAAAGCGGCTTGTGCTCCAATTATCATGTAACATATGTTGGCATACGTAATCCTAAGCTGCATGTATCAAGGGTAAACAACTTATAATGACGTTAATTTTTTTAATCAAAGAGAAGCTTCTGGGATACTAATTTCGGTAATGGGTAATTAAAAAATATAAAATGTGAGGAGCCATATGAGTCACCTAATGGACGCGTGGCTGTCTTGGTGTTTGGATAACATTTTCAAGAATGTGAAGGCATGTTTCTATTTGTTTGAAATCATTAATTAATTGACAAAATGCCATTTATAGGTAATGATGTGTATTATGCCACTAATTAATAACACAACAAGCTTTTTAAAAAGATGATGAAAGAATTCAAGATCTCGCAGAGGTACAAAGATCTTGTTAAGATCTAAGAGATGATTTGACTTGGTAGTGTTAAAAGTATAGAGACGAAAAGTTTGTGGTCTTCTCTTTTTTGTAGTTCAATTCCCCTTCAAACTAAGCTGGTTGGAAGGCATATTAATGTGGTGCTGAGCGAAGATTAGTGCTTTTATGATCTTTTGATCAGGCCTTCATCTTCAATCTTGGGCGGATTTATTTCGGAATCAAATGGGCCTGCAGCTCACATCGATTTCAAGAGTTGAATTATTACAAATTGAATTAGAGTTGTAGTTTTTAAAAATATATGTATTTTTAATATATTTTTAGACTAAAAAATTAATTCAATTCCCAATTGTCGAGGTCGAAATCTCGACGTTGAGGTTGGAAAACTACTCCTGCAGAGTTGGATTTCTGGGTCAGCTCTTTGACCTAGATTTTCTGGTCAGCTACCTGACCTACACAAGAAAAAGGAAGGAAAAGGCGGGGTGACGACCCGGATTTTCCCCTCCGGCATACGAATGATTAGTATGTCCTACCTGGCGAAGTAGCTGAGAGCATTTAATGAGCAGTTACCTCAGAAATGAAGGGGTTGAGTTCTATTTATACTAAATTAGGACCTGACAGCATTTAATGCGGTGTAACTTTATGTTCCATCAAGGCTTTATGTCCCATTAGAGCAGCTGGCACTGAGATCGGGATTTTCCTGGGTCGGGGTGAGGTCGGATCAACATCCAGGTTGGGTATTAACTGAATACACTGGCCTTGGCTCTGGTTGGCCAGTCTCAGCTCGATGCAGGTATCTTACCCCAGCTCGGGGTGGGCATCATACCTTAGCTTGGGGGTCCCCACCCCGTCAATCTACCCCTCCCAAATCGAGATCGAGAGGTTGAGATCTAGATTTGAGAGTTTTTCCCGAGTTGGAAGTGCCCGACCCCGGCAAAGTGGGGGTGGCCACGTCAGCGGTGCATGCCCTTCAGATGGCTGACACGTCACCTGCCAGTTATGACAAGATGCGACGTTTGGGATTCCCGAGGCGGTTACAGGAGTTGCCTATAAATAGGGCCTTGACATCCGAGATTCATTTCATACTTTGCTTACGAAATTTGGAGCTTTCAGGCTGGCAACCAGAGTGGTCGGACACTTTTAGCTCGGCAAATATCTTCTCGGGGTATTCAGCTCGGAATCCATTAGCTCGGAGCCAATTAGGTCGGAAGCAATTAGATCAGGTCATCTTCGACAACTAGTGCGGTAGGTACGTCCCGACTCCCTTTAGTTATTCCTGCACATATTTTAATTTGTTAACAAGATGGGGAAGTCGTAGTCGGAAGATTCCCAAGTGATGGAGGTGAGGTCCTATGGAGGGGATGAGAATCCGTCGAGCTCGGAATCGAACTCAGATGGAGGCCGCAGTGATAACAGCGAAGGTACATCTCAAGGATCAGCTCGGCAATTTGGGCTCAGGGAGAGTGATGATGATTGCCAAGTGATCGAGGTCAGGCAAGTGCAAGAAGAAGCCGAGGCGGACCAACACCACAAGTTGAAGGTTCCAAATCGGAATGAGTCTGCTTGCTATCCTCCACCCGATCACTTCACTATCTATGACCTCGCCTTCGATGTCATCCGGGTTCCACTTCCCGACTTCATCGCTGGCATTTTGAACTATTTTGAGCTTATCCCAGATCAGATGTCACCAAATGGTTGGGCCGTAATGGTGGCATTTTATGTATTCTTCCTTGAGAGGAAAATAGAGCCGACCCTACATCGGTTCAGGCAATTGTTTGTGTGCAAGCCCAACCCGAAGCAGCCAGGATGGTTTCATTTCGGAGCTCGGGCCGGCAATGCCATATTTAAAAGTGGCAATCCTCCAATAAGGGCTGACACAATGACTAATATTAGGTCGAGCCGGCTGTGAACCCGGGGTACAGGGTGGATTGGAATCCCTCCCTAAAGAAGAATATGAACAACGACCCCAAGCTTTCAGAAGCGGAACTCGCCGAGGTCGGGATATTGAGACCCTAGCCGGGTATGCAGATTGACATTGATAGCGTCCTCAGGTGGGACAAAATCTGGAAATCAAAGTTATTCGGGAGAGAACCCGACCTGAGGAAAGAGCACCCCCATCTACTTCCCGAGCCCGAAGAGAATGAGGATTCCTGCTTAAAAGATGGTCAGTTCGCAGGATCAATGCCCGACCTCCCCGTCTCCTTGTCTACCGTTGTTCTCTTCAGTTTGTACTTGGTTATTTCTCACCTCTCTTTCCTTCATTTTTGCAGATATGGCAGACATGAGGAAGCTTGCGTATGCCCAGATGAAGAGAAAGACCGAGGCTAGTGGTGAAGTCTCAGCTCGATCCGGGTTGGGCTCTGTCCCTCAAGGGCAGAGACAGCGGTCTAGTGGCCAAGTGCGAGAGGTCGGCGCCGAGGTCTCCTCTAAAGGGACATTGGGGTCTCCCCTGCCTAAAAGATCGAGCTCGGGGGTGGCGATCCTAGAGCGCTCAGCGTCCCGCCCTGAAAGTAAGAAACGGCCTAGGGCCGAATACTCCGGGAAAGGCAAGGCCATGGAGATGAGCCCTCCAAGCAAGGATTTTGTGGAAGTAGCTAAGGTCACCCGTGACCCCAAGCTGGCAATGGTCCTGGCGGAGCAGCTCTCGCTCAACCTGAGGACGGCCATAGTCACGGTGAGGCATCTTTGACCGTGTTAATATGGTTATGTTTTTCAGCTTGGTTGATCATTTTGTTATCTTTTGCGCAAGCCGAGTCTCACATCCTTTCGACACCCAACTTTCTTGCCAGGGTCTAGTCTCATTGTATCGAGCTCGAGCAGCGATACATCGACGCCCGAGCCGAGCTTGAGGCCCTGAAGGAGGAGGCCGCCCAGAGGCTCAAAGTGGACACAACGGAGATTGACCGGCTGGCAAAGGAGCTTGAGGCAGAGAAGTCCAAGCGTGAGGTCGGGGCCAAGGACGTCGAGCGATACAAGCTGGAGAGGCGTGAAGCCGAAATGAAGCTCCGGGAGTTGACAGCTCGGGTCGGCCTTCAAGAGGAGAAGGCGGTGGAAGAATTTAAGTCCAACCAAGCAGCCATAGATTGGTTGGTCACAGAAGGTGGGGTGATGGCTAGGTACGCCGAGTTGGAGTACTACTTTCGGGGTCAGGTTGCAGCTCGGGAGAGAGTGAATACCTTCTTTTCTGCCACCAAGAATGATTACATCGAAATCTTGAAGGCTCCTCTGCCGGAGTTCTAGGAGATTCCTGAGCTCCCGACTGACCTGACGTCCCAAGCTAAGGAAGTGATTGAATTTGTCCAGAAGAGCATGGATCAGATCGGGGATGAAGCCGATGCTACCACCTCTACCGCCGTTCCTAAATAAATTTTTTACTCACCCGGGTCAGGCTTTAGTAGATTCGCCCAGATCGGGCTCTTTGTAATTGTATTTTTTCACTTTTAATGAAATGGATGTTTTTGTTTTATTGCGTTTCATTCGAGTTTGTACATATGTGCATTTCCCTTCTCAAATTTTTCTTAAGTAAGTAGGGTCAGACTAATATAATGGACCTTTCAAACTTAATTTAAATGTAAGGAACCGAGATGGACGTGATTAATGAATTTTCATCCTAATCCGAGCTGGTTAATTGGACAACTATAATCGTTGCTGACCTGGACTCGTCAGTCTGATTTAAAATTGGTCAAACTAATGTTGACAGATGTTGAGCTCGAGTTTAGACCCAAACTAACATGCCGACCTGAAGCCGAATTATACCAAGTTAGATATTGATCCAAACTGGCAAATCTAATCAAATTATTATTGATTATACCCGAACTGGAACCTAATCCGAGCTGGTTTACTTGATCCTTAGCTCGTAATTAAGCGTGGCCACCGCGTTAATCCGAGTTGACAGTAGCTTAGTAGCTGAGGTGCTTGGGCCCGGGTCTGGCATTGCACTGGTTTACAAAATACATTGTATTGAATTTGCACATGTACTTAGGCTCGAGAGACGATCGCAAGTAACGTTTTGGCTTGGGGCCTTACAAAAGATTTCAGCTTAGTGGCTATTACAAAATATCCGGCTCGGGGCCTTTACGAGAGATTTTGGCTCGGGGCCGTTACATTGTATTTCGGCTCGGGGGCCATTACAAGAAATTTCAGCTCGGGGGCCTTAACAAAAGATTTTGGCTCGGGGACCGTCACATTGTATTTCGGCTCGGGGGCTGTTACAAGAAATTTCGGCTCGGGGGCCTTAACAAGAGATTTTAGCTCGGGGACCGTCACATTGTATTTCAGCTCGGGGGCCGTTACAAGAAATTTCAGCTCGGGGGACTTAGAGAAAATACCGCTTCAGGTGTTCTGAGTGTTAGGCATTCTTCAATAGTTTTTCGTACTTGTCGCGGAGGTAGAAGGTTCTGGGTCGGACTTCTTTCACGACTTCGTACGGTCACTCCCAGGTCGGGGAGAGCTTGTTACCCAAGCGTGGCAAAAAGATGGCCTTTCTGAGTATGAGGTCGCCAACCTTAATAGGCTTAGGCTTGACCTGCTTGGCGAAGGCTCTTTGCATGGCAGCTTTGCTGGCCAGCATCCTGATTTGAGCTTTAGCTCGGAGCTCTTCGGCGAGGTCGAGCTCTTCACGGATTAATGCTCTGTTTATTTATGGTTCATGGTTGAGGGTTCCATTGGTCGGAGACCCGATCTCCACTGGCAGCACCGCCTGAGTACCGAAGGTTAGCTCGAAGGGCGATTCTCCTATTGCTGAGTTGGTGGTGGTCCGTTAAGCCTACAACACCTCGGGAAGAATCGATGCCCACTAGCCCTCTGCTTCCTCCTGCTTGGTTTCCAGGCCCTGTAAAATGATTTGGTTAGTCATTTCAACTTGGCTATTACTTTGAGGGTGAGCAATAGATGAGAATTGGAGGTCGATCCCAATCTCAGCACATTTGCCTTGAAAATATGCACTGTCGAATTGTTTGCCGTGGTCAGTAATGATGACCTTTGGCACCCTAAATCGGCAAATGATATTTATTCATACGAAATCCCAAGCTGCCTTTTTTGTTATTCTAACAACACCTTCATCCTCAGGCCATTTGGTGAAGTAGTCTACAGCTATGAAGGTGTACTTCTTTTGGCCAACACTGGTTGGCAATGGGCCGATAATATCTAGACCCCACTGATAGAATGGCCACTGGCTTATCACCACCGTGAGGTCTACCGCTGGCTTCCTCTGTATATCGGTGAACCTTTGCAAGTGTTACACTTTTTTACATACTCTTTGGCATCTTTTTCTAAGGTTGGCCAAAAATAGTCTTGCTCAATGCCTTCCGAGCCAGAGCCTTACCTCCCAAGTAGTTTCCACATACCCCTTCATGGATCTCCTGGAGTACATAGTTTCCCTCCTCGGGCCCAATACACTTTAAGAGAGGTCAAGTGTAGGCTCTCTTGTAGAGTTGCCCGGCGATTATGACAAACCTTGAGGCTTGTTTCATGAGTTTCCGAGTTGATTTTTCATCCTCCAGGGTCATACCCCCCTCCAAGTAGTCCACGATTAGTTTGGTCCAATCTGGGCTTAAATTGAGCTTGGCTACGGCTTGCATCCCCAATTGGATGTTTGGTTCGGACACTTCTTCCACATGGACCAGTGCAGGTTGGCTCTCGCCCAAGGCCAACCAGGACAGGGCGTCAGCCTTCATATTCTCCTTCCTCGGAATTTGCTGTATCGTGAACCTTTTGAGCCTCGAGGTCAAATCCTTAACTCTATTGAAGTAGGCCAGCATAGCATTGTCTTTGGCTTCGAACTCTCCCGATATCTTACTAGAAACCAATTGAGAGTCGGTGCTTAGGTCGACTGCTTGCGCCCCGAGCTGAGCTGCAATTTTCAGCCCTGTGATCACTGCTTCGTACTCAACTTCATTGTTGGATACCGGAAAGGCGAATTTGAAGGAGTATTGGTGCTCATACAGGTCGGGTCAAGGATGACCACTCCGGCTCCGCTTCCAGACTTCCCTGATGCCCCATCCACATGGACCTTCCACACATCCTCCGGGTCATATTCGGCTCGGCCAGTACATTCCACCACAAAGTCTGCGATGGCTTGGATTTTGATGGCTGTTCTGGGTTGGTAGGTGATGTCAAATTGCTCAGTTCAACTGCCCATTTCAGCAACCTACCCGACGCCTCTGGCTTGTGCATGATGGACTTGAGTGGGGCATCCATCACAACCTTGATTGGATGAGCATCAAAGTATGACTTCAGCTTTCTTGCCACCGTGATGAGCACGATGGCGAGTTTTCCAAGGAGGAATACCTCACCTCGGCCCCTTGCAAGGTTTTGCTGACATAATAGACCGACTTCTGCTCCTTCCCTTCTTTGCGCAGTAGTGCTACAGCCACTGCTGTCCGTGAACATGCCAAGTATAGTACCAGCTCCTCCCCCACCTCAGGTCGGGATAGTAGGGGTGGCGAAGCTAGATACCTTTTCAGCTCCTGGAAGGCATCTTGGCATTCCGCAGTCCATTCGAAATTCTTAGAATTCCTCAATATTTTGAACAAAGGAGCATACTTGTATGCCGACCTGGACATGAATCTGCTTAGCGCCGCGACCTTACCCACGAGTACTTGGACGTCTTTCACACAGGCCGGCGGCGCCAGGTCAAGTATCGCTTGAACCTTCTCCGGGTTGGCTTCTATTCCACGGGCTGTGACCATGAAGCCCAAAAACTTTCCTCCCTTGACGCCGAATGCGCACTTTTTCAGGTTCAATTTTATCCCAAAGTGCTCCATTACGGTGAAGGTTTCAGCCAGGTCTGCTACATGATCTTCCGTCTTTCTGCTCTTGACCAACATGTCATCTACATAGACCTTCATATTTCGGCCAATCTGATTTCTGAAAACCTTGTTCACCATCCGAGTGTAGGTAGCTCCAGCATTCTTGAGGCTAAAAAGCATGATGTCATAGTAGTAGAGACCTTTATCGGTGGTGAAAACAGTATTTTCTTTATCTCCGGGAGCCATCTTGATCTAGTTATAACCTTTGAAGGCATCCATGAAAGAGAGTAGCTCGAATCTGGATGTGGTATCCACCATCTAATCAATCCGAGGTAGGGGAAAGCCGTCCTTAGGTCAGGCTTTATTGAGGTCAGAAAAATCAATACACAATCTCCATCCACTTGAGGACTTGGTCACCAGCACCACGTTGGATAACCAGGTTGGGTATTGGATTTCCTTTATGTGGCCAGCGTCTACCAATTTGTCCATCTCTTCTACTACGATTTGTTGCTTATCATAATGGAAGTGTCTGCAATTCTGCTTTACCGGATAGTGATTTGGGTCGGCATTCAGGTGATGCTCAATCACTTCCGGGTCAATACCTGTTATGTCAGAGGCAGACTATGCAAATATGTGTTCATTTTTTAGGAAAAATTGGCTTATACCTTTCTTAAGGTCGGCAGAGAGTTCACTCCCGATTTTTGCTCTTTTCATCTCGTCGGAGAGCTCCACCTCTTGAAAGTCTTCAGCTGGGCTTCCTCTCTTAGCATCCCTCTTCTCATCAGGCAAATGTGGTCCCCAGCCAACCTGATATTTGGGTCAGAGGGAGTTTTCATAACATTCCCGAGCTGAGAGCTGGGCTCTGCGAATGGTGGCCGTGCCGGCCGGGGTCGGGAATTTCAAGGCCTGGTAGTAAGTTGAAGGGATGGCCCTGAAATGGTGGAGTGTCACCCGACCTAAGATCCCATTGTAATTGGAGTTGTAATCCATCACAATGAAGTTGGCTTGCATCGAAACCCGCTTGTCTCTATCTTCCAGCTTCAGCGGGAGGTTGATGACCCCTTCGGATCGGTGGGCTTGCCCGGTGAAACCAGCTAAAGTGCCCCTCAATGGCCTAAGTTGACTCCTGTCCAATCCCATCTGCTCAAAAGCGCTGAGGAATAAGACTTCTACTGAGCTCCCAATGTCCACCATCAACCTCTTCATGGTGAAGTTGGCTATTTTAGCGCTGATCACTAGTGGGTCGTCATGGGGTAATATCACACCCTCCAAGTCTTCTGAGGAGAAAGTGAGCTCCTCCCTCTCCGGAATCGGACCCCGCACTGGCCCATACTCCCTTCCAACTCGAACATTACCCTTCCTGCCAGCTGAAGTCTCTCCACCCGACGCCAATCCCTCTGCAATGATCTCAATCACAGCCAAACGTCCGCCCCCAACCTACTACCTGGGTGGACTTCTCTCCCTATATCTCTGATCGTGATTCCGGGTCGACTGTTGATCTACGTACCTCCGAAGGTGACCTCGGGCTATCAGTGCTTCAATCTCCTGTTTCAAGTCTTTACACTCCTAGGTGGTATGGCCATAGTCCGTATGGTAGCGGCAATACTTGGTCCTATTGCGCTTCTCAGGTCGGCCTTTCAGCCTTGGGGATGGAGGCAGGTGGTTCTGGTGTTGGATCTCCATCAGGATCTGCTCCTTCGTGGTGTTAAGGGGAGTGAACATAGTGAACCGGGGGTTCTGTTAAAGCTGCTTGCCTCGGTCATTTTGGATCTTACTCCCAGGTTGGGCTTGGAAGGTCTTTTCCTTCTTGCCGGCTTCCTTCTCCTTGCCATCATCCCTCTTCGCCTGATGAATTTCTTCCCAGTATATGTACAATTTTGCTCATACCATTAGATCGACTACGGTATCCACAGGGTCGATGGCCAAGGAAGATGTAAGGGGGCTCGACCTGAGTCCACTTTGATAGGCCATTAATGCCATGGAGTCCTCCAGGTTGGGTATTCTGAGGGACTCCTCGTTGAATCAGGCCGTATAAGCCCTTAGACTTTCTCTTCTATGCTGCTTCATTGATAGCAATGATGAAGCGTGGTGGGTTGCACGTCGGCTTCTCGCGAAGCGGGACATGAAAGTCTCAGCCAGCTGGTGAAACTTGCGATTGAGCCGGGACATAGTTTTTGGAACCAGTCCAAGGCATTGCCAACCAGGGTGGTCGGGAATGTCTTCGTCTTCATCAGGTCGGTCATATCATGTAGAGTCATATGGTGATCAAAGTTGAGCAGGTGACTGGCTGGGTCTCCGTCCCCGTTGTAGACGACCAGGTTGGGCATTTGGTTGCTGGTGGGCAATGGCGTCACTAGTACCTCGGGTGAGAGTGGGCTTACGCCGAGCTGGTTAATGACCTTGGCTATGGCAGCCGCGGTCTTGGCCTGCTCGGGGTCGGCATGGGCCGCCCTTTTGCCTCTCACCTCCATGGGTCTCGCCACCGGCTCCAGGAAGCCTTATCCTTCTTGAGCTCAGGTTCACCCCGAGGCTGGAATGCGGAACTGTAGACGTGCGGGCCGCAGCGTAGCTGCTTGCGGAACTGGGTGTTCCGCTGCTAGCCAGGCTACCTGCTCCTTTAATTCCTCAAACATTCCGAGCATCATCCTCATCTCTAGTGATAGGCTGGAGTTGGGGTCTCCATTTGTAGAAGGGTTAGTTTATGAGGCTAAGTGTATACGTTGGCTTGCTCCAACGTCAGTTTGGGTTGGGTCTTGGCTAGGCACTTGTGTGGTTTTGAGGTCCCCATTCGGGTTGGGCGAGTCCTCTATCGGTACGCTGTGACTTCTCGTTTGTACCATGATAATTTCTCAATGAGTGGTAAGAAGAGTAATAGAAAGAACTCGTTCCCACAGACGGCACCAAACTATCGAGGTCGGAATCTCAACGTTGAGGTTGGGAAGCTACTCCTGCTGAGCTGGATTTCTGGGTCGGCTCCTTGACCTAGATTTTCGGGTCGGCTACCTGACCTGCACAAGGAAAAGGAAGGAAAAGGCGGGGTGACGACCCAGATTTTTTCTTCGGGCGTGCGAATGATTAGTATGTCCGAGTTGGCGAAATAGTTGAGAGTATTTAATGAGCAGTTACCTCAGAAATGAAGGGGTGGAGCTCTATTTATACTAAATTCGGACCTGACAGTATTTAATGCGGTGCAGTTTTATGTCCTATCAAGACTTTATGTCCTATCAGAGCAGCTGGCACTGAGATCGGAGTTTTCAAATGGTTGGGGTAAGGTCGGATCAGCATCCAGGTTAAGCATTAACTGAATATGTTGGCCTTGGCCCAAGTTGGCAGGCTTTAGCTTGATACGGGTATCTTATCTGAACTCGGAGTGAGAATCATACTTTAGCTCAAGAATCCCCCTGTCACAAATAAATAAAAAAATATTATCTATAAATAAATGATTGATCAATTGTGTGTTTTTGTCCCATTAAGTAAAACTTTGAATCTGCCCTGGTTTCAATCTAAGGACAAAATCATTTGTTTCTAATCCTCCAATCTTTTAAGTGCAGATAGTCATCGTATACCTAGAAAGCCTAGTTTCTCTCAGAAACTCAATGACCATACACGTGTATAATAATTATTAGGGTTAAGGATCCTAACAACTAAGCTTGTAATCACCTGATTGTTTTACATCTTTAAACGTCATGGAAAGCGTTAGTGCAAAAGTGCTTCTAGAAGTGTGCGGTTGTGTAATTATCGGCTGCTGAGATTGGCTATGCCTAAAGAGATTATATGCCCCTATTCGATGTCTTCGATGCAAGAGATATCACGATTGCAATTTTGTTTAGATCACTATCAACTAACGGCCCACTTTGATGTTACATAAACCCAGGTGCATGAACATCCCTTTGGATTTTTAAATTATTTTTCTTTTATCACTCAATTATTATTTTTTAGTTAGTACATCTAATTGATATGTTAATTAAATAAATTTATTTTATTTCTTTCTCTCTTCCTTTATTTTTTTTATTATATTTCTCTCTTTTCATTTATTAATTTTTCTCTCTCTTTATTTTTCCTTTTTTCTCTCGCTTAATTTAAATTTTCTATCTTCTCTTTCTTTCTGTTTTGTTTAATGGTACTTACTTTTTCCTTTCTACCGTTCCTTGCATATTTCCCCAAATTTCTTTTCTTCTTTTTGACGAAATGATAATTTCCCAAAATGAAAGAAGTTGTTGATATATTCACTTTTCGTTTACAAAAAGAGTACACATTTGACCGTATGCAATGCTTCTACTATTTAGAGCAATAAATTATTAAACCCCATAATATTCTAAACCATAAATTGTCTTAGATGCTATTAAATATATAAAGAAGTTCTGAATTGCATATTAGATATTGTTATTTCACTTTGCATATTAATGTAAGCATCAATTCATATAAGTTACTCACTTCAATTCCAAAAGTGAAGTTAACGGAATAAGGGAGAAATATGTCCTTTATAAATGGACTAAATATCGAATTTTTATTTATTAATTTTAGATTCGTAAATACATGAAATGGCTTATTTAGAACAAATTAATTATATAATTTAGAATTTGAAACAAATATATATTTATAATGTGGGTGCCCCAAGACAAGAAAACAAAATCCTAAAATCCCTCCAAAGCCCTAAACTCCATTACATAGAAGATCCACACCCACACAATCCCAAAAGAAAAAAAAAAGGAAAAAGAAGGCAAAAAAGGAATCCACACCCACACAATCCCAAAAGAAAAAAAAAAGGAAAAAGAAGGCAAAAAAGGAAATGGATCACATAGCAGTAGCAGAAGATCAGGCCATTATAACTGAAAGATTGAGGCAAACACTCAATGAAGTTAACAAAAATGTCTTCGATCTCTGCAAGAGATATCACGATTGCAATGTTGTTTAGATCACTATCAACTAACGGCCCACATTGATGTTACATAAACCCAGGTGCATGAACATCCCTTAGGATTTTTAGATAATGCTTGCAACGATTTAAAAGAATTACTAATCTATTTCAGGACTGTCAAACTCCTTCTATCCTTATTCAGGAGACAACGCAACTTTGTAGGAACAACTTCAATTGTGAAACTCCCAATTGTGTGACTAAGTCCATAATTTGTTAATTAACCTGCACATTGATTAACTTATCGATCTGTATGCCATAGTTGAAACCCGGATTCCCTTGCAAGATCTTCTTGCAAAACAATGGACCTATAAACAAGTCTGTTGAAAACAACTAAGAAGGCAAAAAATGTTTTGTTTTCTGCGACTTACATAAATGTGGCTGGAAAATGGGAAATAAAGATACAAAAGTCGTTCAAGTCATGTTCACAAAATACTAAAACAATAAAACAATTTGCTAAATCAAAGTCTTTATTTTTCATCTATTTTGAGAACCAAAGTTGTATCTAAAAACTAAACCAACATAATACCCAACATTCTTAAATCTTTCATTAATTTGATATAATAAAAACTTCCTTTTGAGAGGAGCTTTCTGATCAAAACACCAAGGAACAAAGTGGTGAGCAGTGAAAAGAGGATCTATCCAATGAAAAACTGGTAAAGAATCGATGGTAATCTTCTTGATTGATCAAGAAAAAAAAAAAAAAAAAAGAACCTTTTAAAGAGGATTCTCACTTATCAATTTGTTAAAGCTTGCCTAAAACCCTAATTAATCTTTTTTATATAGGTTTTATGTTTTCAAGACTCCTAACAAGAAAATATCTTGATAAAATTAAAATATAAAATCTCTCATATTGTGAAAATGTTTTAAAAATAGCAATATATATTAAGGTTTAAAAAATATCAATATATATTTAACATCCTAATAATTAATTAATAAAATATAAAATCTCTCATATTGTGAAAAGGTTTTAAAAACATCAATAGAAATGATATGAGCTTTTGGCGCGCGCACACACACTAGAAAATTTTCTTGCCAAGGGGATATAATTGATTTTCTGATGCTTCTCAGACTCCAGTGATGTAGAATCAACTCTTTTTTTTTCATACATTTCACGAAAGGCAATTCGAATTATTCGAATTTCTAGAATGTTTTCTTAAAATCACATAGTGATTACGGCTCTGTTTGACTTAACTATAAAATTTTAAATTTTGAGTTGTAGAGCTTTTGTTAAAAGTGTAATTAAACAAAAGTTGTTGATTGTTTGATCTGTGTTAGACAACATTAAGCTTTTAAAAATTTTGACGGTAATATCGAACTTTAAAAAATATGAAAGGATATATTTGAGGAAAAAAAAAAAAAAAACTTCCCGAATTGTGAAAAATAGTTTTGCAAAATCCTTTCTTGAAAAGCTCTAATTTGGAGCTTATCATTTTTTTTAGCTTCATCTTTTACCTAAAAATACTTTAAAAAATGGGTCAAACAAGAGTTCAACTTTTAAACTCATAGAAAATATTTTGAGTGTATAGAAGTTAGCCCAAACAGACCTTACGTTTGATTCTTCTAATGGTTTTGTGGTCCCCTTCTAGTGATCTTTTACCCCCATTTAATCAATTGTAGATTCCTGACGACCACATTAATTAGTTTAAAATTATGCTCGCTTAATGCATCATTAAGTGAAGAACTTAGACATATATCGCCTTTGTCTTATCGTGGTTCCAGAAAATTACGTACTAAGTAAGTGGTGACTTCTGAGAATTCGAAAAAATCAATTGAATTTGCTGCTTCATATATATTATCAAAAGGGCATCCATAAAAAGGACTTTCTAATCTGTGTTATGTAATGTGGCTAAATAATACTACTATACCTAAGAAAATATATAAGGATCACATATATGTGAGAGATCAATCACTTTCTCATCTGCTTTGATTTTTGTCCATATAGTGGCATAATTTGTATGAACTGATTATGATGTTAAAAAGTTAACGTACATTTTAATTAAACTACACGGACTAATATTTGGCGAATTACTAAAATAATCTTTGCCCTAAGACTATCCAAGGCAAGCTTTAAATTGCACAAACTCGAGATCTTGTTCGTCGCCCCATATTTGTAGACAGAAACTAATACCGTCGGCCTATAGTGGGTGAAAGCAAGCTTCAAGCATGTTGTTGACCCAAGTACGGTCATATAATGTGGATTTTGTTATATTATATTTACGTTGAATATGTAGATAATCTAGGTTATTTGGTACAACGGAGTATGGGCAAAAACATAGCACCTGCTCTTTTTTTTTTGGTCAGCACCTGCTCTTTTGACTTGGTTGAAGTTGCAGAAGTTGAAATTTTCCATAGTTAATTTGATATTTTATATGTCAATTTCGGATGCAACTCATAGGGGAGGAAAATTTCTACCTCTTATTATATATAGTGTGTGCTTCGAGGGCATGTATGCAAGAAGGAAGTTTGAGCTAGAGGCATGTGGCTAAAATATTGTCTCCCTCTAGGGGCCTTAAACTGAATATTGACCGAAGTACTAGGGAAAACTCAGGGCCTGTAGGAGCAGGGGATATTATTCGTGATGGACTTGGACAGTGGGTTGTGGGGTTCGCTGTCAATCTCGGGACTTCTACTAGTATTCGAGCTGAACTATATGCTCTTTGGGAGGGTTTGAACTTGGCAGAGGCATGCCATTTTGAAGAGCTTATTATTGAAACGGACTCTACTTTAGTCATTAACATGATCAATGACAATTTGCTGAATTCTAGTCCGTTGCGTTCTATGGTTGAAGATTGCAAGCGTATTCTTTCACGCCATGAGGGTTTCAAGCTTGCTCATATTTTTAGAGAGGCTAACAAGTGCACTGATTTTATAGCTCGTTTTGGGAGGGTGCAACCGCTGGGCGCATCTCGGATTGACATTCCCCCTAAACCATTGCGAATTCTTGTGGAGAAAGATAAGAGGGGGGAATCTTCCTCTATAAATATAATCATCTAGTTTGCTCTCGCCTCCCGCAGAACAAAATATATATATATATATATATATATATATATATTGTCTCCTTTATATGATTTGGCAACTCCTAGTCGCAAATATATTATCCATACTATTTTATAAAGATAATCGATGAATTTTATTTTGACCATTATTTTATATTCGAAATAGTGCAAAGAGAAGGTGTTATTCTAGGTTGTTTAAAAATAGTGGCATTGAGTTTCTCGACACTATGATTTAAGTGTTACGAAACATGAGAAAGAACAAGATATGAAAGAAATAAAATAAGGAAAACCAATAGTAGTTGTAATAATTGAAATGGTCAATCGATCGAGTTCTGCTTGTGGTACGAATTAGGTTTACTATTTCATTTTGTCAAGAATTGACAAGTAGGGCACAATGGGAAGTCCAAATCTCAAATAAAAGAAGTAGCTCATCTTATGTTCCTTCTAATTCTCTTTGGAAAATGATTTAGAAAATGAAGGTGCAACCCAAGATCAAAAACTTTATTTGGAAAGCTTGTAAGAATGGGATTGCAACTGAGGAGAATAAATTTATAAGGCAGTGCGCCTCTCAACCAACTTGCATGTTATGTGGCCTTCATACTGAAACAGTCGAACACCTCTTTTTGCTTTGCCCTTGGACTGAAGCAGTGTGGTTTGCTTCCCCTCTCCAGTGCTCTCCCTCCTCTTCAATTGTCACTTGATTTGATGACTTGTTTATCAATACTGTGCATCAATGCAGAGCTGCCGGGTACTTGATAGGTAAATCAAAGTCTATCATTGCAATCTTTTGCTGGCAAATCTAGAAAGATCGAAACAGTATCCTATTTGAAGGAGTCCCTATTTCCCCATAAAAAACTATTATACAAGCTAATGTCAGCCTCTCTGAATTCAAAGAAGTCAACACTCTAATTGATCTCACTGAAAACTCCCAGCAATTTCAGCCTGCCTCTTCTTCAACCAGATGGATTCCTCATCCCCATGGCACTCTGAAGATTAACTGTGATGCAACTTTTTCCTCTAATGGGAGAGCAACTATGCTTGTTATAATATGCAGGAACCATGAAGGCTCTTTTATTATTGGAAATATCTGGAATCTCACAACAAGTTCCACTTCACGTGCTGAAGCCATTGCTGTCAGAAATGCTTGCATCCTCACCAAGTTGTACAGCTCTTTTCCGATCACCATTGAGACTAACTCTGAAGTCGTCTTCAAGGCATTCACCAACAGGACTTATGCTGTTGATAGACAAGTTTTACCTATAATGAAATACTCTCTCAACCTAATTACAGATTATTCATCAATCAACTTCAGCCTTGTTTGTAGAAATAGTATTGGTCCTGCTGATTGGCTCGCAAAATATAGTCTTAGAGGACAATTACTTACCTTTTGCTTTTTGTAACCTTCTTAAGAAGGACTTGGAGCCTTTAGGGATTGGTTAATCCCTCTGTATCTTTCTGGTTTATTTAATATCATATCCTTTGACCCAAAAAAAAAGAGCAGAAAATTAAGAAACAAAAAAGGAAATTTTAGGATAAAGGTTTTGTATTGATATGTCTGCAGTGAAGTTAGATAACCCTAATCAAATCTAGAACATCTATCAAGCTAATTTGAACTGATTCGAAGGTACTTCATTCTTGAGAAATCTTTTGCGTTGGAACTACAGGTGTTAAATCTCAAAATACATAATTGAAAGGTATTTCATTCTAAGCTAACCAAAAACGATGACAACAAAAGCCAAGGACTAGGTAGCTAGTGACAATAGACCAAGGGGAGAAAAGGAAGGATCGAAGCAAAATAATTAAAGCCACAGACAAAATAACTTTGTTCCGCCTGATAGCTTTCATCAGATTATGACAGAGCAGAAAAATTACAAACACTAGCAAAGCCAATATATTGTCAGGTCTTTCAAATATGGTAGCTAAATTTTCATTGTAATTCCCTCTCTATTGGCATTTTACCTGGCGGCTGTCTGCACAAAACGTCAGGTGCAAAAGCTATGCAACAAAACTTTCAATTTCATCCATATGTCTGTCAACAAAGTGCTAATTGGATTTACTAAATGTAGATATATATTGATAAATCACAAATTCAAACATTAACACACAATTTCTTGTATTATACCACCCGACACCAATTAATTTTCGAATAAAACCTAATATTTCTGTTAAGAAATGTAGGCATATAATACATCATTCGCCATATTGAATATAATTTCCGTGCAACCAATGAAACTCTGAGAATGGGGGAAAAGGAGTAATTGAATTCCTCCTAGTATCCATTTTGGCTAATTATGAACACACAGAGTCCTCCAATGAAGTTAGAAGGCATAAAACAATGTGTCGCAACCTTCTTGTTTGCTTGCACTACCAACATGTTAAGATAATATTTAGCGATTGTGACTAGGAAGAATCGGGAGAGGTCAATTACATTAAATAGCTATTACAACATATCTTCTTTGTACTATATGGTTGGACATGTTACATTCGTCCAAGAGCTAAAATTCCGTAAGCCCACCTACTCCTCTTACTAATTTGGACATGGTGCCTTCATAACTAAACATCCCCAGTACTTGGCCGAAAAAATATTGAATCTTAATTGCCTTAATGAGCTCTTCATCTCGACCACCAAAGGCAGACGTAAATTTGTCCCTGACATTGTCGTCTCCTCCTCTTGTTGAAGCCATAAAACCCGAGGAAAGAGGTATCAAATTAATTCAACTCCTTTTAACATGTGTAAACCATGCATCTTCTAGTAACGTCCATCGGGCCGATGCCTGCCTACAACAAATTTCACAGCTTGCCTCCGTCACCGGAGACTCCATGCAACGGCTTGCTGCCTGGTTCGCCTCTGCCCTCGCCGTCCGGCTGGTCAAGCGTTGGCCTGGCCTTCACAAGGGCCTGAATCACAATGGGCCCTCAGGTGGCGATCTTGACCGGGCCCGGTCCATCTTCAGTAAAAGCTTTCCATATATGGGCTTTGCGTACTCCGTCATCAACCAAACCTTGACCAAGATCATGTCCGGAGAACCAATTATCCACATTGTTGATTTGGGCTCAGGTGACCCACAACTATGGATTTCATTTCTACGAAGCTTTGCCAATTCAATTGAAAAACCTTCCCATTTGAAGATCACTTTTATCCACAATAACAAGATCGTACTAGACAATTTAGAGGCTAAGCTTGTGAAAGAGGCTGAAAGCTTGGGATTACCATTTCAATTCAACCCCATAAATGTTGTTCTTCGAAAGCTTACCTTAGACATGCTCAAGGTAAATCCAGGTGAAGCATTAGCAATAACGTCAGTGTTGAATCTTCATACTTTGTTGGCAGAGGATGATCGCATTGATACACATTTTGGTTCTAACAAGAATAATGGGATCAAAGATTGTAAACAATTGACAGAATTTTTAAATTTGGTACGGTCAATATCACCAAAAGTAGTCTTACTAGTTGAGCAAGAATCCGATCACAATTCAAATCGATTAGTGGATCGATTTGTTGAGGGGCTGCATTATTATAGCGCATTGTTTGATTCAATTGATGCCACTTTTCGAAAAAATTCATGTGAAGAACGATGTGTATTAGAGCAAATGTTTGGGAAAGAAATTGAAAATGTTGTGGCATGTGAAGGGCTAGAAAGGGAGGAGAGGCACGAAAGGTTTGCAAAATGGGCAACGAGGCTTGGTCAGGCAGGGTTCAGACCAGTGCGATTATGGTACGACATCATGGAAGAGGCAAAAAGATTAGTAGATAGTTATGGAATAAATGGTTACAAGATGATCAACCAGAAGGGAAGTTTGATGATATGTTGGCATGATCGTCCAATTTATGCAGTGTCGGCATGGACTTGTTTTAACTAAATTTGTTCGACCTTCGTTGAATTTTCTAGGCGTGGTACTAAGATTTCTTTCTTCTTTTTTTTTTGACAATTAGTATTAAGAGTAGCTCGAATAAATAATGTTGATCTTGGTGTATACTCGAATCCAAGCATTAAGCAAGAGGCCTTTTAATGCTTTCTTGTTTTCTTTTTTATGATCTCAAAACTCTCTTGAATTTCTAATTATGAGGTCTATTAACATTGATCTCATAGAAATTAGATTCCTAATTAATCAAAATTCGAAATGTGAATAATCTCTAACACGCTCCACCTCTAGAGTATCGTTTGAAGTTACATTTAAGTGCTTTTGTCTCCTGGATTCCTTAAGGCAATGATTGATATGTGTGAATGAGTTAGGAATGAAATGACATTCCCAATTTTATTTTAATTCTCAAGAGAATCTCATTCCCACATACTGTATATGAGAATAGTCATTCTAGACCAAATACATGAGAATAACTCATTCTCATGTGTTTGGGAATAACATTGACTACTATACCCTTAATAATTATTATAAAAATAAAAATAATAATTATTATTAATATTATAATGAAAATAAAAATAAAAATAATAATTATTAAAAATATAATAATATTATTATAAAAATTATAATAATTAAAATAAAAAATAATAAAAAAATGATAATAATAATAATAAAAAATAAAATAATAGAATAATAATAAAAATAAAAATAAAAAATTAATAATAATGATTAAAATAATAATAAAAAATACACATAATAATAATAAAGTAAAATAATAATGATAAAAATATAAACGAATAATACCAATTTAATAATGATAATAATACTAATAATAATAATTGTTGTAGTTATTATTATTGTTATTATTATTTTAATTTTAATTTTAATTTTGTTATTAATAATAATAATTATTATTATTATTATTATTTATTGTTGTTGTTGTTGTTATTATTATTATTTATTATTTATTACTTTTATTTTGTTATTATTATTATTGTTTGTTTGTTGTTGTTGTTATTATTATTATTATTATTATTTATGTTTATATTGTTTACGGTTATATTTATATTTATATTTATTTTTAATACTATAATAATAAAATGACAATTCTGCCATATTATACAAATCATTAACATTACTATTTTCATTTTCTAGAGCATACCAAACATGTCATTCTCATTCTCAAGTTCATTCCATTCCCAATTTCATTTCATTTCTTGACTCTTTTCATTCCTGTCCAAATACTGTATAGTATTTTATGCATAACTTATTCAAATTAAGTACTAATTTAAGAGATCTTTTAGCATTATAATTATAATACAGTATAGTATTTTATGCATAACTTATTCAAATTAAGTACTAATTTAAGAGTCTCCATCTGTATTATTATTCATTCGTATTTCTTTCCACATTTTCAATTAATCTATCTAATATTTCTTCGATGGAAATATTATATGCAAGGGTAATTAGTAACAAATGCCTTTTACTTTATATTTAATGGATTAAATTATAATAACTTGTTTCAAATTAATTAATTTAAATCCAAAAAACTGAGAAGTTCATCTTGAATCTATTTTTAAATTGAAAATTTACTAAATTCGAGTTTGATCTTCGTTCCAAAAAATATTATTAGACACACAAAACTCTGAAATAAAGTAAAAATCAAACCAGAAAATGTAAATAAATATATTCCGATTATACTGGAAAACTTAAAAATTGTGGATAGGGTTTAACAAAAATTATCTGAGATTCAAAAACATTAACATGAATATTACTAAGTACATATAAAATAACCCCATTTTTTATTTTTTTATTTTTCATGCACTTGCTCCTTTCACAAGCTCTTTTAAAATCAAACACTAGCAAAACCCTCCTACGCCGCCTCGGCCACCACCGCCACCACCTCCGCCGCAGCTGCCGCCAAGTGGGAAAGCCAAAGCAAGAATTGGAAATACCCATTAAACTAGAACGCTGTAACATGGGCGGGGATGAGAAAACAGGGGATGAAGAGCAGCTGCAGCTTAAGGGAGACAGCAGCAAAACGGCGTCGTTTGATATTAACGACTATACCATTATCAAAGAAGGAGAGGCTGAGATTTTAATGCACCCCAAAAATGAAGTCTTTTACAATAAAACACAGGTCTTGCAAATTCTTTATATACATACTGTTTTTTCCATTGTTTTTTGCTATAAAAAATTTAATCTTTTTCCAATTTCTTTTGATTTTTGCTGAAAGAATATGTTGTTCTTATTCAATACTTTGTTGTTATCGCATTTTGAGATTAACTGATTGAATGTGACTCTATGGTGTCTTCATCTTCTTGTGCTGTCATTGATATGAATAGGAGGTTACTTTAGCTTAACTAAATAAAGTATATCCCACTGCAGGAAGCTCCTGCTATGTGCAGGTCCGCTGGTGTTCAGTGTACAATATACCCAAACTGGGACCGGCATTCCCTGAACCAGTGCATATCGGGAGCTTTGTGCAACGGGTTAAAAAGAAAAAGAAGGGGTATACTAGTAGCATAACTATGAAATATGAGGCTTATCTGTTGAAAAAATTGGTTTATTTATGCGGATGGGTAAATCCAGATTACAAAGTTTGGTTCTTTATGTCAGTAATGTAAAAAGTTTGGAGCTTCTCGGACTTGTCATGTTGATATCATGTTGAATTGCAGAGTCATGGACTAGGTTATGCTTATTGCTAGTTGTTAGATTTTACTGCCTAATACTTATTGTGGGTCACATTTAGGTAGATAGTCATGAGGTGTTAGATTGAAGTGTCATTGGTGGAGGACACAAACTAAATTTGCAAAAAGCGCTTCTGATTTTTCCCAAATGTGGTTACCATCTAATGAATTGTCGTTTCTGTTTCCATGTGTAGTTTAAGTAGAATAATGGCCAAACTAGTTTACCAACTCCTTTACTTTATTTTACTCCATAACACATTGACTTTCCCTTGGTCTGGAAACTTTGGTAGAATAATGGCCAAACTAGTTTCCTGGATATATGCAAGGAAGCATGAAACGATAGCGAAGGTGGATGCAAAATCACACTGTAAATTTACTTTCTGAATGTAACAGTGGGAACAATTTAGAACTCAAGGGGAGACTGAATTGAAATCTCAATGGAAGCCTCAACAAAGCAATAAGGAAATTTTATGAAAACTTGTGGGAATGTGAAGAGTATATTGATAAAACACAAGGAACCCTGGCATAATTATTGTCCAGAGGAATTGAGTCAAAATGTTACCAAATAATTCCAACAAGTGTCGCTTATGTTTCAAAAAGATTCTTTGTTCTGAAACACGTTGGCACTTCTCCTAGAATCTTCTCTGGACTAGAAAAAGTGAAGCATTTTCCTGAGTTGTTTATTTGTTCTTGGATAGTATATTGGGTAGTCTCAGGATTCACATGATTGTTGCCCTTGGGTTCCTGGTCTGTTGTAGCACTTCAATTTGCAATTGTGTTGCTGTTAGCTTTACTGTTTTAGAAATTAAGAAAAGCTAACTTTTGAATCATCAACACCAGGTTAATAACAGAGATATGTCCATTGCTGTTCTGAGGACATTTATATCGAAGCGCAAACAGGAGCATGAAGCAATGTTGTCAAGAAAAGTGAAGACAGCATCAAAGGTACCAGAAAACCCTGGTACTGAATCAGAAGGACACACTGATTCCATTATGCATGATGAAAAATCTAATGGTGAATGTGAAGCGGGGAAGGAGTTAGGCCAAGATGAGTCTTGTAGCGTCTTAGAAGAACCAGTCCAGAATATAGGGGGAAGAAGCCGGGAACTTAAGGCACCACGAGTTCTTGAGGTTGGTTATATATTTTGTATCATTCTGTTATTCCTATCGGTCCTATAACTGCTTTCATCTCAATTTATTGGATGTCTTTTCATCATACTTGCTGATTAACAGGCCCTGTCGGCTTCTGGGTTGAGAGCTCTGAGATATGCACGAGAAGTAGAAGGGATTGGTCAGGTTGTGGCTCTGGACAATGATAAAGGTAATTGTTATAGTATCCTTGGTGTAAGGTGATGGATTACAGAATAGTAAAGCAAAAGTTATTAACTATTGGGCTCCCAGAAATAGAGAATGATAATATCCTGCCAGACCTTCATCACCCGTATGCCTGGGTGCTTTCTTTAAATCAATTACATGGAGTTCAACTGTTTTATTGCTCATAAATGTACATCTGATATATTACTATATATGGTGGATTCATGAGATGAGATAATATTGCCCCTGTTTTGCAGCATCTGTTGAAGCTTGTAGGAGAAATATAAAATTTAATGGTTCTATAGCATGTTCAAAGGTGGAGTCGCACCTTGCTGATGCTCGAGTTTATATGCTAACCCACCCGAAAGAGTTTGATGTGGTAATGATATTTCTAGATCCTGCTATTCAAACTCTTTCTTTTTCATACACATAGTTACTAACTCTGTGGATTACAAAACTTGTTAATTGATTCCTATATGTCAGATGGTAAATTTTGTGATTTGTAGCCAGATCATATATGTTGTTTATATTGATTTCTTTAATTTTTCCTGTTGTGAAGGAAGCTTTTTTATTTTTATTTTTCAACTGCTTTTATTCAGATTTTGTTTATTGGTGTTTCAGGTTGATCTTGATCCTTATGGTTCACCGTCTGTCTTCCTGGATTCTGCAGTTCAATCAATCGTTGATGGAGGCATGTTGATGTGTACAGCAACTGATATGGCAGTGCTATGTGGGGCTAATGGGGAGGTTTGCTACACCAAGTAAAGTGTCTTTTCCTTCCATTCTGAAAGAACAAATACTTTATAAATCAATTTATCGATATGAAAAAAAGTGGCTTACCTAATGCTGCTTCTGGAACTAGGTATGGATCTTATCCATTGAGAGGAAAATATTGTCATGAAATGGCTTTGAGGATCCTCCTAGCGTCCATTGAGGTATTTGTCTATTCTCAATGAAAGCTGTGTAAATTTTTGCATAAATTTGTATTAGTATTTTCTCATAATAATTTTCCATTGAAAAGAGGGGTCTTATAGTTCTGAATGCCTTTTCATGACCTCAGTATTTAATATGCATGTTCGTACTATTTTTTTAAAATTTGCCAACCTTTTCTAGGCAGATTTTTCTTATGTGTTCAAAGTAATATCGCAAAATAGTGATATATGAAGAAACAATGTAATTGTACATTGTGTTGATGTATAGGTATTTTACGGTGTTGATGTAAATAGCTTTTGAGATGCATCCCCTTGGTGCTTATTAATAAAGTTTATTCATATCTTGAAAAAAAAAATGTAATTGTCCATTGTGGTTCCCTTAGTTTGAGAAGTCATCTTTTTCAGCTAGAGTAGAATCATCTTTTTCAGCTCTAGTGCTATTAGTTTTAAGCAGCGAGATTATTTCATCTCAAAGATGCATAGCTTATAAGAAATTTCACATTATATAACCGTTGCAGAACCATTGGATATCGAGTTCTTAAAGTGTTTGTTATTTGTTGCTTTAATGTAACCATTGTCTAAATTGGTACCGTGGATCAGAAGAAAATATATATAGTTTTCCAATGTACCTCTTTCTTGTTTTTTATGTACGTCAAAGAAGATATAAAGGAAGTTATTTCTTCTTCTACTTCCCCCCCACCCCCACAACCAAAAAAAAGAAGAAGGTGCTTTGCATATGCTTTAGCTGCACTTACGCTCTAAGAATGTGGTTACATACTTTCACTAAAGTGAAGAATGAAGTAAACCTTTTTGGTTCCCCAAGGTTGCATGCTTATATGTATGCCCAGCTGGAAGACTATAAATAGGACAACTTACTGTATGTGGCTTCAAGTTATTCTGAGAGTGGGTAACAGAATCTGACTAAAAAGAAACAGAAAATAAAAAGAAAACAACCATTATGATAATGCGCATTTGAAACTATATATCACTCACTCCTGACGTTGACTGTTCCGATTGTGATGATATTTGGAGATGCTCTGTGAGTTTATTATCATAAAACCATTAGACTTTCTCATCTGCAGATTTGTATAGATTCTTGTTTTACAAAAATTCATTTTGAATTTTCATCTCTTATAAGTCGGAATCCACTGAGAGTGAGATCAATAAACACTTGTTTGTCTGTTGGGCTTCTAAAGGACAAATATCTATTTTATTTTTGTATTATTATAGTTATGAGGTGAGCAATGTGCTCTAACTTCATGCATTCTCATTTTTTTAAATAGTTTTCTCTTATCTATAATTCTTTTATGAAATGCAGAGCCATGCCACTCGATACAAAAGATACATAGTTCCAGTTTTATCTGTTCAGATGGACTTCTATGTTCGTGTTTTTGTTCGTATATACACGTGAGCATCTCTTTCTCCTTGTGCTTTTTTTTCCCCAACAAATAGATAATTGACTGTAAGTAGCAATGTTGCTGGCAGTTTTTATCAGTTTGGGGGTTTTCTATGACCAAGTATTGATTATATTGCTTGCAGTTCAGCAAGTGCTATGAAAAATACTCCTCTAAAGCTCTCGTACATGTACCAGTGTATTGGCTGCGATTCTTTTCATCTTCAGCCCCTTGGAAGAACAGTCTCCAAGGTGTGGTGCAAATTTGATCTGTATCTTTAGTGAGCATCTGCTCTTGTTGGATTAGTCAGGAATTTTAGACGAGAAATGCAGTTTCTCGTGTGCTCTAATACCAGTGTTTATCTTTTCTGCATAATTTCACCTTTGAATTATGACCAATTGTTCTGCTCATATGTTATTATTTATTATGGCTTTCATAAATCTATTTATATTTCCTCTTCTTTAGAATAATAGCGTGAGATATCTCCCCGGATTTGGTCCTGTTGTTCCTCAAGAGTGCACGGACTGTGGGAAAAAATTTAACATGGGTGGACCTATATGGTCTGCTCCCATCCATGATCAAGAATGGGTCACTGCCATACTTGCAGATGTGATGTCGATGAAAGACCGTTATCCAGCTTATGATCGAATTTCTGCTGTATTAACAACAATTTCAGAGGTGTGTACATGTTCATGGCCACTATTCATCCTTCTATTGCAAGAATTTCACTTTGCATAATGGTTGATTGGCAGATAACTGAACAAGTCTACCAATTTATCGTTCCTTGTGAAAAATTTTACATGATAATGTTTGGACATAATGTGGAAAATTTCAAAATCTGTTCTCGGGAAACTATATAATCCCTGCCAAAAGAATAAGCCTAATATTTTCCGTACTTCTGCCGTCAGACGTCACAGTTGATACAAAATATTGCTATTGCATTTCACAAATTTTCTGTTTTCTTTTCCATTTCTCTCTTCAGGTTAATTTTCTCCTCCATTGTTGGAGGAAGAGGGTGAGATTCAGGTGGGTTTGTGCAAACAAACCTGATGTAATAGAGGCTCAATGAATGTTTTTGGACCTTGAGTCTTCATTCTTATCCCTCGAGTGTTTGTTTTGCAGGAATTGCCTGATGTTCCTCTATTCTTGAGTTTGCACAATCTCTGTGCAACCCTGAAATGTACTTCCCCATCAGCAGTTATCTTCCGTTCTGCTGTCATCAACGCAGGCTACCGTATATCTGGAACTCATGTAAATCCACTGGGGCTGAAAACAGATGCTCCAATGGATGTAATATGGGATATCATGCGCTGCTGGGTAAGAAGAGATACATATTGTTATCAACGGTGCCCCGCCTTTTCCCTATATTTATGCCAAATTTTGAATCTTAGCATTTAAAGTCAGTTTGTGTAACTTATATATGTTAACACCAACTGCAGCCTACAATTCTGTAAATTCTTGATACTTGATATTTTGGAGTTGGGACTCGTCATTCAAAGTAGAAAGCTTGAAACTTGAGTCTCATATTATGAGAAGCTTGTATAACAAGATGATTGTTGATTTACTAGTGTTTTATTCCGTTAAATGTGTGAATTTTTGCTGAGTTAAGCTGATGGTATACTTCTCTATAGGTCAAAATTCATCCCGTGAAATCTCAACCAGCAGACCAGTCTGGAAGTGTGATTCTTGCAAAGGAACCCATTCTCCAGGTGTGTTTCATATTTCCCACATTTGTGCATGCCCAATTGGGAAACTTAAATCATCACAAAATCTGCTGGCATCCAGCTGCTGGAGTAGGTACCAAGGGCAAGTACAGGATACTTGACTTCTTGTCAAGTGAGACTGATAAAATTAATAATAGAACCTGTGGTTGCCACGTTAGGTCTCTGAAGGAGCTTGGAACTAAATCTTTATATTACTGTCAGTTCTCAAGTGGCTAAATGACAATGCGAAAACTCTATTCCCACTAATATTCTGTAATACGGGAGATGAGATGGGAAGGGATTTGGAGTGCTGTGTCCGTTGGTCTCTGGCCTGAAATTATCATTTCTGGTCTTTGTAGATCCATTCCATATCATACGTCCTTTTCCTTTTTTTCAGGCCAATTTTGCAAGAGCTGTTGCATCCCTTAGCAAGGCACAGGCCAAGAAAGTTGCTCGTTTTCTTCCTAATCCTGAAAGGCACTGGGGCCCAAAGCTGAGGGCAGGTCGTCAAATTACCAGCAAGCATGTCTCTCTTCTAGGTCCAGAGGCAGTGGATGCACTCAGCAAGCAGGACGAAGGTGATGAACCTGCAGCCAAGCGTAAGAAGACCGAAGATCCCACTCCTAATTTAAATGGCTCATAGCAGATTTAACCCTTCATAATCTGTTTTCTGTTCTGCATTTCGTTTGCAGAGAGAGAATCCTCTTGTACTGAGCTGTGCTCTGGTTCAAATAATTATGCAAAATACCAAATACCAACATGATATTGAAGATTAGGAACCATGTATGTTGATATTTTGCGTTTGAAAGGGGCAGCGACAATTTTGTTTCCATAATTCTATTCGGGTGAGTCTCTTTTCGAATTCTAGAACCCAATTGCCCTTCTTTTCTTTAAGCTGTTTGGAGGTGCCATGGCCTAATATACCATCTCTCTCTCTCTTACAAGCTATATCCTTGAATTGGTCGAATGTGATATTCTCATATTCTTGAAACGGTGTATTTTGGACCTAAAAAACATGGAAAAGGATGCTGACGGTATATCCTCTCCCAATAAAGGTTGTTTCCGCGACTCGATCATGCAAGACAGAGAAACATACTACTGATGAGGTCCCAATTCTAGAGGGGAGGGCTGTGTTCTCTTCTTATCGTCCCTTGGATGGATAAAGAGAGGGCAAAGCTTTTGGCCTTTTCATTCTTCTCAAGGTTCGAATAATGTACTTGTTTTTATTTTTCTTTTTTGTTAAATATTTGAATAATGAAAATGATGGCCGTTCATAAAGTCCAGTCTATCAGTTGGTTAGGTTGTATAGAAGGGGTTTGGACTCAAAAGCCGACCTTATTAAGCATTTTATTAGTAAAGTTGATTGTTTTTACTCCTTGAAGATTCTATCTGCAAAAGAAGGTTAATGAGATACACTAAAATAGTTCTCATTGACACCGTTTACTAGAAGTGAGCTCTTCTTCTTCTTTTTTTTTTTCGTCGCCTGTTCGCCTTAAAGTTTTAAAAGCAAAGAACGGGATGAGTAAATCATCAAATGTACCTACAAATTTAATGTTCATCTTGGGACAAAGTTTTCAAGTGAAAGCCGACTTGTCTTAAAGAGGAACAAACCGATCACTAAGAAGCAAATTTCATATAAGAATCTCGATTGCAGGCAACATAGCAATGGACGGAAAATAATTCTGTGCTTAATTAATTTGGGAATGAACGCCAAATGTTAAGTTCATCGATCAAATTAAAATGGATTTAGATATCCTTATAACATATAAGTGAAATTCATTTGTAATGAACTGTTCAAGTTATTTATTTCATTGTAACGGACTCATTTTCCAATTAAAATACCATGCTAAATGTAAATCCACAAACGACAAGAATAAGTGCAAATGCATAAGATATATCAGAGATCGACTTTATAGCTACAATATTCTCACCTAGCCGCACAAAACAAGAAGTCGTTGTAGTATAGTGGTGAGTATTCCCGCCTGTCACGCGGGTGACCCGGGTTCGATCCCCGGCAACGGCGTTTCTTTTTTTACTTTCGACCCTGTTTTAAGTTCATTCACCAAGATAGCACCAAAAGAAGCTCTGTGAGTATAGATTTTAACTTGCTTATCACATTAACTTTAATAGAAAAGTACAACCAGCAATGTCTATATCTAAGCAAAAATGAAATATGAAATGTAAAGGAAAGCCAAAAAAAAAAAAAAAAACATAATGATAAAGTAATGATAGTCCAAGCTATCTATTCAAGAACACACACTTGTGTGATAACTAAAATGGGATATATCATTTGGCAGATTTAGCAGCAGCTGGGTTGAGCTCATCCCAAGCTTCAATCCATGTAACCATGGCATCTCCAAGTTTGACAAAGTAAGGGTCAACCTTCCCAAGCTTATCCTTAACCTGCCTGGATAGTTCAATGTAGCATTTCTGGACTGTAGTGGAGTCCTTTGACAAATTACAAGTTTGGAAGAAAGGAATGATCTCTTCTTGCCAGAAGATGCCATGGTATTCTTTCTTCAAGTTCACAAATGGGTTGCTTGCCTTGCTGTGGTAGATGTAGGGCAAACCAGTCTTCACTCCTAGTCCAAGATGATCACATATCACCTATTAAATCAACAAACAGATAATGTTGTCAGTCGAATGGTAGTTCTACAAGTTTGATGATATACTAACAAGAACAATTATATAATCCTTTTTGTTTTAAGGCTGAGAACATTGTTGGGAAGTCCATCGGACTCACATCAATATTCAAATCTTGAGACTTATGATTTTATTTGAAAGAGACATGTTCTAATTTAATCAGGACAAGGCCTACTAGGAGTGGTTGAAAGAGAATTTGAACGGGTCAATCTTGTTGATACTAGACCCCTAATAACCCCAAGAAGGGCAGGCTGGAGTTTTTTGAAGGAGAATCACTCACTATGAGGCTTACCATGTGAGGTTAGTTCAGGTTAGGTGATGGTCGACAACTCAGATAAGATATGTTGAGAAGTGGGTAATGATGCGAGAACCTTTTTCTTTTATACGGTCTAAAAAAAAAGGTATGTCAAATTTTTAGACAATATATTGAGTAAGGGTTACAAATCTTCCAAAAGTGTTGAGATGTGAGCAATCACGCTCCTGTTCTAGTTTTACTAGTAGATTAACTCCTTGTGGTAATAATAATTATTTTTTTGGTGCATATAATAGAATTCGAGTAGAGAAGGGCAAAAATAAGAACATAAAGGACCTTGATGCACCAGCCAGCCCACATATCATCGTAGCGTCCAATTGGCTGACCATCTCCCATAAGTCCAAAGTACATTGCAGGGCCAATAAGCTCACGGTCGAATGCCAAATTCATGCCACACATGGGGAAGAGTGTTCCCTTTGGTATTGTCATCACAGCATCAACATACCTGGTTAACAAGAAAAAATAAAAAGGACTCAAACAACATATAAAAACTAGTATAGAATAATATTGAGTGCATTAGACCGAGGGATGTCAATTGAATTCTAAATTCGAACCACGGTTTTTGTCTTGAGAAAAAAAAGAAAACAATATATTGAGTGATGCATTGGCCATTATTACCTAGTGTTTCTCTCAAGAGGCTTGACAAGTTGTGTAGGTGCATCATAATCAGGAATGTTGAGCCAGAGGCCATGAGAAACAGCAGTTGGGACACCCTCACGAAGGCTGAATGGGTATCCACGGACGAAATCTGCTCCTTCTGTGAAAGGATCATACAAAGTGTTGAAGAAATATGGAGTTGATGGGGAGAGTAGGTTCTTGATATGCTGTGCCAGGGCATCGATGTCTTTGCTAGAAGGATCTTGCGCAACCTATCATCATTACAAAAGTTTTTAAGTGACACAAAACTAGGAAAAAACTTTCAAACGATCAGGTCGTGACGTGAGAAGACATGTGCAGCCATGCATCCTACCCTCAAGAAGCAAAACTGATTCATAATTAATTAAAGTACCATTATCCTATCCAATGAAAGAAAAAACCTTTTCTATTTATCTTCAACGAATATGATTTACCAAGTTTGTTAGATTTATGATAAGACTTCTGCAAGTATTATATCCTGATTAAAGGCATATTTTACATGAATATATAAGTAGATAATATGGATGCGTAATCTTCATGGAGAAAATATACAAATGGCATAAATTAAGCCACATTGATCAAAAAATGGTAAACATACGATAACCAAAATAATGCAAGCCATTCTCGAAGTAACACAACCAGCACTACACAATGTATTTAATGCAAAATCTAAATCTACATCCTAACATATTTGTTAAATTATCACATCATGTAAAAGCTTAAACGGTTAGAAATGGATTATTAGAGCAAGTCCAATAGCTTAGCCAAATTAGCTCCTTCGTCAAAACAGCAAGTTTTCGACCAAAACTTACGTCCAACAGGTTCGCCACTGCCGCTTCCCAATTAGGTAAACTCGCCACTTCTTATTTTCGGCTCGCTGAACTTGGCGAGTAAATCAGCTTCGCCAAACCAATTGTTTATTGCTGTTTATTGCTGTTTTGTTGTAGATGTGAAATATGTGCGTTGAGAATGGGTGATATGAATAAGGAAGATGGCATCTGAAGTGTTTTTGGAGTGTAGTGGGCAGTTGGATTGTTCAAATTGTACATTAAATGGTTTAATTTCCAATAAACCACCTTTATCTTTTTTTTTTTTTTTTTGCTAAGCCCTGTCTACTTTCATATTTTCTTATTTTGTGTAAGTTTTAATTATTAATTTATTAATTATTATTTTATTATAATTGAGCCACATATTTTATTTTATTATGATGTTTTTAAAATAGGAAGTCTGAAATAGAGAGTTTATAAAAATAGAAAGTCACTAATTTCACTCTCTATTATAGAGAAAAAATAGGGAGTGTGTTGGACTTGCCTTTATGGATCCAAAAAGTTAAAACGCAAGATGCCTATATATAATCATGCATAGAAGTGAATCGTCATATGTCCCGGGAGATAGATTGTTAGGAGGAAGGAAAAAAACAAGTAAAAGAAAGGGACTTACAAAGCAATCATCATCAATTGTGTAGATATACTTCTTCTTGGAAACCATGTATCCAAAGCAACGACAAGCAGAGTCCTTGAAGGAGATACAATTGGCCTTAGGCCCCAAAATCTTGTTAATATCATTACGATTGTAAAGTTCATAATCAAAGCCATTAGGGACGTTGATGGTCTTTGAAGGATCACCATCTTGGACAATGATCAAATGATATGGCTCAAAGAAGGGCCTCCACATCTCCAAAAAATCAAGGTTTCTAATTGTTGGTATAACGATATCGAGTTCATCTTTCAAAAGAGGGGTTGATGAGGCCATGGTTAGCGAGCTAGAGAGACAGCAAAGAATAGTGAAGCGTTACAAGCTTAGCTTGCTTTTTTAAAGGGAGTGAAAAGAAGGTGGACAAGAGGTGTTATATATATAATTGTGTAGGTGGTGGCACGTGCATGAGCAATGGGATCGGCACTTATGGAGGGGGCTGCCTAAGTAACGAGAGTTACGATCCTCTCTTAATCCTATTGTCTCCTAATCACGTGAACGTGTTGTTAGTGATTTATATGGTTGGAGACTCGTTCTTGTATTGTTGTTGTTGGCGTTTGTTTTTTGTTTGGAGTGAAATTAGCTTTGCATTGTATGGAGGAGTTTTCAACAATTTTCGACTCCTCACGAGAACTTTTTTTTTCCCCCCTTTTTTTGCAAAATATAAATACGTATCTATGTTTATTGTAAAATATTGACTTCCTACTATTAAAGACCCCTTTTTCGGTTCAAAAGCAAATAGGAATTAAATACTTGGTCAGATGATACTGCATTAATTACATTATTATGTGCTTTTAATCAAACGGTTAATCTATTTAAGTTCTGGTCTAATTACAAAGACTACTATTTAGGAGAGTGATGCCTTTTAATTATACACATTAGTGTATACTTGATTGAGATTTGACCTAAAAGTAGCGATAGGAAATCTTGAAAGATAAGTATAGTATGATAAAAAGAAAAATTATATACCCCAATGGATCTAATTAATTATAGAATAAGATAGCGTATGAGGTATAAAAGTTTTAATCTACATGTTACGTTAGTTTCTTTCTTTGCATTAATTAAGGATTTTATAGTCAAATGCAAACACCAAATGCAGATTCTCAGTCAAACACATCAACGTCAAAACATGGACATCTTGCACATATATACGAACATTTAGGCAGCTAAGATTTCGGCTACATGAAGGGTTTGGGAAGTAAACTATAATATGATCTGGAACATGCCTTGAAGCGCTTAATTGCATGACGAGATTTATAGTTTTGTGGTGAATTCAATTTAATCCATTTTAATTAAAATGAATTTCTCGTTATAAAAAAAAAATCCGTGATTCAGTTAGATGCAACATAATATATTTCTTGATATAAATATGCGTACGAATTAATGTGCAAATGCATCTTGACTTTTTGCATGCCAAGTATGTGGTCTTATGAGAACGTGTTTGACACTTTGAGTGCATGAAGTTAGCTCAATTGCACGTTGAAGTGAAGACTTTAGAATGATTATGATAGAAGAACATTGATTTACAGAGAATACATGTGCCTTGTAAAAAAGCAGTTATTATTGGGTTGGCACTTTTCCAACATACCTACAATATAATGTGCAGCCAGGAAGGCGAGAAGAATGCAACAATCTTTTTAGCATGAAATTTTGACATAAGAAAACTGTTTCAACGTGAGTCAAGTTAAGAACCATCCTTTTGAAAGTGAATTCCGATGTGGATCATTATAGGATCAAATTTAAATATTTTTTTGAAGATGGAGACAGACAAAACATGAATTAATAGTGAATTTAAGAGAAATTTGAAAACAAAAAAAAACTCATTTCTTTTAAATTCACTATTAATTCATGGCACTTTCTGAGTTTTTTTTCAAATTTCCCAGTCCCCCAAAAGAAAAAGGAAGAAAAAGCGATTAACATCATGGCACTTTGCTCATAATTGAATTACAGTCTGATCTTAATTGTGTGAAGACTGGGCTGATAACCGTACGAGTCCATGTATATCGCCTCGAGTCTTGAATACTTAAAGCCCATAACGATGTTTAATGTGGCTTTCACATTAGTCCTGTTCGGCTGATCCATTTTGGGCTTTCTTACAATTTATCCTTTACTTAGTTACCTTATTGGGCCCAACTTTGAGCCGGATCATTGTTTTGTTCTATCATTTTTTTACTAATAGCAATCAAATCCATTTAGTTGCACTTCTAATCAATCTTCCACGTATAATGATCCTTTCAAACTACCTTTGATAGGTATATATTATGGTATGACCCAGGTTGAATTATTAGTCTATTAATACATCGAGTCTAATTAGTTGGTTTAAAATGTTTAAATTCATATTGATAATAGTGAATAACTTAGTTTATTCTTTACAAAATTAATGTCCCGTCAAAACAGATCAAAACAGGTCTCAGTTTCTATTGTGTTAGCGGAAGAATAACTGTACAATCTACACTCGTTCTACAATTTTTCCTATGTACAAAAGTTTTAATGGTTAGGAGGATGAAACTCTAATGCGCAGGCCATTTGGTGCTTCAACTCTTGGGAAACTCATCAGCTTATCTCCTCCTACTTCTTCCCATCTGCATCCACAAAATCAAGAACCCCTTTAAGTGAGCTGTTAAAGAGCATGATTCAATTGCTTCACAGTGTCTTACAGAGGAATGGAAAGTATATATACATTTATATATATATATATGTTACCTGTATCTTGTTACAAAATAATGAAGAAATGTTGAAATTTCTGCTATTCCAAGTTCCTTTCCAGGGCACTGCCTTGTGCCTCCCCCAAATATCAAGAAATAGTTTTGGTTCTCCAGGCTTTTATCCTACATTTATTAGATATAGTAGGTTAGTCATTGAAATCCGAGCTCACTATTACTGTAGGAATTTTTTTCAAAACGACTGTCACGTAAATGGAAAAAATATATATATTTTAAAATGAATACAACATAGTCGTTTGATACATTCGATGGGTTTATTGGCAGAGTGCATTTGCCGTACGAAATATTGACCCTGTGCTATGTACAGAGTCTAAAAGTTCATATTGAAGTAAATATTATTAGAAAGAATTTATGATCACTTACCAACCATCTCCATGGATTGAAGGTTAATGGATCAGGATAAACATGTGGATCATAGTTAATCTCTCTTGTATAAACATATATTCTCCATCCTTTAGGAATGATGTAGCCTGGAAATGGATAAATAACCAGAACAAATGAGAACTAATGTGATGTCTGATTAGCAATTTCATCTGATGATTAAGAAAGATCATATTGGTTTTATTGAAAATTCAAAGACATGACATTCTTGATTGACTGTGTTGTTTCCATTTTTTGTTTAAACATGTAAGTATATATATGGACCACCCCACCTTGTTTTTTAACTCGAAATAAAATTTTCATTAACTAAAAATTTAGACTATGATCGATTATCCACTCTTAAGGGATAGACTAACTATTAAGAGCTCTAAAAGTTAACAGTATCAATCTAAAGGACAACCCCATTTAAAAAGATAAGATTTAGTTCGATTTGATTAATGAAATTTAAAATTTGAGTTTCGCCAACGGGCTCATCATTGCTATAGAGGAACAGATCATATGAATCATGTTAACACTACACTAGAAAAAGTGATGTTTTAAGTACTTGATGGAAAGAATAAACTTTCCTCCCAATCAAATATTAATTTATTTGGAACAAGATCAGATAGGTCCCTAATGGAATGTCCTGGCTGGAATGTTAGGTGCGCCATGTGGATCATGATACCGTAGGGTCCATTCTCATATTAAAAGAACAAAAAATTGTTTACTCTTCTCCTATAAAAAGAGTCAAAATGAAAGGGACAATAGCATATATATTGCTCCTTGAGCCCCAAAAGACAAGTTAAATTATAGCGAGATGACATAGCAATAAGAATGTTATTCATGCTTCTTTCGAGTGAATTAATGTGTTTCATAGTTTGAATTTAATGTGAATTTAAAAGATTTTTAGATATTTTTTTGTGATAAAAAAGAAAAAAAAAATGTAATGCATAGATCATTTATGTCCTGTACCACTTACCGCTAAGTTCCATATCTCGAGTAGTTTTCCTTAAAACCCCGTTAACTATTGTAGCTAACCTTGAGGTCTCAAAGATCACCTGCAACATAGAACCATCACAAGTCACTATGTTGAACTTTTCCTTACAAAAAAAAATTAATTTAGCACACGATACTCTCGTTATATATAATAATTATACTGACTTTTTTTAGTAAAAAAATAATTTAGGCTCCGTTTGTTTGCCGTAAAATATTTTTCTGAAAAGTATTTTCTTAATTTTTCGGTATTTGATAATACCGAAAAATTAGTCAACTGAAAAATATTTTTTAGTAAAAAATGGTAACTACTTTTTTCCAATTTTTCAGTGTTTGGTAACACCAAAAAATTAGTCAACTGTAAAATATTTTTCGATCAAATATTACGGCTAGACTAGTACAAAGTTTGTGAAAATATTTTTATGTCATTTGAGAGAAAAAAAATATTTTCCAAAACTCAATATACATCCAAACACCATAAAATATTTTTTTTAAAAATATTTTTCTCTAACAAGTTATTTTAAAGCAAACAAACGGAACCCAAGAAAATATATTATTTTTTTAAAAAATATTTTTCTTTGAAAATATTTTTCACAAATAAATTATTTTACAACAAACAAATAAAATTTTAGTGTACGAAATCTTAAAAAGGTGGTAATTATTTACTGGAAAGGCAGGGAGGTTTCTAATGCTTACAGCACGTGTAAAGCGCATTGATTTATAGTCATCATAGTCAATAGGATCCTCTGGCTTCTTTCTTTCTCTAATTGACAAATGTTCTCTCTGCAGAACATGAAGAATGAAATTGAAAATTAATTAGAATTACCAAAAAGCATAAATGATTCAAGTTTCGAAACTGGGACTTACTCTTAGTTCTTCAAGAACCTTTGGATGATCATGAAGATACTTTACAGCCATCATAGTGGTTGTCGAAACAGTTTCATAACCAGAATACAAAATTGTGATGATGAGATCAATTATCTCATCATCAGTAAGTTTATGTTTGCTCTCTTCACCATTCATCAAGAAACCAAGCATGTCATGATGGTCTTCTTGCAAAGCTCTTCTCTCTTCAATAAGTCGTCTCAACAAGGTTACAATATTCTGCCTTGCCTGTTGTTAACTTTAATGATCAGTACAATACTTCGTATTGTAACGAGAAACTCTTCAAGTCTAAATTGAGATAAGTCTCCCATATAGTATTGGGATTCACACGTGTAAATCGTAACAATTACGTGAGAAACTAATGAGTCAATTAAACTAACATCACAGAGATAATGAAGATAACTGATGGAAGTTTTACCTGAAAACCACGGCGATAATTTGTATTTGGAAGGTTAATAGGCAGTGAAAGAGTTCCTAGTACAAGTTTAAAGAATTCAGGCATAAATGCTTCACATATTGAGCCAGATTCAATGCCAGCAATTTGCTTCAGGGATGATAAAAATGCCATCTGAACAAAATTATAGAGAGAAAACTAGATTAGAACAGAGGAAAGGGTACTGAAGCATAAAAACTTGGATAAATAACGTAATTAAATTAATTAAGTATACAGTATCTAACAGATTAAGGGGGTGAAATTTTGATTATCTATGTGACGAACCTCTTTGGTCTTTTCTTGAATATCAATGACTTTGTGATCCCAATTGCTTAAGTGGGATCTCATGAACTCATCAATTTTTGGTAAAAGGTTGTCCCTTATCATGGTGGGGCTGATGAGTCTAAGCAATGCCCCTCTCATGTACTTGTGAGCAGAGCCATGGACAGCTGCAATGTTGCATTTCCCTAAGATGTCTAGCATAGACTGTGGATACCCAGGGACCAGACCCTTTGCTTCATTCACGAGTATGTATCTATTCAACTCTGCTTCCATTGAAACTATTGTAGGACACCCCAGTATGTGAGATTTGAAAAAGCTCCCATACCTGCCATGGAAACAAAGATACCATATATAGTCACATATACGATAACAGATGTCAATAATGCGAATAATGAAAGATAACGTATAATCAAATTAGTATCATAACGAAAACGAAACCCAAAAGTACCAATAGTGAATCCAACAACGAAGTTACCTTGATCTTTGGTTCTTCATGAAGCTAGGACCTTGCTTAAGAAACTCAGTGGTTTCACCCAGAACTGGCCAGCCCATAGTACCAGGGGGCAAACCCTTCTTCCTGTACCTGACCTGGTTCCATCTCAATAAGGCTGTGCTTAGGATGCAAACCCCCAAAGCCATCCAAAGAAATGCAATGAAGATAGCCATTGACACTCCCTAGAAGCTCCAGTTGTTGTTGATGCTTCAGAGAGAGAGTATAAAGCTGTAAATGGTATGGGCTTGCTCTAGTTGAAGCTAAGTCATAAGCGGGTGCTTGTGTATATATAGACTTCAATACTGCCATGTTGAAAGAGAGAGAGAGAGATGCCTAATACGCCAAAGCCATGCACCCTACAAGGTGAGGGACCTTGACTCCTAGTCTTACACCGCAGTTAAAACAACAAAAAAAAAAAAAAAACTCAAACAAACAGAAAGATTTAAATTGCGAATTCTTTTTAATTACTTATTACCGTCTAGAGACAAGCAACCAGCTTGAATCTTATTGCTATTCACGGCGGCTACCGAGGGAAGTTTACTTCACTAAACTCTCGTTTTGGATAAGGGTTGAAAAAAGATCAAACTTAGGCTTCGTTTATTTGCCGTAAAATAATTTATTTGTGTAAAATATTTTCTGTGAAAAGTGTTTTTTTGAAAAATAAAATATTTTACATGGCTTCGTTTGTTTGCCGTAAAATAACTTATTGAGGAAAAAATTTTACTGGAAAATAGAATACTGAAAAATATTTTCTGGTGTTTGGATGTACGGTAAGTTCGGTAAAATGTTTTCTTATCCCAAAGGATATGAAAACATTTTACATAATTTTGTACTAGTCGCAATTGTTGACCGGAAAATATTTTACGGTTGACCAATTTTCCGGTGTTACCAAACACCGTAAAATTAAGAAAAAGCAGTCGCAATTTTTGACTGAAAAACATTTTACGGTTGACCAATTTTCCAGTGTTACCAAACACCGTAAAATCCAGAAAATGTTTTCCGGTAAAATATTTTACAGCAAACAAACGGAGCCTTATTTTACAATTTATTGCATGCAACTTATCTAATATTTTTACAAAAAATTATTTTTATCACTCAAATTTATGATTTTTAAATTATACAGTGATAACTTTACTATTACACTAATACTTCCGTTCCCTCAAGAAACTATCTTTTAAGAAGATAACTAATTGGTAAAAAGAAAATATAAGGAACATTAAAAACAAAGTCTTTCCATATTTGTTTTTGTGTTCGACAGAAGATGTATAGGACAAAAACATTTAGTAACAATGAGTTGAAAAGGAGAGTATATAGAGCGTGAAATATTGATGCTAATTTGTTTAGATAGGAGTTGAGAAACTCAATTTTTGTAAAATTATGTATGTATTTTTGTGATTAATACAAATAAGGGGATAAATTTATCACCTAACCTTTCGTTTAATAGTATATTTTCTCGTTATAAATATAAAAAATTACTTAATTAATTTTTATGAATAATATTTAATATATATTATACGACTTAAACTTTCTATAAATAAAATAAATGACATATAAGTTTAGCCCCACAATGATTTTGCTCCTTTTCTCTTATTATATATAGTTCTTATATGATTTCGATGATCTTTATTACGATTAAAATGTTCATGTGAGGACTTTTTCTGATTAGAAGTATAACCAAATAAAAAATGCACATGCATACCACACACACACTATTGGAGGTGGAGGAAAAGTCCTTTTATAATTTCACGTGTCGATCAAATAGATCTGCCGACTGCCATGGAATTACAAGTTTTTTTTTTTTTTTTTTGGTCAAAGAATTACAAGATTCACTATGTGACATATATATATATACTTGGTTCATGTGAATAACTGAGGAGAGAGAGAAAGACTGACTTAGTTCCATTCCAACTGCAAGTTTGAAAGTCCTAGACTGCAACCTCTAGTACTTTGAACCCGTGGACTGTAATAGTTTAATTCCAAAAAAATACATCCTTCAAGTCGAACAGTCATTCGGCAATAAAATAAAAGAGTGAGTCTTACATAATATGAATTAAATCCACATAATATGAAAAAGTTAAATAATCGTTGGCTTGATAAAAAATCAACTCATGTAATTTTTCAAAACCTTTCATGTGATATGTTTTCCTATTAACTTTGATGCATTTGCTTTCACATGCTGTACATGAAATCTTAATACTATCTTATATTTTGAGCAACTTTTTTGGAGCCCTCGTGTGAGAACGAAACTTAGAAAAGGTGCTTTCTTCCTAATTTAATGTCAATCAATTAAGAATGATAATTGTGTTGGACTCTTGTCAGAGAATGACTAAATTTTCCAATAATCACATCAATTGACCTGGAATGACTAGAGTTTTGGATTATACGTAAGCTGCTAAGTACGATTCTGCCCTTCATAATTATTTTGCCGAACACATATAGATTTTCTTCAATTTGTAGTACAATTTTTTTGGAAAAAGCCATGATTGGGCAAACTTTTCCAAATTCGATAACTTTTATCTTTCTATGAGAACTTTGAAAATTATATCAGAAAGTGATTACTTGATAGTGTGACGAGAGTTCCATCAATTAGTGAAGGAACAACTTGCAAATAGTGTCTAAACCTGTGCGCCCGACAAGTTTATGAGTTGTATGGGCGTATATATGCAGTTTAAGGCCAATGGAAATTGAAATTGATCCTATAAATTTTTTTTTATATTTAAAGAGAGGCCTAAAGTTATACATATATATAAATATAGTCAACAAAACTCGAATTATTCGCAATTTTTTACAAACTTTGAGAGTGTCATGCCACTAGATCAAATGATCTTTGGCTCCTATAAAATTCTTTAACTATTTTGTATGTTTAGTTAAAAAATTAATCAACCCTCACAAAAAATATATATTAAAATAATTGTTAAATTATATATTATAACACCAATTGGACCCAGCCCTATGTGTGAGCAATTAACCAATAATATGTGAGAGTTTCTATGTCATGTTGATTAACTTTCGACGTTAAATTTCACATATATCATATATATATTTTTCTGCTCAATAAGTAAATTTGTGTATTATCAACAAAAATATTTACATTCTTGGAAGTAATCACATGGGCATCCCGAGAGATGGGATCCAAACTAGTTACAGAAGAAAGCTTTCATCTATTTTTTTGCGCATTCGTCTATCACGTTTAGAAACAAACAAATTAATTCACTGCAATAAAGCTGACATTGAAGAACAAATTTTTGATAACATAGTTTTTGACTTTAAACATAGGATCTACAATGTTGGAAAATTTAAAAACAATCCTGTCGATATAACACTTTGTAGAGCATATATAATTACAAAGATCCGTATCTTTTGAATTGCTATTCCTATTAACAATCGCATGATATGGATTTTTGGAATACAATTATAGGTACATGAACAATTTTCTAACTTCAACGCGAGAGATCTCGGCCAGTACTCTCATCAATTCATGAATACCATTCCTGCCTTTTCGATTTAACTTTGTCTTCTATTTGGTTGGTTTGGTGGTCTTCACTTGATGCCTACTCATCAGTTCTCTATGGCCCTCATTACAGGTCTTAGACATTAAATCGTAATGATTTTCGGCAAATATTGATTTGTTCCTCATGCGATTAGACTTTACAGAGGAGAGACTATTTGGAGCCAATATAAAACATAAAAAATCAAAGTTTTAGATAGGGTTTGCCACAAATGATAGGAACTGCTACCATTCAAATACCAGCAAGAGTGCTCTCGAGGATGTAGATCTGCTTATAATATTATGACGTACCAAAAAAGATTTGATAATAGTGAACTATTAATGCATTTTGATAAAATAATTTGAGCAACTCCTAACTATATGTTGTGAGAGAGAAAATCTGTTCTACCATTGGTTTGTTATTAATTTGGGAATAACTTCAAATACTAAAATCGAATTGGTTGCAATTTAGGAGTGGTTGCGTTGTACAGAAGATATGAGACTGGAAGTTCTCCAAGTGTAGACTGATTCTAAAGTTAGTTTATCACTTTTAACAGGAAATCCGACGCCAAATAGCTCATATAATCCTATGATTGAAGATTGTCAAAAAAAATTTGCAAAGAATTCTGCGCTTCAGAATTAAACATATTTACCGAAAAGCCAACCAATGTATCGATTGTGTTAGTCTGAAGGCTTTAAGTATATATTTTAATGATAATTAAATCTTGATTATACATTTATCTATTGACTAATCATGTGTTGTATGTATTTACGATTTATGAGATAGTCAAAGATTCAAGGATGTTCAACTGATAAGCAAGCACATGAAGATTGAAGTGATGATCAAGCTCAAGTGATTAAATCATGAAGATCCTATGAAGAGTTCAACATGATCAATCTTGTTCAAACACTATGGTGGTCAAGATCTATAAAGTTTCAAGTTGTGAAGATTCAAGTCAAAATCTTGGAAATTGAAGAGGAAGTCACAAGGAAGGAGAAGTGGCGACATAAGAGGTATCGACTATTTACTTGTTGAATGACTTTGAAATGCTCGGTATAGCTCAAAAATGTCCTTCCCTTTGAACAAGCTTCTTACTTGATTTTAAGTTGTTGAAAATCAATTTGAGTTTCTAAAATAATGTTTTTCATTCTCTTTTCAAATTGATATATTTATCTAAAAAGCTTTCTTAAATGGTGAACATGTTTTTTACTTTGAAAAGGCTTTTCAAATAACTTGTCTTGGCAAAACTGGACAAGCTGGTCGAGTAAGTCGATCGACTTCAGTCAACTGACTTATATAGAACAAGTCGGTCGAGCAAAGATAAATAAGGTGGTCGACCAATTCAATCAACCACCTTAAGCAAAACAAGTCAGTCGAGCAAAGATAAATAAGGTGGTCGACCGATTCAGTCAACCATCTTTAACAAAACAAGTCGGTCGAGCAAAGATAAATAAGGTGGTCAACCGATTCAATCAACCACCTTAAACAAAACAAGTCGGTCGAGCAAATAAATAAGGTGGTCGACCGATTCAGTCAACCGGCTTAGGCAGAATAAATCGGGCGAGGAAAGCCGAGCAAGTCCTTCAACCGGCTTTTGAAAATATAGTCATTAAAGATTCGTTGAAAGGGTTTTCGATATATTTTCAAATACACCATTTTATATTCTAACCTCTTCCAATTACAAGCAATTGTTCTAAAACTTTCATATCATTCAAAACATATTGTTTGAACATTTATTGAGCTTTATCTTGCAAATAATTGAGCATTCAAAGAGCGTCATTTATATTATCCAACTCATAGAGGAGTTAAAGTTTTGTATCTTTCATATACACATATTCTTAGTTGTATTGCTCTCTACATCTTAGATTGTGAGAATCATAGAAGAGAAGAGAGAGTGTTATAAAATCCTCTGTGGATTCAAAGGAGGAGAGGTTATATGTTTGAGTTTCACCTACTTGTGAAGAAGTTTGGTTGATCTCTTGTGGGTTCAAGATATTGTTGTATTTACTCTTGTAGATTCAAGAGTGGATTGCTCTTGTGGGATCAAGAGTGGACTTGTATTGATGGTTTATACTTCACCAACTTGTGAAGGAGTACTACTAGTGGAGCAAGTGGAAATTTTAAAGAGAGGAAGACCTTAGGTGATGGATTAGATTAGCGAACCATCTTAAAATCGATGGCATTATCTATTTCTCTCTTCTCTCCTTGTCTCTTTATATTTGTGCATGTATAGTATTTGTTAAATTGCTTGATAGAATTTACTAGTCAAGTACATACTCCAAAAAGTAGTATCATTCCCCCCCCCCCCCCCCCCCCCCCCCCCCCCCCCCCCCCCCCCCTCCCCCAGGATAACTTGGGCTAACAGATTGGCAATCTAATTTTGATTTGGGCTATCCACCGTAAAGCTACGTCATTGAGCGTATTCCAACACACTTATTTCTGCTTCTAGACAAAGAATAAAAGAAGCGTATCAGTTTTTTGATAGATTTGTGAATAATTTTTTAAACAGCATTTTTACCTCTATGTAGAAAAAGAAAAAGAAATTAAAAAAGAAAATCTGTTCTCCATTTATCATCATGGAACAGAGATCATACATAGGCTACAACATGGTGATATCGTACAGTACGCACTTGACTAGTCAAATCAGTAGGTAGGATTATGCAAGGTTGCAATAAAAGAGGGTTTGTCTTGTAATTTCTTATTATCTCTTCTCCTCTCATATTGTTTTTTGACTTCTGCTGAAGCTGATGGATTGTCTTTATGTGTCATAAAAGGTGAATCGGATGGTGACTTGAAGGAAAGTGTGGATCCATGGGAAGATCCTTGGAAAGGGATTGAGATTACACATGCAACGCCATTTTGTATTTCTATGAAATGATTACATTCATCCATACCCCATGCAGAAAAATAGAAATGGAAGAAGAGAAAAAAGTGGCTTAGCGTAGAAAAACCGTTCCAAAAAAACTTGTTATTGAGATTTGGAGGTTTCATCTTAAAATTAAATAATGTTTAAGTACTATCTAATATTTTATATGTTAATTTTGAAAGTTTTGAATTATTTATGTGAGATAATTTGATTTTCTAACACTCCCTTTACCGCTTCATGTGTGATTTATGATTGAAGGCATACAACTAATAACATGGTATAAGAAATATCGAATTTGAAAGAGTAGCACATAGCTGAGTCAAAGATTGATAATTGTTGAAAATGCAACTAATAATGTGGTAAAAGAAGTAACTAATTTAGAAGAGTTAAACACCAAAATCAATGCATGAAACATACACGATTTGAACATGGATGAATAATATTGAATCAAGAATCAACTCTAATATTATATTAAAAATTTCGAGATTTTATCCTAAATATGTTGGCATTAGATATAGTGGTTTAGGACCTTATAACACGTGTTATCACATAAATATTGAAGCATATAGGGCAGATCTACCATGCGTGGCTTACATGAAATGAACATTAACCAACACGTAAAGAAAAAATGAAGTTCGGGAAAAAAACACTGCTAAAACATATATTTTTATGGTCAAGGACTAAAGCATATAAAATAAGTAAAACTTTAAAAAACAAAAGAAAGAACTCTAGGCAAAGTGGTAGATTTGACACGCTACGGTAAGTTTGAAGGACGTTTTAGATAAATTCTTGTCATAAGAAAATAATAAAAATCAAATTAGCATGCAATATTACATGTAGGCGCACAAACGAAAGCTTTACAAACGTATGAAACAAGAAAAATTATTGCATTAATTTGTATTAATTGGTTAGTCTTTCATATAATTGATAAAATTATACATATAAATTATAATAATATATAAAAAAATAATATTTATTCAAATTAATTGAATTTTTTTTTCAAAACAACCATAGTCCATAGATAGGTACATCAAAGAGAACTGCACGGAAAGTAGTAGGCATGCAATATATAGGTTGCAAAAAGCGAGTATAAATGTATAATATTAATAATAATGGAGGAAGAGAGGGGAATTGAAAGGTGGATAAGTAGGTGATATAGGAGGAATGTCTACCCACACGCACACATGGAAACTCCAACACCCTTTTGCTTCATTAAATGTGTGATGTACATTGAAAATTCCAGAGTTGCACGAGGGCCTCTCTTTTGTTGTCTTGTGCTTTTATTTTCCGTCGGTTTCCCTTCAATTCCTCTCCCTACCCTCGTTCCTTCTAATTATTGAGTATAAGATTTCTTCATATTAGTATTATAATAATTGGTTCAATAATGTTTTAAGGGGCTTTCTAGATATATCCTAGTGATCAAACCAGGTCAGCAGACACAACAAAATTAATCCATTAAGCTTTTTAGTCTGTGTACAGCTAATTCTTTGCTATATATCCATGTTGCACCATGAATTTTTGTTGTGTGGCCAAATTAAGCCAATTTGTCTTGTAGTCACAAAGAGTTTTTTCCCTTCATGCAACGTAACCTCATCCCATTGGAGCCGACGTCAATTTTGCAACCATCTAAATTTAGGATTATTAGTCAATGATCGTTACTAGTTAATGCATAACATTATCTCATTTTTTAATTATAATTAATATCTAAAGAAATTAATTGAGGAATTTTCAAAACCCTAATCCTATAGAAATAAAACGCCATGTTACTCCTACAAATTAATTAGAAGAATCTAAGCACATGTATCCTCTTTTTTGCCAAAAAATAAAAGCTTTGAACCATAAATTGTTTTCCTTAAATCGATGTTTTATCTTGTGCAAATCCTAATATATCATAAATTACTAAAGTTAACCCTAATATATCATAAACTACGTACAAGAGTTAACCTTTAATTGCTTCGTCAATATAACCTTTGCCTTTGGTCAATTTTAAATTCTGTTAACATAAATGCGCAATTACTAAATGACCCTTATTAACTATTTATAAACACAAATTTACCCTTAAATAAAAAAATAACAAAAAACTACACATTTCATCCCCAATCCCAACCTAACCCCACACACCCCCACCCCCAACCCCAACCCCTCCTATGACTAAACCAAAACCCCAACTCCAAAATCTGATGACCCCCACCCCATGCGGACCTTACCCACCACAGCCTCACCCCACGCAGACCACTACCCCACAGCCCCACGACACGTTAACCACCACCTCCATAGCCGTAGCTCACGCAGACCACTACCCCCACATCGCGCAGACCATGTATGTGTGGTATTGTGTGCGTGTGCTTTTGATTATGTGTATGCGTGTGCTTGTGAATGTTTGCGTGTGTGTTTTTTGTTTTTTTTTAAATTTTCTATTATAATCTTTTTGATGTTGCAAGACAATATAAGATTCAAAATCAACTAGGATTTTGCCATTCTTTCACCAAGATTTGCATCTTTTGTTCTTGTTGTTTGTGTGTGTACGTGTTTGTGATTGTGTATATGGGCGTATTTGCATGTGACTGTGTCTATGTGCATGTGTACGTGTGTGTGTTTGGTGTCTCACTGTCTGTTTTTGAAGGTTGTGTATGGATGTTGATGCTGAAAAAAAGATATGTGTGTGGAGTATATATTAACGATGAAAGATGTGTGAAAGAGTATTTTTTGTTGTTTGTGAATATTTAAATAGTAGGAGTGTTTTGGATAAAAAATATAAATAATAATATAATCAGTTAATTTTTTAATATAAAATTAAGAAAAAGGTTAATAAGTGGAATAGGATAACAAAGTAAATTTAACCATTATATCAATGTACTATAGATGAGGGTGAATTTTGACCAAAAAAAATGAGGGTGAATGATACTTGGTTGTATTCGTTGGTAAATGTCTTGTCTCGCGCATGCACGGAGATAGAGAGAGGAGAGAGATGGGTAGCTTATCTGATAATTGACTGCACGTGTGGGTGGCTACTCCACGTGCACTCGTTTTATTCATTGAATTGATAGATTTTGTCTCTTTGCATTAATTTTTTTTCCTCCTCGATATCTCTTTTCCATTGTTTACAGTCACGGTCCCTATATATAATATGACTTTGTTTCCTGTGTTCTCTGCTCTGAGTAATTAATTAATTGAAGAAGTGGCAAAAGCCAAACAAAGATGACTCAGTTTAGCCAACAGTCACTTTCATCCCCTAAGCTACTTCTTCAAGGATGGTCCCTTTATAGACTCCTGCCACCATGCCAGTTATTATCACAGAAATATTTACTACGGGGTTAAAATGTCAACGGCTATACAGTGGCCTTTATTCTAACCTTTTTAACCGTCACTTTAATAGGGGTGGAGTCAGAAATTTTTGTTAGTAAAAATTAAAATTTATAATATTTAAATTATACGAGTACTTCTTTTTTTTAATGGGAGCTAATTAATTTTTTTAACTAAAAATACATAGATATTTAATTTTTTTTTCAAAAAATACATAAAAATTTTAATATTTTTATGAGCCAGTGGAGCTAAAATCTATAATTTTTAAACTATACGAGTATTTTTATTTTTTCAGTGGGGGCTAATTAATTTTTTTTAACAAAAAATACATAAATATCTAATTTTTTATTAAAAAAATACATATAAATTTTAACGTTTTAATAGGTCAGTGGGGGCTGCAGCCCCCACTGGCCCATATGTGCTTCCGCCAGTACACCTTAACTATGATAACTGTGTTTTCATCCTCTAAGCAGTAGTGAGGTGAAATCGATCCTCTAAGATCACAGATTTTACACTTTTCATAATTTTGGAGGTCCATTATTGATTGATTAGTTGTATGTGCGGGGGCGCACCTCCGTACTCCTTGAGAATTATTATTTGGTGGTCAGGCTCTGCTAAATAATCAAATAGTCGAATTCAGTCAATTAAGTTTTTACGTCATCCAAAAAAATTATCTTCTATTCACATTTAATTTTTATTTTTCTTTTGCAATTTTTTATTTTCTTCTTCTGTATTGGACAGGGATGAATCAAAAATGTTTGTTCGGTGGGGATTAACGACGCAGACCATTCATATATGGGTAATTGTTTTATAGTGAAAATTAAATTAATTTTTTAATTTAAAAATACACACTTTTAAAAACTACAATCTTAACTCACTGTGGAATAATTTTGTGCTCGGAGTAAATGGCGCATGATAGATCTGCACGCCCTGGGCATTGGGCCCTTTTCTTGTTCTTTCGCAACAGTTTCCTGGGAATTTGGCCTTCAAGGGAATCTGCAACTGCGTTTTTTTTTTTTTTTTTTCTTAGTAGAATTAAACTCATATTCCGATGCTTCATGCTGCATTACGAAAGCACCCTACTTGGCACTTTCATTAGGAAAGCATTTAAGTGTACACTACATCCCTGAACCTCTTCAGAAATAATCTTGATCAGCTTAACCATATTATATATGTTTTAGTATGAATCAGACTTTTTATACGTTGTTTGATCATGGAGAGGACAACTTTTCTTTCCATTGTTATTTGTTGTTTGATTCTATATAGAATGATAACGGGTAAAGTTTAAATCTAAATTTGATGAGTGCCCGACCAGATTAAAAATTCATTTACAAGATCGATAAGATATCTGTTAAGGTTTGATATTTATAAGTGATTACCAATAGATAGTATGATATGATTTGATAATAAAAATTAAAAAATTCAAAACTTGAAAACTCGATTATAAATATAGTAAAAAATAAATAAATTATAATATTCATATATTTATATGCATACACATAATATAATGTTTAAGAAAATAATAATTTGATGGGATTAGTATGAAAACTTCTCAATATAAACTTTTTGTTAAATGCTTCTATTATGTTTAGATTGGTTGAAGCTTATTTATGGACAAAAAATTAATTTATTATTCTTAGTTTTATTGAGATTTGTCATTTATTTATTATTAAATGTCACATTGTGTTGTTTATTTTGAATTTTACCAGCCTTTCTTTTATTAAATTTATTTTTTAGTTTTTTAACATTAAATTTTATTTTTCTAATTTAAAATCTAATTGTATATATATGTTAACAATTTTTAAAAACATTTTTGGGTTGTCTTTTATAAGAAAAATTATTTTTTATTTATTAACGGGTCAAGATGAGTACCTGCAGGTTTTTAAATGTTTATCGGGTTCGGGTTGGATAAGCAAAAATTTAAACCCTTCAAATTTCCCTACGGGTTTGAAAAAAAAAAAATTTAAATGAGTTTGAATTTATATTTATAAATTTGAGAGGGTATCTGATCCGTTTTCATTAATCACTAATCACACAAGTACAAAATACATCAGATTCTATTAACTCTGAACAAAACGTGCATGATGAGAATAACACTAAGATGAATGACTCCCTAAAAAGTCCTTGTGTTGCACCACTTCATGCCAATTACTTTAATCTATCCTAATATACTTTTTCCTCCATATAATACATTGCCATAAGAAAAATAATATTAAGATTGAGATTATGAGTTGAAGGTATTCAACTTTGCCCCAAAATGTGTGCTTCCAACCAACATATTGCAAAAGAATCTTAGCTTTTGGTTGGCTCCACTAGTACAGAAGCTGAAGCCACCCCACCCCATGTGTAAAAGGGTCCCCATTTCAATTTGTTTGATGCTTGAGTGCTTGTCTTTGCTGTTGTTTCTTCCCATTGATCACCTCTGTGCTTGTTGTATTCTTATATACATATATATATATATATATATTTCTCTCTTCACTCTTTGCCTTTCAACACAAACAATTAACGTACACTCTTATGTCAAAAAGGGGGTACAGGCACCATGTGATCCGGTGACTGCTTGGCCACAATAGGGATGAATTTTAGCCACTGTGGGGCTTCAAATCGTGTTGGTCTCTTATGTTTACACACAACAACGGCAAAAGCACGCACAACTGCATGTTACCCCCCTCGTGGGATTATCGTTATCGTCCTTATGGGTGTACGATAATCGACAATTGACTGCTACCTTACTACAAGCCACCCTAACCTTACGTTTTTTATTTGTACTGAAATATGAAGCTGGACCATATTTCCCTCATCAATGTAGATGGCTAATTGGGTAATCATCTAATGATTTATGCTCGAACAACAATCTGTTATAATTAAAAGTTTCAAGTTTAAACATGGGGCTTCCACCTCTATTTTACCAAAACAAAATTAGTCATATTTCTCATGAAACGTATGAAATAATATATCAATGGGACTACATGTTCTTACAGAATATTGAGACGATGTATTGTCTTCTTCATTTCAAAATATGAGATGGGAATTTATGTATGACAGAGCTGCCATGAAGGTTCCTCCACATACAAATTTATGTCTTATCCTCCAGACCCATCTGACATATTTTATGGAGCCTAGAAGTGGGGGGACCTGAATTGAAAAGGGTGTTTCTATCGTCTAGAAGTACTGGCCTTCTTCTTCAACATGGCTTAGCTCTTTTCCAGTTAGTCATTTTTCTCTAATCACTCAATGCTCAAGGGAATTTGACCTTCTAAAAGCATTAATTTGTAACTTTAATAACGGTACCTAATTAATATTATATTGAGAACGATTAGTAATAGTGAAATAAAGATGTATTTATTTGATTTTTACACTCATTTGTTCAAAAAATATCATCATGACTATATAATATGTATATATCCCTCATAATGTTATAACGTTATAAGGAGATTCAAATTCGAGATTGCGGGACCGAATTCATTCTTTTGAAGAGAATGCCTTTATGGAAGGGAATCAAGAAATGCAGAATCCATAACATCAATCGCCTGTAACATCTCAGCTGGTCCAATGGGTTGTATCTTAAAGCGATTGCTCGTGCATACTCTATTAATTGATCATGTTCAGACATTAGGCAATCCATGCCCCCTCCTTTCCCTTGTGCGAGCCTCTTTTTACTGGATAGGGTAACTTAGTACCAAATTCATTCGTCATCATTTCCTTCTTCAATGAAACCATGACCTCATCAACGACATTGCTATGTAAAATGAATCAAAAGAAAATGGGATATTTTTGCAGAATTTATGGCGTTTCAGGGCTCAATGTGATCTTCTCCTCAAGTCAATACTAGTGCCTTGGGAGGAGAATCTACAAGTCCTTGAAAGATATAGAAAAAAAAAAAAAAAAAAAAACAAAGGTGTTGCATAGATTTCGCTTACTTTAATACAATAGAGTGTAGAAGATGGTGATCTCATGAGTTCCAATCAACTTCTGAAAATTATAATTAACGATCTAATTGACACACTTATTCGCTTCTCAATATACATGTTTGCATATTCTGAATCTTGCATTGATCAATAACATGAAGCGCATTAGTCTTGCAAAGAGCAACATCGAAAGACGTTAACATATATGTTAATCATGCGGATCACGAATCTCATCACACTTATTATATTATTGTTGTACATTAATTAACAGGGATTTTAGTATATTAGTAACTTAATATTGGTAGCATGTGTTAGATACCTCCTAACCTAGCTAAACCACATGCAACACACCAGGAAAAAAGAGAGTAAATAAAATTGCTAACCATTAGTAAAGTCGTTTTTTTTTTTTTTCTTTTTTTTTGGGCCAGTCAAAGCCAGTGGTTTGACTATCCAAATTTCGAGTTACCAGACACTTGTCACTTCCTACTCCAAATCTTGCATAAATTAAAATTACTCCCTTGGCTTTGACTGGTTTTGCTTAGAAGTACATGGTTGAATTTCACAATCGACTTTTCAAAACTATATTCGAAAAGTAAAGTTTCCTGAAATTCAAGGGTTAGTTTACTAGATAAGTGTTTGGAGTATGAAAAAAAAAAAATTGCTGAAATTTTAATTTCAAATAAGCAAAAGATTATTTTTTTTCAGAATCGATCTTAGAGATTTTGTACTTAACCAAACCAAATCATGCATCTTCCACAAAAATTATATGTTCGGGTTTGCATCCTAATATCAGCTCATAAAACTTCTTGCAAATGTTTATCGTTATTAAAATAATATCAACTTTTCTACAATATTTCATTCACTAAGAATACGATATTACGAGACATCTCCAACAATTTTCTTATTTATAAAAAAATAAATGATAGATGAAGGCTAAAGTTCTCTACTCTCTCACTGTTGGTGGTCGGTTTGATCCAAGCCCAATCTTTTCAAAATTGCACTGATACCCTGTTTCGCGTAACAATGTTGGTAATTTTCTAGAAAAACTTCGAATTGTATTACTATCTTTATCTGATTGATTAGAAAAAGAAAAAAAAAAAATCCATTCACTTAGGCCTCTTTGAGCACTTTGGTCAAAGCTATGGCACCAAAAAGTCAACGATTCTCATCACATAGAATGCCAGTAATTAGGAAACTAATATAATCTGCATTTCTAGAGCCATGCACACGAGAGTTATGAAAATTAAAATAATACGTAAATTCAAAAAATAAATTACAGACTAAGAAGCTTCAGTTATGCTCTATATTAAAAGGATCTGGGACATAACTCGATTATGCTTTGAAAAAAAAGGCTTGTTCGATCTCATCTGCTCACATAAAGTCATGAAAGAGCATTTGGTCTCATTATGACAGATTCAAGCTCCAAGTCTCCACCTGTAGCCCATTTTTCACGACACAACAGCAAGCAAGCACATTGATATACTTAATTGAAGATCTAAAAATATTTGTTTTGCTTACAGATATTATATAGTATATGATTCATGATAGCCCGGTGTTATCTAACACATAGACTTTCCGTATATTTTCTTGCACAAGGTTTTCTTTTAAGATTAGAAACTGACTTTACGTAGAATCACATTAGATTTATTTTAAAATTATAAACTATATAGTACAACGACGCGTTTTAAGTGTGATTCAGGTCAGTCATTTATGATGCGAAGACGTTGATTTAAACTTGAAAGGTTAAATCACACAAGTCACTACTTGATCCGAGTCCCCCACCTTTTATTTTCTTTTTTTGGGTTAAAGACACCTCTAATTGAATCTTAATCATCTAATATTAAACTATTGGCTCTCCTCCTAACTCAACCGAAACCTTTGCGGGCATTTATTTTGTGAAGCATTGTGAGCATAAAATCTTCGGGTAATCACAAATGTTTGAGCTAAACTTTTCTAATCGCAAAGGCCAATGACAGCTAAGACAAGAGCAATGACAGAGAAATCACTTGATCTACAGTTGTAGAGGTTCCAAATGACAAAAAGAAATTGATAGAAATTTTCTTAATATCAAATATCCGCATAAAAAGGCACCACTCGGGAGATTCAAATGGATTAAGTGCTCACTACAATATGATTGTATCCATGATTTGGTTATGATACGTTCACGGAAGATTATAATGACTAACAGTGAAAATTCCATTGTCTAGTCAATTTAGTTATACAAGTGAACTTAAAATGTATGTGACAGCCAAGATTAGAATGATTTCCGGACGGACTATTTTGATCAGATGACAAAACTGTTGTAATACGGAATTTATAATTTTAGGGTGGATTTAATGTAACTTTATTTAAGTCAAGTTTTTTGTTGTTAACAATAAAAATAAATAAATAAAGTTGTAGTACCTAAACGGGGGGCATTTTTCGTGATGGAGATACCGATTGGATCTCTGGCTTTATCACGAATTTTGAAATTTCCTCAAATAATAAAGCAAAATTGATGGCAGTTTGAGAAAGGCTTAAAAAAGAGGTTAACATGGGTATCACCCACCTCATTATTGAGTCAGATTCGTGGATCACTATCCAAAGACTGAAATCATAAATCCCTTCAAGTAGCCCTTTCAGATTTTTTATTGAAGACTACAAGCCATGAAGGATATCAAATCCAACATGTGTTTCGTAAAGCTAATCAGTGTGTTGATTGGTTCGCAAACTACAATTTCCAGCAGTCGTTGGGATGCCACTATTTTAAAACTCCGCCAGCTCAATTACTGACCTAGCTTGAGAAAGATATAGACAAAGGGAAACTTATTCTAGAGTAGTTGTTAGATAATTTGACTTAACCTCCTTTTTCACCCAAAAAAAAAAAACTTGCAAAAAGTGAAACAGTTGTATTAGTTAGTATCCAGCCCACATCAAAGCTTGTTCCCAGTTTAAATGCATGTGTTTATACACATAAGATTTAGAAAAATTAAAAACGTTATCTAGTGCAAATATATGTAGGAAGTTGTATTACCATTCTCATAACTATTCTTTGAATAAATGTTTGTCTAAACCGGCTTCATCTATACCACACCATTAGTTGTCTCTTGTGTAGTGTGCAAAAGTGTGTTGGACGAACTGTACGTGCGCATCAAATAACACAGTGCACTTGGCTGAGCTCAAATAAAGAAAATCGTTATTTTAAGTAGATGATGAGTTCTTTAAGGCCCAGACCATCTTTTCAGCAGGCCATGGGTGTGCCAAATGGAGGTTAAGGTCCAATTCGTATATTTAAGTTCGAATTTGTTTCTCTTTTTTTACATTAATCATTGTAACCATCGAATGCTTTTCACCTGAAAATTTCAGATGGTACACTTGCTATCATAAAGATTCTCCTTACTTTTCTTGTATGATTATATTATTGAAAATCATTTATAAATTCACCTGTTGCATTTACTTCAATGTTCATCAAAATAACCTGATGATGTCTTCATGTGACAATCATGATTGGGAATTGGAGGCTCCTGATGTTGATCCTGGCTGCAACAAGTCAAAGTATTAACTAATTATTTTCCTTATAATAGATTCTAAATTTGACTATCATGCTAATGCATTAAGAACGTATTTGTCCCTAAGAAGACTTCAGTCATATCTCAAGTTCAAACTAATTTCTAAAGGCTATTTTCTTTGGGGCCAGCCCTTCATGCATCTTCCGGCCGAAGATATATCCAAAAGTTTCCCTTTATTTGCAGAATAAACCAAAAAAATTAAACTTTTATATAAGCTTGAAAGACTTTCCAAAATATTCCCGATAGTATTTGTGACTATTTTTGTGATGAATCTGAACTACACCATCTTAACAACTCTTAAGCCCAACACCTGAAAGTGGCCCAATAGGCAACTAGAAGGATTTGCGAGATTTGGAGAACACATCAACAATAAAACTCTCAAGTCCAGTAGGTTTTTTTTTTTCTTCCGCCTAAGCCAGTTATATAAAGACAAATTTTGGAAATGTTTATTCTTCTCAATAAGCACCCTAAGGGGGTCCGAGGTATCTTTGACATCCAACCAGGAGGGGTCACTACTAGCACTAGGATATTGCTCAGAAAATTTGGAATAAACTAAGATGTTTGAAAACATCTCAATTTTACTTTTTGTTTGGGTCAATAATCAACTTCGCAATTAGAAGATGTATAGTCACACTCATGATAAGGACTTACCACACAAGCATGTACATCATTGCTCATGCACAGCAACTCTCCATTTAACATGTCTACTGCTTGAAATGCGCCACCTCCCTCGCTCCTCTGCAGATAAAATCAAAAGAAGTTAGGGGAAAGAACAATAGAGATGGAAAGTCACACTGTGATTCATGTGTCGAATTCTCTTAAGGCTTTGTTAGATAGAGATAGACGGGATGTGACATCCCTAGAACGGTTGTTGAATAATTTCCAGCTTTAAACCTCCATGTAATCAAAAAAAAAAAAATTGAGAATTGTTATTCAGATCTCCTGCATATAAAATCCATATCAGACAAGTAGAAAAATATGGAGTTGTATGCTTTTCATAACAGATACCTTGTAATAATCAACAGCAACAAAGTTACCCCAGCGGTTAGCAGCAGCACTATGACAAGTCTGAAGCATGTTAACAAGGCCCACCGAGTTCTGTATACATGCCAGTTCCTTAATTGGAAGAGATCTAAAGTAATTAACCAACACCAGAGATTTGCTTGTGTCATTAAGAGGCGATGACTCTGCGCGATTCGGGCAACTTCCTGCCTTCATTCCACCATCCCCATCTACAAATTGAATTAGACGGAGACGAGCATTAAGATTACGTGATAAGATGAGAATAATCCATCAAACGTTCCAAAAATGATGTTGGAAGATGTAAAAACCACTTGTTAGCGTCTCGTCTTACATTGATTTTCAACCATGTAGTTCCACTGGTAAGCAATTCCTTCACTCAGTTCCTTAAACTTAATTGAAGTAAATACGAGGAGCCTTTGATTTGCAGCAACCATGTCTTTAACAAGTGGCCAGTCTTGACCATTTTTGGGCATCTTAGATACTGGAAACCAGTACTTCATTAATCCAGCTTTGTTAAACAGCTTAGTCACTCCATTCGGCGAATGAACATAATCTTCCAAGATCAATGTGACAATTTCTGATGGATTTGAAGATAAGAAGGTTTCTATTTCTCTTAATGTGTCTATGGCTGGTTCCTACAAAGTCCACCACAGATTCATCCGAATACATCATTTTCGAGCAAGATCTTGCAGTCTTGTTGAGAAATACAGCAAAATTGTGATCTAAAGAACTATACATCATTAATTCTTCTGATAAAATATATGAGGGGCTAGTAAGATTTACTTACAAAAGCAGTATAGTCATGGCATTTGCCTCCAAAAGAATGGCACAACCAAATGTCTCCTTCGAAATCATACACATCGAGCATTAAGCCACGAACTCCATTCTAGAATTACAATGTTTTCGACAAAATTAGATAATTATTTAGACAATTCTTGAAACAAAGATGGATCTATTTAGCATTCTATGGATGATAAACGTACATTTAGCTGTTGAGTGACATTATCTTCTTGATTCGTGACGGTGAGTCTACGGACTCCAGTATGAGATGGCTCTCCATCTATGGCGAAAGCATTGTGGGTCGTCAAAAACGCGTACTTGTTGAATGGAAGAGAATTGTTCTGTTGACCCAAAATTGGCATGCTCAAAATGATTTTTACCATAGCATGAATGTTTAATTCATATTGTGATTTGAAGACAAATTAAACGAGAGATTGGTTGAGTTAGTTACCACTAGTTTGAATAGGTCAGTAGCAGATGATCTAACACACTTAGAGCCCGAAAACGCAGCATCACAAGCAAAGCAATACAGCCCTGCTCCACAATCTTGGTTTGTTGAGCAATCATCAAGAAGCTACAATATTTGAATATTTCATTATTCATTAAGATCAGTAACAACAATGATTCAATTACAGAGTAATGATTTATGTCACTCGTTAACCCCTTCAGTTTTCATTTGTACAGTAAGAATTCGTTACTGATGTAAAATCTGATGTCTACACGTATAATTCTATTATATAAAAAGAAGGTGAGGGGGTGAGATATAGTAATGTTCCGACTACTACGAACATCGGAAAATGACAAGATCCTTAAATTAAGCAATAAGGTGTAGAGGGTGAGGAAAGTGATACCTACCTTGTGAGTTTCATCAGAGGAAGCAGCAGCAATCAACAGGACTGAAACTGTTAGCACATAACTAACTTTCTTCAGACCCATTTTTAGGTACGAGAAGATTTCAGTACTCACAATGAAATGTAAAGAAACGAATAATGAACCAACAATGGAGAAACATAATTATCGTATTGAATTATATAGTGAACATAAGAAAGGAAACAGAGAGAAGAATAATGAGAATATGCTGAAGTTGTGAAGTGGGAAACGAAGTACGGTGACCGGCAGACGAGGAATAAGAAGCAAGAAATGTCAAATGAAAAAACCGACCAGAAGAGGACGCGAATGAATTATTAATGATGGACAACACAACGGTCCAGTGTGATTTGTGAAAACGTAGTTACGATGTTAATTTGGACGGCTCGCTAGCTATGAGGAGTAGCTCGGAAATTTGGTGAGCGGATGAGACATTGATGAGGCGAGCTATTCTTTTGGATGATATTGTTGGCAGCGGATTTGGCAAATCACTACGTGATAAACATGTGTTAAATGACAACCAAAGGCAGGAATGGAGTTACCGACAACAGTCATAATATTATAAAGAATAAAATGTATCATATTTCTTTGTATTTTATAAAAATTGTATATAAAATTTTGTATTTTAAAAAGTGGTACAAAACTCCCTGTATTATCTATACTGTTGTACACTCGCCCTCATTTAAACTTCCGTTAAAATTTGTTAGTCAAATATTTGAAAAACGATCTTACCCTATTAAAAAAGGTTTTGTATTTTTATTTAACTTTCTTAAGTTCTTTTATTTTTATGCATCATATTACCGAAGTTTTCATAAATAAATTTGATATAATTTTTATTTTTTTCTATTCTACATGAAATTATGAATCCAATGCTTCAAATTTCATACGATTTGGATAAGAAATGAAAAAAAAAATGAATTTTTGAAGTTTTTTTCGTAAACTAAAATTCTGATAGGATGAACATGACCTAAACAACGTCGTTTCGATTTTAAATGCGACCAACAACATAATAACACGTGGAGCAGAGTTTACTTTTTTTTATAAGTGACCAATGGCGTAGTGCCACATGAACACGTGAATGACAAAAATTTGAAAAGACATGCGCTTTACAAAAGGTTCGAAACCATGAGTTAAAGCAACTTAACCACTATGTTGTACGCAATTGTTGTCTTTGTTTATGCATGAAATAGTGTTATCATTTTATATGCCGATAACAGCGACCACTACAACCCATCTTCCCCGCCATTCCTCTACCAACTCCACTGTCACAAACCACCTCCGCCACTTCATCCACTAGTCACCAACGTTGGGGAGTCCACAGCACAAAGATTTATCTAACTAATACACAACAACAAAATTTTGAAAAAATTGGGGTTTAGTTTAAAATTCAATCCCGAGATTAAATTTCTATATGAAAATGATATACAGGCTATAAAGATTCTCAAAATATTATTAAGGGTGAGTTTATAAAATTATTTATGGTGGAGAGATGTAATGGTGGTGGTATGTGCTAGGTGAGGAAGAAGCAGGGTGAAAAACAAAAAAAAATGATAAATAAAAGATGAAAAATGAGAAACAATGTAAGGGCATTTTGGTCAACCAAAATATGTTTTAAGGTTTTGTGCCATTTTTAGTTGTATTATAAGCGAGTGTATGTCACTCTCCGTTAAATTTGACAGAAAATTAGACGGAGGGTGTATGGTGTAACATTATGGATAACATAGGGGGTTTTATGCTACTTTTGAAAATACAAAGTTTTTTGTGCAACTTTTATAAAATACAGGGGATATGATACATTTTACTCTATTATAAATAAGGTAAAACGGTTATGAATTATTGATATATTATAAAAAAATGTGTTTAATTAACAACAGTTAGATATTGCTTATCAACTTATTATGTTATTAAAGGATTCTTACTTACCTAAATGATTAGTTTAGTAGTGAACTTTTTAGAGTGTGTGTACAAGAGTTGTTCATGTCTCCTGTTTGAAATTTGTAAAATTATTTTTTTTAGAGTTAGTCTCAATAAATTTTGTGTCTAACAAAAAAAATAAGAATTTTGGAATATTGTGGGTAACTAGGGTTTTAAATATTGAAATATTGTGTTTAATTAATCTATACTATGCCTCTTCTAAGTATAATCATATGGCCTTAATTTATAACTTCTGGTATGAATCCTGAAAATTTTGAAGCTAAAGAAAAGAGAAAAACATACGTGTTAAGCGAAACTGTTGACTTGGAGAACAGTTTGTTGACTGAATTCATGCTCGTTGTTTTTTTTTTTTTTTCTTTTATCGACTTGATAAAACCTTTAACCTTCGACCAAAAAAAAGTAAAAAGATAAAGCCTTTAACCCCTACTTGATCCAAGATATCTTCTTTTTTTCCTTTTAATTCTTTGCCATTAAAACACGATGTATCTTGATCATACTGAAATTCTGATATTTATTATGGAAATTAAGTTGGATATAGAAAGATACTTTTATAGAAAAGCGAATTGTTGGATATTTCAGTAGACAGAAGTGAAATTTGCCAAAAACTTTAAAGTAGGAATATACATTTTGCTTCAAGTAGGATTCTTAATGTAATGTCTTATATCGGTAAAAGATATTGTATATGAATATTTTATAAATAATTTTTATAAGTTTAAAGGTTAACTTGAGTTAAATTTGAGACTCAAATAATTATTAATTATGTCAACAATATTAACCTCTTTTAAAATTGGAGTTTAAAATTCTCAATTAGGACCGAGACAATAAACCTATAAAAATTTCATGAAGTCATGATATACGTTGCCCAAATAAAAAAATGGGATTCCAGATTTGGTATAACTACTCACTTTAATCCTTTCTTAAGAACCAGTATAATTGCGTTCTTGATTTGGAGAGAGGTTCGTTCATCTACTTACTTTTTTTTTTTTTTTCCTCTAAATTTTTTTTACAAGGTTCGTCATGTACTTGATCACATGGCTTAGTCATGGCGTGTCGACGAGGAAACTAGCTAGTCGATGCAAGCTCGGAAATTTCCTTGGGCCTAAATTAGGCCATAGGTTATTGCGTTGTGGCATGTCGACATGGAAGCTACTGAAGTTTGTCTTTTTTCTTCTTTTTTTATTTTTTTATTTTTTTATTTTCTGAAGTTTTTCGGTAAATATATATATATATACATATAATATATTAACTTCTGATTTCCAATTTTCTTTTTTGTGTGTGTGTGTTTGGTATTTCATTTTTTTTTGTGTATGTGTGTGTGTTTAGTATTTTGACTTGGCTGAATTTCGTCTATTAATCAGAGTAGATGGACCCAAGAGTAATCTTGGGGATCTTTTTGTTGATCCAGAATTCCATAGGATATACGAAATTGAGATATTTTTACTTAAAAGTATTAAATATCGCTCTATTTTCATTATTTATTTATTTTTTTTATTTTTTTAATATATATATTTATTTCTTTTTCTTTTTTTGTATGTCAACTAAATATACACATAAAACGCTTTCCATTGTTGCAACGTGTTAATCGCATTAAAAGGAAAGACAGAAAAGGAAAATGCAAGGTTTCAATTAATTGTGATACAAAGGAGGTTTAATAAATATACGACCAATTATGGTGTAAAATACATCTTATCCAACACAAAATATGAAGTATTAAGTAATGGGCAAAGCATATATATTTTAGGTGAGGCAGGCTTGGGGAGGTGATTTGAATCGCTATCGATATGGGGCTGATTTGCTAACTGTAACAATTGAAAAAAATTACACACATATATAAATATTTGGAAAAATCTCACATTTAATTTCTATTATTTACAAAAAATTTCAGTTTAGTCTCTATTATTTAAAATGTCTCAATTTATTCCCTATTATTTTTTTAAAAGTTTCATTTTCGTCCCTATTGTTTAAAATTTCTCAAATTTGTCCTTATTGTTTTCCAAAAAGTTTTAATTTCTTCTCCATTATTTTCAAAAAATTTCAAATTCGTCCCTATTGTTTCTCAAAAAAATTCAATTTAGTCATTGAATAATATGGACAAATTTTAAACTTTAAGAAAACAATAAAGACCAAATTGAAACTTTTTAAAAATAATACGGACGAAATTAAAACTTTTTGCGAAACAATAAGGACTAAATTGAGACTTTTAGTGAAATAATAAGAACTAAATTAAGACATTTTAAATAATAGAAATTAAATTGAAACCTTTTTTAAACAATAGGGACTAAATGTGAAATTTTTCCAAAATATTTTAGTGTTGTATATACAATCCGCAAGGGACAATAAACAAAGAGATGAACAACAACTTCCTATGTATATTATTTCATCATCTATACCCATATTTCCTGCATGCAGGCCAATTGATAAAGGCATAAAGCATTGATCACTTGTCGTCGTTGTTTGAGAAGAAACGGTTGATGGTGGGCATGACCTCCGGTGGGCGTGTCCGAAGAAATTTGCGGAGTCCATGTTGGGCATATTTCTCTCCTTCCTCTTGGTTTTCAAGTGTTGCTGATGCACGGTGAGCTTTATTGATTCTGCAAAACAAACCCACCCAAAAAGAGACATATGCATGAACGTTTGCTACATCATGTTACTACAATTGGGTAAGGCAAATAAATAAATATATATATGTGTGTATGTGTGTGTGAAAATGTTGTACCTGACGTCAGGATTCATGACCATGTTTCTTGTGAGCTGAAAAATGCACATCCCAGTTACAAAAGTCATTGCAGCCATGAGAGGATAGACCTGCGTTATGACATATAGGACACATAGATCATTCATCTGGTTGCTGAACATGGAGCCTTTGTAAGTGATCACTTCGATCTGAAAAGTTCGGGTTCAAGTTTCACCACTATCGTCAAGTTTATTATGTGCATAACTCAAGAATTTTCATTTTCACGTGATTAAACGTACATAACTCAAGAAACTTGATTTTGACGTTAGAAAAAGGTTTAGAAAAATAAAACAAATAAATATACAGTATTTAATATCTAAAACTGTCAGATTCATTAACAATCTTATAGGATATGTGTATGAATGCATGAACACAAGCAAAAAGGCAAAAGAGTACACGAATGAAATGGCTGCTGCATGAAATCAAATGAGAACAAAAAATTTAAGAGAGAAAAAAATGGCGTACAAAATTTTCATTCAATTATATGAAACGAAAGGTTTCGACAAGGCAATAAATGGAAAATGTTGAGTAGCTCCTCATATCTTAAAATTGATTAGCGATCAGCTTACCTCAGGTTTCATCCAACGCCCCATCTTTTTCCTGTAATTTTGGTTTGAGAAATGGCCGGCTTAGTATTGAAACTATGAACAACTACGCGTCTGCAAAGAAGCTATGTATGTATTTATCATTATATACATACATATAGACACACACATATATATCGATAATATATATGTATATCTATATATGTAATAGTGAACAATTGGTATCACCATATTGGTTGAACTGGATTTGCTTCCACATGCTATGTTGAATAACAGGCTTCTTTTCAGTGGGCTGCTTTGAGCTTTGACTATGGAAAAACCGGGTGCTTAGCTCTTGGTTTCTTTACCTCTATTTTTTTTAGACCCTGAAACACATACTCTCACAACTAGTCTACAATGGATAGTTAGATACTATGTTAGAATTGAATCATATAATTACTTCTTTATATGCATTATTTTGATCTTAAAATTGTATTAGATTAAAATTCTGAGCGTAGTGGTACGGTCTAACACATGCACGAGTTTTATTTATATTTTTTTATTAATTAGAAAAAGCTTAAAATCATAAAACGTAACTAAAAAAATTCAAACTCGCAAATTCTCGCATACGATGATTCTATTTAATTACTTTTACATTTGCATGGCAAATGACCTGAATTAGCCATTTGTTTAACAAGTTTCGTCACGTTATTTATGACTACAATACTCGAGAATTTTGAACGATTACTAATGGTTGACTTTTTGTTTGTAGTCTAATCTCTAAGAAAGTTCTGCCAACATAGATTCGGAAATTTTATTTTTTAAAACAAATTAGTTATAACTAAATAGATGAATATTGTTGATTATTCTTTAAATACAACAGATTATCAGATTCGAACAAAGTAGACTTTTGACATGAACAATTAATCAAGTAATAAATAGCATATTTTGACATAAATTTATGATAAATATAAATTAGTTATAACCAAATAGATGAGTATTGTGAGGAGAAAATCCAATTCCAACTTGATTCTGCACAGCCCACAGATTTTGATTAGAAAAGAAATACATCTCTCTCTCTTATCGGTAAAGACCATGCCAACATATAAGAATGTGCGACAAGTAATTGACAACGAAGAGATCAATGTCCTAATTCGTCTGCCATTGTTTATTACTCAAGTTACTCCTTTCCAAAGCCTACTCGTGGTGGGTTTGTTTGAGCCATGAGGACAGTGAAAAACAGTTATAACTTACTTATCGGGACTTGCATCAAGAAAATTACTATTTTAATTGAATTGAATTTGAGTCGTAAATAAATCTTTTATTTATACTTTAAATGCTTTATTATTAGACTAATTTCTTGGAGTTAACCACTAATAATATTTATGTTAAGATGCTATGCCATTTCAGTGTTGATTGATCGAAGATTTACTACTTGGTAAATTCCACTAGGCATGAGCACATGTACACTAGGCTGATCACCAAATTGCATTGCTTATAAGAAACAAACCTTTAGGCCCATACCTAGCCAAAAAAAAAAAACCTTTAGGCACAATTCTAACAATTACTATTATATTTTGAGTAAAATGCACCAGATCCCCTTATATTTTAGCGAAAGTGTACAACACCCCCTATAGTTCAAAAACTTCCTGAACTAGTCCCTATATTTTTTAAAAGTGCACAACACCCCCCTACAGTTATAAAATCCGTCATATTTAACGGATTTTGTAAAAAAGACATAAATATCCTCTCTTTTTTTTCATTTCTCTCTTTTGCCATTTCCTCTTTTGTTTAGGCCAAAAAAATGGTAATTTGCTCAATTCATATAATTTTTTAATAAATAAATTCGTTAAAAAATATATATATATATCACTTAACGCGTGTAAAGTACACTCTCCGTTAAATTTAACGAATTTTTTAATTATAGGGGAGTGTTGTGCACTTTTGAAAAACTACAAGGACTAGCTCAGGGAGTTTTTTAATTATAGGGGAGTGTTGTGCACTTTCGCTAAAGTACAAGGGGGTCTGATGCACTTTACCCTTATATTTTCGGTAAAAAGAAACTCAGTAAGTAATTCATTTAAGACATAGAATATATAAACTCCATTTAAGAGATTCCAGTTTTTGCTAAGCGCCCTGCCCGTTCACATACACCAACATGTTGTTAAGAAGTCCTATGGGTATGATCCAGTATAGTAGTAGGGTGTAATTGTTACTGTGAAGTTGCGAGTTCAATATTTTTTACGTTTTTAGAGTTCCGCCTTTAATTGATTTGGTGTATATATAAGGATGCACTGTTACACTCAGAAGTTAAACAATTGATAGTTGAGTTCCGCCAACCGAATTCTCACATCATAAGACGAAGAAAAAAATGTTGTTAAGAAGATGCAAGGACACACGACTTTGGCAGATTCCACCTCCTTCGACCCACGCGTTATTCTAGAAGATGATAGGGTATGACTTGACCCAGAAACAAGTGTGTCAAACTTCAGGAATAGCCCAACTGGAAAATGCGACTTCTGTTAAGGGCTGGTTGACGCCAATTTAGATGGGCCCATGTTGGCCCATAAGGATAGGACTGTGATCATTGATCCAACAATACTACATTGCACTTGCGTCACCCCTTTGAGCTTATAACAGTTTCGGATTTAGATATCCTTACAATATTATAATATTATGAAAAAGATTATTTATGGTAAAGTAATAAGACATCTCATAACTTTATAATATTATGAAAGAATTTAAATTCAATAATGTCTATGGTATGCTCAAAAAGTTAAATGTCCGTTTTAAACTCAAGCTAAAATTTCATTCCTCTGTGTTTCAATAAATCACGAGAATTGAAAACGAGCACTATATAGGTAAGTGAATGAGTACTAGTAGGAAATTCTGCTGTTGAAGCTTCCAAGAAGGAACACAGTTGGAGTGTCATCGATCAGAAGAAGACTGATGACTTGTCAATCTTTACTTGAAACAAACTCCACCATCTGACCGTACACATGGACACACAAGCTTGGTAGAGAATTTAATCTGAGAGAATCATAATGTTCTACAAGAAACAAATAAAGGGAAAAAAAAATTAATCAAGACTTTTTTTCTCGGGTGTGACTCGAAAATTTCATATCTAATTAATTAGGAGCATATCTTTTTCAAGTGTATTTATGTATTTCGTGATTTAGACTTTAAGACATTGAAAAACTTATTAGGGCGTTTTCCATCATTAAAAAAAATTATTATTCCCCTAATAAAAAAGAAGATTAGATTCAATTATTATCATATACTGAATACGAACTTCGTTATTTGTACTTCATAATTTGTCATCTGAGAGAGGTATAATTGTTCACATGTTATGCTCAGTCTCAAAAATCTCCCACCTGTTTCTCATCTCACTAATCTATTTTGCTTCAAGATAAAGAAAGATCAACAACAATTTCAAGTTATAGAAAGAGACTAATGAAGAACATGTTCTAAGTAAGCAACAACTAGTGGGTAAGCCATCTCAAAATCCTCTAATTGCACATTTCTTCATATCTATTTCTTCCATAAATACTCATTTATCACCAAAGAATATGTGAGCCTGAGAGACTATATATCAGAAAAAAAAAATGAGAAACTTCATCAGTGCAAGCATCTTCTTCGCACTCTTTTATTATGCAGGTGCATTTCTGTTTTCATATGAGGATCATATATTGGTGTTGTTCATAATCTTATCGTTCATGTTCTTGACACTTTCCACATTGCAGCTGCCTATGATCCCTTGGATCCGAATGGTAATATAACTATCAAATGGGATGTTATATCATGGACACCAGATGGCTATGTGGTGAGTATTATTGCTTCTGTCACTCTTTCTTGTAAAATTCTAGAAAACGTCCGTCTGAACAAAATGTTCGTGAGGGGGTGTGTGGGTACTACGGGCTAGACTGTCATTTCGCCTGGCAGACGTTTTTGAGACTCACCTCTCTTTCTAATTTAGATTATCCTTTCATCCATGTAAAAAGTTACCATGATTATTTATATCAATTGATGAACGTGCAAAAACACGAAAAATCTTGCTGCGCTCTTGATTTTAAACCAATTATGATACTGAAAATCATGCAGGATATGTTCTTTTTCATGTAAGGTTTAGAACCAATCTCTTCTTAAGCAACCAAGAAGTGATATTGATCCTCATTTATTTCATAGGCTCTTGTGAAAGTACACAATTTCCAAATGTACCGGCACATTTTGAGCCCTGGTTGGACCATAGAATGGTTATGGGCAAAGAAAGAAGTGATATGGTCTCTGGTGGGTGCACAGACCACAGAGCAAGGCGATTGCTCCAAGTTCAAAGGCAACGTCCCACATTGTTGCAAGAGGAATCCCACTGTGGTAGACTTGTTGCCTGGTGTACCATACAACCAACAGATCCAAAATTGCTGCAAAGGTGGAGTCTTGGCATCATGGGGTCAAGATCCAGCAGCCTCTCTTTCATCCTTCCAAGTGAGCGTTGGCCTAGCTGGTACCTCTAACAAAACTGTCAAACTCCCTAGGAACTTCACTCTGCAAGGCCCCGGACCAGGGTATACTTGTGGACCTGCTAAAATTGTCCCTTCTACTGTTTTCCTCACGCCTGATCGTCGCCGTAAAACCCAAGCTCTGAGTAAGTCTTCTTCCCTCGCTGAGTCATGTTCTAGGTCCAAAACCCTAGACTCGTAAGCGAGATTAGTGTGTAAGCATCAGAAAAGGTAATGTGTTTTTTGTTCACTTTCCGCCTAACATTTGGAAACTTGTGCAGTGACATGGAATGTGACATGCACTTATTCCCAGTTTCTTGCCCGGAAGCATCCCTCTTGCTGCGTCTCCTTCTCATCGTTCTATAACAATACAATCGTCCCTTGTCCTTCTTGTGCTTGTGGTTGTGAGAGCAAAAACAAATGCATCAAGTGAGATACTCTACTTCATTACTTACAGACATTGTAATATGTGCAAAAGGACTAACGTTATTACATGATTGACCGGTGATTCTGCAGGGGTGATTCAAAACTTCTCGATGTAATTGGAATCAACACTCCTAGAAAAGACAATGCACCTCTGATACAATGCACGCACCACGCGTGCCCTATCCGAATACACTGGCACGTGAAGATCAATTACAAGGCTTACTGGCGGGCCAAGATTGCTATAACTAACTTTAACTACCGGATGAACTACACCCTATGGACCCTTGTTATTCAGCATCCGAATCTGAACAATGTAACACAAGTCTTTAGCTTCGATTACAAGCCTCTCCTGCCCTACGCGTCCATCAGTAAGTACCTTGAAAACTTTAAACTTCCTTTTTGTGCCATGAAACTCACAGATTAGATACTAATTTTGCATAATCGTAATGTAAATATGCAGACGACACTGGAATGTTCTATGGCATGAAATTTTATAATGACATACTAATGGAAGCAGGGCCATTTGGAAATGTACAGTCTGAAATACTTCTTAAAAAGGACAAGAATACTTTTACCCTCAAACAAGGATGGGCATTTCCTCGGAAAGTTTACTTCAATGGTGATGAGTGCATGCTGCCCCCGCCTGATGCATACCCCCTTTTACCTAACTCTGCACATCAAAACATGGTTGTTTTTCCAGCATTGGTATTTTTGGTATCTTTGTTTTTTGTGTTGTGATGATCATGTTTCCTAGTTTTGATATTGCTGGGAGTTTTGGTGCCGATGAATATTGCAGAAGATATTTTAGAAACACAGGTACACACTTCTACATTCTCTGAGTGAAAAAGGAGAAAAGATAAAAAAGAGTTCTATGCTATGAAGCTATGTTGCAATCACCTGCTGTAAATACGAAAATTGAACATGTATGCTGTATAGAAACCTCAATCAAGTAATTTTTGGCCCAAATTCTGGGTGTGCCACAGGGGAAATATTTCCACGATAATGGAATGCACGGATAAATAATCTATATATGTATACTGCATAAATATATCATAGGACGGGGAATGACAAGATTTGTCCTAAGTAAACTAGAATCACGAAAATGTAACTGAATCGCTTAGCTATCAATTTTCTCTACTTGAGGCAGTTTACAAGGCATCATAAGAAGTTTGGAAAAGAATAAAATAAACACGTCTTACAGCCAGCTGAAACTGTCTTTGAATAGTTTTCATTCTCAACAAAATTCTACAAACACTATGGGCTAAAAAGTCTATAAACACTATAATTTAGAGTAGTGGTAAACATGTTATACAACTGTTACAACAAAAAGAAAGGCAGTAGAATCACTAACACTGTTGGAAGTTCATACATAAGTTTTCTTCAAATTTGAGAAGTGACTCCATATGAATGCAATTCATCATAGATCATTGCCCTAGATACATCAAAACTGCAATTTGCTTCCCCAGTTCTTGCTCTACAGCTGAAAGAGGGCTGTTAAAACACACAATTTGCATTTTTTATGGGAGATCGTTAAACATGTACAAAGAAGAATACCACGGATGACAATACAGTTAGAATCAACATCAGCAAGGAGATCTTTGGGCGGGAACTGGCATTTGGCAGATAGGGATATGCATCAGGAGGTGGCATGACACAGTTATCACCATTGAAATATACTCTTCGAGGGAAAGCCCAACCCTTCTCGAAAGTGAAAGTTGACTTATCCTTGCGGAAGAGAAGCTCTGATTGAACGTTTCCTAAAGGACCAGCTTGCATGAGCAAATCATTGTAGAATTTCATACCCCACAACATTGCAGTATCATCTGTTAAAGAAAAATATAATATTAGACTTGCAACCTGGGTGAGAGAAGTATAAAGGATAACTTAACTAGCAGTATTATACAAAAATACTTCCAATTATCATTTTGCACCACATCTATTAGCCTAAAAGATGCTCGTCAAAATGACACATTTACAACTAATTTCCCTATATGACAAATGATGGGAAGTGACAATGGGGAACAAAGGCCTAGCCAACTCTATAGATTACTTACTTATAGATTCATAAGGAGTTAATGGCTTGTAATTGAAGCTGAATAACTGTGTCAAATTATCAAAGTTGGGGTGCTGAACAACCAGATTCCACTCTGTATAATTCATCCTATAATTGAAGTTCGTTATTGTGATTTTCACCCGCCAGTAATCCTTGTAACTAAGTTTCACATGCCAGTGAACCCGAATCGGGCACATATGACTTGTGCATTGCACCAGAGGTGTATAGAGATTCTTTCCATGTTCTGGAACAACTGATGCTAGATGAGGTGCGTCCGGACTGCAAGGTACAGATGAGGAGAAAAACTTTCAATGAGTAATTAAAAACCTAGAATTAGAAAACCATGACAAAGAAAAAGAAGTAAATAATTCATAAGAACACATACTCCACACAACTTCCTGGATGAGTACTGTTGTTTTGACAACCACAGGTACATGTTGGGCAGGGCACAATTGTGTCATTATAGAATGACGAAAGTGAAACACAGCAAGTTGGAGTTTTTTGAGCAAGGAACTGCGAATATGTGCATGTAACATTCCACGTCACTGCCATAAGAAAGAAATTAGCCAGAATTATATCCTAGCATCATTCAAATTTAACATTTTCTCCAAATGAAAACATGACAGTATTTTAGTGCATATTACTAACTTCCATAAACAATTTGAAACAGAAGACCAACAAGAGCTAAATCAACGAGATGCACCTCTTTCATCCATTCTTTCACAACATTATAACGATAATGGCGTAAATTATGTTCTACCATTTCTTCTATATAACGTATCTGACTATCAGAAAAAGTGCATATTCGTAATAGTCTTTGCTCTTAAGAGCAAGAGCATGCACCTGCAACAAAAATATGGAACCAATTTCCTAAACGACTTACTCATAGCTTGTGTCACCCTCCTCCCATCTTTGGTGACAAACTTGGTAGGTTTAACAATTTTTGCAGGTCCACAAGTGTAGCCAGGTCCGGGTGCTTTCAAGGTGAAGTTCCTTGGCACTCTAACTGTTTTGTTAGTGGTTCCAGCTTGACCAACACTTAATTGGAATGAGCTCACTGCATTCTGTGGATCCTGTGCCCATGAGCTAATCACTCCACCCTTGCAGCAATTTGCAATCTGCTGGTTGTAAGGAGTTCCAGGCAATAGATCAACAATTGTTGGATCCTTTTTACAGCAATGTGGAGTGCTTCCTTTAAATTTTGAACAATCTCCTTGGTCCGTAGCTTGGCCTCCCATCGCACTCCATATCACCTCCTTCTTTGCCCATGTCCATCCCAAAGTCCAACCTGGGGCTTGAATGTGTCGATATTGCTGAAAGTTGAACATCGTGACAACAGCCTGCATAACAACCAAAATGAAAGCTTAAGCGATACATCTCATGGGGGATATCAAGGGAATCGTTACTTTCGATATCAGATAAACTAAACCCATCTTGTAATGTCTCATTGTACTACAGTACTAGCTATTCAGGTTCATCCTTATTAGAGACAGAGACTGTTGAGCACTAGGCAGCAATATAAATATCCCATTCCCACAAATAGCATAGAGTAGATATAATACTTACAACATAGCCATCAGGAGTCCACTGGATAACATCCCACTTAATTGTGATGTTCCCATTGGGATCAAGTGCATCGTAGGCTTCTGCAAAAGAGGGGAAAGAAAAAAGAAAATTATCAGACTTTTTCACTCTGATACAATATAAACAATATATAGCACCAATATTGTTAACAATATGGCAACTCCCATGCCTCAACATGAAAAGACTGAAAGAAATTGAGAAGATAAACAAGTCAATTTATTTATTCACTTAGAAAAAATTTCAGAAATGACCGAACAATTATAGATTATCAATTCAATATCGAACTTGAATTACCCCGATATAGTGAATAATATATGAAACGTGAAAAAGCGCATATCATTCATTTTCTCATAAAGATCGGAACTTTCTGAGGATTAGTAAATACCCATTTTCTCATTTTTCATGAACTAAAAAAATTGTGCATCAAAACACATAAAGATCGGAACTTTCTGAGCATTAGCTCATACCCATTTTCTCATTTTTCATAATCTTCAAAAGTAATGCATGAAAATACATAAAGATCAAAACTTTCAAATGATTAATACGTACCATTTTCTCATTTTTCATATTGCTTCCATAAAATTTACCAATTGTCTCAAATTTTAAACATGCCTTAAAGCAGCCCATTGCAAGCAGGCAAAATCAGAGCATACCAATCAAGAAATAAAAATAAAAATCCAAAAGCAAGAAAGAAAAAACAAGGATGGAGTGAACATTAAGCAAACCTGTTGAAGTAAAGCTGAAGCAAGAAAGCAAAAACAGTACAAGAATGGCACAAGTTGTAAATTTGGACAAAGATCTGAAGAAGAGGTCCATTGTTTTCTCTTCTTAACTGCAGACTTGTATTGATTAGATTCTTTTCTTGATTGGTCACTGCTCAAGATCTTACTGGCCTTTAAACTCACTTTAGGGAAGCTTATTGAAGAGCTTAAGTGGACTTTTTATAAAGTAAGTCTTCAACCACTTTTGTTTGCATTATACAGAAAATTTTATACTTTATTATTAGACTTGTGACTTTTTTTTTTTTTTTGGATCATAACAATTGTGACTGCGACGGAACAAGTACAACCGGTTTCTTCTTAGTCATGCTAATTTACAGCTGTTCCAAATATTATACTGCTAGTTTTCTTTTTTATATTTAATCAAATTAATTATTTTTGGACTGCAAAATGAATAAAACCTAATGAAAGGTCCTTACGTGACACCTTTTAAAACCAAATCTCGCTTTAAGGATTTGAGATTTAAATATGATTATTAATTTGTCAACGCTTTAAATTTAATTAATTCATTCAAAATATTAAAACTCATATTAAAATAAACATAAAACAAATTTTATGCAGAAGTAATGTAAGACATGATCTTATATACAACTACGTCAATTTAAAATATTTTTTGTTTGCTAAGTGAAATAATATTTCATAAACTAGTCGTTCATGTATTGATAAAAATTTAGCACAGTCAAAAACACTTTGTTTCTAGTTTATTGTATTCATGTTGATTTTTTTTTTTTTTTTCTATATACTAGTCTCTCATGTGATTTTTCTTGACCTCTTTTGTATATTTTTATTTTAATTAAATTTTTACGACAATTTAAAACTTACACTCTATCATAAAATGACTGTCATTCATCACTGCCACATGATTAAAAGTATTTGATTTAAGTATCCTTAAGTAGTCGTAACCTCCACTTTAATCAGTGGCACATGATTAAAGAAAGAGCCTTAATGACTCGAGAGAAGATGTTTGTTTCGGCATTGATGTCACATCCTTTGCTTTGTTTTTATTTTTTCTGATTATTTTTTACTCTTTAATTAACTAAATTCCGACCACGATGTTAAGGAAAAGCACATGAGTGAGACAATAAACATTAACGTTTAACGCATGTTCTTAATAACAATATTATGTTTCAACATAAGGATTTAGAATTATTATTCTGTGATAATACACAATTTAATACTGCGTATAAATAACTCTTTTTACTCTAAAATAAATTCATTTTTCAGCTTAATTATATTTTAAAAATACATTTGTTTTTTGAATTAATAAATCTCCAACTTATTATTTAATTACTTTACTTTTAAAATTAATTCTATATCCTCCACTAATTCGTGAATGGTTGGGTCTCGAGATGCAAGTAGAGAATTATTCTTATGCAGTTGCCGACAGTGGGCATTTTTTTTTTTTTCGTTCATGAGTGGAGATGTTAGAAAACTCATTTGATATAACGTACAAGTAGCTTGTGGTTTAACATTGTGGTTGACAAAAAGAAATAAAAAGTTTAATTGTGGGCAATTTCTCGCCATACGATTTCTAAATTATAAATTAATTATGAGTTGCCACTGTCGGTGAGGAGAAACGCCTCTCCATAAAGCATAGCAACTCTTGAGGGGTGGGCCCTTGCTTTTGTTTTCTTCTTGATTATATAATCTATATTTCTTGATATCAGATCTTTAGTTTCTTTTTTCTTTTCTTTTTTTATGTCGGAACAGATTTTTAGTGTTTTTTTTTTTTTTTGGATCAAAAGCACAATATTATAAATTGTAAAAAAGGAGTACAAGTAATTAACCCACACCAGTGGAAAGAAAGTCCGAATGCAAAATGTTATATAAAGAAGGGATGTTAGAAATTCAATCAAGAGGTAAGTTATTCTTAAATTACATTTTTACGACCCAATTACACGCAAGATTAATTGTTCTTCTAATGCACCTAAGATTTTTAGTGTTGGACAATCATAATTAGTAACATCAGAAAAAAAAAACCGAAAACGTTTCAAATTTTCTTTTAGTTAATTTATTTAACTTGGGGTGATTTCACGTTAGAAACTAAATATATAAATTCATAAAAGATATTAGTGTCATAAATTTAAAAATACTTATCTTGAACAAAATTATTAATTTATAAATTACTCTTATATTATATCTACATTAACGTAAAACATTACATGCAACAATAAGTTTTTGTACATTTTCTTGGTGTGCATAATCAATTAGGCTTGGATAATCTAAAGAGAAAAAGATAATTGTGGAATTTTTCATGTTTGACTTAGTAATACTTTGAGTATATTAATCAATTAAGACTTGGAAGACAGTGCAAATCCAGCTCATTTAGTGACAGGTGCATGTTTTGTTCTCATTGTTATTAACCAAGCTAACAAGTGATGGGGCAGTGATATCACATTTCAATAATCAAGGGTGAGCTTACTTATATTCTTGTAGAATAATAGTTGGTCTTCGGACATCGTTTTCTTTTGAAAGACGTGCCCCTTTCACTATTTTTTGACCATTTCAATTGCGTGCCAGAACAGATATTCTGTGTTATAACGTGAAAATTTTAATTCGAAACAGTTTTCATCTGCTAACACATTTTATTATTATTTTCACGTGTAAATATTATTTTTGTCGTTGTCATTTTAAAATTATCATATGACAATAAGATAAAAAATGCGTGCAACGACCTGCTAAAAATGTGGGTGGTCCAAATACATTTTGTCTAAGCCGCCGAGGTTGTGGTTAGGAAAACAGAATAATAAGACGTTACTAAAGCAGCCTAAGGAACCTAACAAACAGGTGATTAAAGTAAAACGAAAAACGAAAACAATGACATTTAATAAAGTGATGATTGAAGACTTTTTTTGTCCAATCACATTTTTCTATACTCATTGGTTTGAAGTAGATCGGGTTAGACTTTAGTTTGATTATCAAGTTATTAACCTTGATCGTCAAATTATTTGTATATACCTAAAATTTTAATTTAAATACTCAAATTACAAAAGTACTTGTCTTTATAGTTTGAGGGTTGGACCGAAGTATTTTTTAATCGTCACTAACATTCCCCACTCTTGAAACTCAGTGCACTTGCAATAGCCCAATGGGCTCCCATTTGTAATTGAGGGGTGTATGCTTCTTAATAAGAAGAAAACCTTGGTCATGAGTTTCTTCAGGGCTTGTTTTATAAGCCAAGCCCAAATTTATCACAAAGCAAAACTAAAAGCCCAAGATCGATTTAATTGATCAAATCCCAGCCGTCAACTATGGCCCAAGTAGCTTCCGCCAACGACCTTTACTTTACGACCTTTAACTAACTAAAAATTGAATAAAGAAAAACAAAAATTGCATTTTGCTGCAGAGTATATTAGTACAGCTTCCTTTCCAAGAAACCCAAATCCATAATGTGTAACAAAGAAAAGTCAAATTAAGAGTTTAGCAAAAGGACCCTTTATTTTAGTATAAATAGTGATGATTTTTTTCTTCGTGTAGCAATTTTAATTGTTGTTAGGGTTCTTAGATTTATTATAGATTTTTTACATTTTTTTTTGGCTAAAATTGGAATTGAAGTTCAATGGAAACAGCTCGGTCGCATAAAGGTTCGTTTGGTCAAACCGAAATCAATTGGGACAAGTAAGCTTCAGCTTTACTCGATCTGCTATTTCTATTTTTACTTTCCATTTTTGTATTGTTTATTAGTAGAAATGGATTCATGTATATCGATATTATATAATATATTATATCTAGCGTATGTAATTATGGATACAATGAATATTTTGTTTGTTTCTGTTATTGGCTCTGATTTTGCTTGATTGCCACATTATTTCCAATTTTTAGAGATAAATACATATATATACATACATACATACATATATAATATACATATATATACATACATACATATAATATATATATATATATAATGATCTGTATACTTGTGCGCGTATGTTATCTCGAATGTGTTGAAGAAAGAAGGCAAATGAAGGAATAAGAAGAATGAAATAATTGAAGTGGATATGGGATAAGTTTCGGCAATAGTTGAGTCTCTGAATTCGAAAGCCGTTTTCACTATCTTGTCTCTGGATAACTTATTTTAACTGCCAAATCTTGTGTTTTGATGTGTTGGAAGTGGAGCTTTATGGTTACGAGATGAAGTGGATGTAGTATACGATGTTATAAGTTCTTTCTATTTAAATATATTTGGAAATTCTGGATAAAGATCTTTCAATTACGATAAGAGAGTAGGCTTAAGCACTTGAGTGAAGTAAAACTTCCAATGGGGAAAAGAAGTCGCTCGAAGATTGTTAAACACCAATGCACGCCCATACTTAAAATGCATGTGATATATGCTGCCAGTTTCTTTAGACATTTGGTGTGATTCTCTGTAAGCCGGAAAAGCTGTTTGGTATAAATGCATTCACAATTAGCTAAAGCTTGTCGTAAACCTTCACCACTCATATGTAGAAAGGTGGATGGTCCAAGTATTGTTGTAAATATCTGTCTGTGAGTACTTTTCCGTTGGTGGCATGCGAACAAAATTATTGTTTTAGAGACATCTTTTAAAAGAATTAAGAGTATGGATATATCTGTCCACTGTAATTTGTCACTTAGGAATACTGTAGTTGACAATATTTCTTCTATCACGCTGCACAAAGCTCTTATTCGGTTGTGGCATCTGCTTACTGGTAGCTAACTTTTTGTCTTGGTTGAGCTCTAGTATTTTACTGTCTCTCATATTCTCTTAATTGCTGCTTTTCATAGCTTCTTACTGTTTTTTTCTGTTTTCTGGATCCCCTTAGTTTTTTTTTATTATTTCAACCTCTATTGCAGGCTTGATAAAACTAAGTTTTATGTTATTTATTATTTCAACCTCTATTGCAGGCTTGATAAAACTAAGTTTTATGTCGTAGGAGCTGGGATCTTCACTGGGGTTACAGTTGCACTTTACCCTATTTCAGTTGTAAAGACAAGGCTGCAGGTTGCTTCTGCAGATGCTGCAGAAAGGAATGCATTTTCTGTCATTAAAGGCATATTAAAGACAGATGGGATTCCTGGTTTGTACCGAGGTTTCGGTACAGTCATCACTGGAGCAATTCCTGCCAGAATTATATTTCTTACAACACTAGAAACCACAAAAGTGGCTGCTTTTCGGATTCTTGAACCATTCAAATTATCAGAACCCACACAGGCAGCCATAGCTAATGGAATTGCTGGCATGACAGCATCTCTTTCTTCACAGGCTGTATTTGTTCCGATTGATGTGGTATGCAATCAACTTTCTCTTAAAGAGATTTCTATTTGGTCATATCAAATGATGCAATTTATTTGAATGTTGTTGTAAAGAAAGGTGAAAAAAGAATCATTTTCTTTTCTCAGCATTCAAATAACTTACTAATGACATTGGTATGTGATTGAAACCCAAATTATTTAGTTGCCCTTTTATCTAAAAAATATAAATTGTTGTGGTGTCAGCAATGGCTAGAATGTAAAAGTGGTAAGTTTCACCTTTCGAATTGCCTCAATCGTCTTGTATAGAATAAATTTTAATACAGCATACTATGCTTGCGAGTCCTCCGGTTACATGTAAAGACTTATTCATGAGTTGGATTTGAAAAGGTTAGCCAAAGGTTGATGGTGCAAGGCTACTCGGGTCATGCATCCTACAATGGAGGTCTGGATGTTGTTCGTAAGGTTGTGAAGTCAGATGGCATCCGTGGGTTGTATAGAGGATTTGGCCTTTCTGTTATGACTTATTCACCATCCAGTGCTGTCTGGTGGGCAAGCTATGGTTCAAGCCAACGCCTCATCTGGAGGTGGGATATACTCATCTGTTCATTAAAAGCTTTACATTGAAGTAATATCTGGGTGTATTTCTGGTTATGCTTATATGCCTCAATCCCTAAGGACCTCAACCTATCAAGGAAAAATAACATAAAAGAGGTTCCCCCAGCCTCTGCCCCCTTTCCTTCAGAAGAACTTTAAGATTTATCTTTTAACTTTAACATGCTGGATTGATTATATAATCTTAAACAGCATAACTAGTTTCCTGTATACCTAATGATCATGTGCTTTATGCCAGAGTCGGGTCTTTAGAACGGTAACAATGCGGAATATTGTATTTCTGTGGTTTATTTTAGAACATTTGCAAAGTAGTAAAGAAATATGTTTGTGATTGAATTGAAACAAACTGATTTGATTCTTTTAACAATTAAGGCTCTAGAATTCTCCCCGAAATAAATAAATTTAGAAAATACAGCTTTTGTTCTCCTATCATATGCCTGTGTTTAAATATGTTTCGAGAAGTTCAAAATTCAACTGTATGAATGTGTTCTTGCAGGTTCTTAGATGAGGGCTCTGCTCCTAGCCAAGGCACGATTGTATTAGTTCAAGCTGCTGGCGGGATCATGGCTGGTGCTACTGCATCCTGCATCACAACCCCATTGGACACTATTAAGACTCGCTTACAGGTATACCTAGTTTCTGCTAATGACAGATGGTCTGGTGCTTATCCTGACAACAGTTGAATTACTTTGCTATGAACTTTCCCTGTGAATTCTTTCATGCTGTCAATTCCATGATCAGTTATTTGGTTATTACTGTATACACATACTAGAATTACTTTTTTATACTCTCAGGATGAACCAACCTGTTAGTGTCCGAGTTTGGCTTGAGGAACGGCTACTGCCTTTTATTTCAATCTTGCTTCTATTTAGCACCTGGTTCAGCTCTCAAGTTTTCCCTTATTTAACTCTTTATGATATACTTTTCTTTTTCTTGCTGGTTGAAATTTGCAGGATAATATGGTGAATTTAAGAGACATCAAATTTGCTCCAATGTGATGCATAGAACATTGTAGAAACAGGAGTTGCTAAAATTTCTGCATTATTTGCACTCCTGCATTATGAACGAATAAAATATTTTTCAAATGGAAATGCATGGCCAAGTTTGCCAAGCGTCTGTTCCAAATCTTCTTAATAATACTCTATGCATGCGGTTTTTTCCCAGAATTATTGCAATTTGTTTGGTGCATTGTTTAATATGTATTTGTATATTGAATATAAGGCGGTAATGTTATTTCTTTGTTTGACTGGCTTTTGTGCACTACAGGTAATAGGCCATGAAAAGAGACCTACTACAAGACAAGTTGTCAAAAGCCTGATCAAGGATGATGGTTGGACAGGATTATATAGAGGGCTAGGTCCTAGATTCTTCAGCATGTCAGCATGGGGAACCTCGATGATACTAGCTTATGAATATTTGAGTAAGACCATGGACATTCTTATTTATTGAATAGCTTATAATGACTCCTTGATTATCAATTGCTTTACGTAGGAGTGCATTTATTTATAATCCAGCTAATTGTCTTACTATGTTAATTTGAACAATTTAACATATGTGATGAACTTGTTGGCTTGTAGGATTTGTCATCATTTAATTTACTGCCTTCATATTACTTGTGTTGTTGCTAATAATTTGATCTACACATTCTGAAGATAACACAAAGATCTACTGCTTATTTGATTGTGTATTTTTCGTCTGTTATACAGAATGCTTGTGTGCAAAAGAATGACTAGTTTCATCGAGCAGTGATGCCAAGGCGGTTGTTCCTCTATTATTCAGAAGAAATTTTTATCTTGCTTTCCAAAATCAAATACAGAGTTAGAGACCATGGAAATGCCTACCTTTCTTAGAGATAGCACTACAACTATTGAAGCCTTTCATACTTGACTGGCGAGCCATCAAGCATCCAAGTATAACCAAAATTGTTTTTCGATTTGATGAAAGCTTTAATGTTGTAATTCTTTCAAATGAAGTATTTAAAGAAAGTTTATTTTCTTGGCGTGGTTCAATCAATATGTTTCACTTTGAGTTTTATCTGCTGCTTATATTTGTTTACCTATTATCTGTCCTCTTTTGATTTTTTTCCTCTACATATTTTCTTGCTGCCTTTGGCTTGGCTTTTATCTCTGATAGCTTTATGCTGCACACCGCCGTAAAGGTGCTGGATGTGTGGTTGCGGTGGAGAAGGGTTGGCCTTTGGGAGAGGGGAAAGAGTAGTGTTGGATAGTAAAGCAGGAAATTGTTTTCCCTGAAAGAGTGGCAATAGAAATTTGATTATTCTGTCACTATATACAAGGTTCACTATTAAGTCTCACAAGTTCATTAGGATTTATATGATGCTTTGAATATTACAACTGCTAAAGTGTGTTTAAAAACACGACAATAGTAATCACATATAATTAACGGAATAAGCACATTGGGTGTAACTGGTGGGGGTTCTTTTGATTTTTAGAGATTTCCTATTATAAGTTTCACTTCAAGAGTACTTTCTATTTTTGGAATTTTTTTATTACATTTTCATTACAACATTACTTTTACTTTTAGCTAACAAATTATTTTAGTATTTTTTAATTATTAATAGTTAGATCTTGCTCCATATTCTCTAGCCAAAATAAGGAAGTTCTTTGAGATAGTCTAAGGTTCTGTTTAGTTAAAAGTCCAAGCTAAAAAAAAAAAAATATATATATATATATATATATATATAAAGTTTGAAGTTGGAGCTTTTGAAACAAGAGTTTGACGAACTATTTTTACCTTATATTGGAATTTTTTTTTTTTCAAATACATCCCTTCATATTTTAAAATTTTTAAAAGGCCAAGATTGTCCAAAATTAGTCAAATAGTTAACTGTTTTTATTTAAACCACTATTAACCAAAGTTTTTTTGCTAAAAATTTTACAATTAAAAAATTAAAACTTCACAATTAAACTAAACAAACTCATAAAATATTACACACGAGGTTACCATTACTAGGTTCACTCCAAAGAGAAGAATTTGAAGGAAGTGTCATGGCTGACAGTGAAGGTGTATAGCTTCAAACAAAAGAAAAAGTTATGTATAACATCATCCAGGTATAAAGAATATATATTTACATAATCTAGAAGAAAACATTACTAAATCTATCTAAAGGCTGAAATATGAGCAATTCTCAAATATTCATAATTACGTAAAAGAGAAAAGGAAAAAGGAAAAAGTGGTGCATCAAATTTTAGCGTGCTGATAGATGCATGATGTCAGTGAATACATCCTCAGGAGACTTGAACCCACCGCTACCAATAGTGAAAATATCACTGCTCTTCGACTTAGAAGAGCTAGCTTCCCCTGAACTAGAAACCATTTCAATCTCTCCATGCAAAATTAGCAGAGAAGAGGAGCTTGCAATGTCGTCACTTGCATTCATTGTGGAACCCCTCTTTTCAGCAGCTTCTTGAAGCTTCAGCGCATACTCAAGGCTCCAAACAACATCGTTCATTGCCGGCCTTTCAATTCCTTTATCCTTCAAGCAACAAAGTGCTATTTCAACATATTTGTCTAAACACTCCGGTGCAATTTCATCCTTTAAATTAGGATCAAGAATTTGATCAATTGTCCCTTTTCTGTAACAATGGCGTACCCAGTCGGCCAAATTGACTTGCTCTTCGGGTAGGTTTACATCAATTGCTTGCCTAGCACATAATACTTCAAATAACACCACACCAAAAGAATAAACATCAGATTTCAGTGTCAATTGTTGACGTCTGTAATACTCTGGATCTACATACCCAAAACTACCCTTCACCATTGTGCTGACATGTGAATGGGTCCCACCTATGGGACCCATTTTTGACAAGCCAAAATCTGATACCTTGGCCACCCAATTCTCATCCAATAAGATGTTAGTTGATTTGACATCTCGGTGAATAATTGTGTTTGTATGAAGATAAAGCAATCCTTTCGCAGCACCAATACAAATTTTCAGGCGTTGCTTCCAAGGAAGTGGTGGATTTTTTGTTTTATAAAGATGACCACGTAACGTACCGCGGGACATATAATCATAGACCAAGATCATCTCACCTTTATCGTCGCAATACCCAACTAACGACACTAATTGAAGATGTCTAAGCTTTGATAACATCTCCATCTCCGTGAGGAACTCACGAGCACCTTGATTTGACGATGGATTTAATCGCTTGATTGCGACCTCAGTTGCGCCATTGTCTATATACCCTTTGTACACCTTGCCAAAACCCCCAACACCAATCACAAACTTATCATCAAAATTGCTAGTGGCACGTCTTATTTCCTCAATTGACAAGTGTCGACATGGATCTGACGACTGTGCTGAACGCGGCCCGCTATTTTTCGTAAATCTTCGGTTCCACGATGACTGGGCGGCACTTGTAGCGGAGTCCTTTACCATTTTTCTCCGTCCGAAAATCGCCAAACTTACTAAAGAAATCAGAAAAACAACAACTGCGGTGACGCCAAGAATTAATGGCCAACTTTTTTCCTCCGACGTTGTGGGGCTTGAAACTGGTGAAGGATCAAGGTTACCACTCGGTTTGCTCAACTTGAAAATTTCCAGGCCATTCAAAAGTGCGTTATAATATCCTGGTAGAGCATCACGATAAGGATGCATGGCGAGCCAAAGGTCTTGCTTGCCCTGACTGCCATCAGGGTCGGCAACATAAGCGATATAGTCTCTTTTAACAGCCACTTGAGGACCATGACCCCAACTAATAACATCAGCTTTCAATTCTGCTGTTCGCTTATTGATAAAAATCGTAAAGACGCGATCAAATTCTTCTCTTATTTCGAGAAAAAACTCGCAAAAATGCAGCCTAAGAAGATAGTAGAACCCTGAATCAACAGGAAATGACCATGTCATGTTGTAGCTAAGGCTGAAGTTGGGGTTTATGTACCTCGCACTTGTGTAAACAATCTCTGGAGCCGTATATGGTGGTGCATCTAAAGTGTAATTAACTGTAACATCCCTGTGATCTGTTAACCCTTTAGCTGCTCCAAGAATATAATCATCATCTGGAGTCCATGCGCGGAACATGCCTGTATCCTTAGTCACCGGAACATCGCCGCCTCCAACGTTTAGCCTGTATGCGGTTTCAAAAGCTGTGTCATTACCAATATGGAATAGATTTGATTGGCCAACCACTTGGAACGAAACATCGTTGCCAGGATAGTACAACGTGTCTGGTATAGAAACAAGCTCGATTCCATTCACAAAGGCGTAAGAGTTTGGAGAAGGCTTGAAGGTGATGTTGATCAGTTGTTGATCATCGTTTATATGGATGATGTATTCTTTGACAAGGGTGGCTGCTGATGATGGGCCCATGGAAGAAACGGTGAGATATGCGCTAAAATTGCTTAAAAGGGTGTAGTTATTAGCGATCACTGAGAAGAATGAGTCTGCTTTGTTGAAGGTAGAGTAGGTGGAAGGGTAGAAATAGAGGCGAATGAACTTGGGGCCTGTGGAGAGTCCTGAAAAGGTGTAAGTGAATTGAGATTGAAAAATTCGAGCAGTCAAGTAAGGGACTTTTTGGGTGATGGAAGGGTCTTGGGCGGAGGCCTGGGATGTTATAGAAATGGTCTCAGCATTGGATGGTAAGTAATCCGAGTTGGCATCAGCTTGCCAATCGCGACCATCAGGGAAGGATGTATTAGATGAGGAGCCACAGTCGAGGAGGATGTAATCAGTAGGGGTGTATGGTGGAGTAGTGGCTGCTGCAGTGGTGATGGAGAGGTGGAGGAGAAAGGAAACGTAGCGAGCAATATGGGTGAACATTTTTTTTGATGTAAGGGAGGTTAGGTGAGAAATCAATAGGGGTGAAGATGTGACAAGGTAAGGGAAAATTCTTCGATAGACTGAAACGTTTTTCATATAAGAGTGGGCCCCACTTTTCGGTCAGTGTTGACAACATGCATTTCTACTAGTCTCGGATTGTTTTAGTAAGGGCAAGTTTAGATTGTTTTAGTAAGGGTAAGTTTAATAGAAGTTTTTTATTTTGATATTTTTTATGTTAAAAGTGATGAATTTTACATATTTTTTTATAAATAATAATATTTTTTAAAGTATAAATTTTAAAATTATTTAAAAATAAAAAATATATATATTTTTTAAAACTTTCATTGAAAATACTCTAAATGGTCAAGTAAAGCTGCCGGAAGAAAGTCTTGTGATGGGCCTCCGTGGACTTAGAAGTCGTTGGAGTGATTCAGGGTGGCCCATGGTGTCTCTTTCTATTTTTTTGTTTCTTCTTTTTTCCTTTACCTTTTTTTTTTTTTTTTTTTTTGTCTTGTTTCTCAAAGTTCTTTAGATGTAATCATGATTCCCCGTTTATAATGGAAAATTCTCCAGGGCGCCTGCGGTCGGTGCGCCGGCGATCAAACGGATCTGATTAAGCGACGTAAGCAGAAAAAAAGGGCATTGGACCCACGCATTTAATGAGCTACAAATTGAAAGTCCATTTTAACCTTGCAAGACATTTAATTTTTCCGGTACAAATGGCATGTGGATCTCACGTCATTTATGTCATCTGATCATAGCATTTATCTTTTACAAGACACATGGCATGTGGGTCCCGCGTCTTTTGATGCCATCTGACTTATGAGAGAGAGTGTGTCGAAATGAAATGTCCATTATGGCCTCACAATGTGGACAAAATCTTTATTATACCCTCACAATATATATTATAAAATGATGTAAAGTAAAGACAAAAGGGGGGCCAAATTACGGAAAAGGACGTAATAAAAAAAATAAGCAAATGCCCAAATTGGGCACGTGAATGAAGACAAAACATAAGGGGAAATGACCAAAAGAGGCAAATGAATGAGACAAGAGATGTGTAAATAACCAAAAGTGGCCACTAAATGGAAAAAATGACCTAAGTGAAATCTCCGACATAGTGGTTGGATTGCACAAAGGAAAGGAAAGGAAAGTAAAGTAGAGGAAAAAAAATAAAGAAAAAGAAAGAAAGTAAATTATCTTGTTTGAATTGTAAAAAAATAATAATGAAAAGAAAAATAAAAGATTTTATAATATTTTATTTGGATTGAAGAAGGAAATAAAAAGAAATAAATGTAAAATTATTTAAGTACTTTAATTTATTTTTACAACCATAAGATATGTACGGGTAAAAAAAATATTTTGTGGTAAAATCTTTCTTTTTCCCTTCAAACACTCCAAATTGAAAGGTTTAAAAAAACTCATCCAATTAAAAGAAATGGAAGGATTTTCGTACTCTTCCATATCCTCTACTTATATCAAAATTGTAATCCAAACAAAGAGAAGGGTTCCTTATTCCCTCCCCTTCCTTTACTTTCCTTTAAAAATGTGAATTCAAACAAGTTGTAAAGTTTTGAATTTCTGTTTGCACTCAAATCGGGAGAGCCATTTTTCCAATTCTAGAGCAACAAAATAATATATTTCAAGTAAAGTATTATCTATGTTTATTATTTTTTAAAATTAATGCCAGTAATATTACTTTGTATAAAATCATATATTAGGTCCAAATCGAAAATTATAAACTTGTAAGTGCGTCCAAAGAGCATGAGCATGCATAATTAAGTCGTAATAAATTTTGTCATCTATGAAAGTGAAAAAAAAAAAATTTGAGTACTTCGCGTAAATTAAAAGACAACATAATTAAAGTAAATAATTATGAATTTAAGTTTGAAATCAAATTGAATGACACTTAACATACCCGAAACTAACACGTAATGAGAAATGTACTATATGTAGAGTATCATATGTGGTCAATGACAAGAAAATTACCCTATATAATTTATCTCTTATATTTGGTCCACATTAAAAACTATAAACCCCTTAGTGCATCTAATGACATCGAACATGCATGTTTCAGTCGTAGTAGATTTTATCACCTAGCAAAGGGGTCGATCTACTATTATGTAGTACTCACTGTTCGATAAACTAGTTATCACAGATAAAAGTTTTTTACTTTATTGAGTACGTGCCTTAAATTAGAACATTATTAAAGTAAATAATTATGAAATCAAACTTAATAATTATTTTAATTGCATTTAACATGCACCATACTAATTTTAGCTTAAGTAGTATGAATACAGAATCTTAAGTAACTACAAATCCAAATGACTACATATATAGCATCATCATATATTTTTATTATCCACTAAGATATGTAAATTTGTTATCATGTGTTGATCTATAATGTCCATAAAGACAAAAATAATGTGAAGTTACTAACATGGAGAGCTAAAGCATCTAATGCAAAATATTTTTATTTCTCGATAATCTACAAATAACAAAAGTATGATTAATGAATTTGAATATAGGGATCTACGACTAACCAACACTACAAAATAAATGTAGGTACAGGCGACACTCCAACTGCCGCTAATAGTGAAATAGGATGACCAATTTGACTTTACGGCACATTATGCTTAGTGATATGTTCGTGATTTCGTTGCATAATTACTTTAAGTTAAGTTCAATTTGAACTTTGGTATTCTAGTCATTTCATCACGAAGATAATTATTTAAGTTGGGGAGTTTTATAATAACTATAATTTACATGAACCAATTAAGAAGAGTACATTTACCAAGTAAATTACATATATTGGCTTTATTTTATTGATATTGGGAGTTATGTGTTATAGGCCGCTTATCGTGCTTCAATTATATTATTTCTTAGGCATTAATACAACACGAAAATTAAAATAAACAAATAGGTATGAAAGGTATAATTGTACACCATGATCGAATCTTTGAAAGCATTAGTTTATACATTCCTCTTAGTCTCGCCTCTACGGATAATTTTTTTCACTATCTTTTTTCAAGAATTGCCTAAAGTTCTAACTAAAAAGATAAAATAATTTTTTATTATTTCAATTGAAGTAATGAGCCTCCTATATTGGGAGGCTCATTACTTCAACTGGTCCTCATTTATCTCAAATGGATCTCTTAGTTGTTGGGAGGCTCATTACTTCAATTGGTCCTCATTTATCTCAAATGGATCTCTTAGTTGTTGGGAGGCTCATTACTTCAATTGGTCCTCATTTATCTCAAATGTATCTCTTAGTTGTTGAGAAGGCTGCCCAAAAGTAGTATATAGAGCGTACTTAATAAAACTTATAAGTAAACAAAATATAAAGATGGCAACTAGGGTTGTTGTTTTTATCATTATATAATTTCAAGACCCCAATAGATATATCATAAGATAAATAGACAAAAATCTTAAAGTTGTTTAATTAGTATTGAGTTGTAATACAAAATTTTTTAGACGTATTTTGTTTAAAAAATTGCAATAAATGAGCTCAATTATTTAATAAGTTTAAATTTCATTAATTTCGTTTCGTTGAAACTCAAGTACTGCATAGATTTATTACTTGTATTCATTTGAAACTCAAGTACTGCATAGATTTATTACTTGTATTCATTCATCAACTAAGTTAGAACACTTGAGAAAATTACCATCGAAGTTAGAACTAAGTTTCATTTACATAGAGAAAATTATAACTGTACACTCAAATTTTAGAGTTAAATAAAATCTTTCTATTTGCTTAGCTAAAACAAAACAAAAGTTCATTTTTCTTTACCTCTATATTATTAATGTTTAAAACCTCCAATTATTCATCCCCAAAAGATTGGGAAATACATACAAAGGATAGTTCAATTATCATAATAATTTTAATCTTTCTCTACGTATAAACTATTTTTGTTCAAATATATACTTCATTTAATAACAACTTTCATTAATTTATATGTTTTTTTTTTTACATTTTTCATTAACCTATATACTATATCTTTATATATATCTATGTTTTTATATTAAGTTAATTATTATTTTTTCCCTTTTAATAAGATAAGAACTATTTTACTATGCCTAAAACGACAGTGTGTAAATCATGAAAAGATCCTAACAGTGTGTTTGGATTGGGGGAAATGGGGGAAAGGGGAGGGTTAGTAATGAGAGGGATTGAGTCATTACTTTGTTTGGTTTCAGCGGAAATAGGGGGAAGAGGTATAGAGGGGATGAAGCTCAGTCCTTCATACCCCCAGAATATGGTTCTTCCAATTTGGAGGGAAATAGAAGGAGGAGAAAATACTATTTGTTATAATGACATTGTTGTCTTTTTTTTTTCCTTATCAAATTATAAAAATTTAATATAAAATAAAAGAAGTATAAAAGTCATTATACACATAAAATTTATCCATTCCTACTATTTTTTTTTTAATCCAAACAAAAGATATTCATAATCTTTTATGATACTCTCCTTTATAAAAATTTTCAATCCAAACATAATTTAACCCTTTCTACTTATTTTTTTTTATGATTCCTTCCTCTCATTTACTAAACCTCCTCTCCCTCAATCCAAACACTTACTAATTATTATTTTTTCCCTTTTAATAAGATAAGAGCTATTTTACTATGCCTAAAACGACAGTGTGTAAAGCATGAAAAGATCCTAAAGAGTGCTGTTCACAATTTTCGTTCCCTCCTTTTCCTTATATCACCGCCAAATGCCAAAAATTTTGCCACAAATTTATTCCTCTCGTGGCTCTCTCCCTCTCTCTCACACACATTAACCCTAATTTATTCTTCTTTTTCATCTCTCCTCTCTTTTTTGACCGCGCCACCACACTTCGTCCTCCACTTCACGGCGCCCAACAAACGCCTCCACCGCCTCACCGCGCTACCACACTTCGTCCACCACCTCAGATCCGTGTCTACACCTCCTAAGCCCAATTCATTCTTTTATACATATACTCGTGGAACTTCTGTTTCATATGACCATAAGGCCATCATTGTCAATGGACAAAGAAGATCCTCATTTCTGGATCCATTCACTACCCAAGAAGCACGCCTGAGGTATATTTTTCACATTTTCCATGTTTCTTGAAAAAGGGTGTGATTTTTTGGGGCGTGGTAGATGCGGCCACATCTTATATGGCAAAAAAAAGGATCTAGATGTGATTCAGACATATGTATTTTGGAATGGACGTGGCCTGAACCTGGGAAAGTAAGTAAATTTGCATCCTTTTTAGTTAATAGTCTGGGGAAACTATTCGGTCCGTCCGGAATGGCCGAGAATTTTCTGATTGTTTCTTATTGTTTGCAAACATGAGCTAAAGTTTGTTTTGTTTTTTTTATATTGTTTATTGTGTAGTATTATTTTGAAGGAAGGTATGAGCTGGCGAAGTTCATTGAGCTAGTGAAAGAAGCATGACCTTATGTTGATCTTAGGATTGGCCCCTATGTTTGTGCCGAATGGAACTTTGGGTAATGTTTCAGGATAGCATTGTCTTCAAGGAAGATTTAATTCCATTTTTGGTATAATGTTTGTGTGTTAAGTGTCCATGTTGTTTCAATTTCAGGGGGTTTCCGGTTTTCCTGAAGTATGTTCCTTGAATCAGTTTTTGAACAGATAATGGCCCTTTCAAGGTTGGGCAACTAACTGCTCTTGTAAATTTTCCATTTAAGTTGATCACGTTTTGTGTTTAATATCCATTCATGTGATTTGTTTCTAATCTTCTGCTGTAATGTTTTCTTTCATCAAATGCTGTGATAGGCTGCAGTGGAAAAATTCACAATCAAGATTGTGAATATGATGAAAGCAGAGAGGTTATTTGAATCTCAGGGTGGTCCGATTATTCTATTGCAGGTATTAAAATACTACACTTCGTACTATTTTTCATCTTTCTCTATGATCTTACAATATTAGATCAGCAAAGAAATCTTACAAGTTTCTTTGTAACAGTATGTGACAAATTGAAAGTTAATATGGACCAATGGAGTATGAAATCTGCGCATGTGGTTGAGCTTATGCGGAATGGGCAACCAACTAAGATGGCTGTGGATCTTCACACTGGTGTCCCATGGGTCATGTGCAAGCAAGATGATGCCCTTGATCCTGTTGTAAGTATCACCACTTCATGCCAATATATTTTTTAGACTTTCCATTTTGTCATGGTCTTATTCTCATTCTTGATGGTATTCAACTATGTTCTTCATTCTTAGCGGGCTACCCATGTAACAGTTCTTGTCCCTGACCGCACTGACGGATGATTTTCTAAGATCCGAACTCTGCACATGGCCAGAATCCATTTTCTTTTACTCTCTCATATTTGTTGTTTTGTCTTTGTTGTAAGCACTGAGCACTCTGGATCTTTGAATTCCCTACTAAAGACCATCTTCTATTCTCCATGGAAGTGCTTCTGTTTCACTTTTCAGCTAACATTGCATGTGATCTGTTAGACAATATTTTCCTAAAATTCCCTTCAAGAGTACTTTATGTTATCAAACAGTAATATCTCAATGTTTGACTGGTATTTGTTTTTTTTCCACATGCAATTAATTAAAAGTTATTGACATTAACCGTTCGTCCTGATCAGATTAATGCCTGCAATGGTTTCTACTGTGACTGTTCTCTCCTAATACGGCTTACAAGCCCAAGATGTGGGCTGAAGCCTGGACTGGCTAGCTAAGACTATGATGCACCTCTCGAAGAATATGGTATGTATGCAGGGTTACCTTATGAATATTGTGTCTATGTCGAACTTGTTTAGCTGATATGCATCTGTCATTTTATTTATCATGCCTTGTGTCATTGCTGCAAATTTTCCTTTTGGCCTTTAGGTTGTGTAACCTGTTCTCTATAGTCCAACTGCTGGCATGTAACAGAAAAAAAACTTTACTATAAGAGGGTTAGTCTTCCATTAAACAAACTAAAAAACAGTAACCATATGCTTTGCATTTGACATAGTATCTATGTTATAGGAAAACTTAACCCCACCGTTATATGTCTTAACGTGTAGGTCTTGTGGGGGATACGGCACATCATATAAGTGTAGTTATTGATATCTCGTTTTGCTACTTCTTTATTCAAAGTTGGGAAGTAACAGTGTGCAAGCGAAAGTAATCTCTTCTAACATCACGTTGACTGCAGCCTAAAATACCTACTGAAAAACTTATCCATTTGACGTCATGGAAGTGAATATATTAGCATTCTGTGAAATGAAATCTCTTGGCTTCTGATACAGTCTTATTTCCAGCTTATTCTTTATACAGGAAATGAAACTCTCTCATTAGCCTTCAAAATGCAAGCAAAACACCACCAGGCAATGCCAATAAAAAGGAGCAACATACGGAATACAAATCTTGAACTTTTTATATTCCATGTCACTTAAAATCCAAAGGTGTGGAAGAACTTACTCAACAACGATCATGAAAGTTAAACAAGTACCTACTAGTTTTAACCAGGAATTGAATTTAATCCTTTCTGTTACGCAGAAATGTTGATGCCGATGATAGCGACGACATACTTTTCTCGGATCGAACTACATGAACTCTTGAAGAACCCTACATTGAGCAAATCACGTTCTTGAAAACAAAATTGATAAGTCAGAATCCCTCAAAACACAAGCACAGGTGGATTGATTAGGATACATTGGTGATGCATGAGAATTTCATAGCATTGACAAGGATTCACTTCTTGCTTGGTCAATAGATTCACATAATGCTGGTGTACCATTAGCAGTTGCAATCTTGAAATATGAGTGACATTCCAAAGCATAATGCTCACTGGGAAATATGTTTTTATGGTAAATACTGAGAAATAATTACACTCACCATAGCATCTAGCATGACCCTGCATGAGCATCATGCAGAATATATCAGAAGTGAAATGCAACTACCAGAACAAGAAGCTAGAGCTCCCTCTTCAAACCTAGATAAAATCTCACTGTTAAACCATGCACCTTGTTCTTTGCAGCTGCGTGCTTAGCGATAAGTTGAATTGAGTTTGGGGAAACAGCGAGAAAGAATTCAGCGATGTAGAAGTATTTGGCCTTTTCAACTGTGCAAAAATGTCAAAAAGTTAGTGAAAAAAGAGTCGCAACTTAAGCAAAACAAAATGTGGAAACTACTGTACCCAATGCCCAGTTCACTGGTCTCTTCAGATGTTCGGATCTGTAGCAATTTGCAGTTGACAAATTGGGAACAAGTGACCTGCATAAATTCATTATGTTACATTCGACTAAGATTCAACAATCTTTTTTCGAGTCAACCTCATGTTACATTCTACTAAGATTTAACATCTCTAGTTAGCATTTTCTAAGCATAAGCCGTGTAAAGTAGAATTTTCAAATAAAGCATCTTCATAATGAAGTAAAATTTTACCCCAGTTCAGTTCTTCCCAAATACTATAGAGTCAAACTATGACATCGATATGCCGGTGATCTTGTCATTCACACCCTCATAGAGGAAGAATCAGCAGAGTAGGAGAATCCAACTCCAATTGGTGCCCCTAAGTACAATATGTCAGCTTCTGAAAATGAAAGAAATACAATTAAGCAAAATCTTGTTCATTTCAAAATAGCCATTATGCACTACACAACATTCAAAGCACTTGTGTTCTAATTGCACTCATTTTTGACAAGTACATACTCATGCCTTAAACGTCCATCTCCAGGCCCTGCAACCAAGATGATCAAGAAACATATTAGAATCAAATTGTAAAAATTTTAGTGTAAGCCATGAGTTATAGAAGTTGCATACCTACATTTAACTAGAGAACTAAAGGCTTGGAAGATTAATCAATTTCGGGGAAAGTTACATATTTCAAGTAATGAAGCAATCTATTACCAGAGTTTGCAACTATTATGAACTCATTGCCGTTACAATGAAGCAATATGTTTTGAGAAATTTATATACTTCGAGTAATGAACTTATTTTATGTAATGGAACCTGGTGGCTCAAAATTTATTTGCAGTTTGAAACCAGCTTCGAACGGTGATTTAAGGGAACTGAATCTGTAAAGAGTTCAATAAAGGAAAATGCATCTCTTTCTATGGAGTGCAACATGATGGTAATGGAGAGATTTATTCTTGTTCGTCACTGTTGTTTATGCAGAGATTTATTCCTTGAGAACATCAATTTATTTAAGAACAAATTAATCACTTCTGAGCAGAAAAACAAAGTAAAAACTCAAATATGTAATTACATTCACAAGTTCTAACTTCAGTCAACATCAAATTTCAACGTCAAATTTCAACAAAAAAATTAGTAAGATAGAATAGATTAACGTATTAGATGTATGTGTACACACACATCATATATATATATACACATATATATGCCTTTCTGTGAGTGTATACTAATCCTCTGAGTAATCCACATATAATGCAACAAAATACAAATACATTTCATGCTAAGAAACACACATATTCGTATCTAAAAACCCTAGCTTAAAAATGAAGATTAATAAATTTAATCAATTTTACAGATCCAATAACTGATCGCATTAATAGGTAAATAAATTTACGGATTCATCACACGTACACTTTCCACTTGGAGTGTGTAGAGAACATATTCATATAAAATTCTACCTCTTTCACAAAAGTGGACTAAATGCATACTCATAAAAATGCAGAAAAATAATTAAAAAAATTGCTGAAAATAAAATAAAAAAGGAAAAGGAAAGGAAAACAGAAAATAAAGGTAAGAACTTTCAGGAAATTTGTAGAATAAATTAAACACAAAATACCAGAGAAATTTTAGGTGAAGAAAGAACTAGATGTTCATGATCGGAGAGAAGATGAGATTTCAACTCAACCGTGAAAATCTTGTTGTTGTTGGTGGCGGCACACGACAGGATATGGGGGTGGTCGCGGTGGAGCTGTCGAGTGGACTTGATAAGCTTGGGGTTTTGATAAAGTGAAGAATGTAATTTTTAGAAGTGATGTAAAGCATATATCGTGAAAAAGATTGGGTGATTGGTAATGGTTGAGATAGATGATTTACAAACTGACGGTTGCTCTATGAAAAGGAAGATGAGGAGTTGAGCAGGAAGATGGAAGAGTTTTCTTTTTTGGTCAATGGAAGTTGGAAGAGTTGAGTGGGAATCTGAAGTGTGTGTGGAGAGCTTTGTCTTGTTGGAATACCAATAAAGGTATAAAAGTAATTTTGCACTAGTGAATTCCTATTCAAATGTCAAGGATATTTTTATAATTATAAATATTAGAGGGTAGAATAGATATTTCAAATATTTAGAAGTTGGTACTGTTTTGTATAATGCGGTCTTACGTCATATTAACTAAGTTAGGGGTAATAAAGTAATTAAATATTAAAATAAAAATATTACAAAAATAAATAAGCTGTACACCAAGTCAACAGTGGATCCCACGTGTTATTATTATGTGTTGTGGGTCCTGCGATATATTTATTAAAGTCAAGGTCATTTGAGTCATTACACCTTCAAAGCATAAAATGACGTGTTGATGATCGACGGCTGATATTTAATGGAATAAGTCGATGGCTCATGAATTTTTGGCCGCACGCCGGCGCAGGCGGACTGGAGACTCTCCTCTTTATAATCAGAAGTAAGATATTTTGGCCAAGCTTCTTGTTGATAATTAGGAAGGTTTGGGTAGAGAGAGAATTTTTTTCCATCAAATTATGTGATATCTTTTTCGATATGCTTGTCAAGTGAATACAAGACTAACTTTCTTGTAAATAAATATATATATTTTTATTATGACTAACTTTTTTACAAATAAATAATTTTTCTCTCCTTTTTTTTCTTTACGTGGGAATCATCTTAATGATTGGTTCCTTCCAGTAAATTTAATGTTACGTAATGCTAGGTATTTAATTTTTTTTTTTTTTGTAGTAGCTAGGTATTTAAATGAAATTTATCCAATTATCCTATTTACAATTTCATGCAATAGTAGTCCCAATCAATACCAAATACCAGTTAATATAATTAATGGTCTAAATTAATTCTTTGAAATTATTTTTATGGCATAATTAAAAAATATTAAATACGTACCAAAATATTAGCTAAAAGAACCAGAAGCATCTCAAAATTCCTATGCGTCTCATATCAAATATTCAAACCAAACTATATTAAACAGTCCCACCCATACATACATACTTTTCCTTCTGTGGTGAAAAAATATTGTAGAGCCTAAACCGGTAGATAACATTACACTGTGTAGAGTAAGTCCAATAAACTTTTTATTTTTTCTTTATAATAAATAATAAAATTAATAATTTTTTATTTTTATAAATTTTTATTTTAATTTTACTCCAACAATCTCTATTTCAACATTTCTATTTTTTTTTTCACCTTGCCTTTCCGACTTTCCCTTTCAGCCACCATCTTTGACTTTACTTTTCCTTTTCCACTTTCCCCGACCTTTTCAACCACTTTGTTGATAGTTTGACAAAAACAAAAAAAAAAGAAAAAGAAAAAGGAAGTAATAGCGAACATGAAATCCTTACTGATTACAACAAGCAAATGACATCAACTGGTGATATCATTTGGCTGGCTTGTTGGAGTATATTTTTTTAAATTAACTCTCTATTTTAATTAAAAAATTAAAGTAGAGAGCTTGTTGAATTTGTTCTTAAAAAAAAAAAACAATTATTATTATTTGGTGAGAACGCGGAGGAGTTGCTGGAATTTGATGGATGCAAGGAGTGGAAAATTCGCAGTTAAGGATTATTCCGAGAGATTTATTAGGCGTGATAAATACTGTAAATAACAAAGTCTGTTGGACGTAAAACTCCACTAAAGAAAGAAAAATATTAAATTGAAACTCTAATCCAGAAAGAAAGATACTTTTTAGAAGCTTCACAATGTTTTTAATTCTCTTGATTGTTGGTCGGGTTATAACAATGTTTTACATAATTTTTTAGGTTTGCCTTCTTTTTTTAAATTTTTTTTGGAAAGGCTTAAAACCGTATAGTGTAACTAGTAAGACTCAAGTTCGTAATCTCTCGCATACATAACGAGTTATATAGTATTGGACCAAAACCCTACTGGTTGGGTTTGCCTCTTTGATGTAATTTGAATTGATCAATTCCAAGACCCTTAGAAATTTTGAGGTTCTTTTCTTTCATGTATCTTGGTACGGTTTTATTTGCTAATTAGAAGGATTTAATTTAGCTAATATATATATTGTATTTAATGTTTTCTTAACCATGGTTACAAAATTGGTATTTAATTTAGACCATTAATTATATATATTAATTGATAAACGTCATTAATCGGACTAATATTATGTGAAATCATAAAAAAAGTGTATTGTAGAATAATCAAATTTGACACGCAGTATATGCTAGATTAAGTTTTGTAGAGTCTGAGTCCTCTCCATTAAAAAAAGCAGGCAACCATCATATGCCACGTTAGTTGATATATATATATATATGTTTTTTTTGGCAAAGAAAGTATTTTCATTAAATGTTAATTTTTGACTTGCGAGAGTTAAAGAAAATGTTGAAAATATGTATTAATTCTAAAAAAGAAGGATTGCTGACGAGACCCATCAAAGTTTTTAAACAATAAACAGTAAAAGATCAGAGTTCAATTTTGATAATATCTTTTATGGTGGCGATTGGTAGGTTAGATGGATTAAAACTTTGTTCCTATTCACATGTTTGGTATAAAGTATTAAATATGAGAATTTTATTCCTAGATAAGCCGATTCTCCTAATTTGGAATCTCTTATTAATAGTTATGTTCCAACAATGATTGGTAATATTAACATTATTTTTGATTGTGAAGATTATTTTTGTTTTTATCTTTTTTAAATTTAAAGTTTTTTCAATAACTATATTATTTTTTAAACCTTTTCAAATAGTATGCTTAATTTATTTTATTTATTTATTAATTCTATTTTTATTGATTTCAAACATGTTAATAAGAATAGGGAGTCAAATCTAACTCCCTACATTTGAAGAGTCAAATAGAAAATTTAGGGGCTCTATTTTTTATGGAGCCCTTTTAAAAAAAATAAGTTTTTACTCTCTATTTTGGCTCCTTGGCCACAATAAAGAAGCTTTTTGAGATAACCTAAGGTTCTTCGCTTTTAGGCACATAAAAGTATTTTTTGTTTGGTCTATTTTTGAAAGTATTTTTAGCTAAAAAAAATTGAAAAATAAGAAATTTCACTTTTGGAAAAAGATTTGTGCGAAACTATTTTTATATACTGGGAAAAGTTAGTTTTTTTTTTCCTCAAATATATTCTTCCATATTTGTAGAAACTGGACATTGCCCTCAACCATTAAGGTGGAGTAGCGGTTGTTACCATGGTGATGAAGAGGTGGACTTGGAAGAGACTAAAAAGGTAAATAGCTGCATGAATGTCGCACATTATGACGAGGTAAGATATCACTTTGTTTGTGACGGCAGTTAATAACATGCATGGTAGAAGAAGGCCTGTTATGATCGTGCATGGACTTGGAACTTTGAAGCCGTTGGACTCATTCAGTGTGGTTGACGGTGTCCCTTTCTATGCTTTTGTTTTAGTTTTAGTTTGCTTTTTCTTTTTACAAGTTATTTAGATGTTTGTATTAGAGGGGGGAAAAAAAATGTAACTATGAAGATTCCTTGTATATACTCAGACATGAGATATCTTTGCCAAGCTTTACCGTTTTGTTTTTCTCTTGCTTTTTTTTTTAAAAAAATTATGTGAAAATTTAATTAGTGGAGCTTGATCACTAAATTATTTATCGAAATTCAATCACTCACTGATAAATTCTCAAATGTGCATGAGGCCTTGTTTTGGTCTTGTTGATAATTAGCTAGGAAGGTTTTGGTAAAAAGAAATCTAAACCAATAATTCATTTTTTTGCCAAGTCTTTTTCAATATGCTTGTCTTTTTTTTTTTGGTCGGATATGCTATGCTTGTCAAGTCAATGCATCTACAAGTTAGACTAACTTTCTAACAATAATTAATTTTCCTCTTCTTTTTCTTCTTTATGTCGAAATCATCTGAATACTTGGTCGTCCCTTCTGATCAATTAATTATTTAGTAATGCCATGTATTTAAATTCCTTTTTTTGTTGTTGTTGTTGTAGCTAGGTATCTAAATGAAATTAACCAAATGTGGTGACAAGCAAGAACTTGACTTCTCTATAATACACTTTCATAACAATTTTATGCAATAGTATTCTCGATCAATATCAAATGTCAATTAATAATGGTTTAGAATAAAAACTATCTTTACACGCCATGATTTCAGAATATATATTAAATACCACAATATTAGCTAAAAAGAATCAAAAGCACCTCAAAATTCCTATGTCTCTCGTATTCAATCAAACCAAACTATATTAAACAGTTCAACCCATAGATACTTTTCCTTCTGTAGTTAAAAAAAATTGTAGTCTAAACCGGTAGCATTACCCTGTTTAAAGGCCCAGACTTACGAAACAATTCTTATTATTTGGTGAGCTAAGTAGAAAAGGTGATTTCAAGCCATTTCATTTTACATTAAAGTCGCACATCATCCTGTTTACAAGGCCAGAGAGTTGGAGGTGTTGGAATTTGATGGATGCAAGGAGTTGAAATAATTCATACTTAAGGATTTCAAGAGATTTATTCGACTTAATAGATACTGCAAATAAGAGTAAAATGCATCATACCTAATTTAGTTTCATAAAGTTGAATTATAAATCTTGTATTTTAAAAGTCGCGTAATAAATCTTGTTTTGCATATGACCCCCGCCGTCTATTTTTCGGTCAATTTTAAAGTGGAGTGTAATACACACATTTATGATTCTTACACATACTTGTTAGAATTGTTTGTAATTTGGACACAATAAAAGATTGTGCAAGAATTAGTTTCATCTTGATTCCCTCTTTTTCAAAGTATTTTCTCAATCATATTACAAAACGAAAAATGTTGTAATTATATCCATCTGATATTAGAAAAGTGGCAAATATCACCTTCTGATATTAAAAATATTGTAAATACCACCTCTGATAAATGTCGTACTTGCATCATAGGCGTGTGTATTATACTCCATGTTAAGATTGAAAAAAAAAAAGATGACGACGCAGGGTCATATGCAATATTTTTTATAACACAGGGTTTATAAGGCGACATTTTAAAACATAGGATTTAATTATAATGCAAAATTATGAAAACACAAGAGGGTATGATGATTTTATTCTTGCAAATAGTAAAGTTTGTTTTTCATGTTTCATGCATTTTTGCACATAAAACTCCACTAAAGAAAGGAAAATATTAAATTGAAACTCTAATCCAAAAGGAAAGATACTTTATTATAGAAGCTTCACAATGTTATTTTTCTTGATTGTTGGTCAGGTTACAATGAGTTAGATGATTTTTTGGGTTTGACTCTTTCATGTAATTTGAATTGATCATTCCAAGACTCTTAGAAATTTTGAGGTGTTTATAGTTCTTTTCTTTTTATGTATATTGGTTTCATTTGCTGATTAGAAGGATTTAGTAATTTAGCTAATATATATCTTGTGTATAATGTTTTCTTAACCAGGGTTGAAGAACTGGTATAAACGTCATTAATCGGGCTACTATTACGTAAAATTGTAAATAAAAAGTGTATCATAGAATAATCAAAAAGTGTATCAAAGGTTGATGGTGCAAGGCTACAGGGGTCATGCATCCTACAATGGAGGTCTGGATGTTGTTCGTAAGGTTGTGAAGTCAGATGGCATCCGTGGGTTGTATAGAGGATTTGGCATTTCTATAGACTTATTCACCATCCAGTGCCGTTTGGTGGGCAAGCTATGGTTCAAGCCAACGCCTTATCTAGAGGTGGGATATACTCATCTGTTCATTGAAAGCTTTACTTTGAAGTAATATCTGGATGAATTTCTCATTTTGCTTATATGCCTCAATCGCCAACCTATCAAGAAAAAATAACATAAAGGAGGTTCCCCCAGCCTCTGCCTACTTTCCGTCGGAAGAACTTTAAGATTTATCTTTTAACTTTAATATGCTGGATTCATTATATAATCTTAAACAGCCTAACTAGTGTAGTCTTGTATACCTAATGATCACGTGCTCTATGCCTGAGGCGGGTCTATAGAACGGTAACAATGAGGAATATTGTATTTTTGTGGTTCATTTTAGAACATTCATGAAGTAGAAAAGAAATATGTTTGTGATGGAATTGAAACAAGCTGATTTGATTCTTTTAACAGTTGAGGCTCTACAATTCTCCCTCTCCCGCCCCCCAACACACACACACACACACACACACACAATTAATTAAATTAAATTTTTAAAAAAACAACTTTTGTTCTCCTCTCATATGCCCTAGTTTAAATATGTTTCGATAAGTTCAAAATTCAACGGTATGATTGCAGGTTCTTAGATCAAGGCACTGAGCATGATGGCTCTGTTCCTAGCCAAGACACAATTGTATTAGTTCAAACTGCTGGCGGGATCATGGCTGGTGCTACTGCATCCTGCATCACAACCCTATTGGACACTATTAAGACTCGCTTACAGGTATACCTAGTTTTTGCTAATGACAGTTGGTCTGGTGCTTATCTTGACAACAGTTGAATTACTTTGCCATGAACTTTCCCAGTGAATTCTTTCATGCTGTCAATTCCATGATTAGTTATTTGGTTATTACTGTATACACATACTAGAATTACATTTTTATGCTCTCAGGATGAACCAACCTGTTAGTGTCCGAGTTTGGCTTCAGAAACGGCTACTGCCTTTTATTTCAATCTTGCTTCTATTTAATTAGCATTTGGTTCAGCTCGCAAGTTTTCCCTTATTTAACTCTTTATGATATACTTTTCTTTTTCTTGCTGGTTGAAATTTGTAGCATAACATGGTGAATTTAAGAGCATCAAATTTGCTCCAATGTGATGCATAGAACATTGTAGAAACAGGAGTTGCTAAAATTTCTGCATTATTTGGACTCTTGCATGCATTATGAACGAAAAAATATTTCTCAAATGTAAAATGCGTGGCCAAGTTTGCTAAGTGTCTGTTCCAGATCTTCTTAATAATACTTTATGCATGCGTTTTTTTCCTAGACATATTGCAATTTGTTTTGCGCATTGTTTAATATGTATTTGTATAGGGACCCTATTTGTATATTGAATACAAGGTGGTAATGTTATTCTTTGTTTGACCGGTTTCTTGTGCATTACAAGTAATGGGGCATGAAAAGAGACCTACTGCAAGACAAGTTGTCAAAAGCTTGATCAAGGATGATGCAGGTTGGACAGGATTATATAGAGGGCTAGGTCCCAGATTCTTTAGCATGTCAGCATGGGGAACCCTGATGATACTAGCCTATGAATATTTGAGTAAGACTTTGGACATTAATTCTTAATTGTTGAATAGCTTATCATGACTCCATTATTATCAATTGCTTTATGTAGGAGTACATGTATTTATAATCTGGTTAATTGTCTTTCTGTGTTTAACTTGAAGAATTTAACAGATGTGCACTTGAACTTGTTGGCTTGTAGGCTTTGTCGTCATTTATTGCCTTCACACTACTTGTAGTGTTGCTAATTTTTTATCTAATAGATAGACTTTTGCATTACATCCTAACTATTTCTACTTCTTTTTTCAGTTTTTCTTCTTGTATCGATACCTTAAGACAAATAGCTGTCTCTTTTTAATTCAAGAAAAAGAGGTTCCCTTCTATGAATATTGTTTTGCATGTTAGTTATCATGGATATCCGATTGCAGTATGTTGCTAGTTCAACTTAAATCTTTGTGATCTCATTAGCCATATTCATGATCAAAGCAATAGATAACCTGGATTATCAGTGAAGTGATTACATTCTTACTTGTATCTTTACTGAAACTATCTATTTAGGGCCGTTGTGTGAGGATATAACAATACTTGATTGTGAAGTCTTATGATTATTTTTATACAGAAAAATGTGCATAATCTACTGCTTCTTTGATTGTGATTTTTCCTCTGTTGTACAGAACGCTTGTGTACAAAAGAATCATGAGTAGGTTCATCGAGCAGTGATGCCAAGGCGGTTGCTCCTCTATTTTTATCTTGCTTTCCAGAATGAAATACAGAGTTAGAGATACCGTGGAAATGCCTACGGCTTGCTTAGATATAGTACTACAACTGTTGTTGCAGTCTTTCATACTTGACTTATTACAAGCCATCAAGCTTGCAAGTATAACCGAAATTCTTTTCCGATTTGATGAAAGCGTTAATGTTGTAATTCTTTCAAATGGATTTATGAAGTATTCACAGAAAATTATTTTCTTGGCATAGTTCAATCAATCAAGGCTTATGGTATCATATTCTTACTGCCAGAATTCTGTTTCACTTTTGAGTTTTATGTGCTATTTATATATATATATATGTGTGTGTGTGTGTATATATATATATATATATATATATATGTTCCTGCCTTTGGCTTGGCTTTTATCTCTGATAACTTTATGTTGCACACTGCCATAACCAAAAAGAAGAAAAACTTGTGTATAAATTATGTATTCAATGTACTATACATAATCCATGAATAACAATACTAAACGAGAAAAGGAAAAGGTGATGCGTCAAATTTTAGCGTGCTGGCGGATTCATGATCTCAGTAAATACAGCTTCAAGAGACTTGAATCCTTCGCTGCTAGCTGTGAAATTACCACTACCTTTCGACTTAGAAGAGGCAGAGATGGCTTCCCCTGATCTAGAAACCATGTCAAAGTCTCCGTGCAAACTTAGAGGAAAAGAGGGGCTTGCAATGTCGTCACCTGCATTCATTATGCAACCCCTTTTTTTCAGTAGCCTCTTAAAGCTTCAATGCATATTCAAGGCTAGCTCCAAACTGTCAAAGGCTAATGATATTTGTGCTTATCCATAGTTCTAACTACCTTATTTTTGAATGTATAGTGATAGATATTAGATGTATATTTGATAGGAAAGTTTATCACTTGTAAACTTCTTGATTGTATATCTATATATACGAATACAAAGGTCCTCAAACGGTGAGGCAAAATCTTTCTTTACATGGTATCAAGAGCTTAGGAATTTTTTTTTTTAGCTCCATCGATCTAATTCGTTCTCTTCAACTTACTATCCTATGGCATCTTATTTATCTACAAAGGAAACAAAAACCCCACCACCCTCCCCTATGGCTTCTTTGCCCGAGGTTAAACAAATTCACCAGGAAATCTCTTTAAAGCTTAGTAGTGCAAACTTTCTCCTTTGGAAAATACAAATTTTCCCTGTGTTGCGCTGCCACGGCTTACTTGGCTTTATCGACGGAACAATGAAGAAGCCTACTACATCTGCCGACGATATTTCTCAATGGAACCGCCTAGACCAGATGGTGTTGGGATCGCTCCTCATCTCTTTGTCTGACTCAGTTTTGTCCCAAGTCGTGGACAAATGCACTTCTCGGGATGTTTGGCTTACCTTGGAGTTACTATATGGCTCTCGTTCTCGTGCTCGCATCCAGCAGATTAAATCTGAACTACAATATTTGGTGAAGGGTACACAATCCATTCATGCTTATATCCAACATGCCAAATCTCTTTCTTTGATGCTTGCTAGTGCCGGAAAATCGGTAGAAGATGATGACCTTGTTCTTTGGACTTTGCGTGGTCTTGGTTCAGATTTTGACCCTATTGTCGCCGCCATCAACTCTCGCGCGGACTGTCCTACCTTTGCGGAAGTCTGTGGTCTCTTGCTCGACTTCGAATTACGCCTTGCTTCTTCATCATCCGTTGTTGAGAAATCCATGGCATTTTCGGTTAGTCACAACCACAAGCCATCTTCTTCTCATCAGCCATTCTCCTCCTCTCGTGCATCTAATTCTGGTCGTGGTGGAACAAAAGGTGGTCGTGGTGGTCACAGACGTGGAAGGGGACGTGGGCGTCCCAATTCAAACTCCACCACTTCGACACCCAATTCTGGCACCTCACATGTAGTCTGCTATAGGTGTGGTTATCCATACCACAAAGCTAATAATTGTTGGGCTCCGGATGACGTAATTGATGCCCCTGTTAAAGCTTTTTCCGCTATGCAAGTTGCTGATCCCACTAATCCAAATTGGTATATTGATACAAGTGCGACCCACCACATGACTCCGGACACTGCTCAAGTCTCTGGTAAGCTGCCTTATATTGGTCGCGATAATGTTTTGGTTGGGAATGGAGCTGGTTTATCCATATCTCATACTGGTAGCTCTTCTATCACTTTATCCACTGGTCTTATTTTAAAGTGTAATGTGTTACTTGTGCCATCTATTACTAAACGATTACTCTCTGTTGCAAAATTCACAAAGGATCACAATTGTTACTTTATATTTACTCCTTCTGATTATTTTATCAAGGATCTGAAGACAGAGAAATTACTCCACTGAGGATAGATTGAAGATGGCCTATATTCTTTGTGACAACCTGCAAAATTCTCTTTTCTTGCAAATAAGGCGACATCTGATTTATGGGATGCTCGCATGGGACATCTTGCAGCCAGGACACTACATCAGTTGAATAAAGAACTACCAATAAAATTCTCTTCAAGCACTGACACACCTTGTGGAAGCTGTCAAATGGGAAAAAGTCATCGATTAGTTTTTAATAGTCCTATACCGCGTTCATCAAATGTACTTTGAAATTATTCACTGTGATGTATGGGGTCCCGCCCCGGCCAATTCTTTGGATGGTTTTCGCTATTATCTTGTTCTAATTGATGATTTTTCCCGTTACACTTGGTATTATCCTTTGATTCGTAAGTCTGATGTAACTGCTATTTTTCTGAGTTTTATTGCAATGGTTGAAAATATTTGTGGCACCAAGATTAAATATATACAAAGTGATGGTGGGGGAGAATTTCTGAATCATACAGTTCAATAAGTATTTAAAAGTCATGGCACAGTTCAAAGGCTATCTTGTTCGGGTACCCCCCAACAGAACAGAGTGGCAGAAAGAAAACACCATCATATCATTGAATCTGGTCTCACCATGCTGGCTCACAGTTCATTATCTCGTGAATATTGGAACCACGCATTTTCAACAGCTGTCTACATTATTAATCATTTGCCTATACCTCTGTTACAACAAAAGTCACCTTATGAGTTGGTTTATGGCAAACTACCAGATTATTCTCTATTGCGGGTTTTCAGATCTATTTGTTATCCCTGTCTAGGCCCTTTTGGACGGAACAAGCTGGATTTCAAAAGTATTCGTTGTATATTTGTGGGATACAGTCCATTGCATAAGGGTTAAAAATGTTTTAACCCACTCACTAAAAGGACGCTTATCTCACGGCATGTTGTTTTTGGCGAGTTGAATTTTTGGTCTTCCTTACTAACGGCACAACACCTCCCGTCAGACGAAACAAGCACTTCAGCCTTTACTTTTCGCCAACTTCCTATGCAGTTCTTTCAACAAACACTTCCCAAGCAATCCTCTCACATAAATATCAATTCCTCTTTGCCTATCTCTGAACCATCAGCTCATTCTATGCCTATTTCATTACCTTCTTCTTCCCCAACAAATAACTCTTGTACTAACATCTCACCACATATCCCACCCGTCACTTTGCCTACCTCTCCACACCTACCTGATACAACTCCCTCAACACATGAGCCTTCACAGTCAGCTTCCAATCCTTCGACATCTATCATCCCTACTTCTTTAAACCGCTCACATCATATGATTACCCGCTCCATGGATGGAACCCATAAACCCCGTGTCTTGCTCTCCACTCGACATCCCATTCCATCTTGCCTTATTTCGCATACTCACCAATTACTATCTGAACCAACGTGTTTCACTGTTGCCAACAAAGATCAAAATTGGAAACTTGTAATGGCTGACGAATTCAATTCACTGCTCAAGAACAACACTTGGTCCTTAGTGCCACCGCAACCTCATATGAATATTATTGGGTGTAAATGGGTGTATTGGGTCAAATAGAAATCTGATGGCTCACTGGAACGTTACAAGGCGCGATTAATTGCTAAAGGATATACTCAACAGCCCGGTCATGATTATGGTGACACTTTCAGCCCTGTTGTTCGACCTGGCACAATTCGGTTGATCATCAGTTTGGCTATTTCCAACAATTGGGTTTTAAGGCAATTGGATGTTAAAAACGCTTTTTTACATGGGGACTTAGCAGAGATAGTGTACATGAGTCAACCACAAGGGTTTATTGACTATACGCATCCAGAATATGTTTGCAAGCTGTGTAAATCACTATATGGTTTGAAGCAAGCACCCCGTGCTTGGTATCAAAAATTTAGCAGCTATTTAATTTCTTGTGGGTTTGTTTCCTCCCATCATGATGCATCTCTCTTTGTTCGCCACTCTTCAAACCACATACTTATACTTCTCATTTATGTTGATGATATCATCATCTCAGGAAGCTCGGCCTCACACATTTCGGACTTCATTATTTCTTTATCACAACAGTTCGACATGAAAGATCTTAGACCTCTACATTTCTTTCTGGGCATGGAAGTATTGCGACAAAATCGTGGTCTTCTCCTTACTCAAGTAAAGTATTCCATTAATCTCCTACAACTTTATGGCCTAGATGGGGCAAAGCCAGTTACAACACCAATGTCCCCAACTCGCCTCAATTCTACTGATGGTGAATTGCTCACGGATCCTACAGAATTTAGAAAGTTGGTGGGAGCTCTCCAATATCATACAATGACTAGGCCTGATTTGTCATATGCGGTTAACTCAATTTGTCAATTCATGCATGCCCCACGCACTACGCATCTTGTGGCTGCAAAGAGAATTTTGCGGTACGTGAAAGGGACATTGAGTCATGGTTTGTTCTTTAGCCCATGTCCTACGTTCAATCTCACATGCTATAGCGATGCGGACTGGGGAGGCTGTCATGAAACACGCAGATCAACATTTGGTTTTGCTATATTTTTTGGCTCCAATCTTATAGCATGGAGCTCAAAGAAACAGACCACGGTTTCTAAATCAAGCTCGGAAGCAGAGTACCGAGCACTAGCGTCTCTAAGCTCTGAGTTGCTATGGGTTCTTCATTTACTTAAGTTCCTTAACATTAATGTTTCAGGCACTCCAACGCTTTACTGCGATAATGTCAGCTCTATCTACATGGCGTCCAATCCGATCACTCATAACCGTAGCAAACACATCGAAATCGATGTTCATTTTATGCGCGAGAAAATTTTGGATGACACACTGAAATTGCAATATATATCGAGTTCCGATCAACCTGCTGATCTCTTTACTAAGCCATTATATCGTCCCCGTTTTGAACATTTGCGGACCAAGCTTCTGGTGCTACTACCCCCATCAGCTTGTGAGGGGGTATCAAAGGCTAATGATATTTGTGCTTATCCATAGTTCTAACTGCCTTATTTTTGAATGTATAGTGATAGATATTAGATGTATATCTGATAGAAAAGTTTATCACTTGTAAACTTCTTGATTGTATATCTATATATACGAATACAAAGGTCCTTAAACGGTGAGGCAAAATATTTCTTTACACAAACAACATCATTCATTGCAGACCTTTCAATACCTTTATCCTTCAAGCAACGAAATGCGATTCCAACATATTTATTTGCTCAAACACTCGGGGTGCTATTTCATCCTTTAAATTTGGATAAAGAATTTGATCAATGGTCCCTTTTCTTTTCTACAACAATAGCATGCCAAATTGACTTGTTCTTCAGGTAGGTTTGGATCAATTGATAGCTGGACTAACACATAAAACTTCAAATAATACTACACCAAAAGAATAGACATCAGACTTCTCTATCAATTGTTGTCGTCTGTAATATTCGGGATCTAAATGACCAAAACTACCCTTCACCACTGTGCTGATGGGCCCATGGAAGAGGCAGTGAGATGTGAGCTAAAATTGCTTAAAAGGGTGTAGTTATTAGAGATCACTGAGAAGAATGAGTCTTGTTTGTTGAGCGGTCATGTTACATGTAAGGGACTTGTTGGATGATATAGATATGTGGTCGACGTCAGCATTGGATGGTGGATGAAGAGCCACAGTCGATCATGGAGGATGTAATCAATATCAATTGTGATGGAAAGATGGAGAAGAAAGGAAACATAGAGAACATGCATGGAAGCTGATCAAGTGAACAGCATGGCTTCTACTAGTCTCAGATTGTTTTTAGTAAATGGTCAAGTCAGGCTGCTGGAAGAAAGGCTGTGATGGGCCTGCATGGACTTGGAAGTCGTTGGAGTGATTAAGGGTGGTAGTCCATGGTGTCTCTTTCTATTCTTTTGTTTCTTTAATTTTGTAATCATGATTCCTCTTTAGAATCAGAAGTGAGATATTTTGGCCAAGCTTTTCCATTTCTTTTTTTTTTTTCTCTTGTTGATAATAGGAAAGTTTGGGTAGAGAGAGGAATTTTTTCCATGTCTCACATTTTTTTCGATATGCTTGTCAAGTCAATACATGACTAACTTTCATGCAGATAAATTTTTTTTTCTCATGACGACTAACTTTTTTAACAAGTAAATAATTTTGCTCTCCTTTTTCTTCTTTACGTGGTAATCGTTTTAATGATTTTGTTCCTTCCAATCAATTAAATGTTAAGCAATAGACATTTAAAATTTCTTTTTTCTATTGTAGATATGTATTTAAATGAAATTTACCAAAAATGAGAAGTATTATCCTATTTATAATTTCACGTAATAATAGTCTCGATCAATGTCAAATATCAGTTAATATGATTAATGGTCTAAATTAATTATTTGAAACTATCTTTATGTCATATGACATTAAAGTCACACGTGACCCTGTTTACAACGCCAGAGTTGGAGGAGCTGTCTGAATTTGATGGATGCAAGGAGTGGAAATAATTCATAGTACTTACGAATTCCGACAGATTTATCATAGACATGATGAATATTGCAAATAACAAAGTTTGTATTTCATGTTTCATGCATTTTTAATTTGCAGATAAAAATCCACTAAAGAAAGGAAATTATTAAACTGAAACTCTGACCCAGATCAAGGAAAGATACTTTTTAGAAGCTTCACAATGTTCTTTTCTGGATTATTGATCAGGTTTCAATGTTTTAGATGATTTTTTGGTTTGACTGTTTGATGTAATTTGATTTGATCAATTGAAAGATTCTTAATTAGAAATTTTGAGGTGTTTATAATTCTTTCTTTTTATGTATATTGGTTTGATTTTCTAATTAAAAGGATTTAGTTTAGCTAATATCTTGCTATTTAATGTTTTTTCTAACCACAAAACTGGTATAAAATAAATTAATAATTTAGACCATTGACAATACTAACTACAAATGGCATTATTTAGACTACTATTACGTGAAATTGTTAAAAAAAAGAGTTTATTATAGAATATGCAAATTTGACATGCAGTATTATGCCAGATTAAGTTTTGTGAAGTCCTCTGCATTTAAGGGGGAAAAAAAAGGGAACCATCATATGCCATGCCACATTAGTTGATATATTTTTTGGTAGAGAAAGTATTTTCATCATATGTTAATTTTTGACTTTGCGAGATTTAAAAAATGTTGAAAATATATATTCATTCAACAAAAGTAGGATTGGTGATGAGTAGCATCAAAGTTTTTAAACAATTGATGGTGAAAAAGTGAGTTCAATTTTGAAAATATTTTTGTGGGGGAGATTGGTATGTTAGAATGGATTAAGAATAGAATTAAAATATCTTTTACGATAGAGATTGATATATTAAAATGGATTAAGAACGAAGGATATAATCAACTTTGTTCCAATTCTTATTTTTGGTATAAAGTAATAAACATGAGAATGGTTATTGGCAAAGGAACACAACCCTCTCAGCATCATCACCGAATCAGATGCAGAATTAGTCATCAATGTTATCAATGCTCCTAGTCATGCTATTGATTGGAGGGTTAAACTAGTGATTGTTGATGCATTAAAACTCTCAGCAGATCTGCCTTTAGTTAGGTTCTCACTAGTTAGGAGATCAGGAAATCGAGTTACTGATTATCTTGCAAAATAACACTAAATTGTAATCTCCAAATTGATTGCATCTGAAGCTCCCCCAACTGGAATTGGTCAAACCTATCTATTTGTAATGTCTTTTCATTTGTGGAAGACTTATTTCACGACCAAAAAAAAAACATGAAAATCTCATTCCTAGCTAGGTAATCTGATTATCACAATTTCGGATCACCATCCCAGATAAAACATGTGAGATTAGCTCATTTTTATATTTTTTGAAATGAACTCATTTGTCAAATGACTAAAATACCCATTCAAAACATAATATATTATAAAATGTCTAGCCATTGATATACATATTATTATCTTAAGAATGAAAACAAACATAAAACATGTTATATAATTGTTGCGAAATTCATGTCGAATGACCAAATACCCTTTTAAAACATAATATACTACAAAACTAATCCTCTATTTACATGTTATTTTCTTAAGGATAAAAATGAACATAAAAAATTGGAATATTAATTAAAAAAAATAATAATTAAAAGGAACCATATTAATATGGCAAATTGTAATAGCTGGGGCCTTGGTAATATTTTAGCTTGACCCAACCTTCACTTTCTTTTTTGGTTATTATTATTATTTTTTTTTCTTTGTAAAAGTGAATATTCATTTTGAAACATTTGAAAAGAGAATGAGGGCGTTTGGTTTTGAACGGAAGGAATAATGTTACAGCAGACTTGTTTCTGTGTGTTAGAGTCTCTAACACTGTGTCTTTTACTATCCAACAGCGATGGATTCAAGTCTCCTGAAGCTGTATTCACCGAGATCATGAATCTATCAGCATGCTAAAATTAATAGTAATAACAATACTAAGTAGGATGTTTCCTTGTGTTTGGATGTTTTAGTATTGTAATTAATATTAATTTTAGCATGCTGATAGATTCATGATCTCGGTGAATACAGCTTCAGGAGACTTGAATCCATCGCTGTTAACCGTGACATTAACACTGGTCTTTGACCCAAAAGAGGCAGAGGTAGATTCCCCCGACTTAGAAACCAGGTCAAAGTCTCCATGCAAAATTAGTGGAAAAGAGGGGCTTGAGGTGTCATAACTTGCATTCATTGTATAACCCCTTTTTTCAGCAGCCTCTTGAAGCTTTAGTGCATACTCAAGGCTCCAAACAACATCACTCATTGTAGGCCTATCAATTCTTTTATCTTTCAAGCAACGAAATGCAATTCCGACATATTTGTTCAAACACTCGGGTGCTATTTCGTCCTTCAAATTTGGATCAAGAATTTGATCAATGGTCCCTTTTCTGCAACAACAGCGTGACCACTCGGCCAAGCTGACTTGCCCTTCGAGTCGGGTTGGATCAATTGCTGGAATAGCAAATAAAACTTCAAATAACACCACACCAAAAGAATAGACATCAGACTTTTCTGTTAATTGTTGTAATTTGTAATACTCGGGATCTAGATATCCAAAACTACCCTTCACCACTGTGCTGACGTGTGCATGGGTCCCACCTACGGGACCCATCTTTCACAAGCCAAAATCTGATACCTTAGCCACCCAATTCTCATCCAGTAAGATGTTAGTTGACTTGACATCCCGGTGAATAATCGTGTGTTTTGCACTTGTATGAAGGTAAAGCAATCCTTTCGCCGCACCAATGCAAATTTGAAGGCGTTGCTTCCACGGAAGTGGTGGATTTTATGTTCTATAAAGATGATCACGTAATGTACCATGGGACATATACTCATAGACCAAGATCATCTCACCGTTATCGTTGCAATACCCAACTAACGACACTAATTGAAGATGTCTAAGCTTTGATAACATCTCGATCTCCGTAAGGAACTCGCGAGCACCTTGATTTGATGATAGGTTTAATCGCTTAATTGCGACCTCAGTTGCGCCATTGTCTACGTACCCTTTGTACACATTGCCAAACCCCCAACACCAATCACAGACTTATCATCAAAATTGCTAGTGGCACATCTTATTTCCTCAATTGAAAAGTGTCGACATGGATTTGATGGCAGTGCTGAACGCGCCCCACTATTTTTCGTGAACCTTCTGTCCCACAATGACTTGGCGGCACTTCTTGTAGCCGTCGAGTCTTTTACCCTCTTCTTTCGTCGGAAAATCAAGAAACCCAAAAAACATATCACCAAAATAACACCTCCGGTGACGGGAACAATTAATGGCCAACTTTTAGTATTCTTCTTTTCTGGAAACGTTGACGGTGTCGGCGTTGTGGGGCTTGAAACTGGAGATACCACTCGATTTGCTCGACTTGAAAATTTCCAGGCCATTCAAAAGTGCATTATCATATACTGGTTGAGCATCGCGATAAGGATGCATGGCGTGCCAAAGGTCTTGCTTGCCCTGACTGCCATCAGGGTCGGCAACGTAAGCAACATAGTCTCTTTTAACAGCCACTTGGGGACCATGACCCCACCTAATAACATCAACTTCCAATTCTGCTGTTCGGTTATTGATAAAAATCGTAAAGACCCGATCATTTTGTTCTCTAACATCCCGAAAGAACTCGCAAAAATGGAGCCTAAGAAGATAGTAGAATCCTGAATCAACAGGAAAGTACCACGTCATGTTGTAATAAAGGCTGAAGTTGGGGTTCATGTATCTCGCACTTGTGTAAACAATCTCTGGAGCAGTATATGGTGGTGCATCTGAAGTGTAGTTAACTGTAACATCCCTGTGAAGTGTGAACCCTGTAGCTGCTCCTAATATATAATCAAAATCTTGATTCCATGCACGAAACATGCCAGTATCCTCAGTCACTGGAACATCGCCGCCTCCAACGTTTATCCTGTATGCGGTTTCAAAAGCTTTTTCATTACCAATAAGGTATGGAGTTGATTGGCCAACCAATTTGATCTGAACGTCAATATTGCCAGGATAGTACAACGTGTCTGGTATAGAAACAAGCTCGATTCCATTCACAAAGGCATAAGAGTTTGGAGAAGGCTTGAAGATGATGTTCAGTTGTCGATCATCATTTATATGGATAATGTAAACTATGACAAGGGTGGCTGGTACTCTGGGCATGGAAGAGACCGTGAGATGTGCGCTAAAATTGTTTAGCAGGGTATAGCTATTAGCAATCAGTGAGAAGAATGAGTCCGCTTTGTTGAAGGTAGAGTAGGTGGAAGGGTAGAAATAGAGGCGAATGAACTTGGGCCCAGTGGTGAGTTGTGAAAAGGTGTAAGTGAAATGAGATTGAAAAATTCGAGCAGTCATGTAAGGGACTTTTTGGGGGATGGAAGGGTGTTGGGTGGAGGCCTGGGATGTTATAGAAATGGTCTCAGCATTGGATGGTAAGTAATCCGAGTTCACATCAGTTTGCCAATCGCGACCATCAGGGAAGGATGTATTAGAATCAGAGCCACAGTCGAGGAGGATGTAATTAGTAGGGGTGTATGGTGAAGTAGTGGTTGCAATTATGATGGAAAGATGGAGAAGAAAGGAAACATAGAGAGTAGTAATATGAGTGATCAACATTGTGATAAGGTAAGATGAGAGTGTTGAAATTGGTTGTTAATAACATGCATGCATGGAAGCTCAAGCGAACATGATTTATGGCTTCTACTCGTAGAGGATTGTTTTAGGAAATGGTCAAGGTAAACTGCTGGAAAAAAGATGCGATGGGCATTCATGGACCTGGAAGTGGTTAGAAATTATTCAGGATAGTCGATGGTGTCCCTTTCTATTCGTTTGTTTCTTCTCTATTAAAATAGCGCATTTCTTTTAGGCTAACTTAGCTTGCTTTTTTTTATTTCATTTTTAGTGTAATGGTCTTATGACCCATCATGTACTTTTTATTTTTTAATGAAATACAAACTGCTTATTTAATAAAAAACAATGAAATTAATTTGTTATTGAATGGTGTTATCTAGCATTTTGAATGCTAAAATTAATCCTACGAGTATAGCATACCTTGGATTTTGTTTCTTTTTTATACTTACGAATGAAAGTTTCTTCTCGACCAAAATAAATAATAATAAAAAAACCTTTAGCTGACTGTGTGAACAATCAAGTTATGTGTGTGTCGTGGTTCCAAATTTGATACATTTTTTCTTCAAATTATCTGTTATAACGTAACTTGCTTACCTAACTTTTTGTTTTTGATTTTTTCTTTTTGATACATAAGAGGATTTTATGAATGGGTTATGTTCTCTTCTTTTCTTTTCTCTCCTACGCTGTTCATGCTCTCTTTCCCGTGGCAACTACCTTATATAACTTGGCATTGCACTTCAAGTGTTGCATGCAGCCTTTCATACTTGACTGGCTAGCCAATAACCTTGCAAGCATACAACTGAATTTTTTACCTATTAATTGTCGAAAACATTATTTTTCACCTAGAGTAGCTGCAAAACTTTGGTTATTTTTAACTATATACTGGGTTCACTGTTAAGTATCAGAAGTGAATTAGGGTTATCTGAAAATTATAACTGCTAAATTGTGTTTGAAAACACGACATGTAAGTCAAGCTGCTGAAAAAATGCCTGCGATGGGCATGCATGGACTTGGAAGTCGTTCCGATGATGCAGTCTAGTCGATGGTGTCCCTTTCTATGCTTTGTTTCGTTTTCTTAAAATTTTTCCTTTTCGTTTGTTTTTCTAAGTTCAAATTACAAGAATAAAAATTCCAAAACAAAAAGACTTAGAATTCGGGGCCGCTATTAGAAAATAATGCTCAAGTAAAATTTGGTGCATTCCAGTCTTTAGATGTCATTATAAAGATTCTATATACTGGGTTCACTGTTAAGTATCAGAAGTGAATTAGGGTTCTCTGAAAATTATAACTGCTAAATTGTGTTGGAAAACACGACATGTAAGTCAAGCTGCTGAAAGAAAAGCCTGTGATGGGCATGCATGGACTTGGAAGTCGTTGTGATAACGATGTATAGCTAGTTGGTTAGATTTGTGATTGTAATCTTTGTACTTATCTTATCACAACTGTGTATACTTATCTTGTATTCTTGGTGTATTATAAAACACCACACTTGTACGTATTATACGCTATGAAATACAAAACACAATTAAGTGTAAGTCTCTTCATGGTATCAGAAGACCAGTTCGCCTAAAGTCCTACCCACAGCAAACCACCATATCACTCTTCCTTCTCGTTACTTCACCATGTCTTCCAGCAGCTCTGCCCAATCCTCCGCCACTGTCTCCTCCACCACCACGTTCTCTGCCTCCATCTTTTCTCTACCGTCTACCAACGTCAAACTCTATGTCACTGTCCTTCTCGATCACTCCAATTACTTAACATGGCAAACTCAGATGCTCAATTTCCTTACCTTCAATAAACTCCTGGGCTACATCAATGGCACTATCACCAAACCAACTCTTCCCGACTCTGCTTCCGCCGATTATGCAAACATTACTACTAACATTGACAATTGGTTGTGTTATGATCGGTTTGTCACCGCCTGTATAACGTCCACTCTTTCTGAGTCTCTCGTTCATCAAGCAACATGCTTTACTTCCGCTCACTCTCTTTGGCAGTCCCTCCACGAGTCCTACCAGCAACAGTCTCTTGCTCGCAAATCTGTGTTGCGTACTCAACTTCGTACTCTGAAAAAAGGCTCACTCTCTATCGCCGAGTATCTCCATCAAGTTCACACTATTTCCACTGCTCTTGCCGCTATTGGCGATACTCTTTCCGACTCCGGCATAGTCCACGCCGCTTTGGAAGGTCTCCCTAAGGAGTATCGTCCATTTGTTACTTCCGTCGAACATTTGGCGATCACTCCATCCTTTTCTCATGTCCGTGCGAAACTCCTCATGTATGAACAATGCCTTCTGTTGGATGATCCTCTTTCATCCCTTGAGTCCACCGACAATACCATGGCCCTCACAACTCAACTCCAATCTGCTACTATTAATCCTGAAGCTCACATTACTGCCTACAAAACCCAAAACTCCACTTCAAACTCCACCTCCAACTCATACAAAAACACACACGCTTCACGATCCAACTCTAATTATTCTTGTATAAAATGTCAAATTTGCCAAAAGACTGGTCATTCAGCGGCTCGGTGTCGCTACCGTTATTCCCAGTCAAGAAATAGTGGCTCCAACTCATCCTACGCTGGCTATCACTATCAACAAACGCCTCCGTTTTCAGGCTCTTCTGCGTTTGGTTCCATTCAACCGTGGATCCCAGACTCTAGGGCATCTTCCCATATGACTTCCGACCGATCACTCTTGCAACACATTCACCCTTACACCGGCAGTGATCAAGTGGTTGTTGGGGATGGTAAGTCTATTCCAATTACTCATACTGGCTCTTCTACTTTCTCCGCATCACATCGTAATTTTGCCCTTCCTGAAATTTTATGTGTTCCGCATATTACTCTTAACCTTCTTTCTGTTTCTCAATTTACTAAAGAAAATGATGTCTCACTCGAGTTTACCCCCTCTTCTTGTGTTGTGAAGGACCTCCATACCGGGACTCCCCTTCTCAAAGGCCGCGTTGACTCCACCCTCTACACACTTTCTCTGCCACTTGTGCCCAAAAACTCCAATCCTGTTGCGTTTGCTGCTTTTGTTCGTGCTCCCTTTGAAGTCTGGCACAATAGAATGGGACACCCAGCTCATTCTGTTTTGTCTGTACTTAGTTATAGGAATTTTTTAAATGTTTCTGGCACATTCAAGCTAAATAAGCTTTGTAACTCATGTATGCAAGGCAAAAGCCATAAACTTCCATTTCAGAATTCTAATAAAAGCACTAGTTTTCCTCTGGAATTGATACATTGTGATATCTGGGGTCCAGCTCCGATTTTATCTTTTTCTGTCTTTCGCTTCTTTATCTTGTTTATCGATGATTACAACCGTTTTACATGGATATATCCCTTGAAAAACAAAAATGACTGTGTTGATTCTTTTCTACATTTTAAGCAGCTCATTGAAAATCTTTTCAATTCAAAAATTAAGTCGTTCCAATGCGATGGGGCTAGGGAATTAACTCAAGGGCGTTTTAAAACCATAATTGAATCATCGGGTATTCAGTATCGTATCTCATGTCCTTATACGCCTGAACAAAATGGCCTAGCTGAACGCAAAATTCGGCATGTTACAGAAATGGGTACTACTCTTCTTTTTTACGCAGCTCTTCCTAAATAGTTTTGGCTTGAGGCCTTCACAACTGATGTCTTTCTCATAAATAGGTTGCCTTCTCCCGTGTTGTGACAGAAATCTCCATTTGAAATGCTTCATAACACTCCACCGTCTTACTCTACTCTATGTGTGTTTGGGAGTTTGTGTTATCCTCACCTCGGTCCTGTAAAAATTGACAAGTTAAGTCCCAAAACGCAACCTTTTGTCTTCATTGGGTATAGTCCTTGTCATGTAGGATATCGCTGCTATAATCTTGTCACTGGTAAAGTTCACATCTCGTGTCGTGTTGTGTTTGACGAAACTCACTTTCCGTTTCGGCAAACTACCGCTCCTACCCAGAGTGCTCATGGAATTCTCTTGGCTCTTCCTTTCCTCTGGTGTGGTGGACATTTCCTCTACACCTCCTGTATCGTCCATTGCTCTTTCATTACCTGCTCGCTCGTTACTTCTCCTTCTACCGTCAAATCACATTTCCCCTATGTTCTCTTCATCTAGTGTAAGCTCATCGCATTCATTGGCCCCTGTCCAACCACTTACCAGTCCGCCACCATCGCTTGCTACTTCCACTACCACTACTCCTTCATCACCCGCACGCACTGAGCCATGGCCTTCTCATGGCCTCTCATCTTCAACTCTTGATTTCGTTTCATCTAATGCTACTCTCTCGCGTTCTCCACTAGTCCATCGTCCAACCTATCGTGATGCTCTTCTCTCTCTTTCGCCTGTCACAACTGATTCGCCTCTTATCTCTTCCTCACTTCCTTCTTCTACTTCTGAGTCCTCCCCATCTGGTCCTCTCTCTGTCTTTCAACCTCCGTCATTCCTCTATCCCATTGCAACATCAACCCATCCCATGGTCACTCGGATGCGCGACCACACTTGTGTTCTGAAGACTTACCCTGATCATATTACCTTCACTGTTGTGTCCTCTACTCTTCTTGACATCGAACCTACATCTTATACTCAAGCTTCTAAGTATTCTCATTGGCGCACCGCTATGGATAAAGAATATAATGCATTACTTCATAATGGTACTTGGGCCCTTGTTCTACCGAAATCTTCAATTAATATAGTTGGCTGCAAGTGGGTATACCGTATCAAGCGTAAATCAGATGGCTCTATAGAAAGGTACAAGGCTCGATTCGTAGCCAAGGGTTATAATCAAGAAGAAGGGCTTGATTACACCGAGACATTCAGCCCCATTGTCAAGCCAACAACTATCAGAATCGTACTGTCTCTAGCTATTTTGAGAGGTTGGATGATCAAACAACTTGCTGTTAATAATGCATTCATGCATGGGATTACAGGAAGATGTTTACATGGCTCAACCACCGGCCTTTGTCCATCCTTCCTATCCGTCTTATGTGTGCAAGCTTCAGAAAGCAATATATGGTCTCAAATAGACACCCCGTGCCTGGTTTTCCCGGCTCAGCAACTTTCTTCTTGACCTTGGATTTGTTTCCTCAGTCACCAATACTTCACTCTTCATTCGATGCTCCTCTGCTGCACCTGTGTTTGTGTTGGTCTATGTTGATGATATCTTAGTTACAAGCCCATCTTCGGTGGTTGTTGATTCCATTTTAGCTGCCTTGGATCGCCAATTCTCAATTAAGGATCTTGGCACTATTACTTATTTCCTTGGCATACAGGCTGATTATGTTCACAATGGGCTTCGTTTATGTCAAACTAAATATGCTACTGATCTCATTAATCGTGCAGGCCTCCAGGTGGCAAAACCCGTTGCTACACCTCTAGCTGCTTCACAACATCTCTCTCATCATGATGGTGATCCACTTATTGATCCAAAGCAATATTGCAGTGTGGTTGATGCACTTCAATACCTGGCTATTACTAGACCAGACCTTGCCTTTGCAGTGAACAAGGTGTGTCAATTTATGCACTCGCCTACTAATGTGCATTGGTCAGTAGTGAAGAGGATCTTACGCTATGTTAAAGGCACGTTGGGTTCTGGTCTCACACTCACGCCTTCTTCCGACTCTCAACTGCATGCCTATTCAGATGCTGACTGGGCTGGATGCCCAGATGATCGCCGTAGTACGCATGGCTACTGCATTTACTTGGGGCCTAATTTGGTTTCGTGGGCTGCAAAGAAGCAAACTACAACTTCACGCTCGAGCACTGAGGCTGAGTACCGTGCAATTGCATTTGCCACCGCCGAACTCTGTTGGATCCAGTCTCTTCTTGCTGAGCTACATAGTCAGTCAGCCATGACACCGGTCTTGTGGTGTGATAACATCGGGGCGACGTATCACACAGTTAATCCAGTTTTTCATTCCCGCACGAAACATATAGAAATTGATGTCCATTTTGTTCGAGAGAAAGTTGCCTCTGAGGCACTGCATGTGCGGTTCATTTCTACTACGGATCAACTAGTCGACATTATGACAAAACCACTCTCGCGTGCTCAGTTTGTTTTACTCCGGCACAAGCTCACCATTCGAGAACTGGCTTCGCTTGAGGGGGCATGATAACGATGTATAGCTAGTTGGAATGATTCAATGTGGTCGATGGGTGTCCCTTTCTACGCTTTTTTTCTTTTGTTTTTTTTTGTTTTTTTGTTTTTTTGTTTTTTTGCTTTAATTTGCTTTCTCTTTTTAAAGTTCTTTAGATGTTTGTATTTAAAAAAATAAAAAACCAAAATATCGTCTTTACATGTCACTATGAAGATTCCTTTGGCAAGCAGCTCATCAAAGTCATAGAAGAAAAGCCTGCGATGGCCATGCATAGACTTGGAACTTGGAGATCATTGGAATGATTCAGTGTAGTCGAGGGGTGTCCCTTTCTGTGCTTTGGTTTCGTTTTTCTATCCTTTTTTTTCCTGTTTTCTTTTCAAATTTCAAATTATAAAAATAGAGAAGCCCACAATAGAAAGACTTGAGTTCGGGACCGCCCATCGTAATCATGTTTCTAATTAGATGTAATAATGAAGATTCCTTGTTTATTCCTAGACGTGAGAATTTTTCGCCAAGATTTTTATTTTGTTTTCTGTTGATCTCTAACAAGGTTGGGATAGAGAGATTTAAACCAAAAATTTTAGATAGTTAATAATAATTTTTGCCATCAAATTGTCTCATATCCCCTTTGACATGCTTGTCAAACCAATACATATACAAGTTAGAGCAACTTTCTTGCAAGTCAATTAATTTTCCTCACCTTTTTCTTCTTCATGTTGGATAATGTTGAGCAAGGCTAGGTTTTAAAATGAAATTTACCAAATGTGCCAAGCAGTATTATGCCAGTTTAAGTTTTGTGGAGCCCTCTGTATAAAAAAAACCAGGCGACCGTCATATGGTCACATTTGTTGGATTATTATTACTATTGTTTTGTTAAAGAAAATATTTTTATTAAAGGAAAAATAATTATTTTAGGGTCTGATCTTGGTATAGTATAAAATTAAGATTATGAACTTCAAAACCTTCTAATTAAAGGCTCAAATTTATAAGAAAGAACTATTTTACACGGACCTGACTCCTCTACAATTTCATTATGTACAATTTCAAGAAATACATATCCCGATAATTAATATCATGTGTCACTAAATATCATCTACAGACTAAATTAATTTTGCAAAACTAGTTTTCCAACCATAGTTAGAAAGCATTAAGCACCAAAATTTAAACTACTATTGTGAGGAATCGCATCCCACATCGGAGGGCTACGCTTCTGGGCTGCTTGATATAAGTGCGTATGTGCGCCTTGTATCGTGATGACGCGTTTTCACGTGTAGTGCGTGCGTGGGAGACAAAGCCGTGAGGTGTATGGGCACCAAAGCGGACAAAATCATCATAGTGCGCTTTCGGGCAGGTTCGCCATGGCCTCGGTGCGTGCTCGTCCCCTTGTGGCGAGGCGTATCCCTGTAGGCGTGGGAGCTGGGTCTGGGGCGTTACAAAGGTGGTATCAGAGCCGACCTTCCTTTGTGCCGTTAGCCCGCGAGGGCGCGGGCCTTCTTAAGGGGGGGTGAATGTGAGGAATCGCATCCCACATCGGAGGGCTACGCTTCTGGGCTGCTTGAGATAAGTGGGTAAGTGGGCCTTGTATCATGACGACGCGTTTTCACGTGCAGTGCGTGCGTGGGAGACAAAGCCGTGAGGTGTATGGGCGCCAGAGCGGACAATTCGTCATAGTGCGCTTTCGGGCAGGTTCGCCATGGCCTCTGTGCGTGCTCGTTCCCTTGTGGCGAGGCGTATCCCTGCAGGCGTGGGAGCTGGGTCCGGGGCGTTACAACTATAATTAATTAACAAAACAAATATGGAAAATATGATTCTAGAAAACAAAAAAAAGAAAAAGAAAAAAAAAACAACCCATTCTTGTTCCGATTCCAAAAAAAAAGAAAAAGCAAGACATACGATTTTGTTCCAACTTCACTAGTGAAGCTTCAACTCAAGAAAAATAAGAGTTAATCAGCAAAAATGCTCTACAGCATCAACACAAGTTAGCTCAAATAAAAAACAAAAGAAATAAACAAAAAGTTTGAAACTTAATAAAGAACAAGCTAGAGAAAGAGCAAAGATAGTTGCTTTATAGTGTTAAAGTGTGACCTGAGTATAAAAAAAAAAAGGGTATCTCTAAAATTGTGTAAATGAACTTCATTTGAAACTGTTTTTCTATAATTGCTTCAAATGTAACAATAAAAAATGCTACCTACCCTCTTCTTCTTCTTTTTTCTCTCTCTCTCTCTCTCTATATATATATAAATGATAAGCTAGTATCACAGCGTTTCCTGAAACTTCAGTAGACAAGTTGAAGCAAATATCATATGGTTTCTTCATTTTTTTTTTATTTAAAGAAATCATATGATTTCTTAGAGCCAAAATCTAATGGCTACATTCTGTTTTTCAACTTATATCATTTTCTCGAGGCTTTAAAGACTATTGGTTTTTCACACTAGACACAATTTGTGCATTTTTGGTTGAGCTTACAATTAAGGCAATAAATATTATTTTCTCAGGACTTTAAAGACCATTAATTTTTCACACTCAAAACTAATTAACCACTTACCATAAAAAGTGGTCATGTAATATTTCTTAGAGCACACGTATGGGTTGGAAAGCTAAATAATACTTCTATAGTTGTTCTGGTAATTAAATAAGGTAGTTCATATTTTGATATGATAAATTAATACATTTTAAATAGTTCAACAAAATTAATATAGTCAGTAGATAATTCTTAGTGACATGTGCATGGTAATAATCGAAATAAATATTACGTAAATTGTAAAAAAAATAAAATTATAGAGGAGCCAAGTCTGTTTTACACACCATTAACTAACGACGTTACTATTTTATTGATGTGATATTATTTATTTTTTATTTTCAATTCCTATGTAATCAGTAGGGGTGTATGGTAGAGTAGTGCATGGTTGCAGTTATGATAGAAAGGTGGAGGGAAAGGAAAAGTAGAGAGCAATGGTAAACATTATGACAAGGTAAGTACAGTATGTTGATTATGGCGGTTAATAATAGCACCAAAGTTGAAGCGAACAGGATGGCTTCTACTAGTCTAGGATTGTTTTTGTAAAATGGTAAAAGTCTAGCTGCTGAAAGAAAGTCTGTGATGGGCATGCATGGACTTGGAAGTCGTTCAAATGATCCAGTCGACTAGTCGAGTCGATGGTGTCTCTTTCTATGCTTCGATTTGTTTTCTTATAATTTTTTTTTTTTCGTTTGTTTTTCTATGCTCAAATTAGGAACAAAAAACTCCAAAAAAAAAAGACTTGGCATTCGGGACTACTATTAGAAAAACAATGTTCAAGTAAACTTTGACACCTTCCCGTCTTTAAATGTCATTATTAAGATTCTATTATTAAAACACGTGAGATTTTCTAGTCAAGAATTTAATTTTTTTTCCTTGTGTTTATTGTTAGGAAGGTTTGGGTGGAGAGATTTCATCCCATTACTTTAGATAGTTTTTGCCATCTTATTGTCTTGCTCATATCTCCTTTGATATGCTTGACAAACTAATTCCATCTACAAGTTAGAGCAACTTAATGATTAGCAAGTCATGATTTTCCTCTCCTTTTTCTTCTTTATATTGGTTATTCTTCAATACACATTATCACACCTCGAGTCTAAAACTCTAGGCTCGCATGTAAAATTGATGTTATATGCATAAGAAATAACTACTTACGACTTTAATCAACTGGTCCAAAATGGTCAACCTATGTTATTCGTTATACCCACAACATTCACTTATAAATAACACATATACACTATCTTTTACTGATATAAGATGTCACATACACCCTCGGTTAAGGACCTGACGTCCTCGCTAGGGACATACATACTCAGGATCGACCAAACAGTGAAAGATTCTAGAAGTGGCTTCTATGGGTTTAAGAGGTGGCTCCTACCGTTTTCTTAGTGTAGCACATAGTTCCCGCATCGACTAGTGACTGGCTCTGATATCCTTATGTCAGACCTCGAGCTCAGAACTCAAACCTACAAACGAAACTGATGTTCTAAGTATAAGAAATAACTACTTAATTGGGCCTCTAATCAATTGGTTCAAAATGGTCAACCCAAATAATTCTTTATATCTACAACACTCACTTATAAATTATACATATACATTATCTTCTATTGAATGGGATGTCACACAGACCAAGTTCATTCTTAAGTTTCGGTAACATGTAATTAAGTGAAGCTGTGCAAGCTCCGCAGTGTGAAATACCTTATGCCTTGTCATCAAATTATTGTTCTCTTTTTTTTTTTGCTCAATAACAAATTATTGTTCTTTATCTTCACTTTCCTTAGGGTTATTTGAAATCTTGTCACGCTTCTTACTTCAGACCCATAAGCGGGGAAAGGTTTAAAAATGCGTCGTGAGTCTCACATTTGTATGTGACACGTGTACGCACTATGGGGCCCATAACACTTGTGAGAATGACATTTTTTTAGCCTTTCCATCAAACTTGTCCAATGACACAGCTTTGCTAACTGCTTAGTGATCGATCTGAAAATTTAATTACAAGCTGATTTATATTCTGAATTTTAAGAAATGTAGCTGCCTTAGACCAACAAGGTGGCACATTTTAGAAAGCCAATGAAGATTAATAAATTTAATCAATTTTACAAATCCAATAATTGATCGCATTAATAGGTAAATAAATTTACGAATCCATCACACGTACACTTTCCACTTGGAGTGTGTAGAGAACATATTCATGCATTAGTAATCTCAATCAATACCAAATGCCAGTTAATATAATTAATGGTCTAAATTAATTCTTTGAAATTATTTTTATGCCATGATTAAAAAATATTAAATACGTACCAAAATATTAGCTAAAAGAATCAGAAGCACCTCAAAATTCCTATGCGTCTCATATCCAATATTCAAACCAAACTCTATTAAACAGTCTAACCCATACATACATACTTTTTCTTCTGTGGTGAAAAATATTGTAGAGCTTAAACCGGTATCTAGCATTAAATTGTGTAAAGCAAGTTCAATAAACTCCTCATTTTTTTTCCAAAATAAATAGTAAAATTAATAGTTCTTTATTTTTATAAACTCTCTATTACACTCTTTATTTCAACCTCTCTATATTTTTCTTTTCACATTTCCTTTCCCATTTTCCCTTTCTTTTTCAGCCACCATCTTTGACTTTACTTTTCCTTTCTCACTTTCCCTTATCTTTTCAACCACTGCTTTGTTGATAGTTTTGACAAAAAAAGAAAAAAAGAAAAAAAAGAAGGGAGTAGTAACGAACATGAGATCCTTGCTGATTGCAGCAAACAAATGACATCAACTAGCGAGATCATTTGACTCGTTTGTTGGAGTATATTTTTTTAAGTTGACTCTCTATTTTAATTAAAAAATCAAAGTATAGAGTTTGTTGAATTTGTTCTTACAGCGCCAGACTAAAGGAACATAAACAATTCTTATTATTTGGTGAGAACGCGGAGGAGTTGCTGGAATTTGATGGATGCAAGGAGTGGAAAATTCGTAGTTACAGATTATTCCGAGAGATTTATTAGGTGTGATAAACACTGCAAATAACAAAGTCTGTTTTGCACGTAAAACTCCACTAAAGAAAGGAAAATATTAAATTGAAACTCTAATCCAGAAGGAAAGATACTTTTTAGAAGCTTCACAATGTTTTTAATTCTCTTGATTGTTGGTCGGGTTATAACAATATTTTACATAAATTTTTGGGTTTGTCTCTCTTTTTTTTAAAATTTAATTAAGGGAATGTTTAAGATCGTATAACGTAACTAGTGAGATTCGAGTTCGTAATTTCTCGCACACATAATGAGTTATATAGCATTAGACCAAAACGCTAGTTGTGACGACCGAGAACCTCTTCATATTCATTTTAAATTGTTGAATGTCTTATTTGAGTATTAAATGTGCATTTATTTAATTTTTAGCATAAGGCACTATTTATAAGAAAAATTTACTGTTTAATTTTTCTGAAACTGTATTTTTTTTCCTATCACATATCATGTAGGAGGAATGTGAAAAATATTATTTTGTGTATTTAATATTGGGAGTGTGCATTTAGAAAATAGTTTTCGTCTTGAATGAATAGTATTACGAAAGAATAGTAACTTTTTGTAGAATTTTTATTTGGGCCGTTAGAGATTTTAGCTAACCTTGGACCTTTGGTTACCATTTTAATTAATTCAACTAAGCCCATTGAGCAAGCCCAAGCCCATTATAAGTCATTAGTTACCTTTTATTAGTTATTTGAAGACCAAAAATCAAAAAAAAACAAAAACAAAGAAGGAAAAAAAAAATGTCTAGAAGCAGAGAGAGAGGGAGAGAGAAATGGTTGAGAGAAGAAAGGTTGGGGCATGTGATTTTTTTTAATTTTAAGGCATTTTAGCAAGAATTGGAGTGATCTTTACCTAATTTTCATCCATTCCTAGCTTGTGCAAGGTGAGGGAAGCTTTTAATGTGCATTTCTCTTGATTTCTAGTTGTAGATAAATTTTGTAATTGTTGATATTTGATTATATAATGCTTCTAATACCTCAAATGCTAGCTAGAGATGGTGTAGAACAAACTTTTGAGCTTTGTTTACATGTGTAGTTGAAGATTAATTGGTAGTTGATAGGTTGAAGATGATGAATAGTAAAAAAAACGTGAATAGTAAATCCTTATGTTCTAGCTTATTCTATTGCTTTATAAGTGTAATTTAGGAGTTGTTAAACCTATATTAGAGTCTAAAACATTTTTATGGCGCTAAACTAATGTGCGGTTTTAGTAGTTATAGTTGAAGTGAATGTTTGTTAGTAATAGTTAATTATGTAGGTCAAGTGTTTGATAGATGTTCTAAGTGAGGTTGATGAATGGCATATGCTAACTTAAAGTCAATATGATGCTTAATTTAACTCAAGAAGCAAGGAAATATAGCTAAAAGTAGAGTAGTGCAAAAGAGTAATTCTGGACTGTGCACTGCCAGTGACTTCTAGAGCACTTTTGACATAGTAAAACTGCTCAAAAATTAACGAAATTTGTACAGTATCTAGATTAGGCAGTTTAGAGAAAATGTGCATTTCTAGTGCTAAGCCTAATTCTAATGTTTTGACCCTCCGATTTTGCCATTTTCGAAATTTGTTTGGGAAAAATCGCTGGTGCAGGGCAGATTGCGTGATGATTTTGTGGAGGTCATATCTCATTGAATATAACTCCGAAATGAAATTCGTTTGAGGCTAAACCCATCTACATTCGATGAACTACATTTCTGTGGAGTTTTAGAGTTTTTGGAGAACAATTAGGCTGGTAACAAAAGCAGCAAATTCAAGCCAATGTAAACTAGAATTTCAACTTATCTTGCTATAGGTTTATGATGCCTTGATGATTGGCTCTAGTGAATAATGAGCAATTTTAGGTAGTAATAAGCTTAATGATGATGAATGGTGGTTATGTGTGAATGCTTAATTGAATTAGACATAGTTACTTGCCATTTAGTGAATCAAGAGAAAGAGAAGTTCCACGAATGCTAGTATTAGCTAACTTTTAAAAAGGAAGTTTTTCGCGAAATATAATCCGGGCACGTTTAGGCTTTGGAATAGGTATCCTTGAGGCATGGAAGCACTTTTGGTGCTTTCGTTGCATGAATTTGGGGTTCGAATAGGTTAGTTGTAGTTAAAACCCGCTTGGGGCCTTCCCGAGCTTTTACTTCTAAAACGGGTTTTCATGGTCTTGATAGGTGTCTCTTGGCTTGGTTGGGAATGTAGTATGGTTAGGTTGTGGGTTGGTAATGTTGAAATGCATTTAGGAGAAGAAAAACTTGGTTAAGAAAAGGGAAAAAAGGTAGTAATTGGCTTCATTGTTGTACCTAAAGCTTGCTATTGTGTTGTCGCATACTATTGTGTTTATCTAAAGATAATTGAGCTATATGAATTGGATTTTGGGTGAAGTTGTGTTGGTTGCCTCTTTTTGGGATTATATAGTTATCTCGTGCATATTTTGGTTATAATGTGTTTATGTGAGGGCAGCCAGTTGGGTTGCCATACTCCTTTTCTTCTTATTTTAATTATATTGGTAATATAAGAAATGTGTTAGCTTGATAAAAGTTAGTATTGACTTGTAAAATGTTTTCTTTAACTTGAGTTGTTGTGGGTGTTGAGATAGGATTAACTTATTTTTGAGTTGTTATCAAGTCAGTGTTGAAATTGTTGATAGATAAGTTTCTCTACTTCTTGTCCAACTTGTGAAATGTTGAACTATAAATTTTGTTAGAGCTTGTTATGCTAGTCTAGTTTATGAATTTTCTTAACTTGTATTTAGCTAATGAATCTAATGAATTATGATAGTTTAATGGAGTTATTAACTAGCTAAAGGAATAATGCTGCTAAGCTTCATTTAGGTACAAGTTATGGCCTTTGGAAGAGAATAATGCATGTGTATTTCATAATCATGCAGTAGTAAGCTATTGTGAAACTTAACTTGCACTTAAATTCTATTATACTAGTTAAATGTTGATGTAGTAGTGTCCTTCGTAAGATTAAAGAAATGTTTTAGAGATATTTGTATGACTTTTAAGCTATGTCGCAATATGATATACATGAGTGATTATATAAAACTGTTATCATTGTGGATGAAGTTAAGAAATAGTTAAGTTCGAATTGATATAGTTAATAGCTAAGTTAACTAATGCTGCTAGTTTTCATAGGTTCACTTCATGAGTAATATGTGGTTACTTGGGATTACATGCTAATGTGGAAATAACATAGTTAATTGCTAAGGTGTTGTACTTAAATGAATATAATAGGGATTTGCATATTCGAGCTAAAGGAGGTTTTGGAGTAAATTTAAACTACTTTCTGGCATCTTGGAGCTTGGTAGAGGTGAGAGAGTTACATTCTTTTGTGCATCTTAATTTGTTTTACTGCTCATGAATTGTATAGTTCAATATAATTGCTTATAATTACGTGTACTTTGATATGAATAGACTAAATATACACTTGTCTTTTATTTATATTGTTATATGGCTTATTTATTGTAAACTACGTGCGAGGGCAACCTACTTTGTTGTCCCTCATTTATGTGATTCTTGAATTATATTGCCATTGCTTGAATTATTGTGATCGAATATCAGGTTGCGCAACCTTTTCGGACATGGTAGCGTCGAGAAACACGGGCGGCGTCGGGCTTGCCATGCTCCCTCGACTACCATGGTGCCTATTCCCTTCTCGCTGAGGCATACTCCACTACCCCAGAGGCGTGGTTCACCTGCTGGGCATGGACCTACCTCAGGAGAAAGGGTCGTAGGATCGGGATACATCCGGAGTATCCCAACTTGTTGGAGTAAGGGTTTGCCGGCACTTGCGTGAAGTCGTGGCTCGTGGTTCGAGATTGAAGACAAGAAGTGAACCGTATCCTTTTAATATGTGGTTAATTACTTGTTTACTTGGTTGTGTTATTTGATGTTGAATATGCTTTTATCATGTTGCATATCATGTTGCATGCCTGGTATGTTGCATCACCTCCCTCACTGAGTATACCAGTTGTATACTCACCTCGTCTCTAACACCTTTCAGGTTCAGCACCTTCGCAAGATGATACAGGGAAAGCTCGAGAGTTACCGTGTTTGGTTGTGTTGGCTTTCATTATTAGTACCTACGAATCCATGCGAATTAGTGAAGTGATTTGAATTGTAATTTGATTGGAACTATAAAAAAAAAAAAACTCAGCTTGTAATTGTATTGGATCTTGTTTGTATTTGGTTCGTAGGTGGCCTGTAATAGCTTAAAGGACTATATTATTGTTTAATTGTCGTGCATGCTAGCTTGGGTTAATGGAGTTAGTAGGCTGGATTAATAAACAAGAAAATTGAAGAGATAAAATTAAAACCGTATGATAAGTGACTTTATAACATAGTATTTCAATATTTGAGGCCTATGCATGCTTATGTACCTATTTTGTTGAGTCTAAGGCTTGGATGGCCTTGAGATGAGGCATAACTTAGTGGTTGAAGTTGAAGTATATGAGAATGTTGGATTATGATTTTATAGTTGTATTCTATTATTCGCAGGTTTTTTTTTATTAGTCCTATAAACAGGGGAGACTCCGTCCGTTTCTCCCTAAATTTTATGCCCGGGGTTTGGAATTGGGTTGAGAATAGTTTGATAAATAGGAGTCCCGGTCTCATGAGGGATCGAGGCGTTACACTAGTAGTTGGGTTTGCCTCTTTGATGTAATTTGAATTGATCAATTCCAAGACCCTTAGAAATTTTGAGGTTCTTTTCTTTCATGTATCTTGGTACGGTTTCATTTGCTAATTAGAAGGATTTAATTTAGCTAATATATATATTGTATTTAATGTTTTCTTAACCATGGTTACAAAATTGGTATTTAATTTAGACCATTGATTATATATATTAATTGATAAACGTCATTAATCGGTAGTGTATTGTAGAATAATCAAATTTGACACACAGTATATGCTAGATTAAGTTTTGTAGAGTCCTCTCCATTAAAAAAAGTAGGCAGCCATCATATGCCACGTTAATTGATATATATATATATATATATATATATATATATATATATATATATATATATATATATATACTAGTTAAAGATATCCGTGCATATGCACGGGTTGTGCCCAATGTATATTAATAAAATAGTTTGAATAAAATTATTTACAATCAAAATAAACTTGTATCAATAGTTTTAATTATATAAATTCTAATATAGTTAATTTACGTCAATATATTTGTTATGTAAATGAATTTCACTATTTTCAATTTATAAAAATAAATGAATTCAAAATGCCAAAAAGTTTTAAATAAATGCACAGAAATAAAAAAATAATTTTAAATCCATAACAAGATATCGTGAAAAGAAATCAAAAAACTAAAATGATTGCCAAAGTAACAAGTAGAGTAACGAGATGATACAACTAACCAGGAACAATTTCACCATTGATGCATAAGAGAATCATTGATCTGATGAATGCAAAACCATAAAGCAAAAGGAAAGACAAAGACTCATAAGTTATTTGGAGATGATGGAAAATGCTAAAGAGAAGGACAGATCCCTCAACAAGAGTATTAAACATCCACAAAAATAGGCGGTACTTGTATCCAAACACTGGGAAAAATAACACAACATTTACAGAGCAAAAGAAGGTTGAATCCTAACATTCCAAGATGTGACTCGCCGCATGAAAAGGTCTTTTTTTATGCTAGCAGGGGTGGATAATAGACTGACTACCAAAAAAATACAACTAAAATGAAATCATTTGAATTTACAAACTTCCGTTACAAAATGTAGCTAATTATCTCATTCGGTATTTGATTAGTAACAATGGGAATCAACATCCCACCTTCCAAAACTTGATGGTTTTATCATCATTTTAGTAGATATAAGAAAGAAGGCATATTAGCTGTTTGGCACCAGCAGATCTTGTTTATTTTCTTCCCAATTTCTAAACTTCTAAGATAGTCAAACTGAAGAAAGAGATGCACACCATATTAAACGAAAGAGGAACAACAAAAGAAAGAAATGAAAGCATGGAGAAAAAGAAATAAAGCCACCTGAGGAGTGAAATACATACAAAGAAAGAAATATAACTATTGTTCTACCAAAAATAATTCCTTTTAACAAAAAACTATCAAGGTGTTCACAAAGTTATCCATGCTAGAAATTAAATGTTGCAGCATATAAAGAAAGATAGGTTGATTATTGACTTGATTTCTAATAAATAAAATCGTATTGATGTAGAGACATACCTCTTTTGTATCAGTCCTTGCAAATAACACCACCCTGCCTCCACAATCATCAGTAGCAAGATGGTCACCACTTTTATCAAACTCAATAGCAGAGATGATAACAACTACGAAACCAAAAAAGAAACTGATATTAAATTTCAGGCCACAGTTGTCAAGAGTTGCACAACTTTAGATCTTTCTGTAACAAAGATGCATACACTTTTGTAGAACCTGAATTGTCAAACCCATATCAATTATTCCAATTTTGAGACGGTCTCTAAATGAATCAAGTCCCTTCATAGAGTATTTTCCTGAATTGTCAAACCCATATCAATTATTCAAGTTGACATTCTCTAAATGCATACTATGGTGCGTGGGAAATAGAACTACAGCAAAAAACTTGCTTAGCTGTCACAGTGTCTGAAACTCATCATGCAGTCTTCGGGGCCCTATAATATAAAAGTTGTGCCGCATAATTAAATGTTTATTTCCAAAGAATATCAACTTGTTTTGGATTTCAAACAATACTAACTCCAAGAGGATATGATAATATTGTGTGTACTCTGTAAACACTTAGTTGAGTTATGGATGAGTCATATTCTTTAAAAGAGATGGATTCTTCAACATGAACTCCTTCCATTCCTCTTTATCAATGTTTTCATGACCATTAGTATTTGCATCACTGAATGTCAAAGAGGAGAAGAGAAATGTTAAACTAAGAAGCTTAGGCATGGAGTCACATGAGACAAAGTTGAATCAATCTTTATATTATCAAAAACCATTTGATGAACCATCTAACAAATCAAGATCTAATTCATGATCAAGTGGCACTAAAATGAAAGAAAATAAAATTTCAACTGCTTGACTCTGCAACAAAGATGCAACATGAATTGTTTCTATAACAAACTAAAAGAAATCTTTTCACCATGGGATTATCATGACTCATGTATACATACTTCAGATTTAAAGATTTGATGATAAAGAGAGAAAAAATAAGAATGTAGTATGAAAAGATGAATGTTAAAATTAAATAAAGGAAAATATAAGGAAAAAAAATTTAAGTTCACAACTTCATCTTGTAATATGATATTTTGATATGTTATCAGTGTTGATGATATTGAATCACAAGATTGCATTTTGTCAAAGACTTGGACCTTTGTTTTCCAATTGTGTGAAGCTAGATTTATGTTGAGAATTGGAGTAAATGCTTCCATATTAGGTTGGATCCTGCAAGTATCATATTGTAAATTATAAATTAATTAGCATAAAAATTAAAATACGTAAATATAGAATTTAAATAATGATGTCAGTATATAAATTGACTTTTTACAAGGAAAAAGAAAAAATTCTTTTTAATTTGAAGCAAGTGCTAAGACTTCTTCATAGACCACATTTTTTGTTTCATCATCACTCATGCTATCAATTGTAGGTGGTCTTATCAAAATTTTAACAGCATCTATTTTTTTGACTCTAGATAATGCTACATAGAGTTGGCCATGAGAAAAAATAGGCTCTCGAAGATATATACCGACAAAATCTAATGTTTGACCTTGAGCTTTATTTATTGTCATGGCAAAACAAAGTCTAATAGAAAATTGTGTTCTTTTAAATGCAACTGGACACTTTTCGTCTTGTTGTGGTTCTAAAGGTATTCGAGCTATAAATACATGTTTTCCTCGTAATTCACCAGAGGCTATGAATGCACTTATTATATTGTTTTGGAAACTATGACAAATTAATCTTGTACTATTGCACAGCCCTTCATGAGGATTTATATTTCTCAAAAGAATGATAGGACAATTTTGTTTAAGTACTAAACGGTAAGGAGGAAGACCTGTTGGTGTTAAATTGTGAATAAAATCTTGGTATTGTAATTGTTCATTTGGATTTCTTGTTTCATCAAAACTCAAGTATATTCTTTCATTACCTGGAAATTGCTGAATTAAAATGTCATTGATTTCATCAACTATATCATTTTTTGTAGTCAATATTGCTCTATTAATGATATCAAAAGGATTATTGACAAAAGAATCAAAATAGGAAAAACATAATGAAACAAAACCTTCAAAGACTCATCATCATTTTCAAATGGTATAATGAAAGACCCAGGAATTTTTAGTATATTATCTTGAATTGTTTTTTCTTTTCCATTTCCAATTCTTATTAGATATTCACAAAAATTAGGATCATATTTTGCTCTCATATTTTTTGTTAATTTGAATTTCTCAAGTTTTGGCCATAATTCTGATTTGACAAGACTTGCATTTATAAACTCTTCTTTCTTTTCTTTTTTTCACTAATGGCAGAGTTTGTCTAAAGTCACCACCAAAAACAATTACTTTTCCTTCAAAAATTTCAGATGTTTCCATTAAATCTTGTAAAGTTTGATCAAATGCTGCAACTGCATATTTATTAGCCATAGAAGCTTCATCCCAAATAATCAACTTTGACATTATAATTAACTTCCCTATGGCACTTTGTTTTGTAATTTTGCAAGTCATTCTATCATTAGAATCAACTAGGATTTTAAATCTTGAATGGGCAGTTCGGGCTCCAGGTAGTATTGATGCGGTAATTCCCGATGTTGCAGTAGCTAGAGCAATATCCCCCATTGATCTCACAATTGTTAAAAGTGCTTTATATAAGAAAGTTTTTCCTGTACCACCTAGACCATCTACAAAAAATGCACCACTATGTTTAGAATTAATTCTTTTTGTGACTTCATTAAATATGATTTTTTGTTCAGTATTGAGTTTTGAAATAGATAATAAATCTTCTTCACTGACATGTATATTCTTTTCAGCTTCTGTTTCCTTTGTTTCTCTTTCTGTTTGGGAAAATTGTATTTTATATGGAACTAAATGAAAATCATTGATATTTTTTTCCCATAGATTCAAGTACATCATTTAGATTTTTAAAAACCTTTTGTCGAATTTCATGTTTTGATAAATTAGGATTATGTTTTTCAAAATCTTCGGACATTATATGCTCATATTTTTCCCATAACGTTTTTGGATCGTTAGGGAGACAATAAACCAAAAGTGTTGCAAAAAGTCTTCTTAGACTTATAGGCATTTGAAATAAAGATGTTTCTTCTAAACATTTATGTAAGAAATCGTCTTCTTCCAAAAACCCTCTTAATTGACAGGCTTATCTATATGATGTTGCCATGTTTCCATTTACCAATTTTAGATCATCAAAACTCTTTGGCGCTTTAACATTTTGTAAAAGTAATCTTAAATAATATCTTTCTCCTTGAATTGGATGAACTGATACTAATCTACCAATTACATCCTTTTTTTGTCTTTTGACCCAAATTCTTTCACTATTTATCCAAACAAAGTATTCAGGAAACTCAATGTATAGTAAGTTCAATTTTTGTGCTTCTTTATCAGTTATGTTCATATAAAAGAATTCTGTCAACATTGTTTTTGAGTAAAATTTATTATTAAGAATTTTTTGTAAATTAGCATTTTCGGTAAATGTTACAAATAGCCAATTTTTAATATGAATAGGTAAACTAACTACTGATGGATGCATCTCATTTAAAGGAAATCTAAAAATCCTCCATGCAGCTTCTGGTGGAGAAATCCATCTTGCTGATTGAAACTCTTTTATTTCACCAATGTTATTTGAAGAATCATCATAACAAATATAAAAATTAACCCTATCATGGCCTATGTATATGTATTTGTATATGTATTTCATAGCTTTAATAGTTGAACAAATTTCAACATTTATATGACAATCATACTTACTAAGGAGATATGGATTATAAGGCACAACCCACCTATTGTCCAAAAGTTGACCTCTAACTTTTACAGTCTTACCATCATTTCTTCTCCTATAAATTGGGTATGTGTTGTTTTCTATTTTTGTTTCTTGACAAAAATCCTTAGGGTATTTACTTTTACACCTTCCATTATTTTTCATACAAGAATTTTCATGATTTTTTTCACCACAAGGTCCGTGCATCATATGTTTGACTACAAGACTATGCAAAAAAGGATACTTCTCAAAATCAGGCAATTCAGCACTAACTATTTTATCAAAAGATTCAATTGTAAATAATTTTGAATTTCTCTTCAAAATAATCAAAAAATGAGCATGTGGCAATCCACGCTTTTGAAATTCTATGAAATATATGATAGCAGCAATTTTTCCAAAGATTTCTTTTTTCAAAATATCTTTTTTTTAATTCTTCTAGTTTTGCACGAAAGATGCGAGACATTAAATCTGGGCGATTTTGTGCTTGCTCGCTTGGAAATAAATTTTCATTGATTTCTAACCAAGAAGGATTGCAAGTCATTGTCAAAAAAATATCAGGTTTACCAAATCGTTGTATTAATGACATTGCATCCATATATCTTTTTGTCATATCTCGAGGTCCACCAATGAAAGTTACTGGCAACAAAATTTTTGTTCCAATTCTAGACCCTTACAAATTACCACTTGGCACAGCATCCATAATTCCTTGATAATAATAACATCTAAGTTTATCCTAGTTATTTCTAAAAAAATCAAGCCTTTGACTTTCAATTTTAATGTACATATCAACTATAAATTGCTGAAATAATCTTCCAGTGTGAATCACTAATGTCTTATCATTCTGTCTTATTTGAAACTTGTAAGCATAATAATCTCGACAAAAAAGATAAGATCTTTTTCTTTTTCTTGAATTTGAAACTAAATAGTTGTAAGAAGAAAAAATAAAAAAGGAAAAAGAAAAAGTATGTGAGAATTTGTATGTATTCAATTTTATTAAAGAATTTAATTTGCTATGAAAAATTTTACTTACCTTGATCCTCTATATTAAGAAAATGTTCAGTTGATTTCATGTAAGTAGGCTTTACAATTGATTCTCCTGGACAAACACTTGAAGCATTGGTTCTATGATTGTTCTAGGTATTTTCTCTATACCTTTATGCCAACCTGTGTCACCCTTGGGAAAAATCAAGGGATATTGAAGTGGATCATAACAACCAAAATAATATTTGACTCATTGGTTTTCTCTTGATTTGTTATACACTATAATATTCCTTCCTTCACTATAGTCGATTTCATTTTCTTCAATCCAAATTGCAGCTACTTGAGAAGCAGTTGGGGCATTGTAGATTCGTTGATCCATCCCTGTATCAGATCTAATAAAGATTCTATAGTATCAAGATTTTGAATTGATTTCAAGTTCCTAAAAAATTTGGAATATAGATTGATATCTAAAATCTTTATGATGGATCTAACAATTTCTTCATCTAATAACTTATCTGATGTTGACATCTTTTTTTGAATTTCGTCTTCAGTATCAAAGAAGTAAAGTTGTAAGTTTGATGGCTTTGAAGAGTTTGAGTCAATAGGAGACATATAATGATGGACTTGGCCATTTACTCTAAAAGTATAGACTCATTTGTTACACTTTGCTAATTCTTTGTCAAAATTTGCTCCAAAAGACGTAAAACAAAAGGCATTGTTATATGACCGTACGAAGTTTCTGAATTGTTTAGCTTTGTCAAAATTTCCAAGAAAGAGATCGGACAGCTCTTTTGGCATATTATTTCCTACTAATATAACTTGTCCATTGAGACAGCAAAAGCTATTTGGTTCAAATTCGAATCTTTTCGCATCACAAAATGTGCAATTTGGAACATTTTTCAAAACATAAAGTTCACTTGGGAATTATTCTAATAGATTATAATTCCTAAGTACTCTTTTGTCCTCAAAACCTAATGCAAATAAAAAGTTGATTAGAAGTAAAATATAAAATAAATAGTTTTTGAGGAAAAAAAGAAGAATTTGAAGATGTAGTAAAGTATAAAAGTAACCTGAGATAGTAAAGTGATGCTGGTCAGATATATTACTAACATTATTTTGTTTTGAAGTTGAGCCTAAATTGAAAAGATTAAAATTAAAAATGAGGAAAACACTATACAATATAATGATGAAGATATTATATACTAAAGAGAAACTCTTACCCTTCTCAAATATTACAAAACTTGACACATGATTTTTGTCTTTTGCGTGAGAAGTTTGAACAAAACTATTTTTTCCTGAACATAATTAAAGATTATGTCAATAAATTTACTTTGATAATTACTTGATTAGGACAAAGTAAGTTTTAATACCAGCTCGTTGATTATCTTGAGATGACTCCCTTATAACTACTCCGTTTTGATTTTGAAATCGAAACTGGAAAGAAGGAAATCTATTTTTAGTAATATTGTAGTTAATTTTATTATAAAAATTTGATGTATAAATTTCAAATAACACTTACAGGTTCAATTTTATTTGCACTTTCTGATTTAGAATCTGAGATGAAATAAAAATCAAAAGAATTTTTTAATCAATGAGAAATAAGAGTAGACAATTTGTTAATATAGGAGAAGACAAAAGGCATAGACAGATTTATATACCATCTCCAAATCATGAAGAAGATTGCTTTTGAACTTGCGTTTGTTTCCTTTTTGTACTCCATCGTAAAGAAAGTTCATGTTTTTTCTATAGATAGCGAGGCATATCTTTCTCGTCTTCTTTTGTTAATCTTATCTTTTTCCTCGCGTGACAATTCAAAATAACATTTCTTCTTAGGTTATGAGTAAGTTAAATTTCTCTGATCAGTGTTCATTATGATTATCCTTTCAACAAACATAAAAAGCATGAATTATGAAGAGATCAAAATAACAGCTAGCATATTTAAAAACAACATGAAATTAAACAGTATAACAAATTTATATTAATATTGATGTAAAACAAAAAAAGACGAATAACAAGATAAAACTGTGCTAGCTATATAAGGGATTCACCAATAACAAACAAATAATGAGAAGATATATAAAGCAAAACAAGAAGCAAAATTAAAGAACACTAAGGAATTTATTTTTACTAAAATAAATAATCAAAAGATAAAGCTTTTGTATCAAAATACTTACGTTGTTTCTCTTATGATTAAGACACTCTAAAGCTGAATGTAGTTTAGCTACTTGTACAAAGTCTTTGGTCACGTCAGCAGCAAGATCAGGATTGCTGTGTTTACATATATACAACCAGACACAAACACACTAAAAAAAAAAAGAAGAGAACAAATCAACAATCAGTTATCACATCATATAAAGACTAATTACAACCTAAATTTACCAAGTAGGTAAAGCAATAAAAGAATCTATTGCTAACAAATTTACCTTATAACTACTGTGGACAGAACCAGCAGCAAGACCAGGATCGCGGTATTTACATATATATAACTAGCCAAAACCTGCCAGTTCATTCTTATTATTACCAATACAATTACATGCATATAAGACCATTGATATAAAATGTTAATATGCAGATATACATCAAAAATCATCATAAGCAACACAACCCGCATCGATCATCTGTTCAGGCATTCTCTAATCAACCCAAAATATGAAAAAAGATTATAACCCTAGAAGTTAAATTTGCATACTTTTGCAACTTTTAAACTTTTCTGAGCAACTAAACAAAGCATATAAAGGTTCTTCATATCATAATTCAACAACCATGCTTGTACAAAATAATAAACAAATGGTACAAATCTCTAATGCTTGCAGATGAGCTACAAATATGATTTTGGACAAAGACTTACCCCTTTCATATTCTTTTATTATATAAGAAAGATAAAAGTGAGAAATATGTCCTAATGGAATTTAGTAGTATAACAGTGAGAAATATGACAATGATCATGTCAAACAGTGCCAACAATTTTTATTTTATTTAAAAAAAGCGAAAAAACCATCGGAAAGATATTTTCAATTTTTTTGCTCCTATATTCTCATTTAGGCATTCTGTCAAACGTGGTTCAATAACAATACGAAAAGATATGGATTTGTTACTTAATGGTTAAACGGAGCCCATATGGGAATATCATTGACTGTGTGCATATCTCTCATTAGCCAGCTTTGAATCGGCATTTCCTTGAAGACCACAAAATCCATGTTCATTTGTTAACTTTCAAAAACAATCACATTTATCTTTGTTGTCTTGCTTTTCTTCTCTGCTCATATTTTTTTTTTTCTGATATCGGCATATATATTTCAGATGAGGCCTAGCTACCATCCAGAAGGGCTATATGATGAGAATAAGTTGTGAGAAGGGCCTAAAGACATAACAAATCCAATTACTTAGCTGTGGCACATGAATGGTAGATGCCCTGATAATACTATACCCATAAGGAGAACAAAAAACAAAGATGTTTTAAGGACAAGCTCAGTGAAACGATACGGAAAGAAGCACACAAGCATTCCTAAGCCCAGATCTACAGATCCCGATTTTATTAATCAAAGTGGTCATCAGGTAGACCATTTTTTTTTGTATCCCTCATTAACTATATACATAGTACAATAGCTTAATAATTATTGTGTGAAAGTGAAACAAAGGGAGCGCAACATACCTTAGCATTCAACGCGATTAGCAATTCGTTTGCCTTCTAATTCAAAAAGCGTAACTGATTTTTGAATAGAACGTGGTTGAAGCTGAAGAAGAAGAAAATAGAATGACGGGTGAGAGAACAAAAGAAAAAGTTGGAAAAAGACGAAAAGAGAGTGCGAAAGAAAGTTCAAGAAGAATGAAGAAAGAGGTTGGTTTGAAGGGAAGATGATATAAGTGTATCAGAAATGTCTTTTCTAAACAAAAAAGTTATTTTTGTCAGATTTTGCACTATCAACGGCTAAGATTGTTTTGTAGTAAATACGTGGACAGATTTAAGCCATTAGTTGGAGAAAGTTGGTGTCAATTCCACTAAGGTTATATTTGTCATAAAATAAATCGTACAAAATGATTAGCACAAAATACAGCTACTTTATTGCATAGGATGGGCGACAAATTTGCCTGAGTGGACTATTTTACCCCTGCGTATTCTTTTATTATATATTTAAGATATATATATTTTGGTAAAGAAAGTATTTTCATTAAATGTTAATTTTTGACTTGCGAGAGTTAAAGAAAATGTTGAAAATATGTATTAATTCTAAAAAAAGTAGGATTGCTGACGAGACCCATCAAAGTTTTTAAACAATTAACAGTAAAAGATCAGAGTTCAATTTTGATAATATCATTTATGGTCGCGATTGGATTAAGAATGAAATGACATTTTTAACTTTATTCCTATTCACATGTTTGGTATAAAGTATTAAATATGAGAATCTTATTCCTAGATGAGCCGATTCTTCCAATTTGGAATCTCTTATTAATAGTTATATTCCAACAACGATTGGTAATATTAATATTATTTTTGATTGTGAAGATTATTTTTATTTTTATCTTTTTTAAATTTAAAGTTTTTCAATAACTATATTATTTTTTAAAGCTTTTCAAATATTATTCTTAATTTATTTTATTTATTTGTTAATTATATTTTTGTTGATTTCAAGCATTTTAATAAGAATAAGGAGTCAAATCTAACTCCCTACATTGGTCGAGTCAAATAGAAAATTTAGGGGCTCTCTTTTTTAGGGAGCCCTTTTAAAGAGACTTTTGAAGATTAAAAAAAAAAAGTTTTCACTCTCTATTTTGGCTCCTTGGCCACAATAAAGAAGCTCTTTGAGATAACCTAAGATTCTTCGCTTTTAGGCACATAAAAGTATTTTTTGTTTGGTCTATTTCTGAAAGTATTTTTAGCTAAAAAAAGTTGAAAATTAAGAAGCTTCGCTTTTGGAAAAAGATTTGTGCGAAACTATTTTTATATACTGGGAAAAGTTAATTTTTTTTTCAAATATACCCTTCCATATTTGTAGAAACTGGACATTGCCCTCAACCATTATGGTAGAGTAGCAGTTATTACAATGGTGATGAAGAGGTGGACTTGGAAGAGACTAAAAAGGTAAATAGCGGCATGAATGTCGCACATTATGACGAGGTAAAATAACACTTTGTTTGTGACGGCTGTTAATAACATGCATGGTAGAAGAAGGCCTGCGATGGACATGCATGGACTTGGAACTTTGAAGTCGTTGGACTCATTCAGTGTGGTTGACGGTGCCCCTTTCTATGCTTTTGTTTTTTGTTTTAGTTTGCTTTTTTTTTTTTGCAAGTTCTTTAGATGTTTGTATTTGAGGAGAAAAAAAAAATGTAACTATGAAGATTACTTGTATATACTCAGACATGAGATATCTTTGCCAAGCTTTTCCGTTTTGTTTGTTTTTTTCTTTTTTAAATGACGTGAACACTTAGTTAGTGAAATTTGACCATCAAATTATTTAACGAAATTTAACTACTCACTGATAAATTCTCGGGTGCACCTGATGCCTTGTTTTGGTCTTGTTGATAATTAGCTAGGAAGGTTTTCGTAAAAAGAAATCATCTTTTTCAATATGCTTGTCTTTTTTTTTTTTTTTTTGTCGGATATGCTATGCTTGTCAAGTCAATGCATCTACAAGTTAGACTAACTTTCTAACAATAATTAATTTTCCTCTTTATGTCGAAATCATCTGAATAGTCTGATCAATTAATTATTTAGTAATGCCATGTATTTAAATTCATTTTTATTTTTGTTGTTGTTGTTGTTGTAGCTAGGTATCTAAATGAAATTAACCAAATGTGGTGACAAGCAAGAACTTGACTTCTCTATAAATACACTTTCATAACAATTTTATGCAATAGTATTCTCGATCAATATCAAATGTCAATTAATAATGGTTTAGAATTAAAACTATCTTTACACGCCATGATTAGAGAATATATATTAAATACCACAATATTAGCTAAAAAGAATCAGAAGCACCTCAAAATTCCTGTCTCTCGTATTTAATCAAACCAAACTGTATTAAACAGTTCAACCCATAGATACTTTTCCTTCTGTAGTCTAAACCGGTAGTATTACCCTGTTTAAAGGCCCAGACTTGCGGAACAGTTCTTATTATTTGGTGAGCTAAGTAGAAAAGGTGATTTCAAAACATTTCATTTGACATTAAAGTCGCACATCACCCTGTTTACGTACAACGCCAGAGAGTTGGAGGTGTTGGAATTTGATGGATGCAAGGAGTTGAAATAATTCATACTCAAGGATTTCAAGAGATTTATTCGACTTAATAGATATTGCAAATAAGAGTAAAATGCATCATACCCTTTTGTTTTCATAAAATTGTATTATAAATCTGTATTTTAAAAGTCGCGTTATAAATTTTGTTTTGCAAATGACCCCCGCCATCTATTTTTCGGTCAATTTTAAAGTGGAGTGTAATACACACATTTATGATTCTTACACATACTTGTCAGAATTGTTTGTAATTTGAACACAATAAAAGATTGTGCAAGAATTAGTTTCATCTTGATTCCCCATTTTTCAAGGTATTTTCTCAGTCATATTACAAAATGAAAAATATTGTAAATACCTCCATCTGATATTAAAAGTGGCAAATATCACCTTCTGATATTAAAAATATTGCAAATACCACATCTGATAAATGTCGTACTTGCATCATAGGCGTGTGTATTATACTCCATGTTAAGATTGAAAAAAAAAAATAGATGACGACGCAGGGTCATATGCAATATTTTTTATAACACAGGATTTATAAGGCTATATTTTAAAACATAGGATTTAATCATAATGCAAAATTAGGAAAACACAAGAGGGTATGATGATTTTATTCTTGCAAATAATAAAGTTTGTTTTTCATGTTTCATGCATTTTTGCACATAAAACTCCACTAAAGAAAGGAAAATATTAAATTGAAACTCTAATCCAGAAGGAAAGATACTTTATTATAGGAGCTTCACAATGTTATTTTTCTTGATTGTTGGTCAGGTTACAATGATTTAGATGATTTTTTGGGTTTGACTCTTTCATGTAATTTGAATTGATCATTTCCAAGACTCTTAGAAATTTTGAGGTGTTTATAGTTCTTTTCTTTTATGTATCTTGGTTTCATTTGCTGATTAGAAGGATTTAGTAATTTAGCTAATATATATCTTGTGTATAATGTTTTCTTAACCAGGGTTGAAGAACTGGTATAAGCGTCATTAATCGGGCTACTATTACGTAAAATTGTAAATAAAAAATGTATCATAGAATAATCAAAAAGTGTATCAAAGGTTGATGGTGCAAGGCTACTGGGGTCATGCATCCTACAATGGAGGTCTGGATGTTGTTCGTAAGGTTGTGAAGTCATATGGCATCCGTGGGTTGTATAGAGGATTTGGCATTTCTATAGACTTATTCACCATCCAGTGCCGTTTGGTGGGCAAGCTATGGTTCAAGCCAACGCCTTATCTGCAGGTGGGATATACTCATCTGTTCATTGAAAGCTTTACTTTGAAGTAGTATCTGGATGTATTTCTCATTTTGCTTATATGCCTCAATCCCCAACCTATCAAGAAAAAATAACATAAAGGAGGTTCCCCCAGCCTCTGCCTACTTGCCGTCAGAAGAACTTTAAGATTTATCTTTTAACTTTAACATGCTGGATTCATTATATAATCTTAAACAGCCTAACTAGTGTAGTCTTGTATACCTAATGATCACGTGCTCTATGCCTGAGTCGGGTCTATAGAACAGTAACAATGAGGAATATTGTATTTTTGTGGTTCATTTTAGAACATTCGTGAAGTAGAAAAGAAATATGTTTGTGACGGAATTGAAACAAGCTGATTTGATTCTTTTAACAGTTGAGGCTCTACAATTCTCCCCTTCCCACCCCCCAACACACACACACACAAATTAATTAAATTAAATTTAAAAAAAAAACAGCTTTTGTTCTCCTCTCATATGCCTGTGTTTAAATATGTTTCGATAAGTTCAAAATTCAACTGTATGATTGCAGGTTCTTAGATCAAGGCACTGAGCATGATGGCTCTGTTCCTAGCCAAGGCACAATTGTATTAGTTCAAGCTGTTGGCGGGATCATGGCTGGTGCTATTGCATCCTGCATCACAACCCTATTGGACACTATTAAAACTCGCTTACAAGCATACTTAGTTTTTGCTAATGACAGATGATCTGGTGCTTATCTTGACAACAGTTGAATTACTTTGCTATGAACTTTCCCCGTGAATTAATCTTTCATGCTGACAATTCCATGATCAGTTATTTGGTTATTACTGTATACACATACTAGAATTACATTTTTATACTCTCAGGATGAACCAACCTGTTAGTGTCCGAGTTTGGCTTGAGGAACGGCTACTGCCTTTTATTTGAATCTTGCTTCTATTTAATTAGCACCTGGTTCAGCTCACAAGTTTTCCCTTATTTAACTCTTTATGATATACTTTTCTTTTCTTGCTGGTTGAAATTTGCAGCATAACATGATGAATTTAAGAGACATCAAATTTGCTCCAATGTGATGCATAGAACATTGTAGAAACAGGAGTTGCTAAAATTTCTGCATTATTTGGACTCTTGCATGCATTATGAACGAAAAAATATTTCTCAAATGTAAAATGCGTGGCCAAGTTTGCTAAGTGTCTGTTCCAGATCTTCTTAATAATACTTTATGCATGCGTTTTTTTCCTAGACATATTGCAATTTGTTTTGCGCATTGTTTGATATATATTTGTATAGGGACCCTATTTGTATATTGAATACAAGGTGGTAATGTTATTCTTTGTTTGACCGGTTTCTTGTGCATTACAGGTAATGGGGCATGAAAAGAGACCTACTGCAAGACAAGTTGTCAAAAGCTTGATCAAGGATGATGCAGGTTGGACAAGATTATATAGAGGGCTAGGTCCCAGATTCTTTAGCATGTCAACATGGGGAACCCTGATGATACTAGCCTATGAATATTTGAGTAAGACTTTGGACATTAATTCTTAATTGTTGAATAGCTTATCATGACTCCATTATTACCAATTGCTTTTTGTAGGAGTACATTTATTTATAATCTGGTTAATTGTCTTTCTGTGTTTAACTTGAAGAATTTAACAGATGTGCAATTGAACTTGTTGGCTTGTAGGCTTTGTCGTCATTTATTGCCTTCACACTACTTGTAGTGTTGCTAATTTTTTATCTAACAAATAGACTTTTGCATTACATCCAACTATTTATAATTCTTTTTTCAGTTTTTCTTCTTGTATCGATACCTTAAGACAAATAGCTGTCTCTTTTTAATTCAAGAAAAAGAGGTTCCCTTCTATGAATATTGTTTTGCATGTTAGTTATCATGGATATCCGATTGCAGTCTGTTGCTAATTCAACTTAAACCTTCATGATCTGATTAGCCGTATTCATGATCAAAGCAACAGATGACCTGGATTATCAGTGAAGTGATTACATTCTTACTTGTATATTTACTGAAACTATCTATTTAGGGACGTTGTATGCGGATATAACAATACTTGACTGTGAAGTCTTATGATTATTTTTATACAGAAAAATGTGCATAATCTACTGCTTCTTTGATTGTGATTTTTCATCTGTTGTACAGAACGCTTGTGTGCAAAAGAATGAGTAGGTTCATCGAGCAGTGATGCCAAGGAGGTTACTCCTCTATTTTTATCATGCTTTCCAAAATGAAATACAGAGTTAGAGATACCGTGGAAATGCCTACGGCTTGCTTAGATATAGTACTACAACTGTTGTTGTAGACTTTCATACTTGACTTACAAGCCATCAAGCTTGCAAGTATAACCGAAATTCATTTCCGATTTGATGAAAGTTTTAATGTTGTAATTCTTTCAAATGGATATATGAAGTATTCAAAGAAAATTATTTTCTTGGCATAGTTCAATCAATCAAGGCTTATGGTATCATATTCTTACTGCCATAATTCTGTTTCACTTTTGAGTTTTATGTGTTGTTTATATATATATATATGTGTGTGTGTATATATATATATATATATGTTCCTGCCTTTGGCTTGGTTTTTATCTCTGATAACTTTATGTTGCACACTGCCATAACTAGAAAGAAGAAAAACTTGTGTATAAATTATGTATTCAATGTACTATACATAATCCATGAATAACATTACTAAACGAGAAAAGGAAAGGGTGATGCGTCAAATTTTACCGTGTTGACGAATTCATGATCTCAGTAAATACAGCTCCAGGAGACTTGAATCCATCGCTGCTAGCCGTGAAATTACCACTACCTTTCAACTTAGAAGAGCAGAGATGGCTTCCCCTTATCTAGAAACCATGTCAAAGTCTTCATGCAAACTTAGAGGAAAATAGGGGCTTGCAGTGTCGCCACCTGCATTCATTATGCAACCCCTTTTTTTTCAGCAGCCTCTTAAAGCTTCAATGCATATTCAAGGCTAGCTCCAAACAACATCATTCATTGCAGGCCTTTCAATACCTTTATCCTTCAAGCAATGAAATGCGATTCCAACATATTTATTTGCTCAAACACTCGGGGTGCTATTTCATCCTTTAAATTTGGATCAAGAATTTGATCAATGGTGTGACACCCGAGAATTTCACCATAGAGTTTATTTATAATCGTTGCATACCTATGTGCGCATTTCTACGTGCATCATTTTTCTTGCTTAATTGATTTTATTGTGGGTTACTATTCATAATATTTTTGACTGTTTCGAAAGCTTGATTTTAAATTTTTCCTAGGTCACTCGACATTTAAAAGGAATCAAGAAATTTTCGTTTTGAACTTTCGAGCTTAGGAGTATGCGTTTGAAAAATATTTTTCATGAACTTTGAATAGTGTTACGTTAGAATAGTGCTAGTTATTAATTAAAAAGCATTTGTAATTGCAATTAGCCTTAATTGATCAATATTTGAGACTACATAGCTTAGAATATTAATTATATACAACATATAAAACAACTAACTCATCAAATTAAAAGCCACACACATATTACTCATAAAAACAATTGCAAAAATACCACCTATGTCCTCTCATTTTGGCCGACCAGCTTTAGGAGAAAAAGGGAGATTTTTGCTTTAACATCCATGCATTTTGAGCTTCTAGATTGATCGTGGGAAGGGTTTTGAGCAACCTAGAGTCTTCAACAACCTTCTTCATCTTCAAAAATTGTGAGAGAGTCTCATTTTCTTGACTTTAAAGTTTATGTGCATATGTTTAAATTTCTTGATTTGTCCATTATAGCTATATATCTTGTTATGAACGCTTCCTATGAGTTATTTAATGTCTATAGAGCTAACTTTTGTGATTTGATAACAAATTTAATGGTTGAATGTTGAATTTGATCAAAGAGATGATGAATAGTACCTATAACTAGGGTTTTGAGAAAATTTGCTAATTGACTTGAATTGATGCATCAATTAGGTGCTCTAGACCCTAGGGAAGTTAGTTGAAAAGCCACGTGAGGTTGAATCACTCGAATTTGAACTTTATTGCATAAATAGCTTACTTTAAAAAGGGGGTTTTACACGTTAGGCAATCCGGGCAAGTTTGGGCATTGATTTGGGTATCCTTGAGCTAAGGAAGCACCTTTGGTACTTTCGTTTCGCGAAAATGGGGTTCGGGTAGTATAGTTGTAGTTCAATCCCGTTCGGGGCCTTCCCGAACTTTTGCTTCAAAAATGAGTTTTAGTGACTTTAAAAGGTACCTTTGAGCTTAATTAGGAATATAGAAAGACTAGGGTATGATTGGAAATCTCGAACCATGCTTAGGAGAAAGAAAGCTCGGTTAAAGAAAGGGGGAAAAGTAGTTTTTAGCCTTTTTAGTTGCATTTGGAACTTGTTGTGTGTTAGTAATGCCTTGCATTGAATATTTAGGATGTATTTAAGTTATTTGAGTAGATTATTGGAATTAATTGTGTTGATTGCTTCTTTTGGCATCTATTAGCGAATATCGTGCTTATATAAACTTTTATCGTGCATATATGTGAGGCGGCCTACTTTGTCGTCCCTCTTACGTGTTATGTGTTATATTGATTGCTTGTGACTTGTATTGGGTTGCGCAACCTTTATCGGACATGGTAGCGTCGAGAAACACGGGCGGCGTCGGGCTTGCCGTGCTCTCTCGACTACCATGGTGCCTATTCCCTTTCTCGCTGAGGCATACTCCACTACCCCAGAGGCGTGGTTCACCTGCTGGACATGGACCTACCTCGGGAGAAAGGGTCGTAGGATCGGGATACATCCGGAGTATCCCAATTGTGGTGTTTGGGGTTTGCCGGCATGTTCGTGATGCTCGTGGATCGTGGCTCGTGGATGAAGTCTTGGAAGTGGAACCGTATCCTTTTTAAAGTGATTAATAGTTTGATTTATTGTCTTGATAGTTTATATGGCTTGTATATGTTTACTTGTGTTGCATATCATATTGCACGTTGGCATGCTGCATCACCTCCCTCGCTGGGCAACTTTGTTGCTCACTCCTCATTTGAAATGTTTCAAGAGAAGCTGAGGTGAATCCGCAGCTGTTAGAAGTAGGAGAAGAAGAAGAAGTTCAAGTAGATCAGAATCCGTGATCTTGTGTGCTGAGGTGGATTTTATGTGCTTCTTGCGTGGAGTTCTTGTTATTAATGTATTTTGAGACTTTAGAGTCTTGTATATATATGTCTAGTAGATGTGTACTAGGATGTTAAAGAAAGTTGTTGGATTGTAATAATGAATTCTAGACTTTAATTTCCCTTGCATGCTTGGAGTGTTTGTTAATCTTCATATGGAACTTAGAATTTTATTGTAATTAATTACTTATGACTAAAACCAACTTATCTCGCATGCTTGTGTGCTTTAGTAGAATATTGTTGCTCCAAGGCTCGGATGGCCTTGTGATTGTGTTTTGGCTTTGGAGTTATTGTTGATAAGTTGTTGCTTTTAGTTCAGATGTCTTGAATGAATGTTTACAGGTAACAGTTTTGTCCTTGGTACAGAGGAGACTCTGTCCGAGTGACGGGTCCGAGCCTGACTATTAGCGTGGGGTTGGGTTCGGGGCGTTACATTTTAGTGGTATCAGAGCTACTAGAATGCTTGAAGCCGGGTTAAATTCCTTGGCATGTGGGTAGAGGTCTATATGTGGAAGTGAATTATGTGAATATGTGAGTGTTTAGTTGTTTAAGTACTTAGATATAAGACATGCTAGCATGAAAAGGAATGATAAAACTTAATATGATAAGAATATGAAAAGTTAGTGTTGAATGTTGTTAAGTGTTTTATGTGTTCTTATGTGAGTAAAAATGTTTGAAAACAATGTGTAAATTATCTTTGCATAGTTTATTTGCCTATTATAATATGATGTTTTTCTAGCATTGTGATGAGGAGACGGGGTAGACCACGGAGAGAGTCGGAGGAGGCTCCCAGACAGAATGTACCGGGGTAGGATGCTGGGGCAGCCGGGAATGTACCGCAGGGTCAGGAGCCGAGCACTGCCCAGATTTTAGCTACTATGGCTACTGCGATGAATACCATAGCACAGTTTGTGGTTCAACAGGGTACCGCAGGTACCAGCAGAGGTAATCAGACTGCCAGAGCAGAGGGCAGTGGTACTGCAGGAGGTAACTTATTTGATAAATTCCTGCATCACGGAGCCTATAGTTTTTATGGTGAGCCTGATGATATGAAAGCAGAGTTGTGGCTGAACAAGTTCGAGAAAGTTGCTGCGATACTTGAGTGTGACGATGAAAGAAAGATCACCTGTGCTGCATTTTTAATGGAGGGTGATGCCGAGGCTTGGTGGCGCACTATTAGAGAAAAATGGGATGCTGAGAGGGTTCAGCACGTATGGGCTGATTTTGTTCGTGAGTTTCGAGATAAATATGTATCGGTTGTAGCCCGTGAGAGGCATCAGGATGAGTTTATAGCTTTGAAATAGGGGAACATGACTGTAGACCAGTATGAGGCTACCTTTACGAGACTATCTCGATATGTGCCAGCTTTAGTTCAGCCCGAGGATGTGAAAATCCAGAGATTTATTACCGGGTTGAGGAGTGACATCATGCTTAACTTGTCTTCGCAAGATTATCCGAACTATGCTGCAGTAGTTAGGGCTGCATCGAGATATGAGAAACGTAAGGCAGATGTGTTAGCTCAGTCTAGTCAATCAAGAAAACGTCAGTTTCAGTCTCAGAGTCAGGGTTATCAGAGGTAGTATCAGCAGCCTGTTCAGACTCAACAGCCTAGGCAGACTCAGAGCTATCCAGGACCGGTTCAGGTACAGTCACAACCGAGACCAGCTCAGAGCCAGCCACAGGGACAGTCACAGACCCGACCAGTGACTGCTAGATCTCAGCAGGGTAGTTCTGCCACATCTACTTATAGGGCCCCTACAGGAGGAATTGTTACTAGGAAGAATCTCCAGTGTACTCATTGCAACCGTAAGGGTCACACAGAGGCTGAGTGTTGGAGGAAATTGGGTCGTTGTATAGGTTGTGGCAGTGATCAGCACATAGTTAGAGATTGTCCCAAGTTTAAAGTTGGTCAGGGTCAGACTTCAGGCCAGGGTGCCCAGACTAGAGCTTCAGGAGCAACTACCGTACCACGAGGTCAGGCACGGGTATTTGCACTTGACCAGGAAGAGCTTCCAGAGACTACAGTGGTGGTGGAAGGTACTTTTCTTATTAATAGTCAGCCGGTAGTAGTTTTGATTGACACCGGGGCTACACATTCATTCATTACACCTGCATGTGCACAGTCTGCTACATTAAAAGTTGATAAACTGCCGTATGTGATTGAAGTAGGTAATCCTATGGGTACTAAATTTGTTACGGAGTCTATGTGTAAAGATTGTAATATTTGCATTGAGGGTTGCATGTATCCTATTGATTTGATTTTCATGCCATTTCGGGACTTTGAAGTTATCTTGGGGATGGATTGGTTGGGGCGATATTATGCATGTTTGGACTGTAGGAGGGAAGTTTTAACTTTAGAAGTACCTAACCAACCTGTTATTAAAGTAACCGGGAGTCGAAAGTCTTCTGGGACTCGTATTATATCTTCCATTAAAGCTACTATAATGCTTAGTAAAAGTTATGATGCATACTTAGCTTATTTAATTAATCAGCCTGGTGATAAATTGAAATTGAATGAAATACATGTTATAAGAGAGTTTCCGGGGGTTTTCCCTGAGGAGTTGCCTGGATTACCACCTGATAGGGAGATTGAATTTGTGATTGACTTGTTGCCGGGAACTAATTCTATCTCGAGAACCCCGTATAGAATGTCTCCCCCTGAGTTACAAGAATTGAAAATTCAGCTACAGGGTTTACTTGAGAAAGGTTTTACTCAACCTAGTTCATCACCGTGGGGTGCTTCCGTGTTATTTGTGAAAAAGAAAGACGGTACTCTGCGTTTGTGTATTGATTATCAAGGTCTGAATCAGGTAACGGTGAAAAATAAATATCCTTTGCCTTTAATTGAGAAGTTGTTTGATCAGCTACAGGGTGCTGTTGTGATTTCGAAATTTGATTTGAGGCAGAGTTATTATCAGTTGAGGATCCGGAAAGAGAATGTACCTAAGACTGCATTTAGAACTAGGTACGGCCATTATGAGTTTGTTGTTTTACCATTCGGGTTGACAAATGCTCCAGCCGCTTTTATGGATTTGATGCAGAGGGTATTCCGACCCTATCTTGATCAGTTTGTTGTGATTTTTATTGATGACATATTAGTATACTCTAAGTCTGAGTCAGAGCATGAAGAGCATTTGAGAATTGTACTTAAAACCCTGCAAGAACACAAGTTGTTTGCCAAATTTAGCAAATGCGAATTCTGGTTGAAACAGGTTTCCTTTTTAGGTCATATCATTTCCCAGGAAGGAATATATGTTGATCCTGCTAAAATTGATGTAGTTATGTCATGGAAGAGACCTGAAACTGTCACAGAAGTCCGTAGTTTCTTGGGATTAGCGGGCTATTATAGGCGATTTGTTAAAGAATTTTCAAAGATTGCAGGACCTTTGACTACTTTAACTCAGAAGAAAACTGTGTTTAATTGGGATGACAAATGTGAAGCTAGTTTCCAGGAGTTGCAAAAGCGACTTACCACTGCACCTATCCTTGCCTTGCCTGAGGGAACCGAGAACTTGGTGATTTATAGTGACGCTTCGAAAGAAGGGTTAGGTTGTGTTTTGATGCAAAATGGTAAAGTCATAGCATATGCCTCTAGCAAATTGAAACCATATGAACTCAATTATCCTACACATGATTTGGAACTTGCAGCTGTTGTCTTTGCTTTGAAGAAATGGCGGCATTATTTGTGGGGCAACAAATTTGAAATATTTACTGACCATAAAAGCTTGAAATATTTATTTTCTCAAGAAGAGTTGAATATGAGGCATAGGCGTTGGCTAGAACTGTTAAATGATTATAACTGTACCATTAGCTATTTGCCAGGAAAAGCTAATACTGTTGCAGATGCACTGAGCCGAAAAGCTTCTGTGGCCTGTTTGATAATCAAGGATTGGGAGATTGTAGAAGAACTTTGTTTGTGGAAACCGAAAGCTTCTAGATCAGGTATCCAATTCGCTAGCCTACAAATCCAATCTTTATTGCTATCTAGAATCAGAGAAGCGCAACAATCAGATTCTCAGCTATTGAAGCTTTTAGAGAAGTCAAAAGGGGGAGAGTCCGACTTTAAGATGCATGATGATGGACTTCTCAGGTACAGGAATAGAATTTGCATTCCCAGTAATTCGATTGTGAAAGATGAGATTCTTGCTGAGGCTCATGCTTCTAAATATACAATTCATCCTGGAAGCACAAAAATGTATAGAGATTTGAAACAGAATTTCTGGTGGAACAACATGAAGAGAGAGATAGCTGAGTATGTAGCTAAATGTTTGACTTGTCAGAAAGTTAAGGCAGAGCATCAGAGGCCAGCAGGATTGTTGCAGCCGTTGGAGATTCCGGTTTGGAAATGGGATCAGGTTACTATGGATCTTGTGTCGGATTTACTGAGATCACCACGAGGTAATGATTCGGTGTGGGTTGTAGTAGACAGGTTGACGAAGAGTTCGCATTTTATTGCTACAAAGAAAACAGATTCTCTCGATAAATTGGCTGAGCTTTATGTTGAAAATATTGTGAGACTGCATGGAGTTCCATCTCAGATAGTGTCAGACAGGGATCCCAGGTTTACATCACAGTTCTGGCAGAAACTACAAAAGGCTTTGGGGACTAATTTGAGTTTTAGTACTGCTTATCACCCGCAGACGGATGGTCAGTCAGAGAGGACTATCAGGATACTGGAAGATATGTTGAGAGCCTGTGTTCTCGATTTTGGCAAGAATTGGGAGAAATATCTGCCTTTAGCAGAGTTTGCTTACAATAACAGTTATCAGGCCACTATTGGCATGGCACCCTACGAGGCACTTTATGGGCGAAAATGTCGATCTCCGTTGTATTGGGATGAGATAGGTGAGATGAAATCAGTTGATCCTGCTATTCTTCCGGAGATGATTAAAATGGTGGATAATGTGAGACTTATAAAGAAAAGGATGCTTACAGCTCAGAGTCGACAGAAGAATTATGCTGATAGACGTCGACAGGACTTAGTATTTTCTAAGGGTGATCGTGTTTTCTTGAAAGTCTCTCCGCGAAAAGGTTTGATTCGGCACGGAAAATGATGTAAACTTAGTCCTAGATACGTGGGACCATTTGAGATCACTGAGAAAGTTGGGGATTTAGCTTATAGATTGGCCTTACCTCCGAGTTTGGGTCGGATTCATGATGTTTTTCATGTGTCACTGCTGAGAAAGTATAATCCTGATCCGTCGCATATCATTGAGCCGGAGCCGTTGGAGATTGATGAGTCTTTAGCTTATGTTGAGAAACCTCTTCGAGTGGTTGACCGAAAGATTCAGGAACTTAGGACTAAAAATATTCCTATGGTAAAAGTTCTCTGGGATCATCATGGGGTTGAGGATGCCACTTGGGAGCGAGAAGATCAGATCAGAGAGAAGTATCCGGAGCTCTTTGCCGAATCATGTAAGAATTGCGAGGACGCAATTAGTTTAAGGGGGAGAGGGTGTGATACCCGAGAATTTCACCATAGAATTTATTTATAATCGTTGCATACCTATGTGCGCATTTCTACGTGCATCATTTTTCTTGCTTAATTGATTTTATTGTGGGTTACTATTCATAATATTTTTGACTGTTTCAAAAGCTCGATTTTAAATTTTTCCTAGGTCACTCGACATTTAAAAGGAATCAAGAAATTTTCGTTTTGAACTTTTGAGCTTAGGAGTATGCGTTTGAAAAATATTTTCCGTGAACTTTGAATAGTGTTACGTTAGAATAGTGCTAGTTATTAATTAAAAAGCATTTGTAATTGCAATTAGCCTTAATTGATCAATATTTGAGACTACATAGCTTAGAATATTAATTATATACAATATATAAAACAACTAACTCATAAAATTAAAAGCCACACACATATTACTCATAAAAACAATTGCAAAAATACCACATATGTCCTCTCATTTTGGCCGACCAGCTTTAGGAGAAAAAGGGAGATTTTTGCTTCAACATCCATGCATTTTGAGCTTCTAGATTGATCGTGGGAGGGATTTTGAGCAACCTAGAGTCTTCAACAACCTTCTTCATCTTCAAAAATTGTGAGGGAGTCTCATTTTCTTGACTTTAAAGTTTATGTGCATATGTTTAAATTTCTTGATTTGTCCATTATAGCTATATATCTTGCTATGAACACTTCCTATGAGTTATTTAATGTCTATAGAGCTAACTTTTGTGGTTTGATAACAAATTTAATGGTTGAATGTTGAATTTGATCAAAGAGATGATGAATAGTGCCTAAAACTAGGGTTTTGAGAAAATTTGCTAATTGGCTTGAATTGATGCCTCAATTAGGTGCTCTAGACCCTAGGGAAGTTAGTTGAAAAGCCACGTTAGGTTGAATCACTCGAATTTGAACTTAATTGCATAATTAGCTTACTTTAAAAAGGGGGTTTTATACGTTAAGCAATCCGGGCAAATTTGGGCATTGATTTGGGTATCCTTGAGCTAAGGAAGCACCTTTGGTGCTTTCGTTTCGCGAAAATGGGGTTCGGTTAGTATGGCTATAGTTCAAACCCGTTCGGGGCCTTCCCGAACTTTTGCTTCAAAAAAGAGTTTTAGTGAGTTTAAAAGGTACCTTTGAACTTAATTAGGAATATAGAAAGACTAGGGTATGATTGGGAATCTCGAACCATGCTTAGGAGAAAGAAAACTCGGTTAAAGAAAGGGGAAAAGTAGTTTTTAGCCTTTTTAGTTGCATTTGGAACTTGTTGTGTGTTAGTAATGCCTTGCATTGAATATTTAGGATGTATTTAAGTTATTTGAGTAGATTATTGGAATTAATTGTGTTGATTGCTTCTTTTGGCATCTATTAGCGAATATCGTGCTTATATAAACTTTTATCGTGCATATATGTGAGGGCGGCCTACTTTGTCGTCCCTCTTACGTGTTATGTGTTATATTGATTGCTTGTGACTTGTATTGGGTTGCACAACCTTTATCGGACATGGTAGCGTCGAGAAACACGGGCGGCGTCGGGCTTGCCGTGCTCCCTCGACTACCATGGTGCCTATTCCCTTTCTCGCTGAGGCATACTCCACTACCCCAGAGGCGTGGTTCACCTGCTGGGCATGGACCTACCTCGGGAGAAAGGGTCGTAGGATCGGGATACATCCGGAGTATCCCAATTGTGGTGTTTGGGGTTTGGCAGCATGTTCGTGATGCTCGTGGATCGTGGCTCGTTGATGAAGTCTTGAAAATAGAACCGTATCCTTTTTAAAGGGATTAATAGTTTGACTTATTGTCTTGATAGTTTATGCGGCTTGTATATGTTTACTTGTGTTGCATATCATATTGCACGTTGGCATGCTGCATCACCTCCCTCGCTGGGCAACTTTGTTGCTCACTTCTCATTTGAAATGGTTCAGGAGAAGCTGAGGTGAGCCCCCAGCTGTTAGAAGTAGGAGAAGAAGAAGAAGTTCAAGTAGATCAGAATCCGTGATCTTGTGTGCTGAGGTGGATTTTATGTGCTTCTTGCGTGGAGTTCTTGTTATTAATGTATTTTGAGACTTTGGAGTCTTGTATATATATGTCTAGTAGATGTGTACTAGGATGTTAAAGAAAGTTGTTGGATTGTAATAATGAATTCTAGACTTTAATTTCCCTTGCATGCTTGGAGTGTTTGTTAATCTTCATATGGAACTTAGAATTTTATTGTATTTAATTACTTATGACTAAAACCAACTTATCTCGCATGCTTGTGTGCTTTAGTAGAATATTGTTGCTCCAAGGCTCGGATGGCCTTGTGATTGTGTTTTGGCTTTGGAGTTATTGTTGATAAGTTGTTGGTTATAGTTCAAAGGTCTTGAATGAATGTTTACAGGTAACAGTTTAGTCCTTGGTACAGAGGAGACTTTGTCCGAGTGACGGGTCCGAGCCTGACTATTAGCGTGGGGTTGGGTTCGGGGCGTTACAAATGGACCCATTTCTTTTCTACAACAATAGCGTGCCAAATTGACTTGCTCTTCGGGTAGGTTTGGATTAATTGCTATCTGGCCTAACACATAAAACTTCAAATAACTGTTGGGTGTATTATTGATATATGGCTTCAGCATATTTTCACTTAAATTTGGTTAGTTCTTGAGTAATTTATGAGAAATTTGATTGTTTTCATGTCTGTTTTGCGATGTAGATGAATTATATGAGAATACATGGATTTTGAGGCAAAGATTGAAGAAAAATGAACAAGGGCAAGCTTTTATGCAACTTGTGGATAAATTGCTGAAAATCAGAGTAGTGCAGTCATAGCGCAGCTGCCCAATATCGCAGAAAATTTAAGGCCAATTTTGTAAAAGGCGCGAAAAGAGAAAACCCTAAATTTAAAAGAAGACATCAGACGTTAGAAAAAGGAGCTCTGGGAGGCGGCTGGTTTGGGGAGCAAGAAACGTTGCAGAGAAGAAAAGAAAGAGAGGATTCGTGAGTTGAAGACGAATGAACGATCCGGAGACGAACTTCTGTCCCAATTCTTCTCCAAATTCTAGTTTTCTCTATCTCTCTCATCATGATTTACAGTATGCTTTGGATTTTATTTAATTTCTTTATCATATTCTATGTTATTTTTCTAGGGCTACGATGTAGCAGGATTTTGAATATTTGAAACTTTTGATTTGGATTAATTGATGAACTATTCCATATTTGCGTTGAGTATTTTATGCTGAGTTTAATGTTTGCGGTTGCCTGATCAACAATTACATGAGTCGTGATTAAGTTTGAGACTAAGAAGTGATAACTAAATTAGATCATGTATGAAATATTATTAAATTGTCATAAGTAGAAATAATTATGAGATATAGTGCAGCATTTGAATTTTTAGGGCTTAATGCGTTCATCACAAAGAAGTAGTTAACTTGCTTATTGTGATAGGTTATTGATGCTTGAGAAAGATTAATATCTACCTTAGCGAAATTGCTGACAACGTAGGGAATAGGCATCAATTGATTTAAATCAATAGTTTCAAATAGGATTAATCTTGGTGAAATTGGGATCCTTAGGGCATTTTAATTCTTGATTTATCTTCTTTAGTAATTTTCTATTCGCTTAGTTGTTAATTCCAAAAGTACTTTATTTATTAGTTTTTACTCACAATCTCTCATATTTGATTGTCCAAATAAAGTTAAAGCTAAATCAATTTCGGTACTTAGTAATCATAGTCCTCGTAAGAACGATCTTTACTTATCATTTTATTACTTGTTGCGACATGTGCACTTGCGTTAGAATTCACACAACAAGTTTTTAGCGCCGTTGCCGGGGACTGTATCAATTATTAATATCGATACCAAATAACTTTAATTTTACTTTGGATTTTATTTTATTTTGTTTTTGCCTCTTATTTTCTTTACGTGTTTTTCAGGAACATATTCTTTTAAGTGCATGCGAAAGTCAGGAGGTAGTAATTTGTTGACTTTCGATCCTGAGATAGAACGAACCTGCCGGAAGAACACAAAGGAGAAAATAGCTGCTACAACTACCCATCATTTGCAAGGGAATATGGCTGACATGGTGGTAGTACAAGAAGGAAATAATTAGGAAAATCCGCCTAGACACTGCGAGAGTTTGCATTACCACCCACTGGAATTCAACCTATGATTAGAAGGCCAGCGATTCAGGCGCATGATTTTGATTTGAAGACAGTGACACTACAATTGATTCAGAATATTCAGTTCCATGGACTACCTTATGAAGATCCTAATCATCACATTGTGAATTTTCTAGAAGTCTGTGAAACTGTTAAGTACAATGGAGTCACTGATGAAGCTCTGCGCCTTCGTTTGTTTCTTTTTTCCTTAAGGGATCAAGCTAAGGAATGGTTGAACTCATTGCCTTCAGATTCAATCACTACTTGGGAGGATTTGGTGCACAAGTTTCTGTCAAGATTTTTCCCACCTGTAAATACAGTGAATATGCGCATAAAAATCAATAACTTTGCTCAGCATGAAGGGGAAACTCTTTGTGAAGCATGGGAGAGGTATAAGATGTTGTTGAGGAAATGTCCTAATCATGGAGTACCAAAGTGGATGCAAGTTCACAACTTTTACAATGGGTTGATTAGCACCACAAGAACTTTGATTGATACATCAACAGAAGGAGCTTTAATGAACAAGACAGCGGATGAAGCTTATGCATTGCTAGAGGATATTGTTTTGAACCACTAGTAGTGGTCAAGCGAGAGAGTCACACCAAAGAACCGCTTTGGCGGCAAAAATTGGCAACTTGGATAAATAGTTGCAAAATAATCAAATGACTGCTAATGTTGTCCAAGCGGCAGTGGTGTGCGAGTTTTGTTATGGTCCACATTATAGTGCAGAATGTCAGGTTGGCAATCCATTTGCGCATGGTATAGCGGAACAAGCACAATATGTGGGGAATTTTAATGGGCAGCAGCACAATCAATACTCTAACAGATATAATCCAACATGGCGTAATCATCCGAATTTTTCTTGGAGAAATACTCAGAATGTGTTACAGCCTGAGCATAATAACCCATCACAAGAGAAGAAGGTAAATTTGGAGGATGCATTGGCTTAGTTGGCAATCTCGCAAACTCAATTCATGAATGAAACTAGGACAAACTTTCAGGACCAGTATGCACAAATCAGAAATTAGAGATGCAGTTGAGCCAAATGGCTACGATGTTCTCTGAAAGGCAACATGGAAGTTTACCTAGTACTTCTGAGGTAAATCCTAGAAAAGATGGCATGGAGCATTGCAAAGCGATAACCTTGAGAAGCAGCAAAGAGTAAGAGGAAACAGTGAGAACCAAGAAGGCTGAGAATGGTGAAACGAAAAGTAAGGCGAAAGATGAAGAGAAAATAGAAGCTCAGCCACAGCCTACGCAGGAACCAGCTGTGGTGGTGTCATTCTCTCAACGATTGCGGAAGAATAAGCTTGACAAACAATTTGCTAAATTTCTTGAAATCTTTAAAAAACTTCACAACAATATTCCATTTGCAGATGCACTTGAACAAATGCTGAGTTATGTGAAGTTCATGAAGGACATCCTTTCAAATAAGAAGAAGCTTGGAGATTATGAGACAGTTGCACTTACTGAAGAGTGCAACGCTATTCTACAAAAGAAGCTATCACAAAAACTCAAAGATCCATGGAGTTTTACTATTCTTGTGAAATTGGCAATGTTATTTTTGAGCGAGCTTCGTGTGATTTAGGTGCTAGCATTAATTTAATGCATTTATCTATTTTCAAGAATCTTGGTTTAGGAAAGGCAAGACCCATAACAGTAACACTACAGTTAGCTGATCGTTCGTTCAAGTACCCTAGAAGAATAATTGAAGATGTGCTAGTCAAAGTCGATAAATTCATCTTTCCTACAGATTTTATAGTGCTCGATATAGAGAAAGACAAGGAAATTCTTCTCATTCTTGGAAGACCTTTCCTTGTAACTGGGGGATCACTTATTAATGTTCGAAAGGGTGAGCTTAGGTTGCGAGTACAAGAGGAAGAGGTGACATTTAAGGTTTTCAAACCTATCAAGTACCCAGAAGCCAGCGACAGTTGTTTTCATGTGGATGTCATAAAAGCTATAGTGTCTAACCATGGGGGCCAATCGGATCCCTTAGAGGCGAGCTTGTTAAAAGATGGTTCTTTCATTCCGATGAGATTGGAGTAGAAAGAATATTGGTCTACTAAACAACTAAACATGAGTGTGCAAGCAGTGGGTGAGAAAGAATTGTTGCAATTGAATGAGCTGGAAAAATTATGTGATAAAGAAGATGAGAATGCAAAAAGTTACAATGAGATAACAAAAGAGTGACATGACAAACCCATTTTGGGAAAAGATTTCTCTCCTGGACAACAAATACCTCTTTATAACCCACGGATTCCAGGAAAACGCAAGTCAAGTTGGTCAGTTCCTTTTGTTGTGACTAAGGTGTTGCTCTATGGTATTATGGAAGTCACCCATCCAGAAAAAAAGGGACATTCAAGGTTAACGGGCAACGATTGAAGATTTATTGGGATGATGAGTTTGATAAGCACAAGACCGTTGTCCACCTCAATTTGTCGTGAAAAATTGCTTCGTCGGGCTGTCGACGTTAAAACAAGCCATTTTCGGGAGACAACCCAAATTTTCTTACTTTTATTGATTTAATACTTTCAGTTATTTTTAGTTAATTTTTGAGTTATAGTTGTCGTGGCTTATTGTTAATTTTTATTGTCATGTTAGGTTCAAGAACAAGTTTGTGGGAAGACAAACCAAAGAGAAGCTTTATCAGGTCAATTCAGAGGAAAAATATGTGAACAATGGTGTGTGGATTGAGGGAGATGCGTGCTTAGAGAGAAAAGAAAATAAAATCAGAGCTGTGACAGTAGTGCTATTACACTATGAAGTAACGCAGCTGCACTCACGGTGATAAAAGTTACGCTCACGAGAGAGCTGTTGGAAGAGAAAGAGCACAGGCGTAGCCCAGCTACGCTTACGTCCTTTCTTTTGACGTTCGAAAAAAAAACTAAAAATCACAAAATCTTCTTGGCCTAACTCAGTTACCCAACAACCCACTTTAGATCAAAACCCAATCTCCCAACCCATTTAATAAACCCACCTATCACACCAAAAGCTTCAGACCCAAAAACCATCTCACCTCACATTCTCTAAACCAAACTTCAAAACCCACAGACCTTGCCAATCAGATCCGACCCATCATCCACCATATCATACACAAACCCAAATTAAAAACTCAAATCAGAACCCTTCATTTTGTCACCTTTTCTCTCACGTATGCACTTTCTCCAACAGCCATAGTCAAGAAAAAAAAATCTCACAAACTCCACCAATTGATCACTAGTGCCGATGAGCTCACGGCAGCGACGTAAAGCTCTTTCAGACAACAACAACCACAAGCTCACGGAGATGACGAACCTACGACTTCTCTTCAGATCTCCCACGCTCACGTCGTTGTCATCTCTTTCAGCCCACATCACTCACGTAAGTCAATTTTATTGGTTTGCATTGTGGACTAAATTTGGAAAAAAAATGGATCCAAGTAGGTGTTTTGAGTTCAGAATACAGTGGTGGGTGATTTGTGTTTATGTGATATGTAATGGAGTGTTGGTGTTTCTGAGTCTACTTTGTGTTCACATGCGCATTATGCTACTAGCAGAACATTGAGGTTGTGACAATTGAGGTCAAATTTGTGTTTGTTGGATGGAATCTTTTGGGAATCTTGTCTACATACTACTGGCTTGATTAAAGTTCTAAATGAGGCAGAAATTTTTATGGAAATCTTGTGACTTTAAGGATTGTATCTATTGTGAATCGATGTGTTGGTTGGGTGATTTGTGATTGCATTGTATTTTCATTGTTGTGGTGGTTTGGGCTATGTTATGGTGGCGAGTATTGCATTCTTCGCTTGTAAGTGAGTTGTGACTAACTTGTAAAGTGGTGTCCCTGGTTAGAGAAAATAGTGATTGCAGTTGAAGTTGTGCTTGTTGGGTAGTGTCAATTGGAGTAAATTGTCTAGCATATCAACATGCCAATGACATCTATTGGAACAAGCTGTTTTGCATAATTGGAGCTAATACATCCTCGGAGCCTTCAAAATATGAACGACATGGATACTCAGGGAAGTCCTCTGGTTTCTTTTCTTTATTTTCGCCATTGAGGACAATGTCTAGTTTAAAGTTTAGGGGTGGTTATTATGTGTTTTCCTGTGTGAACTTGTTCTTTTAGTATTTGTATTATGTGTTTTTCTTTTGATGTGTTGTGTTATTTTTATTATGTTCAAAAAAAAAAAAAAATCAGAAAAATTTGAAGAAAAAAAAAAGCTAAAAAACTAAGAAAAAAAGATTGAAAGTAATGCTGAAAAGATAAGAAATTGACCGATGATGAGTAACGTATGAATGACATGATAGTAATGAGGATAATTGACTGAAGTATAGTTTTGTTTTACGAAAAATCCCTGCTTTTTGCGCACTTAGCCTCACCTAGTTATGTTGATACTTAGAGGTTTATGTGAGTTTAAGTAAACAGAAAAATGATCATAGGACTTTAAACTTGCTTGATTGTCACTCGAGGCGAAATCCTAGGTTGCATATCATTAGAGAAATGATTTAGGTCATATTTGGATCGTTTGAGCCTTTCAAGCCAACCCTTGTAATAATTGAATATCTCTAGTTCACCCCTTTGAGCCTAAGATAGCCTTTTCATTCTTATGCAACTTACAATATCTTCTTTAACTTATCAAGTTTGATTTTCCCAGATTATGATCTTCCTATTTGTAACATATGATTGTTCTAGGATGATTATATGGAGTCATGTTTTGTATTGAATGATGGGAGGTTTGATGATTTGGCGATGTGTTGTTTTGTTTCAAAAAAAAAAATATTGAGAAAAAAAGAAAAGAAAAGAATGAAATAAAAGAGAAGAGTCACACTCCTTATAGTTAATATCAAAATGCAAGTTTGGTGGAGCGTGAATTCTTTTTGTGTGTTTATAAAGGTTGTGGATAAATGTTGAGGAAGTGAAATGAAAGAAGAAAGAAAAGAGATATGTTGAATACTTGTGGTGGAAAGAAGTAGAGTTGGCATGTGCTCCATTGAACATCCTCGAATAGTTGTGTGCTTACAGATAGTTTAGCCTTATGTTATATCTATTATCCTACCTTGATCCTAGCCACACGTTACAGCCAAATGTAAAGTCCTACTGATCTTTAATGATATGATTAACCTACATTAGTGGAGAGTGGCATGAAAAGTGAGCCTATGAAGCCCGAAGTAATTGAAAATAAAAGATCCACATTGATAATTCGCTTAACTTGCATAAACTCATCCGGGTACAATTGATTGGGATAGAGGCTATACACACATCCACTTAGGGGATTTGAAGTAAAATGAAATTTATATGAAGTTGAGATTTCTCATGCTTATGATTGAAAATTACCTTTTAAGGTCGAGTTGTGAAAGGTTGCTACTGAGGCTGTGAAAATTTACTATCCCACAACATTGCTTTCGTGAGTTGTCTTGTGTTGAGTATTTAGTTTTTCAGTTCTTTCTTTCTTTAGTTGTGTCTTTTGCTTGAGGACAAGCAAAGCTTAAGTTTGGGGATGTTTGTTGGATATATTATTGATATATGATTTCAGCACCTTTTCACTTAAATTTGGTTAGTTCTTGAGTAATTTATGAGAAATTTGATTGTTTTCATGTTTGTTTTGCGATGTAGGTGAATTATATGAGAAGACATGGGTCTTGAGGCGAAGATTGAAGAAAAATGAACAAGGGCAAGCTTTTATGCAGCTTGTGGATAAATTGTTGAAAATCAGAGTAGCGCAGTTATAGCACAGCTGCGTAGTTCACAGGAAATTTAAGGGCAATTTTGTAAAAGGCGCGAAAAGAGGAAACCCTATGTTAAAAAGAAGACATCAAACGTTAGAAAGAGGAGCTCTGGGAGGCGGCTAGTTTAGGGAGCAAGAAACGTTGCAGAGAAGAAAAGAAAGAGAGGATTCGCAAGTTGAAGACAGATGAACGATGTGGAGACCGTCCTCTGCCCCAATTCTTCTCCAAATTCTAGTTTTCTCTATCTCTCTTATCATGTTTTACGTTACAATTGAGATTTTATTTAATTTATTTATGATGTTCTAAGTTATTTTTCTAGGGCTACGATGTAGCCTGATTTTGAATATTTGAAACTTTTGATTTGAATTAATTGATGAACTATTCCATATTTGCATTGAGTATTTTATGATGAGTTTAATGCTTGTGGTTGCCTGATCAACAATTACATGAGTGTGATTTAGTTTGAGACTGAGAAGTGATAACTAAATTAGACTACGTATGAAATACCATTAAATCGTTATAAGTTAGAGATAGTTATGAGATATAGTGCAACATTTGAATTTCTAGTGCTTAATGCGTTTCATAAGTTCACAGTTATCACAGAGATGTAGTTAACTTACTTATTGAGATAGGTTATTGATGCTTGAGAAAGATTAATATCTACCTTATCGAAATTGCTAGCAACGTAGGGAATAGGCGTCAATTGATTTAAATCAATATTTTCAAATATGATTAATCTTGGTGAAATCAGGACCCCTAGAGCATTTTAATTCTTAATTTATCCTCTTTAGTAATTTTTTATTCGCTTTAGTTGTTAATTCCAAAAGTACTTTATTTATTTGTTTTTACTCTCAATTTCTCATATTTGATTGTCCAAATAAAGTTAAAGCTAAATTAATTTCGGTAGTTAGTAATCACAGTATTCGTGGGAACGATATTTACTTATCATTTTATTACTTATTGCGACACGTACACTTGCGTTAAAATTCACACAACAATAACACTACACCAAAAGAATAAACATCAGACTACTCTATCAATTATTGTCGTCTGTAATATTCAGGATCTAAATAACCAAAACTACCCTTCACCACTGTGCTGATGGGCCCATGGAAGAGACAGTGAGATGTGAGCTAAAATTGCTTAAAAGGGTGTAGTTATTAGCGATCATTGAGAAGAATGAATCTTGTTTGTTGAGGTTGGAGTATGTGGAAGGGTAGAAATAGAGGCGAAATAATGAACTTGGGGCCAGTGGTGAGTTGTGAAAAGGTGCAAGTGAACTGAGATTGAAAACTTCGAGTGGTCATGTTACATGTAAGGGACTTGTTGGATGATATAGATATGTTGTCGACGTCAGCATTGGATGGTGGATGAAGAGCCACAGTCGATCATGGAGGATGTAATCAATAGCAATTGTGATGGAAAGATGGAGAAGAAAGGAAACATAGAGAACATGCATGGAAGCTGATCAAGCGAACAGCATGGCTTCTACTAGTCTCGGATTGTTTTTAGTAAATGGTCAAGTCAGGCTGCTGGAAGAAAGGCTGTGATGGGCCTGCATGGACTTGGAAGTCGTTGGAGTGATTAAGGGTGGTAGTCCATGGTGTCTCTTTCTATTCTTTTGTTTCTTTAATTTTGTAATCATGATTCCTCTTTAGAATCAGAAGTGAGATATTTTGGCCAAGCTTTTCCATTTTTTTTTTTTTTTCTCTTGTTGATAATAGGAAAGTTTGGGTAGAGAGAGGAATTTTTTCCATGTCTCACATTTTTTTCGATATGCTTGTCAAGTCAATACAGGACTAACTTTCATGCAAATAAATTTTTTTTTCTCATGACGACTAACTTTTTTAACAAGTAAATAATTTTGCTATCCTTTTTCTTCTTTACGTGGTAATCATTTTAATGATTTTGTTCCTTCCAATCAATTAAATGTTAAGTAATAGACATTTAAAATTTCTTTTTTCTGTTGTAGATATGTATTTAAATGAAATTTACCAAAAATGAGAAGTATTATCTTATTTATAATTTCACGTAATAATAGTATCGATCAATGTCAAATATCAGTTAATATGATTAATGGTCTAAATTAATTATTTGAAACTATCTTTATGTCATATGACATTATAGTCACACGTGACCCTGTTTACAACGCCAGAGTTGGAGGAGCTGTCTGAATTTGATGGATGCAAGGAGTGGAAATAATTTATAGTACTTACGAATTCCTACAGATTTATCATAGACATGATGAATATTGCAAATAACAAAGTTTGTATTTCATGTTTCATGCATTTTTAATTTGCAGATAAAAATCCACTAAAGAAAGGAAAATATTTAACTGAAACTCTGACCCAGATCAAGGAAAGATACTTTTTAGAAGCTTCACAATGTTCTTTTCTTGATTATTGATCAGGTTTCAATGTTTTAGATGATTTTTTGGGTTTGACTGTTTGATATAATTTGATTTGATCAATTGAAAGATTCTTAATTAGAAATTTTGAGGTGTTTATAATTCTTTCTTTTTATGTATCTTGGTTTGATTGTCTAATTAAAAGGATTTAGTTTGGCTAATATCTTGCTATTTAATGTTTTTTCTAACCACAAAACTGGTATAAAAGAAATTAATAATTTAGACCATTGACAATACTAACTACAAATGGCATTATTTAAAGTACTATTACGTGAAATTGTTAAAAAAAAAAGTATATTATAGAATATGAAAATTTGACACGCAGTATTATGCCAGATTAAGTTTTGTGAAGTCCTCTGCATTTAAGGAAAAAAAAAAAAGGCAACCATCATATGCCATGCCACATTAGTTGATATATTTTTTGGTAGAGAAAGTATTTTCATCATATGTTAATTTTTGACTTTGAGAGATTTAAAAATTGTTGAAAATATATATTCATTCAACAAAAGTAGGATTGATGATGAGTCGCATCAAAGTTTTTAAACAATTGATGGTGAAAAAGTGAGTTCAATTTTGAAAATATTTTTTGTAGAGGAGATTGGTATGTTAGAATGGATTAAGAATAGAATTAAAATATCTTTTACGATGGAGATTGATATATTAAAATGGATTAAGAACGAATGATATAATCAACTTTGTTCCGATTCTTATTTTTGGTATAAAGTAATAAACATGAGAATGGTTATTGGCAAAGGAACACAACCCTCCCAGCATCATCACTAAATCAGATGCGGAATTAGTCATCAATGTTATCAATGCTCCTAGTCATGCTATTGATTGGAGGGTTAAATTAGTGATTGTTGATGCATTAAAACTAGCTCTCAGCAGATCTGCCTTCAGTTAGCTTCTCACTAGTTAGGAGATCAGGAAATCGAGTTACTGATTATGTTGCAAAATAACACTAAATTATAATCTCCAAATTGATTTATATTGTAACATACCAATCCAGTTGGCTAACTTGATTGCATCTGAAGCTCCCCCAACTGGAATTGGTCAGACCTATCTATTTGTAATGTCTTTTCATTTATGGAAGACTTATTTCATGACCAAAAAAAAAAATGAAAATCTCATTCCTAGATAATCTGATTATCACAATTTGGGATCACCATCCTAGGTAAAACATGTGAGATTAGCTCATTTCTATATTTTTTGAAATGAACTCATTTGTCAAATGACTAAAATACCCATTCAAAACGTAATATATTATAAAATGTCTAGCCATTGATATACATATTATTATCTTAAGAATGAAATGCCTAGCCATTTATATACATATTATTATCTTAAGAATGAAAACAAGCATAAAACATGTTATATAAATGTTCAAAAATTCATGTCAAATGACCAAATACCCTTTTAAAACATAATATACTACAAAACTAATCCTCTATTTACATGTTATTTTCTTAAGGATAAAAATGAACATAAAAAATTGAAATATTAATTAAAAATAATAATAATTATTAAAAGGAACCATATTAATATGGCAATTTGTAATAGCTGGGGCCTTGGTAATATTTTAGCTTGACCCAAGCTTCACTTTCTTTTTTGGTTATTATTATTATTTTCTTTGTAAAAGTGAATATTCATTTTGAAACATTTGAAAAGAGAATGAGGGCATTTGGTTTTGAACGGAAGGAATAATGTTATAGCAGACTTGTTTCTGTGTGTTAGAGTCTCTAACACTGTGTCATACTGTTGGCTGCAGCATTTGATCAACAATATAATGACTGACCTAGCAATTAAATGCCACACTGTACCATGATATGGTATAGAAATTCCGAATTATGACTTCAGTATAAACACTCAGTATTTTAATTTTGTTCACCTATTATCTATTCTCTTTTGATTTTTTCTCAACACATATTATCTTCCTGCCTTTGGATTGTCTTTTATTTAAATATATATATATATATATTGTGCTCATCGCCATAAAGGTGCCAGAACCCGAACGGGGAGGGGGCCGGCAATGGAGGTGAGGTGGTGTTTGGGAGGGGGGGATGAGTCTTGTTGGATAGTAAAGCACGAAAGTGTTTTCACTTAAAAATAGCAACAGAACTTTGGTTACTCTTCATTATATATCAGGTTCACCGTTAAGCCTCAGAAGTACATTAGTATTTATATATGATGCTATGACAATCATCATTGCTGAAGTGTGTTTAAAACCGCGACAATGGTATGTCACATATTATTAACCGAATTAATTAATAAGCACATTGGCTGCAAGTAGTTTTGGGTTCTACTGTCACGCCCTGATTCCACTGACAAGATAATCAGAGTGCAATTGTCGTAAATCTAAAAAGATGTAAGCTAAGTGCGCAACGCTCTAATTTCAAATGTACAGGCTAAAACCCCAATTGAGATGACAATTCACAGAACATCTAAACCCACAGAATGTATCAAATATATGCTAATCTTCAAAATAAAATTCTGAAATAAAACTCCACAATTATAATAAGATCATAAAACTATAGTAATAACAATACTAAGTAGGATGTTTCCTTGTGTTTGGATGTTTTAGTATTGTAATTACTATTAATTTTAGCGAGCTGATAGATTCATGATCTTAGTGAACACAGCTTCAGGAGACTTGAATCCATCGCTGTTAACTGTGACATTAACATTGGTCTTTGACCCAGAAGAGGCAGAGGCAGATTCCCCCGACTTAGAAACCATGTCAAAGTCTCCATGCAAAATTAGTGGAAAAGAGGGGCTTGAGTTGTCATAACTTGCATTCATTATATAACCCCTTTTTTCAGCAGCCTCTTGAAGCTTCAGTGCATACTCAAGGCTCCAAACAGCATCATTCATTGTAGGCCTATCAATTCCTTTATCTTTCAAGCAATGAAATGCGATTCCAACATATTTGTTCAAACACTCGGGTGCTATTTCGTCCTTCAAATTTGGATCAAGAATTTGATCAATGGTCCCTTTTTTGCAACAACAGCGTGACCACTCGGCCAAGCTGACTTGCCCTTCTAGTCGGTTTGGATCAATTGCTGGCATAGCACATAAAACTTCAAATAACACCACACCAAAAGAATAGACATCAGACTTTTCTGTCAATTGTTGTAATTTGTAATACTCGGGATCTAGATATCCAAAACTACCCTTCACCACTGTGCTGACGTGTGCATGGGTCCCACCTACGAGACCCATCTTTGACAAGCCAAAATCTGATACCTTAGCCACCCAATTCTCATCCAGTAAGATGTTAGTTGACTTGACATCTCGGTGAATAATCGTGTGTTTTGCACTTGTATGAAGGTAAAGCAATCCTTTCGCCGCACCAATGCAAATTTGAAGGCGTTGCTTCCACGGAAGTGGTAGATTTTCTGTTCTATAAAGATGATCACGTAATGTACCACGGGACATATAGTCATAGACTAAGATCATCTCACCGTTATCGTTGCAATACCCAACTAACGATACTAATTGAAGATGTCTAAGCTTTGATAACATCTCGATCTCCGTAAGGAACTCGCGAGAACCTTGATTTGATGAAATCGCTTAATTGCGACCTTAGTTGCGCCATTGTCTACGTACCCTTTGTACACATTGCCAAACCCCCCAATACCAATCACAGACTTATCATCAAAATTGCTAGTGGCGCATCTTATTTCCTCAATTGAAAAGTGTCGACATGGATTTGACGGCAGTCCTGAACGCGGCCCGCTATTTTTCGTGAACCTTCTGTCCCACAATGACTTGGCGGCACTTCTTGTAGCCGTCGAGTCTTTTACCCTCATCTTTCGCTGGAAAATCAAGAAACCCACAAAACATATCAACAAAATAACACCTCCGGTGACGGCAAGAATTAATGGCCAACTTTTAGTATTCTTCTTTTCCGGAAACGTCGACGGTTTCGGCGTTTTTGTGGGGCTTGAAACTGGTGAAGGATTAGGTGCAGCAAGGCTACCACTCGGTTTGCTCAACTTGAAAATTTCCAGGCCATTCAAAAGTGCATTATCATATCTAGTAAAAACATGATTAGGATGCATCCCGAGCCAAAGGTCTTGCTTGCTTTGATGGCCATCAGGGTCAACATGAGCAATATAGTCTCTTTTAACAGCCACTTGGGGACCATTACCCCAACTAATAACATCAGCTTCCATTCTGCTGTTCGGTTATTGATAAAAATCGTAAAGACGAGATCAGAAGGTTCTCCAATTTCCAGAAAGAACGAGCAAAAATGGAGCCGAAAAAGATAGTAAAACCCTGTATCAACAGGAAAGTACCACGTCATGTTGTAGCTAAGGCTGAAGTTGTCGTTCATAAATCTCGCAGTTGTGTAAACAATCTCTGGAGCAGTATATGGTGGTGCATCTGGAGTGTAGTTAACTGTAACATCCCTGTGAGCTGTTAACCCTTTAGCTGTTCCAAGTATATAATCATCATCTTGAGCCCATGCACGAAACATGCCTGTATCTTCAGTCACCCGAACATCACGGCCTCCAACGTTTAGCCTATATGCGGTTTCAAAAGCTGTGCGATTATCAATATAGAAGCCAGTATTCGTCTCGCCAACCAACTTGATCGCAACATCGATGACAGGATAGTACAACTTGTCTGGTATAGAAACTAGCTCGATTCCATTCACAAAGGCATAAGAGTTTGGAAAAGGCTTGAAGATGATGTTCAGTTGTCGATCATCATTTATATGGATGATGTATTCTTTGACAAGGGTGGCGGCAGATGTGTGCATGGAAGAAACTGTGAGAAATGGGCTAAAATTACTTAATAGAGTATAGCTATTAGCAATCACTGAGAAGAATGAGTCTGCTTTGTTGAAGGTAGAGTAGGTGGAAGGGTAGAAATAGAGGCGAATGAACTTGGGGCCAGTGGTGAGTTGTGAAAAGGTGTAAGTGAATTGAGATTGAAAAATTCGAGCAGTCAAGTAAGGGACTTTTTTGGGTGATGGAAGGGTGTTGGGTGGAGGCCTGGGATGTTATAGAAATGGTCTCAGCATTGGATGGTAAGTAATCCGAGTTGGCATCAGCTTGCCAATCGCGACCATCAGGGAAGGATGTATTAGATGAGGAGCCACAGTCGAGGAGGATGTAATCAGTAGGGGTGTATGGTGGAGTAGTGGTTACAATTGTGATAGAAAGATGGAGAAGAAAGGAAACAGAGAGCGTAATATGGGTGAACATTGTGATAAGGTCAGATGAGAGTATGTTGAAATTGGCTGTTAATAACATGCATGCATGGAAGCTCAAGCGAACATGATATATGGCTTCTACTCGTAGAGGACTGTTTTAGGAAATGGTCAAGGTAGACTGCTGGAAAAAATATGCGATGGGCATCCAGGGACTTGGAAGTCGTTGGAATTATTCAGGATAGTCGATGGTGTCCCTTTCTATTCGTTTGTTTCTTTTTTTTTTTCTTTAATTTGTTGTTTGTTTTTTAAAGTTCTTTAGATGTTTGTTTCAAAAAATGTTATTTATATGTTTAATCATCTTAGTAGTTGTTTCCTTCCAATCAATTAAATGTTAAAGTAATAAAAAGTATTTAAACTGGCCTAAGCTATCCAGTTAATTGGTACAGGAATAGTTAATCGATTAACTTAGCCGGATTAAACTTTTGCGTTTTGTTTTGTTTTATGTTTAACCAGTCTATGTACTTAATAATGCATGTCTTTGCTTAGCAAAAAAAAAAATAGCGCATATCTTTTAGGCTAACTTGTCTTGCTTCTTAATTTTATTTCATTGTTAGTGTAATGGTCTTATGACCCGCTTATGTACTTTTTATTTTTTTATGAAATACAAACTGCTTATTTAATAAAAAACGATGAAATTAATTTGTTATTGAATGTACTAATTAGGGTGTTATCTAGCATTTTGAATGCTAAAATTAATCTTACGAGTATAGCATACCTTGGATTTTGTTTCTTTTTTCTACTTACGAATGAAAGTTTCTTCTCAACCAAAATAAATAAATAAATAAAACCTTTAGCTGACTGTGTCAACAATCAAGTTATGCGTGTGTCGAAGTTCCAAATTTGATAAAAATCTAAGAAGTTTACATATTTTCTTCAAATTACCTGTTATATAACGTAACTTGCTTACCCAACTTTTTGTTTTCGATTTTTTCTTTTTGATGCATAAGAGGATTTTATTAACGGGTTATGTTCTCTTCTTTTCTTTTCTCCTATTTCGCGATGCCCAACGCTGTTCATGCTGTCTTTCCCGTGGCAACTACCTTATATAACTTGGCATTGCACTTCAAGTGTTGCATGCAGCCTTTAATACTTGACTGGCTAGCCAACAACCTTGCAAGCATACAACTGAATTTTTTACCTATTAATTGTCGAAAACATTATTTTTCACCTAGAGTAGCTGCAGAAATTGGTTATTCTTAACTATATACTAGGTTCACCATTAAGTATCAAAAGTGAATTAGGATTCTCTAAAAATTATAACTGCTAAATTGTGTTTGAAAACACGACATGTAAGTCAAGTTGCTGAAAGAAAGCCTGCGATGGGCATGCATGGACTTGGAAGTCATTCGGATGATGCAGTCTAGTCGATGGTGTCCCTTTCTATGCTTTGTTTCGTTTTCTTAAAATTTATTTTTTTCGTTTGTTTTTCTAAGTTCAAACTACAAGAATAAAAATTCCAAAACAAAAAGACTTAGAATTTGGGACCACTATTAGAAAATAATGCTCAAGTAAAATTTGACGCATTTCGGTCTTTAACTATCATTATAAAGATTCTATTATTCTCACACGTGAGATTTTTAGTCAAAATTTTCATTTTTTTTCTTCCTTGTGTTTATCGGTAGGAAGGTTTGAGTGGAGAGATTTCATCCCATTACTTTCCTTTAGATAGTTAATAAAAAATTTTGCCATCAAATTGTCTTGCTCTATTAAAAAATTGAGACGAAAGATAAATGTCCATTAATTTAGTAATAGAAATAATACATACAATAGTTATTATTAGAGCATCATCTCTACAACATTAATTAGGAGTCATGGCACAACGGCTCTTGACTCATTATTTTAGTTATTAAGCTCTCTAGTTCATTAGTTTTAGTTGTGAAAGCTTGCTTATACAATATGCTTCATTATCCAATTTACAAATTCTAGCATTTGCAGCCAACTATGAGAAAAGTCTAGTAGGTTCTAGCATAATATTTGTTGTCTTTTGTTCTAGAATAGTCCAGCATAATGGAGCACCAATAATTCCAACGTGCTCATATCTCGTTTGTAATGCCCCGGAATTGGGGGCCTTCACTTAATCAAATTATTTTACTGGGTGTAAGATTTGAAACAAGAATTTGAATTAAGTTATGTCTCTTGTAAAGTTGGTACAATTTGATTTTTTTCTTTGGGAACTTTTAAACTCCGTAAGATTAGCCCATGTTACCTATTTTAATGGGTCAGTTATATGAATATGGGAAGTGGCCAATTGTTTAGCTAGAGTTTAGGGGTAATCACTAAATACAAGGAATCCTACAAGCAATACACATTAGGTTTTCACAAGGAGAAAAAAAAAAGGTAGATAATAAACTTTTTCTCATTCTACCTATCAGACGCAGCATCCCTCCTTATAGGTGAGTAACTCTACACCAAAATGAAAAAAGGAGATCACGTAGCAATTCTTGGAATGGAGACTTTGGCCATAAAGAAATCACTTTCGGCATCTATAGGATTTGAAACCATTCTTGTGTAAGGGCTTCAATGCAATATTGGGAATTTTGATGAGGCATTGTTGGTATAAGGTAAGTAGGACAACTCCAACTTTTTTTTTGGTTTCATAAAACCCCCTTTGGTTTTTGGCAAAAGTAAAAAGATACATGCTACTATGACTACGAATATAGTATGGATTGTGCATCGTTGATCTATTTTGCATTAGTCGAAACGATTTAAATTATAGTTATATGTTAAGTTACAAATTCTTATGTCTATGATATTTTGAGAACTTTAGTATTTTCAGTTTATATCATTTTTTTTTATTTTTTATTTTTCAGAGTTAGTCACCTAAGTTGTAAATTATGAATCTTTGTGATTACTACTGTTTATGCTATTTTCTATTATATATATGTATATATTCTATCATAGGAGAATTATAGATAATAGTAACAAAAATATTTATTCAAGTGCATTGAGTCACTGTGGAACAGGTCACTATTCCAACAGTGACTAATGGTGTTTTCTTTCATTTTATTAAATGATTGTTTTTTTCTCTAAACTATTTATCTATAGTTAAATATTATTCTTATATTAAATACTTTTATAGTGAATGTTTTAACGGTGACTACATGCCTTTTTAATTGTTTTTTTAGGTTCCAAAAGGTTTCAATAGTGACTAAAGTTTTTTTTTATTATTATTAAAGGTTCTGTAAAGGACTTCACTTTCTTTTTGGTTTACTATTTAATTTATTTCAACCGGTATTAAAAAACAAAGTGTATGTCATAAATTGTTCAAAGAGCATAAGAACAAAAAAAAACTTAGGACCTACAACTACAAGTTTGAGCATCAACCATGATACATTTTTTTTATAAAGAAAACATATGTATGATGTTGTCTTCATTACGCGTCTTCGTATTTTCTTTTGTATCATAATTTGAGATTAACTCCTTTGGACCCATATGTCATACACTTTGAGGCTGTGTCTTTGTTCTTTGTTTGACTTCGGTGGTGAGGATCGTACACCACTATTTGGGTAATGCACTACTACTTCGTTGGGACTCCCACTTACTTTTGGTGGTATGTACAACAACAAATCACTTTTCGTCTTTGACCTGTGCTACCAGGATTGTAGCCTCTGCCATCCACCTGTTTGAAGTCTGACTAAATATGTTTTGTTATGGCATATCTCGGGTCATTTTGTTCTTTGCTTATTTTGATAAGTAATGATATGTATTTCGTATCTTTGATAAGAAGTACTAGCATTATATTTTTAGAAAGTGATAATTCGCATTCGCATATTTTCGATAAGAAATTTTCCACACTTCGTTATGTTTTTATGAAAGTCTTTGAATGGTTAATTACACATTTTCTGTACATATCATATTTATGTTTGTTAGCACTTTGTAATGTATATAAGATATTTATTTTGAATAAAAGTGTGATACTTTATTATTTTGGAGGTCGTACTACTTGATGAGATTATTATCTCACTTTATAGCTTTGTTTAATTTTCTTGAAATCTACATTTTCGCAGATGGTGGTAAATAAATGTTTGGCTTTGGGTTGAAGCTAGACGTTATTGAGAGTAAGCAGTTTAAGCAAGAGACCTTCTAGAGTATATGTAGTATTGGATCTCTTTGGATCTTTGAACTATTTGGAAAGTTACTTCATCATGGACTTAAAATTTCGTTATTTGGATTCATTTAAATCTTTTTAGAAAAGCTATGTAACCTTTAAAATTATCCCTTATCTATGTTGAAGACTTAGTATGACTAAATTCATATATATTTTTTTGGATAGATGCTCCAAAAGATTGTCGTTTTACTTATGGATTTTAGTTACTTTGTTTAGCGCCTTACGGGTTTAGAATGTTGATTTCTTAGGTTCACAGTGGTCTTATCCCCGAATTTTGACCAACGAATTTGGGGGCGTGACATCCTTCATTCGATATGCTTGTCAAGCCAATAAAAGAACAAAAAATAAAAAACCCCAATACATCTACAAGTTAGAGCAAGTCAATTTTCCTTTCCTTTTCCTTCTTTATGTTGGTTATTGTTCAATACACACCAGGTTCATTATTAACTAAGTTTCGGTAACATGTAATTAAGTGAAGCTGTGCCAAGCTCCGCATGCAGCGTGAAATACTTTGTCATCAAATGATTCTTCTTCATCTTCACTTTCCTTAAGTTTACTGAAATCTTGTCACCCTGCTTACTTCGTACCCATCAGCGTGGATAGAGTTGTAATGAGCTGAGAGAAATTATATGCAAGCTTGTCTAATGACACACAGCTTTGCTGAGTGATCAATCTGAAAATTTAATTACAAGCTGATTTATGATCTAAATTTCAAGAAATGTAGTTGCTATCATAGACCAACAAATTGGCATTGTTGGCATAGGAGAAGGCACATTGTAGAAAGCCAAGGATCCGAATCCCACTCACATAGGTATCAAATTCGAGCCTTGATAAAGTAAAATTTTGCTCTAATCATGCTTGTCTAATAGTTCCAATTTTTGTGAAGATCAGGAAATTTACATCTTTTCTCCAAATTAATTCTTGTGACCCGCTTAAATAATTTTCTCACTTATAACTCTTATGTATGAGTAACGTTCTCTAACAAGGGCGGAGTAGGAGGGGCCGGCAGGGCCCTGGGCCCCGAAGTTTTTTTTTTCAACCTTTAGATGTTATTAAAAAGATTCTATTGAGATTTTTTGGTCAAGAATTTCATTTTTTTCTTTTTTGTCCTTGTGTTGGTCGTTAGGAAATTTGGGTGGAGAGTTTTCATCTCATTACATTAGATAGTTAGTAAATTTTTTGCCATCAAATTGTCTTGCTCGTCACTCTTAATTTGATATGCTCGTCAAGCCATAGCTGATGGAATTGCTGGCATGACAGCATCTCTTTCTTCGCAGGCTGTATTTGTTCCGATTGATGTGGTATGCCATCAACTTTCTCTTAAAAAGTTTCCTATTTGGTCATAACAAAAAATGCAATTTATTTCAATGTTGTTGTAAAGAAAGGTGGAAAAAACATCATATTCTATTCTCAGCATAACATACTAATATGTGATTGAAACACAAATTATTTTCATCTAAAAGATTTAAATTGTTATGTGTCAGCAATGGCTTGAATGTAAAAGTGGTAAGTTTCACCTATTGAATTGTCTCACTCGTCGTGTATAGAATAAATTTTAATATAGCATACCATGCTTGCTAGTCCTCCAGTTACATGTGAAGACTTATTCATGAGTTGGCTTTGAAAATGTTAGCCAAAGGTTGATGGTGCAAGGCTACTTGGGTCATGCAACCTACAATGGAGGTCTGGATGTTTTCTGTAAGGTTGTGAAGTCAGACGCCATCCGTGGGTTGTATAGAGGATTTGTCCTTTCTGTTATGACTTATTCACCATCCAGTACCGTCTGGTGGGCAAGCTATGGTTCAAGCCAAAGCCTCATTTGGAGGTGGGATATACTCATCTGTTCATTAAAAGCTTTACATTGAAGTAATATCTGGGTCGATATCTAGTTTTGCATATATGCCTCAATCCCCAACCTATCAAGAAAAAATAACATAAAAGAGGTTCCTCCAGCCTCTGCCCCCTTTCCTTCAGAAGAACTTTAAGATTCAGCTTTTAACTTTAACATGTTAGATTTATTATATAATCTTAAATAGAAAAACTAGTGTCCTGTATATCTGATGAACATGTGCTCTATGCCTGAGTCAGGTCAGGTCTTTAGAACTGTAACAAAGCAGATATTGTATTTATGTGGTTTATTTTAGAACATTTGCGAAGTAGTAAAAAAATATGTTTGTGATTGAATTGAAACAAGCTGATTTGATTCTTTTAACAGTTGAGGCTCTGCAATTCACCTCGAAATAAATAGAATACTCTTATATGCCTGTGCTTAAATATGTTTTAAGAAGTTCAAAATTCAACTGTATGAATGTGTTCTTGCAGGTTCTTAGATCAGGGCACTGAGCATGATGGCTCTGCTCCTAGCCAAGGCACAATTGTATTAGTTCAAGCTACTGGCGGGATCATGGCTGGTGCTACTCCATCCTGCATCACAACCCCATTTGACACTATTAAGACTCGCTTACAGGTATACCTAGTTTTTGTGCTAATGACAGATGGTCCAGTGCTTACCCAGACAACAATTGAATTACTTTGCTATGAACTTTCCCTGTGAACTTTCATGTTGTCAATTCCATGATCAGTTATTTGGTTATTACTGTATACACATACTAGAATTACATTTTTATACTCTCAGGATGAACGAACATGTTAGTGTCCGAGTTTGGCTTGAGGAACGGCTACTGCCTTTTATTTCAATCTTGCTTCTATTTAATTAGCACCTGGTTCAGCTCGCAAGTTTTCCCTTATTTAACTCTTTATGATATACTTTTCTTTTTCTTGCTGGTTGAAATTTGCAGCATAACATGGTGAATTTAATTAAGAGACATCAAATTTGCTCCAATGTGATGCATAGAACATTGTGGAAACAGGGGTTGCTAAAATTTTTGCATTATTTGCACTCCTCCATTATGAACGAATAAAATATTTCTCAAACGGAAAATGCATGGCCAAGTTTGCCAAGCGTCTGTTCCAGATCTTCTTAACAATACTCTATGTATGCGGTTTTTTCCCAGAATTATTGCAATTTGTTTGGTGCATTGTTTGATATATATTTTTATATTGAATATAAGGCGGTAATGTTATTTCTTTGTTTGACCAGTTTTTTGTGCATTACAGGCAATGGGCCATGAAAAGAGACCTACTACAAGACAAGTTGTCAAAAGCCTGATCAAGGATGATGTAGGTTGGACAGGATTATATAGAGGGCTAGGTCCCAAATTCTTCAGCATGTCAGCATGGGGAACCTCGATGATACTAGCCTATGAATATTTGAGTAAGACTCTGGACATTCTTATTTGTTGAATAGCTTATCATGACTCCATTATTATAAATTGCTTTATGTTGGAGTGCATTTATTTATAATCTGGTTAATTGTCTTTCTGTGTTTAACTTGAAGAATTTAACAGATGTCCACTTGAACTTGTTGGCTTGTAGGCTTTGTCGTCATTTATTGCCTTCACACTATTGTACTGTTGCTATTTTTTTATCTAACAGGTAGACTTTTGCATTACATCCCAACTATTTCTACTTCTTTTTTCAGTTTTTCTTCTTGTATCGATACCTTAAGACAAATAGCTGCCTCTTTTTAATTCAAGAAAAAAAGGTTCCCTTCTATGAATGTTTTGCATGTTAGTTATCATGGATATCCGATTGCAGTCTGTTGCTAGTTCAACTTAAACCTTTGTGATCTGATTAGCCATATTCATGATCAAAGCAACAGATGACCTGGATTATCAGTGAAGTGATTACATTCTTACTTGTATATTTACTGAAACTATCTATTTAGGGACGTTGTATGCGGATATTACAATACTTGACTGTGAAGTCTTATGATTATTTTTACACAGAAAAATGTGCATAATCTACTGCTTCTTTGATTGTGATTTTTTATCTGTTGTACAAAACGCTTGTGTGCAAAAGAATAAGTAGGTTCATCGAGCAGTGATGCCAAGGCGGTTGCTCCTCTATTTTTATCTTGCTTTCCAGAATGAAATACAGAGTTAGAGATACCGTGGAAATGCCTACAGCTTGCTTAGAGATAGCACTAGAACTATTGTTGCAATCTTTCGTACTTGACTTACAAGCCATCAAGCTTGCAAGTATAACCAAAACTCATTTCCGATTTGATGAAAGCTTTAATGTTATAATTCTTTCAAATGGATATATGAAGTATTCAAAGAAAATTATTTTCTTGGCATAGTTCAATCAATCAAGGCTTATGGTATCATATTCTTACTGCCAGAATTCTGTTTCACTTTTGAGTTTTATGTCCTGTTTATATATATATATATGTGTGTGTGTGTGTGTGTGTGTGTGTGTGTGTGTGTGTGTGTAGATATATATATATATATATTCCTGCCTTTGGCTTGGCTTTTATCTCTGATAACTTTATGTTGCACACTGCCATTACTAGAAAGAAGAAAAACTTGTGTATAAATTCTATATTTTACTATACATAATCCATGAATAACATTACTAAACGAGAAAAGGAAAGGGTGATACGTCAAATTTTAGCGTGCTGATGGATTCATGATCTCAGTAAATACTGCTTTAGTAGACTTGAATCCATCGCTGCTAACCATGAAATTACCACTACCTTTGGACTGAGAAGAGGCAGAGATAGCTTCTCCTGATCTAGAAACCATGTCAAAGTCTCCATGCAAACTTAGCGGAAAAGAGGGGCTTGCAGTGTTGTCACCAGCATTCATTGTGCAACCCCTTTTTTTAGCAGCCTCTTGAAGCTTCAATGCATACTCAAGGCTCCAAACAACATCATTCATTGCAGGCCTTTCAATACCTTTATCCTTCAAGCAACGAAATGCGATTCCAACATATTTGCTCAAACACTCTGGTGCTATTTCGTCCTTTAAATTTGGATCAAGAATTTGATCAATGGTCCCTTTTTCTACAACAATAGCGTGCCCACTCAGCCAAATTGACTTGCTCTTCGGGTAGGTTTGGATCAATTGTTGGCCTAGCACATAAAACTTCAAACAACACTACACCAAAAGAATAGACATCAGACTTCTCTGTCAATTGTTGTCGTCTGTAATATTCGGGATCTAAATAACCAAAACTACCCTTCACCACTGTGCTGACGTGTGCATGGGTCCCACCTATGGGCCCCATCTTTGACAAGCCAAAATCTGATACCTTAGCCACCCAATTCTCATCCAATAAGATGTTAGTTGACTTGACATCTCGGTGGATAATCGTGTGTTTTGCACTCGTATGAAGGTAAAGCAATCCTTTTGCAGTACCAATACAAATTTGGAGACGTTGCTTCCATGAAAATGGTGGATTTTCTGTTCTATATAGATGATCAAGTAACGTACCACGGGACATATAATCATAGACCAAGATCATCTCACCGTTATCGTCGCAATACCCAACCAACGACACTAATTGGAGATGTCTAAGCTTTGATAACATCTCCATCTCCGTGAGGAACTCACGAGCACCATGATTTGATGATGGATTTAATCGCTTAATTGCGACCTCAGTTGCGCCATTGTCTATGTGCCCTTTGTACACATTGCCGAACCCCCCAACGCCAATCACAAACTTCTCATCAAAATTGCCAGTGGCACATCTTATTTCCTCAATTGAAAAGTGTCGATATGGATCTGACGGTAGTGCTGAACGAGACCCTCTACTTTTTGTGAACCTTCGGTTCCACGATGACTTGGCGGCACTTGTTGTAGCGGAGCCCTTTACCATTTTCCTACGCCGAAAAATCAACAAACTTACAAAAGAAATCACCAAAAAAACACCTCCGGTAACGGCAAGAATTAATGGCCACCTTTTACTCTTGTTTTTTTCCTCCGGCGTTGTCTGTTGTTTTGGCGAATTTGACGGTTCCGGCGTTGTGGGGCTTGAAACTGGTAAAGGGTTAGGTGCAGCAAGGCTACCACTCGCATTGCTCAACTTGAAAATCTCCAGGCCATTCAAAAGTGCATTATCATATCTAGTAAAAACATGATTAGGATGCATCTCGAGCCAAAGGTCTTGCTTGCCCCGACTGCCATCAGGGTCGACAACATAAGCAATATAGTCTCTTTTAACAGCCACTTGGGGACCATGACCCCAACTAATAACATCAGCTTCCAATTCTGCTGTTCGGTTATTGATAAAAATCGTAAAGACGAGATCAGAAGGTTCTCCAATTTCCAGAAAGAACTCGCAAAAATGGAGCCTAAGAAGATAGTAGAACCCTGAATCAACAGGAAATAACCACGTCATGTTGTAGCTAAGGCTAAAATTGTAGTCCATAAATCTCGCACTTGTGTACACAATCTCTGGAGCAGTATATGGTGGTGCATCTGAAGTGTAGTTAACTGTAACATTCCTGTGAGCTGTTAACCCTGCTCCAAGTATATAATCATAATCTGGAGTCCATGCGCGAAACATGCCTGTATCGTTGGTCACCAAAATTTCGCCGCCTTCAACATTTAACCTGTACGCTGTTTCAAAAGCTGTGTCACTACCAATAAAGAATAGAGTTGATTGGCCAACCAATTTGATCTTGACGTCATTGCCAGGATAGTACAACTTGTCTGGTATAGAAACTAGCTCGATTCCATTCACAAAGGCGTGAGAGTTCGGAGAAGTCACGAAAGTAATGTTCAGTTGTCGATCATCATCTATATTGATGATGTATTCTTTTGTAAGGGTGGGTGATGATGTGGCCATGGAAGAAATGACAGAATATGCGCTAAAATTGCTTAAAAGGGTGTAGTTATTAGCCATCACTGAGAAGGATGAGTCTTCTTTATTGAAGGTAGAGTATGTTTCAGGGTAAAAATGCAGGCGAATGAACATGGGGCCTGTGGTGAGTGCTGGAAAGGTGTACGTGAATTGAGATTGCAAAATTCTTGCGGTCGTGTAAGGGACTTGTTGGGTGATGGAAAGGTCGTGGGTGGAGGCGGCCAGGGATGTTATAGATATGGTGTTAGCATTGGATGGTAAGTAATTTGAATCCACATCAGCTTGCCAATCGCGACTTGGAAAGGATCTGTTAGTTGAGGAGCCACAGTCGAGGAGGATGTAATCAGTAGGGGTGTATGGTGGAATAGTGGTTGCTGCAGTGGTGATGGAGAGGTGGAGGATCAGAAAGGAAACACAGAAAGCAATATTGGTGAACATTGTGACATGCAAGATAAGATGAGAGAGTATGTTGAAATTGGCTGTTAATAACAATGCATGCATGGAAGCTCAAGCGAACAGGATGGCTTCTACTCGTAGAAGATTGTTTTAGGAAATAGTCAAGTAAAACTGCTGGAAGAAAGCCTGCGATGGGCATCCATGGACTTTGGATGTTGGAAGTCGTTGGAATGATTCAGTGGGGTCGATGGGTGTCCCTTTCTGTGCTTTGGTTTCATTTTTCTATCGTTTTTTTTTATTTTTTTTCTATTTGCTTTTCAAATTTAAAAAATAGAGAAGGCCAAAGTAGAAAGACTTGAGTTCGGGATCGCCAATCGTAATCATGTTTCCAGTCTTTAGATATAAAAATGAAGATTCCTTGTTTATTTTTAGACGAGAGAATGTAAGCATGCGACCGTCATATGGTCACATATGGATTATTATTATTTTTTTTTTTGGTAAAGAAAGTATTTTTATTCAAGGAAAATTGATTATTTTAGGGTCTGAACTTGGTTTAGTATAAAATTAAGATTATGAAATTCAAAATTTTCAAATTAATGGTTCAAATTTATAAGAAAGAACTATTTTACATGGATTTGACTCATTTACAATTTTGTTCTGTACAATTTCAAGCAATACACATTCCGATAATTAATGTCACTTGTCACTAAATATTATACTAAATTAATCTTGTTAAACTAACTTTTTAACCATAGTTAGAAAGCATTAAGTACCAAAATTTAAACTACTATAATTAATTAACAAAATAAATATGAAAAATATGATTCTAGAAAAAAAAAAACAATCCATTCTTGTTCCAATTCCGAAAAATAAAAAGCAAAATTTAAACTACTATAATTAATTAACAAAACAAATATGGAAAATAAGATTCTAGAAAAAAAAAAAAACAATCCATTCTTGCTCCAATTCCGAAAAATAAAAAGCAAGACATACGATTCTGCTCCAACTTCACTAGTGAAGCTTCAACTCAAGAAAAACAAAACTCTTCGGTTGAACTTTTTTTTTTTTTTGAGAGCAATATGGGTGAACATTTTTTTTTTTTGAAGTAAGGGATATCCGGGGTGAGAAATCAGTATGGGTAAACATTGTGACAAGGTAAGGGAAAATTCTTCGGTTGATCGAAACCTCTCATGAGATGGGCCCGACCTTTCGTCAGTCAGACTGTTGATAACTTGCATGGCTACTAGTCTCGGATTCTTTTAGTCAATGGTCAAGTAAAGCTGCTGAAGAAAGGCTGTGATTGGCCTGCATGGACTTGGAATTTGGAAGTCATTGGACTGATTCAGGTAGTCCATGGTGTCTCTTTCTATTCTTTTGTTTCTTCTTTTTTCCTTTATATATATATTTTTTTTGTTTCTTAAAGTTCTTTAGATGTAATCATGATTCCTTGTTTATAATCAGAAGTGAGATATTTTGTCCCAGTTTTACCAAATTTTTTTTCTCTGGTTGATAATTAGGAAAGTTTGGGTAGAGATCAAATTGTCTCATATCTTTTTCGATATGCATGTCAAGTCAATACAAGATTTTTATTTTTATTTTTATTTTTATGACGACCAACTTTTCTATAAATAAACAGTTTTTCTCTCCTTTTTTTTCTTTACGTGGAAATCATTTTAATGATTGGTTCCTTCAAGTCAATTTAATGCTAGGTATTTAAATTTTTTTTTTTTTGGTAGTAGCTAGGTATTTCATTTATCAGTTAATATAATTAATAGTCTAAATTAATTCTTTGAAACTATCTTTATGCCATGATGATAAAATATTAAATATCAAAATATTAGTTAAAAAGAATTAAAGGGACCTGAAAATCAAAAGGCACATATTTCACTCTCTATTATACTTTCATTCCTATTATTTATGTTTGCTTTTCAAACTTCAAATTATAAAAATAGAGAAGCCCACAATAGAAAGACTTGAGTTCGGGACCGCCCATCGTAATCATGTTTCTAATTAGATGTAATAATGAAGATTCCTTGTTTATTCCTAGACGTGAGAATTTTTCGCCAAGATTTTTATTTTGTTTTCTGTTGATCTCTAACAAGGTTGGGATAGAGAGATTTAAACCAAAAATTTTAGATAGTTAATAATAATTTTTGCCATCAAATTGTCTCATATCCCCTTTGACATGCTTGTCAAACCAATACATATACAAGTTAGAGCAACTTTCTTGCAAGTCCATTTTCCTCACTTTTTTCTTCTTCATGTTGGATAATGTTGAGTAAGGCTAGGTTTTCGAATGAAATTTACCAAATGTGCCAAGCAGTATTGTGCCAGTTTAAGTTTTGTGGAGCCCTCTATATAAAAAAAGCAGGCGACCGTCATATGGTCACATTAGTAGGATTATTATTATTTTTTTTTTGGTAAAGAAAGTATTTTTATTAAAGGAAAAATAATTATTTTAGGGTCTGAACTTGGTCTAGTATAGAATTAAGATTATGAACTTCAAAACTTTTCAATTAAAGGCTCAAATTTATGAGAAAGAGCTGTTTTAGACGGATTTGACTCATCTACAAATCTATTTTGTACAATTTCAAGCAATACCCATCCTGATAATTAATATCACGTGTCACTAAATATCATCTACAAACTACATTAATCTTGCTAAACTAACTTTCCAACCATAGTTAAAAAAGCATTAAGTACCAAAATCTAAACTACTATACTTACATAACAAAACAAATATGGAAAATATGATTCTAGAAAACAAACAAAAAAAAAAAAAGAAAAAGAAAACAATCCATTCTTGCCCCGATTCCAAAAAAAAAAGCAAGATATACAATTATGCTCCAACTTCACTAGTGAAGCTTCAACTCAAGAAAAGCAAGAGTTAACCAGCAAAAATGCTCTACAGCATCAACACAAGTTAACTCAAACAAAAAAACAAAAGAAATAAACAAAAAGTTTGAAACTTTATAAAGAACAAGCTAGAGAAGGAGCAAAGATAGTTGCTTTATAGTATTTAAGTGTGACCTAGGTATAAAAATAATAATAATGGGTATCTCTAAAATATAATTGTGTAAATGAACTTTGTTTGAAACTGTTTTGTTATAATTGCTTCAAATGTAACAATAAATGCTACCTACCCTTTTTTTTTCTCTCTCTTTATACATATATATCTGAAATGATGAGCCGGTATCGTAGCACTTCTTGAAACTTCAGTAGACAAGTTGAAACAAGTATCATATGGCTTCTTCATTTAAAAAAAAAAAAAAAAAGAAATCATATGACTTCTTGGAGCCAAAATTAATGGCTTCATTCTTTTTTTCAACTTATATCATTTTTTGGAGGCTTTAAAGTCTATTACTTTTTCACACTCGACACAATTTGGGCATATTTGGTTGAGCCTACAAGTAAAGCAATAAATATTATTTTCTTAGGACTTTAAAGATCATTGATTTTTGACACTCGACACTAATTAACCACTTGTCATAAAAAGTGGTCATGTAATATTTCTTAGAGCACAGAGAACGTATGGGTTGGAAAGCTAAATAATACTTCTATATTTGTTCTGCTAATTAAATAAGGTAGTTCAGATTTTGATATCAATTAATACATTCTAAATATGGTTAGAAAGTTAGTTCAACAAAATTAATATAGTCCGTAAATTATACCTAGTGACATGTGCATGGCAGTAATCAAAATAAGTATCGCATAAAATTGTAAAAAAATAAAATTGTAGAGGAGCTTAATCTGTTTTACACACCATTAACTAACGGCGTTACTATTTTGCTGATGTGGTATTTTTTATTTTTTTTTCAATTCCTATGTAATAGTAGGGGTGTATGGTGGAGTAGTGCATGGTTGCAGTTGTGATGGAGAGGTAGAGGGAAATGAAAAATAGTGAGCAATGGTAAACATTATGACAAGGTAAGTACAGTATATTGATGATGGCTGTTAATAACAGCACGGAAGCTGAAGCGAACAGGATGGCTTCTACTAGTCTAGGATTGTTTTTTGTAAAATGGTCAAAGTCAAGCTGCTGAAAGAAAGCCTGTGACGGGCAGGCATGGACTTGGAAGTCGTTCGAATGATCCAGTCGACTAGTCAAGTCGATGGTGTCCCTTGGCTTTCTATGCTTCGATTCGTTTTCTTATAATTTTTTTTTTCCGTTTGTTTTTCTATGCTCAAATTAGGAATAAAAAACACTTAGAATTCGGGATCACTATTAGAAAAATAATGTTCAAATAAAATTTGACGCATTCCCATCTTTAAATGTCATTATAAAGATTCTATTATTCTTGTGAGATTTTTTAGTTAAGAATTTCATTTTTTTTCCTTGTGTTTATATCGTTAGGAAGGTTTGGGTGGAGAGATTTCATCCCATTACTTTAGATAGTTGATAAAAGTTTTTGTCATCAAATTGTCTTGCTCATATCTCCTTTGATATGTTTGACAAGCCAATTACATCTATAAGTTAGAGCAACTTTTTTTTGCCAAGTCAAGTTAGAGCAACTTAATGACTAGTAAATCATGATTTGATTTTGATTGTGTATTTTTCTTCTGTTACACAGAACGCTTGTGTGCTAAAGAATGAGTAGGTTCATCGAGCTGTGAAGCTAAGATGGTTGCTTCTCTTTCATTGCAAGTGATCTGCTCTTTGTATTTGTTCACCTATTATCTATTCTCTTTTGATTTTTTTCTCAACACATATTTTCTTCCTGTCTTTGGATTGTCTTTTATTTAAATATAATGTGCTCAACGCCATAAAGGTGTCGGAACCCGAATGGGGAGGAGGCCGGCAATGGAGGTGAGGTGGTGTTTGGGAGAGGGGGAAGAGTAGTGTACGTTGGATAGTAAAGCACAAAAATGTTTTCATTTAAAAATAGCAACAGAACTTTGGTTACTCTTCATTATATACCAGGTTCACTGTTAAACCTTAGAAGTACATTAGTATTTATATATGATGCTATGACAATTATCATTGCTAAAGTGTGTTTAAAACTACGACAATGGTATGTCACATATTATTAACCGAATAAGCACATAAAAAGGTGTAACCTCCCTAAGTGTGCAATACACTAATTTCAAATGTACAGGCTAAAACCCCAATTGAGATGACAACTCGCAGAGCATCTAAACCCACAGAATGAATCAAATATATGCTAATTATCTTCAAAATAAAATTATGAAATAAATCTCCACAATTATAATAAGATCATAAAACTATAGTAATAACAATACTAAGTAGGATGTTTCCTTGTGTTTGGATGTTTTAGTATTGTAATTACTATTAATTTTAGCGTGCTGATAGATTCATGATCGCAGTGAATACAGCTTCAGGAGACTTGAATCCATCGCTATTAACCGTGACATTAACACTGGTCGTTGACCCAGAAGAGGCAGAGGCAGATTCCCCCGACTTAGAAACCATGTCAAAGTCTCCATGCAAAATTAGTGGAAAAGAGGGGCTTGAGGTGTCATAACTTGCGTTCATTATATAACCCCTTTTTTTAGCAGCCTCTTGAAGCTTCAGTGCATACTCAAGGCTCCAAACAACATCATTCATTGTAGGCCTATCAATTCCTTTATCTTTCAAACAACGAAATGCAATTCCGACATATTTGTTCAAACACTTGGGTGCTATTTCGTCCTTCAAATTTGGATCAAGAATTTGATCAATGGTCCCTTTTTTGCAACAACAGCGTGACCACTTGGCCAAGCTGACTTGCCCTTCTAGTCGGTTTGGATCAATTGCTGGCATAGCACACAAAACTTCAAATAACACCACACCAAAAGAATAGACATCAGACTTTTCTGTCAATTGTTGTAGTTTGTAATACTCGACTCGGGATCTAGATATCCAAAACTACCCTTCACCACTGTGCTGACGTGTGCATGGGTCTATAAGGGTTTTAGTTTTAGGAAAAAGAAATGAACAGCTAAAAATTAAGAGACCACAGAGAAAGGCTTGTATTCAAGAACAAATTGAAAGAAAATTGCAGAAACTTTAAAGATAAAAATAGAAAATAGTTTTTCTCCCCACTTTCTATCTGACCAAGCTTCTTTATATTCCCTCACACCTCACATGTCTTCTGCTTCAGAATATTCTTCATGTAACTAACTAGCCACGTATTGATGCAAATGCTTGGGCTTAATTCTGACCCTGGAACTCCTTCTGCAACTTGGGCTTGCGTGTGACTCATCCAATGTACTGGTCTCTGCTACACTTGGGCCTGAATTATATGAGATCATCACAGGGTCCCACCTACGGGACCCATCTTTGACAAGCCAAAATCTGATACCTTGGCCACCCAATTCTCATCCAGTAAAATGTTAGTTGACTTGACATTCCGGTGAATAATCTTGTGTTTTGCACTTGTATGAAGGTAAAGCAATTCTTTCGTCGCACCAATACAAATTTGAAGGCGTTGCTTCCACGGAAGTGGTGGATTTTTTGTTCTATAAAGATGATCACGTAATGTACCACGGGACATATAGTCATAGACCAAGATCATCTCACCGTTATCGTTGCAATACCCAACTAACGAGACTAATTGAAGATGTCTAAGTTTTGATAACATCTCGATCTCCGTAAGGAACTTGCAAGCACCTTGATTTGATGATGGGTTTAATCGCTTAATTGCGACCTCAGTTGCGCCATTGCCTACGTACCCTTTGTACACATTGCCAAACTCCCCAACACCAATCACAGACTTATCATCAAAATTGCTAGTGGCACATCTTATTTCCTCAATTGAAAAGTGTTGACATGGATTTGATGGCAGTGCTGAATGCGCCCCGCTATTTTTCGTGAACCTTCTGTCCCACAATGACTTGGCGGCACTTCTTGTTGGAATATAGAAGAGGCTATTTTATCGTAGAGAGAAATAATATGGAGACTCTAAACAAAATCTTTATTGCTCTAATATTTGGTATGTATTTGGTATAACAACAATTAAAAAGACTAACCCCTCTTTATAGATTCACAAAAAACCTATGTCAATTAGGATATGGTTCTAGGAAACCATTACCCATTAGGAAATACTATCTAGTCAAAAACAATTTAAATCTAACTAGAACTTATTTAATAGAGTCCTAATCCAAATCAAGTTTATCTTCTAACATCCCCCCTTAAACTTGATTTGACTCTCGTAACTCCGAGCAAAGCTCTAAGCTTCATAAACACGTCACTCTTGAGTGGCTTTGTAAGAATGTCTGCAACTTGATCTTGAGACTTCACATACTCTATCTTCACTTCCTTCCTTGTGATGCATTCTCTGATGAAATGGTAACGTGTGTCAATGTGCTTGCTTCTTTCATGAAATACTGGATTCTTGGCTAAGGCAATTGCAGACTTGTTATCAACATAGATCTCTACTGGCTCTTCTTGAGGCATGTTAAGTTCTTTCATCAAATTCCTTAACCACAGAGCATGACAAACACATGAAGTAGCAGCTACATATTCAGCTTCATATGTAGAAAGTGTGACAATGGGTTGTTTCTTGGAACTCCAAGTGAATACTGTATCTCCTATGAAGAAAAGATATCCACTAGTACTCTTTCGATCATCAAAATCACCAGCCCAATCGCTGTCACTATACCCCACAAGTTTGAAATCCTCTGAGTGGGAGTATAAAAGTCCATACTCAACAGTTCCTTTGATGTAGCGAAGTATTCTTTTGGCAGTCTTCAGATGTGTATTAGTAGGGGATTCCATAAAGCGACTCACAAGTCCTACACCAAAAAGAATATCTGGTCTTGTACAGGTCAGGTATCTCAAGTTTCCAACCAGGCTCTTGAAAAATGTTGGATTTACATGTTCTTCTTCATCAACCTTTGACAATTGTACTCCACATTCAATAGGGGTGTTAACAGGTTGACAATTTTCCATCTTGAATTTCTTGAGAATTTCCCTTGCATAGCCTTCTTGAGAAACAAATATTCCTTCATCTGTTTGCTTCACTTGAATTCCAAGATAATAAGACATGAGTCCAATATCAGTCATCTCAAATTCTCTTGCCATTGTCCTCTTGAAATCTTCAAATAAATTTGGATTGTTGCCAATAAAAATTAAGTCATCCACATACAAGCAACCAATCAACACATCGCCATTCTCATGTTTGGTATAGAGAGTATGCTCGTGCGAACACTTGGAGAAATTACTATGACGGAAATATTCATCAATTCTACTATACCAAGCTCTTGGAGCTTGTTTTAGGCCATAGAGAGCTTTCTTCAACTTTAAAATTTTATTTTCACACCCTTTCTCTACATAGCCTAATGGTTGTTAAATATATACCTCTTTATCAAGAAAACCATTCAGGAATGCAGATTTAACATCCAATTGATAAATCTTCCATCTGTGTTGGGCTGCTAGAGATATGATAAATCTTATAGTTTCCAAGCGTGCAACAGGAGCAAATACCTCATCATAGTCAATGCCAGCTCATTGACTATAGCCTTTTGCAACTAGTCTTGCCTTGTACCTTTCAACTTCACCTTTAGCATTCTTCTTTATCTTGTAAACCCACTTTACTCCAATGGTTTTGTGGCCTTTGGATAAAGTTGCAAGCTCCCAAGTGTCATTCTTCTTTATTGCCTTGATTTCTTCATCCATGGCTTGTCTTCATCTTTCATTCTCATTAGCTTCCTCAAAGCTTATTGGTTCACAATCAGCAAGTAGACAAAAGAGAGTCAGTTCATCATATAAATTTCGAGTTACCTCATAAATTTCATCCAAGCTTCTGAAACGGGGGGTATTTTCATGCGAACTTGAACTTGTTGAAGTTATGTCTCCTTGAGATGAAGTTGGAGCTTGATATGGAGATGGAATTTGAGTTGGAGTTGGAGATGGATTTGGAGATATAGAGTCTTCATTGACTTCTACTTCTTGCTCTTGTATGGGTAAGAATTTGTATTCTTTTTGCTCTTTGACATTCCAATCCCATTCAGCTTCTTCATCAAATAGGACATCTCTACTCACAATAATTCTCCCATTAGTAGGATTGTAGAGCTTGTATGCTTTGGAACTCTTTTCATACCCAATGAAAACTAGCTTTTGGCTTTTGTCATCAAGCTTGATTCGATTTTGATCAGGAACATGAGCATAAGCAATGCTTCCAAAAACCCTTAAGTGCTTGATTGTTGGCTTTCTTCCACTCCATGCTTCTAATGGTGTCTTGTTAGAGAGACTCTTTGTGACACAACGATTCAATAGATAAACTGCACAATCAACTGCTTCAGCCCAAAATTCTTTAGGCATACTTCTAGATTTTAACATGCTTCGAACCATCTCAAGAACAACTCTATTTTTTCTCTCAGCAACTCCATTCTGTTGAGGTGATCGAGGAGCTGTCAAAGGGCGTCGAATGCCATTCTCTTCACAAAAATTGTTGAATTCTCTTGATGTGAATTCTCCACCTCTATCAGATCTCAAGGCTTTGATCTCCCAACCACTTTCTTTTTCAGCAAGAGCTTTAAATTTCTTGAACTTGTAAAAAGCTTCAGATTTTTCTTTTAAAAAATAAACCCAAGTCCTACGACTATAATCATCAATAAAAAGGATAAAATATTTATTTTTACCATAGGACCAAGGAATAATTGGCCCGCAAATATCAGTATGGACAAGTTCTAGTGGTCTCGTTGCTCTTGATGTAGCCTCGTTTGGAAAACTTTTTCTAGCTTGTTTTCCAAAAAGACATCCCTCACAAATCTGTTCCGGATGATTGATGAAAGGCAATCCATGCACCATATTCTTTCTTGACATTAAAGAAAGATTTTCAAAATTTATGTGCCCAAATCTCAAGTGCCATAACCAAGAAACTTCTTTTACACAAGCTTTAAGACATTTTGCAACATCGTTTTGAATATTTAATAAAAATAATCTATTTCTTGTCATGGGCACTTTTGTTATCAAAAATTTATTTTCATCTTTTATTACACAATGTTTATCTTCCAATAAAATTGTGTAATTTTTCTCAAGAAGTTGTCCAAGACTCAAAATATTAGTTTTTAATTTTGGCACATAATAAACTTCAGAAATAAAACGATGCCTTCCATCTTTCAAACGGATTAAAATTTTACCTTTTCCTTCCACTGAGACCATAGAGGCATCTCCAAATTTAACATTGCCCTTGACAGTTTCATCGAGTTCTGCGAATATGCTCCTTTGTCCAGTCATATGATTACTTGCACCTGTATCAAGATGCCATGAAGTATCTCCCCCATCTTGTTCGCCATTATGAGTCATCAACAAGGTAATCTCTTCTTCCCCTTCTTGTCTTTCAGCAAAATTCGCTTTTTCGTACACAACTTTAGGATTACTCCTACATTCATTAGCATAATGACCATATTTTTGACAATTGTAACATTGAACTTGCGATTTGTCATACCTTTGTCCTGAATAATTGCCTCTTCCATGCCCAGGTTTATGCGAATTTTGATTTTTCTCTTCTTGATTAAATCATCCTCTTCCACCACGTCCTCGTCCTCGTCCTCGTCTTCGTCCTTGGTTTTGGCCTCGGCCTCTACCACGTCTATATCCACGACCACGTCCTTTTTGGCTTCCATCATTGCCAAAATTTTCTTCTTTTTTCAAAGCAAGATTACTTTGAAGAACTTTTTCCAAGACTTCTTGGTTCTTCTTTTTGTGTCTTTCTTCATGAGCTTGTAACGAGCCCATGAGTTCATCAACGGACATGTCATCTAAATCTTTTGATTCCTCAATCGCTACAACAATATATTCATATTTTGGATGCAAAGAACGAAGGATCTTTTCTACAATACGAATATCTTTTAAATCTTCTCCATATTTTTTTAGTTGGTTAGAAACTACCAAAACTCTCGAAATATAATCTGAAATAGATTCACCATCATTCATATGGAGAGATTCAAACTCACCTCTTAAAGTTTGTAGACGAACCTTTTTCACCTTGTCTACCCCTTTTTGTGATTTTTGGAGAGTTTCCCATGCTTGTTTGGCAGTAGTCGCGCATGAGATTTTCTCGAACATAGTTTCATCCAAACATAGATGGATGATAGAGAGAGCTTGTTGATCCTTCTTGCGATTTTTCACCAATGCGTCTTTTTGATTTTGACTCAAAACTTCATCTTCGTTAGGTTCTACGTAGCCTTTATCTACAATCTCCCAAGCATCTTGTGAGCCAAGGAGAGTCTTCACACGAATAGACCAATTATCATAATTGTCCTTAGTGAGGCGAGGAAATTGAAAAGGAAACATACTATTCCCTATCATCTTTACCTAGCTCTGGATACCACTTTGTTGGAATATGGAAGATGCTATTTTATCGTAGAGAGAAATAATATGGAGACTCTAAACAAAATCTTTATTTTATTGTAGAGAGAAACAAGAAGAAAAATAATATGGAGACTCTAAACAAAATCTTTATTGCTCTAATATTTGGTATGTATTTGGTATGACTACAATTGAAAGGACTCACCCCTATTTATAGATTCACAAAAAACCTATGTCAATTAGGATATGGTTATAGGAAACCATTACCCATTAGGAAATACTATCTAGTCAAAAATAATTTAAATCTAACTAGAACTTATTTAATAAAATCCTAATCCAAATCAAGTTTATCTTCTAACACTTCTTGTAGCCGTCGAGTCTTTTACCCTCTTCTTTCGCCGGAAAATCAAGAAACCCACAAAACATATCACCAAAATAACACCTCCGGTGACGGGAACAGTTAATGGCCAACTTTTAGTATTCTTCTTTTCTGGAAACGTTGACGGTGTCGGCGTTGTGGGGCTTGAAACTGGAGAAGGATTAGGTGCAGCAAGGCTACCACTCGGTTTGCTCAACTTGAAAATTTCCAGGCCATTCAAAAGTGCATTATAATATACTGGTTGCGCATCACGATAAGGATGCATGGCGAGCCAAAGGTCTTGCTTGCCCTGACTGCCATCAGGGTCGGCAACATAAGCAATATAGTCTCTTTTAACAGCCACTTGGGGACCATGACCCCACCTAATAACATCAACTTCCAATTCTGCTGTTCGATTATTGATAAAAATCGTAAAGACCCGATCACTTTCTTCTCTAACTTCCAGAAAGAACTCGCAAAAATGGAGCCTAAGAAGATAGTAGAATCCTGAATCAACAGTAAAGTACCACGTCATGTTGTAATAAAGGCTGAAGTTGGGGTTAATGTATCTCGCAGTTGTGTAAACAATCTCTGGAGCAGTATATGGTGGTGCATCTGAAGTGTAGTTAACTGTAACATCGCTGTAAGCTGTTAACCCTGTAGCTGCTCCAAGTATATAATCAAAATCTTGATTCCATGCACGAAACATGCCCGTATCCTCAGTCAGTGGAACATCGCCGCCTCCAACGTTTATCCTGTATGCGGTTTCAAAAGCTTTTTCATTACCAATAAGGTATGGAGTTGATTGGCCAACCAATTTGATCTGAACGTCATTGCCAGGATAGTACAACGTGTCTGGTATAGAAACTATCTCGATTCCATTCACAAAGGCATAAGAGTTTGGAGAAGGCTTGAAGATGATGTTCAGTTGTCGATCATCATTTATATGGATGATGTATTCTTTGACAAGGGTGGCTGGTACTCTGGGCATGGAAGAGACCGTGAGATGTGCGCTAAAATTGTTTAGCAGGGTATAGCTATTAGCAATCAGTGAGAAGAATGAGTCCGCTTTGTTGAAGGTAGAGTAGGTGGAAGGGTAGAAATAGAGGCGAATGAACTTGGGCCCAGTGGTGAGTTGTGAAAAGGTGTAAGTGAAATGAGATTGAAAAATTCGAGCAGTCATGTAAGGGACTTTTTGGGGGATGGAAGGGTGTTGGGTGGAGGCCTGGGATGTTATAGAAATGGTCTCAGCATTGGATGGTAAGTAATCCGAGTTCACATCAGTTTGCCAATCGCGACCATCAGGGAAGGATGTATTAGAATCAGAGCCACAGTCGAGGAGGATGTAATTAGTAGGGGTGTATGGTGAAGTAGTGGTTGCAATTATGATGGAAAGATGGAGAAGAAAGGAAACATAGAGAGTAGTAATATGAGTGATCAACATTGTGATAAGGTAAGATGAGAGTGTTGAAATTGGTTGTTAATAACATGCATGCATGGAAGCTCAAGCGAACATGATTTATGGCTTCTACTCGTAGAGGATTGTTTTAGGAAATGGTCAAGGTAAACTGCTGGAAAAAAGATGCGATGGGCATTCATGGACCTGGAAGTGGTTAGAAATTATTCAGGATAGTCGATGGTGTCCCTTTCTATTCGTTTGTTTCTTCTCTATAAAAATAGCGCATTTCTTTTAGGCTAACTTATCTTGCTTTTTTTATTTTATTTTTAGTGTAATGGTCTTATGACCCACCTATGTACTTTTTATTTTTTTAATGAAATACAAATTGCTTATTTAATAAAAAACAATGAAATTGATTTGTTATTGAATGGTGTTATCTAGCATTTTGAATGCTAAAATTAATCCTACGAGTATAGCATACCTTGGATTTTGTTTCTTTTTTATACTTACGAATGAAAGTTTCTTCTCGACCAAAATAAATAATAAAAAAAAAACTTTTAGCTGACTGTGTCAACAATCAAGTTATGCGTGTGTTGTGGTTCCAAATTTGATAAAAATCGAAGAAGTTTACATTTTTTCTTCAAATTATCTGTTATAACGTAACTTGCTTACCTAACTTTTTGTTTTCCATTTTTTCTTTTTGATACATAAGAGGATTTTATGAACGGGTTATGTTCTCTTCTTTTCTTTTCTCTCCTACGCTGTTCGTGCTCTTTTTCCCGTGGCAACCACCTTATATAACTTGGCATTGCACTTCAAGTGTTGCATGCAGCCTTTCATACTTGACTGGCTAGCCAACAACCTTGCAAGCATACAACTGAATTTTTTACCTATTAATTGTCAAAAACATTATTTTTCACCTAGAGTATGCTGCAAAACTTTGGTTATTCTTAACTATATACTGGGTTCACTGTTAAGTATCAGAAGTGAATTAGGGTTCTCTGAAAATTATAACTGCTAAATTGTGTTTGAAAACACGACATGTAAATCAAGCTGCTGAAAAAATGCCTGCGATGGTAATGCATGGGCTTGAAAGTCGTTCCGATGATGCAGTCTAGTCGATGGTGTCCCTTTCTATGCTTTGTTTCGTTTTCTTGCCCTTCTTAAAATTTGTCTTTTTTGTTTGTTTTTCTAAGTTCAAATTACAAGAATAAAAATTCCAAAACAAAAAGACTTCTAATTCGGGGCCGCTATTAGAAAATAATGCTCAAGTAAAATTTGGTACATTCAAGTCTTTAGATGTTATTATAAAGATTCTATATACTGGGTTCACTGCTAAGTATAAGAAGTGAATTAGGTTTCTCTGAAAATTATAACTGCTAAATTGTGTTGGAAAACACGACATGTAAGTCAAGCTGTTGAAAGAAAAGCCTGCGATGGGCATGCATGGACTTGGAAGTCGTTGTGATAACGATGTATAGCTAGTTGGTTAGATTTGTGATTGTAAGCTTTGTACTTTTCTTATCAAAATTGTGTATACTTATCTTGTATTCTTAGTGTATTATAAAACACCACACTTGTACGTATTATACGCTATGAAATACAAAACACAATTAAGTGTAAGTCTCTTCATGGTATCAGAAGACCAGTTCGCCTAAAGTCCTACCCACAGCAAACCACCATATCACTCTTCCTTCTCGTTACTTCACCATGTCTTCCAGCAGCTCTGCCCAATCCTCCGCCACTGTCTCCTCCACCACCACGTTCTCTGCCTCCATCTTTTCTCTACCGTCTACCAACGTCAAACTCTACGTCACTGTCCGTCTCGATCACTCCAACTACTTAACATGGCAAACTCAGATGCTCAATTTCCTTACCTTTAATAAACTCCTAGGCTACATCAATGGCACTATCACCAAACCAACTCTTCCCGACTCTGCTTCTGCCAACTGCCTGTATAACGTCCACTCTTTCTGAGTCTCTTGTTCATCAAGCGACAGGCTTCGACTCCGCTCATTCTCTCTGGCAATCTCTCCACGAGTCATTCCAACAACAGTCTTTTGCCCGCAAATCTTTATTGCGTGCTCAATTTCGCACTCTGAAAAAGGGATCCCTCTCTATCGCCGAGTATCTCCAGCAAGTTCATACTATTTCCACTGCTCTTGCCACTGTTGGTGATGCTCTCTCTGACTCCGACATAGTCCACGCTGCTTTGGAATGTCTTCCTAAGGAGTATCGTCCATTTGTTACTTCCGTCGAACAGTTGGCGATTACTTCATCCTTTTCTCATGTCCGTGCGAAACTCCTCATGTATGAGCAACGCCTTATGTTAGATGATCCTCCTTCATCCCTTGAGTCCACTGACAGTACCATGGCCCTCACAACTCAACTCCAATCTGCTACTATCAATCCTGAAACTCACATTACTGCCCACAAAACCCAAAACTCCACTTCAAACTCTACCTCCAACTCATACAACAACGCACAAGCTTCACGGTCCAACTCCAATTATTCTCGTACAAAATGTCAAATTTTCCAAAAGACTGGTCATTCAGCGGCCCGGTGTCGCTACCGTTATTCCCAGTCAAGAATTAGTGGCTCTAACTCATCCTACGCTGGCTATCACTATCAACAAATGCCTGCGTTTTCAGGCTCTTCTGCGTCTGGTTCTGTTCAACCGTGGATCCCAGACTCTGGGGCATCTTCACATATGACTTCTGACCCCTCACTATTGCAATACATTCACCCTTACGCTGGCAATGATCAAGTGGTTGTCAGGGATGGTAAGTCTATTCCAATTACTCATACTGGCTCTTTTACTTTTTCAGCGTCAAATCGTAATTTTTCTCTTCACAAAATTTTACATGTTCCGCAAATTACTCCCAATCTTCTTTCTGTTTCTCAGTTTACTAGAGAAAATAATATCTCACTTGAGTTTACTCCTTCTTCTTGTATTGTGAAGGACCTCCACACTGAGACTCCCCTTCTCACGGGCTGTGTTGACTCTAAACTCTACACACTCTCACTACCACTTGCATCCAAAACTTCAAGTTCTGTTGCGTTTGCTGCTTTTGTTCGTGCTCCCTTTGAAGTCTGGCACAATAGAATGGGACACCCAGCTCATTCTGTTTTGTCTGCACTTAGTTCTAGGCATTTTTTAAATGTTTCTGGCACATTCAAGCCAAATAAGCTTTGTAACTCATGTATGCAAGGCAAAAGCCATAAACTTCCATTTCAGAATTCTAATAAAAGCACTAGTTCTCCTCTAGAATTGATACATTATGATATTTGGGGACCGGCTCCAATTTTATCATTTTCTGGCTTTTGCTTCTTTATCTTATTTATTGATGATTATAGCCGTTTTATATGGATATATCCCTTGAAAAACAAAAATGACTGTGTTGATTCTTTTATGCATTTTAAGCGGCTCACTGGAAATCTTTTCAATTCAACAATTAAGTCGTTCCAATGCGATGGGGTTAGGGAATTAACTCAAGGGCGTTTTAAAACCATAATTAAATCATCGGGTATTCAGTATCGCATCTCATGTCCTTATACGCCTGAACAAAATGGCCTAGCTGAACGCAAAATTCGGCATGTTACAGAAATGGGTACTACTCTTCTTTTTTACGCAGCTCTTCCTAAACAATTTTGGCTTGAGGCCTTCACAACTGCTGTCTTTCTTATTAATCGGTTGCCCACTCCTGTGTTGTCCCAGAAATCTCCAATTGAAATGCTCCATAACACTCCACCATCTTACTTTACTCTCCGTGTGTTTGGAAGTTTGTGTTATCCTCACCTCGGTCCTGTAAAAATTGACAAGTTAAGTCCCAAAACGCAACCTTTTGTCTTCATTGGGTATAGTCCTTGTCATGTAGGATATCGCTGCTATAATCTTGTCACTGGTAAAGTTCACATCTCGTGTCGTGTTGTGTTTGACGAAACTCACTTTCCGTTTCGGCAAACCAACACTAATGCCCAGACTGCTCATGGTATTCTCTCGGCCCTTCATTCCTCTGGTGCAGTGGATATTTCCTTTAGACCTCTTGTATCGTCCCTTGCTCCTTCATTGCCTACTCGCTCAACACTTCTCCTTCTACCATCAAATCACATTTCCCCTATGTTCTCTTCATCTAGTGCAAGCTCCTTGCATTCGCTGGCCCTTGTCCAACCACTTACCAGTCCGCCACTATCGCTTGCTACTTCCACTACCACTACTCCTTCATCACCCGCACGCACTGAGCCATGGTCTTCTCATGGCCTCCCGTCTTCAACTCTTGATTCCGCTTCGTCTACTTCTACTCCCTCGCGTTCTCTACTAGTCCATCGTCCAACCTATCGGGATGCTTTTCTCTCTCCTCCGCCTGTCACAACTGATTCGCCTCTTATCTCTTCCTCACTTCCTTCCTCTACTTCTGAGTCCTTCCCATCCGGTCCTGTCTTTGTCTCTCAACCTCCGTCATCCCTCTATCCTATTGTAACATCAACTCATCCTATGGTTACTTGGACGCGAGACCACACTCGCGGTCCGAAGACTTACCCTGATCATATTACCTTTACTGTTGTGTCCTCTTCTCTTCCTGACATCGAACCTACCTTGTACACTCAAGCTTCCAAATGCTCTCATTGGCGTACAACTATGGATAAGGAAATAATGCGTTACTTCAGAATGGTACTTGGGTTCTTGTTCTACCAAAGTCTTCTGTTAATTTAGTGGGATGCAAATGGGTTTACTGAATAAAGTGCAAAGCATATGGTTCTATAGAAAGGTACAAGCCTCGACTCGTAGCTAAGGGCTACAATCAAGAAGAAGGACTTGACTACACTGAGACATTCAGCCCTGTTGTCAAGCAGACGACTATCAGTATCGTACTGTCTCTAGCTATTTTGAGAGGTTGGATGATCAAACAATTGGATGTCAATAACGCATTTCTGTATGGTGTTTTACAAAAAAAAATGTTTACATGGCTCAACCACCTGGCTTTGTCCATCCTTCTTATCCGTCTTATGTGTACAAACTTCAGAAAGCAATATATGGACTCAAACAGACACCCCGTGCCTGGTTTTCGCAGCTCAGTGCCTTTCTTCTTTAGATTGGATTTATTTCCTCAGTATCAGATACTTCGCTCTTCATTCGTCATTCATCTGCTGCACCTGTGTTTGTATTAGTCTATGTTGATGACATCTTAGTTATCAGCCCGTCCTCGACAATTGTTGAGTCTTTTTTAGCTGCCTTGGATCGCCAATTCTCAATTAAGGATCTTGGCACTGTTACTTATTTCCTTGGCATACAGGCTGATTATGTTCACAATGGGCTTCGTTTATGTCAAACTAAATATGCTACTGATCTCATTAATCGTGTAGGACTCCATGCGGCAAAACCCGTTGCTACACCTCTAGTTGCTTCACAACATCTCCCTCAGCATGATAGTGATCCACTTCCTGATCCAAAGCACTATCGCAGTGTGGTTGGCGCACTTCAATACCTGACTATTACTAGACTAGACCTTGCCTTTACAGTGAACAAGGTGTGTCAATTTATGCACTCACCTACTGATGTGCATTGGTCGGCAGTGAAACGGATCTTACGGTATGTTAAGGGAACGCTGGGTTATGGTCTCACAATCACGCCTTCTTCCGACACTCAGCTGCATGCCTATTCAGATGCTGACTGGGCTGGATGCCCAGATGATCACTGAAGTACTCATGGCTACTGTATTTACTTGGGGCCTAATTTGGTTTCGTGGGCTGCAAAGAAGCAAACTACAACATCACGTTCGAGCACTGAGGCTGAGTACCGTGCAATTGCGTTTGCCACCGCAGAACTATGTTGGATCCAGTCTCTTCTTGTTGAGCTACATAGTCAGCCATCTATGAGGCCAGTCTTGTGGTGTGACAACATCGGTGCCACGTATCTCACAGTTAATCCGATTTTTCATGCCCGCACGAAACATATAGAAATTGATGTCCATTTTGTTCGAGAGAAAGTTGCCTCTAGGGCAATGCATGTGCGGTTCATTTCTACTACGGATCAACTAGCCGACATTATGACAAAACCACTCTCGCGTGCTCGGTTTGTTTTACTCCGACACAAGCTCACTGTTCGAGAACTGGCTTTGCTTGAGGGGGCGTGATAACAATGTATAGCTAGTTGGAATGATTCAATGTGGTCGATGGGTGTCCCTTTCTACGCTTTTTTTCTTTTGTTTTTTTGTTTTAATTTGCTTTCTCTTTTTAAAGTTCTTTAGATGTTTGTATTAAAAAAAATAAAAAATCAAAATATCATCTTTACATGTAACTATGAAGATTCCTTTGGCAAACAGCTCATCAAAGTCATGGAAGAAAAGCCTGCGATGGCCATGCATGGACTTGGAACTTGGAAGTCATTGGAATGATTCAGTGTAGTTGAGGGGTGTCCTTTTCTGTGCTTTGGTTTCGTTTTTCTATCCTTTTTTTTTTCCTGTTTGCTTTTCAAATTTCAAATTATAAAAATAGAGAAGCCCAAAATAAAAAAACTTGAGTTTGGGACCGAGGATCATAATCATGTTTCTAATTAGATGTAATAATGAAGATTCCTTGTTTATTCCTAGACGTGAGAATTTTTCGCCAAGATTTTTATTTTGTTTTCTGTTGATCTCTAACAAGGTTGGGATAGAGAGATTTAAACCAAAAATTTTAGATGGTTAATAATAATTTTTGCCATCAAATTGTCTCATATCCCTTTTGACATGCTTGTCAAACCAATAAATATACAAGTTAGAGCAACTTTCTTGCAAGTCAATTAATTTTCCTCACCTTTTTCTTCTTCATGTTGGATAATGTTGAGCAAGGCTAGGTTTTAAAATGAAATTTACCAAATGTGCCAAGCAGTATTATGCCAGTTTAAGTTTTATGGAGCCCTCTGTATAAAAAAAACCAGGCGACCGTCATATGGTCACATTAGTTGGATTATTATTATTATTTTTGTTAAAGAAAGTATTTTTATTAAAGGAAAAATAATTATTTTAGGGTCTGAACTTGGTATAGTATAGAATTAAGATTATGAACTTCAAAACCTTCCAATTAAAGGCTCAAATTTATAAGAAAGAGCTATTTTACACGGACCTGACTCCTTTACAATTTCATTATGTACAATTTCAAGCAATACCTATCCTGATAATTAATTAACGTCTCACTAAATATCATCTACGGAATACATTAAATTTGCTAAACTAGCTTTCCAACCATAGTTAGAAAGCATTAAGCACCAAAATTTAAACTACTATAATTAATTAACAAAACAAATATGGAAAATATGATTCTAGAAAACAAAAAAAAAAGAAAAAGGAAAAAAAAAAACAACCCATTCTTGTTCCGATTCCAAAAAAAAAAAGCAAGACATACGATTTTGTTCCAACTTCACTAGTGAAGCTTCAACTTAAGAAAAGCAAGAGTTAATAAGCAAAAATTCTCTACATCATCAACACAAGTTAGCTCAAACAAAAAACAAAAGAAATAAACAAAAAGTTTGAAACTTAATAAAGAACAAGCTAGAGAAAGAGCAAAGATAGTTGCTTTATAGTGTTAAAGTGTGACCTGAGTATAAAAAAAAAAAATGGGTATCTCTAAAATTGTGTAAATGAACTTCATTTGAAACTGTTTTTCTATAATTGCTTCAAATGTAACAATAAAAAATGCTACCTACCCTCTTCTTCTTCTTTTTTTTTTTCTCTATATATATATATATCTAAAATAATGAGCCGGTATCGTAGCGCTTCCTGAAACTTCAATAGACAAGTTGGAACAAATATCATATGGCTTCTTCATTTTTTAAAAAAAGAAATTATATGACTTCTTGGAGCCAAAATCTAATGGCTTCATTCTTTTTTTCAACTTATATCATTTTCTCGAGATTGTAAGGACTTGATTTTTCACACTAGACACAATTTGTGCATTTTTGGTTGAGCCTACAATTAAAGTAATAAATATTGTTTTCTCAGGACTTTAAAGACTATTGATTTTCCACACTCGACACTAATTAACCACTTGCCATAAAAAGTGGTCATTAATATTTCTTAGAGCACAAAAAACGTATGGGTTTGAAAGCTAACTAATACTTCTATATTTGTTCTGCTAATTAAATAAGGTAGTTCATATTTTGATATGATAAATTAATACATTTTAAATAGTTCAACAAAATTAATATAGTCAGTAGATAATTCTTAGTGACATGTGCATGGTAATAATCGAAATAAATATTACGTAAAGTTGTAAAAAAAATAAAATTATAGAGGAGCCAAGTCTGTTTTACACACCATTAACTAACGACGTTACTATTTTATTGACGTGGTATTATTTATTTTTTATTTTCAATTCCTATGTAATCAGTAGGGGTGTATGGTAGAGTAGTGCATGGTTGCAGTTATGATAGAAAGGTGGAGGGAAAGGAAAAGTAGAGAGCAATGGTAAACATTATGACAAGGTAAGTACAGTATGTTGATGATGGCGGTTAATAATAGCACGGAAGTTGAAGCGAATAGGATGGCTTCTACTAGTCTAGGATTGTTTTTGTAAAATGGTCAAAGTCAAGCTGCTGAAAGAAATCCCGTGATGGGCATGCATGGACTTGGAAGTCGTTCAAATGATCCAGTCGACTAGTCGAGTCGATGGTGTCTCTTTCTATGCTTCGATTCGTTTTCTTATAATTTGTTTTTTCCATTTGTTTTTCTATTCTCAAATTAGGAATAAAAAACTCCAAAACAAAAAGACTTGACATTCGGGACTACTATTAGAAAAACAATGTTCAAGTAAATTTGACACATTCCCGTCTTTAAATGTCATTATTAAGATTCTATTATTCAAACACGTGAGATTTTCTAGTCAAGAATTTAATTTTTTTTTCCTTGTGTTTATTGTTAGGAAGGTTTGGGTGGAGAGATTTCATCCCATTACTTTAGATATTTTTTGCCATCTAATTGTCTTGCTCATATCTCCTTTGATATGCTTGACAAGCTAATTCCATCTACAAGTTAGAGCAACATAATGATTAGTAAGTCATGATTTTCATCTCCTTTTTCTTCTTTATATTGGTTATTCTTCAATACGCATTATCACACCTCAAGTCTAAAACTCTAGGCTCGCATGTAAAATTGATGTTATATGCATAAGAAATAACTACTTATGACTTTAATCAATTGGTCCAAAATGGTCAACCTATGTTATTCGTTATACCCACAACATTCACTTATAAACAACACATATACACTATCTTTTACTGATATAAGATGTCACATACACCCTCGGTTAAGGACCTGACGTTCTCGCTAGGGACATACATACTCAGGATCGACCAGACAGTGAAAAATTCTAGAAGTAACTTCTACGGGTTTAAGAGGTGGCTCCTACCATTTTCTTAGTGTAGCACTTAGTTCCCGCATCGACTAGTGACTGGCTTTGATATCCTTATGTCATGCCCCGAGCTCAGAACTCGAACCCACAAACGAAACTGATGTTCTAAGTATAAGAAATAACTACTTAATTGGACCTCTAATCAATTGGTTCAAAATGGTTAACCCAAATAATTTTTTATATCTACAACACTCACTTATAAATCATACATATACATTATCTTCTATTGAATGGGATGTCACACATACCAAGTTCATTCTTAAGTTTCGGTAACATGTAATTAAGTGAAGCTGTGCAAGCTCCACAGTGTGAAATACCTTGTGCCTTGTCATCAAATTATTGTTCTTTTTTTTTTGCTCAATAACAAATTATTGTTCTTTATCTTCACTTTCCTTAGGGTTATTTGAAATCTTGTCATGCTGCTTACTTCGTACCCATTAGCGGGGAAATGTTTAAAAATGCGTCGTGAGTCTCACATTTGTATGTGACACGTGTACGCACTATGGGGCCCATAACACTTGTGAGAATGACATTTTTTTAGCCTTTCCATCAAACTTGTCCAATGACACAGCTTTGCTAACTGCTGAGTGATCGATCTGAAAATTTAATTACAAGCTGATTTATATTCTGAATTTTAAGAAATATAGCTGCCTTAGACCAACATGGTGGCACATTTTAGAAAGCCAATGAAGATTAATAAATTTAATCAATTTTACAGATCCAATAATTGATCGCATTAATAGGTAAATAAATTTATGGATCCATCACACGTACACTTTCCACTTTGAGTGTGTAGAGAACATATTCATGCATTAGTAATCTCAATCAATACCAAATGCCAGTTAATATAATTGATGGTCTAAATTAATTATTTGAAATTATTTTTATGCCATGATTAAAAAATATTAAATACGTACCAAAATATTAGCTAAAAGAATCAGAAGCACCTCAAAATTCCTATGCATCTCATATCCAATATTCAAACCAAACTATATTAAACAATCCAACCCATACATACATACTTTTCCTTCTGTGGTGAAAAATATTGTAGAGCCTAAACCAGTAGCTAGCATTACATTGTGTAAAGCAAGTTCAATAAACTCCTCATTTTTTTTCCAAAATAAATAGTAAAATTAATAGTTCTTTATTTTTATAAACTCTCTATTACACTCTTTATTTCAACCACTCTATATTTTTCTTTTCACCTTTCCTTTCCCATTTTTCCTTTCTTTTTCAGCCACCATCTTTGACTTTGCTTTTCCTTTCTCACTTTCCCTTATCTTTTCAACCACTGCTTTGTTGATAGTTTGACAAAAAAAAGAAGAAAAAAGAAGGGAGTAGTAGTGAACATGAGATCCTTGCTGATTGCAGCAAGCAAATGACATCAACTAGATCATTTGACTGGCTTGTTGGAGTATATTTTTTTAAGTTGACTATCTATTTTGACTAAAAAATCAAAGTATAGAGTTTGTTGAATTTGTTCTTACAGCACCAGACTAAAGGAACAGAAACAATTCTTATTATTTGGTGAGAATGGGGAGGAGTTGCTGGAATTTGATGGATGCAAGGAGTGGAAAATTCGTAGTTACAGATTATTCCAAGAGATTTATTAGGCGTGATAAATACTGCAAATAACAAAGTCTGTTTTGCACGTAAAACTCCACTAAAGAAAGGAAAATATTAAATTGAAACTCTAATCCAGAAGGAAAGATACTTTTTAGAAGCTTCACAATGTTTTTAATTCTCTTGATTGTGGTCGGGTTATAACAATGTTTTACATAATTTTTTGGGTTTGCCTCTTTTTTTAAAATTTAATTAAGGGAAGGTTTAAGATCGTATAACGTAACTAGTGAGATTCGAGTTCGTAATTTCTCGCACACATAATGAGTTATATAGCATTGGACCAAAACGCTAGTAGTTGGGTTTGCCTCTTTGATGTAATTTGAATTGATCAATTCCAAGACCCTTAGAAATTTTGAGGTTCTTTCTTTCATGTATCTTGGTACGGTTTCATTTGCTAATTAGAAGGATTTAATTTAGCTAATATATATATATATTGTATTTAATGTTTTCTTAACCATGGTTACAAAATTGGTATTTAATTTAGACCATTGATTATATATATTAATTGATAAACGTCATTAATCGGACTAATATTATGTGAAATCATAAAAAAAGTGTATTGTAGAATAATCAAATTTGACACACAGTATATGCTAGATTAAGTTTTGTAGAGTCCTCTCCATTAAAAAAAGTAGGCAGCCATCATATGCCACGTTAGTTGATATATATATATATATATATATATATATATATATATATATACTAGTTAAAGATATCCGTGCATATGCACGGGTTGTGCCCAATGTATATTAATAAAATAGTTTGAATAAAATTATTTACAATCAAAATAAGCTTGTATCAATAGTTTTAATTATATAAATTCTAATATAATTAATTTATGTTAATATATTTATTATGTAAATAAATTTCACTATCTCCAATTTATAAAAATAAATGAATTCAAAATGCCAAAAAGTTTTAAATAAATGCACAGAAATAAAAAAATAATTTTAAATCCATAACAATATATTGTGAAAAGAAATCAAAAAACTAAAATGATTGCCAAAGTAACAGGTAGAGTAACGAGATGATACAACTAACCAGGAACAATTTCACCATTAATGCATAAGAGAATCATTGATCTGATGAATGCAAAACCATAAAGCAAAAGGAAAGACAAAGACTCATCAGTTATTTGGAGATGATGGAAAATGCTAAAGAGAAGGACAGATCCCTCAACAAGAGTATTAAACATCCACAAAAATAGGCAGTACTTGTATCCAAACACTGGGAAAAATAACACAACATTTACGGAGCAAAAGAAGGTTGAATCCTAACATTCCAAGATGTGACTCGCCGCATGAAAAGGTCTTTTTTTATGCTAGCAGGGGTGGATAATAGACTGATTGCCAAAAAAATACAACTAAAATGAAATCATTTGAATTTACAAACTTCCGTTACAAAATGTAGCTAATTATCTCATTCAGTATTTGATTAATAACAATGGGAATCAACATCCCACCTTCCAAAACTTGATGGTTTAATCATCATTTTAGTAGATATAAGAAAGAGGGTGTGACACCCCGACCCGTGCATATAATTATTTAATTGATGTGCATATACTTATATGTCTACTTTAATTATTTACGTATATTCGTTTGCATAAAATATCATATTTTGGGTTACATCCATCTATTTCGTTTAACATGCATTTATATCAAACTATGTGGATACATCTAGTTTAACAAGAAATTCATCTATTAACATATATTGCATCAATATAAATGCATTCTTATGTAAGTAGGCACGTTTAATTGGTTAATGTGCATAATTCTCATTTTACATGCAATTTTGGGACTTCACGAACACTTTGAAAAATCGTAGGAACCGTAGAAATAATTAACGTAGACAATTAGGAATTGGAGTAACTAAATTAGTTAGAATTAAACTAGAATGGCAAACTAGTTAATAGCATTTAGTTGAAGGGCATGTTGGTCAATTGAGTTTTTCTTTCTTTTATTATTTACACCTATTTATACACTACAACACACACAAACACACAAAAACCCACACAAAAATCAGACACACACACACACTAAACATGTTTAAAAACACACAAGAAAGAAGAAGAAGAAAAAGAAGAAGAAGAAGGAGAAAAGAAGGAAGAAAAGGTGATTTTGAGCTTGTTCTAGCCAAGAATAGGTGAGGGATTTCATTCTCCTATGCATTTCTAGTGTTAATTCTTGTTTATAAAATGTTGGCTAGTTGTAGTTAAATGATTCATGGATGTAGGAATGCAAATAGAAATGATATATGGCATGAAACAAGTTCTAGAAATGATTTTGTGTGTGAATATCAAGCTTTGCTAGTTGATCATGTTGTAGATATTGCATAGCTAGCTTGCTCAACTAGATGAAGATCATGTGTTTGCTATAAGTTCTAAGTGAGGAATGAAAGTGCTTTGTATGCTAGTATATTGCTTGTAGGCTTTGTATGCTAGTATATTGCTTGTAGTTAGCTTAGTGCATGAAAATATCAAAATGGAACAAAGAGTACAAAATGTGATTTTCGGACAGATTGGAGCAACTGAGGTTCAGATCAGATTTGAGATAGAAAACGATGTCGGAATGAGCTGATTTTTTTACAAAATATGCCCAAGACCTTAAGGAACAACTTCTCTTTTATGTGGAATGTTAAATTCTGTCGTTAGGGTGCATTTATAGAGCCGAAACAGTAGGGTCAGATTCACCCGTTGATGAGGGGCAGTTTTGCGCACTGATTTTCTAAAGGGCATAACTTGATGAGTTTAACTCCGAATTGGGAACCGTTTGAGGCTAAACCCATCTACACTTGACGAGCTACATGTCTGTGAAATTTCAGAAGTTTTAGAGGTCATTAAGGCTGCTAATTGAACCTGTAAAATTAAGAAAATGTAGCTAGAAATTTCAGTTTATATAGCTAAGTGATTAATGTTGCACTAAAGGCTAATTTGAGAGGAATAATGGTAGATTATAGGTAGTTGAAGGCTTGAGGGTAACAATTACATGTTTGGAGAGAGTGCTTAAGTGGCGTGAGGGTTAAATAAATATTAGTTGCATTGAATGTTAAATGTTTAATATGTGACTAACGTGAACTATGCGCATTGAATGTTTAAATAAGTTGAACATTGAGTGAATGTTTAATGTGATAAATTATGTATAGTGACTTGTCATTTAGATAATCAAGAGTAATTAGACTCATGTACATGCTAAAGTGATGCCTAAGTAAAGGTTGAAGTTATCCTTCTTGGATTCTTGAAATAGTTATTGGTACTACTTAAATTTCTACCTTGTCTTGCTTTTATGAAAAGAATTGATGGATAAGAATTTAGTTGGTGTTTAATGAAGTGTACATAACATGTTATATGTTAGATTTTCCTTGTCTTAAATGTTATATATGAGTATATATGATGATTCCTGTGTAGTAGAGCTTTAAAATTAGTTTTATAGTGAAGTAATTGCAGAAACATGAGTTTCGAAAAATCTGGAAAAAAATTGGACAGATTTGCATGCCTGAGTTGTAGGACCAATTTGACCTAGCAAATGTTGACTAAATTATTTGAATTTTGGATATGTTGTAGTAGACTAATAGTTGAACGAAAGTGTATTAAGTACTCTTTTTTGGATGATTTTCGATAAGCATGTGAATAGGTGTGAGCTGGACAGTTCCTGCCAGCGTTTTTTTTCCCTTTCCCTTGTCCTCATGTGTATTGGTTACAAGTTAGTCTAGATAATATGGGACTAGACTAGACTAAAATGTACTACTATATGTCTTTGTGTAATGAGAGTTTAGAATTAGTTTGAACTATGACTAAGCTAAAGTTATTAGGTAGTGAATAAAGATAAGCGTGTTAGTAAGGCATTGGGTAAGTTTTTGTTTGGAAATGAATTAATAATGAAGTTGAATTGTAGAAATGTTAACTAGGGAGTTTAAGGAAGGCTAAAGAATGTGGTACATGTTGGTTAGTATAACTAAATCGTAGCCTGAATAGACAACCTAACTTAATGCTTGAGACTAGCATACTTATGGAGAGTAGTAAACTAGGAAACCATAAGAAATATCTTGGCATGTTACTTAACATTGAATTAAAATAAGTATGTCTCGACTTTAATGTGAAATAATGCAAGGGAAATTTAATTATCAAATAGTTGTAGTCAACTTATTATGAGCTATTAGTTATACTCATTTCTATGTGCTAATGTTTAGATTATCAATAGTTGATTAAGTGTATGAATAATTGAGCTTTAGTGAGCTTATAGTTTATTTGCAAAGCTAGCTTGGTCATTGAAGATAATTAGTTGCCAATAGTTATAGCTAAACTTTTGCTACTAGTTGCTGACTTTAGTCATTTTATATGTGCCACTGTTTCACCTACTAATGTTTGGTTACTTGTATGACTACTTGGGCTATGTGATAATATGAAATATATAAGTGATTATAGAACTTTTATTGTTGTGTGTTGAATTTGCATAATAGTCAAGGTGGAGTTGTTAGAATCAATGGTTAAGGTGTTATGTTAATTTACTTGCATCGTATTATACTAATTTTGATGTCTAAGTATTATACATATATGAATAACTAGGGGTTGCACATTTGAGTGGATTCAAGGAGATTGGAGTGAATGTAAGTTAGTTTCTTGCATGCTTGGCTTAATCCAAGGTGAGGGAGTCTTCATTCCTTTTGTACATATTAGTTTATTTTATTATATGATTTAATCTAAATGGATAAAGTTTATATGTACTATTTTTATGTTATCTTGCGAACTACTTGAATTAGTTGCAAGGGTAATTGTTTATATTGCTATAATTGTTCTCTTTGATTATCAAATGTGTTATATGATATGTAAGGGGTGAGGCTAGCCTTCTTTGCTACTTCCCCACTTGATTTGAAAATGAGATTCGTGATTCGTTACTCGGGGTTGCGCAACCTTTTCGGACATGGTAGCGTCGAAAAACACGGGCGGCATCGGGCTTGCCGTGCTCCCTCGACTATCATGGTGCCTATTCTCTTCTCGCTGAGACATACTCCACTACCCCAGAGGCGTGGTTCACCTGCTGGGCATGGACCTATCTCAGGAGAAAGGGTCGTAGGATCGGGATACATCCGGAGTATCCTAACTTGTTGGTGTTTGGGGTTTGCCGGCACTTGCGTGAAATTCGTGGCTCATGGCTCGTGATTGAATACTTGAAGTGAAACCGTATCCTTTTTAATGTGGTTAACTACTTGCTATTTAATGTTGTTGTTATGTTATATATATGATTTCTTGTATCTGCATATCATAATGCACGCCTGGTATGTTGTATCACCTCCCTCACTGAGTAACCTGGTTACTCATTCCTCTTTTCAACATATTTCAGGAAAAGCTGAAGACTGGATTGCCTCTTATGTGACCTGCTTTCTCTATCGGTGTGTAAAACATGGAAGAATGTGATCATGATATGCTTGTATTGTATTTGAGACTTTGTGCCCATGTATGTATTTATGTTATATCAAGGAATGTAATATTAAAGTTTTAGTTTGTTTGATGATTAGGTACTAGTGGGCTTGTAATATCTTCTACTTGCTTTACTTTATTACTTAGTAGTGCATGCTTGTGTGGACGATGAAAGATAGTTAGTGGGTTGGACACAAATTATAAGAAAACTTGATTGATAATATAGAGTGGTATGATAAGTAGATTAAAAAGATAGAACTTCAATGGATTTGATTTTGCATGCTTGTGTGATATGATGTTGGGTTCCAAAGCTCGGATGGCATTAAGGAGCTAGTTGGCTTTATGAATCTTGAAAGCTAGGTTATGAATGGTTGATTGTGATTCAGGTCTTGTATGTGACTGTTGGCAGGTTTCTAGATAGACCTACATATAGGGAAAACTCCGTTCGTTTTTTCCTAAATTTCGTGCCTGGGGTTTAGAATTGGGTTGTGATTAGCATGGCTATTAAAGCCTCCGGTCTCGTGAGGGATCGGAGCATTACAGAAGGCATATTAGCTGTTTGGCACCAGCAGATCTTGTTTATTTTCTTTCCAATTTCTAAACTTCTAAGATAGTCAAACTGAAGAAACAGATGCACACCATATTAAATGAAAGAGGAACAACAAAAGAAAGAAATGAAAGCATGGAGAAAAAGAAATAAAGCCACCTAAGGAGGAGTGAAATACATACAGAGAAAGAAATATAACTATTGTCCTACCAAAAATAATTCCTTTTAACAAAACACTATCAAGGTGTTCACAAAGTTATGCATGCTAGAAATTAAATGTTGCAGCATATAAAGAAAGATAGGTTGATTATTGACTTGATTTCTAATAAATAAAATTGTATTGATGTAGAGACGTACCTATTTTGTATCAGTCATTGCAAATAACACCACCTTGCCTCCACAATCACTAGTAGCAAGATGGTCACCACTTTTATCAAACTCAATAGTAGAGATGATAGCAACTGCGAAACCAAAAAAGAAACTGATATCAAATTTCAGGCCACAGTAGTGAAGAGTTACACACCTTTAGATCTTTCTGTAACAAATATGCATACACTTTTGTAGAACCTGAATTGTCAAATGCATATCAATTATTCCAGTTTTGAGACATTCTCTAAATGAATCAAGTGCCTTCATAAAATATTTACCTGAATTGTCAAATGCATATCAATTATTCCAGTTTTGAGACATTCTCTAAATGCATACTATGGTGCGTGGGAAATAGAACTGCAGCACAAAACTTGCTTAGTTGTCACAGTGTCTGAAACTCATGCAGCAGTCTTCGGGGCCCTACAATATAAAAGTTGCGCTGCATAATTAAATGTTTATTTCCAAAGAATATCAGCTTGTTTTGGATTTCAAACAATACTAACTCCAAGAGGATATGATAATATTGTGTGTATTCTTTAAACACTTAGTTGAGTTATAGATGAGTCATATTCTTTAAAAGAGATGGATTCTTCAACATGAACTCCTTCCATTCGTCTTGATCAATGTTTTCATCACCATTAGTATTTGCATCACTGAATGTCAAATAGGAGAAGAGAAATGTTAAACTAAGAAGCTTAGGCACGGAGTCACATGAGACAAAGTTGAATCAATCTTTATATTATCAAAAACCATTTGATGAACCATCTGACAAATCAAGACCTAATTCATGATCAAGTGGCACTAAAATGAAAGAAAATAAAATTTCAGCTGCTTGACTCTGCAGCAAAGATACAACATGAATTGCTTCTATAACAAACTAAAAGAAATCTTTTCACCATGAGATTATCACGACTCATGTATACATACTTCAGATTTAAAGATTTGATGATAAAGAGAGAAAAAATAAGAATGTAGTATGAAAAGATAAATGTTAAAATTAAATAAAGGAAAATATAAGGAAAAAAATTTAAGCTCACAACTTCATCTTGTAATATGATATTTTGATATGTTATCAGTGTTGATGATGTTGAATCACAAGATTGCATTTTGTCAAAGACTTGGACCTTTGTTTTCCAATGGTGTGCAGCTAGATTTACGTTGAGAATTGGAGTAAATGCTTCCATATTAGGTTGGATCCTGCAAGTATCATATTGTAAATTATAAATTAATTAGCATAAAAATTAAAATACGTAAATATAAAATTTAAATAATGATGTCAGTATATAAATTGACTTGTTACAAAGAAAAAGAAAAAAATCTTTTTAATTTGAAGCAAGTGCTAAAACTTCTTCATAGAGCACAATTTTTGTTTCATCATCACTCATCCTATCAATTGTAGATGGTCTTATCAAAATTTTAACAACATCTATTTTTTTGTCTCTAGATAATGCTACATAGAGTTGGCCATGAGAAAAAACAGGCTCTTGAAGATATATACCGACAAAATCTAAGGTTTGACCTTGTCCTTTATTTATTGTCATAGCAAAACAAAGTCTAATAAGAAATTGTATTCTTTTAAATGCAACTGGAGTCTTTTTGTGTTGTTATGGTTCTAAAGGTATTTGAGGTATAAATATATATTTTCCTCGTAATTCACGAAAGGCTATGAATGCACTTATTATATTATTTTGGAAACTATGGCAAATTAATCTTGTACCATTGCACAGCCCTTCATGAGGATTTATATTTCTCAAAAGAATGATAGGACAATTTTGTTTAAGTACTAAACGGTAAGGAGGAAGACTTGTTGGTGTTAAATTGTGAATAAAATCTTGGTATTGTAATTGTTCATTTGGATTTCTTGTTTCATCAAAACTCAAGTATATTCTTTCATTACCTGAAAATTGCTGAATTAAAATGTCATTGATTTCATCAACTATATCATTTTTTGTAGTCAATATTGCTCTATTAATGACATCAAAAGGATTATTGACAAAAGAATCAAAATTAGGAAAAACATAATGAAACAAAACCTTCAAAGACTCATCATCATTTTCAAATGGTATAATGAAAGACCTAGGAATTTTTACTATATTCTTATGAATTGTTTTTTCTTTTCCATTTCCAATTCTTATTAGATATTCACAAAAATTAGGATCATATTTTGCTCTCATATTTTTTGTTAATTTGAATTTCTCAAGTTTTGGCCATAATTCTAATTTCACAAGACTTGTATTTATAAAATCTTCTTTCTTTCATTTTTTCACTACTGGTAGAGTTTGTCTAAAGTCACCACAAAAAACAATTACTTTTCCTCCAAAAATTTCGGATGTATCAATTAAATCTTGTAAAGTTTGATCAAATGCTTCAACTGCATATTTATTAGCCATAGAAGCTTCATCCCAAATAATCAACTTTGACATTATAATTAACTTCCCTATGGCACTTTGTTTTGTAATTTTGCAAGTCATTCTATCATTAGAATCAATTGGGATTTTAAATCTTGAATGGGCAGTTCAGCCTCCAGGCAGTATTGATGCGGCAATTCCTGATGTTGCAGTAGCTAGAGCAATATCCCCCATTGATCTCATAGTTGTTAAAAGTGCTTTATATAAGAAAGTTTTTCCTGTACCACCTGGACCATCTACAAAAAATGCACCACTATGTTTAGAATTAATTCTTTTTGTCACTTCATTAAATATGATTTTTTGTTCAGTATTGAGTTTTGAAATAGATAATAAATCTTCTTCACTGATATGTATATTCTTTTCGGCTTCTATTTCCTTTGTTTCTCTTTCTGTTTGGGAAAATTGTATTTTATATGGAGCTAAATGAAAATCATTGATATTTTTTCCCATAGATTCAAGTACATCATTTAGATTTTCAAAAACCTTTTGTCAAATTTCATGTTTTGATAAATTAGGATTATGTTTTTCAAAATCTTCGGACATTACATGCTCATATTTTTCCCATAACGTTTTCGGATCGTTAGAGAGACAATAAACCAGAAGTGTTGCAAAAAGTCTTCTTAGACTTACATGCATTTGAAATAAAGATGCTTCTTCTAAACATTTATGTAGGGAATCATCTTCTTCAAAAAACCCTCTTAATTGACAGGCTTGTCTATATGATGTTGCCATGTTTTCATTTACCAGTTTTCGGTAAATGATACAGATTGCCAATTTTGAATATGAATAGGTAAACTAACTACTAATGGATGCATCTCATTTAAAGGAAATCTAAAAGTCCTCCATGCAGCTTATGGTGGAGAAATCTATCTTGCTGATTGAAACAATTTTATTTCATCAATGTTATTTGAAGAATCATCAGAACAAATGTAAAAATTAACCCTATCATAGCCTTTGTATATGTATTTGTATATTTATTTCATAGCTTTAATAGTTGAACAAATTTCAACAGTTATATGACAATCATACTTACTAAGGAGATATGTATTATAAGACACAACCCACCTATTGTCCAAAAGTTGACCTCTACCTTTTACAGTCGTACCATCATTTTTTTCACCTATAAATTGGGTATGTGTTGTTTTCTATTTTTGTTTCTTGACAAAAATCCTTAGGGTATTTACTTTTACACCTTCCATTATTCTTCATACAAGAATTTTCAGGATTTTTTTCACCACAAGGTCTGTGCATCATATGTTTGACTACAAGACTATGCAAAAAAAGGATACTTCTAAAAATCAGGCAATTCAACACTAACTATTTTATCAAAAGATTCAATTGTAAATAATTTTGAATTTCTCTTCAAAATAATCAAAAAATGAGCATGTGGCAATCCACGCTTTTGAAATTCTATGACATATGTGATAGCAGTAATTTTTCCAAAGATTTCTTTTTTCAAAATATCTTTTTTTAATTCTTCTAGTTTTGCACGAAAGATGCAAGACATTAAATCTGGGCGATTTTGTGCTTGCTCGCTTGGCAATAAATTTTCATTGATTTCTAACCAAGAAGGATTGCAAGTCATTGTCAAAAAAATATTAGGTTTACCAAATCGTTGTACTAATGACATTGCATCCATATATCTTTTTGTCATATCTCGAGATCCACCAATGAAAGTTACTGGCAACAAAATTTTTGTTCCAATTCTAGACCCTTGGAAATTACCACTTGCCACAGCATCCATAATTCCTTGATAATACTAACATCTAAATTTATCCTGGTTATTTCTAAAAAAATCAAGCCTTTGTGTTTCAATTTTAATGTACATATCAACTATAAATTGCTGAAATAATCTTCCAGTGTGAATCACTAATGTCTTATCATTCTGTCTTATTTGAATCTTGTAAGCATAATAATCTCAACAAGAAACATAAGATCTTTTTCTTTTTCTCGAATTTGAAACTAAATAGTTGTAAGAAGAAAAAATAAAAAAGGGAAAAGAAAACTAATGTGAGAATTTGTATGTATTCAATTTTATTAAAGAATTTAATTTGCTATGAAAAATTTTACTTACCTTGATCCTCTATATTAAGCAAATGTTCTACTGATTTCATGTAAGTAGGCTTTACAATTGATTCTCCTGGACAAACACTTGAAGCATTGGTTCTATGAATTGTTCTAGGTATTTTCTCTATACCTTTATGCCAACTTGTGTCACCCTTGGGAAAAATCAAGGGATATTGAAGTGGATCATAATAACCAAAATAATATTTGACTCATTGTTTTTCTCCTGATTTGTTATACACTCTAATATTCCTTCCTTCACTATAGTCGATTTCATTTTCTTCAATCCAAATTGCAGCTACTTGAGAAGCAGTTATTGCATTGTAGATTTGTTGATCCATCCCTGTATCAGATCTAATAAAGATTCTATAGTCATCAAGATTTTCGATTGATTTCAAATTCCTAAAAAATTTGGAATATGGATTGATATCTAAAATCTTGATGATGGATCTAACAATTTCTTCATCTAATAACTTATCTGATGTTGACATCCTTTTTTGAATTTCGTCTTCAGTATCAAAGAAGTAAAGTTGTAAGTTTGATGGCTTTGAAGAGTTTGAGCCAATAGGAGACATATAATGATGGACTTGGCCATTAACTCTAAAAGTATAGACTCCTTTATTACACTTTGTCAATTCTTTGTCAAAATTTGCTCCAGAAGACGTAAAACAAAAGTTTCTGAATTGTTTAGCTTTGTCACAATTTCCAAGAAAGAGATCGGACAGCTCTTTTGGCATATTATTTCCTACTAATATAACTTGTCCATTGAGATAGCAAAAGCCATTTGGTTCAAATTCGAATCTTTTCGCATCACAAAATGTGTAATTTGGAACATTTTTCAAAACATAAAGTTCACTTGGGAATTGTTCTAATAGATTATAATTCCCAAGTACTCTTTTGTCCTCAAAACCTAATGCAAATAAAAAGTTGATTAGAAGTAAAATATAAAGTAAAGAGTTTTTGAGGAAAAAAAAAAGAATTTAAAGATGTAGTAAAAGTATAAAAGTAACCTGGGATAGTGAAGTGATGTTGGTCAGATATATTACTAACATTATTTTGTTTTGAAGTGGAGCCTAAATTGAAAAGATTAAAATTAAAAATGAGGAAAACACTATGCAATATAATGATGAAGATATTATATCCTAAAGAGAAACTCTTACCCTTCTCAAATATTACAAAACTTGACACATGATTTTTGTCTTTTGCGTGAGAAGTTTGAACAAAACTATTTATTCCTGAACATAATTAAAGATTATGTCAATAAACTTACTTTGATGATTACTTGATTAGGAGAAAGTAAGTTTTAATACCAGGTCGGTGATTATCTTGAGATGGCTCCCTTATAACTACTCCGTTTTGATTTTCAAATCGAAACTGGAAAAAAGGAAATCTATTTTTAGTAATATTGTAGTTAATTTTATTATAAAAATTTGATGTATAAATTTCAAATAACACTTACAGGTTCAATTTTATTTGCACTTTCTGATTTAGAATCTGAGATTAAATAAAAATCAAAAGAATTTTTTAATCAATGAGAAATAACAGTAGGCAATTTGTTAATATAGGAGAAGACAAAAGGCATAGGGAGATTTATATACCATCTCCAAAACATGAAGAAGATTGCTTTTGAACTTGCGTTTGTTTCCTTTTTGTACTCCATCGCAAAGAAAGTTCATGTTTTTTTTCTATAGATAGCGAGACATATCTTTCTCATCTTCTTTTGTTAATCTTATCTTTTTCCTCGCGTGACAATTCGAAATAACATTTCTTCTTAGGTTGTGAGTAAGTTAAATTTCTCTGATCAGTGTTCATTATGATTATCCTTTCAACAAACATAAAAAAGCATGAATTATGAAGAGATCAAAATAACAACTAGCATATTTAAAAACAACATGAAATTAAACAGTATAACAAATTTATATTAATATTGATGTACAACAGAAAAAGACGCATGACAAGATAAAACTGTGCTAGCTATATAAGGGATTCACTAATAACAAACAAATAATGAGAAGATATATAAAGCAAAACAAGAAGCAAAATTAAAGGACACTAAGGAATTTATTTTTACTAAAATAAATATCCAGAAGATGAAGCTTTTGTATCAAAATACTTACATTGTTTCTCTTATGATCAAGACACTCTAAAGCTGAATGTAGTTTAGCTACTTGTACAAAGTCTTTGGTCACGTCAGCAACAAGATCAGGATCGCTGTATTTACATATATACAACCAGGCACAAACACACTAAAAAAAAAAGAAGAGAAGAGAACAAATCAACAATCAGTTATCACATCATATAAAGACTAATTACAACCTAAATTTACCAAGTAGGTAAAGCAATAAAAGAATCTATTGCTAACAAATTTACCTTATAACTACTGTAGACAGAACCAGCAGCAAGACCAGGATCGCTGTATTTACATATATATAACCAGCCAAAACCTGCCAGTTCATTCTTATTATTACCAATACAATTACATGCATATAAGACCATTGATATAAAATGTTAATATGCAGATATACATCAAGAATCATCATAAGCAACACAACCCGCATCGATCATCTGTTTAGGCATTCTCTTATCAACCCAAAATATGAAAAAAGATTATAACCCTAGAAGTTAAATTTGCATACTTTTGCAACTTTTGAACTTTTCTGAGCAACTAAACAGAGCATATAAAGGTTCTTCATATCATAATTCAACAACCATGCTTGTACAAAATAATAAACAAATGGTACAAATCTCTAATGCTTGCAGATGAGCTACAAATATGATTTTGGACAAAGAGTTATCCATTTCATATTCTTTTATTATATAAGAAAGATAAAAGTGAGAAATATGTCCTAATGGAATTTAGTAGTATAATAGTGAGAAATATGACAATGATCACGTCAAACAGTGCCAACAAATTTTTTTTTAAAAAAAGGGAAAAAGCCATTGGAAAGATATTTTCAATTTTTTTGCTCCTATATTCTCATTTAGGCATTCTGTCAAACATGGTTCAATCACACTACGAAAAGATATGGATTTGTTACTCAATGGTTAAACGGAGCCCAGATGGGAAAATCATTGACTGTGTGCATATCTCTCATTAGCCAACTTTGAATCGGCCTTTCCTCGAAGACCACCAAATCCATGTTCATTTGTTAACTTTAAAAAACAATCACATTTATCTTTGTTGTCTTGCTTTTCTTCTCTGCTCATATTTTTTTTCTGATATCGGTATATATGTTTCAGATGAGGCCTAGCTACCATCTCGAAGGGCTACATGATGAGAATAAGTTGTGAGAAGGGCCTAAAGACCTAACAAATCCAATTACTCAGTTGTGGCACATGAATGGTAGGTGCCCTGATAATACTATACCCATAAGGAGAACAAAAAACGAAGATGTTTTAAGGACAAGCTCAATAAAATGATACGGAAAGAAGCACACAAGCATTCCTAAGCCCAGATCTGTAGATCCCGATTTCATTAACCAAAGTGGTCATCAGGTAGACCATTTTTTTTGTATCCCTCATTAACTATATACATAGTACAACAACTTAATAATTATTGTGTAAAAGTGAAACAGAGGGAGCGCAACATACCTTAGCATTCAACGCGATTAGCAATTCGTTAGCCTTCGAACTCAAAAAGCGTAACTGATTTTTGAATAGAACGTGGTTGAAGCTGAAGAAGAAGAAAATAGAGTGACGGGTGAGAGAACAAAAGAAAAAGTTGGAAAAGACGAAAAGAGAGTGCGAAAGAAAGTTCAAGAAGAATGAAGAAAGAGGTTGGCTTGAAGGGAAAATGATGTAAGTGTATCAGAAATGTCTTTTCTAAATCTAAACAAAAAAGTTATTTTTGTCAGATTTTGTACTATCAACGGATAAGATTGTTTTGTAGTAAATACATGGACAGATCTAAGCCATTAGTTGGAGAAAGTTGGTGTCAATTCCACTAAGGTTATATTTGTCATAAAATAAAACGTACAAAATGATCAACACAAAATACAACTACTTTATTGCATAGGATGAGAGACAAATTTGCCTAAGTGGACTATTTTACCCCTGCGTATTCTTTTATTATATATTTAAGATATATATATATTTTGGTAAAGAAAGTATTTTCATTAAATGTTAATTTTTGACTTGCGAGAGTTAAAGAAAATGTTGAAAATATGTATTAATTCTAAAAAAGTAGGATTGCTGACAAGACCCATTAAAGTTTTTAAACAATTAACAGTAAAAGATCAGAGTTCAATTTTGATAATATCATTTATGGTCGCGATTGGATTAAGAATGAAATGACATTTTTAACTTTATTCCTATTTACATGTTTGGTATAAAGTATTAAATATGAGAATCTTATTCATAGATGAGCCGATTCTTCCAATTTGGAATCTCTTATTAATAGTTATGTTCCAACAATGATTGGTAATTTTAATATTATTTTTGATTGTGAAGATTATTTTTGTTTTTATTTTTTTTTAATTTTAAGTTTTTTCTATAACTATATTATTTTTTTAAGCTTTTCAAATATTATTTTTAATTTATTTTATTTATTTTTTAATTATATTTTTGTTGATTTCAAGCATTTTAATAAGAATAGGGAGTCAAATCTAACTCCCTACATTGGTCGAGTCAAATAGAAAATTTAAGGGCTCTCTTTTTTAAGGAGCCCTTTTAAAGAGACTTTTGAAGATTAAAAAAATAAGTTTTCACTCTCTATTTTGGCTCCTTGGCCACAATAAAGAAGCTCTTTGAGATAACCTAAGATTCTTCGCTTTTAGGCACATAAAAGTATTTTTTGTTTGGTCTATTTCTGAAAGTATTTTTAGCTAAAAAAAATTAAAAATTAAGAAGTTTCGCTTTTGGAAAAAGATTTGTGCGAAACTATTTTTATATACTGGGAAAAGTTAATTTTTATTTTTATTTCAAATATACCCTTCTATATTTGTAGAAACTGGACATTGCCCTCAACCATTATGGTGGAGTAGCGGTTATTACAATGGTGATGAAGAGGTGGACTTGGAAGAGACTAAAAAGGTAAATAGCTGCATGAATATCGCAGATTATGACGAGGTAAAATAACACTTTGTTTGTGACGGCTGTTAATAACATGCATGGTAGAAGAAGGCCTGTGATAGACATGCATGGACTTGGAACTTTGAAGTCGTTGGACTCATTCAGTGTGGTTGACGGTGCCGCTTTCTATGCTTTTGTTTTTTGTTTTAGTTTGCTTTTTTTTTTTTTGCAAGTTCTTTAGATGTTTGTATTAGAGGGAAAAAAAACATGTAACTATGGAGATTACTTGTATATACTCAGACATGAGATATCTTAGCCAAGCTTTTCCGTTTTGTTTGTTTTTTTCTTTTTTAAATGACGTGAACACTTAGTGAAACTTAACCATCAAATTATTTGACGAAATTTAATTACTCACTGATAAATTCTCGGGTGCGCCTCATGCCTTGGTTTGGTCTTGTTGATAATTAGCTAGGAAGGTTTTGGTAAAAAGAAATCATCTTTTTCAATATGCTTGTCTTTTTTTTTTTGTCGGATATGCTATGCTTGTCAAGTCAATGCATCTACAAGTTAGACTAACTTTCTAACAATAATTAATTTTCCTCTTCTTTTTCTTCTTTATGTCGAAATCATCTGAATAGTCGGTCTCTTCTCATCAATTAATTATTTAGTATTGCCATGTATTTAAATTTCTTTTTATTTTTTTGTTGTTGTTGTTGTAGCTAGGTATCTAAATGAAATTAACCAAATGTAGTGACAAGCAAGAACTTGACTCCTTTATAATACATTTTCACAACAATTTTATGCAATAGTATTCTCGATCAATATCAAATGTCAGTTAATAATGGTTTAGAATTAAAACTATCTTTACACACCATGAGAATATATATTAAATACCACAATATTAGCTAAAAAGAATCAGAAGCACCTCAAAATTCCTATGTCTCTCGTATTCAATAAAACCAAACTATATTAAATAGTTCAACCCATAGATACTTTTCCTTATGTAGTCTAAACCGGTAGCATTACCCTGTTTAAAGGCCCAGACTTGCAGAACAATTCTTATTATTTGGTGAGCTAAGTAAAAAAGGTGATTTCAAGCCATTTCATTTGACATTAAAGTCGCACATCACCCTGTTTACGTACAACGCCAGAGAGTTGGAGGTGTTGGAATTTGATGGATGCAAGGAGTTGAAATAATTCATACTCAAGGATTTCAAGAGATTTATTCGACTTAATAGATATTGCAAATAAGAGTAAAATACATCATACCCCTTTTATTTTCAGAAAATTGTATTATAAATCCTGTATTTTAAAAGTCGCGTTATGAATTTTGTTTTGTAAATGACCCTCGCCATCTATTTTTCGGTCAATTTTAAAGTGGAGTGTAATACACACATTTATGATTCTTACACATACTTGTCAGAATTGTTTGTAATTTGAACACAATAAAAGATTGTGCAAGAATTAGTTTCATCTTGATTCCCCAATTTTCAAGGTATTTTCCTAGTTATATTACAAAATAAAAATATTGTAAATATCTCCATCTGATATTAAAAGTGGCAAATATCACCTTTTGATATTAAAAATGTTGCAGATACCACCTCTGATAAATGTCATACTTGCATCATAGGCATGTGTATTGTACTCCACGTTAAGATTGAAAAAAAAAAGATGACGACGCAGGGTCATATGCAATATTTTTTATAAAACATGGTTTATAAGGCGACTTTTTAAAACACATAGTTTAATTATAATGCAAAATTATGAAAACACAGGAAGGTATGATAATTTTATTCTTGCAAATAATAAAGTTTGTTTTTCATGTTTCATGCATTTTTGCACATAAACTCCACTAAAGAAAGGAAAATATTAAATTGAAAATCTAATCCACAAGGAAAGATACTTTATTATATAGAAGCTTCACAATGTTTTTTTTTCTTGATTGTTGGTCGGGTTACAATGATTTAGATAATTTTTTGGGTTTGACTCTTTCCTGTAATTTGAATTGAACATTTCCAAGACTCTTAGAAATTTTGAGGTGTTTATAGTTCTTTTCTTTTATATATATTGGTTTCATTTGCTGATTAGAAGGATTTAGTAATTTAGCTAATATATATCTTGTGTATAATGTTTTCTTAACCAGGGTTGAAGAATTGGTATAAATGTCATTAATCGGGCTACTATTACGTAAAATTGTAAATAAAAAGTGTATCATAGAATAATCAAAAAGTGTATCAAAGGTTGATGGTGCAAGGCTACTCGGGTCATGCATCCTACAATGGAGGTCTGGATGTTGTTCGTAAGGTTGTGAAGTCAAATGGCATCCCTGGGTTGTATAGAGGATTTGGCCTTTCTGTTATGACTTATTCACCATCCAGTGCCGGTTTGTGGTATGATGCCCAAGATTTTAGCCGTATATTCATTTACTGTTGCATCTATTGTTTGCGCATTTCCTTCTGTGCTTTATTAACTGTCTTCTTTAGCTACTATTCATCCTATTTTCAAACTGTATTCTATTAGTGAATTAGCATTTTTATTAAATCACATTAGTTGTTAGAGGAGTGGGAAAAATGTGCAAATGAGCTAGAGGCGATAGGAGAGCAAGTTTAGAAAATGTTTTTAGTAGTTAAGTGAATAGTGTTACGTAACAAACTTAGAGATTTAAATAACTAACATTACATTTCACCTTAGGCTCGTTTTCAAGTTAATAACGCGCAATCTAGTGACCTTTTAAATACCCAAACTTGACCCCATCTCAACTTAACCTTATATAATTCACCTAAGCTCATTAAAACACACAAAAAAGAAAAAAAGAGAAGAAATGTGCAGGAATTACTGTAGCAAAGCCGAAAATACCAAAGGAGAAGGAAAAGAGGAGATTTTGCTTCAACAACCTTGCATCTTGAGCTCCTAGCTTGATCTTGGGAGGGTTTTGAGCATCCTAGGGCCTTCAACAAGCTTCCTTGTCTTCAAAAATTGTGAGGGAGATGCATTTTATTGTTTTTAAAGTTTATGTTCATATGTTGAATTTTCTTGATTTGTCAATTATAGCTATAAAACTTGTTATGAATGGTTATTATGAGTACATTAGAGCCTATAGAGTTAACTTTCATAGCTTGATAAGGAATTCCATGGTTGAATGTAGAGATTGAAGGAAGAAGACGATGAATAGTGCCTAGAATTAGGGTTTTGAGAAAAATTGCTAATTAGCTTAAATTGAGGCTTCAATTAGGTGCTCTAGATCCTAGTGAAGTTAGTTGAAAAGCCCCGTGAGGTTGAATCACTCGAAACCGAACTTAATTGCATAAATAGCCAACTTTAAAAAGGGGACTTTTCTCGTTAAGCAATCCGGGCAAGTTTGGGCATTGATTCGGGTATCCTTGAGCTAAGGAAGCACCTTTGGTGCTTTCGTTTTGCGAAAATAGGATTCGGTTAGCGTAGTTGTAGTTCAAAACCATTCGGGCCCTTCCCGAACTTTTGCTTCTAAAATGGGTTTTGATGACTTTAAAAGGTGCCTATGGACTTTTTAAGTCCATAGAAAGACTAGGTTATGGTTTGGGAATCTTGAACCATGCTTAGGAGAAAGAAAACTCGGTTAAAGAAAGGGGAAATGTAGTTTTTAGCCATTTTAGTTGCATTTGGAACTTGTTGTGGGATTGTAATTGTGACACCCGAGAATTTCACCCTAAATTTATTATAATCGTTGCATACTTATGTGCGCATTTCTACGTGCATCATTTTTCTTGTTTAATTATTTTTTGTTGTGGGTTACTATTCATAATATTTTCGACTGTTTCGAAAGCTTGATTTTAAATTTTTCCTAGGTCACTCGACATTTAAAAGGAACCAAAAAAATTTTCGTTTTGAACTTTCGAGTTTAGGAGTATGCGTTTGAAAAATATTTTTCCGTGAGCTTTGAATAGTGTTACGTAAGAATAGTAACATTTGCAACAAAAAATAATTGAAATTGCATTTTGGCCTAGTTTGACTAAGTTTTTAATGAAATTTGACCTATTTAATAACATATAAACTTATATGAAATAAGCAAAAAAAAACATCACATAACATATTAGCTCTCAAAACAATTGCAAAAATTCCCTCCATGTCCCCCATTTGGCCGTCCACTTCAAGAGAGGAAAGGGCAGATTTTTGCTTCAACATCCATCCACTTTGAGCTCTTAGATTGATCTTGGGAGGATTTTGAACAACTTAGGACCTTCAACAAAGCTTCTCCATCTTCAAAATTGTGAGGGAGTCTTATTTTCTTGAGTTTAAAGTTTATATGCATATGTTCAATTTTATTGAATTGTCAATTATAGCTATATATCTTGTTATGAATGCTTCCTATGAGTTATTTAAAGTCTCTAGAGCTAACTTTTGTGGTGTGATAACAAATTTAATGGTTGAATGTTGAGATTGATCAAAGAGGTGATGAATAGTGCCTAAAACTAGGGTTTTGAGAAAATTTGCTAATTGGCTTGAATTGATGCCTCAATTAGGTGCTCTAGACCCTAGGGAAGGTAATTGAAAAGCCACGTTAGGTTGAATCGCTCGAATTTGAACTTTAGTGCATAAATAGCTTACTTTAAAAAGGGGGTTTTGCACGTTAGGCAATCCGGGCAAATTTGGGCATCGATTTGGGTATCCTTGAGCTAAGGAAGCACCTTTGGTGCTTTCGTTTCGCGAAATTGGGGTTCGGTTAGTATGGCTATAGTTCAAACCCGTTCGGGGCCTTCCCGAACTTTTGCTTCAAAAATGAGTTTTTATGACTTTAAAGGGTACCTTTAAGCTTAATTAGGAATATAGAAAGTGTAACGCCCCGAACCCAACCCCACGCTAAGTCAGGCCCGGACCCGTCACTCGGACAGAGTCTCCTCTGTACCAAGGACAAACTAATACCTGCAAACATTCATTCAAGACATCCGAACTAAAAGCAACAACTTATCCACAATAACTCCGAAGCCAAAACACAATCACAAGGCCATCCGAGCCTTGGAGCAACAATTTTCTACTAAAGCACACAAGCATGCGAGATAAGTTGATTTTAGTTATAAGTAGTTAATTACAATAAACTTCTAAGTTCCATATGAAGATCTACAAACACTCCAAGCATGCAAGAGAAAATAAAGTCTAGAATTCATTATTACATTCCAACAACTTTCTTAACTCTTAATACACATTTACTAGACATATATATACAAGACTCTATGGTCTCAAAATACATTAACACCAAGAACTCCACATAAGAAGCACATAAATCCACCTCAGCACACAAGATCACTGATTCTGATCTACTTGAACTTCTTCCTCTTCTTCTACCTCTAATAGCTGGGGATTCACCTCAGCTTCTCCTGAAACATTTTAGATGAGGAGTGAGCAACAAAGTTGCCCAGCGAGGGAGGTGATGCAGCATGTAAACGTGCAATATGATATGCAACACAAGTAAACATATATACAAGACACATAACCATCAAGACAATAAATCAACTATTAATCACTTTAAAAAGGATACGGTTCCACTTCCAAGTCTTCGAGCACGAGCCACGAACCACGAGTATCACGATTATGCCGGCAAAACCCAAACACCACACTTGGGATACTCCGGATGTATCCCGATCCTACGACCCTTTCTCCCGAGGTAGGTCCATGCCCAGCAGGTGAACCACGCCTCTGGGGTAGTGGAGTATGCCTCAGCGAGAAGGGAATAGGCACCATGGTAGTCGAGGGAGCACGGCAAGCCCGATGCCGCCCGTGTTTCTCGACGCTACCATGTCCGATTTAGGTTGCACAACCCAATTCAAGTCACAAGCAAGCAATAATATCACATAACACGTAAGAGGGACGACAAAGTAGGCCGCCCTCACATATATGCACGATAAAAGCTCATATATGCAAGATATTAACTAATAGATGCCAAAAGAAAACAATCAACATAATTAATCCCAATAATCCACTCAAATAACTTAAATACATCCTAAATATTCTATACAAGGCACTACTAACACACAATAAGTTCCAATTGCAACTAAAAGGGCTAAAAACTACTTTTCCCCTTTCTTTAATCGAGCTTTCTTTCTCCTAAGCATAGTTCGAGGTTCTCAAACCTACCCTAGACTTTCTATATTCCTAATTAAGCTTAAAAGTACCCTTTAAAGTCATAAAAACTCATTTTTGAAGCAAAAGTTCGGGAAGGCCCCGAACGGGTTTGAACTATAGCCATACTAACCGAACCCCAATTTCGCGAAACGAAAGCACCAAAGGTGCTTCCTTAGCTCAAGGATACCCAAATCGATGCCCAAATTTGCCCGGATTGCATAACGTGCAAAACCCCCTTTTTAAAGTAAGCTATTTATGCACTAAAGTTCGAATTCGGGTGATTCAACCTAACGTGGCTTTTCAATTACCTTCCCTAGGGTCTAGAGCACCTAATTGAGGCATCAATTCAAGTCAATTATCCAATTTTCTCAAAACCCTAGTTTTAGGCACTATTCATTGTCTCTTTGATCAATCTCAACATTCAACCGTTTAATTTGTTATCACACCACAAAAGTTAGCTCTAGAGGCTTTAAATAACTCATAGGAAGCATTCAACACAAGATATATAGCTATAATTGACAATTCAATAAATTTGAACATATGCAAACAAACTTTAAATTCAAACAAGTAAGACTCCCTCACAATTTTGAAGATGTAGAAGCTTTGTTGAAGGTCCTAAGTTGCTCAATAACCTCCCAAGATCAAACTATGAGCTCAAAGTGCTTGGATGAAGAAGCAAAAATCTCTCTTTTCTCTCCTTGAAGTGGACGGCCAGCAGGGGACATGGATGGCATTTCTGAAATTGTTTTTTGATGACTAATTTGCTATGTTCTATTTTATTTTATGAGGTAGTTGCTTTATGTGTTGTAGGTAATTAATATTCTAAGAAATTAACTCTCAAAACTTAATCAATTAAAGCTAATTGCAATTACAATTGCTTTCTAATTAAATACTATCACTATTCTAACGTAACACTATTCAAGGCTCACGGAAATTATTTTTCAAACGCATACTCCTAAGCTCGAAAGTTCAAAACGAAAATTTCTTGGCTCCTTTTAAATGTCGAGTGACCTAGGAAAAATTTAAAATCAAGCTTTCGAAACAGTCAAAAATTTTATGAATAGTGACCCACAATAAAAACAATTAAACAAGAAAAATGATGCACGTAGAAATGCGCACATAAGTATGCAACGATTATAATAAATTTAAAGTGAAATTCTCAGGTGTCACACCCTCTCCCCCTTAAACTAATTGCGTCCTCGCAATTCTTACATGATTCGGCAAAGAGCTCTGGATACTTCTCTCTGATCTGATCTTCTCGCTCCCAAGTGGCATCCTCAACCCCATGATGATCCCAGAGAACTTTTACCATATGAATATTTTTAGTCCTAAGTTCCTGAATCTTTCGGTCAACCACTCGAAGAGGCTTCTCAACATAAGCTAAGGACTCATCAATTTCCAACGGCTCCGGCTCAATGATATGCGACGGATCAGGATTATACTTTCTCAACAGTGACACATGAAAAACATCATGAATCCGACCCAAACTCGGAGGTAAGGCCAATCTATAAGCTAAATCTCCAATCTTCTCAGTGATCTCAAAAGGTCCCACGTATCTAGGACTAAGTTTGCCTCCTTTGCCGTGCCGAATCAAACCTTTCCGCGGAGAGACTTTTAAGAAAACATGATCACCCTTAGAAAATACTAAGTCCCGTCGACGTCTATCAGCATAATTCTTCTGTCGACTCTGAGCTGTAAGCATCCTCTTCTTTATAAGCCTCACGTTATCCACCATTTTAACCATCTCCGGAAGAATAGCAGGATCAACTGTTTTCATCTCACCTACCTCATCCCAATACAACGGAGACCGACATTTTCGCCCATAAAGTGCCTCGTAGGGTGCCATGCCAATAGTGGCCTGATAACTGTTATTGTAAGCAAACTCTGCTAGAGGCAGATATTTCTCCCAATTCTTGCCAAAATCCAGAACACAGGCTCTCAACATATCCTCCAGTATCCTGATAGTCCTCTCCGACTGACCATCCGTCTGCGGGTGATAAGCAGTACTAAAACTCAAATTAGTCCCCAAAGCCTTTTGTAGCTTCTGCCAGAACTGTGATGTAAACCTGGGATCCCTGTCTGACACAATCTGAGATGGAACTCCATGCAGTCTCACAATATTTTCAACATAAAGCTCAGCCAATTTATCGAGAGAATCTGTTTTCTTTGTAGCAATAAAATGCGAACTCTTCGTCAACCTGTCTACTACAACCCACACCGAATCATTACCTCGTGGTGATCTCGGTAAATCCGACACAAGATCCATAGTAACCTGATCCCATTTCCAGACCGGAATCTCCAACGGCTGCAACAATCCCGCAGGCCTCTGATGTTCTGCCTTAACTTTCTGACAAGTTAAACATTTAGCTACATACTCAGCTATCTCTCTCTTCATGTTGTTCCACCAGAAATTCTGTTTCAAATCTCTATACATTTTTGTGCTTCCAGGATGAATTGTATATTTAGAAGCATGAGCCTCAGCAAGAATCTCATCTTTCACAATCGAATTACTAGGAATGCAAATTCTGTTCCTGTACCTGAGAAGCCCATCATCATGCATCTTAAAGTCGGACTCTCCCCCTTTTGACTTCTCTAAAAGCTTCAATAGCTGAGAATCTGATTGTTGCGCTTCTCTGATTCTAGATAGCAATAAAGATTTGATTTGTAAACTAGCAAATTGAATACCTGATCTAGAAGCTTTCGGTTTCCATAAACACAGTTCTTCCACAATCTCCCAATCCTTGATTATCAAACTAGACACAGAAGCTTTCCGGCTCAGTGCATCTGCAACAGTATTAGCTTTTCCCGGCAAATAGCTAATGGTACAGTTATAATCATTCAATAATTCTAGCCAACGCCTTTGCCTCATATTCAAATATTTTTGATAAAACAATTATTCCTAACTTTTATGGTCAGTAAATATTTCAAATTTGTTGCCCCACAAATAATGCCGCCATTTCTTCAAAGCAAAGACAACAGCTGCAAGCTCTAAATCATGAGTAGGATAATTGAGTTCATATGGTTTCAATTTCCTAGAGGCATATGCTATGACTTTACCATTTTGCATCAAAACACAACCTAACCCTTCTTTCGAAGCGTCACTATAAATCACCAAGTTCTCGGTTCCCTCAGGTAAAGCAAGGATAGGTGCAGTGGTAAGTCGCTTTTTCAACTCCTGGAAACTAGCTTCACATTTATCATCCCAATTAAACACAGTTTTCTTCTGAGTTAAAGTAGTCAAAGGTCCTGCAATCCTTGAAAAATCTTTAACAAATCGCCTATAATAGCCCGCTAATCCCAAGAAACTACGGACTTCCGTGACAGTTTCAGGTCTTTTCCACGACATGACTACATCAATTTTAGCAGGATCAACAGATATTCCCTCCTGGGAAATGATATGACCTAAAAAGGCAACCTGTTTCAACCAGAATTCGCATTTGCTAAATTTGGCAAACAACTTGTGTTCTTGCAGGGTTTTAAGTACAATCCTCAAATGCTCTTCATGCTCTGACTCAGATTTAGAGTACACTAATATGTCATCAATAAAAATCACCACAAATTGATCAAGATAGGGTCGAAATACTCTCTGCATCAAATCCATAAAAGCGGCTGGAGCATTTGTCAACCCGAATGGTAAAACAACAAACTCATAATGGCCGTACCTAGTTCTAAATGCAGTCTTAGGTACATCCTCTTTCCTGATCCTCAACTGGTAATAACCCTGCCTCAAATCAAATTTTGAAAACACAACAGCACCCTGTAGCTGATCAAACAACTCCTCAATTAAAGGCAAAGGATATTTGTTTTTCACCGTTACCTGATTCAGACCCCGATAATCTATACACAAACGCAGAGTACCGTCTTTCTTTTTCACAAATAACACGGGAGCACCCCACGGTGACGAACTAGGCTGAATAAAACCTTTCTCAAGCAAACCCTGAAGCTGAATTTTCAATTCTTGTAACTCAGGGGAAGACATTCTATACGGGGTTCTCGAGATAGGACTAGTTCCCGGCAACAGGTCAATCACAAATTCAATCTCCCTATCAGGTGGTAACCCAGGCAACTCTTCAGGGAAAACCCCCGAAAACGCTTTTACAATAGGTACTTCATTCAATTTAAATTTATCTCCAGGCTGATTAATTAAATAAGCTAAATATGCATCATAGCCTTTACTCAACATTTTAGTAGCTTTAATGGATGATATAATACGAGTCCCAGTAGACTTCCGACTCCCAGTTACTTTAATAACAGGTTGGTTAGGTACTTCTAAAGTCAAAACTTTCCTCCTACAGTCCAAACATGCATAATATCGCCCCAACCAATCCATCCCTAAGATAACCTCAAAGTCCCGAAATGGCATGATAATCAAATCAATAGGATACATGCAACCTTCAATGCAAATATTACAATCCTTACATACAGACTCCGTAACAAATTTAGTACCCATAGGATTACCTACTTCAATCACATACGGCAGTTTATCAACTTTTAATGTAGCAGACTGTGCACATGCAGGTGTAATGAATGAATGTGTAGCCCCGGTGTCAATCAAAACTACTACCGGCTGACTATTAATAAGAAAAGTACCTTCCACCACCACTGTCGTCTCTGGAAGCTCCTCCTGGTCAAGTGCAAATACCCGTGCCTGACCTCGCGGTACGGTAGCTGCTCCTGAAGCTCTCGTCTGGGCACCCTGGCCTGAAGTCTGACCCTGACCACCTCTAAACTTGGGACAATCCCTAACTCTGTGCTGATCACTGCCACAGCCCGTGCAACGGCCTAGTTTCCTCCAACACTCAGCCTCTGTGTGACCCTTACGATTGCAATGAGTACACTGTAAATTCTTCCTAGCAGCAGCTCCTCCTGTTGGGGTCCTATAAGTAGATGTGGCAGAACTGCCCTGCTGAGATCTAGCAGTCACTGGTCGGGTCTGTGACTATCCCTGTGGCTGGCTCTGAGCTGGTCTCGGCTGTGACTGTACCTGAACTGGTCCTGGGTAGCTCTGAGTCTGCCTAGGCTGCTGAGTCTGCCTCTGATAACCCTGACTCTGAGACTGAAACTGCCGTTTGCTTGACTGACTAGACTGAGCTAACACATCTGCCTTACGTTTCTCATATCTCGATGCAGCCCGAACTACTGCAGCATAGCTCGGATAATCTTGTGAAGACAAGTTAAGCATGATGTCACTCCTCAACCCTGTAATAAATCTCTGAATTTTCACATCCTCGGGCTGAACTAAAGCTGGCACATATCGAGATAGTCTCGTAAAGGTAGCCTCATACTGGTCTACAGTCATGTTCCCCTGTTTCAAAGCTATAAACTCATCCTGATGCCTCTCACGGGCTACAACCGATACATATTTATCCCGAAACTCACGAACAAAATCAGCCCATACATGCTGAACCCTCTCAGCATCCCATTTTTCTCTAATAGTGCGCCACCAAGCCTCGGCATCACCCTCTATTAAAAACGTAGCACAGTTGATCTTTCTTTCATCGTCACACTCAAGTATTGCAGCAACTTTCTCAAATTTACTCAGCCACAACTCTGCTTTCATATCATCTGGTTCACCATAAAAACTGTATGCTCCATGATGCAGAAATTTATCAAATAAGTTACCTCCCGCAGTACCACTGCCCTCTGCTCTGGCAGTCTGATTACCTCCGCCGGTACCTGCTGTACCCTGCTGAACCACAAACTGTGCTATGGTATTCATCGCAGTAGCCATAGTAGCTAAAATCTGGGCAGTGCTCGGCTCCTGACCCTGCTGTACATTCCCGGCTGCCCCAGCATTCTGCCCTGGTACATTCTGTCTAGGAGCCTCATCCGGCTCACCCCGTGGTCTACCCCGTCTCCTCATCACAATGCTAGAAGAACATCATATTATAATAGGCAAATAAACTATGCAAGATAATTTACACATTGTTTTCAAACATTTTACTCACATTGGAACACATAAAACACTTAACAACAATCAATACTAACTTTTCATATTCTTGTCATATTAAGCTTTATCCTTCTTTTTCATGCTAGCATGTCTTATATCTAAGTACTTAAACAATTAAACATTTACATATTCACATAATTCACTTCCGCATATAGACCTCTACCCACATGCCAAGGAATTTAACCCGGCTTCAAGCATTCTAGTAGCTCTGATACCACTTAAGGTGTAACGCCCCGAACCCAACCCCACGCTAAGTCAGGCCCGGACCCGTCACTCGGACAGAGTCTCCTCTGTACCAAGGACAAACTAATACCTGCAAACATTCATTCAAGACATCCGAACTAAAAGCAACAACTTATCCACAATAACTCCGAAGCCAAAACACAATCACAAGGCCATCCGAGCCTTGGAGCAACAATTTTCTACTAAAGCACACAAGCATGCGAGATAAGTTGATTTTAGTTATAAGTAGTTAATTACAATAAACTTCTAAGTTCCATATGAAGATCTACAAACACTCCAAGCATGCAAGAGAAAATAAAGTCTAGAATTCATTATTACATTCCAACAACTTTCTTAACTCTTAATACACATTTACTAGACATATATATACAAGACTCTATGGTCTCAAAATACATTAACACCAAGAACTCCACATAAGAAGCACATAAATCCACCTCAGCACACAAGATCACTGATTCTGATCTACTTGAACTTCTTCCTCTTCTTCTACCTCTAATAGCTGGGGATTCACCTCAGCTTCTCCTGAAACATTTTAGATGAGGAGTGAGCAACAAAGTTGCCCAGCGAGGGAGGTGATGCAGCATGTAAACGTGCAATATGATATGCAACACAAGTAAACATATATACAAGACACATAACCATCAAGACAATAAATCAACTATTAATCACTTTAAAAAGGATACGGTTCCACTTCCAAGTCTTCGAGCACGAGCCACGAACCACGAGTATCACGATTATGCCGGCAAAACCCAAACACCACACTTGGGATACTCCGGATGTATCCCGATCCTACGACCCTTTCTCCCGAGGTAGGTCCATGCCTAGCAGGTGAACCACGCCTCTGGGGTAGTGGAGTATGCCTCAGCGAGAAGGGAATAGGCACCATGGTAGTCGAGGGAGCACGGCAAGCCCGATGCCGCCCTTGTTTCTCGACGCTACCATGTCCGATTTAGGTTGCGCAACCCAATTCAAGTCACAAGCAAGCAATAATATCACATAACACGTAAGAGGGACGACAAAGTAGGCCGCCCTCACATATATGCACGATAAAAGCTCATATATGCAAGATATTAACTAATAGATGCCAAAAGAAAACAATCAACATAATTAATCCCAATAATCCACTCAAATAACTTAAATACATCCTAAATATTCTATACAAGGCACTACTAACACACAATAAGTTCCAATTGCAACTAAAAGGGCTAAAAACTACTTTTCCCCTTTCTTTAATCGAGCTTTCTTTCTCCTAAGCATAGTTCGAGGTTCTCAAACCTACCCTAGACTTTCTATATTCCTAATTAAGCTTAAAAGTACCCTTTAAAGTCATAAAAACTCATTTTTGAAGCAAAAGTTCGGGAAGGCCCCGAACGGGTTTGAACTATAGCCATACTAACCGAACCCCAATTTCGCGAAACGAAAGCACCAAAGGTGCTTCCTTAGCTCAAGGATACCCAAATCGATGCCCAAATTTGCCCGGATTGCATAACGTGCAAAACCCCCTTTTTAAAGTAAGCTATTTATGCACTAAAGTTCGAATTCGGGTGATTCAACCTAACGTGGCTTTTCAATTACCTTCCCTAGGGTCTAGAGCACCTAATTGAGGCATCAATTCAAGTCAATTATCCAATTTTCTCAAAACCCTAGTTTTAGGCACTATTCATTGTCTCTTTGATCAATCTCAACATTCAACCGTTTAATTTGTTATCACACCACAAAAGTTAGCTCTAGAGGCTTTAAATAACTCATAGGAAGCATTCAACACAAGATATATAGCTATAATTGACAATTCAATAAATTTGAACATATGCAAACAAACTTTAAATTCAAACAAGTAAGACTCCCTCACAATTTTGAAGATGTAGAAGCTTTGTTGAAGGTCCTAAGTTGCTCAATAACCTCCCAAGATCAAACTATGAGCTCAAAGTGCTTGGATGAAGAAGCAAAAATCTCTCTTTTCTCTCTTTGAAGTGGACGGCCAGCAGGGGACATGGATGGCATTTCTGAAATTGTTTTTGATGACTAATTTGCTATGTTCTATTTTATTTTATGAGGTAGTTGTTTTATGTGTTGTAGGTAATTAATATTCTAAGCAATTAAATCTCAAAACTTAATCAATTAAAGCTAATTGCAATTACAATTGCTTTCTAATTAAATACTATCACTATTCTAACGTAACACTATTCAAGGCTCACGGAAATTATTTTTCAAACGCATACTCCTAAGCTCGAAAGTTCAAAACGAAAATTTCTTGGCTCCTTTTAAATGTCGAGTGACCTAGGAAAAATTTAAAATCAAGCTTTCGAAACAGTCAAAAATTTTATGAATAGTGACCCACAATAAAAACAATTAAACAAGAAAAATGATGCACGTAAAAATGCGCACATAAGTATGCAACGATTATAATAAATTTAAAGTGAAATTCTCGGGTGTCACAGAAAGACTAGGGTAGGATTGAGAATCTCGAACCATGCTTAAGAGAAAGAAAGCTCGGTTAAAGAAAGGGGAAAAGTAGTTTTTAGCCTTTTTAGTTGCAATTGGAACTTGTCGTGTGTTAGTAATGCTTGGCATTGAATATTTAGGATCTATTTAAGTTATCTGAGTAGATTATTGGAATTAATTGTGTTGATTTGCTTCTTTTGGCATCCATTAGTTAATATCGTGCATATATGAACTTTTATCATGCATATATGTGAGGGCGGCCTACTTTGTCGTCCCTCTTACGTGTCATGTGATATATTGATTGTTTGTGACTTGTATTGGGTTGCGCAACCTATAGCGGACATGGTAGCGTCGAGAAACACGGGCGGCGTCGGGCTTGCCGTGCTCCCTCGACTACCATGGTACCTATTCCCTTTCTTGCCGAGGCATACTCCACTACCCCAGAGGCGTGGTTCACCTGCTGGGCATGGACCTACCTTGGGAGAAAGGGTCGTAGGATCGGGATACATCCGGAGTATCCCAATTGTGGTGTTTGGGGTTTGCCGGCATATTCGTGATGCTCGTGGATCGTGGCTCGTGGATGAAGTCTTGGAAATGGAACCGTATCATTTTTAAAGTGATTAATAGTTTGACTTATTGTCTTGTTAGTTTATGTGACTTGTATATATGTTTACTTGTGTTGCATATCATATTGCACGTTGGCATGCTGCATCACCTCCCTCACTGGGTAACTTTGTTGCTCACTCCTCATTTGAAATGTTTTAGGAGAAGCTGAGGTGAATCCCCAGCTGTTAGAAATAGGAGAAGAAGAAGAACTTCAAGTAGATCAGAATCCGTGATCTTGTGTGCTGAGGTGGATTTTATGTGCTTCTTGCGTGGAGTTCTTGTTATTAATGTATTTGAGACTTTGGAGTCAAGTATATATATATGTCTAGTAGATGTGTACTAGGATGTTAAAGAAAGTTGTTGGATTGTAATAGTGAATTCTAGACTTTATGTTCTATTGCATGCTTGGAGTGTTTGTTGATCTTCATGGAACCTAGATCATATTGAAACTAACTACTTATGACTAAAACTAGCTTATCTCGCATGCTTGTGTGCTTAGTAGAATGTTGTTGTTCCAAGGCTCGGATGGCCTTGTGATTGTGTTTTGGCTTTGGAGATTTTGTTGATAAGTTGTTGCTTTCAGTTCAGATGTCTTGAATGAATGTGTACAGGGAGCTGTTTTGTACTTGGTACAGAGGAGACTCTGTCTGAGTGACGGGTCCGAGCCTGACTATTAGCGTGGGGTTGGGTTCGGGGCGTTACACCTTAAGTGGTATCAGAGCTACTAGAATGCTTGAAGCCGGGTTAAATTCCTTGGCATGTGGGTAGAGGTCTATATGTGGAAGTGAATTATGTGAATATGTAAGTATTTAGTTGTTTGAGTACTTAGATATAAGACATGCTAGCATGAAAAGGAATGATAGAACTTAATATGATAAGAATATGAAAAGTTAGTATTGAATGTTGTTAAGAGTTTTATGTGTTCTTATGTGAGTAAAATGTTTGAAAACAATGTGTAAATTATCTTACATAGTTTATTTGCCTATTATAATATGATGTTCTTCTAACATTGTGATGAGGAGACGGGGTAGACCACGGGGTGAGCCAGAGGAGGCTCCTAGACAGAATGTACCGGGGCAGGATGCTGGGGCAGCCGGGAATGTACAGCAGGGTCAGGAGCCGAGCACTGCCCAGATTTTAGCTACTATGGCTACTGCGATGAATACCATAGCACAGTTTGTGGTTCAGCAGGGTACAGCAGGTGCCGGCAGAGGTAATCAGACTGCCAGAGCAGAGGGCAGTGGTACTGCAGGAGGTAACTTATTTGATAAATTCCTGCATCACGGAGCCTATAGTTTTTATGGTGAGCCTGATGATATGAAAGCAGAGTTGTGGCTGAGCAAATTCGAGAAAGTTGCTGCGATACTTGAGTGTGATGATGAAAGAAAGATCAACTGTGCTGCATTTTTAATGGAGGGTAATGCCGAGGCTTGGTGGCGCGCTATTAGAGAAAAATGGGATGCTGAGAGGGTTCAGCATGTATGGGCTGATTTTGTTCGTGAGTTTCGAGATAAATATGTATCGGTTGTAGCCCGTGAGAGGCATCAGGATGAGTTTATAGCTTTGAAACAGGGGAACATGACTGTAGACCAGTATGAGGCTACCTTTACGAGACTATCTCGATATGTGCCAGCTTTAGTTCAACCGGAGGATGTGAAAATCCAGAGATTTATTATAGGGTTGAGGAGTGATATCATGCTTAACTTATCTTCGCAAGATTATCCGAACTATACTGCGGTAGTTCGGGCGGCATCGAGATATGAGAAACGTAAGGCAGATGTGTTAGCTCAGTCTAGTCAGTCAAGCAAACGTCAGTTTCAGTCTCAGAGTCAGGGTTATCAGAGGCAGTATCAACAGCCTGTTCAGACTCAGCAGCCTAGACAGACTCAGAGCTATCCAGGACCAGTTCAGGTACAGTCACAGCCGAGACCAGCTCAGAGCCAGCCACAGGGACAGTCACAGACCCGACCAGTGACTGCTAGATCTCAGCAGGGTAGTTCTGCCACATCTACTTATAGGGCCCCTACAGGAGGAACTGCTACTAGGAAGAATCTCCAGTGTACTCATTGCAACCGTAAGGGTCACACAGAGGCTGAGTGTTGGAGGAAACTGGGTCGTTGCATAGGTTGTGGCAGTGATCAGCACAGAGTTAGGGATTGTTCCAAGTTTAAATTTGGTCAGGGTCAGACTTCAGGCCAGGGTGCCCAGACTAGAGCTTCAGGAGCAGCTACGGTACCGCGAGATCAGGCACGGGTATTTGCACTTGACCAGGAGGAGCTTCCAGAGACGACAGTGGTGGTGGAAGGTACTTTTCTTATTAATAGTCAGCCGGTAGTAGTTTTGATTGACACCGGGGCTACACATTCATTCATTACACCTGCATGTGCACAGTCTGCTACATTAAAAGTTGATAAACTGCCGTATGTGATTGAAGTAGGTAATCCTATGGGAACTAAATTTGTTACGGAGTTTGTATGTAAGGATTGTAATATTTGCATTGAGGGTTGCATGTATCCTATTGATTTGATTATCATGCCATTTCGAGACTTTGAGGTTATCTTAGGGATGGATTGGTTGGGGCGATATTATGCATGTTTGGACTGTAGAAGGAAAGTTTGACTTTAGAAGTACCTAATCAACCTGTTATTAAAGTAACTTGGAGTCGAAAGTCTACTAGGACTCGTATTATATCATCCATTAAAGCTACTAAAATGTTGAGTAAAGGCTATGATGCATATTTAGCTTATTTAATTAATCAGCCTGGAGATAAATTGAAATTGAATGAAGTACCTGTTATAAAAGAGTTTCAGGGGGTTTTCCCTGAAGAGTTGCCTGGGTTACCACCTGATAGGGAGATTGAATTTGTGATTGACCTGTTGCTGGGAACTAGTCCTATCTCGAGAACCCCGTATAGAATGTCTCCCCCTGAGTTACAAGAATTGAAAATTCAGCTTCAGGGTTTGCTTGAGAAAGGTTTTATTCAGCCTAGTTCGTCACCATGGGGTGCTCCCGTGTTATTTGTGAAAAAGAAAGACGGTACTTTGCGTTTGTGTATAGATTATCGGGGTCTGAATCAGGTAACGGTGAAAAACAAATATCCTTTGCCTTTAATTGAGGAGTTGTTTGATCAGCTACAGGGTGCTGTTGTGTTTTCAAAATTTGATTTGAGGCAGGGTTATTATCAGTTGAGGATCAGGAAAGAGGATGTACCTAAGACTGCATTTAGAACTAGGTATGGCCATTATGAGTTTGTTGTTTTACCATTCGGGTTGACAAATGCTCCAGCCGCTTTTATGGATTTGATGCAGAGAGTTTTTCGACCCTATCTTGATCAATTTGAGGTGATTTTTATTGATGACATATTAGTATACTCTAAATCTGAGTCAGAGCATGAAGAGCATTTGAGGATTGTACTTAAAACCCTGCAAGAACACAAGTTGTTTGCCAAATTTAGCAAATGCGAATTCTGGCTGAAACATGTTGCCTTTTTAGGTCATATCATTTCACAGGAGGGAATATCTGTTGATCCTGCTAAAATTGATGTAGTTATGTCGTGGAAGAGACCTGAAACTGTCACGGAAGTCCGTAGATTCTTAGAATTAGCGAGCTATTATACGCGAGATGTTAAAGATTTTTCAAAGATTGCAGGACCTTTTAGTACTTTAACTCAAAAGAAAACTGTGTTTAATTAGGATGATAAATGTGAAGCTAGTTTCTAGGAGTTGAAAAAGCAACATACCACTGCACCTATGCTTGCCTTGCCTGAGGGAACCGAGAACTTGGTGATTTATAGTGACGCTTCGAAAGAAGGGTTAGGTTGTGTTTTGATGCAAAATGGTAAAGTCATAGCATATGCCTCTAGGAAATTGAAACCATATGAACTCAATTATCCTACACATGATTTGGAGCTTGCAGCTGTTGTCTTTGCTTTGAAGAAATGGCGGCATTATTTGTGGGGCAGCAAATTTGAAATATTTACTGACCATAAAAGCTTGAAATATTTGTTTTCTCAAAAAGATTTGAATATGAGGCAAAGGCGTTGGATAGAACTGTTAAATGATTATAATTGTACCATTAGCTATTTGCCGGGAAAAGCTAATACTGTTACAGATGCACTGAGCCGAAAAACTTCTGTGGCCTGTTTGATAATCAAGGATTGGGAGATTGTAGAAGAACTTTGTTTGTGGAAACCAAAAGCTTCTAGATCAGGTATCCACTTCGCTAGCCTACAAATCCAATCTTTATTGCTATCTAGAATCAGAGAAGCGCAACAATCAGATTCTCAGCTATTGAAGCTTTTAGAGAAGTCAAAAGGGGGAGAGTCCGACTTTAAGATGCATGATGATGGGCTTCTCAGGTACAGGAATAGAATTTGTATTCCTAGTAATTCGACTGTGAAAGATGATATTCTTGCTGAGGCTCATGCTTCTAAATATACAATTCATCCTGGAAGAACAAAAATGTATAGAGATTTGAAACAGAATTTCTGGTGGAACAACATGAAGAGAGAGATAGCTGAGTATGTAGCTAAATGTTTGACTTGTCAGAAAGTTAAGGTAGAGCATCAGAGGCCAGCAGCATTGTTGCAGCCGTTGGAGATTCCGGTCTGGAAATGGGATCAGGTTATTATGGATCTTGTGTCGGATTTACCGAGATCACCATGAGGTAATGATTCGGTGTGGGTTGTAGTAGATAGGTTGACGAAGAGTTCGCATTTTATTGCTACAAAGAAAAAAAGATTCTCTCGATAAATTGGCCGAGCTTTATGTTGAAAATATTGTGAGACTGCATGGAGTTCCATCCCAGATAGTGTCAGACAGGGATCCCAGGTTTACATCACAGTTCTGGCAGAAACTACAAAAGGCTTTGGGGACTAATTTGAGTTTTAGTACTGCTTATCACCCGCAGACGGATGGCCAGTCAGAGAGGACTATCAGGATACTGGAAGATATGTTGAGAGCCTGTGTTCTGGATTTTGGCAAGAATTGGGAGAAATATCTGCCTTTAGCAGAGTTTGCTTACAATAACAGTTATCAGGCCACTATTGGCATGGCACCCTACGAGGCACTCTATGGGCGAAAATGTCGGTCTCCGTTGTATTGGGATGAGGTAGGTGAGATGAAATCAGTTGATCCCGCTATTCTTCCGGAGATGATTAAAATGGTGGATAATGTGAGACTTATAAAGAAGAGGATGCTTACAGCTCAGAGTCGACAGAAGAATTATGCTGATAGACGTCGACGGGACTTAGTATTTTCTAAGGGTGATCATGTTTTCTTGAAAGTCTCTCCGCGAAAAGGTTTGATTCGGCACGGCAAAGGAGGTAAACTTAGTCCTAGATACGTGGGACCATTTGAGATCACTGAGAAAGTTGGGAATTTAGCTTACAGATTGGCCTTACCTCCAAGTTTGGGTCGGATTCATGATGTTTTTCATGTATCACTGCTGAGAAAGTATAATCCTGATCCGTCGCATATCCTTGAGCCGGAGCCGTTGGAGATTGATGAGTCCATAGCTTATGTTGAGAAACCTCTTCGAGTGGTTGACCAAAAGATTCAGGAACTTAGGACTAAAAATATTCCTATGGTAAAAGTTCTTTGGGATCATTATGGGGTTGAGGATGCCACTTGGGAGCGAGAAGATCAGATCAGAAAGAAGTATCCGGAACTCTTTGCCGAATCATGTAAGAATTGCGAGATCGCACTCAGTTTAAGGGGGAGAAGGTGTGACGCCCGAGAATTTCACTCTAAATTTATTATAATCGTTGCATACTTATGTGCGCGTTTCTCCGTGCATCATTTTTCTTGTTTAATTGTTTTTTGTTGTGGGTTCCTATTCATAATATTTTCGACTGTTTCGAAAGCTTGATTTTAAATTTTTCCTAGGTCACTCGACATTTAAAAGGAACCAAGAAATTTTCTTTTTGAACTTTCGAGCTTAGGAGTATGCGTTTGAAAAATATTTTTCCGTGAGCTTTGAATAGTGTTACGTAAGAATAGTAACATTTGCAACAAAAAATAATTGAAATTGCATTTTGGCCTAGTTTGACTAAGTTTTTAATGAAATTTGACCTATCTAATAGCATATAAACTTATATGAAATAAGCAAAAAACATGACATAACATATTAGCTCTCAAAACAATTGCAAAAATTCCCTTCATGTCCCCCATTTGGCCGTCCACTTCAAGAGAGGAAAGGGGAGATTTTTGCTTCAACATCCATGTACTTTGAGCTCTTAGATTGATCTTGGGAGGATTTTGAACAACTTAGGACCTTCAACAAAGCTTCTCCATCTTCAAAATTGTGAGGGAGTCTTATTTTCTTGAGTTTAAAGTTTATATGCATATGTTCAATTTTATTGAATTGTCAATTATAGCTATATATCTTGTTATGAATGCTTCCTATGAGTTATTTAAAGTCTCTAGAGCTAACTTTTGTGGTGTGATAACAAATTTAATGGTTGAATGTTGAGATTGATCAAAGAGGTGATGAATAGTGCCTAAAACTAGGGTTTTGAGAAAATTTGCTAATTGGCTTGAATTGATGCCTCAATTAGGTGCTCTAGACCCTAGGGAAGGTAATTGAAAAGCCACGTTAGGTTGAATCGCTCGAATTTGAACCTTAGTGCATAAATAGCTTACTTTAAAAAGTGAGTTTTGCACGTTAGGCAATCCGGGCAAATTTGGACATCGATTTGAGTATCCTTGAGCTAAGGAAGCACCTTTGGTGCTTTCGTTTCGCGAAATTGGGGTTCGGTTAGTATGGCTATAATTCAAACCCGTTCGGGGCCTTCCCGAACTTTTGCTTCAAAAATGAGTTTTTATGACTTTAAAGAGTACCTTTAAGCTTAATTAGGAATATAGAAAGACTAGGGTAGGATGGAGAATCTCGAACCATGCTTAGGAGAAAGAAAGCTCGGTTAAAGAAAGGGGAAAAGTAGTTTTTAGCCTTTTTAGTTGCAATTGGACCTTGTTGTGTGTTAGTAATGCTTTGCATTGAATATTTAGGATATATTTAAGTTATTTGAGTAGATTATTGGAATTAATTGTGTTGATTGCTTATTTTGGCATTCATTAGTTAATATCGTGCATATATGAACTTTTATCATGCATATATATGAGGGCGGCCTACTTTGTCGTCCCTCTTACGTGTCATGTGATATATTGATTGTTTGTGACTTGTATTGGGTTGCGCAACCTATATCGGACATGGTAGCGTCGAGAAACACGGGCGGCGTCGGGCTTGCCGTACTCCCTCGACTACCATGGTGCCTATTCCCCTTCTCGTTGAGGCATACTCCACTACCCCAGAGGCGTGGTTCACCTGCTAGGCATGGACCTACCTCGGGAGAAAGGGTCGTAGGATCGGGATACATCCGGAGTATCCCAATTGTGGTGTTTGGGGTTTGCCGACATATTCGTGATGCTCGTGGATCGTGGCTTGTGGATGAAGTCTTGGAAATGGAACCGTATCCTTTTTAAAGTGATTAATAGTTTGACTTATTGTCTTGTTAGTTTATGTGACTTGTATATATGTTTACTTGTGTTGCATATCATATTGCACGTTGGCATGCTGCATTACCTCCCTCGCTGGGTAACTTTGTTGCTCACTCCTCATTTGAAATGTTTCAGGAGAAGCTGAGGTGAATCCCCAGCTGTTAGAAGTAGGAGAAGAAGAAGAAGTTCAAGTAGATCAGAATCCGTGATATTGTGTGCTGAGGTGGATTTTATGTGCTTCTTGCGTGGAGTTCTTGTTATTAATGTATTTGAGACTTTGGAGTCATGTATATATATATGTCTAGTAGATGTGTACTAGGATGTTAAAGAAAGTTGTTGGATTGTAATAGTGAATTCTAGACTTTATGTTCTATTGCATGCTTGGAGTGTTTGTTGATCTTCATGGAACCTAGATCATATTGAAACTAACTACTCATGACTAAAACTAGCTTATCTCGCATGCTTGTGTGCTTAGTAGAATGTTGTTGTTCCAAGGCTCGGATGGCCTTGTGATTGTGTTTTGGCTTTGGAGATTTTGTTGATAAGTTGTTGCTTTCAGTTCAGATGTCTTGAATGAATGTTTACAGGTATCAGTTTTGTCCTTGGTACAGAGGAGACTCTGTCCGAGTGACGGGTCCGAGCCTGACTATTAGCGTGGGGTTGGGTTCGGGGCGTTACAGTAATGCCTTGCATTGAATATTTAGGATATATTTAAGCTATTTGAGTATATTATTGGAATTAGTTGTGTTGATTGCTTCTTTTGGTATCTTTAAGCTAATCTCGTGCTTATGTGAGCTTATATCATGCTTATTTGTGAGGGCGGCCTACCTTGTCGTACCTCTTATGTGTTATGTGATATATTGATTGCTTGTGACTTGTCTCAGGGTTGCGCAACCTTTTCGGACATGGTAGTGTCGAGAAACACGGGCGGCATCGAGCTTGCCGTGCTCCCTCGACTACCATGGTGCCTATTCCCTTTCTCGCTGAGGCAGACTCCACTACCCCAGAGGCGTAGTTCACCTGCTGGGCATGGACCTACCTCGAGAGAAAGGGTCGTAGGATCAGGATACATCCGGAGTATCCCAATTGTTGGTATTTGGGGTTTGCCGGCATGTTCATGATGCTCGTGGTTCGTGGCTCGTGAATGAAGACTTGGAAGTGGAACCGTATCCTTTTTAAAAGTGATTAATTGCTTGGCTTATTATCTTGTTGGTTATGTGGCTTATACATGTTATCTTGTATTTGCATATCATATTGCACGTTAGTATATTGCATCACCTCCCTCGCTGGGAAACTTTGTTGCTCACTCCTCATTTAATATGTTTCAGGAGAAGTTGAGGTAGACCTCCAGTTAGTAGCGGTAGTAGAAGAGGAGGAAGTGCTAGTTAAGCAATTTCCGTGACTTCTTGTGTGATAAGGTTGTCTAAAATGTGAAGCTTGCGTGGAGTTGTTGTTGATTGCCTTTTTGTGACCTTGGGGTCTTGAGTATATTTGGTGAATGTAATAATTTGTAATCTTGTATGTTGGATATAAAGTCGAATGACATGTAATAATCCATAGTAAACTTATTCTTTTGCATGCTTGTGTGATTAACAAACTTGGAAGTAGAACTTGGCTATTGTTGTATCTAACTACCTATGGTTAAAATTAGAAATGTTTTGCTTGCTTGTGAGTTATATGTAATTGTGGTTCCAAGGCTTGGATGGCCTTGTGATCTCGGGTAGTCCTTAAAAGAAAAAAAAAAAAAATCTTGGAGGATTGGTTGTAAGAGTTGCTATTTGTGGATCTAGCATCATAGGTGTCTTTGTGTAGGTACCAGTTTAGTCCTATAAACAGGGGAGACTCCGTTCGTTTTTTCCCTCGTTTTTCGTGCCTTGGGTTTGGGTTTTGGGACTCTAATCTCGTGAGGGATCGGGGTGTTACAGAAGTGGTATCAGAGCTTAGCTAGTTAGCTAGGCACAAGCCGGGACAGGGTCCTCGGCCTGGCGGGTAGTGACCCTCGAGTGCATGCATGCGAAGTGTGTTTTGAATAGGAACATGCTCGTATGTAAACCTTGTGTGTGTGCTTGTACGAAAATGTGTACTTATGTGCCTTATTGTGTTAACCTGATGAATTTGCAATACATGCAAATGTGTGATTTTGTGTAGACCTATGTGACCTAGTTGTGGAGCAATGAGAAATATGTGAGATGTGTATTATGTGATCATGAGTGCACTTATGTGGTATATAGGTGCAATATGTGAAGGTTACGTGACATGAGCATTTGATATGATTAATTGTGTATTTAATTGATTCATTAAGTATTTACTTACTTTAGTGATTTGTAATAATGTGCATTAAGAATTTATTTTAAATAGAATCAACTACATACACGCATTACCCTTCGAAATGGTAAGTAATTTCCTCCCCCTGAAAGAGTCGACTAGTAGCGGACCTTCTAAGAGGTGGACCAACAGATGAAGAACAGTTGATCAGTAGTTTATGATGATCAGTGGATAATATTCATTACTCGGAGCTTGATATTTAATAATCAGCTACTGGTATCTTTCTCGATATTTTCCTCTAGAATTCTTGTTGGAGCTCTTGTTGGCATTTTCCTTGGATTTCTTCCTCAGTAATCTTATTCGGAATTCTAAATTGGATTTCTTAATTAAAGCCTTTATTTGGCATTCATAGTTGGGATTCCATTCTTCTATGGTATTCATGCCAGCGGGATTCTTATTTGGATTTTGAAGTAGCATCTCTATTGGAGCCTTTATTTGGCCTTATTACGTGAGGTTCGCAAACAATACTACTGGGATTTCTTAATGAGCTCCCACGAGAATTCGTATATGGTATTCTTGCTTAGCAACTGATGACGAATAATCGGAGTTGGTTTTCAGTTGATGCAGAGTTCTCTTGTGAAGAAGAATTGTGTGGGCGCAATTTGTTTAAGGGGGAGAGGATGTGACGCCCAAGATTTTAGCCGTACATTCATTTACTGTTGCATCCATTGTTTGCGCATTTCCTTCTGTGCTTTATTAACTGTCTTCTTTAGCTACTATTCATCCCGTTTTCAAACTACATTCTATTAGTGAATTAACATTTTTATTAAATCAAATTAATTGTTAGAGGAGTGGGAAAAATGTGCAATTGAGCTAGAGGCGATAGGAAAGCTCGTTTAGAAAATGTTTTTAGTAGTTAAGTGAATAGTATTACGTAACAAACTTAGAGATTTAAATAACTAACATTACTTTTCACCTTAGGCTCGTTTTTAAGTTAATAACGCGCATTCTAGTGACCTTTTAAATACCCAAACTTGACCCCACCTCAACTTAACCTTATATAATTCACCTAAGCTCATTAAAACACACAAAAAAGAAAAAAGAGAAGAAATGTGCAAGAATTACTGTAGCAGGGCCGAAAATACCAAAGGAGAAGGAAAAGATGAGATTTTGCTTCAACAACCTTGCATCTTGAGCTCCTAGCTTGATCTTGGGAGGGTTTTGAGCATCCTAGGGCCTTCAACAAGCTTCCTTGTCTTCAAAAATTGTGAGGGAGATGCATTTTATTGTTTTTAAAGTTTATGTTCATATGTTGAATTTTCTTGATTTGTCAATTATAGCTATAAAACTTGTTATGAATGGTTATTATGAGTACATTAGAGCCTATAGAGTTAACTTTCATAGCTTGATAAGGAATTCCATGGTTGAATGTAGAGATTGAAGGAAGAAGACGATAAATAGTGCCTAGAATTAGGGTTTTGAGAAAAATTGCTAATTAACTTAAATTAAGGCTTCAATTAAGTGCTCTAGATCCTAGTGAAGTTAGTTGAAAAGCCCCGTGAGGTTGAATCACTCGAAACCGAACTTAATTGTATAAATAGCTGACTTTAAAAAGGAGACTTTTCTCGTTAAGCAATTTGAGCAAGTTTGGGCATTGATTCGGGTATCCTTGAGCTAAGGAAGCACCTTTGGTGTTTTCATTTCGCGAAAATAGGATTCGGTAGCGTAGTTGTAGTTCAAAACCATTCGGGGCCTTCCCGAACTTTTGCTTCTAAAATGGGTTTTGATGACTTTAAAAGGTGCCTATGGACTTTTTAAGTCCATAGAAAGACTAGGTTATGGTTTGGGAATCTTGAACCATGCTTAGGAGAAAGAAAACTCGGTTAAAGAAATGAGAAATGTAGTTTTTAGCCATTTTAGTTGCATTTGGAACTTGTTGTGGGATTGTAATGCCTTGCATTGAATATTTAGGGTATATTTAAGCTATTTGAGTATATTATTGGAATTAATTGTGTTGATTGCTTCTTTTGGTATCTTTAAGCTAATCTCGTGCTTATGTGAGCTTATATCGTGCATATATGTGAGGGCGGCCTACTTTGTCATCCCTCTTATGTGTTATGTGTTATATTGATTGCTTGTGACTTGTCTCGGGGTTGCGCAACCTTTTCGGACATGGTAGCGTCGAGAAACAAGGGCGGCGTCGGGTTTGCCATGCTCCCTCGACTACTATGGTGCCTATTCCCTTTCTCGCTGAGGCATACTCCACTACACCAGAGGCGTGGTTCACCTGTTGGGCATGGACCTACCTTGGGAGAAAGGGTCGTAGGATCGGGATACATCCGGAGTATCCCAATTGTTGGTATTTGGGGTTTGCCGGCATGTTCGTGATGCTCGTGGTTCGTGGCTCGTGAATGAAGACTTGGAAGTGGAACTGTATCCTTTTTAAAAGTGATTAATTGCTTGGCTTATTATCTTGTTGGTTATGTGGCTTATACATGTTATCTTGTATTTGCATATCATATTGCACGTTGGTATATTGCATCACCTCCCTCGCTGGGTAACTTTGTTTCTCGCTCCTCATTTAATATGTTTCAGGAGAAGTTGAGGTAGACCTCCAGCAAGTAGCAGTAGTAGAAGAGGAGGAAGTGCTAGTTAAGCAATTTCCGTGACTTCTTGTGTGATAAGGTTGTCTAAAATATGAAGCTTGCGTGGAGTTGTTGTTGATTGCCTTTTTGTCACCTTGGGGTCTTGATTATATTTCGTGAATGTAATAATTTGTAATCTTGTATGTTGGATATAAAGTGGAAAACTTATTCTTTTGCATGCTTGTGTGATTAACAAACTTGGAAGTAGAACTTGGCTATTGTTGTATCTAACTACCTATGGTTAAAATTAGAAATGCTTTGCTTGCTTGTGAGTTATATGTAATTGTGGTTCCAAGGCTTGGATGGCCTTGTGATCTCGGGTAGTCCTTAAAAAAAAAAAAAAAAAAAAATCTTGGAGGATTGGTTGTAAGAGTTGCTATTTGTGGATCTAGCATCATAGGTGTCTTTGTGTAGGTACCAGTTTAGTCCTATAAACAGGGGAGACTCTGTCCGTTTTCCCTCGTTTTTCATGCCTTGGGTTTGGGTTTTGGGACTCTGATCTCATGAGGGATCAGGGTGTTACAGGTGGCCAAGCTATGGTTCAAGCCAACGCCTTATCTGGAGGTAGGATATACTCATCTGTTCATTGAAAGCTTTACATTGAAGTAATATCTAAATGTATTTCTCATTTTGCTTATATGCCTCAATCCCCAACCTATCATGAAAAAATAACATAAAGGAGGTTCCCCCAACCTCTGCCTACTTTCCGTCGGAAGAACTTTAAGATTTATCTTTTAACTTTAACATGCTGGATTCATTATATAATCTTAAACAACCTAACTAGTGTAGTCCTGTATACCTAATGATCATGTGCTCTATGCCTGAGTCGGGTCTTTACAACGATAACAATGAGAAAATATTGTATTTTTGTGGTTCATTTTAGAAGATTCGTGAAGTAGTAAAGAAATATGTTTGTGACTGAATTGAAACAAGCTGATTGATTCTTTTAACAGTTGAGGCTCTACAATTCTCCCCCTCCCTCCCCCCCAACACACACACACACAAAAAATAAAAATAAATTAAATTAAATTAAAATTAAAAAAAACAGCTTTTGTTCTCCTCACATATGCCTGTGTTTAAATATGTTTCGATAAGTTCAAAATTCAACTGTATGATTGCAGGTTCTTAGATCAAGGCTCTAACCATGATGACTCTGCTCCTAGCCAAAGCACAATTGTATTAGTTCAAGCTGCTGGCAGGATCATGGCTGGTACTACTGCATCATGCATCACAACCCTATTGGATACTATTAAGACTCGCTTACATGCATACCTAGTTTTTGCTAATGACAGATGATCTGGTGCTTATCTTGACAACAGTTGAATTACTTTGCTATGAACTTTCCCCGTGAATTAATCTTTCATGCTGACAATTGCATGATCAGTTATTTGGTTATTACTGTATACACATACTAGAATTACATTTTTATACTCTCATGATGAACCAACTTGTTAGCGTCTGAGTTAGGCTTGAGGAGCGGCTACTGCCTTTTATTTCAATCTTGCTTCTATTTAGTTAGCACCTAGTTCAGCTTGCAAGTTTTCCCTTATTTAACTCTTTATGATATACTTTTCTTTTTCTTGCTGGTTGAAATTTGCAGCATAACATGGTGAATTTAAGAGACATCAAATTTGCTCCAATGTGATGCATAGAACATTGTAGAAACAGGAGTTGCTAAAATTTCTGCATTATTTGGACTCCTGCATGCATTATGAACGAATAAAATATTTCTCAAAAGGAAAATGCATGGCCAAGTTTGCCAAGCGTCTGTTCTAGATCATCTTAATAGTACTCTATGCATGCGGTTTTTTCCTAGAATTATTTTAATTAGTTTAGTGCATTGTTTAATATGTATTTGTATATTGAATACAAGGTGGTACTGTTAATCTTTGTTTGACCGGTTTCTTGTGCATTACAGGTAATGAGGCATAAAAAGAGACCTACTGCAAGACAAGTTGTCAAAAGCTTGATCAAGGATGATGCAGGTTGGACAGGCTTATATAGAAGGCTAGGTCCCAGATTCTTCAACATGTCAGCATGGGGAACCTCGATGATACTAGCCTATGAATATTTGAGTAAGACACTGGACATTCTTATTTGTTGAATAGCTTATCATCATGACTCCATTATTATCAATTGCTTTATGTAGGAGTGCATTTATTTATAATTTGGTTAATTGTCTTACTATGTTTAACTTGAAGAATTTAACAGATATGCACTTGAACTTGTTGGCTTGTAGGATTTGTCGTCATTTATTGCCTTCACACTACTTGTACTGTTACAAATTTTTTATCTAATAGATAGACTTTTGCATTACATCCTAACTATTTCTACTTCTTTTTTCAGTTTTTCTTCTTGTATCGATACCTTAAGACAAATAGCTGTCTCTTTTTAATTCAAGAAAAAGAGGTTCCCTTCTATGAATATTGTTTTGCATGTAAGTTATCATGGATATTCAATTGCAGTCTGTTGCTAGTTCAACTTAAACCTTTGTGATCTGATTAGCCATATTCATGATCAAAGCAACAGATGACTTGGATTATCAGTGAAGTGATTACATTCTTACTTGTATATTTACTGAAACTATCTATTTAGGGACGTTGTATGTGGATTTAACAACACTTGACTGTGAAGTCTTTGTTGAATTATAGAGATTACATAGCTGTACAAATCTCTAGAAGTCAAGATTATTGAATTATAGAGATTTGTTAGCTGTGCAAAAGTCAAGTTTGTTGAATTATACAGATTTCATAGCTGTACAAGTTTCTAATAGTCAAACTTGTTGACTATTAGAGATTACAAAGGATTGTGAGGAATTGATAGGTTTAGATTGAGGGATTTAAAATCTCTATAAATACATTGTATATTTTTAATCAGTAACAGAATGAAAAAAAACCATTCCATAATTTTTGAAGATGGTATCAGAGAGATATATGATTTTTTGAATATCAAACCCAGAAAAAATAATCCCAGAAATTCCAAACATATCCAGAAAAAAAAAAACATATTAGTCTTTGACTAACTCAAACCCAAACTCATATTTTGATTCATCCAGAAATCAAAAAAAAAACTCAGATTTAAATCCAAATATACATAATCAAAATCAGCGAAAAAAATAATACTTTGATAATCCAAATATACTTTTTTTGCAAGTATATAATTTTGCTCTCCTTTTTCTTCTTTACTTGGTAATCATCTTAATGATTTTGTTCCTTCCAATCAATTAAATGTTAAGTAATAGGCATTTAAAAATTCTTTTTTCTGTTGTAGATACGTATTTAAATGAAAATTACCAAATATGTCAAGTATTATCCTATTTATAATTTTACGTAATAGTAGTTTCAATCAATGTCAAATATCAGTTAATATAATTAATTGTCTAAATTAATTATTTGAAACTATATGTCATATGATATTAAAGTCACACGTGACCCTGTTTACAACGCCAGAGTTGGAGGAGCTGTCTGAATTTGATGGATGCAAGGAGTGGAAATAATTCATAGTACTTACGAATTCCTAGTGATTTATCATAGACATGATAAATATTGCAAATAACAAAGTTTGTATTTCATGTTCATGCATTTTTAATTTGCACATAAAAATCCACTAAAGAAAGGAAAATATTAAACTGAAACTCTGACCCAGATGAAGGAAATATACTTTTTAGAAGCTTCATGTACAATGTTATTTTCTTGATTATTGATCAGGTTTCAATGTTTTAGATGATTTTTTGGCTTTGACTGTTTGATGTAATTTGATTTGATCAATTGAAAGATTCTTAATTAGAAATTTTGAGGTGTTTATAATTCATTCTTTTTATGTATCTTGGTTTGATTTTCTAATTAAAAGGATTTAGTTTAGCTAATATCTTGGTATTTAATGTTTTTAATTTCTAACCACAAAACTGGTATAAAAGAAATAATTTAGACCATTGACAATACTAACTTCAAATGGCATTATTTAGACTACTATTACGTGAAATTGATAAATTAAAAAAAGTGTATTATAGAAGATGCAAATTTGACATGCAGTATTATATACACCAGATTAAGTCTTGTGGAGTCCTCTGCATTTAAGGGGGGGAAAAAAAAGGCAACCATCATATGCCACATTAGTTGATATATTTTTTGGTAGAGAAAGTATTTTCATCATATGTCAATTTTTGACTTTGCGAGATTTAAAAAATGTTGAAAATATATATTCATTCAACAAAAGTAGGATTGATGATGAGTCGCATCAAAGTTTTTAAACAATTGATGGTGAAAATTTGAGTTCAATTTTGAAAATATTTTTTGTGGGGGAGATTGGTATGTTAGAATGGATTAAGAATAGAATTGAAATATCTTTTACGATGGAGATTGGTATATTAAAATGGATTAAGAACGAAAGATATAATCAACTTTGTTCCGATTCTTATTTTTGGTATAAAGTAATAAACATGAGAATGGTTATTGGCAAAGGAACACAGCCCTCTCAGCATCATCACTGAATCAGATGCGGAATTAGTCATCAATATTATCAATGCCCCTAGTCATGCTATTGATTGGAGGGTTAAACTAGTGATTGTTGATGCATTAAAACTAGCTCTCAGCAGATCTGCCTTCAATTAGCTTCTCACTAGTTAGGAGATCAAGAAATTGAGTTACTGATTATGTTGCAAAATAACACTAAATTGTAATCTCCAAATTGATTTGTTTTGTAACATACCAATCCAGTTGGCTAGCTTGATTGCATATGAAGCTCCGCCAACTGGAATTGGTCAAACATATCTATTTGTAATGTCTTTTCATTTATGGAAGACTTATTTCACGACCAAAAAAAAAAATGAAAATCTCATTCCTAGGTAATCTGATTATCATAATTTGGGATCACCATCCCAGGTAAAACATGTGAGATTAGCTCATTTCTATATTTTTTGAAATGAATGTCAAATGACTAAAATACCCATTCAAAACGTAATATATTCTAAAATGTCTAGCCATTGATATACATATTATTATCTTAAGAATGAAATGTCTAGCCATTTATATACATATTATTATCTTAAGAATGAAAACAAACATAAAATATGTTATATAAATGTTGCAAAATTCATGTCAAATGACCAAATACCCTTTTAAAGCATAATATACTACAAAACTAATCCTCTTTTTACATGTTATTTTCTTAAGGATAAAAATGAACATAAAAAATTGGAATATTAATTTAAAAAAATAATAATAATTAAAAGGAACCAAATTAAAATGGCAATTTGTAATAGCTGGGGCCTTGGTAATATTTTAGCTTGACCCAAGCTTCACTTTCTTTTTTGGTTATTATTATTATTATTGTTTTCTTTGTAAAAGTGAATATTCATTTTGAAACATTTGAAAAGAGAATGAGGGCATTTGGTTTTGAACGGAAGGAATAATGTTACAGCAGACTTGTTTCTGTGTGTTAAGAGTCTCTAACACTGTGTCATACTTTTGGCTGCAGCATTTGATCAGCAATATAATGACTGACCTAGCAATTAAATGCCATAGTGTACCATGATATGGTATAGAAATTCTGAATTATGACTTCAGTATAAACACTCAGTATTTTAATTTTGTTCACCTATTATCTATTCTCTTTTGATTTTTTCTCAAGTCATATTATCTTCCTGCCTTTGGATTGTCTTTTATTTAAATATATATATTGTTCTCATCGCCATATAGGTGCCAGAACCCGAATGGGGAGGGGGCCAGCAATGGAGGTAGAGCTGGCAAATGGGCTAGCTCGATGCGGTCTGTTCGAATCGTCGGTTAAGAAAAATGAGTTTGACTTGACACATATGTTTAGTGAGCTGAGTTGGGCTGGGCTCAATTCTTGAAATATAGAACCCAGCTCGGTCCACGAGCCCACTACCATGAGTCGCGAGCTGGGCTGAGCTGGATTGTGTTAGCCCATCTTTTTATTTTTTATTTTTTATTTTTTATTTTTTATTAGTGTATTCTGAATTTTAATAGTTGAATTAATAACGAAAAAAACTTAAACTTAATCTTTTTTACGAAAAAGTTAATTTAACAATTAACAAGACATAAGTTGATTGATAATATTAATATAAATGATAAAATATTACTTAACAAACTACAAGTTTACGAGACACGAATACGTTACTAATAAATATAAAAAAAGAACATTACATAAATGCTTGAAGAAAGTTGGTGGAGAAGTTTTCCATTTTATTATGCTCCATATGCAGGTGCTGGGCCTGTTGGTGATGGTGGTGGCAATGGTTGATGATTAAAATAGTTTGGAACATTTGAATGTTGAGATACAAGATATCTTACAAGCGTTCCAGTTCCAAATTGATGACGAAATATATATTTACGTTCACAATAGTTACAAATTACATACCCATATTCTTTAAAGTAAGCAAAATGATTCCAAATATTTGAACGTAATTGTTGTGAAAGATTTTCTTTTCACATAGCCATAGATATTGTGTATTCTCTTGTAGTAAAATAAAGAGACAATAAGTAGTAAAATAAATATATAGTTTTATAGTAAAATGAAGTTGAATACACTAACTATTTATAAGAAAAATTACATGTACAAATTATAATATCAATATGGGTTTTATCTGGACTCGAATTGGACCTAAGCTGGGCTCGAGCTGGGTCTGTGTTGGGTTCGAGTTGGGCTGAGCTGAACATATGGATTGAGCTGGGCTGGGCTTGGGCACAAATGGGCTGGGTCCAAAAATATAGACCCAGCTCGGCCCACCTATATGTGATGGGCTGAGTCGAGTCGAACCCACTTTCATTCGAGCTAGTCTGGGCTCGAATTTTTGTGTGCTGAGCTGAATTGGGTCTGTGCCGGCCCGGCCCAAATGCTACCTCTAAATGGAGGAGAGGTAGTGTTTGGGAGGGGAGGAAGAGTCTTGTTGGATAGTAAAGCACGAAAGTGTTTTCACTTAAAAATAGGCAATTCCACATTTAGTTCCTATTGTTTGTAAAGTGTCTTAATTTAGTCCTTATTGTTTAAAATATCTCAATTTAGTCCATATTATTTTACTAAAAGTTTCAATTTCATCCCTATTGTTTAATATGTCTTAATTTAGTCCCTATTATTTTTAAAAATTTTCAACTTCGTCCCTGTTATTTTTAAAAAGTTTCAATTTCGTCCCTATTATTTTCTTAAAGTTTCAAATTTGTCCCTATTATTCAAGGATTAAAATGAAATTTTTTTAGAAACAATAGGGATGAATTTGAAACTTTTTAAAAATAATAGGGGTGAAATTGAAACTTTTTTGGAAACAATAAGGACGCAATTGAAAACTTTAAATAATAGGGATGAAATTGAAATTTTTAGGAAAATAATAGGGACTAAATTGAGATTAAATTGAGATACTTTACAAACAATAGAGACTAAATGTAAGATCAAAGAACTTTGGTTACTCTTCATTATATGTCAGGTTCACTGTTAAGCCTCAGAAGTACATTAGTATTTATATATGATGCTATGACAATCATCATTGCTGAAGTGTGTTTAAAACCACGACAATGGTATATCACATATTATTAACCGAATTAATAAGCACATTGGTTGCAAGTAGTTTTGGGTTCTACTGTCACGCCCTGATTCCACTGACAAGATAATCAGAGTGCAATTGTCGCAAACCTAAAAAGATGTAGGCTAAGTGCGCAACGCTCTAATTTCAAATGTACAAGCTAAAACCCCAATTGAGATGACAACTCGCAGAACATCTAAACCCACAGAATGTATCAAATATATGCTAATCTTCAAAATAAAATTCTGAAATAAAACTCCACAATTATAATAAGATCATAAAACTATAGTAATAACAATACTAAGTAGGATATTTCCTTGTGTTTGGATGTTTTAGTATTGTAATTACTATTAATTTTAGCGTGCTGATAGATTTATGATCTCAGTGAATACAGCTTCAGGAGACTTGAATCCATCGCTGTTAACAGTGACATTAACATTGGTCTTTGACCCAGAAATGGCAGAGGCAGATTCCCCCGACTTAGAAACCATGTCAAAGTCTCCATGCAAAAGTAGTAGAAAAGAGAGGCTTGAGGTGTCATAACATGCATTCATTATATAACCCCTTTTTTTAGCAGCCTCTTGAAGCTTCAGTACATACTCAAAGCTCCAAACAACATCATTCATTGTAGGCCTTTCAATTTCTTTATCTTTCAAGCAATGAAATGCGATTCCAACATATTTGTTCAAACACTCGGGTGCTATTTCGTCCTTCAAATTTGGATCAAGAATTTGATCAATGGTCCCTTTTCTGCAATAACAGCGTGACCACTTAACCAAGATGACTTGCCCTTCGAGTCGATTTGGATCAATTGCTGGCCTAGCACATAAAACTTCAAATAACACCACACCAAAAGAATAGACATCAGACTTTTCTGTCAATTGTTGTAGTTTGTAATACTCAAGATCTAGATATCCAAAACTACCCTTTACCACTGTGCTGACGTGTGCATGGGTCCCACCTACGGGACCCATATTTGACAAGCAAAAATCTGATACCTTGGCCACCCAATTCTCATCCAGTAAAATATTAGTTGATTTGATATCTCGATGAATAGTCGTGTGTTGTGTACTTGTATGAAGGTAAAACAATCCTTTCGCCGCACCAATGCAAATTTGAAGGTGTTGCTTCCACGGAAGTGGTGGATTTTCTGTTCTATAAAGATGATCATGTAATGTACCAAGGGACATATAGTCATAGACCAAGATCATCTCACCGTTATCGTTGCAATACCCAACTAACGACACTAATTGAAGATGTCTAAGCTTTGATAACATCTCGATCTCCGTAAGAAACTCACGAGCACCTTGATTTGATGATGGGTTTAATCACTTAATTGCGACCTCAGTTGCGCCATTGTCTACGTACCTTTTGTACACATTGCCAAACCCCCCAACACCAATCACAGACTTATCATCAAAATTGCTAGTGGCACATCTTATTTCCTTAATTGAAAAGTGTCGACATGGATTTGACGGCAGTGCTGAGCGCGGCCCGCTATTTTTCGTGAACCTTTTGTCCCACAATGACTTGGCGGCACTTCTTGTAGCCGTCGAGTCTTTTACCCTCGTCTTTCGCTGGAAAATCAAGAAACCCACAAAACATATCACAAAAATAACACCTCCGGTGGCGACAAGAATTAATGGCCAACTTTTAGTATTCTTCTTTTCTGGAAACGTCGACGGTTTCGGCGTTATTGTGGGGCTTGAAACTAGTGAAGGATTATGAGCAGCAAGGCTACCACTAAAATTTCTCAACTTGAAAATTTCAAGGCCATTAAGAAATGCGTTATAATATTTAGGGAGAAGATCAATATTAGGACGCATGTCGAGCCAAAGGTCTTGCTTGCTTCGACGGCCATCAGGGTCAGCAACATAAGCAATATAGTCTCTTTTAACAACCACTTGGGGACCATAACCCCAACTAATAAGGAGAGATCCAACAACTCTTCCAAATGCCTAAAACCATCAAATTTGGGAGAGCTGTTGATGCTATATACCTCCAACAGCTCCTCAAATGATTCCCTATATTTTAGAGAATAAATGATTTGAAGTTTGGATCCTCTATTGCTGGGGGATCAAATCCCTCCCCCATCTCATCCACATAGTTTTTAATGTTATAGAAGTAAGAATTTTCTATATAGGGGAGCTGTTGAAGTAAAACTAAAATATGAATTTTATAAAATAAGGGATTGATTATAAATAGAGGAGCTGTTGAAGTGAAACTAAAATAAGGGATCTATAAAAATAGGGAAAATGCTTCAAATCCCTTAAATGTAAGAAAAAAATAGGGGAGCTGTTGGAGTTGGCCTAACATCAACTTCCAGCAGGTTATTGATAAAAATTGTAAAGACGAGATCACTTGGTTCTCTAATTTCTAGAAAGAACTCGTAAAAATGGAGCCTAAGAAGATAGTAGAATCCTGAATCTATTAGAAGGTAAACTTGATTTGGATTAGGACTCTATTAAATAAGTTCTAGTTAGACTGAAATTAGTTTTTGACTAGATAATTTTTCCTAGTGGGTAATAGTTTCCTACAATCATACCTTAATTGATATAGGATTTTTATAAATTTATAAATAGGGGTATGTCCTTTCAATTGTAGTCATACCAAATATATACCAAATATTAGAGCAATAAAGTTTTTGTTTAGAATCTCCATATTATTTTTCTGTCTTATTTCTCTCTACAATAAAATAGCCTCTTCCATATTCCAACAAAGTGGTATCAGAGCTAGGTAAAAATGATAGGGAATATTATGTTTCCTTTTCAATGTCCTCACCTCACTAAGGACAATTATGATAATTGGTCTATTCGTGTGAAGACTTTCCTTGGCTCACAAGATGCTTGGGTGATTGTAGAGAAAGGCTATGTAGAACCTAATGAAGATGAAGTTTTGAGTCAAAATCAAAAAGACGCATTGGTAAAAAATCACAAGAAGGATCAACAAGCTCTTTCTATCATCCATCTATGTTTGGATGAAACTATGTTCGAGAAAATCTCATGCACGACTACTGCCAAACAAGCATAGGAAACTCTCCAAAAATCACAAAAAAGGGTAGACAAAGTGAAAAAGGTTCGTCTACAAACTTTAAGAGGTGAGTTTGAATCTCTCCATATGAATGATGGTGAATCTATTTCAGATTATGTTTCGAGAATTTTGGTGGTTTCTAACCAACTAAAAAGATATGGAGAAGATTTAAAAGATACTTGTATTGTAGAAAAGATCCTTCGTTCTTTGCATCCAAAATATGAATATATTGTTGTAGCCATGAGGAATCAAAAGTGTTAGATGACATGTCCGTTGATGAACTCATGGGCTCGTTACAAGCTCATGAAGAAAGACACAAAAAGAAGAACCAAGAAGTCTTGGAAAATGTTCTTCAAAGTAATCTCGCTTTGAAGAAAGAAGAAAACTTTGGCAACGATGGAAGCCAAAATGGACGTGGTCGTGGACATGGATATGGTAGAGGCTAATGCCAAAACCAAGGACGAGGATGAGGACGTGGTGGAAGATGAGGATTTAATCAAGAAGAGAAAAATCAAAATTCGCATAAACCTGGGCGTGGAAGAGGCGATTATTCAGGACAAAGGTATGACAAATCACAAGTTCAATATTATAATTGTAAAAAATATGGTCATTATGCTAATGAATGTAGAAGTAATCCTAAAGTTGTGGACGAAAAATGAATTTTGCTGAAAGACAAGAAGGGGAAGAAGATATTACCTTGTTGATGACTCATCATGGAGAACAAGATGGAGGAGATACTTCATGGCATCTTGATACAGGTGCAAGTAATCATATGACTGGACAAAAGAGTATATTCGTAGAACTCGATGAAACTATCAAAGGCAATGTTAAATTTGGAGATGCCTCTATGGTCTTAGTGGAAGGAAAAGGTAAAATTTTAATCCGTTTAAAAGATGGAAGGCATCGTTTTATTTCTGAAGTTTATTATGTGCCAAAATTAAAAACTAATATTTTGAGTCTTGGTCAACTCCTTGAGAAAAATTACACAATTTTATTGGAAAATAAACATTGTGTAATAAAAGATGGAAATAATTTTTTGATAACAAAAGTGCCCATGACAAGAAATAGATTGTTTTTATTAAATATTCAAAACGATATTGCAAAATGTCTTAAATCTTGTGTAAAAGAAGATTTATTGGTTATGGCACTTGAGATTTGGGCACATAAATTTTGAAAATCTTTCTTTAATGTCAAGAAAAAATATGGTGCATGGATTGCCTTCCATTAATCATCCGGAACAAATTTGTGAGGGATGTCTTTTTGAAAAACAAGCTAGGAAAAGTTTTCCAAACAAGGCTACATCAAGAGCAACGAGACCACTAGAACTTGTCCATACTAATATTTACGGGCCAATTAATCCTTGCACCTACAGTAAAAATAAATATTTTATCCTTTTTATTGATGATTATAGCCGTAGGACTTGGGTTTATTTTTTAAAAGAAAAATCTGAAGCTTTTTACAAGTTCAAGAAATTTAAAGCTCTTGCTGAAAAAGATTGTGGTTGGGAGATCAAAGCCTTAAGATCTGATAGAGGTGGAGAATTCACATCAATAGAATTCAACAATTTTTGTGAAGATAATGGCATTCGACGCCCTTTGACGGCTCCTCGATCACCTCAACATAATGGAGTTGCTGAGAGAAAAAAATAGAGTTGTTCTTGAGATGGTTTGAAGCATGTTAAAGTCTTGAAGTATGCCTAAAGAATTTTGGGCTGAAACAGTTGATTGTGCAGTCTATTTGTTGAATCGTTGTGTCACAAAGAGTCTTTCTGACAAGACACCATTAGAAACATGGAGTGGAAGAAAGCCAACAATCAAGCACTTAAGGGTATTTGGAAGCATTGCTTATGCTCATGTTCCTGATCAAAATCGAATTAAGCTTGATGACAAAAGACAAAAGCCAAAAGCTAGTTTTCATTGGGTATGAAAAGAGTTCCAAAGCACACAAGCTTTACAATCCTACTAATGGTAGAATTATTGTGAGTAGAGATGTCCAATTTGATGAAGAAGCTGAATGGGATTGGAATGACAAAGAAGAAAAGGAATACAAATTTTTACCCATGCAAGAGCAAAAAGAAGAAGTCAATGAAGACTGTATATCTCCAACTCCATCTCCAACTCCAACTCAAACTCCATCTCCATATCAAGCTCCAACTTCATCTCAATGAGACATAACTTCAACTTCGCATGAAAAGACCCCTCGTTTCAGAAGCTTGGATGAAATTTATGAGGTAACTCGAAATTTAAATGATGAACTGACTCTTTTTTGTCTGTTTACTGATTGTGAGCCAATAAGCTTTGAGGAAGCTAACGAGAGTGAAATATGGAGACAAACCATGGATGAAGAAATCAAGGCTATAAAGAAGAATGACACTTGGGAACTTGCAACTTTACCCACAGGCCACAAAGCCATTGGAGTAAAGTGGGTTTACAAGATGAAGAAGAATGCTAAAGGTGAAGTTGAAAGGTACAAGACAAGACTGGTTGCAAAATGCTATAGTCAACGAGCTGCCATTGACTATGATGAGGTATTTGCTCTTGTTGCACGCTTGGAAACTATAAGATTTATCATATCTCTGTCAGCCCAATACAGATGGAAGATTTATCAATTGGATGTTAAATCTGCATTCCTGAATGGTTTTCTTGATGAAGAGGTATATATTCAACAACCACTAGGCTATGTGGAGAAAGGGCGTGAAAATAAAGTTTTAAAGTTGAAGAAAACTCTCTATGGCCTAAAACAAGTTCCAAGAGCTTGGTATAGTAGAATTGATGAATACTTCCATCATAATAATTTCTCCAAGTGTTCGCATGAGCATACTCTCTATACCAAACATAAGAATGACGATATGTTGATTGTTTGCTTGTATGTGGATGACTTAATTTTTACTGGCAACAATCCAAGTTTATTTGAAGATTTCAAGAGGACAATGTCAAGAGAATTTGAGATGACTGATATTGGACTCATGTCTTATTATCTTGGAATTCAAGTGAAGCAAACAGAAGAAGGGATATTTATTTCTCAAGAAGGTTATGCAAAGGAAATTCTCAAGAAATTCAAGATGGAAAATTGTCAACCTGTTAATACCCCTGTTGAATGTGGAGTACAATTGTCAAAAGTTGATGAAGAAGAGCGTGTAAATCCAACACTTTTCAACAGCCTGGTTGGAAGTTCGAGATACTTGACCTGCACAAAACCATTTATTTTTTTTGGTATAGGACTTGTGAGTCGCTTTATGGAGGCCCCTACTAATACACTTCTGAAGACTGCCAAAAGAATACTTCGCTACATCAAAGGAACTCTTGATTATGGACTTTTATACTCCCACTCAGAAGATTTCAAACTTGTGGGGTATAGTGACAGCGATTGGGCTGGTGATTTTGATGATCGAAAGAGTACTAGTGGATATCTTTTCTTCATGGGAGATACAACATTCACTTGGAGTTCCAAGAAGCAACCTATTGTCACACTTTCTACATGAGAAGCTGAATATGTAGTTGCTACTTCATGTATTTGTCATGCTATATGGTTAAGGAATTTGATGAAAGAACTTAAGATGCCTCAAGAAGAGCCAATAGAGATATGTTGATAACAAGTCTGCAATTGCCTTAGCCAAGAATCCAGTCTTTCATGAAAGAAGCAAGCACATTGACACACGTTACCATTTCATCAGAGAATGCATCACAAGGAAGGAAGTGAAGATAGTGTATGCGAAGTCTCAAGATCAAGTTGCATACATTCTTACAAAGCCACTCAAGAGTGATGTGTTCATAAAGCTTAGAGTTTTGCTCGGAATTACGAGAGTCAAATCAAGTTTAAGGAGGGATGTTAGAAGATAAACTTGATTTGGATTAGGACTCTATTAAATAAGTTTTAGTTAGATTTAAATTAGTTTTTGACTAGATAGTTTTTCCTACTGGGTAATGGTTTCCTACAACCATATCCTAATTGACATAGAATTTTTGTGAATCTATAAATAGGGGTCAATCCTTTCAATTGTAGTCATACCAAATACATACCAAATATTAGAGCAATAAAATTTTTGTTTAGAATCTCCGTATTATTTTTTCATCCTATTTCTCTCTATGATAAAATAGTCTCTTCAATATTCCAATAGAATCAACAGAAAAGTACCACGTCATGTTGTAATTAAGACTGAAGTTGGGGTTCATGTATCTCGCAGTTGTGTAAACAATCTCTGGAGCAGTATATGGTGGTGCATCTGAAGTGTAGTTAACTGTAACATCCCTGTGAAATGTAAACCCTGTAGCTGCTCCAAATATATAATCAAAATCTTGATTCCATGCACGAAACATGCCTGTATCCTCAGTCACTGGAACATCGCCGCCTCCAACGTTTAGCCTGTATGCGGTTTCAAAAGCTTTTTCATTACCAATAAGGTATGGAGTTGATTGGCCAACCAATTTGATCGCAACATCGATGCCAGGATAGTACAACGTGTCTGGTATAGAAACTAGCTCGATTCCATTCACAAAGGCATAAGAGTTTGGAGAAGGCCTGAAGATGATGTTCAGTTGTCGATCATCATTTATATGGATGATGTATTCTTTGACAAGGGTGACTGCTGATGTGTGCATGGAAGAGACCGTGAGAAATGCGCTAAAATTGCTTAACAGGGTGTAGTTATTAGCGACCACTGCGAAGAATGAGTCTGCTTTGTTGAAGGTAGAGTAGGTGGAAGGGTAGAAATAGAGGCGAATGAACTTGGGGCCAGTGGTGAGTTGTGAAAAGGTGTAAGTGAATTGAGATTGAAAAATTCGAGCAGTCATGTAAGGGACTTTTTGGGTGATGGAAGGATCTTGGGTGGAGGCCTCGGATGCTCTAGATATGGTCTCAGCATTGGATGGTAAGTAATCCGAGTTGGCATCAGCTTGCCAATCGCGACCATCAGGGAAGGATGTATTAGAATCAGAGCCACAGTCGAGGAGGATGTAATCAGTAGGGGTGTATGGTGGAGTAGTGGTTGCTGCAGAGGTGAGAGAAAGATGGAGAAGAAAGGAAACAGAGAGCGGAATATGGGTGAACATTGTGATAAGGCTTTTTTTTTTTTGATAATTCAGTGAACATTGTGATAAGGTAAGATGAGAGTATGTTGAAATTGGCTGTTAATAACATGCATGCATGGAAACTCAAGGGAACATGATATATGGCTTCCACTCGTAGAGGACTGTTTTAGGAAATGGTCAAGGTAAACTGCTGGAAAAAATATGCAATGGGCATTCATGGACTTGGAAGTCGTTGGAATTATTCAGGATAGCCGATGGTGTCCCTTTCTATTCGTTTGTTTCTTCTTTTTTTTTTTTTCTTTAATTTTTTGTTTGTTCTTTAAAGTTCTTTAGATGTTTGTTTCAAAAAAAGTTCTTTATAAATCTTAGTCCCTATTGTTTGTAATTTTTTGACAAATAGTTCTCATTGTTTTAAAGGTCAATCAGTTAATCCCCATTATTTGTAAAAGTTTCACCAATAGTCCCGATTATTTCACAAGTCATTCAATTAGTCCCTATTATTTACAAAAGTTTTTCCATTAGTCTTCAATATTTGTAAAAGTCTCTTCATTAGTCCTCAATATTTGCAAATGCATTTACAAATATTGGGGACTAATGGAGAGACTTTTACAAATAATAGAAACTAACTGAATGACTTTTGAAACAATGAGGACTAACCGCGTGACTTGTAAAATAATAGGAACTATTTATCCAAAACTTATAAACAATATGGACTATTTGTCCAATTTTCCCTTTAATCATCTTAGTAGTTGTTTCCTTCCAATCAATTAAACGTTAAAGTAATACTAAGTATTTTTTTTTTTAATTAGGATTGTTTCAATGGTCTAAGCTACCCAATTAACTGGTGCGGGAACAGTTAATCGGTTAGTTTAGTCAGATTGAACTTTTGTGTTTTGTTTTGTTCTATGTTTAACCAGCCTATGTACTTAATAGCTCATGTCTTTGCTTAGCAAAAAAAAAAAAAAATAGCGCATATCTTTTAGGCTAACTTGTCTTGCTTCTTTTATTTTATTTTTAGTGTAATGGTTTTATGACCCACCCATGTAATTTTCAATTTTTAATGAAATACAAAATGTTTATTTAATACAAAACAATGAAAATGATTTGTTATTGAATGTACTAATTAGGGTATTATCTAGCATTTTGAATGCTAAAATTAATCCTTCGAGTATAGCATACCTTGGATTTTGTTTCTTTTTTCTACTTACGAATGAAAGTTTCTTCTCGACCGAAAAAAAAAAAAAAACCTTTAGCTGACTGTGTCAACAATCAAGTTATACGTGTGTCGTGGTTCCAAATTTGATAAAAATCAAGAAGTTTACGTTTTTTTCTTCAAATTACCTGTCATTATGTAACTTGCTTACCCAACTTTTTGTTTTCGATTTTTTCTTTTTGATACATAAGAGGATTTTATGAACGGATTATGTTCTCTTCTTTTCTTTTCTCCGATTTCGCGATGTCCAACGCTGTTCATGCTCTCTTTCCTGTGGCAACTACCATATAACTTGGCATTGCACTTCAAGTGTTGCATGCAGCCTTTCATACTTGACTGGCTAGCCAACAACCTTGCAAGCATACTGTAATACCCCTAGAAAAATGCAAGTTAGTAATAAATTATTAAATCGTTAAAGAAATATTAATTAGCGATAATTGTTATATAGCGTGTCAACACATATGAGTTAATATGTAATTTAGTATGATAAAAAATAATTCCGGACCATTTAGATATATACGCTTAAGCAAATAAATTAAACTCTAAAATCTATTTAAAGAAGTTTGCAAGATTTTAAATTAAGTTACAAATCAGTTTTGAGCTAATTTCAAAATTGGCACTGTAGCAATTGGGAAGGAATTACATGATAATTTATATGGTTGGAAAACCTTACAAGTCTAGTTTCAAATGTTTCAGATCATGTATCCATTGGAGTTTTGTAAAATAAGTTACTACCGTTTTTATAAAATGTGTCCGAACTATCTATGAAGGACGAATCGAGCTTTCCACGTTATTTTATTAAGATTTTGGCTTGTTTCCAAATCTTATCAGGTTTATTTTTTTTTTAATGAGATCAGCTTATCGGGCCCATAGACAATGCAGTAAAATTTTCTTCATATGATAAGATATGTACCCACTGCTTCGAACAAAAGCAAAAGAATAGAAATACACGAGTCAGCTTGGTCTTGTTTCCCTAAGCTACTGCCTGGCAACGTTTGGAGTCTTGGCTGATGAGCAAGACATAAAAGTTGCAAAGATAAGAAAAAGAAGTGCGGTACTAGACAATAAGAACAATAAGGGAAAATAAAAAGAAACAGAAAGATCTCTTAAGAAGAGAGAGAGAGAGAGAGAGATAGAGAAGCGAAAGGCAGAGAGGGACAAGGAAGCAAATAACAACAATTTGATTATAGTGATTTCAGTTCATGAGAGGCGACATCCTTCAGATTAATTATCTCATTTCAACTGGGTAAGCTATGAAGTGCTTTGATAAATTATAGATTTTGTTTATAGTTGATTCATATATCTAATGGTGTAATAAAGTGAGTATTAAGGAATGAGAATTTAGATAATGGAATTAGATTATCATAAAAACAAATAAGATTTAGTGAATGGGTTTAAGGATAGCTATGGGGTTGTTGTGGCTACTATACGAAGTGGTGAAAGTTGGTTGTGGTGGCGGTACATGTTACGTGTACATGTATGTGTGCGTATATATATATATATGTTAATGTGTGTGGGTTGTAACAGATAAAGAAGCAGGAAGCTTGGTGTGTGTGTGTGTGTGTGTATGTGTGTGTGTCCATAAGTTAGCTGTGTATGTGTTTGTATAGTGGCTGCGTGTGAGTTTCTTTCATGCAACAACATGTGTGTGAGTATTGTAGTAAGAAGAGCTTGAGAGTGTAAAGATGTAAAACGAATAGCATGGTGGTTGTGAAATCAGCTATATGAGTAGCAAAGAAAAGAAAGAAAACGTAAGGAAAAGAAAGAATAAGGTAAAGACAAGAGAAGAAAAGTCAACACTAAGATAAATGAATAGAAGATGGTTAAATTTGTATAAAGTAAGATAAAGAAAGCATAGGACACTTATTTATATTGCAGTAACAAGTAGCAAGAAGTAAGGAAACAAAATAGTAAAAGAGAGAAACGTTGAAGTTAGAAAGGTTTGAGGAAAGAAAGGAAAAGATTACATAACAATACGCAAGGGAAAGTCAACATAAGAACAAAGTAAAGGAAATGTGGCAGAGAGAATTTTGATGTTGAAAAAGAAGAAGTTGGAGGCTAAATATAAGATATTCCACTTTGAGTATGTATATACAATCAAGAATAAGAAAATAAGAGAGTACTAAAGAACTTGGATAAGTTTTGATTAATTAATCAATCAAATTAAATGTACTTGTTATCTTTTAAGTTATTTTCTTGAATACATGTTAAATTATAGAGTATATCTATTATTTTGCAGCAAGCTCAAGCTAGCAATGTGCTTATCACTTTGGAAAGAAAAGCTGAATTAGTAAGGTTCAATTGAGGTAAGTTGGACAACCCTCTTACGCCTATATCTCTTTTGGTTCTATCCCTACTGTTTTAGTTTAATGTTTTATATTCTAAAAATTCGTTGATTCTGTTCTGATCCGCTTGTCATTCAGAATCCTGTACTCGACTTGAAGTGAGGGACTATGATGTCTAAGTACTGATTATGTTATTATATGATGATTGAATGTATTAATTGTTATGTGTTATCTCTAGAGCTGTGACACCTATTGACGGGTGAAACTGCCACGTATACTTCTCTTTGTACCGTAGGTGTGGGACGCCCTACCTTACGGAGGCCACAGGTGGCCATTCTGTGATTTAGCTATGACTATCACGGCTCTAGGTGATATTTATGTGATATGTGATTTTGAAATATTTATATTTTGAGAATACAATCAAATTTGTATGATATTTCAGTACAGATGGGATTGTGAGATAACTGCACAAGTTTTGTGATACCTGGTTATATAATTCTGGTTTTAGCTTTGTGTGTGAGCTCTGTATTGATCAGGTTATAGTTAAGTTCTGGTCTAGTGTGAATTAGTTATTTTTGTCCCTTTTATGCTTTGACTTCGTATCGCATCTTTGATTTAATTCCTATTTTTATATCGCATCTTTTTATTCGGATAATCCTCAGAGCCTAACTCTGGTTGTGTGATACCCCGAACCTAGCATATATTTAATAGCATTTAAAGTTCATTTAAATTGCATTTTATTGACCTTTCACCTTCTTTGACCAAACTAGTTGACTTTTCATCTACAATGACCAACTAGGACAAGGTGAAAATTTTTGAAATGTTTAATAAAGGGCAAACTGGAGATTAGAAATAAAAAATGCAATGTTAAGTTAGTCAAATTTTGGGTCAACTTTGGAATTAAATCTGAACCAATTGGGGAAGAGTTAGGTAGCAAATTATATATGGTTGGAAAGCTCTATGAGTCTAGTTTATGAGGCTTCAAATCGTTCATGAATTGGAGTTTTCGAGAAGAAGTTATGGCCATTTTCGTAAGGTCGCACATAGTTGTTTTGGTTTAGCGGGTTGACCGAAACTTTGACCATTTGTCATCTTTTATTTAAGTATGAAATACGAAACAAAAGAGCAAAATCATGAAATAAAGAAGGCCATGGCTGAAACCATGGAGGAAAAAAGAAAAAAAAACATTTCAACTTCAAACTTCAATTTCTTCGCGAGAGCTTGTGCGGGGTGGTTTCTGAGGCATCCAGCGTGGTTTTCCTAGCGTCTAGGAGCGTCTAAGGTGAGGGTTTCATCGTTATTTGGGCATTTGGAAATGTTGAACATAAACTTTAATTTTTGTGATTTAACCGTAGGTTGTTATTTTGTCCATTTCATTGCTTAAAGAATGTTCCCTAGCAATTGTAGAACGTGTATTTATAGCTTTTTAACATTTTCTGCGGTTGAATATCGAATTTGAAATATAAATTGTGTAATGAATAGTAAATAGTAAATAGTAAACCCCCGTTTCGATGAAGTTGCGCTGTTATGCTTTCTGTTGATGTGAAAAGGTGCTAGGTATGCTAGAATGTCTAAATGCATGGTTTGTTTAGGTTGCGTAATGGAAAAAATGAGAAAAACGCCTTGGTGAAAGTCGGGGTCGTTTAGGTCGAGTTTAGCGTTTTTTCGTTTTGCGTGATGGCATTATTTTGGGAGGCCATGGAAGCACTTTTGGTGCGATTATGGCATTGGTTGGGTGTTTGGTTAGTATAGTTGTAGTTCAAACGAGCAAAGGGAGAAATCGGGACTTTGCGTGAATTCTAGGGTAAAGTAGGGTTTCGGGGTCTTTAGACGTGCCTTATGGTGACCTAGGAGGATTGGTGAAGTCGGTTTCCAAAGCTCGTGGCTCGTTTGAAAGTAGTAGCGTTTGAAAGTTGGGGTCATTTTTGGGATTTTGTGTGTTTTCATAGTATATTGCCTATAAAATGCTTATAATGCCTATAGAATACTTGTTATTGCTTGATAATGTTAGTTGGTGTTGTTCTTGTTGCTTGTTTGATTGTAAATGCTTATTAAGCTTGTTAGAGTTGATTATTGATTGAAATGTTTAACAATTGTTAAATAATGCTTGATATCTCGGTTATCTCCTCTATCTGTGTTGTTGTGCTATCGCTCGTTTATTGCCTTGTATCGAGTCTTGCATTGCATAGTGTCTAGCGCGTGAGTGATGGGCCTCTCTCGGTAGCCTCGGGTTGCCAGTGTTTATGAGGAATCGCATCCCACATCGGAAGGCTAGGATGCTGGGCTGCTTGATATAAGTGTGTATGTGCGCCTTGTATCGTGAACGCGCGTTTTCCTGGCAGTGGCTGGGAGGCGACAAAACCGTGAGGCGTATGGGTGCCAAAGCGGACAATACGTTCATAGTGGCGCTTTCGGGCAGGTTTGCCATGGCCTCGGTGCACGCTCGTCCCCTATGGGCGGGGTGTATCCTGCAGGCGTGGGAGCTGGGTCCGGGGCGTTACAAAGGTGGTATCAGAGCCGACCTTCCTTTGTGCCGTTAGCCCGCGAGGGCGCGGGCCTCCTTAAGGGGGGGTGAATGTGAGGAATCGCATCCCACATCGGAAGGCTAGGATGTTGGGCTGCTTGATATAAGTGCGTATGTGCGCCTTGTATCGTGAACGCGCGTTCTCCTGGCAGTGGCTGGGAGGCGACAAAACCGTGAGGCGTATGGGCGCCAAAGCGGACAATACGTTCATAGTGGCGCTTTCGGGCAGGTTCGCCATGGCCTCGGTGCACGCTCGTCCCCTATGGGCGGGGTGTATCCTGCAGGCGTGGGAGCTGGGTCCGGGGCGTTACAGTGTTGGTTGCTCTAGCTCCGTGGCTATTCCCTTTTCTCGCTTGGGTTGCCTCCCAGAGAGATTTGGGTCGTAGAATTGATAGTTACTCCCGAGGTATTCCAAACTGGTGTTATAAGGTGGTTGCGCGCTTATTTTAATCGTTGTCAACATCAAGCTCGAGATTGATGTATTGCTCATGAAATGGTATATTGCTCGTAAGAGTGAACCATACCCTTCAGAGTGTGGTATAGCTTTGAATGGTTGTGTTAATGCTTTCTTGAATGTTTAATATATTGTCGTTTGTATTGAATGCTTTCTTATTGATTTTATTGCTTAGCTGTGTCTATTTGCATTGCACGACTTTCTTTCTCTCCAACTCGATATCTGTCTCGCCCTCACTGAGTATACGTGTTGTGTATACTCACTTCTCACCACCACATTTCAGGAAATGACATGTTAGGTGGAAAGTTCGTGATTTCGTGAAAGTTCATGCCTGAAGAGTTGTCTTGCGTGCCTATGTGGCTTGAGTGTCGAAGTTGTAAAGATATATGCTTTCATATGTTGTATGTATTTATTGTTAAAAGAAATGTAATCTAAATTAGCTAAATAGTTGAGGTAAATCGATAAGCTAGTTATGTAATCAGTTAGCATAGCTTAACTTCAATGCATGTTTGTAATGTCCCAAGGAAAAGAATTAGAATGGCATGATAGTTTATTTTATGCAGTAGCTTAGTATGGTTTAATTGTCTAGTTTGAATGTACTTGTCAAAAATGAAAAGAGATAGGTTAGCTTTTAAATTGGAAATGTATGTATACTTGCTGAGTTTAATTGTTGAGAACCGAGGCTCGGATGGCCTTGAGGTAGTTTGTATGGTTGGACACGGTGTTGATCCACTTATATGCTGTCGCAGGTTTTACATTTCGCCTAGAACCAGGGGAGACTCCGTCCGTTTTCCCTGAAAATTATGCCGGGGTTTGGTTTGCGTTGTGATTAGATCGATTGATAGAACCTCCGGTCTCGAGAGGGATCGGGGTGTTACAAGGTGTCCTTCATACTGAGCATTGTTTCGCTCATTGTATTATTTTATTATAATTATGCAGAGGCAGGGGTTATTGAGTTGTCCAAGCTACATGAGTTTAGAGGCCACCCTATGAGATCCGTCCTTACGCTTGAATAGTATTATGAGAAAGATAGTTTAGAAGAAATACCATATGTAAATCTTGTAACAGATATTCAGAAATGTGATTTGATTTAATTAAGAGTTTTAGTCGCTTTGATGAATTATTTTATGGGTTTCGATTTATGTATTTTGTTATCAGCTTCTTGTGGATTTAGGAGGAGAAATCTTCTTAGCTTCGAGGCATCGTGTCCTCAAATATAAGCTGGTGAATTTTTGGGGACGTGACACATACAACTGAATTTTTTACCTATTAATTGTCGAAAACATTATTTTTCACCTAGAGTAGCTGTAGAACTTTGGTTATTCTTAACTATAGACTAGGTTCACTGTTAAGTATCAGAAGTGAATTAGGGTTTATATGATGCTCTGAAAATTATAACTACTAAATTGTGTTTGAAAACACGACATGTAAGTCAAGCTGCTGAAAGAAAAGCCTGCGATGGGCATGCATGGACTTGGAAGTCGTTGGAATGATTCAGTATGGTCGATGGGTGTCCCTTTCTACGCTTTTTTTCTTTTGTTTTTTTGCTTTTTGTTTTGTTTTAATTTGCTTTATCTTTTTAAAGTTCTTTAGATGTTTGTATTTAAAAAAAATAAAAAACCAAAATATCATCTTTACATGTAACTATGAAGATTCCTTTGGCAAGCAGCTCATCAAAGTCATGGAAGAAAAGCCTGCGATGGGCATGCATGGACTTGGAACTTGGAAGTCATTGGAATGATTTAGTGTAGTCGAGGGGTGTCCTTTTCTATGCTTTGGTTTCGTTTTTCTATCCTTTTTTTTTCTATTTGCTTTTCAAATTTCAAATTATAAAAATAGAGAAGCCCAAAATAAAAAAAAAAAAACTTGAGTTTGGGACCGCCGATCGTAATCATGTTTCGATTCTTTAGATGTACTAATGAAGATTCCTTGTTTATTCCTAGACGTGAGAATTTTTCGCCAAGATTTTCATTTTGTTTTTTATCGATCTCTAACAAGGTTGGGATAGAGAGATTTAGACCAGAAATTTTAGATGGTTAATAATAATTTTTGTCATCAAATTGTCTCATATCCCCTTTGACATGCTTGTCAAACCAATAAATACACAAGTTAGAGCAACTTTCTTGCAAGTCAATTAATTTTCCTCACCTTTTTCTTCTTCATGTTGGATAATGTTGAGTAAGGCTAGGTTTTAAAATGAAATTTACCAAATGTGCCAAGCAGTATTATGCCAATTTAAGTTTTATGGAGCCCTCTGTATAAAAAAAACATGCGACCATCATATGGTCACAATAGTTGGATTATTATTTTTTTTTTGGTAAAGTATTTTTATGAAAAGAAAAATAATTATTTTAGGGTCTGGTCTAGTATAAAATTAAGATTATGAACTTCAAAACCTTCCAATTAAAGGCTCAAATTTATAAGAAATAGTTGTTTTACACAGACTTGACTCCTCTACAATTTTATTTTGCAATACCAATCCCGATAATTAATGTCACGTGTCACTAAATATCATCTATGGACTATATTAATCTTGTTAAACTAGTTTTCCAACCATAATTATAAATTATTAAGTACCAAAATTTAAACTACTATAATTAATTAACAAAACAAATATGGAAAATATGATTCTAGAAAACAAAAACAAAAAAAGAAAAAGAAAACAACCCATTCTTGCTCTCATTCCAAAAAAAAAAAAAAAGCAAGACTTACGATTCTGCTCCAACTTCACTAGTGAACCTTCAACTCAAGAAAATCAAGAGTTAATCAGCAAAAATGCTCTACAGCATCAACACAAGTTAGCTCAAACAAAAAACAAAATAAATAAACAAAAAGTTTGAAACTTTATAAAGAACAAGCTATAGAAGGAGCAAAAATAGTTGCTTTATAGTGTTTAAGTGTGACCTGAGTATAAAAATAATAATAATAATAATAATAATAATAATAATGGGTATCTCTAAAATTGTGTAAATGAACTTCGTTCGAAACTGTTTTGCTATAATTGTTTCAAATGTAACAATAAAATATGCTACCTACCCTTTTTTTTTCTCTCTCTCTCTCTCTCTATATATATATCTAAAATGATGAGCCAGTATCGTAGCGCTTCCTGAAACTTCAGTAGACAAGTTGGAGCAAATCTCATATGGCTTCTTCATTTAAAAAAAAAAAAGAAATCATATGATTTCTTAGAGTCAAAATCTAATGGCTTCATTCTTTTTTTCAACTTATATTGTTTTCTCGAGGCTTTAAAGACTATTGATTTTTCATAGTAGACACAATTTGTGCTTTTTTGGTTGAGCTTACAATTAAGGCAATAAATATTATTTTCTCAGGACTTTAAAGACCATTAATTTCCACACTCGACACTAATTAACCACTCGCCATAATAAGTGGTCATTAATATTTCTTAGAGCACAAAAAAGGTACGGGTTTGAAAGCTAAATAATACTTCTCTATTTGTTCTGCTAATTAAATAAGGTAGTTCATATTTTGTTATCAATTTATACATTCTAAATAGTTCAACAAAATTAATATAGTCCGTAGATAATACCTAGTGACATGTGCATGGCAATAATCGAAATAAGTATTGCGTAAAATTATAAATAAATAAAAAATTATAGAGGAGCTAAATCCATTTTACACACCATTAACTAACGGAGTTACTATTTTGTTGACGTGGTATTTTTTATTTTCAATTCCTATGTTATCAGTAGGGGTGTATGGTGGAGTAGTGCATGGTTGCAGTTGTGATGGAGAGGTGGATGGAAAGGTAAAGTAGAGAGCAATGGTAAACATTATGACAAGGTAAGTACAGTATGTTGATGATGGCTGTTAATAATAGCACGGAAGTTGAAGTGAACATGATGGCTTTTACTAGTCTAGGATTGTTTTTATAAAATGGTCAAAGTCTAGCTGCTGAAAGAAAGTCTGTGATGGGCATGCATGGACTTGGAAGTCGTTCAAATGATCCAGTCGACTAGTCGAGTCGATGGTGTCTCTTTCTATGCTTCGATTCGTTTTCTTATAATTTGTTTTTTCCATTTGTTTTTCTATTCTCAAATTAGGAATAAAAAACTCCAAAACAAAAAGACTTAGACTTCGGGATCGCTATTAGAAAAATAATGTTCAAGTAAAATTTGACGCCTTCCTGTCTTTAAATGTCATTATTAAGATTCTATTATTCAAACACGTGAGATTTTATAGTCAAGAATTTCATTTTTTTCCTTGTGTTTATCGTTAGGAAGGTTTGAGTGGAGAGATTTCATCCCATTACTTTAGATAGTTTTTGCCATCAAATTGTCTTGTTCATATCTCCTTTGATATGCTTGACAAGCTAATTCCATCTACAAGTTAGAGCAACTTAATGACTAGCAAGTCATGATTTTCCTCTCCTTTTTCTTCTTTATATTGGTTATTCTTCAATATGCATTATCACACTTCGAGTCTAAACTCTAGGCCCGCATATAAAATTGATGTTATATGCATAAGAAATAATTACTTACGACTTTAATCAACTAGTCCAAAATGGTCAACCTATGTTATTCATTATACCTACAACATCCACTTATAAACAACATATATACACTATCTTTCACTGATATGAGATGTCACATACACCCTCGGTTGAGGACCTGACGTCCTCGCTAGGGACATACATACCTAAGGACTGACCAGGCAGTGAAAGATTTTAGAAGTGGCTTCTATAGGTTTAAGATGTGTATCCCACCGTCTTCTTGGTGTAGCACTTAGTTCCCGCATCGACTAGTGACTGACTCTGATATCATTCTGTCATGCCCTGAGCTCAGAACTCAAACCCACAGACGAGACTGATGTTCTAAGTATAAGAAATAACTACTTAATTGGGCCTCTAATCAATTGGTTCAAAATAGTTAACCCAAATAATTCTTTATATCCACAATATTCACCTATAAGTCATACATATACATTATCTTCTATTGACTGGGATGTCACACAGACCAGGTTCATTCTTAAGTTTCGATAACATGTAATTAAGTGAAGTTGTGCAAGCTCCGTAGTGTGAAATACCTTGTGCCTTGTCATCAATTTATTGTTCTTTTTTTTTTTTGCTCAATAATAAATTATTGTTCTTTATCTTCACTTTCCTTAGGGTTATTTGAAATCTTGTCACGCTGCTTACTTCATACCCATCAGTGGGGAAATGTTTAAAAATGCGCCGTGAGTCTCACATTTGTATGTGACACGTGTACGCACTATAGGGCCCATAGCACTTGTGAGAATGACGTTTTTTTAATCTTTCCATCAAGCTTGTCCAATGACACAGCTTTCCTAACTACTGAGTGATCGATCTGAAAATTTAATTACAAGCTGATTTATATTCTGAATTTTAAGAAATGTAGCTGCCCTTAGACCAACAAGGTGGCACATTTTAGAAAGCCAAGGATCCTTATCCCACTAACATATATAGGTATCAAATTCGAGCGTGATGAAATTAGATGTTTGTTCTAATTAGACAACTCTCACAAATAAAAAAATATTTATGTAACTGACTGCACAGATCTTATTAATAATTTACAAAAGGATTGTGGACTAACTGGTATTATCATAATCTTAAGCCTAACTACTAAAAAATCAGAAAAAGCCTAAATTAACAATAGGACCAAGAAAAATAAAAAAATAAAAAGTGAAACCAACAAACCAATCTATAGCAATTATGGCCACACGGTTCCTTATTTGCATCCAGAAAGCGGGACTGTTGAATTTCCACAATAAACTCTATAAGGGAACATGATTAGCTTACACGAAAGATTAGATCCTGTGAACATCCATGCAATCTGCAATCAAAAACCTGCCAGCAGAAAAAATGAGGATCATATTTAGTAGAAATTGGATAAGAGATGTAATCTACAGAGAGGAGAATAAACATATATGGCTAATGGTGGCCAAAGAAAAGGAAGATTAAACATGTGAAGCTTACATAACCTCGATGACAAAACAAATTTGTCAAATGAATCCAAAGATGCTTCAAGAAAAAGCAGAGAAGATGCAGCCTCTTTACTTGCCAAAGATGGGCCAAGAAAGTTGTGGGGATGCAAATACATTTGAAAATATTAACTAAATTTGCTCTGCACCAGTGCCCAAAGAATTTTTCAGATTTGGAGGGCCATAGTCCCGCTTCAGCCTAGAAGGGCTTGCACTTGTTCTAGATCTAATCTAATGACTAAAGGCCACTAAGATGATTGTGAAATGATCAATAATATACCCAACAAACACCCCCAAACTTAAGCTTTTCTTATCCTCAAACAAAAGACACAACTAAAGAAAGAAACAACCTAACAACTAAAGACTCGACACAATATAACTCATAAAAGTAATGCTGTGGGATAGTAAATTTTTCACAACCTCAGTAGCAACCTTTCACAACTCAACCTTAAAAGGTAATTTTCTATCATAAGTATAAAAAATCTCAACTTCACACAAATTTCATTTTACTTCAAATCCCCCAAATGAGTGTGTGTGCAACCTCTATCCTAATCAATTGTACCTGGATGAGTTTATGCAAGCTAAGTGAATTGGCAAAATGGATCTTTTATTTTCAATTACTTAGGACTTCATAGGCTCACTTTTCATGCCACTCTCCACTAATATAGGTTAATCATAACATTAAGGATCAGTAGAACTTTACATTTGGTTGTAACGTGTGGCTAGGGTCAAGGTAGGATAATGGATATAATATAAGGATAAACTACCTGTAAGCACACAATTATTCGAGGATGTTCAATGGAGCACATGCCAACTCTACTTGTGACGCCCGAGTTTTAGCCATGCATTCAATTACTGTTGCATCCCTTGTTTGCGCATTTCCTTCTGTGCATTATTAATTGTCTTCTTAAATTACTATTTACTCCGTTTTTAACTTCATGCTATTAGCGAATTAGCATTTTTATTAAATCATATTAATTGTTAGAGTAGTGAGAAAAATGTGCATTTGAGCTAGAGGCGATATGAGAGCTCGTTTAGAAAATAATTTTTGTAGTTGTATGAATAGTGTTACGTAACATAACTTAGGGAATGAATTAGCTAGCATTCATTTTACTATCTAGGCTCGTTTTAAGCTAACTAAGCGCATCTAGTGAACCATTTAAGCAAGCAACTTAGCCCCATTTAATATATAACTCACACAACACACACATTAGCTCATAACTTAGCAAAACAAAAAAAAAAAGAGCATGCTGAAAACACTGTAGCAAATCCGAGAATTGCATAGGAGAATAAATAGAGTTTTTTTGCTCAACAAATCCTCATTCCAAGCCAAGCCAAGCTAGGTACAAGTGGTTTAGGGTGTCTACTAGCCTTCTAGGAGCTCCTACGCACATTGGTGAGGGATTTCACGGCTTATTTTCGTATTTTAAAATAGTTGCTATTTTCTTGATTTGTTGAAAATATGTTCAAATGCTATTGTATTGATTATCTATGCTATTACACCTTGTATATGAGTGCTAAAGAACATATTTGAACCATTGTTTCCCTTTTTAAACGGTTGGAATCGTTAGTTTAATTCATGAGGTGAATAGTGACATTTTTTTTCTAGGGTTTTGTGTAATTGCTCGAATTAGCTTGATTCAACACTCCTAATAGATGCCTTAGGTGCTAATGAAGGTAGTCTAATAGCCCTGTGCACTTGAATTGCTCTAAAATCGCATAAAACGTAAAATAGTCGACTTTAATAAAGAGGTTTCGGGGTTAAGACGAATCCGGGTGGATTCGGGCTCTACTTTTGGTATCCTTAGGCTACCTAGGTGCTATAGAAGTTTTGCTAATCTTTGTTTGAAGCTCAGATGAGGTAGGTGTAGTGTAAAGCTATAAGAGGGAATTTGGGGCTTTCGAGGTTATTGCGGGCGTTTGAATGAGTTAGAGGGTTGAAAGGGTTCCTTGAGGGTTAGTTAGAAGGTTGGTAGAGTTTCCCTTTAAATTTGAATCATTAACTTTGGTTTGGAGGAGAAATAGCTTGAATAACAAAGGGGTTTAGGTGCAATTTCGGTTGTCTCGCGCTTCTAAGATCTTGGCATGACTTCTTGAATGTTTAAATGTAGTTTCAAGTTGGTGTAGAACTTTTGATGTAATTCTAATTATATCTTGTATATGCCCTTTTGTAAAACTGCTTATTTGCTTATATAAACTGCTTCTATTCTAACTGCATTGAGGCAACTTCGAGCTTAAAACTGTATTAATTGGAGAAGGATTAGGGGTTGAATTATATACCATTAGAAAGCCTTACGAGTCTAGTTTCTATAACTTTTTACGGTGCATTAATCGGAGTTGTCTAGAGCAAGTTATGATCATTTTGGTGAGATATGTCAGAAATGTCCTGTTACGCGAGAATCTGAATTTTGTTGTTATTTTGCTATAGTAATGATATAATTCAGTTCTAATTGGATGTATTCGATCAAGACCTTATTGTGTAGTGTCCTTGGATGATTAATAACGTAATGAGGCTCTTATAGTTATGTTGTTTTCGTGAATTGTAATTGAAATCTAATTGCTAGTAAAGTTAATTTAAATTGAAAGCTATTCTATTCGACTGTAAATGAGAAATGCTTGTAGAGTTGTGATGGTCACCACCTTTAGACATAGGTAATGTTTCTATATATGCTAAACAATTCAACTGTTAGAATTAGTTGTTGTTATCAATGTGCAACTAGTGAACACTTAGAAAGGTCAAGTAAACTATGTGGAAGAATGTGTTTAATGCTTTTTGAAACTACATGTAAGGTTTATTGTAAGTTGATAGTTGTCTATTATATGTTAAATGTAATTAACTTAAGTTAATACTACTAGTGATATGTTAGAATCTTAGCTTGAAGCATAGTTATTTTACTAAAATAGTATGTTAGTTATTAAATGGTTGATAGTTAACTTTTCTATTAGTTGATAAATGCATTTCTTTCCCTATGTGCTAATGTTGGGCTATCTTCATAGAGATTTTACTAACTATTGTAAGTAAAGTAGAATATGAATTAGAAGTTCATTAAAGTAGTAAAAGACTGGGTAGTGTCATTGTGAATGAATGTGTCATTTGAACATTAAAGTAACCTAACATTTATTATCTATATATCATTTGGAGAAATTCTTTGAGTTGAGTTAATGGTTAGTTTATTGTTATGTGGAGTGAATTAATTTCTTGTACAAGTTATTAACTAAAGTAAAATGAGAAATAGTATGAGTAACTGCAGGCTCATGTGTTGATTTTAGTTAAACTAAATTCTAGCTCGATTTATATCTAGTTATAGCATGCTGGTTGAATCATTCTCATTTAAGTTTTTGAACTATCTTCTTAATTAACTTGTAGACTATTGAAAATATGGAATATATGTTATGTTAAAGTATATAAAAGTGGTGTTTTGTTAAAAAAAGAATTCTAATAGATATTGTATATATGCTAAATAAGCGAAGTTATAAGTTAGCTAACTTAGAATGAATGTTGTAGTTAAAGAGTAATTGAAGTAATGTTTGCTCATAGGTTCAAGGTGACTGGAAATGATGTGATTCAAACTTACATCTTGGAGCTCGATAGAGGTGAGGGACCTGCATCCTTACGTGCATCATAGTTTATTTTCTTTCTAAAATAGTATATTGTTTAGTATAATTGCGTAATTGATATATGCTTATTATTGCTAAATTGTAACTTGGTGCGAGAACAACTTCCTTTGTCCTTAAATGTGTTTCCTGATTATATTGCCATTGTTATCATTCTTGCATTGCATCGTGGTTGCGTAACCTCATTGTCGCGGCGGATGCGATGGCCTCGCTGGGCGGCATCGGGCTTGCCAGTGTTGGTTGCCTGAGCTCCGTCTGCTATTCCCTCACTCGCTTGGTCCGGAGATTGCCACGGGGTGTTGGGTCGTAGGATCGGGTACATCCGGAGTACCCATTGGTGTAAGGGATGCCGGCATATCGAGATCGAGATCGTGGTTCGTGGATCGGGGATCGGAGATTTGGAGTGATAAGGGTTATCGATTGTATCCTTTTAAAATGTGGTATTAGAATTGTTATTCACAGTTTATCTATTGTATTAATTGTGTTAAGTTGCTGCATTGCACGTCCCCGGTAGACCTTATCTATCACTGAGCAATTGTGATTGCTCATACCTCGCTAAACATGTTTCAGGAAGTGCTGAGGGTAAACCCCAACTAGTTGAGGTGCTAGTGGAAGAGGAAGAAGTTCAGGCTGAGCCTTTGCCCTAGTTGTTGTGTGTTTGTTGTCTAAGGTGGATTTGCCTTCTTGTTGTTACATGGTGTACTTGTATTGCTATAGCATGATCTATTTTGTGGCCTTAAGGCTATGTATATTCTTGTAGTTGCAAGTTGAAAGCTGTTGGTTGTAATGTTAGTTTTGAGATATTATGGTTTGTAATAACTTTTAATTCTCCTTTTAGTTATTGCATGCTTGGAGGTGTATGTTTAGAGGTGTTGATTTTAACTTCTAAAATTGCTCTAATGTTATCATAGGATGGCATGTTAAAAATGTTTAATGAAAAGTTAAATTGGGTGCATGCATGTGTGATTTGGAGCTGTTGTTTGTCTCCTGGCTTGGATGACCTTGAACCTTTGAATTTTAATTATAAAAGCTTGTTTTAGTATATTGTGGCTATTTTGAGCATTTACAGGTTTGAAAAATGTCCGCGGTACAGAGGAAACTCTGTCCGTTTTTTCCTAAAATTTTGTGACCGGGTTTGGTATTGGGTTGAGAATAGGATAGTTATAAGAGCCTCCGGTCTCGTGAGGGATCGGGGCGTTACTGGTGGTATCAGAGCTTAGTTAGCTCTCAACCGGGATAGGGTCCTCGGTCTGTCGGGTAGTAATCCTTGTGTGTGTGCTTGTTAAGTGTGTCTTGAAAGTGTGTGCTTGAATGTGTGATTGTGTGTCTTGAATTGATTGTGTGCACCTATGTGATATAGTTATGTGTTATGTCTTAAATGTGTGCTGAGTGAAGTGAAGTTGCATCGAATTGACCTCATGAATCGTTATCTGCTTGAATTATTGATTGTACTGTATGTACTTGAGCATTTTGAATTAAGTTTTGTTGTGAATTGAATTGGTTTTGTTATGATTCGCACTTGAATGATTTTGTTGCTTACATTGCTTTATATGCTCTTTTATAATCATGCTTGCATAATAGTTTAAAGAATGTTTATACATATGCAATAGTTTGGCATTCATACATAGTCCGTCGAATGGTAAGAAAAAACTTCTTCCTCCCCTGAAGAGAGGTGATTAGTGGATGGCCTTTCAAGGTATGTGGATTAGTAGGAACGTTAAGCGGTTGATCAACTCTTTTATTTGGGAATTGGTATTGTAGGTAGAGCTCAGTTATTGGGATTCTTCTAAGGCCTTCTTCAGTGCTTAGCGGTCATAAATGAGTAGCTTCTTTTGGGGTTTCTATATGACAGTTCTCTGGAGCATATTCTTGGTATTTTTTTTTATCAGGTATTCTTTTGTCGGCATCTCTCGGAAAAAAGTTGGTATATGGATTCTTTTTCAGCCTTATTATTTGGTATTATTTACAATACTCCTGCTCGGAACTTTTATTGGTATTTTCTCGCCGCTCTTAGTTGGGATTCCATTCTTCTATGGTATTCATGCCAGCGGGAGTCTTATTTGGATTTCGAAGTAGCATCTTTATTGGAGGCTTTATTTGGCCTTAGTAAGTGAGGTTCAATACTACTAGGATTTCTTAATGAGCTCCCACGAGAATTCGTATATGGTATTCTTGCTTAGCAACTGATGACGAATAATCGGAGTTGGTTTTCAGTTGATGCGGAGTTCTCTTGTGAAGAAGAATTGCGTGGACGCAATTAGTTTAAGGGGGAGAGGATGTGACGCCCGAGTTTTAGCCATGCATTCAATTACTGTTGCATCCCTTGTTTGCGCATTTCCTTCTGTGCATTATTAACTGTCTTCTTAAATTACTATTCACTCCGTTTTTAACTTCATGCTATTAGCGAATTAGCATTTTTATTAAATCATATTAATTGTTAGAGTAGTGGGAAAAATGTGCATTTGAGCTAGAGGTGATAGTATAGCTCGTTTAGAAAATTATTTTTGTAGTTGTATGAATAGTATTACATAACATAACTTAGGGAATGAATTAGCTAGCATTCATTTTACTATCTAGGCTCGTTTTAAGCTAACTAAGCGCATTTAGTGAACTATTTAAGCAAGAAACTTAGCCCCATTTAATATATAACTCATACAACACACACATTAGCTCATAACTTAGCAAAAAAAAAAAAGTGAGCATGCTGAAAACACTGTAGCAAATCCGAGAATTGCATAGGAGAATAAATAGAGTTTTTTTGCTCAACAAATCCTCATTCCAAGCCAAGCCAAGCCAAGCTAGGTGCAAGTGGTTTAGGGTGTCTACTAGCCTCCTAGGAGCTCCTATGCGCATTGGTGAGGGATTTCACGGCTTATTTTCGTATTTTAAAATAGTTGCTATTTTCTTGATTTGTTGAAAATGTGTTCAAATGCTATTGTATTGATTATCTATGCTATTATACCTTGTATATGAGTGCTAGAGACCATATTTGAACCACTGTTTCACTTTTTAAACGGTTGGAATCGTTAGTTTAATTCATGAGGTGAATAGTGATATTTTTTTCTAGGGTTTCGTGTAATTGCTCGAATTAGCTTGATTCAACACTCCTAATAGATGCCTTAGGTGCTAATGAAGGTAGTCTAATAGCCCTGTGCACTTGAATTGCTCTAAAATCGTATAAAACGTAAAATAGTCGACTTTACTAAAGAGGTTTCGGGGTTAAGACGAATCTGGGTAGATTCGGGCTCTACTTTTGGTATCCTTAGGCTACCTAGGTGCTATAGAAGCTTTGCTAATCCTTGTTTGAAGCCCAGATGAGGTAGGTGTAGTGTAAAGCTATAAGAGGAAATTTGGAGCTTTCAAGGTTATTGCGGGCGTTTGAATGAGTTAGAGGGTTAAAAGGGTTCCTTGAGGGTTAGTTAGAAAGTTGGTAGAGTTTCCCTTTAAATTTGAATCATTAACTTTGGTTTGGAGGAGAAATAGCTTGAATAACAAAGGGGTTTAGGTGCAATTTCGGTTGTCTCGCGCTTCTAAGACCTTGGCATGACTTCTTGAATGTTTAAATGTAGTTTCAAGTTGGTGTGGAACTTTTGATGTAATTCTAATTATATCTTGTATATGCCCTTTTGTAAAACTGCTTATTTGCTTGTATAAACTGCTTCTATTCTAACTGCATTGAGGCAACTTCGAGCTTAAAACTGTATTAATTGGAGAAGGATTAGGGGTTGAATTATATACCATTAGAAAGCCTTACGAGTCTAGTTTCTACAGCTTTTTACGGTGCATTAATCGGAGTTGTCTAGAGCAAGTTATGATCACTTTGGTGAGATGTGTCAGAAATGTCATGTTACGCAAGAATCTGAATTTTGTTGTTATTTTGCTATAGTAATGATATAATTCAGTTCTAATTGGATGTATTCGATCAAGACCTTATTGTGTAGTGTCCTTGGATGATTAATAACGTAATGGGGCTCTTATAGTTATGTTATTTTTGTGAATTGTAATTGAAATCTAATTGCTAGTAAAGTTAATTTAAATTGAAAGCTATTCTATTCGACTGTGAATGAAAAATACTAGTAGAGTTGTGGTGGTCACCACCTTTAGACATAGGTAATGTTTCTATATATGCTAAACAATTCAACTGTTAGAATTAGTTGTTGTTATCAATGTGCAACTAGTGAACACTTAGAAAGGTCAAGTAAACTATGTGGAAGAATGTGTTTAATGCTTTTTGAAACTACATGTGTGGTTAATTGTAAGTTGATAGTTGTCTATTATATGTTAAATATAATTAACTTAAGTTAATACTACTAGTGATATGTTAGAATCTTAGCTTGAAGCATAGCTATTTTACTAAAATAGTATGTTAGTTATTAAATGGTTGATAGTTAACTTTTCTATTAGTTGATAAATGCATTTATTTCCCTATGTGCTAATGTTGGGCTATCTTCATAGAGATATTACTAACTATTGTAAGTAAAGTAGAATATGAATTAGAAGTTCATTAAAGTAGTAAAAGACTAGGTAGTGTCATTGTGAATGAATGTGTCATTTGAACATTAAAGTAACCTAACCTTTATTATCTATATATCCTTTGGAGAAATTCTTTGAGTTGAGTTAATGGCTAGTTTATTGTTATGTGGAGTGAATTAAGTTCTTGTACAAGTTATTAACTAAAGTAAAATGAGAAATAGTATGAGTAACTGCAGGCTCATGTGTTGATTTAGTTAAACTAAATTCTAGCTGGATTTATATCTAGTTATAGCATGCTGGTTGAATCATTCTCATTTAAGTTTTTGAACTATCTTCTTAATTAACTTGTAGACTATTGAAAATATGGAATATATGTTATGTTAAAGTATATAAAAGTGGTGTTTTGTTAAAAAAAGAATTCTAATAGATATTGTATATATGCTAAATAAGCAAAGTTATAAGTTAGCTAACTTAGAATGAATGTTGTAGTTAAAGAGTAATTGAAGTAATGTTTGCTCATAGGTTCAAGGTGACTGGAAATGATGTGATTCAAACTTCCATCTTGGAGCTCGGTAGAGGTGAGGGACCTGCATCCTTACGTGCATCATAGTTTATTTTCTTTCTAAAATAGTATATTGTTTAGTATAATTGCGTAATTGATATATGCTTATTATTGCTAAATTGTAACTTGGTGCGAGAACAACTTACTTTGTTCTTAAATGTGTTTCCTGATTATATTGTCATTGTTATCATTCTTGCATTGCATCGTGGTTGTGCAACCTCATTGTCGCGGCGGATGCGATGGCCTCGCTGGGGCGGCATCAGGCTTGCCAGTGTTGGTTACCTTAGCTCCGTCTGCTATTCCCTCACTCGCCTGGTCCGGAGATTTCCAGGAGGTGTTGGGTCATAGGATCGGGTACATCCAGAGTACCCATTGGTGTAAAGGATGCCGGCATATCGAGATCGAGATCATGGTTCGTGGATCGGGGATCGAAGATTTGGAGGGATAAGGGTTATCGATTGTATCGTTTTAAAATGTGGTATTAGAATTGTTATTCACTGTTTATCTATTGTATTAATTGTGTTAAGTTGCTGCATTGCACGTCCCCGGTAGACCTTATCCCTCACTGAGCAATTGTGATTGCTCATACCTCGCTAAACATGTTTCATGAAGTGCTGAGGGTGAACCTCAACTAGTTGAGGTGCTAGTGGAAGAGGAAGAAGTTCAGGCTGAGCCTTTGCCCTAGTTGTTGTGTGTTTGTTGTCTAAGGTGGATTTGCCTTCTTGTTGTTACATGGTGTACTTGTATTGCTATAGCATGATCTATTTTGTGGCCTTAAGGCTATGTATATTCTTGTAGTTGCAAGTTGAAAGCTGTTGGTTGTAATGTTAGCTTTGAGATTTTATGGTTTGTAATAACTTTTAATTCTCCTTTTAGTTATTGCATGCTTGGGGGTGTATGTTTTGAGGTGTTGATTTCAACTTCTAAAATTGCTCTAATGTTATCATAGGATGGCATGTTAAAAAGGTTTAATGAAAAGTTAAGTTGGGTGCATGCATGTGTGATTTGGAGCTGTTGTTTGTCTCCTGGCTTGGATGGCCTTGAACCTTTGAATTTTAATTAAAAAATCTTGTTTTAGTATATTGTGGCTATTTTGTGCATTTACAGGTTTGAAAAATGTCCGCGGTACAGAGGAAACTCTGTCCGTTTTTCCCTAAAATTTTGTGACCGGGTTTGGTATTGGGTTGAGAATAGCATGGTGATTAGTGCCTCCGGTCTCGTGTGGGATCGGGGCGTTACACTACTTCTTACCACCAAAAGTATTCTACATATCTCTTTTCTTTCTTCTTTCATTTCACTTCCTCAACATGCATCCACAAAATTTATAAACACATAAAGAATCCACGCTCCCCCAAACTTGCATTTTGATATTAACTACAAGGAGTGTGGCTCTTCTTTTTTCTTTTCATTCATTTCTTCTTTTTTTCTATATTTTATTTTCTTTCTTAAAAACAATTCAATATATCACCCAATCATCATACCTCCCATCATTCAATACAAAACATAGCTCCATATAATTATCCTAAAACAATCATATGTTACAAGTAGAAGGGTCATTATTTGGGAAAATCAAACTTGACAAGTTAAGGAAGATATTGTAAGTCGCATAAGAAAGAAAAGGCTAATTAAGCTCAAAAGGGTGGACTAGGGATATTCAATTATTACAAGGGTTGGTTTGAAAGACTCAAACAATCCAAAGATGGCCTAAATCATTTCCCTAATGCTATGCAACCCAAGATTTTGCCTCGAGTGACAATCAAGTAAGTTCTAAAATCCCCTTTCATCATGTTCCTATTCACTTAAGCTCACATAATCATTCTCTAAGTAACAACATAACTAGGCGAGGCTAAGTGCGCAATAGGTGGGGATTCACTTATCCTCATTACTATCATGTACTCCTTATGTTACTCATCATTGGCCTATTTCTAATCTTTTCAGCATTACTTTCAAAATTTTTGTTTTGTTTTTTTCAATTTTTTTTAAAAGTGGAATAATGAAAATAACAAAACAATAAAAAGAAAAACACATGATATTAATACTAAGCAGAACAAGTTACATAGAAAAACACACAGCAACCACCCCTAAACTTGAAAATAGACATTGCCTTCAATGGCAAAAGTACAGAAAAGAAAAGCATGCAGAGAACTTCCCTGAATGGCCTCATTCTTTATCTTTCAGCGGGAAGTAATGACTGGCAGGTTGAATCTTAGATGACATGGACACTTTGAAGTAACAGACAGTGCTACTATTTTACACAAACCACAGCACAATTACTGTCTTCACTGTTGAGCACTATAAACAACAACCTCACTGTGTATAACCGACCCCTAGTACACCTGATAAATCAATATTTTTAGTAATTTAACCCATTGAATCATGGATATTGTATTATTATTTCAAGCTTAATTGTATATTTTACACAATTTTAGTGCAATATAGGTTTTAAAAAAGAAAGAACAAAAACCAACACAAAAACCAACATTTGAATAAGAAATTCAGCGCAACACTAGTGAAAAATGGTAGAACAACTTCAAAACAAGAAATTCAAGATTGAATTTGCCCAAACCGAGTGCGGAAATGGATTCAGAACGCTGAAAACCCTTGAAATAGACTTGGTCAAAGGTCAAAGTCAATGGTCAATGGTCAAAGTCAATGTTTGGAGTCAAATCACCTACCACAGTCAAAGTGGCGCTCGAGCGCTCCTTTTCTGAGCTTGAGCGCCACTTTATGAAAAAGGCCGACAATAGAGCGGTAGAATACAGACTGAAAACGACAGAAAAAATATAAAAATCAAAAGTGCAGAAGGGCGCTCGAGCGCGCCTGACTGGCGCTCGAGCGCGCTTGACTGGCGCTCGAGCGCCCTCCTGAATTTTTGTCTATAAAAGTCGCGATTTTCAGCAACAATACCTTACCATTTTTCTCTCCTAGCATAATTTCTTCTATTCTTGTGTTTGTAAAGTGAGTTGTGAGTATTTTAATTATTATATTTAGTTGTGTGCAAAGTTAAAATCTCGAGGGAAGGGTCTAGTAAGCTATCAGCATATCAAAGTCATACCGGTCTACCGAAATCCGTTCAAACATGATAAGTATTCTTTGATTTTGGTCTTCGTTATGAATTTGTGTACTTTGAAGTTTATCATGGCTAGACCTAAGATTTGGGGTGGTATGTGTAAGGTTATTCTTGTACATATGTTTTGATTCAGATTTATTAAAGTCTCGTATTTTTATTTCTAAGTATTCTTTAATTAATTATAAGTATACTTGTAGTTATGTTATATTTAATTGAAAGTACATATACGCCTGGTTTTGTAAACCAGTGGCAATACGAGACTACCTCGGATGGATTCTAGTCTAGTTGTACCGACACCTCCAGGTTACATAAGTGAAAGATTAATTGAGAGATTAGATATCGTTAGGTTGTACCAACACATCCAGTCTTGCTAATTAATTAATCTTATCACTTACGTAAATAAAGGCTCATTTCAGTAGTGGGAACTTGTAGCCCTATTTCTGAAGGACTTAACTTTTAATCTGAATCAATAACTTTGTACTTGCGTATACCAAGCTATAACCACCCTGAATCATTAACCCTTTTGATTTTTAGTGTTGAGTGTTGTGATTCTTCAATTTAGTACTTTTGATTAATTCACTTTTGAATCTAGTTACTACCGTACATTTGGACATTTTGTGGACATTTCTTGGACTTAATCTACCGTACTTTTGGACTTAATTTACCGTACCTTTGGATTTTGGACTTAATTAAAGTTATCCATGACGGGAGATAGTCAAACAATTCTAAATTAAGGACTTAAATTAATTTGATAACCCAATCTCCATGGATCGACCCTCTACTCGCCACAACTAGAGGTAATTCGAGATAAGTATTATTTCAATCATCTAACCTCATTATTTTTTAGCGCAAAATGACGCGATCAAAATTTGGCACCGTTGCCAGGGTTCGGTGTTCATCAAATAAGGTAAGTCTTTGATTTATGTATATAAGTGTTTATATGTATATATCTCAGATTTTAGTTTTTATTTTTGTTATCTTGTATAGACTTTATTTCATTTTTGTTTCATTTGTATGTTTTAATTTTGTATGCATGGTCGGAGATCTTTAAAGCCACCTATCTTTGTTTTTGATACAGAAATTGAGAGAACTTTTAAATTCAGAAACAAAGCACATAAATTTCTAATTATGGCTGATCAAAATCCGAATCAAAACCAAAATTAGGATCAAATTGAAGGTAGAGAAGTAGGAAATGTGAAAAGAAGCATAAAAGATTTTTTCACACCACAAGATTATGTTCCTCCACGAGCTATCGCTTTACCTGAAACTGATGAAGGTTTTAAAATAAAGTCTCACATGATTTCAATGCTTCCCATGTTGTCTTTCTAATGAAAACCCATATGATCACATTAATACTTTTGTTCATACATGCAGATCAATCAATATTAGAACTGCCTCGGAAGAGGTTGTTAAATTGAGATTATTTCCTTACTCTTCAATGGGTCAAACACAAAATTGACTTTACAGATTACATTCTGGTTCTATTACTTCTTGGGATCAATTGCAAAGAGAATTTCTTGAAAGATTTTACTCTTCTTCAAAAACCAATGAATGTAGGAATTAATTAAATAATTTTTCTCAATTACCTGGAAAGGCACTTCATGAGAGTTGGGACAGATTTGAAACCTTAATTTATGAATGTCCACACCATAGTATTCCAGATTGCAATTAGCTCAGAATTTCTATCAAGGGTTAAATGAGCATAATCAAAGTTTGCTCGATTAAGCTTGTAATGGTTCACTTCTTGAAAAATCTCCAGAAGAAGCCACAAAATTGTTCATAAAACTGAGCAACAATTCACGAAAGCGTGCATCTTCATCTAGAGAAAGGAGAGAAAGTGTAGGTTCAAATGATTACAATTCTTTGACATCAAAGATTGAAAATCTAACTATTGCCTTGGAAAAAATGGTTAAAATGAAAGAATAATTGCATGTAGTTGATTCAGATGAATGTGTTCTTGTATCAAATCCCAATTCAATTTCAGAGCAAGTTTGTGCTGCTTATAGATATCCCCATAATTATGATCCGTTCTCTAACACTTATAATCCAGGTACACGAGATCATCCAAATTTTTGGTAGGATCAGAATCGGGAAGATGTTCAACAACAAAGACCAAGAGGTTATCCTCCAGGATTTCATTCAGTTCCACAAGGACAGGTACCTATGAACTCTAATTTAGGTTCTAATTCTTATGGGACTACTTTTGAAGAACAGGTTTTGAAAAAGATTCACAACTGGGAACCAACTATGCAACTAATAAATACACATACAAAAGCAATTGCCAACTTGGAAAGACAAATTGGGCAATTAGCTAACACAATTCAAAAAAGGGAAGAAGGAACACTCCCTGCCCAACCAGATGGAAACCCAAAAGGTAAGGCCCATGTAGCATCTACAAGTCAAATAGTGAAGGATCTTCAAGTTGTCACTACATTGCGAAGTGGTAAGAAAGTTGATAACAAGGTAAGTGTTGAAGCTTACGAAAATGCAAGACTTGCAAAGCAAAAAGTCAAGTCTCAAGTTATTGTTGATTCATCACAAGAAACTGCAAATGAACCTGAAACTTTAATTTCACATGAAAATATTCCATTGACACTGAGTCCCAAGGCACCCTTTCCACAGGCATTAGGTAATCCATCTAATAAAGATTCAAAAAGGGAATAAATGTTTGAAACCTTTAAACAAGTGAAAATCAATTGACCTTTGTTAGAAATCATCAGGCAAATTCCTGCTTATGCAAAGTTTCTTAAAGATTTGTGCACTCAGAAAAGAAGGAATTCAACTTTGATATCAAACAAAGTAAGATTGACTGAAAAGGTAATCAACATTCTTACTTCTCATGTTCCACCAAAATTGAAAGATCCAAGTGCATTTACCATTCCTTGCTATATTGGTAATCACTGTGTATATCGTGACTTTCTTGATTTAGGAGTTAGTGTGATTCTTCTCCCCTTTAATTTTTTTGAGCAGTTAGATTTAGGAGAATTTAAACCTACTTCTGCCACCCTTCAATTGGCTGATAAATCACTTAGAATTTCTAGGGGCATGATTGAAGATGTGTTGATAAAAGTTGATGAATTTTATTTTCCTGTGGATTTTGTTGTGCTAGATATGGAACCAGGAGAAATTCAAAAGTTCCAAACTCCAGTTATAGTAGAGAGACCATTTTTAGCAACAGCTAATGCAAAAATTCACTATGCAACTAGAGAATTAGAGTTTATATTTAGAGATATTAAGGTAAAGCTGAATGTTGCTAATGCTGCTAGGTTTACAGATGGAGATGATGATCTTAAATGTTTTATTCTTGCTAAGATTGATCCATTAATTGAAGAGTCTTTTCTTAGTCTTATGCAAAAAGATTTTTTAGAGAATATTTTGAATAATGATGAAGTAGTGTTGAGTAGGTTTGAGGAGGAATCCGATGAATATTTAGAAAGCAATTTAAGATTTGATGAAAAATTTCAGGTTTGTGCAATAAAACCATCCTTGACTCTTTCTAAAGAACCCATGCTTCCTTCTATACAATCTCCTCCTGAGTTGGAACTTAAGCAACTTCCTAGTCATCTCAAGTATGTTTTTCTAGGCAAATCAAACACTTCCAGCTATTATTGCTTCTAACCTTTCTTTGGAGCAGGAAGCTAAACTTGTAGATGTGTTGTCTAAGAATAAGGAAGCGTTAGGCTAGACTGTTGCAGACCTTAAAGGAATAGATCCCTCTTTTTGCATGCATAAGATTAATTTGGAAGATGGAGCCAAGACATCTAAAGAGATGCAACGTAAGCTGAACTCGAACATGAGGGAATTTGTAAAGAAGGAAATAGTGAAGTTGTTAGATGCAGGTATCATTTATCCTATTTCAGCTAGTAAATGGGTAAGTCTTATACAGGTTGTACCTAAGAAATCAGGAGTCACTGTGGTGACAAATGATAAAGGTGAATTGGTACCTACCCACACCACAACTGGATGGCGTGTGTGTATTGATTATAGGAAACTCAATGCTGCAACAAGAAAGTATCATTTTCCTTTACCATTCATTGATCAAATTTTGGACAGGTTGACAGGACAAGGTTATTATTGTTTTCTTGACGGGTACTCAGGATACAATCAGATCCCTGTGGACCCTGAAGATCAGGAAAAGACAACTTTTAGATGTCTTTTTGGCACGTTTGCTTATAGAAGAATGCCATTTGGCCTTTGTAATGCACCAGTCACTTTCCAATGCTGCATGATGTCTATTTTCACTAATATAATGGATGAATTTGTTGAGGTCTTTATGCATGATTTTTCTATCTTTGGCTCTTCATTTGACACTTGTTTGAATAATCTTTCTTTGGTATTGAAAAGATGTCAGGAATCTAATCTCATACTTAGTTGGGAGAAAAGTCATTTCATGGTTCAAGTATGAATTGTTCTTGGACACATTATGTCCAAGGAAGGAGTTCGAGTTGATAAAGCTAAGGCTGATATTATTTCTGATTTGCCCCTTCCTACAAATGTTAACAGGTGAGATCATTCCTTTGACATGATGGTTTCTACTGATGATTTATAAAGGATTTTAGTAAAATTGCTGGACCTTTATCGAATTTGTTGGCACAGGATACTCCATTCCAATTTGATGAAAAATGTGTTACTGCTTTTGAAACACTGAAAAATGCATTTTCCACTGCTCCAGTGATTCAACCACCGGACTACTCTCTTCCTTTTGAAATTATGTATGATGCTTCGGATTATGTCATAGGAGCTGTATTAGGTCAACACAAAGACCGTGTTCCTTGTGTAATCTATTATGCCAACCGAACTTTGGATGATGCCCAGAAAAACTATACCACCACAGAGAAAGAATTGTTTGCTGTAGTTTTTGCATTAGAAAAGTTTCGGTCTTATGTGTTAGGTTAAAAAATAATCATTTATTCTGACCACTCGGCATTAAGATACCTGTTGGAAAAAAAAGATGTTAAACCTAGGCTTATTCGATGGTTGTTATTAATTCAAGAATTTGATTTAACAATAAAAGAAAAGAAAGGTCGAGAAAATGTTATTGCTGATTACTTGTCAATGATTGTAACTCATGAAATAGAAAATGAATTACCCTTGAGATATACATTTCCTTATGAACAATTACTGTTAATTTCTGCTCTTAAACTTCCTTGGTATGCTCATATTGTGAATTATCTTACAGTTGGTAAAATACATAAGGAGGGGAACAAGGCTGAGAGAGATCGATTTTTCTCAATTGCAAAGCATTATTTCTGGGAGGATCCTCATTTGTTCCGTATTTGTTCTGATCAAATTATTCGCAGATGTGTACCCGAGTCTAAACAACTAAGCATCATGTCATTTTGTCATTTGCAGGAATGTGGGGGACACTTTGGAGGACGACGGACGGCTATCAAAGTTCTGCAAAGTGGGTTTTATTGGCCCACATTAATCAAGGATGTTCATGAGTTTTGTAAAGCATGTGAAAGATGCCAAGAGACAAGTAACATGGGAAAAAAGGATATGATGCCCTTAAATCCCATCGTGGTTTGTGAACTTTTTGATGTTTGGGGTATTGATTTCATAGGTCCTTTTCCCATCTCCTTTGATTTTTAATACATTTTGATTTGTGTTGATTATGTGTCTAAATGGATTGAAGCAATTGCAACAAGGACTAATGATCACACTGTTGTGATGAAATTCATAAAAGAAAACATTTTCTGTCGGTTTAGAATTCCACGAGCCATCATTAGTGACGGTGGAAGTCATTTCATTTACCGAACTTTTGAAAATTGTTGAAGAAATACTCAGTCATTCATAAGGTTGCAACTCTATATCACCCACAAACTAGTGGACAGGTTGAGGTTTCTAATAGGGAAATTAAATCAATCATTGAGAAGACAGTTAGACCTGATAGGAAGGATTGGTCCACTCGATTGAATGATGCACTTTGGGCATATAGGACTGCATATAAAACTCCCATAGAAATGTCACATTTTCCTTTAGTTTTTGGAAAAAACATGTCATTTACCTGTTGAGTTACAACATAAGGCTTACTAGGCAATTAGAACTGTGAATTTGACTTGCAGAAAGCTTGTGAAAACAGGTTGTTCTATCTAAATGAACTTGAAGAGATGCGTTTAGAGGCATATGAAAATGCCAAGATTTATAGTGACAGAATGAAGAGAACGCATGATAAAATGATTATTCGAAAGTCATTTATTCCTGGAGAAGATGTGTTATTATTTAATTCTAAGTTATGATTGTTTCCAGGAAAATTGAGGTCTCGATGGGATGGACCATTTAAGATTGAACAAGTTTTTCTGTCTGGGGTTGTTAAGATAAAAGATAAGACGAATGGGAAAACTATGTTTGTAAATGGATAAAGGCTAAAACCAGCAATCAGGTTAAAGAATTCGGGTGAAGAGTCAATAGAACTTAAGAATCCAATCCCTGTAAAGTAACAATTCGAGTATAGACTTTGTCTGGCTGAAGACGTTAAACTTAGGGCTCCTAGGAGGCAACCTAGGGATTTTCGAGGTATTAGGTTTCAATTTTTATTTTTTGTCATTTATTTTTTGTACCAAATGAGTCTTTCTCCAGCTTAATGTAGTTTGGGTCTAAACCCTGAGAAGTACTCATTCAGGTATGATTGTCATGATACTAGTGGTCACTGTACATTTCTGAGTGCGGTTGTCTGACCAGGGCAACTGTGTCTAACGATACTTGCCACTCCACCAGCTTAATGTAGTTTGGGTTTGTTGGGTTTTACTTGATAAGGTAGTTAGGAGTGGGAGCAGTCACCAGACGATATTGTTTGTAACGTAAAACCCCACTGCATTGTTCTTGACCCTGTGGAACTGGCTGTGGCCCCATGTGAGTACCGAAGGAAAGTATTGGATGGCGTGAACACAAAAACCTATGGAAGAGCTAGTCCCTTAATTTTAAATTCTATAAATAAGTAAATAAAATTTATTGCCCGAAAGCGTTAAACTACGACACTTAACTGTGTGTGCATGTCTTGCTGGCTGACATTAAATAGTTCTAGTGCTCATTCCCGGTTAGAAGGAAAAACTCAGACAATTTGTGTGACATACTCATCCTAAATGGGTGGGAGGATGGGTACACAGTAGCAGCATTTGGTAGTGACTGTCTGAGGATAAAACATGGTGCTGTCTGTACTAGGGTGTGTGCCTCACATGAACCCAAGTGATCTTTGGGTAATCTAGGATCTCATGGCGGTAACATTTCAAGGTTCGTCCTAGATGTTGTTGCTTGGTTACCAATTAGCTTTAAATTGGCGTTAACTCTAAAGTTAGGAGGTCTTTTTCCACCGTTATGGAAATAGTGACTCTCATCGTATTTGAGAGAAAGATAACTAATACCATTCTGAGGGGCATGTGATACATGATTCATCACCTCTGCTTCGACCAGTTCTTACGCTATGACGGGTAGATTTACTATCCAGATTTTGATGTTATTCATTTGGTGTTCGGATGTGGTATACTTTGCTGCATAAGTATAAAACTAAAATAGGGTTGGGATTCTATTTTTACATTTCTCAGGCTTCTAGTGTTGCCTTCCAAACTGGCGGACAACTGTTCGTTAAATTGTTGAACTCTAAATTTAGTCTAAACTCAAATATTCTTAAATTAAATTTGGATCCAACTGTTTCTTTTGGAAACATATTTAAGGTTTGAATCTTGATGGATGACTATTGGTCGGTTTTCATTTGTATATTCTTAAAAAAAAAAAAAAAGTGTGATCTTGTAGAATATAGGTTTGAGGAAGATTATATCTTCTTACTTTGTGAACTTGCATTAACGTTTAAGGTAGAAACGGGAAGTATCACGCTCGAACACGCCTAAAGGGCTCTCGATCGTGGTACGACCTAACCGAGAGGTTTAAAGCCCTCTTTCTTTCTTCTTCTCCTCATTTTCTTTTCTCTTCATTGCCGCATCCCTCTATCTTTCTCTCTATAAACTTTTCTTTCATTTCTCTATTTTGTTGCATTCAACACAATAATGTTCGGAACTCTTACGCCTGATCAATTTGCCATGGTCGTGTACTTTTTTGTAAGCATTTTCATCATTTACCTTTTTCTTATTTATCTCTTTATCAAATACGATCATAGGTATATTATGAATGATTGAAGGTAATCATGCATTTCCAAGTTTACGGGATAGTCTTATGTTGGTGTATTTTCATTTCTTTTATGTAATATCTATATGATTAATAAAATAGTGTGGTTTGTTTATGGTTTTTGTATATATATATATATATATATATATATATATATATATATGTATTTTTATTTATGTTAAGATATTTCTGTTAATAATGTATATATAGTTATGTATATATTTATGTTAGCCTGCTTTATATGTATTTATTATTATTAATATATATATATATGCTATATATGTATTTATTATTAATATATATATATATATATATATATATATATATATATATATATATATATATTCACTGAAAAAATGCAGCAGGGCACTTGAACGCCCTGCAGGCGCTCGAGTTCGCCCTAAAGGCGCCCCGATTGCAGCACTTTGAAACCTAAAAATAACACCCCCCACCCTACGGAAATCACCCCCCAAAATCACCAAAACCCTTCCCCACCTCAAATTAACTATAGATCTGCAACCCAATGTGAGTTTTCATGCTTTCTTTTTTATTTTCGCATTTTTTTCCAGTTTATTTCAAGTTTAGATCTATTTTTACATATTTATCTACGTATGTATATATGCATATTTGAAGACTTTAGGATGATTCTTACTGCTTATTTTCAGCTTATTGTTGTTCTATAGCTCTCAATCTTCGTTTTGGTATAATTTTTTCCAGATATGTATATGTATATGTGTATGTATATGTGTATGCATATGTGTATGTATATAGAATGTATATAGAATTTGGTTAGATTTTAGTTTTCAATTTTCTATTAGATTTCCTTTAAATTTAATCTAAAAAAAAAACCAAAAATTAAAAAAAATATATATATATATATATATATTTAAGAATTTCAGATTTATGTAGATATATTTATGTCTATTATTTTCTTGTTTCCCTAATTCTAGGATTTATAAATTATTTAAATGTTAGAGAATTTAACCGGATGATTTATAAATGTTGTGTGTTACGGATGATTTTGAGGTTGTTAATTGATGTTGTTTGAATAAATAGTATTTACGTAAAAAAATATAAAAAAAAAATTGTTTTGTATTTTTCGTGATTTTTCTGATTTAGTTTTTTGTTTATTATTTAGATTATGGCTCCAAAAAGACAAAGATTATCATTGACTGCACGACTTGAGAATGCTCAAATTGAGGCCGAAACTGATTTTTCGGATGTTTTGAGGGCTTCCGAAGGTGGGCAACGTGCTTTTGAATATTTTGAGGGGTATTTTCTTGATTTTCTTTTGCACCCACCTTTTGACGATGTTCTTGTTTTTTCTCGTCTTATTCGACATTTTTATGAGCATCTTTCATATGATGATGGTACATTTAGTGCATCAATAGATGGTTTTGAATTTCAATTTACTACTGCTGATATCATGACTATACTGTGTGGGCATGATTATTTTTATGTGGAAAATGCGGATTTCCCTGCTAGAACTACAGATTTAGAAATTACTACAAATTTGTGTGGGGGTCCGGTTCTATCACATGGTGTGGGTATATGGAGATCTTCTCTTCCAAGGGATATGTGGTTAACAGATATCATTGTTAAAAATAACTTTTGCCCATATGATCATGATCAAGAGAGGACGGGAGTTGTTTTAAAGGTCTTATATTGGATTTATCAAGGTGCCCTTTTTGATGTTGGAGCTGTAATTGGAGAAAATATGATGAGTCTTATAAACAACATGAGGAGGTTTGATGCTACATCTACACTTCGTTTTCCTCGATTGATAGTTTCTTCACTTCAACGGTTTAATTTTCCTTTTGCACATGATGAGCCATTCATAGATCTCCCTATTACTTCATATGGTGAATCGGAGTTCACGAAGAGTTTTAAACATTTTGAGCGCGCTGTTCGAAAGATGCCCTTATCATTAAATGCTCTACGGCCTTCCACTCAATTTGCTGAAGGCGTCATGTCTTCCCAGCAACAGGGTACTCAGCCTGAAGAATCATTGATGGAAAAAAATGTACAGAGAGCTACAAGCCATGAATACTAACCTTGCTGCATGATTGGGTGAAATAGATGAACTGAAAGCTGAATTTTCCGAATTTAAGCAGTCACATAGGGAAGAGTTTGTTGCATTACGAGTTGAACTTGCTTCAATGAAAGGTTTAGGCTCAGGTCCTCAGCTGCCACCACCACCATAATTTAGGGCGTGCTTTCTATGTTATATTAGTTTATTTTTTTATTTCTTCTTTCTTTAGAAATATATTAGTTTTTATTTAACACTTATGACTAATGTTGCTTTTTGAAATTTTGTTTAACAATTCTTCTTTCAGAAATATTTGAGGAAAAATGATTGGAATTTTTATCAGGTTGTGTCTATCTTTTTAATTTGCAATGCATTGCATTACTTTCTTACATTGAGGGCAATGTAAGGTTCGGGTTTGAGGAGGTAGGAGAAAATAGTCGACACCGCCTATTAAAAATTTTCCAAATTTTTTAAATTTTCTTGTTTCATTTATTCATAATAATTATATTTGAGTGGTTAATTGTTGAAATATGGTTAGATTGTGATAAAATATTTGAATTAACTGTGAATTTGGAATGGAAAAATAATTAGCCTCTAAGAGTTGAGTTTGTATCTAGATTTTTTTTTTAAAACCTTGTTAACTATTATTATATCCCAATAGCATCATATGATTCAATTTGAAGTTTGTGATTAATTATCAAAAAAGAAGTAGATTGAGATGTTTTCAATGCGAGATGTTGTGTTTTATTAAAATTTGACTTATTTTTCTAGATCAGTATACTCCTTTAAAAAAATGAGAAGAAAAATGTTTAGATGACTCACTCATTATCATTTAAAGATCAAAAGTGTTGATTCAGTACAAAGAGACAGAAAAAGAAACTCATAACAAATGCTTTCTTCTAACCATTTTTGAGCATTTTTGTTGTGAAAAAAATCATCAATACAAATCCTGCCAGACAAGCATTCTTTCACTAAACACAATTCAATCGAAGAAAGACAATACTTCAAGAAAGTCTTTGAGTCAACCAACATCTACCACTCGAGTCATCTATTCATAAAAAAAAAATTTGAAAAAAAAAACAAACAAATAAATAAATATATATATATAAATTTAAGGGAGTACTACACGATTTGTAAGTGAGTTGAATTTTAACATTTCATGACTATCCATAGAAAATATTTTCGATTTTACAAATTTTGCGTGATTGATTTTTTTACCTCTTAAGTGAGTTACAAGTGCTGAAAAAGACTCAAATAATTTTTTGTAATTAAATTGGTTTCATTTATTCTAGATACAAAATGATTTCTTGGGGTGAAATTATTTGGAAGACAAACTCACTGTTAATTCTGTATTTTATAAAATATAACTGTATGAATACATTGACTGCTTAAATTTAATATTTTTAAATATATGAAGTAATTGATGCCTTTACTTGAGGACAAGCAAATAATGAGTTTGAAGAAGTTGATAAATCCATATTTTTAGTAATTTTAACCCATTGAATCATGTATATTACATTATTATTTCAAGCTTAATTGTATATTTTACACAAATTTAGTGCAATATAGGTTTTAAAGAAGAAAGACCAAAAACAGCCACAAAAGCTAACATTTGAACAAGAAATTCAGCACGACACTAGTGAAGAATGGTAGAACAACTTCAAAACGAGCAATTAAAGATTGAATTCGGCCAAACCGAGTGCAGAAACGGATTCAGGATGCTGAAAAACTTTGGAATAGACCTGGTCAACTTTTTGGTCAATAGTCAATGGTCAAAGTCAATGTTTGGAGTCAAATCACCTACCACAGTCAAAGTAGCGCTCGAGCGCCCCTTTTTCGAGCTTAAGCGCCACTTTATGAAAAAGGCCGACAATAGAGCGGTAGAATGCAGACTGAAAATGACAAAAAAAATATAAGAATCAAAAGTGCAGAAGGGTACTCGAGCGCGCATGACTGGCACTCAAGTGCCCTCCTGAATTTTTGCTTATAAAAGTCGCGATTTTCAGCAACAATACCATACCATTTTTCTCTCCTAGCATAATTTCTTCTATTCTTGTGTTTGTGAAATAAATTGTGAGTATTTTAATTATTATATTTAGTTGTGTGTAAAGTTATAATCCCGAGGGAAGGGTCTAGTGAGCTATCAGCATATCAAAGTCATATCGGTCTACCAAAATCCGTTCAATCACGGTAAGTATTCTTTGATTTTGGTTTTCGTTATGAATTTGTGTACTTTAAAGTTTATCATGGCACACTAGACCCAAGATTCAGGGTGATATGTGTGAGGTTATTCTTGTACATATGTTTTGATTCAGATTTATTAAAGTCTCGTATTTTTATTTCTAACTATTCTTTGATTAATTATACGTATACTTGTAGTTATGTTATATTTAATTGAAAGTATATATACGCCCGGTTTTGTAAACCAGTGGTAATACGAGACTACCTCGGATGGATTCTAGTCTGGTTGTACTGACACCTCCAGGTTATATAAGTGAAAGATTAATTGAGAGATTGGATATCGTTAGGTTGTACCAACATATCTAGTCTTGCTAATTAATTAATCTTATTACTTACGTAATTAAAGGCTCATTTCAGTAGTGGGAGCTTGTAGCCCTATTTCTGAAGGACTTAACTTTTAATCTGAATTAGTAACTTTGTACTTGTGTATACCGAGCTATAACTATCCTGAATCATTAACCCTTTGGATTATCAGTGTTGAGTGTTGTGATTCTTCAATTTAGTACTTTTGATTAATTCACTTTTAGATCTTGTTATTACTATATCTTTGGACATTTTGCAGACATTTCTTGGACTTAATCTAACATACTTTTAGACTTTTGGACTTAATTTACCGTACCTTTGGATTTTGGACTTAATTAAAGTTATCCATGACGAAAGATAGTCAAACAATTCTGAATTAAGGACTTAACTTAATTTGATAACCCAATCTCCATGGATCGACCCTCTACTCGCCACAACTAGAGGTAATTCGAGATAAGTATTATTTCAATCATCTAACCTCATTATTTTTTAGCTCAAAACGACGCGATCAACACCCATCACAGCATAATGCAGTGCTACTGGTATAACTCAAATGCAAACACGGAGCAAACACAACTACCCACAAACCCGTTACAAATCACGAAAATCACATTAATGTTTTGGGCGTTTACATTGAAACATTTAAGCAAACACCTTGCAGGCACTCAATTTTTTTTTTATATAATCCTCATATGCAAGTTTCACAAGGCAGCCATAAATCACCCAACAATTTCAAGATAGGGACACAGTTAACAAAACAATCCCAGTACACACCAAGCATCGGAACACGATGACTGCTACCACACTTCGCAGATTATCCAACCCACATAAAAGTTCACAATTGAAGCAAGCTTGAACATAACATTATATCTTTGAATCAAATTAACTTGTTAATCAGTGTTGAGCAAATACACAGTGAGGACACAACATTCACAACTCACTTGACCCAAACATACATGTCACCCATATGGAGAATACAAACAGAACACCCCCACAATAATACCAATGAGCACTGCCTCCTTCTTGCGCGTTGCTCAAATCACGGTTTTTTGTTGAAGCCAATAACGCACACACACAAACAGACAAAAGTGTACTCACCAAACACTAAAAACACTCTGCCTCCGCTTTGGAATGCGTCATCGTCACCACTGCCACCTTTGGGTAACATTGTCGTCGGTATCAGGGAGCTCGCCGGTAAGGGTGATTGCATGGGGGATGATAGGTAGACGGGTTTCTCGGCTATGGTTGATGAAGGTGATACGAAAGAGAGATAGAGAAAGAGAGACTGATTGAGAAGAAGAACAAGAGCTTGGCTGAGGAGCCTTGAGTGGAGCCGACAGGATCTGATGTTTTAAGGATTGTGTCTGGTCAAGGGTATTTAGATGAGTGGGGTTTGGGTCCTGGGTAGATAGGATAAAGCTTTGTGACTTTATGTCTGACGGCTGAAATAAGACTTAATTTTGATTTTTGATTTTTTTTTCTTTTTTTTTCGAACGTCACTATAGGGATGCCAGCGCAGCTGCGCCACTTTTTAACGCAACATCGCTACTCGTTTTTCTATCAGCTCCTTAAGAACGTAACTTTTTAACTCAGCCAGCGCAGCTGCGCTAAATTCTAGCGCAACAGCGCTACCTCACAACTTTATTTTTCTTGCTTTTCTCTTCCACACACACATCCCCTTCAATCCAAACACCAATTTTTTCATATTTTCTCCCTTAATCGACTTGGTAGAACTTCTCTTTGTCTCGACTTCCCCCAAACTTGTTCTTGAACCTATCATGATAATAAAAATTAACAATTAACTACGACAACTATAACTCAAAAATTAACTAAAAACAACTAAAACTATTAAATCAAAAAAAGTAAGAAAATTCGGGTTACCTCGCAAAAAACGCTTGTTTTAACATCGATAGCTCGACGGATCAATTTTTCATGACAAGTTAAAGTGACAACGATCTTGTGCTTATCGAACTCATCATCCCAATAAGTTTTTAACCGTTGTTCGTTGACCTTGGACGTCTCTTTCTCTAAATGAGTTACTTCCACAGCACCATAGGGCAACACCTTAGTCACAACAAATGGGACAGACTATCTTGACTTGTGTTTTCCAAGAATCCTTGGTTTATAAAGAAGTACTTGTTGCCCAGGAGAGAAATATTTTCCCGAAACTGGTTTGTCATGCCACTCTTTTGTCATCTCCTTATTGCTTTTTTGCATTCTCATTCGCTTCATCACGGGATCCTTCTAGCTCATTCAATTGCAAGAATTCTTTCTCACCCACTATTTGCACACCCATGTTTAGTTGTTTAATAGACCAATATTCCTTGTGCTTCAATCCTACCGGAATAAAAGAATCATCTTGTAACAAGTTAGCCTCCAAGGGATCCAATTGACCCCCATGGTTAGACACTATAGCTTGTATGGCATCAATGTAAAAATAATTATCACTCGCTTCTGGGTACTTGTGAGCTTTGAAAACATTAAAGGTTACCGCTTCCTTTTGTACTCGCAATCGAAGCTCACCCTTTCAAACATCAATAAGTATTCCCCCAGTTGCAAGGAAAAGTCTTCTAAGAATGATAGGAATTTCCTTGTCTTCCTCCATATCGAGCACTATAAAATCTGCAGGAAAGATGAATTTATCGACTTTGACAAGCACATCTTCAATGACTCCTCTGGGATGCTTTAGCGAACGATCAGCTAACTGTAATGTTACAGTTGTGGGTGTTACCTCTCCTAAACCAAGCTTCCTGAAAATGGACAAAGACATTAAATTAATACTAGCTCCTAAATCACACAAAGCTCGCTCAAAAACAACATTGCCAATTTTACATGGAATAGTAAAACTCCCTGGATCTTTGAGTTTCTGTGGTAGCTTATTTTGTAGAATAGCGCTGCACTCTTCAGTAAGTGCAACTGTCTCATAATCTCCAAGCTTCCTTTTATTCGAAAGGATGCCCTTCATAAATTTCACATAACTCAGCATTTGTTCGTGCATCCGCGAATGGAATATTGATGTGAAGTTTTTTGAAGACTTTAAGAAATTTAGCAAATTGCTTGTCAAGCTTGCTCTTCTTCAAGCGTTGTGGAAAATGAACTTTCAGAGGTGGTTCTTGAGAAGGTTGTGGCTGCTTTTCTGTTTTCTCTTCATCTTTCTCCTCATTTTTTGCTTCACATTTCTCAACCTTCTTAGTTCTCACTAGTTCCTCTAACTCCTTGCCGCTTCTCAAAGTGATTGCTTTGTAATGCTCCATGCCATCTCTTCTGGGATTTACCACTGAAGTACTAGGTAAATTTCCTTGTTGTCTTTCAGAAAACAAAGTAGCCATTTGAGTAAATTACACCTCTAAATTTCTGAATTGTGCGGATTGGTTCTGGAGGGCGGTCCTAGTTTCATTCATAAACTGAGTTTGCGAAGTCGCCAACTGAGCCAATGCATCCTCTAAGTTTACCTTCTTTTCTGGTGGTGGGTTATTCTGCTCAGGCTGCAACACATTCTGATTATTTCTCCAAGATAGATTAGGATGATAACGCAATATTGGATGATATATGTTGGGATATTGATTGTGTTGATGCCCATTAAAGTTCCCCACATATTGTGTTTGTTATGTTGTGCCTTGCGCAAATGGATTGCCAACCTGACATTCTGCACTATAATGCGGACCACAACAAAACTTATACACCACTGCCGCCTGAACAACATTAGCACTTACTTGATTATTCTGCATTTGTTTAGCCAGGTTGTCAATTTTTGCTGCCAAAGCAGTTATGGCATCAATCTCATGGATCCTAACTATCTTTTTCAGTGTGACTCTCTCACTCGACCACTGCAGATTATTCAAGACAATATCTTCAAGCAACTCATAAGCTTCGTCTGTTGTCTTGTTCATTAAAGTTCCTCCTGCTGATACATCAATCAAAGTTCTTGTTGAATTTATCAACCCATTGTAAAAATTGTGAATTTGCATCCACTTAGGTACTCCATGATTAGGACACTTCCTCAACAATGCCTTATACCTCTCCCACGCTTCACATAGAGTTTCTCCTTCATGTTGCGCAAAATTATTGATTTCTATGTGTAGCTTCGCTGTCTTGCTAGATGGGAAAAATCTTGACAGAAACTTGTGCACCAAATCCTCCCAAGTGGTGATTGAATCCGAAGGCAACAAGTTTAACCATTTCTTAGCTTGATCCCTCAAGGAGAAAGGAAACAAGCGAAGGCACAGAGCTTCCTCAATAACTCCATTGTACTTAACAGTTCCGTAGACTTCTAGAAAATTCACGATGTGCTGATTAGGATCTTCAGTGGCCAGCCTATGGAACGGGATATTCTGAATCAACTGTAGCGTCATTGTCTTCAAGTCAAAATCATTCACCTGAATCGCTGGCCTTCTAATCACAAGTTGAATTCCAGTGGGTGGCAAAACATAGTCTCGCAGTGTTCTAGGTGGATTTTCCTGATTAACTGCTTGATTATTTCCGTCATGTCCTACCACGATCTCAGCCATATTTATTTGCAAATTATGGGTAGTAGCTCTTTTCTCCTTTCTGTTCTTCCAACAAGTTTGTTCTATCTAAGGACCGAAAGGCAACAAATTGCTACCTCCTAACTTTCGCATGCACTTAAAAAATATGTTCCTGAAACACACGTAACGAAAACAAGAGAACAAAATAAAATAAAATAAAATCTAAAGTAAAATTAAAGTTATTTGGTATTGATATTAATAATTGACACAGTCCCCGACAATGGCGCCAAAAACTTGTTGTGTGATTTCTAATGCAAGTGCACATATCGCAACAAGTAATAAAGTGATAAGTAAAGATCATTCTCACGAGGACTGTGATTATTAAGTACCGAAATTGGTGCAGCTCTAACTTTATTTGGATAATCACGAATTGAGAGTTTATAACTAACAACTAAAGAAATTATAGAACTTATAAAAATAGCAACTAAAACAACTACGAAATTAACAAAAGATGGTAATTCAATAATTAAAAGACTCTAGGGATTCCCATTTTACTGAGATTAATCCTACTTGAAACTATTGATTTAAATCAATTGACGTCTATTCCCTACGTTGGCAACAATTTCGCTAAGGTAGATATTAATCATTTTCAAGCATCAATAACCTATCCCAATAAGCAAGCTAACTACATCTCTGTGATAACTGTGAACTTATGTAACACGCTAAGCCTTAGAAATTCAAACGTTGCACTAGATCTCATAAACTATCTCTAGCTTATGACAACTTAATGGTATTTTACACGTGATTTAATTTAGTTATCACTTCTCAGTCTCAAACTAAATCACGACTCATGTAATTGTTGATCAGGAAACCACAAGCATTAAACTCAGCACAAAATACTCAACCCAGATATAAAATAGTTCATCTATTAATTCAAATCAAAAGCTTCAAATATTCAAAATCCGGTTACATCGTAACCCTAGAAAAATAACTTAGAACATAATCATGAAAATAAATAAAATTTCAATTATAACAAAAATCATGATAATAGAGATAGAGAAAACTAGGATTTGGAGAAGAATTATGATAAAAGTCCGTCTCTAGATCGTTCCTCTGTATTCAACTCGCGAATCCTAAAGTTTTTCTCCCCTGTGGAATGTTTCTTCTACTGCCAAAAACCAGCCGCCCAAAAAGCCTCCCCATTCTCACATTTATTTTCCTCTTTATAACCTAGGGTTTCCTCTTTTCACACCTTTTTACAAAATTGCCCTTAAATTTCCTACGATGCTGCGCAGCTGCGCTATGATTGCGCTACTTCTAATTTTTCTTCAATTTCTCCACAAGTTGCATGAAAGCTAATCCTTTGCCATTTCTCTTTAATCTTTGCCTCAAAACTTAGACTTTCTCATGGAAATTACCTACATCGCAAATCAAACACAAAACCAATCAAATTGCTCATAAATTACTCAAGAACTGACAAAATTTAAGTGAAAAGGTGTTGAAATAATATATCAATAATACACCCAACACCACGTGACCAATCCCTGGTCAAAATAGGCAATCTACTAGATGTTATCACAGTTACAATAGTCAATGGACTTATGTGATTGACAATTCCCTTGTAACCCGCACCGCCTAGACCATCTAATCCACCTAAGGATTTACAACCTAGCGAGATCTCCTCGACTTAGCGTATTTCTTCGAATACTCACCACCTTCTCCCGAAGGATGTTTAATGAGACAAATGAATAGAGTGTTTACAAAAAAAACCTGCTCAGCGCACTCACAGTTCCTAAGCAAATTCTTACCACAGTGTTTACATAGACAAACTCGATAAACACATCACAGCTCTTATAATATCTAGACTTTGCTCTCTGTCGTCTATCCCCACTTAATTCTTGCGAGACTATTAGTATATATAGGTGTGAGTACTGCAATCTTGGGCTTTTAGCATCCGTGAGCATTATAAACTTTTGTAGGAGTCTTTACCCAAGTCAATCTCCAAAGATTTGCTCAATCAAAGATTTTGCTCAATTAGAGATTTGCTCAATTAGAAGATTTGCTCAATCAAAGATTTGCTCAAGTAGAATTTTCTTTAGCTTTATCAAAATCGTCTCAGCATACTTACAGTTGCAGCAAATTGATCTCTTTTCATATAAGATAAATCGTGCACAATCTTTACCAAACCAAGATCTGTGTTACCAAAAATAAAGACAATTAAGAAAATACAAATTATCTCTAATCTCGGACTAAATTTGAAGGTGGCTAACAGACCCACTGCAAGACAAGTAGTCAAATTAAAGCATGATCAAGGATGATGGTTGGACAGGATTATATAGAGCGCTAGGTCCTAGATTCTTCAGCATGTCAGCATGGGGAACCTCGATAATACTAGCCTATGAATATTTGAGTAAGACCCTGGACATTCTTATTTGTTGAATAGCTTATCATGACTCCTTGATTATCAATTGCTTTACTTAGGAGTGCATTTATTTATAATCTAGCTAATTGTCTTACTATGTTTAATTTGAACAATTTAACAAATGTGATGAACTTGTTGGCTTGTAGGATTTGTCATCATTTAATTTACTGCCTTCATATTACTTGTGTTGTTGCTAATAATTTGATCTACACATTCTGAAGATAACACAGAGATCTACTGCTTATTTGATTGTGTATTTTTCATCTGTTATACATAACGCTTGTGTGCAAAAGAATGACTTGTTTCATAGAGCAGTGATGCCAAGGCAGTTGCTCTTGTATTATTCAGAAGAAATTTTTATCTTGCTTTCCAAAATCAAATACAGAGTTAGAGACCATGGAAATGCCTACCTTTCTTAGAGATAGCACTACAACTATTGAAGCCTTTCATACTTGACTGGCGAGCCATCAAGCATCCAAGTATAACAGAAATCCTTTCAACTGAAGTATTTAAAGAAAGTTTCTTTTCTTGGCGTGGTTCAATCAATATGTTTCACTTTGAGTTTTATCTGCTGCTTATATTTGTTAACCTATTATCTGTCCTCTTTTGATTTTTTTCCTCTACATATTTTCTTGCTGCCTTTTGCTTGGCTTTTATCTCTGATAACTTTATGCTGCACACCGCCATAAAGGTGGTGGAACCAAAAAAGGTAGGGGGAGGGGGTAATTGCGGTGGAGAAGGACTGGCTTTTAGGAGAGGGGAAACAGTAGTGTTGGATAGTAAAGTAGGAAATTGTTTTCCCTGAAAGAGTAGCAATAAAAATTTGATTATTCGTCACTATATACAAGGTTTACTATTAATCTCACAAGTTCATTAAGATTTATATGATGCTCTAAATATTACAACTTCTAAAGTATGTTTAAAAACACAACAATAGTAATCACATATAATTAACAGAATAAGCACATTGGGTGCAAGTGGTGGGGTTTTTTTTTGATTTTTAAAGATTCCCTATTATAAGTTTTACTTCAAGAGTACTTTCTATGTTTGAAATTTTTTTATTACATTTTCATTCCAACATTACTTTTACTTTTAGCTAAAAAACTATTTTAGTATTTTTTTAATTATTAATAGCTAGATCTTGCTCCATATTCTCTAGCCAAAATAAGGAAGCTCTTTGAGAGTCTAAGGTTTTGTTTGGTCTTATTTTTAGACACTTAAAAGTATTTTTTTTGATCTATTTTTAAAAGTCTTTTTAGTTAAAAGTCAAAGCTAAAAAAAATTGAAAAAATATAAAGTTTCAAGTTGGAGCTTTTGAAACAAGAGTTTGACGAACTATTTTTACTTAATGTTGGAAGTTATTTTTTTTTTTTCAAATACATCCCTCCATATTTGTGAAAGTCCAATATTAATTTCAAAATTTCTAAAAGGCCAAGATTGTCCAAAATAAGTCAAATAACAAACTGTTTTTTATTTAAAGCACTATTAACCAAAACTTTTATGTTGAAAATTCTACAATTAAAAAGTTAAAATTTCACAGTTAAACTAAACATACTCATAAAATATCACACACAAGGGTTTTTTTTTTGGTCGAAAACACACGAAATTAACATTACTAGGTTCACTTCAAAGAGATGAATTTGAAGGACATGTCCGGGCTGACAGTGAAGGTGTATAACTTCAAACAAAAGTAAAAGTTACGTATAACATTGTATTTTTATTTATTATTTATCCAGGTATAACGAATATATATATACATAATCTAGAAGAAAACATTACTAAATCTATCTAAAGGCTGAAATATGAGCATTCTCAAATTACATTTGGGGTAATCAGGATTTGCATCCCAAATATTCATAATTACTTAAAAGAGAAAAGGAAAAGGTAGTGCATCAAATTTTAACGTGCTGATAGATTCATGATGTCAGTGAATACATCCTCAGGAGACTTGAACCCACCGCTACTAATAGTGAAAGTATCACTGCTCTTCGACTTAGAAGAGCTAGCTTCCCCTGAACTAGAAACCATTTCAATCTCTCCATGCAAAATTAGCAGAGAAGAGGAGCTTGCAATGTCGTCACTTGCATTCATTGTGGAACCCCTCTTTTGAGCAGATTCTTAAAGCTTGAGCGCATACTCAAGGCTCCAAACAATATCGTTCATTTTGAGCCTTTCAATTCCTTTATTCTTCAAACAACGAAATGGTATTTCAACATATTTGTGTAAATACTCCGGTGCAATTTCATCCTTTAAATTAGGATCAAGAATTTGATCAAGGGTCCTTTCTCTGTAACAATAGCGTACCCACTCCGCCAAATTGACTTGCTCTTTGGTTAGGTTTACATCAATTGCTGGCTTAGCACATAACACTTCAAATAACACCACACCAAAAGAATAAACATCAGACTTCTCTGCCAATTGTTGACGTCGGTAATACTCGGGATCAAGATACCCAAAACTACCCTTCACCATTGTGCTGACATGTGCATGGGTCCCACATATGGGACCCATTTTCGACAAGCCAAAGTCTGATACCTTGGCTACCCAATTCTCATCCAATAAGATGTTAGTTGACTTGACATCTCGGTGAATAGTTGTGTGTTTTGCACTTGTATGAAGATAAAGCAATCCTTTGGCAGCACCAATACAAATTTTCAGGCGTTGCTTCTAAGGAAGTGGTGGATTTTCTGTTTTATAAAGATGGTCACGTAACGTACCGCGGGACATATAATCATAGACCAAGATCATCTCACCTTTATCATCGCAATACCCAACTAACGACACTAATTGAAGATGTCTAAGCTTTGATAACATCTCTATCTCCGTGAGGAACTCACGAGCACCTTGATTTGACGATAGATTTAATCGCTTGATTGCGACCTCAGTTGTGCCATTGTCTATATACCCTTTGTACACATTGCCAAACCCCCGAACACCAATCACATACTTATCATCAAAATTGCTAGTGGCACATCTTATTTCCTTAATTGAGAAGTGTTGACATGGATCTAACGACAGTGTTGAATGCGGTCCGCTATTTTTCATTAATCTTCGGTTCCACGATGACTTGGCGGCACTTGTAGCGGAGTCCTTTACCTTTTTTCTCCGTCGGAAAATCAAGAAACTTACAAAAGAAATCACCAAAACAACAACTCCGGTGACGGCAAGAATTAATGCCCAACTTTTACTCTTATTTTTTTCCTCCGGCGTTGTGGGGCTTGAAACTGGTGAAGGATCAAGGTTACCATTCGGTTTGCTCAACTTGAAAATTTCCAGGCCATTCAGAAATGCATTATAATATTTAGGGAGAAGATCAATATTAGGACGCATCTCGAGCCAAAGGTCTTGCTTGCTTCGACGGCCATCGGGGTCGGCAACATAAGCAATATAGTCTTTTTTAACAGCCGCTTTGGGACCATGACCCCAACTAATAACATCAGCTTGCAATTCTGCTGTTTGGTTATTGATAAAAATCGTAAAGATGCGATCACTTTCTTCTCTAATTTCCAGAAAGAACTCGCAAAAATGGAGCCTAAGAAGATAGTAAAACCCTGTATCAACAGGAAAATACCACGTCATGTTGTAGCTAAGGCTGAAGTTTTCGTTCATAAATCTCGCTGTGGTGTAAACAATCTCTGGAGCAGTATATGGTGGTGCATCTGAAGTGTAGTTAACTGTAAAATCCATGTGAGCTGTTAACCCTTTAGTTGTTCCAATTATATAATCATCATCTGGAGTCCATGCACGGAACATGCCTGTATCCTCAGTCACCGGAACATCGCGGCCTCCAACGTTTAGCCTGTATGCGGTTTCAAAAGCTGTGTCATTACCAATATGGTATGGAGTTGATTGGTCAACCAACTTGATCGCAACATTGTTGCCACGATAGTACAACGTGTCTGGTATAGAAACTAGCTCGATTCCATTCACAAAGGCATAAAAGTTTGGAGAAGGCTTGAAGATGATGTTCAGTTGTCGATCATCATTTATATGGATGATGTATTCTTTGACAAGGGTGACTGCTGATGGGTGCATGGAAGAAACTGTGAGAAATGGGCTAAAATTACTTAATAAAGTGTAGCTATTAGCAATCACTGAGAAGAATAAGTCTGCTTTGTTGAAGGTAGAGTAAGTAAAAGGGTAGAAATAGAGGCGAATGAACTTCGGGCCAGTGGTGAGTTGTGAAAAGGTGTAAGTGAATGGAGATTGAAAAATTCGAGCAGTCATGTAAGGGACATTTTGGGGGATGGAAGGGTGTTGGGTGGAGGCCTGGGATATTATAGAAATGGTCTCAACATTGGATGGTAAGTAATCCGAGTTGGCATCAGCTTGCCAATGGCGACCATCAGGGAAGGATGTATTAGAATCAGAGCCACAGTCTGTTGAGCTGTAAAGTTTATTTGAAATCAAAAAGCAACAACAAATTTTGTTGCTTTGTTGACAAAAAAGAAAAGTACCAGACAAAGAAGACAAAAGCAATATAAAAAGAAAGAAAAGTTTGTCTAGCAAACTTTGTTAGGCGCATGCAATTGCAAATTGGTTCCACACTGCGCAAGAAAGACTTTGCATGTTGGCTTTGCAGAAGAATGAGCCTATAAATATGTGGTTCATTCTTCTAGTTTTTTGCATCACCAAGCATAACAAATCATAGAGAAAAAATTATAAGTTTTCTCCTGAGTATTTTCTCTTCCTCTTTTGTTGTTCTATATTTGTGAGTGAGAGTTAGTTTCTTCTATTATTTGAGAGAGTGATATTGTTCTCTCCTTATATTAGCGAGAAGGTTATTGTAAAATACTCCACATCATAGTGAAATCCTCCATTATTTGCCCGTGGTTTTTCCCTCGATTTATTTGATGATTTTCCACATAAATCTTGTCTCTACTTGCTCTGTTCTCATTCATATTTTAGCTGCGTGATACTACTTGTCCTCGACCATTCCGCTGCGCCGATACCCAACAGTGGTATCAAAGCCACTAGTTACGGGTCACTGGTATACATACAGGGTTACTGTTCACGATTACTATTCACACATACTGTATAATACTATTCACCTATACGGTATCAATACTATTTTCATATACAGTTTTGGTATTATTCACGTATACGGTACTATTCACGTAAATAGTACTATTCACAGTGAAATAGTAGTAGCCGGTTCAAGTTACGAAGAAGATCGTCGTTAATACTATGGCGGCAAAATTTGAAATTGAGAAGTTCAACGGGAGAAAATTTTCTCTATGGAAATTGAAGATGAAGGCAATCTTGAGAAAGGAGAATTGCTTGGCAGCAATTGGAGACAGACCAGCAGAGGTGACGGACGACAAGTGGATAGAGATGGATGACAACGCTATGGCTAATCTGCACCTGGCATTGGCAGATTCGGTATTGTCAAGCGTTGAGGAAAAGAAATTAGCAAAAGAAATTTGGGATGCGCTGACCAAACTGTATAAGGTCAAGTCACTTCACAACAAGATTTTCTTGAAGAGAATACTCTACACCCTTCGGATGAGTGAGTCCACATCAGTGACGGATCACATCAATACCTTAAATATGCTATTCTCTCAATTGACTGCACTTGGGCATAAAATAGCGGAGCTTGAACGTGCAGAAATTCTTCTTCAAAGTATACCTGATTCGTATGATCAACTCATCATTAGTTACACTAACAATGTTCTTTCAGATATTGTTATTTTTGATGATGTTGCAGTCGCTGTTCTGGAAGATGAATCTAGGCACAAAAGTAAGGAAGACAGAATCGAAAGTTCACTACAAGTAGAGACATTATCAATGGTGAGAGGTAGATCAACGGAACGTGGCTCTAGTGGGAGCAACAATCATGGTAGATCAAAATCAAGGAGTAGAAAAAATATCAAATGCTACAAATGTGGCAAGAAATGGCACTTCAAGAAGGATTGTTGGAGCAACAAAAAGAATTCCGAGGTGACAAATTCTCATGGATGTGTGGCGACTGCACCAGATAATAGAGATATTTTATACAGCGAAGCAACAACTGTATCAAAAGGCAAAAAGGAGCTCACTAATGTTTGGATTATGGATTCGGGAGCAACATGGCATATGACCTCTCGTAGAGAATGGTTCCACACCTATGAACCTACCTCTGGAGGATCTGTGTACATGAATAATGATCATGCCTTGGAGATTGCTGGTATTGGTACCGTCAAAATAAAAATGTATGATGGTACCATTCGTACAATTCAAGGGGTACGACACGTGAAGGGCTTAAAGAAGAACCTATTGTCCATTGGACAATTGGATGACCTTGGATGCAAGACCCATATCGAGGATGGGATCATGAAGGTTATCAAAGGAGCGCTTGTGGTGATCAAGGTAGAAAAGATTGGGGTAAATCTATACATGCTTTTGGGAGATACGTTGCAGGAGGCAGATGTATCAGTTGCATCAACTGGTCAAGAAGAATCAACTATAATGTGGCATCGCAGACTGGGCCACATGACAGAACGAGGCTTGAAGATTCTCGCTGAACGTAATCTCCTACCCGGGCTCAAGACGATAAACTTACCTTTTTGTGAGCACTGTGTTACCAGTAAGCAACATAGATTGAAATTTGGGAGATCTACTGCCAGAAGCAAACACATTCTAGACTTGATCCATTCAGACGTCTGGGAATCACCGATTTTGTCCCTAGGAGGAGCCAAATACTTTGTATCATTTATTGATGATTACTCCAGGAGACTGTGGGTGTATCTAATCAAGAACAAGTCAGATGTGTTTCCAATATTCAAAACTTTCAAAGCACTGGTGGAACTTAAATCCGGGAAAAAGGATCAAGTGTTTGAGGACGGACAACGGAGGAGAATACACTAACGGGAGCTTCTTGGCATTTTGCAAGCAATAGGGTATTCAGAGGCAATTTACTGTTGCACATATACCTCAGCAAAATGGTGTAGCAGAGCGGATGAACAGAACTCTTCTTGAAAGAATGAGAGCTATGTTGGAAACTACAGGTCTAGCCAAATCATTTTGGGCAGAAGCAGCTAGAACTGCATGTTACGTGATAAACCGGTCACCGTCAATTGCAATTGGGTTGAAGACACCAATGGAAATGTGGACCGGAAAACCCGCAGATTATTCTACCTTGCACGTATTTGGGTGTCCGGCATATGTGATGTATGGTTCCCAAGAAAGAACAAAGCTGGATCCAAAATCTAGGAAATGTGTATTCTTGGGAAATCCTGATGGTGTTAAGGGGTATCGTCTGTGGGATTCCACTGCCCATAAGGTTGTCATCAGTAGAGATGTGATATTTGCAGAAGATAAACTGCAAAGTGAAGACGACAGCAACACTTCAAAAGAGACTACTACAATACAAATTAAAGATAAGTCAGAACAAGGAGATGCTTCTTCTGAAGCTGCACCGGAGCATGAGGACCAAGAACCAGATGATGCTGAGGTTACAGAAGTCCGACGTTCATTGCGTCAGACATCAAGACCAACTTGGCATTCAAATTTTGTCATGGCGAGCAATGCTGCATACTGTCTTCTAACAGAGGATGGAGAGCCATCTACCTTTCACGAGGCTATAAAAAGCCCCGGTGTTGCCCTGTGGATGATAGCAATGCAAGAAGAAATTGAAGCTCTACATAGAAACAAGACGTGGGAGCTTGTTCTATTACCACCTGGACGGAAAGCGATTAGTAACAAATGGGTCTACAAGATCAAGCGAGATGGTAATGACCAAGTGGAGCGATATCATGCAAGACTGGTGGTGAAAGGATATGCTCAGAAAGAAGGAATTGACTTCAACGAGATATTTTCTCCTGTGGTAAGACTTACAACTATCAGAGTAGTTTTGGCCATGTGTGCTGTGTTAGACTTACATCTAGAACAGTTAGATATAAAGACGGCTTTTCTTCATGGTGAGCTTGAAGAAAAGATTTACATGCTTCAACCAGAAGGTTTTGTTGAGAAAGGAAAAGAAAACTTGGTTTGCAGGTTAACCAAATCTCTGTACGGTTTAAAGTAGGCGCCAAGGTGTTGGTACAAGAGATTTGATTCTTTCATGATTAGCCTCAGGTACAACAGACTCAATTCAGACCATTGTACGTACTACAAGAGGTTTGACGATGATGATTTTATCATTCTACTGTTGTACGTGGACGACATGCTGGTAGCAGGTCCCAGCAAAGATCTGGTCCAAGAACTGAAGGCACAGTTGGTTGGGGAGTTTGATATGAAGGATTTGGGACCAGCAAACAAGATTTTAGGGATGCAAATTCACCGAGACAGAAAGTGCAGGAAGGTATGGATTTCCCAGAATAATTACTTGAAAAAAAAAACTTGCGGCGCTTCAATATGCAAGATTGTAAGGAAATCTCGACTCCGCTTCTTGTCAATTACAAATTATCCTCAAGTATGTGCCCTAGCACTGAAGCGGAGAGGATAGAAATGTCTCGAATACCGTATGCATCAGCAGTGGGAAGTCTTATGTTCGCAATGATATGCACGAGACTAGATATTGCTCAAACAGTTGGTGCGATCAGTTGGTTCATGGAGAATCCTGGTAGAGAGCATTGGGATGTTGTTAAGAGGATCCTAAGATACATCAAAGGGACCTCGGATGTTGCATTATGTTTTGGAGGATCAGAATTTACTGTCAAGGACTTTGTTGATTCGGATTTTGCAGGTGATGCCGATAAAAGGAAGTCCACTACAGGCTGTGTGTTTACAGTTGCAGGCGGCGTGGTAAGTTGGATATCTAAATTACAAACTGTTGTGGCCTTATCTATAACAGAGGCTGAATACATGGCAGCTACACAAGCCTGTAAAGAAGCAATCTGGATTAAACAGTTAATAGAGGAACTCAGACACAAACAAGAGAAAATTCCCTTGTTTTGTGACAGTCAGAGTGCCTTGCACATTGCAAGGAATCCAGCATTTCATTCCAGGACGAAACACATAGGTGTTCAATATCACTTTGTTCAAGAAGTAGTGGAGGAAGGGAGTGTGGATATGCAGAAGATTCACACCAATGAGAACCTAGCAGATGTCATGACAAAGCCAATCAACGTTGACAAGTTTGTTTGGAGTAGATACTCTTATGGCTTAGCAAAGACGTAAGCAACATGGAACTGGCAAGACTGGAGAGATTTGAAGCATGATTCAAATGAGCTTTAAGTGAGAGATTGTTGAGCTGTAAAGCTCATTTGAAATCAAAAAACAACAACTTTTGTTGCTTTGTTGACAAAAGAGAAAAGCAGCAGACAAAGAAGACAAAAGCAATGGAAAAAGAAAGAAAAGTTTGTGCAGCAAACTTTGTTAGGCGCATGCAATTGCAAATTGGTTCCACACTGCGCAATGAAGACTTTGCACGTTGGCTTTGCAGAATAATGAGCCTATAAATATGTGGTTCATTCTTCTAGTTTTGGCATCACCAAAGCATAGCAAATCAGAGAGAAAAATTATAAGTTTTCTCCTGAGTATTTTCTCTTCCTCTTTTGTTGTTTTATATTTGTGAGTGAGAGTTAGTTTCTCCTATTATTTGAGATAGTGATATTGTTCTCTCCTTATATTAGCGAGAAGGTTATTGTAAAATACTTCACATCATAGTGAAATCCTCCATTATTTGCCTGTGGTTTTTCCCTCGATTTATTTGAGGGTTTTCCACGTAAATCTTGTGTCTCTACTTTCTCTATTCTCATTCATATTTGTTAGTGGATAGTTAGGCATATGTTAGATAGTTAGGCATATGTTAGGCATATGTTAGATAGTTAGGCATATGTTAGGCATATGTTAGATACAATGGCATATTAGTAGCCTTACTTAGCCTATATAAGGAAGTTGTAAACATTGCAAAGAAACACAACTCAAATCATCTTCTTATCAATATCACAATCAATATGTATTTTTCTCTTTCATTCAACTATTCTCTTTGCATCTCTATTTTATTCGACATGGTATCAGAGCTACTATCCTAGTAGCCTGACCTCCTTACATCTTCATCTTCATCACCATTCTCGCAGTCATCAACAAATCAAACAACACATCATCATCATCACTTCAACATTCGCAGTCTGTTCAGCATTTTTTTCGCTTCATTTTTCTCCTTCTATTCTTACACGCTCAGGCTCATTAGATACTTAACGTCGTGAAGATTCCAACAACACCTGAATCACTGCAATTGGATTTCGAACGCGCCCACACACTCCACTGCAAGTTACTGTCGCTGTTTAGCAATTTTTCTGCAGTTCGCCACAGTTTCAGCCACTTTTCGCCTTGTATCGAAACTCCAAACACAACACAAACCACCACCATAGATTCCTCTCCTCGTCAGTTTTCCAACGCCACCTGAAGCATCGCCATCCGATCTGTAACGCGCTTCTACTCTCCGCTGCAATCCGACTGCGCTGTTTCATTGTTTGCAGCGTCACTCAGCAGCCACACCACATAGATATATGTTAAATCATCAAAAACAAACAACAAATAAGTGGCCTGGCCTAGTGGTAGTGGATCATTCATTCCTTTGCAAGGTCTTAAGTTTGAAACCTTGCATTGGCACTTTATATTTTACTTTTGTAAGACAAATAAACCAAGATTCAAAAGTGTCACGTCATTGTCCAGCCACCACCACATCACTGCCCAGTCATTCCCACGTTAGCTAGCAGCCCACATCATCGTCCAGTCAACACCATGTCACTGCAATGTGTCCATCTAGTCACTACCATCTCATTGTCGTTACCTTGTTGCATGCTATCATTTAATCATCGCCTAATTGGTGACTCATCATCAAGGCTCTCTGCCTCGTCGTTATTGGGCCCCATTGCCACCTCATATAGGACCCCGCCTCCTCATTATTGGGTCCCCACTACCTCCTCATCATTGGGTCCCGTCCATATCATCATTGGACCCTTGCCGTCTCATTATTGGGCCTCGCTTCCACCTCATATTGGGCTTCAGTGTCATCTTATCACTGATCTCGCCACCACCTTATCATTACCAAATCTCGAATTGCCACATCATCATGGTCCCATAGCCACATGATCATGGGTCTCATCTCCTCGTCATCATGGGTCTCGCTGCCACGTCATTATGGGTTGCACTGCCATATCAATGCCACCTAATGTCCACATCATTATCCTTGATTTCCAAACTCAAGTTGCTGTCTTCTACACCTCCTTGAGTTTGAGGGGGGGTGTTAGTGGATAGTTAGGCATATGTTAGATAGTTAGGCATATGTTAGGCATATGTTAGATAGTTAGGCATATGTTAGGCATATGTTAGATACAATGGCATATTAGTAGCCTTACTTAGCCTATATAAGGAAGTTGTAAACATTGCAAAGAAACACAACTCAAATCATCTTCTTATCAATATCACAATCAATATGTATTTTTCTCTTTCATTCAACTATTCTCTTTGCATCTCTATTTTATTCGACAATATTTTAGCTGCGTGATATTGCTTGTCCTCGACCATTTCGCTGCGCCGATACCCAACACAGTCGAGGAGGATGTAATCAGTAGGGGTGTATGGCGTTGTTGGGCTTGAAACTGGTGAAGGATTAAGGTTACCACTCGGTTTGCTCAACTTGAAAATTTCCAGGCCATTCAAAAGTGCATTATCATATCTAGATAGAGTAGGATTAGGATGCATCTCGAGCCAAAGGTCTTGCTTGCTTTGATGGCCATCAGGGTCGGCAACATAAGCAATATAGTCTCTCTTAACGGCCACTTGGGGACCATTACCCCAACCAATAGCATCAGCTTTCAATTCTGCTGTTTGGTTATTGATAAAAATTGTAAAGACGAGATCACTTGGTTCTCTAATTTCCAGAAAGAACTCGCAAAAATGGAGCCAAAGAAGATAGTAGAATCCTGAATCAACAGGAAAGTACCACGTCATGTTGTAATTAAGGCTGAAGTTGGGGTTCATGTATCTCGCAGTTGTGTAAACAATCTCTGGAGCAGTATATGGTGGTGCATCTGAAGTGTAGTTAACTGTAACATTCCTGTGAAATGGAAACCCTGTAGCTGCTCCAAGTATATAATCAAAATCTTGATTCCATGCACGAAACATGCCTGTATCCTCAGTCAGTGGAACATCGCCGCCTCCAACGTTTAGCCTGTATGCGGTTTCAAAAGCTTTTTCATTACCAATAAGGTATGGAGTTGATTGGCCAACCAATTTGATCGCAACTTCAATGCCAGGATAGTCCAACGTGTCTGGTATAGAAACTAGCTCGATTCCATTCACAAAGGCATAAGAGTTTGGAGAAGGCTTGAAGATGATGTTCAGTTGTCGATCATCATTTATATGGATGATGTATTCTTTGACAAGGGTGACTGCTGATGTGTGCATGGAAGAGACCGTGAGAAATGCGCTAAAATTGCTTAACAGGGTGTAGTTATTAGCGACGACTGAGAAGAATGAGTCTTGTTTCATGTTGAGGTTAAAGTAGGTGGAAGGGTAGAAATAGAGGCGAATGAACTTGGGGCCAGTGGAGAGTTGTGAAAAGGTGTAAGTGAATGGAGATTGAAAAATTCGAGCAGTCATGTAAGGGACTTTTTGGGGGATGGAAGGGTGTTGGGTGGAGGCCTGGGATGTTATAGAAATGGTCTCAGCATTGGATGGTAAGTAATCGGAGTTGGCATCAGCTTGCCAATCGCGACCATCGGGGAAGGATGTATTAGATGAGGAGCCACAGTCGAGGAGGATGTAATCAGTAGGGGTGTATGGTGGAGTAGTGGTTGCTGCAGTGGTGATGGAGAGGTGGAGGAGAAAGGAAACGTAGCGAGCAATATGGGTGAACATTTTTTTCTTTTTTTTTGATGGAAGGGATATCCGGGGTGAGAAATCAGTATGGGTAAACATTGTGACAAGGTAAGGGAAAATTCTTCGGTTGATCGACACCTCTCATGAGATGGGCCCGACCTTTCGTCAGTCAGACTGTTGATAACTTGCATGGCTACTAGTCTCGGATTGTTTTAGTAAATGGTCAAGTAAAGCTGCCGGAAGAAAGTCCTGTGATGGGCCTGCATGGACTTAGAACTTGGAAGTCGTTGGAGTGATTCATGGTAGTCCATCGTGTCTCTTTCTATTCTTTTGTTTCTTCTTTTTTCCTTAAATTTTTTTTTTCTTGTTTCTCAAAGTTCTTTAGATGTAATCATGATTCCTTGTTTATAATCAGAAGTGAGATATTTTGGCCAAGCTTTACCATTTTGTTTTTCTCTTGTTGATAATTAGGAAGGTTTGGGTGGAGATCAAATTGTCTCATATCTTTTTCGATATGCATGTCAAGTCAATACAAAATTTTTATTTTTATGACAACCAACTTTTCTACAAATAAATAGTTTTCCTCTCCTTTTTCTTCTTTCCGTGGATATCATCTTAATGATTGGTTCCTTCCAGTAAATTTAATGCTAGGTATTTAAATTTCTTTTTTTTTTTTTGGTAGTAGCTAGGTATTTCATTTGTCAGTTAATATAATTAATAGTCTAAATTAATTCTTTGAAACTATCTTTATGCCATGATGATAAAATATTAAATATCAAAATATTAGTTAAAAAGAATTAAAGGGACCTGAAAATCAAAAGGCACATATTTCACTCTCTATTATACTTTCATTCCTATTATTTATGTTTGCTTTTCAAACTTCAAATTATAAAAATAGAGAAGCCCACAATAGAAAGACTTGAGTTCGGGACCGCCCATCGTAATCATGTTTCTAATTAGATGTAATAATGAAGATTCCTTGTTTATTCCTAGACGTGAGAATTTTTCGCCAAGATTTTTATTTTGTTTTCTGTTGATCTCTAACAAGGTTGGGATAGAGAGATTTAAACCAAAAATTTTAGATAGTTAATAATAATTTTTGCCATCAAATTGTCTCATATCCCCTTTGACATGCTTGTCAAACCAATACATATACAAGTTAGAGCAACTTTCTTGCAAGTCAATTTTCCTCACCTTTTTCTTCTTCATGTTGGATAATATTGTTGAGTAAGGCTAGGTTTTGAAATGAAATTTACCAAATGTGCCAAGCAGTATTGTGCCAGTTTAAGTTTTGTGGAGCCCTCTATATAAAAAAAGCAGGCGACCGTCATATGGTCACATTAGTAGGATTATTATTATTTATTTATTTGGTAAAGAAAGTATTTTTATTAAAGGAAAAATAATTATTTTAGGGTCTGAACTTGGTCTAGTATAGAACTAAGATTATGAACTTCAAAACTTTTCAATTAAAGGCTCAAATTTATGAGAAAGAGCTGTTTTAGACGGATTTGACTCATCTACAAATCTATTTTGTACAATTTCAAGCAATACCCATCCTGATAATTAATATCACGTGTCACTAAATATCATCTACGAACTACATTAATCTTGCTAAACTAGCTTTCCAACCATAGTTAAAAAAGCATTAAGTACCAAAATCTAAACTACTATAATTACATAACAAAACAAATATGGAAAATATGATTCTAGAAAACAAAAAAAACAAAAAAAGAAAACAACCCATTCTTGCCCCGGTTCCAAAAAGAAAAAAGCAAGATATACGATTATGCTCCAACTTCACTAGTGAAGCTTCAACTTAAGAAAAGCAAGAGTTAACCAGCAAAAATGCTCTACAGCATCAACACAAGTTAACTCAAACAAAAAAACAAAAGAAATAAACAAAAAGTTTGAAACTTTATAAAGAACAAGCTAGAGAAGGAGCAAAGATAGTTGCTTTATAGTATTTAAGTGTGACCTAAGTATAAAAATAATAATAATGGGTATCTCTAAAATATAATTGTGTAAATGAACTTCGTTTGAAACTGTTTTGTTATAATTGCTTCAAATGTAACAATAAATGCTACTTACCCTTTTTTTTCTCTCTCTCTATATATATATCTAAACTGATGAGCTGGTATCGTAGCGCTTCTTGAAACTTCAGTAGACAAGTTGAAACAAGTATCATATGGCTTCTTCATTTAAAAAAAAAAAAAAAAAGAAATCATATGACTTCTTGGAGCCAAAATTAATGGCTTCATTCTTTTTTTCAACTTATATCATTTTTTGGAGGCTTTAAAGGCTATTAGTTTTTCACACTAGACACAATTTGGGCATTTTTGGTTGAGCCTACAATTAAAGCAATAAATATTATTTTCTTAGGACTTTAAAGATCATTGATTTTTGACACTCGACACTAATTAACCACTTGTCATAAAAAGTGGTCATGTAATATTTCTTAGAGCACAGAGAACATATGGGTTGGAAAGCTAAATAATACTTCTATATTTGTTCTGCTAATTAAATAAGGTAGTTCAGATTTTGATATCAATTAATACATTCTAAATATGGTTAGAAAGTTAGTTCAACAAAATTAATATAGTCCGTAAATTATACCTAGTGACATGTGCATGGCAGTAATCAAAATAAGTATCGCATAAAATTGTAGAGGAGCTAAATCCGTTTTACACACCATTAACTAACGACGTTACTATTTTGCTGATGTGGTTTTTTTTTTTCAATTCCTATGTAATAGTAGGGGTGTATGGTGGAGTAGTGCATGGTTGCAGTTGTGATGGAGAGGTGGAGAGAAATGAAAAGTAGTGAGCAATGGTAAACATTATGACAAGGTAAGTACAGTATGTTGATGATGGCTGTTAATAACAGCACGGAAGCTGAAGCGAACAAGATGGCTTCTACTAGTCTAGGATTGTTAATTGTAAAATGGTCAAAGTCAAGCTGCTGAAAGAAAGCCTGTGACGGGCATGCATGGACTTGGAAGTAGTTCGAATGATCTAGTCGACTAGTCGAGTCGATGGTGTCCCTTGGCTTTCTATGCTTCGATTCGTTTTCTTATAATTTGTTTTTTCCGTTTGTTTTTCTATGCTCAAATTAAGAATAAAAAACACTTAGAATTCGGGATCACTATTAGAAAAACAATGTTCAAATAAAATTTGACGCATTCCCGTCTTTAAATGTCATTATAAAGATTCTATTATTCTCGTGAGATTTTTCAGTTAAGAATTTCATTTTTTTTCCTTGTGTTTATATCGTTAGGAAGGTTTGGGTGGAGAGATTTCATCCCATTACTTTAGATAGTTGATAAAAGTTTTTGTCATCAAATTGTCTTGCTCATATCTCCTTTGATATGTTTGACAAGCCAATTACATCTACAAGTTAGAGCAATTTTTTTTTGCCAAGTCAAGTTAGAGCAACTTAATGACTAGTAAGTCATGATTTGAATTTGATTGTGTATTTTTCTTCTGTTACACAGAACGCTTGTGTGCTAAAGAATGAGTAGGTTCATCGAGCTGTGAAGCTAAGATGGTTGCTTCTTTTTCGTTGCAAGTGATATGCTCTTTGTATTTGTTCACCTATTATCTATTCTCTTTTGATTTTTTCTCAACACATATTATCTTCCTGTCTTTGGATTGTCTTTTATTTAAATATACTGTGCTCAACGCCGTAAAGGTGTCGGAACCCGAACGAGGAGGAGGTCGGCAATGGAGGTGAGGTGGTGTTTGGGAGAAGGGGAAGAGTAGTGTACGTTGGATAGTAAAGCACGAAAGTGTTTTCATTTAAAAATAGCAAAAGAACTTTGGTTACTCTTTATTATATACTAGGTTCACTGTTAAGCCTCAGAAGTACATTAGTATTTATATATGATGCTATGACAATTATCATTGCTAAAGTGTGTTTAAAAGCACGACAATGGTATGTCACATATTATTAACCGAATAAGAACATTGGTTGCAAGTAGTTTTGGGTTCTACTGTCACACCATAATCAGGGTGTAATTGTCGCGAACCTAAAAAGGTGTAACCTCCCTAAGTGTGCAATGCTCTAATTTCAAATGTACAGGCTAAAACCCCAATTGAGCTGCGAAATAACCTTATCTCTCTGCTTTAGTTCCTCATCAACTGCAACATTATTAGAGGAGTATGGCACATACCGAATCAATGAAAGAGGGTCACGTCCGTACACCGCGAAGAACAGTGTCATCCTAATCGAAGAATGAAACGAAGTATTGTAAGAAAACTCAGCCCAAGGCAAGAATTTCACCCATAACTTCGGATTATCCATCACAAAACTTCGCAAATACATTTCAAGAGTGCGGTTAAGCCTTTCTGTTTGCCCATCCAATTGTGGATGATAAGAGCTACTCATGTTTAAAGATGTGCCTTGTAGTTTAAAAAGTTCCTGCCAAAAAGAACTTAGAAATAATTTATCACAATCACTGACCACTGATCGAGGCACTCCATGAAGTCAAACAATATCGCGCAAAAAAATCTCTATCACTTTAGCACTTGTTACATTTGGTAATAATGGAGTAAAATGCTCATACTTAGATAAACGATCCACTACCACAAGTATCTCGGAATACCCCTTCGACACCGGTAAACCTTGAATAAAGTCCATGGAGATGTCTTCCCAAATTTGGTTTGGAATTGACAATGGTTGTAATAATCCATAAGGAGCGATATTGGACAACTTTGATTGTTGACAAGTGAGGCAGTTGGCAACATACTGTTTCACATCTTTGCGCATCGAAGGCCAAAAACAACTTTGCACGATGCGTATATAGGTACGAAGGAACCCAGCATGTCCACCAATTGTTGAGTCATGGAACTCAAATAGCATTTGGGGTCGCAGGCTTAGTGGAATGAAGAATCTGCCCTTGTGCATCAACAACCCATTCTGAACAGTAAAGTCCTTTCGTGAATTAGGATCTGCCTGGAGTTGAGCTATGATTTTTGAAGTCTCAGCATCACTGGTGGCTGCAGTTTGAAGCTTAGAGATAAAATCAGGCTCAGTGATAGAAAAAATGTGAAGTTGAACTACATTAGAAAACCTGGACAAGGCATCTGCAGCCTTATTTTCGCGCCCCGGTTTGTACACAATCTCAAAATCATAACCCAACAATTTTGTGAGCCACCTTTGTTGATCTGGGGTTTGGATTGTTTGCTCCATCAAATATTTCAAGCTTTTTTGGTCTGTCCGTACAGTAAACTTCTGTCGCAATAGATATTGTCGCCATTTAGCAATAGATGTAGTAATTGCAAACATTTCCCTCTGATATGTCGACCCCCCTTGCAGCCTTGGTGTTAACTTTTGACTAAAAAATGCAATTGGGTGCTCATTTTGAAGTAAAGTCGCACCAATGCCAACCCCGGATGCATCAGTCTCAAGTACAAATGGAAGTGTAAAATTAGGGAGTGCCAACACTGGAGCCGATGTTAAAGCCAACTTGAGTTTGGAAAATGACAAAGCACCTGCCTCATTCCAAAAAAATGCATCTTTTTTTAGCAAGTCCGTCATTGGAGAGGCAATAGAAGCATAGTGACGGATGAAACGCCGATAGTACCCCGTCAATCCAAGGAATCCACACAACTCTTTAACTGTGGTAGGGGTCGGCCAATCCATAACGGCCTGAATCTTAGAAGGGTCCATAGCTACTCCTTGTGCTGAAATAATATGTCCGAGATAATCAACGTGCGATTCACCAAAGCTACACTTAGACCTCTTCGCATAGAATTTATTTACCAACAAAATCTCAAGCACCGCTTCTAAATCTTTAAGATGTTGTTGAGAGTTGCAACTATACACCAGGATGTCATAAAAAAAAACCAATACACACTTCCTCAACAAATGCCAAAATATATCATTCATGATAGATTGGAATGTGGACGGTGCATTGGTAAGACCAAAGGGCATAACCAAGAACTCGTAGTGTCCATCATGCATTCTAAAGGCAGTTTTGTGCACATCTTGTGGACGAACCCGAATTTGATGATACCTGGAATGGAGATCCAACTTAGAGAAAATTGTCGCCCCATGTAACTCATCAAGTAGCTCATCTACCGTTGGTATTGGAAAGCGGTCCTTAATCGTCACCGCATTGAGGGCCCTATAATCCGTACAAAATCTCCACGTGCCATCATTTTTTTTTACCAAAATCACCGGTGATGAAAACGAACTTTGGCTCGGTTGAATTACCCCATCTCGCAACATTTCAGCCACCAATTTTTCAATTTCTGTCTTTTGATAGTATGGATATCGATAGGGTTTGACATTTATCGGAGCCAAACCTGGTTGAAGATAAATGGCATGGTCCCGAACACGAGTACGAGGTAAACCTTGTGGAATATCAAAAACAGGAAGGAACCTATGTAACAACTGCTCAAACGCCAAAGGTATGTATGATGAAGTCTCATCACTCAAACCACACATTGTCAAACTAAAACAAACGGCCATGGCACCTATTGATTTCATTATGCGAACACTCGTATATAGAACAGAATTGAACTTCAAAGATTGATCACCTTGTAATATCACCCGTTGGCCAACCTGAGTATACGACATAGTCAAGTTTGCATAATCCTGTACAATGGGCCCCAAAGTCGCCAACCAAGAAACGCCCAACACAACTTCTGAGCCAACCAACAGCAGCACAACAAGATCCACAACAATCACATGCCCTTGCACCTCAACAACAACACCCCGAACATAACCTTCACTCTTCAATTTTTCACCATTACCCACAGCCACAGTCAAATCCAAAGTAGGCTCCACAAGTAATTTAAGAAACTTAGCAATATGTGATTGAATAAAGCTATGTGTGCTTCTACCATCAACAAGAATCTGAACTATAACACCATAAATTAAGCCAGCAAAACGTAATGTAGTAGGAGTAAAATTACCTGACATTGCATTAAAAGAAAGTTCAGGAGCTAGCAAATAATCCCCTTCAACAACCTCTAGCTGACTTTGATTTTCCATATCCTCCACCGATTCCTCACCATCCCCACAATCCAGCAAAAATAATTGAGGTCGAGTCTTGCACCTATGGCCAGGAACAAATTTGTCATCACAATTATAACACAGACCTTTCTCTTTACGTTTTTGCATCTCTGTTGGGGTTAGGCGTTTAATAGTGTACTGGGTAGTATTGGGTTGAGAAGGGTGATTGATAAGTGAAGTGGGTTTGAATGGAGGTGGACTAGGTGTTGGGCCATAGAATGAGTTAGAATTTGTGGTTGTGTGACGTGGGTTGGGTTGGCTGGTAGTGTTTGGGCTAGTGTTTGGGCTATATAGTGGCTTGGACTGGTTGTGTGAAGTGTTGGAATTGGGCTAACGACTGCGACCTAACAATTGAGCCTGATGATGCTGCTCTAAAAGCTTGAATCCTGAAGCTTTGCTAAGCTCATGGCTTGTGATAAATTGACGGGCCTCAGGGCCAGAACTTCGGAGCGAATATCGGCTCGCAGTCCAGCGATGTAACAACTGGTCAGAAACGATGACGAGAGGCCATTAGTGCGATTGGCCAAAGACTCGAACTGTGACTGGTATTCCTCAACTGTAGAATGTTGCATCAATTTGGCTAAAGCACCCTGATGGTCCTCAAACTCCGAAGGGCCAAAACGAACGTCCAATGCCCGAACAAACTGATCCCAATTAATAAATTGCCGGTTCCGATACATCCACTGGAACCATTGGAGAGCCTTCCCGTCCATGTGGAAGGATGCAATCAAAAGGCGTTGCTCATCCGGTGTATAATGGAATGAGAAGAACCGCTCCGCCTTGAAAACCCACCCACTCGGATCATCACCATCAAACCTCGGGAACTCAAGGCGTATAGCACGACCTTGAATCGACGGAGTCATCGGCGAAATAGGACCCGTAGAGAGGGCCGATGACTGCCAATGATGTGGAACGTTTGAAACCCCCAATGGAGCAAACTGATTTGGAAATCCCGACGCCACATTACCACTCATAGCAGACCCCATCGGTACTGGAGCAGAAGGAACAACCAAAGAGGGTAACGTAGTTGTTACCTGAGATGATGAACTTCCACTAGAAAGAACCGGCACCGCAAACCCAGGTGGTATTGATGGAGTGGAACTCATAGAGACCGGAGGATTTGAACTCACCGGCGTGCCAGCATCCACCGTCGGCAACGGCGATACCCACTTCTCCTTCAACAATTTCAACGTCTGATCCAGTTTGCCATCTAACATCGTCACTTTCGCCACTACATCACCATGCGATTGTTGGAGGTTCTCGAAACGCTCCTGAACCAATTGAGCTTGTTGATCTTGTTTAGCTTGATGAGCTTGTAGATCTTGTTGCACCTCAAGAATTTTTTTAACAGAGTCATCCATGAGTTTCCATCGAGTTCCGTCAGCCATGAGAGCTCAACGAAAGCACCAATATAAGGGTGTTAGTTTTAGGAAAAAGAAATGAACAGCTAAAAAATTAAAAGACCACAAAGAAAGGCTTGTATTCAAGAACAAATTGAAAGTAAATTGCAGAAACTTTCAAGATTAAAAATAGAAAATAGTTTTTCTCCCTTTTCTATCTGACCAAGCTTCTTTATATTCCCTCACACCTCACATGCCTTCTGCTTCAGAATATTCTTCATGTAACTAACTAGCCACGTATTGATGCCAATGCTTGGGCTTAATTCTGATCCTGGAACTTCTTCTGCAACTTGGGCTTGCGTGTGACTCATCCATTGTACTGGGCTCTGCTACACTTGGGCCTGAATTATATGGGATCATCACAGGGTCCCACCTACGGGACCTATCTTTGACAAGCCAAAATCTGATACCTTGGCCACCCAATTCTCATCCAGTAAAATGTTAGTTGACTTGACATGCTGGTGAATAATCGTGTGTTTTGCACTTGTATGAAGGTAAAGCAATTCTTTCGTCGCACCAATACAAATTTGAAGGCGTTGCTTCCACGGAAGTGGTGGATTTTTTGTTCTATAAAGATGATCACGTAATGTACCACGGGACATATAGTCATAGACCAAGATCATCTCACCGTTATCGTTGCAATACCCAACTAACGAGACTAATTGAAGATGTCTAAGCTTTGATAACATCTCGATCTCCGTAAGGAACTCGCGAGCACCTTGATTTGATGATGGGTTTAATCGCTTAATTGCGACCTCAGTTGCGCCATTGCCTATGTACCCTTTGTACACATTGCCAAACCCCCCAACACCAATCACAGAACTTATCATCAAAATTGCTAGTGGCACATCTTATTTCCTCAATTGAAAAGTGTTGACATGGATTTGATGGCAGTGTTGAACGCGCCCCGCTATTTTTCATGAACCTTCTGTCCCACAATGACTTGGCGGCACTTCTTGTAGCCGTCAAGTCTTTTACCCTCTTCTTTCGCCGGAAAATCAAGGAACCCACAAAACATATCACCAAAATAACACCTCCGGTGACGGGAACAATTAATGGCCAACTTTTAGTATTCTTCTTTTCTGGAAACGTTGACGGTGTCGACGTTGTGGGGCTTGAAACTGGAGAAGGATTAGGTGCAGCAAGGCTACCAATCGGTTTGCTCACCTTGAAAACTTCCAGGCCCTTCAAAAGTGCATTATAATATACTGGTTGAGCATCACGATAAGGATGCATGGCGAGCCAAAGGTCTTGCTTGCCCTGACTGCCATCAGGGTCGGCAACATAAGCAATATAGTCTCTTTTAACAGCCACTTGGGGACCATGACCCCACCTAATAACATCAACTTCCAATTCTGCTGTTCGATTATTGATAAAAATCGTAAAGACCCGATCACTTTCTTCTCTAACTTCCAGAAAGAACTCGCAAAAATGGAGCCTAAGAAGATAGTGGAATCCTGAATCAACAGGAAAGTACCACGTCATGTTGTAATAAAGGCTGAAGTTGGGGTTAATGTATCTCGCAGTTGTGTAAACAATCTCTGGAGCAGTATATGGTGGTGCATCTGAAGTGTAGTTAACTGTAACATCGCTATGAGCTGTTAACCCTGTAGCTGCTCCAAGTATATAATCAAAATCTTGATTCCATGCACGAAACATGCCCGTATCCTCAGTCAGTGGAACATCGCCGCCTCCAACGTTTATCCTGTATGCGGTTTCAAAAGCTTTTTCATTACCAATAAGGTATGGAGTTGATTGCCCAACCAATTTGATCTGAACGTCATTGCCAGGATAGTACAACGTGTCTGGTATAGAAACAAGCTCGATTCCATTCACAAAGGCATAAGAGTTTGGAGAAGGCTTGAAGATGATGTTCAGTTGTCGATCATCATTTATATGGATGATGTATTCTTTGACAAGGGTGACTGCTGATGTGTGCATGGAAGAGACCGTGAGAAATGCGCTAAAATTGCTTAACAGGGTGTAGTTATTAGCGACGACTGAGAAGAATGAGTCTTGTTTCATGTTGAGGTTAAAGTAGGTGGAAGGGTAGAAATAGAGGCGAATGAACTTGGGGCCAGTGGAGAGTTGTGAAAAGGTGTAAGTGAATGGAGATTGAAAAATTCGAGCAGTCATGTAAGGGACTTTTTGGGGGATGGAAGGGTGTTGGGTGGAGGCCTGGGATGTTATAGAAATGGTCTCAGCATTGGATGGTAAGTAATCCGAGTTCGCATCAGCTTGCCAATGGCGACCATCAGGGAAGGATGTATTAGAATCAGAGCCACAGTCGAGGAGGATGTAATTAGTAGGGGTGTATGGTGAAGTAGTGGTTGCAATTATGATGGAAAGATGGAGAAGAAAGGAAACATAGAGAGTAGTAATATGAGTGATCAACATTGTGATAAGGTAAGATGAGAGTGTTGAAATTGGTTGTTAATAACATGCATGCATGGAAGCTCAAGCGAACATGATTTATGGCTTCTACTCGTAGAGGATTGTTTTAGGAAATGGTCAAGGTAAACTGCTGGAAAAAAGATGCGATGGGCATTCATGGACCTGGAAGTGGTTAGAAATTATTCAGGATAGTCGATGGTGTCCCTTTCTATTCGTTTGTTTCTTCTCTATAAAAATAGCGCATTTCTTTTAGGCTAACTTATCTTGCTTTTTTTATTTCATTTTTAGTGTAATGGTCTTATGACCCACCTATGTACTTTTTATTTTTTAATGAAATACAAACTGCTTATTTAATAAAAAATAATGAAATTGATTTGTTATTGAATGGTGTTATCTAGCATTTTGAATGCTAAAATTAATCCTACGAGTATAGCATACCTTGGATTTTGTTTATTTTTTATACTTACGAATGAAAGTTTCTTCTCGACCAAAATAAATAATAAAAAAAAACCTTTAGCTGACTGTGTCAACAATCAAGTTATGTGTGTGTCGTGGTTCCAAATTTGATACATTTTTTCTTCAAATTATCTGTTATAACGTAACTTGCTTACCTAACTTTTTGTTTTTGATTTTTTCTTTTTGATACATAAGAGGATTTTATGAATGGGTTATGTTCTCTTCTTTTCTTTTCTCTCCTACGCTGTTCATGCTCTCTTTCCCGTGGCAACTACCTTATATAACTTGGCATTGCACTTCAAGTGTTGCATGCAGCCTTTCATACTTGACTGGCTAGCCAATAACCTTGCAAGCATACAACTGAATTTTTTACCTATTAATTGTCGAAAACATTATTTTTCACCTAGAGTAGCTGCAAAACTTTGGTTATTTTTAACTATATACTGGGTTCACTGTTAAGTATCAGAAGTGAATTAGGGTTATCTGAAAATTATAACTGCTAAATTGTGTTTGAAAACACGACATGTAAGTCAAGCTGCTGAAAAAATGCCTGCGATGGGCATGCATGGACTTGGAAGTCGTTCCGATGATGCAGTCTAGTCGATGGTGTCCCTTTCTATGCTTTGTTTCGTTTTCTTGCTGATGCGATCGGGTTGTGTGTTAAATGTGCACAAAATAACCAAGTTAAAATACCCGCAAGTGCACGGATCTTTGTAGTGTAATGTGCTCTGAGTGCGGAATCGTACCACAGGAAAGCTCGCTAGTTTAAGTTAGTGAAGTAGTGTGAAAGTGTTAAAGCGCTTAAGTGACAAATCGCAAGGTAGGTTTAAGTAACGTGCGAGAAATGTAAACTAAATTAAACTAACTAAATTATCTAAGTTATACTAAGTATTAGTGGAATACGAGAGGTGGTGATCTAGGGGTTTGAACATGTAAATGAGGCAATTAATATAAGCTCGATATCTAGTTTATCTAATTCTGCAAGGGTTTAAGCTACAAGCATACACCCGGTTAAGCTAAAAGCTATAGACCTAGTTAATCTACTTAGCTTATTTTAACCAAGTACAACAAGGCAAACTAAACTAAGGAATTAACCTTACAGATAGAAACTATGGTACAACCTATAGTTCATGGAGTCTATGGTACAACCTATAGACTCACGATTAAAACAATTATATGACACTAAAGTAATGCATTCATAATATTAACTACAAGTATAATATTTATGAAGCGAAAATAAAACAATCATAACGTCTACTTAAAAGCATTACGTATGAAATACTTAATTAAAACAAGCCATACATTGCAATATGAATTGAATAAACTATATCCGAGACCATATATTAAAATACAATCATTTACAATATTCACCCCTAGATATCAATCTACTTAGACATAAATGAATACAAGTTATGTAAATAAAAGAGAGTCAAGAAAGGCTCACTCATATTGACGAACGCGTATTTCTGATTCCCGAAATTTGAACAGAGGTCCGACGCAAAATAGCTATTCGGGCGGAGCTAATTTATCCCGAATAAGAACTATTAGGGATGAGTTTCCCCCGAATAAGAGCTTTCCTATTAAAAGCTATTCGGGCAGAACTTCCCCCGGATAATAACAACTTGAGTCGGACTTCCCCATGAAAGTAGCTATTCGGGCAAAATTTCTCCAAATAAGAGCTACCTAGGTGGGACTTCCCCCGTATTCTACTACTACTTAATTCACTAAAACTAAAATTTAAAACTAAATAGAATTAACTCGGAATTATATCAAAAATATTGATAATACTCCAAAATTAACTCTAGAATTCTCAAAGGGTTGAAGCTCTATTTATAGGCAAAAATTCTGAAATAGTTGACTTTTTTTTCATTTGTTGAGTTTGACCAGATTGTTGACCGCAGCATTTTTGGGCGTTTTTCACTATTTTGACCCTCCAAACGATGGAATTTGGCTAAAATCACGCCGCGCGCAGGACTAAATTCCTGCGTTGTGCTCAGAATTCTGTTTCTACCTGAAAAACTGATATGATTTGCCAAAAACGGACATGGGTCACTATTTGAGATCATCTGGGTCAATGTTCCGAGTTCGATTTCGTGCTAGTTTCAGCCAAGTTTCTTTTCTATGAGCTTCATTCTTCAACTGCTTCTCATGCTTTCCCATTCTTACTTCTTGACTTGCAATTTGGATCATTTCGGGCCTGATTCTTCACTTTTCAGTATTTTCCTACATTGCATCGAAAGTATCAAAGTGTTGCATTTATTCCAGAGTTAAGATACAAATGCAGTACAAATACCATAGTTTGAGTGCTGTAAATACAGTCACATCGACATTCCCAAACCTAAACATTGCTTGTCCTCAAGCAAGGCTGTCTTTAAAACAGATTCAAAGTGAAATTTTGCATAATTTTTACAAGTCAAAAATAGATGCAAAAATCTATCCTAACTTTTTGTCAAACACATTCCAAAAATTAATAATGAGAAATGCAATCTACTATCTTAAACCTATTCAGCAATTAATGATAAACATGATAAGAGAACCTTTTGCAAATTTTTCTCAAATAGGTACTCTTATTGGAAATCAACTATTGATTGCTTCGGGATACATATTTAGAAGTAAACTAAGCATATTAAGTTCATAAAATTCTCAACTTTCAAGTTGTGCAAACAGATTGGACCTTGATATTCTTACCTACATTTATAATCAAACTCTTCATCATGCCTTAACCCTTTAACATTTGCCAGAAATATAAAAGTACAACTAATAAAACCTCTATATAGTGTTCAGTTTCCTTTGCTTTCTGAATATCCCATGTAGCTGGCTTTAAGGCCAACAATCCCCTGCCATTATGACTGAGGTTGCCAAGTTTCAAAGGGACCCCTACGTGCCTTAATCACCCGAGATATCCCGGCTCGAAACCTTACACTATAGCACATATCCCAAATTATAATGTCTAGGATAGTGGTGCTTAGAGATTTACAACATATTTACACCAAAAATTTTATTCAACAGTAAAGGTATGTACAACTCTTTTTTTTTCTATTTTTTTTTCATTGTTGTTTTTTTTCTTTTCTTTTTTTTTCTTCGTTTTTTTTCAAAGTGTACATATAGACAGAATAACAAAACATATTAAACAAACTTGGCATAAGGGTTCAGGTTTCAATCACAAGAAGTTCTTATAACAAACGGTAATCCTATCTCAGTCCTTTCATAATCACATAACTATCAATTGAAGAAAAGAAGAACAACTAGGTTTACTCATGGATACAATACCCCAAAGTTTTTCTTACAGAGTTTCCTCAAAGTTTTTCACAATACATAGCTAACAATAAAAGTTCTCAAATCATCTAAATCATCTGCCTTTAAATAAGTAAGATAGCAAATACTCTTTCTCATGAACACAAATAGTGTATTTCTTGCATATTTTGAAAAAGATTTTCATGAAAAACATGCACCCCCACACCGAAACTTTTCTTGTCCTCAAGCAAATAACAATGTAAGACAGTGAGAGTGTAATATGCAAGAAAGAATATAATGACAAATGCTAAATCCCCAAACCTATGGTTTGCTTATTCTTCAGCGCATGGTGATCAGGTAAAAAGGGAAATGTAGTAAGGAAAGATATTACCTGATGTGAAGCATTTTTATCTTGATGTCAAAGCCTTTCTACTAACTTTTGCCAAAAGATGTATCATTCTGCAATTAAAGATTAGTAGACATAGCATTTTACAGATTATCATCAACACAGCAAAAATAAAAGTTAGCTATACTAAAAATAAAAAATGTCAAACAAATATATAGGGGAGAAATCACAAAGAAATATGGTCACAGAAAATAACTAATATATTAAGAAAATAATTTAACTACCCAGACCATTTAACCTCTTTTCTGGGGTTCAAGAGTTATCTATAAATACATAAACAAAGTAAATACAGAGGACTAAAGAAATCATAAAATCACACAGATAAAGGAAAATAAACACACATAAACATTTTTTTTAAAAATCTAGGTTGCCTCCTAGTAGCGCTAAGTTTAACGTCTTCAGCCAGACAGTTGTGTTGAGTTGTAATGCCTTTAGCTTGGTAGAATCTCATTTATGGAATGCCTGCAAGGTCCTGAAGTTCTACAGATTCAACTTCATGAGGAACCATATTTGGATTGAATGCATGTTTCAATCTTTGTCCATTGACTGTGATGACATGCCCATCTGTGGGATTTTTAATTAAGATAACTCCAGAAGGATATACTTTAACCACTTCATAAGGACCATCCCATCTTGTTCTTAACTTTCCTGGGAAGAATTTCAATTTGGAGTTAAACAACCAAACTTTATCAGAAGGAGAGAAAGTTTTTCTTAAAATAGATCTATCATGAATCCTCTTCATTCTCTCTTTGTAGAGCTTGGCATTCTCATAAGCTTCGAAACGAAGCTCTTCCAGTTCACTCAATGCCAACTTCTTACCTTCACCTGCCTGTTGTAAGTCAAAGTTCAGGGCCTTAATAGCCCAATAGGCTTTATGCTCTAATTCAACAGGAAGGTGGCAAGCTTTACCGTATACTAATCTATACGAGGACATACCGATGGGAGTTTTGAAAGTAGTACGGTAGGCTCATAATGCGTCATGCAGACGACTTGACCAATCTTTCCGATCGGGCCTAACCGTTTTCTGAAGAATTGACTTAATCTCCCTATTTGATACCTCCACTTGTCCACTTGTTTGTGGGTAGTAAGGCGTTGCTATCTTGTGGTGGACAGAGTATTTTCTCAATAAGGCTTCTAGTGTCTTGTGACGGAAATGCTGTCCTCCGTCACTTATAAGTACACGTGGTACCCCGAATCGAGAAAAGATGTTATCTTTAATGAACTTGACCACAACTTTGTGGTCATTGGTTCGGGTTGCTACTGCTTCTACCCACTTGGACACATAGTCCACACCAACAAGAATATAAGAATAGCCTGAGGAAGGAGGGAAGGGACCCATGAAGTCTATACCCCACACATCGAATATTGCACAAATGAGGATGGGTGTAAGGGGCATCATGTCCCTTCTTGAGATAGAGCCAGCTTGTTGACATTGTGGGAAATTTTTACACATTTGCTGGGCATCTTTGAAAAGAGTGGGCCAGAAGAACCCACTTTGAAGGACTTTGGCAGCAGTCCTTTTTCCTCCAAAATATCCACCACATGCTTCAGAGTGGCAGAATTGGAGTATGCTGTCAAATTCTTCCTCAAGTACATATCTCCTAATGACCTAATCAGCACAAATCTTGAAAAAATAGAGATCTTCCCAAATAAAGTACTTGACTTGTGCCCTGAACCGTTCCTTTTTTCTTTTACCCCAGTGAGTTGGAAATTCTTGGGCAGCCAAATAATTGACAAAGTGGGCATACCATGGGTCTTATGTGAGATGGAAAAAAGTTGTTCATCAAGGAACGTGTCTTTGAAAGGCAAAGAGTCAATAGGAGAATCACGTATAAGACGTGATAGTTGATCGGCGACAGAATTCTCGCTTTCTTTCTTGTCCTTGATCTCAAGGTCAAACTCTTGAAGGAGTAATAGCCAACGGATTAGACGGGGCTTTGTATCCTATTTGGTCAGTAAATACCGCAAAGCTGCGTGGTCCGTGTATACTATTACTTTGGATCCTAGGATGTAAGATCTGAATTTGTCCAATGAGAAGACTCCAGCCAGCAATTCATTTTCAGTGGTTGTATAGTTCTTTTGTGCATCGTCCAAGGTTTTGCTGGCATAATATATCACGGTAGGCAGTTTATCCGTACACTGTCCTAATACAGCTCCCACTGCATAGTCTAATACATCGCACATTATCTCAAAGAGGAGACTGTAGTCAGGAGGTTGGATGATAGGAGCAGAGGATAGTAAGGATTTAAGTTTCTTAAAAGCTTCTGAGCACTTGTCATCAAATTTGAACTCAATATCATTTGCTAGAAGACTAGAGAGTGGTCGGGCTATATGGCCGAAATACTTGATGAAACGTCAATAAAAACCGGCGTGACCAAGGAATGATCGGATATCACGCACCATCTTGGGTGCGGGCAGCTTTTCTATTAGGTCGAATTTGGCTGGATCCACATGGATTCCATCATGCGTAACAACATGACCTAGAACTATACCTTGCCTAACCATAAAATGGTTTTTTTCTTAACTTAGAACCAAATTTGTTTCAACGCATCGGTCTAACATTAGAGAAAGGTGTGTGAGGCACTTGTCAAAGGTAGTTCCAAATACTGAGAAGTCATCCATAAAGACTTCCATGAACTTTTCAATCATGTCTAAAAAAAGAGCCATCACACATCTTTGAAATGTCGCAGGAGCATTGCAAAGACTGAAAGGCATGCGTCGGAACACAAAGGTCCCATAAGGGCATGTGAATGTAGTCTTTTCCTGATCTTCAGGAAAGACTGGGATTTGGTTATATCCCGAATATCCATCTGGAAAGCAGTATTAGCCTTGTCTGTCTATTCTATCTAGGACATTGTCAAGGAAGGGTAAAGGGAAATGGTCTTTCCTTGTTTTGGAATTGAGCTTTCTATAGTCAATGCATATACGCCACCCTGTTGTGGTGCGTGTAGAAATTAACTCACCTTTATCATTCGGAACCACAATGATCCCGGATTTCTTTGGTACCACTTATATCGGACTTACCCATAGACTATCAGAAATTGGGTATATAATACCTGCATCAAGCAACTTAATGATCTCCTTGTGGATGACATCACCTATCTTTGGGTTTAGTCTTCTCTGAAATTCTCGAGAAGGAGTAACTCCTTCCTCGAGATGAATTTTGTGCATACACACAGAGGGATCAATGCTTTTCAAGTCAGAAATCGTCCAACCTATATCCTGTTTATGGGTACTTAGGACTTTTAACAGTCTGTCTTCATGCTCGGGAATCAAATTCGAGGCAATGATGACTGGAAGAGTCTCATCAGGTCCTAAGTAGGCATACTTAAGATGTTGGGGCAAGGTTTTGAGTTCTAAAACTGGTAGGGACTCAATTGTGGGACATTCTGAAACTTCAGGGAAATAAGTTGTTACTTGATCGTCCTTATTTGGATCAACAACAATGGAAGCAGAGGCGACCATTTCAGGAAAAATATCGCACTCATACAAAAGTCGTTCTAACTCAGCTATTTCCTGATAGGAGTTAGAATCAATTGGGTAAACTCATCTATACATGAGTCAATGGTATCAACATGGAAGCATTCTTCTTCCTCATCTTGATTCAATTTGTTGGCTACATCAGCAACCCTTAGCTTAGTTCTCATGTTCCCAAATGTTAGTTCTATCATACCCGTCCTACAATAGATAACAGCATCAACTGTTGCTAGGAATGGTCTGCCTAGTAAAACGGGAGTGGTATTTTTGTTATCAGGGCCTAAGTCCATATCTAACACAATGAAGTCCACTAGGAATAAGAATTCTCCTACTCTAACGATCACATCTTCTACAACACCTCGAGGTCGTCACTCAGATCTATCTGCCAATTGGAGGGTCACATTAGTTGGTGTTAACACTCCAAGACCTAACATTTGGTAGACTGTGTGAGGGATGAGGTTAACACTAGATCCTAAGTCTAGCAAGGCACTTTCTATGCGTTGGTCATTAATTAAGCATGGAATGGTGAAAGCTCCTGGGTCACTACACTTCTGAGGCAGTCCTCTAGTGCAGATATTGCTAACCTTTTCAGTAAGACGGACCTTCTTAAGAATGGAGTTGGTCCATCTCTTTTTCACACATAAATCCTTCAGAAATTTGGCATAGGCTGGAATCTGTTGTATTACCTCAACTAATGGCAAATTGATCTTAATATCTTTCAGATGCTCTAAGACCTTGAGTTGTTTAGGATCATCAGTCGGCTTTGGACGGGACAGAGCTGTGGGAAAAGGTGCTCTTGAGGATGGTTCAACTATAGGCTCCACCGTTAGGTTTTTATTCCTACGGCAATCTTTAACATCTTTGCTTAAAACCTCAATCTTAGATTCCTCTAATTCCTCAATTTCTTCTGGAACATCCCTAACATTTACTCTAACTTGGTTATCAATGGTTTTCCCACTCCTAAGGGTAACTACAGCCTTGGCCTGTTCTTGTACTGTTTCAGTTTGGACAGTACTACACTGTCCTCGTGGATTTACCATGGTCTGAGATGGAAGCTTACCCTCGTCTCTCTTACTTAAAGTTTGGGCCATCTGTCCGATTTGTCCTTCAAGTTTAGCAATATACTGTTGTTGAACTTGAAACATTTGCATAATTTTTTCAATTTTGTCATCAAATGATGACTATGCAGGAGGAAGAGCTGGGACATTGTTCTGTTGTGTTCTGAACGGATTGTCCTGTTAGACTGGATAGTAACCAGGAGGGTTATTATTTTGTGGCCTCTGATATTGCTGTTGAGGGAATCGATTGTCAACATTTCCTTGCTGACTTTGTTGATGAGGCTCATAGTTTCCTTGTCTTTTTTGATATTGATGTTGAGGAAACTGAGTCTCTTGATTCCCTTGTCGCCATGAAAATGCGGGATTGTCTCACCAGCCTGGATTATACGTGTTAGAATATGGATTGTAATTCTTTGTATATCCTTGGGCGGCACATATTTGTTCTTGCATGAATTCAGGAAATTGTGAACCGATTGGATAGTCTAGAGTAGAGTGATCTATTGCAGAACATACGGTACAAACTTCCGTGATCTGAGGAGCTGAAGAAGAAGAAGACCCTAGAGAGATGAATTTTTCTAGTTGATGAGCTAGGGCATCTACTTTGTCAGTCAATTGGGAATTAGAACTAGAGTTAACTTCAAACAATGCCTTCTTTTGGGATTTTGGGTGCTCTTACTCTCTCTGTCATCAGCAGTGTTTTGGAGAGAGTCTTCAGCAATATTTTCTATTCTTCTCCAAGCTTCGTCCGCTGTAAGGTTATAGAAACCTCCATTGCTCATTGCATTAACTATCATCTTATTATGAGGGGTAAGACCTTTGAAGAAATAATGCAAGAGTTCGGGACGATCAAACCCATGATGAGGACACTGATTCTTAAGATCGTTAAACTTTTCCCATGATTCATGAATGGCTCTAAGTCTGACTGTGCGAATGTCATGATGCCTGTTCGCAGAGTAGTAGTCTTAGCCATTGGGAAGAACCTATATAAAAATTTCTGAATAAGTTCTCCCCAAGAAGTGATCACTCCTGCGTCTAGATGATTTAGCCACTGTTTGGCTTTACCTTTCAATGAAAAGGGAAACAGACGTAGGTCAATATTTTCACGACTCACATTAGGAATGTGAAGCGTTGTGGATACTTCAACGAATTGCACGATGTGAGCGTGAGGATATTCATTGGTTTCTCCATAGAGGGAAGGAAGCATTGAAATAGTCCTTGTTTTGAGCTCAAAATTTATATTGCCAAGAGCCCGTGGAGCTATGGCAAATTCAGGGTCAAAATCACCTGGTGAAAAATGTTGACGTAAAGTCATTGGTTGGTTCACAGGTTGATTAACAGGTTGAGCTATAGGAAGAGGCGGGATATTTACTTCTTGATCTGCCATTGGGAATTTTAACTTCCTACGCAAATTTTTCTCGAGCTCTGGATCAAACAGGGCGAGTTCTGGATCCAAAGAACGACGCCCGTGCATACAACGACTTAAAAACTTTAAATACGAAATAAAATTACAAGATTAAAAAATATTAATATACTTTACAAACAATAATAGATAAAAGCTCATTGATCAAATGAATCATTAAAATGACTCATTTTCCAATCAATCAAAATTCCTAAAATTTAATTTTTTTTATAAAAAAAAATAAAAAAAATAAAAATAATTTTTTTAAAAAAAATAAAAAATAAAAAAAATTTTAAAAAAAATAAAAATAATAATTTTAAAAAAATAAAAAAATAAATTTTTTAAAAAAATATATATTTATTATTTTATTATTTTATTTATTTATTATTTATTATTTATTTATTTTTTTATTTTTTTATTTTTAAATAAAACGGATAAAATAAACACTTAAACAAGTTCACAAATACTTTTATCAATAACTAAACTGTACCGTGCTTCCCCGGCAACGGCGCCAAAAACTTGATGCGATCGGGTTGTGCGTTAAAATGTGCGCAAAATAACCAAGTTAAAATACCCACAAGTGCACGGATCTTTGTAGTGTAGTGTGCTCTGAGTGCGGAATCGTACCACAGGGAAGCTCGCTAGTTTAAGTTAGTGAAGTAGTGTGAAAGTGTTAAAGCGCTTAAGTGACAAATCGCAAGGTAGGTTTGAGTAACGTGCGAGAAATGTAAACTAAATTAAACTAACTAAATTATCTAAGTTATACTAAGTATTAGTGGAATACGAGAGGTGGTGATCTAGGGGTTTGAACATGTAAATGAGGCAATTAATATAAGCTCGATATCTAGTTTATCTAATTCTGCAAGGGTTTAAGCTACAAGCATACACCCGGTTAAGCTAAAAGCTATAGACCTAGTTAATCTACTTAGCTTATTTTAACCAAGTACAACAAGGCAAACTAAACTAAGGAATTAACCTTACAGATAGAAACTATGGTACAACCTATAGTTTCATGGAGTCTATGGTACAACCTATAGACTCACGATTAAAACAATTATATGGCACTAAAGTAATGCATTCATAATATTAACTACAAGTATAATATTTATGAAGCGAAAGTAAAGCAATCATAACGTCTACTTAAAAGCATTACGTATGAAATACTTAATTAAAACAAGCCATACATTGCAATATGAATTGAATAAACTATATCCGAGACCATATATTAAAATACTATCATTTACAATATTCACCCCTAGATATCAATCCACTCAGACATAAATGAATACAAGTTATGTAAATAAAAGAGAGTCAAGAAAGGCTCCCCCATATTAACGAACGCGTATTTCTGATTCCCGAAATTTGAGCAGAGATCCGACGCAAAATAGCTATTCGGGCGGAGGTAATTTCTCCTGAATAAGAACTATTAGGGATGAGTTTCCCCCGAATAAGAGTTTTCCTATTAAAAGCTATTCGGGCAGAAACTCCTCCGGATAATAACAACTTGGGTTGGACTTCCCCCTAAAAGTAGCTATTCGGGCAAAATTTTCCCGAATAAGAGCTACCTAGGCGGGACTTCCAACGTATTCTATTATTACTTAATTAATTAAAACTAAAATTTAAAACTAAATAGAATTAACTCTGAATTATATCAAAATATTGATAATACTCCAAAATTAACTCTAGAATTCTCAAAGGGTTGAAGCTCTATTTATAGGCAAAAATTCTGAAATAGTTGACTTTTTTTTCGTTTGTTGAGTTTGACCAGATTGTTGACCGCAGCATTTTTGGGCCTTTTTTACTGTTTTGACCCTCCAAACGATGGAATTTGGCTAAAATCACGCCGCGCGCAGCACTAAAGTCCCGCGTTGTGCTCAGAATGCTGTTTTTACCCCAAAAACTGATATGATTTGCCAAAAACGGACATGGGTCACTATTTGAGATCATCTGGGTCAATGTTCCGAGTCCAATTTCTTGCTAGTTTCAGCCAAGTTTCTTTTCTATGAGCTTCATTCTTCAACTGCTTCTTATGTTTTCCCATTCTTACTTCTTGACTTGCAATTTGGATCATTTCGGGCCTGATTCTTCACTTTTCAGTATTTTCCTACATTGCATCGAAAGTATCAAAGTGTTGCATTTATTCCAGAGTTAAGATACAAATGCAGTACAAATACCATAGTTTGAGTACTGTAAATACAGTCACATCACTTGCCCTTCTTAAAATTTGTCTTTTTCGTTTGTTTTTCTAAGTTCAAATTACAAGAATAAAAATTCCAAAACAAAAAGACTTCTAATTCGGGGCCGCTATTAGAAAATAATGCTCAAGTAAAATTTGGTACATTCCAGTCTTTAGATGTCATTATAAAGATTCTATATACTGGGTTCACTGTTAAGTATCAGAAGTGAATTAGGGTTCTCTAAAAATTATAACTGCTAAATTGTGTTGGAAAACACGACATGTAAGTCAAGCTGTTGAAAGAAAATCCTGCGATGGGCATGCATGGACTTGGAAGTCGTTGTGATAATGATGTATAGCTAGTTGGTCAGATTTGTGATTGTAAGCTTTGTACTTTTCTTATCAAAATTGTGTATACTTATCTTGTATTCTTAGTGTATTATAAAACACCACACTTGTACGTATTATACGCTATGAAATACAAAACACAATTAAGTGTAAGTCTCTTCATGGTATCAGAAGACCAATTCGCCTAAAGTCCTACCCACTGCAAACCACCACATCACTCTTCCTTCTCGTTACTTCACCATGTCTTCCAGTAGCTCTGCCCAATCCTCCGCCACTGCCTCCTCTACCACCACGTCCTCCGCCTCCATCTTTTCTCTGTCGTCTACCAACGTCAAACTCTACGTCACTGTCCTTCTCGATTACTCCAATTATTTAACATGGCAAACTCAGATGCTCAATTTCCTTACCTTCAATAAACTCCTAGGCTACATCAATGGCACTATCACCAAACCAACTCTTCCCGACTCTGCTTCCGCCAATTATGCAACCATTTCTGCTAACCTTGACAATTGGTTGTGTTATGATCGGTTTGTCACCGCCTGCATCACGTCCACTCTTTCTGAGTCTCTTGTTCATCAAGCGATAGGCTTCGACTCCGCTCATTCTCTCTGGCAGTCTCTCCACGAGTCATTCCAACAACAGTCTTTTGCCCGCAAATCTTTATTGCGTGCTCAATTTTGCACTCTGAAAAAAGGATCCCTCTATATCGCCGAGTATCTCCAGCAAGTTCATACTATTTTCACTGCTCTTGCCGCTGTTGGTGATGCTCTCTCCGACTCCGACATAGTCCACACCGCTTTGGAAGGTCTCCCTAAGGAGTATCGTCCATTTGTTACTTTCGTCGAACATTTGGCGATCACTCCATCCTTTTCTCATGTCCGTGCGAAACTCCTCAAGTATAAGCAATGCCTTCTGTTGGATGATCCTCCTTCATCTCATGCGTCCACCGACAGCACCATGGCACTTACAACTCAACTCCACTCTGCTACTATTAATCCTAAAGCTCACATTACTGCCCACAAAACCCAAAACTCCACTTTAAACTCCACCTCCAACTCATACAAAAACGCACAAGCTTCACGGTACAACTCCAATTATTCTCGCACAAAATGTCAAACTTGCCAAAAGACTAGTCATTCTACCGCTCGGTGTCGCTACCGCTATTCCCAATCAAGAAACAGTGGCTCCAACTCCTCCTATGTTGGCTATCACTATCAGCAAACACCGGCTTTTTCAGGCGTTTCGATGTCTGGTTCTGTTCAGCCGTGAATCCCAGATTCTGGGGCATCTTCCCATATGACTTCCGACCGATCACTCTTGCAACAAATTAACGCTTACACCGGCAGTGATCAAGTGGTTGTTGGGGATGGTAAGTCTATTCCAATTACTCACACTGGCTCTTCTACTTTTTCAGCGTCATATTGTAATTTTTCTCTTCACAAAATTTTATGTGTTCTGCATATTACTCGTAACCTTCTTTTTGTTTCTCAATTTACTAAAGAAAATGGTGTCTCACTCGAGTTTACTCCCTCTTCTTGTGTTGTGAAGGACCTCCACACCGGGACTCCCCTTCTCAAGGGCCGCGTTGACTCCAACCTCTACACACTTTCTCTGCCACTTGTGCCCAAATACTCCAGTCCTGTTGTGTTTGCTGCTTCTGTTCATGCTCCCTTTGAAGTCTAGCACAATAGAATGGGACACCGAGCTCATTATGTTTTGTCTGTACTTAGTTCTAGGCATTTTTTAAACGTTTCTGGCACAATCAAGCCAAATAAGCTTTGTAACTCATGTATGCAAGGCAAAAGCCATAAACTTCCATTTCAGAATTTTAATAAAAGCACTAGTTTTCCTCTAGAATTGATACATTGTGATATTTGGGGACCGGCTCCAACTTTATCATTTTCTGGCTTTAGCTTCTTTCTCTTATTTATTGATGATTATAGCCATTTTACGTGGATATATCCCTTGAAAAACAAAAATGACTGTGTTGATCCTTTTCTGCATTTTAAGTTGCTCACTGAAAATCTTTTCAATTCAACAATTAAGTCATTCCAATGCGATGGGGTTAGGGAATTAATTCAAGGGCGTGTTAAAACCATAATTGAATCATCGGGTATTCAGTATCGCATCTCATGTCCCTATACGCCTGAACAAAATGGCCTAGCTGAACGCAAAATTCGGCACGTTACAGAAATAGGTACTACTTTTCTTTTTCACGCAGCTCTTCCTAAACAATTTTGGCTTGAGGCCTTCACAACTGTTGTCTTTTTTATTAATCGGTTGCCCACTCCTGTGTTGTCCCAGAAATCTCCGACTGAAATGCTCCATAACACTCCACCATCTTACTCCACTCTCCGTGTGTTTGGAAGTTTGTGTTATCCTCACTTGGGTCTTGTGAAAACTAACAAGTTAAGTCCTAAAACACAACCTTGTGTCTTCATTGGGTATAGTCCATGTCATGTGGGCTATCACTGCTATAATCTTATCACTGGTAAAGTTCACATTTCGCGTCATGTTGTGTTTGATGAAACTCACTTTCCATTTTGGCAAACCAACGCTAATGCCCCGACTGCTCATGGTATTCTCTCGGCCATTCCTTCCTCTGGTGCGGTGGACACTTCCTCTACACCTAATGTATCGTCCATTGTTCCTTCATTACCTGCTAGCTCGTTACTTCTCCTTCCACCGTCAAATCACATTTCCCATATGTTCTCTTCATCTAGTGCATGCTCCTCGCCTTCGTTGGCCCCTATTCAACCACTTGCCAGTCCACCACCATCACTTGCTACTTCTACTACTACTACTCCTTTATCACTCGCACGCACTGAGCCATGGCCTTCTCATGGACTCCCGTCTTCAACTCCTGATTCCACTTCGTCTACTGCTACTTCATCGCGTTCTCCATTAGTCCATCGTCCCACCTATCATAATGCTCTTCTCTCTCCTCCGCCTGTCACAACTGATTTGCCTCTTATCTCTTTCTCACTTCCTTCCTCTACTTCTGAGTCTTCCCATCCAGTCCTCTCTTTGTCTCTCAACCTCCGTCATCCCTCTATCCCATTGCAACATCAACCCATCCCATGGTCACTCGGATGCGCGACCATACTCGTGTTCCGAAGACCTACCCAGATCATATTACCTTCACTGTCATGTCTTCTTCTCTTGCTGATACCGAACCTACATCTTATACTCAAGCTTCTAAATGTTTTTATTGGCGCACCGCTATGGATAAAGAATATAATGCGTTACTTCTTAATGATACTTGGGCCCTTGTTCCACCGAAATCTTCAATTAATATAGTTGGCTGCAAGTGGGTATACCGTATCAAGCGTAAATCAGATGGTTCTATTGAACGGTACAAGGCTCGGCTTGTCGCCAAGGGCTACAATCAAGAAGACGGGTGTGACACCCGAGAATTTCACCATAAAAATTTATTTATAATCGTTGCATACCTATGTGCACATTTCTACGTGTATCATTTTTCTTGCTTAATTGTTTTTATTAAGGGTTACTATTCATAATATTTTTGACTGTTTCAAAAGCTTGATTTTTAATTTTTCCTAGGTTATATGACATTTAAAAGGAACCAAGAATAGTGTTACGTTAGAATAGTGTTAGAAGTGTGCGTTTGGAAAATGTTTTGCGTGACATTTGAATAGTGTTACGTTAGAATAGTGTTAGTCTCAACTAAAAACATTTGTAATTGCAATTAGCCTTAGTTGATCAAGATTTGAGACTATTTAGCTAAGAAAATTAATTATGCACAATATATAAAATAACTAACTCATGAAATTAAAAGCCATAACACATATTAGTCATAAAAACAATTGCAAAAATGCCCTCTATGTCCTCTCATATGGCCGACCCATTCAAGGGAAAAAAGGGAGATTCTTGCTTCAACAATCTTGCATTTTGAGCTTCTAGATTGATCTTGGGAGGGTTTTGAGCAACCTAGGGTCTTCAACAAGCTTCATCATCTTCAAAAATTTTGAGGGAGATACATTTATTTGTTTTTAAAGTTAATGTTCATATATTGAATTTTATTGATGTGTTGATATTAGCTATGGAACTTGTTATAAATGCTTTCTATGAGTTATTTGATGCCTATAGAGTTAACTTTTGAGGTTTGATAACAAAGTTAATGGTTGAAACTTGAGATTCATCAAAGAGATGATGAATAGTGCATAGAATTAGGGTTTTGAGGAAAAATTGCTAATTAGCTAAAATTGATGCTTCAATTAGGTGCTCTAGACCCTAGGGAAGTTAGTGAAAAAGCCCCGTAAAGTTGAATCACTCGAAACCAAACTTAATTGCATAAATAGCCTACTTTAAAAAGGGGGCTTTTCCCGTTAAGCAATCCGGGCAAGTTTGGACATTGATTCGGGTATCCTTGAGCTAAGGAAGCACCTTTGGTGCTTTCGTTTCGCGAAAATGGGGTTCGCTTAGTATAGTTATACTTTAAACCCGTTCGGGGCCTTCCCGAACTTTTGCTTCAAAAATGAGTTTTGATAACTTTAAAAGGCGCCTTTGAGCTTAATTAAGAATGTAGAAAGACTAGGGTATGATTGGGAATCTCGAACCATGCTTAGGAGAAAGAAAATTCGGTTAAAGAAAGGGGAAAAGTAGTTTTTAGCCGTTTTAGTTGCAATTGGAACTTGTTGTGGGATTGTATTGTCTTGTATTGAATATTTAGGATATAATTAAGCTATTTGAGTAGCTTGTGGGAATTATTTGTGTTGATTGCTTCTTTTGGAATCTTAAAGCTATTCTCGTGTTTTTGTGAACTTGTATCGTGAATATATGTAAGGGCAGCCTACTTTGTCGTCCCTCATACGTGTTATGTGATATCTTGATTGCTTGTGACTTGTCTCGGGGTTGCGCAATTTTTTCGGACATGGTAGTGTCAAGAAACACGGGCGGCGTCGGGCTTGCCGTGCTCCCTCGAGTACCATGGTGCCTATTCCCTTTCTCGCTGAGGCATACTCCACTATCCCATAGGTGTGGTTCACCTGCTGGGCATGGACCTACCTTGGGAGAAAGGGTCGTAGGATCGGGATACATCCGGAGTATCCCAATTGTGGTGTTTGGGGTTTGCCGGCATGTTCGTGATGCTCGTGGTTCGTGGTTCATAGATGAAGACTTGGAAGTGGAACCGTATCCTTTTTAAAGTGATTAATAGCTTGGCTTATTGTCTTGTTGGTTTATATGGCTTATATATGTTTCTTGTGTTGCATATCATATTGCACGTTGGCATGTTGCATCACCTCCCTCGCTGGGCAACTTTGTTGCTCACTTCTCATTTTAAATGTTTCAGGAGAAGCTGAGGTGAATCCCCAGCTGTTAGAAGTAGAAGAAGAAGAAGAAGTTCACGTAGATCAGAATCCGTGACTTTGTGTGCTGAGGTGGATATTATGTACTGCTTGCGTCGAGTTCTTGTTATTAATGTATTTTAAGACCTTGGAGTCTTGTGTATATGTCTAGTAGTTGTGGACTAGAATGTTAAAGAAAGTTGTTGGATTGTAATAATGAATTCTAGACTTAAATTTCTCTTGCATGCTTGGAGTGTTTGTTGATCTTCATATGGAACTTAGATTATATTTTAACTAACTACTTATGACTAAAACCAACTTATGTTGCATGCTTGTATGCTTAAGTAAATGGTTGTTGTTCCAAGGCTCGGATGGCCTTGTGATTTTGTTTTGTCCTTGGAGATGTTAGAGGATAAGTTGTTGTTTTAGTTCAAATGTGTTGAGTGAATGTTTACAGGTAACAGTTTTGTCCTTGGTACAGAGGAGACTCTGTCTGAGTGACGGGTATGAGCCTGACTTTAGCGTAGGGTTGGGTTCGGGGCATTACAACGGGCTTGACTACACTGAGACATTCAGTCCCGTTGTCAAACCAACCACTATCAGAATCATGTTGTCTCTGGCTATTTTGAGGAGTTGGGTGATCAAACAACTTGATGTTAATAATGCATTCCTGCATAGGGTATTACAGGAAGATGTTTACATGGCTCAACCACCGGCCTTTGTCCATCCTTCCTATTTGTCTTATGTGTGCAAGCTTCAGAAAGCAATATATGGTCTCAAACAGACATCCCGTGCCTGGTTTTCGCGGCTCAGTGCCTTTCTTCTTCAGATTGGATTTATTTCCTCAGTATCAGATACTTCGCTCTTCATTCATCATTCATCTGCTGCACCTGTGTTTGTGTTGGTCTATGTTGATGACATCTAGTTATCAGCCCGTCCTCGACAGTTGTTGAGTCTTTTTTAGCTGCCTTGCATCGACAATTTTCAATTAAGGATCTCGGCATTGTTAATTATTTCCTTGGCATACAGGCTGATCATGTTTATAATGGACTTCGTTTGTGTCAAACTAAATATGCTACTGAGCTCATTGATCATGCAGGTCTTCAGGCAGCAAAACCAGTTGCGACACCTCTTGCTACTTCGCAACATCTCTCCCAACATGATGGTAATCCACTTCTTGATCCTAAGCAATATCTCAGTATGGTGGGAGTGCTTCAATACCTCACTATTACTAGACCAGATCTTGCATTTGCAGTAAACAAGGTGTGTCAATTCATGCACTCACCTACTGATGTGCATTGGTCAGTAGTGAAGAGGATCTTACGCTATGTTAAAGGCACGTTGGGTTTTGGTCTCACACTTACTGTAACGCCCAGATCCCTCACGAGACCGGGACTCCTATTTATCATGCTATTCTCACCCAATTCCAAACCCCGGGCAAAATTTAAGGGAAAACGGACGGAGTCTCCCCTGTTTATAGGACTAAACTGGTACCTGCACAAAGACACCCATGATGCTAGATCCACAAACAGCAACTCTTGCAACCAATCCTCCAAGATTTTTTAACGGCCACCCGCGATCACAAGGACATCCGAGCCTTAGAACAACAATTACATATAACACACAAGCAAGCAAAGCATTTCTAATTTTAACTATAGGTAGTTAGATACAACAATAACCAAGTTCTACTTCCAAGTTTGTTAATCACACAAGCATGCAAAAGAATAAGTTTACTATGGATTATTACATGTCATTCCACTTTATATCCAACATACAAGATTACAAATTATTACATTCACCAATTATACTCAAGACCCCAAGGTCACAAAAAGGCAATCAACAACAACTCCACGCAAGCTTCTCATTTTAAACAACCTTATCACACAAGAAGTCACTGAAATTGCTTAACTAGCACTTCTTCCTCTTCTACTACCGCTACTAGCTGAAGGTCTACCTCAACTTCTCCTGAAACATATTAAATGAAGAGTGAGCAACGAAGTTGCCCAGCGAGGAGGTGATGTAATATGCCAACGTGCAATATGATATGCAAACACAAGAAAACATATATAAGCCATATAAATCAACAAGATAATAAGCCAAGCAATTAATCACTTTTAGAAAGGATACGGTTCCACTTCCAAGTCTTCATTCACGAGCCACGAACCACGAGCATCACGAACATGCTGGTAAACCCCAAACAGTAACAATTGGGATACTCCGGATGTATCCCGATCCTACGACCCTTTCTCCCGAGGTAGGTCCATGCCCAACAGGTGAACCACGCCTCTGGGGTAGTGGAGTATGCCTTAGCGAGAAAGGGAATAGGCACTATGGTAGTCGAGGGAGCACGGCAAGCCTGACGCCACCCGTGTTTCTCGACGCTACCATGTCCGAAAAGGTTGCGCAACCCCGAAACAAGACACAAGCATTCAAGAAATCACATAACACCTATGAGGGACGACAAAGTAGGCCGCCCTCACAAATATGCACGATATAAGTTCACATAAGCACGAGATTAGCTTAAAGATACCAAAAGAAGCAATCAACACAATTAATTCCCATAATCTACTCAAATAGCTTAATTATATCATAAATATTCAATACAATACATGATAACTTAAATACAAGTGCCAATTGCATCAAATATAGCCAAAACTACTTTTTCCCCTTTCTTTAACCGAGTTTTCTTTCTCCTATGCATGGTTTAAGAGTTCCAAATTATATCCTAGTCTTTCTATATTCTTAATTAAGCCCAAAGGCACCTTTTAGGATCATAAAAACACATTTTAGCAACAAACGTTCGGGAAGGCCCCGAACGGATTTGAACTACAACTATACTAACCGAACCCAATTTTCGCGAACCGAAAGCACCAAAGGTGCTTCCTTAGCTCAAGGATACCCGAATCAATGCCCGGATTGCTTAACGAGAAAAGTCTCCTTTTTAAAGTCGGGTATTTATGCAATTAAGCTCGGTTTCGAGTGATTCAACCTTACTTGGCTTTTCAACTAACTTCACTAGGATCTAGAGCACCTAATTGAAGCCTCAATTTAAGCTAATTAGCAATTTTTCTCAAAACCCTAATTCTAGGCACTATTCATCGTCTTCTTCCTTCAATCTCTACATTCAACCATGGAATTCCTTATCAAGCTATGAAAGTTAACTCTATAGGCTCTAATGTACTCATAATAACCATTCATAACAAGTTTTATAGCTATAATTGATAAATCAAGAAAATTCAACATATGAACATAAACTTTAAAAACAATAAAATGCATCTCCCTCACAATTTTTTAAGACAAGGAAGCTTGTTGAAGGCCCTAGGATGCTCAAAACCCTCCCAAGATCAAGCTAGGAGCTCAAGATGCAAGGTTGTTGAAGCAAAATATCCTCTTTTCCTTATCCTTTGGTATTTTCGACCCTGCTACAGTAATTCCTGTACATTTCTTCTCTTTTTTTTTGTGTTTTAATGAGCTTAGGTGAATTATATAAGGTTAAGTTGAGGTGGGGTCAAGTTTGGGTATTTAAAAGGTCACTAGTGTGACACCCGAGAATTTCACCCTAAAATTTTTATAATCGTTGCATACTTATGTGCGCATTTCTACGTGCATCATTTTTCTTGTTTAATTGTTTTTGTTGTGGGTTACTATTCATAATATTTTTGACTGTTTCGAAAGCTTGATTTTAAATTTTTCCTAGGTCACTCGACATTTAAAAGGAACCAAGAAATTTTCGTTTTGAACTTTCGAGCTTAGGAGTATGCGTTTGAAAAATATTTTCCGTGAGCTTTGAATAGTGTTACGTTAGAATAGTACTAGTATTAAATTAAAAAGCATTTGTAGTAGCAATTAACTTTAATTGATTAAGTTTTTGAGATTAATTAGCTTAGAATATTAATCATATACTACATATAATATAACTATCTCATGAAATAAAATAGAATAGAGCACATTAGTCATCAAAACAATTTCAAAAATTCCATCCTTGTCCTAAGCCTTGGCCGTCCACTTCAAGGAGGAAAAAGAGGATTTTTGCTTCTTCAATCTTGCACTTTGAGCTATTAGATTGATCTTGGGAGGATTTTGAGCAACTTAGGACCTTCAACAAAGCTTCTCCATCTTCAAAATTGTGAGGGAGTCTCATTTTCTTGAGTTTAAAGTTTATGTGCATATGTTCAATTTTCTTGATTTGTCAATTATAGTTATATATCTTGTTATGAATGCTTCCTATGAGTTATTTAAAGTCTCTAGATCTAACTTTTGTGGTATGATAACAAATTTAATGGTTGAATGTTGAGATTGATCAAAGAGGTGATGAATAGTGCCTAAAACTAGGGTTTTGAGAAAATTTGCTAATTGGCTTGAATTGATGCCTCAATTAGGTACTCTAGATCCTAGGGAAGGTAATTGAAAAGCCACGTTAGGTTGAATCACCCGAATTTGAACTTTAGTGCATAAATAGCTTACTTTAAAAAGGGGGTTTTGCACGTTAGGCAATCCGGGCAAATTTGGGCATCGATTTGGGTATCCTTGAGCTAAGGAAGCACCTTTGGTGCTTTCGTTTCGCGAAATTAGGGTTCGGTTAGTATGGCTATAATTCAAACCCGTTCGAGGCCTTCCCGAACTTTTGCTTCAAAAATGAGTTTTAGTGACTTTAAGCGGCACCTTTGAGCTTAATTAGGAATATAGAAAGACTAGGGTATGATTGGGAATCTTGAACTATGCTTAGGAGAAAGAAAGCTCGGTTAAAGAAAGGGGAAAAGTAGTTTTTAGCCTTTTTAGTTGCAATTGGAACTTGTTGTGTGTTAGTAATGCTTTGCACTAAATATTTAGGATCTATTTAAGTTATTTGAGTAGATTATTGGAATTAAATGTGTTGATTGCTTCTTTTGGCATCTATTAGTTAATATCGTGCATATGTGAACTTTTATCGTGTATATATGTGAGGGCGGCCTACTTTGTCGTCCCTCTTACGTGTTATGTGATATTATTGATTGCTTGTGACTTGTATTGGGTTGCGCAACCTTTATCGGACATGGTAGTGTCGAGAAACACGGGCGGCATCGGGCTTGCCGTGCTCCCTCGACTACCATGGTGCCTATTCCCTTCTCGCTGAGGCATACTCCACTACCCCAGAGGCGTGGTTCACCTGCTGGGCATGGACCTACCTCGGGAGAAAGGGTCGTAGGATCGGGATACATCCGGAGTATCCCAATTGTGGTGTTTGGGGTTTGCCGGCATATTCGTGATACTCGTGGATCGTGGCTCGTGGATGAAGTCTTGGAAGTGGAACCGTATCCTTTTTAAAGTGATTAATAGTTTGATTTATTGTTTTGATAGTTTATGTGGCTTGTATATGTGTACTTGTGTTGCATATCATATTGCACGTTGGCATGCTGCATCACCTCCCTCGCTGGGCAACTTTGTTGCTCACTCCTCATTTGAAATGTTTCAGGAGAAGCTGAGGTGAATCCCCAGCTGTTAGAAGTAGGAGAAGAAGAAGTTCAAGTAGATCAGAATCAGTGATCTTGTGTGCTGAGGTGGATTTTATGTGCTTCTTACGTGGAGTTCTTGTTATTAATGTATTTTGAGACTTTGGAGTCTTGTATATATATGTCTAGTGGATGTGTATTAGGATGTTAAAGAAAGTTGTTGGATTGTAATAATGAATTCTAGACTTTAATTCCCTTGCATGCTTGGAGTGTTTGTTAATCTCCATATGAAACTTAGAATTTTATTGTATTTAATTACTTATGACTAAAACCAACTTATCTCGCATGCTTGTGTGCTTAGTAGAATATTGTTGCTCCAAGGCTCGGATGGCCTTGTGATTGTGTTTTGGCTTGGGAGTTATTGTTGATAAGTTGTTGCTTTTAGTTCAGTTGTCTTGAATGAACGTTTACAGGTAACAGTTTTGTCCTTGATACAGAGGAGACTCTGTCCGAGTGACGGGTCCGAGCCTGACTATTAGTGTGGGGTTGGGTTCGGGGCGTTACAACTAGAATGCCCGTTATTAACTTAAAAACGAGCCTAAGGTGAAAAGTAATGTTAGTTATTTAAATCTCTAAGTTTGTTACGTAATACTATTCACTTAACTACTAAAAACATTTTTTAAACGAGCTCACCTATCGCTTCTAGCTCAATTGCACATTTTTCCCACTCCTCTAACAATTAATGTGATTTAATAAAAATGTTAATTCTCTAATAGAATATAATTTGAAAACGGGATAATTAGTAGCTAAAGAAGACAGTTTATAAAGCACAGAAGGAAATGTGCAAACAAGATATGCAACAGTAAATGAATGTACGGCTAAAAAATCTCGGGCGTCACACCTTCTCCCCGTTAAACTAATTGCTTCCTCACAATTCTTACACATACAAGCGAGCTACCCTCATACATAAAACACATTGATCACGTTAACAATTTATAACAAGTAAAGTCACATAAGCAACAAGTTCTCATACACAAATTATAAACTACTAAGTCATTTAAACAACGGCTTCACATAAAACAAGTTAATCGCATATTCACATTAGTCATATAAAGCGTATCGAGCACTCAAGTACACAAAGCACATAATTCACACAAGGCACGTTAATCACATAGCTTGCATTAATCACATAAACACATTGAACATATAAACACAACAAGCATGTTAACCACAACTAGTTCACTCAACAAATAAAACATGTTGATCACACAAGCACATTGATCACATTAACTCTCTTATCACATAAGACATACACATACACTTTTTAAACACATTGACACTAAGGCCACTACCCCACAAGCCGAAGACCCTATCCCAGCTTGCGCTTAGCTAACAAGCTAAGCTCTGACACCACTTCTGTAACGCCCCGATCCCTCACGAGACCGGGACTCCTAATTATCATGCTATTCTAACCCAATTCCAAACCCCGGGCACAAAATTTAGGGGAAAACGGACGGAGTCTCCCCTGTTTATAGGACTAACTGGCATAACGCCCTGATCCCTCACGAGACCAGGACTCCTATTTATCACGCTATTCTCAACCCAAATCCAAACCCGGGCACAAATTTTTTAGGGAAAACAGACAGAGTTTTCCCTATATATAGGACTATCTAGAAACCTGCCAATAATCACATACAAGTCCTGAACCACAATCAACCATTCATACAACCTAGTTTACAAGATTCATAAAGCCAACTAGCTCCTCAAGACCATCTGAGCCTTGAAACCCAACAACATATCACACAAGCATACAAAATTAAACCCATTGAAATTCTATCTTTTTAATCCACTTATCATACCACTCTATATTAACAAATAAGTTTTCTTATAATTTGTGTCCAACCAACTAATTAGTTTTCATCGTCCACACAAGCATGCATTCAAAGCGGTAAAGCCTAACTTCAAATATTACATCCCAACTACAAATAACACGAGCTTAAACTTTAAATTACAACACAAACTCCTTCAAGCCTAACAAATACATACAAGGCCAAGCTTCAAAGTAGATCATATAACAGCAACTTCACACAATTCACATGTAGGCATCCAACCTCAGTGCGATAGGCAACCCGCAACACGGCACTCAAGATAGTTATTCTAACTGCCCCTGTAACATATTAAAATGAGGAATGAGTAACCTAAGTTACTCAGTGAGGGAGATGATGCAGCATACCGGAGTGTGCAATATGATATGCAATCACAGGAAGTCATATATAACATAAAACAATAAGATCAATAGTCAAATAATTAACCACATTAAAAAGGATACGGTTCCACTTCAAGTCTTTGATCTCGAACCGCGAGCCACGAACTTTATGCAAGTGCTGGCAAACCCATACACCAACAAGTTGGGATACTCCGGATGTATCCCGATCCTACGACCCTTTCTCCTGAGGCAGGTCCATGCCCAACAGGTGAACCACGCCTCTGGGGTAGTGGAGTATGCCTCAGCGAGAAGGGAATAGGTACCATGGTAGTCGAGGAAGCACGGCAAGCCCGATGCCGCCCGTGTTTCTCGACGCTACCATGTCCGATAAGGTTGCGCAACCCCGAGACAAGTCACAAGCATTCAATATATCAAATAACACATAAGAGGGTCGACAAAGTAGGCCGCCCTTACATATAAGCACAATATAGGTTCACAATAGCACGAATTGGCTTTAGAGAATTAAAAGTAGCAATCAACCAAATCTTTCTTCACAATCAACTCAATTAACTTCATTATACTTTGGATAGTCAATACAATACAAATCAACTCAACAACAAGTTCTCAATGCAACAAGAATGGCTAAAAACTACTTTTCCCCTTTTCTCTAACCAAGATTTCTTTCTCCTATGCACGTTCTAAAGTTTCCAAACCATATCCTAATCATACTATATTCTTAATTAAACCCAAAGACACCTATTAAGATCATAAAAATTCATTTTAGAAGTTAAAGCTCGGAAAGGCCCCGAGCGGGTTTGAACTACAACTATACTAACCGAACCCCATTTTCGCGTAACGAAAGTTCCAAAAGTGCTTCCTTAGCTCAAGGATTCCCGAACCATAGCCCAAACGCACCCAGATTACACAACGAGAAAAGTCCCCTTTTTAAAGTTAACAAATTTTGTATTTTAACTCATTTTTGGGTAATTCAACCCCACGTGAGTCTTTGTCTAGTTTCACTAATGTCTAAAGCACCTAAAGGAAGCCTCAATTTAATCTAATTAACAAAATATATAATAAAAAAACCCTAAATTTCGGATTTCACTATTCACTACACTATTCATCATCTCTTTCAATCAATCTATGCATTCTACCATAAAATTTGCTAACAAGGTTTAAAAGTCTACTCTATAGGCTCTAATAAACACATATTAAACATTTATAACAAGTATTATAGCAATAATCAACAAATCAAAAATTTCAATATATGAACATAAACTTTGATAATTATAAAAATGCAACTCTCTCACCTTGGTAAAGCTAAGAGAAAAAGGAAAATAGCTAGAACCACCTTTGATCTTGGCTAAAATGGAAGGAAAATGAAGAAAATCAATTCTTGCTCAAAAAGAAAAAACCCTCACGGGTCTACTTCCTGGTTTGCCATTTCTTTTCTTTTACTTTTGCAATTGTTTGACTTTTGTTATGTTATAATACCTAAGTACATGTACATATATAATATATATATATAAAACAAATGGCCTAACTTGTTTTCACATTTTTCTCTATGCTGCTGCTAATCTGATTTCTTTTTCTTTCTTTTGCTAAGTTGGCTTGTTTTTTTTAATTTATTAGTAATATATGTCTAAGTATATAAGTTAAGTAAATAAATAGCTAACATAAAAATTGGCTCATTAAAATGCTATCAGCTTATATTTTAGGTAGAAGATCAATTAGAATATTAAAGGTCCAAATAATATTAATAATAATAATAATAACCTATCACTGTTCACTCGGGGATACTAAAAATATTTATTTTTCTCACGCTCGGGATATGAAATGCACATTCTAGCAATGAATGAATATATTAAATACAATATTATTCATGGGAAAAAAATATCAAATTTGAAAAAAATAAACCAGTTTAAAATTTTACCCGGCTCAAGTTAAACCTAAAATTAAAACACATAAAAGCAAATAAGACCAAACAAAGACAATTAAGTCAAATACGCACACAGAATAATTAAATATAATAAATTAAAAGTCTCTCTAGGTTCGAGCAGTTTGCATCAATTAAATGTAAATAAATAATAAACATAAGATAATCATTTATAACAAGTCTTTTAAATCCAATTTAAATAATTATAATTAATATTGAAAATAATCCAACTTGTTCGGGTCCGGGAAACATAAATAAATATAATTATTAAAATAATAAACTAGCTCATTCAGATCCGAGCTCGGGCTTCCCGTTCGAACAGTAAGATAAATTAATTTAAAGACATGTAAAACAATTTTAAGTAATTAAAATAATAGAATAAGTGTCCCGGCAAATCATTTAAATATAACTTAAATAAATACAAATAATGAAAGTAATAAATTAATGACTTTATGTAAATCAATTAAATATAATTTAAATAAATACAAATGGTGATAATAATAAAAATAATTATTCCCGGGTTTGAGGCTTCACATTCAAATAGTGAAATTAAATCATTTTAAATTGTTAGTAAAATAAATTTTAATAAATAAAATAATAAAATAATTATTTCGGGAAAGCCACTTAAATATAATTTAAGTGAATGTAACAGTTATCGTGACACGTTTTTCAAGATTAGTGTAATTTAATAAAATAAATATATGCAAATTAATAAAATGTCTATATGCTAGATCTGTGTCGTCACACTCTCCCCTCCTAACAAAAATTGCGTCCTCGCAATTTCTTAGACTCAAAAGAACCTCTCGATGACTGCAGTAATTCTCGTCGAACTTGAAGTTAAGAAGTGTAACATCCAAGAAGGCTAGGAAAAATATACACCATACTACCACCAAGAAATCTAGCTAGAATATCAGTGATCCCCACCGTTGAAATCCTAGCAAGGTAGCCAGATAAAGGCTCCTATGAAAATATCATATAGAAGCCCAAATAGAAATATCATACGAGAAGATCTTTTAGTAATACCGAGAGAATACCATAAGGAATTCCATATTTAAATACCAAAGTCGGAGTTGAATAGAAACCCCAATAATAATTCTTGTGTACAGAAAAGATAATACCAAGAAATACCCAGATAATACTGAGAAATGCCCAATAATAATACCGATCCATATGTGAAATCCCAAATAAGGACCCAAATAAGAATCCATGTTAGGGATGCTGTCTAATACCTTTGAATATAAACTTTCTTAGATAGAAATACCCGATAAGAAGTTCATATATGATACTAAATAAAGATTCCATCCGAGATTCCCAAGCAATACTACTGATGGAAATGCCACTAAAATCCACTGTCAACAATTAACCTCCAACAAGAATATTGCCAAAGTGAATACCTCTCAAGAAGTCCAACTGTATAGTATATAAGATCTCGCTCTGATGTCTGACTAAATGCCCCCTCTTCTAATTAGTTTACATCTCTAGTAGGTTTGCTACCAGCCATCGTGCAATAGAAGGGAGAGACCACTTACCAGTTCAAAGGGTAATATGTATGCATGCAGTCAAAATCATATAAAATATACATGTATTAACGCATGCTCAACTTATTGAATTTAATGCTCACGTAACAGGTATTTATCACATAGGCATAGTTAGCTTCTGAAACGATTATGTATCTATTAGTTAGACTAAGATGTATTGTCACCTACCTTTACCTAACAAGTTATCTGAACACAAACGATAGTTTTTTTTTTCATGAAATTAAATCACACATGTTACTATTAATAAACAAGATAAATATTTCTCTGAGAATCAGCTAAATGCACACATAATCTCATATTGGCTTATATCACCCCTTTCTTTTTCACGTACTGCACTATTAAATCACATAGATGTACACATAGCCACATAATTACATATAGTGCACATCTTTCACATTTCATACAAGTTTGACACATAAGTACACATTTTCATTCAAAACCTACCAGTCCCACATTCATGCACATACATTCAAGATTAACTATTCTAGCATGTAAATCTAATTTCAATGTTATACTTCATTCACCATCGTACTAGTAGAAATAGTGATATAATATAAGTAATCATATAACACATATAGACAAAACATTTACACTCAAATTATATTACTCACATAATCACATATGATGCACTAAGCTTACAAGACAATTTAGACATGTCATAAACACACATATTCATGTAATAGACCTTTCGCATTTTGCTTTCATGCTAGCATGTTATTCACTTAGACAAGCATGATCATATAATCACACAAGGTCACTTAAACTACAACCTGGACACAAGTACATAAATTAATTATTAATATACGGCTTCTCACATTCTGAGCATACAAGACATTTATATACCTAGCACACAAATCACATATATTACTCTATCCACGTAACACGCTTTACAAGCATACAATTCAAGGGCACTATCCAACAGGCCGAAGACCCTATCCCGGCTAAGAGCTATATAAGCTCTGATACCACTTCCGTAACGCCCTGATCCCTCACGAGATCAGGACTCCTATTTATCACGCTATTCTCAACCCAAATCCAAACCCGGACACAAAATTTTAGGAAAAACGGACGGAGTTTCCCCTATATATAGGACTATCTAGAAACCTGCCAACAATCACATACAAGTCTTGAACCACAATCAACCATTCATACAACCTAGTTTACAAGATTCATAAAGCCAACTAGCTCCTCAAGACCATCCGAGCCTTGAAACCCAACAACATATCACACAAGCATACAAAATTAAACCCATTGAAATTCTATCTTTTTAATCCACTTATCATACCACTCTATATTAACAAATAAGCTTTCTTATAATTTGTGTCCAACCAACTAATTAGTTTTCATCGTCCACACAAGCATGAATTCAAAGCGGTAAAGCCTAACTTCAAATATTACATCCCAACTACAAATAACACGAGCTTAAACTTTAAATTACAACACAAACTCCTTCAAGCCTAACAAATACATACAAGGCCAAGCTTCAAAGTAGATCATATAACGGCAACTTCACACAATTCACTTGTAGGCATCCAACCTCAGTGCGATAGGCAACCCGCAACACGGCACTCAAGGTAGTTATTCTAACTGCCCCTGTAACATATTAAAATGAGGAATGAGTAACCTAAGTTACTCAGTGAGGGAGGTGATGCAGCATACCGGGGCGTGCAATATGATATGCAATCACAGGAAGTCATATATAACATAAAACAATAAGATCAATAGTCAAGTAATTAACCACATTAAAAAGGATACGGTTCCACTTCAAGTCTTTGATCTCGAACCACGAGCCACGAACTTTACGCAAGTGCCGGCAAACCCATACACCAACAAGTTGGGATACTCCGGATGTATCCCGATCCTACGACCCTTTCTCCTGAGGTAGGTCCATGCCCAGCAGGTGAACCACGCCTCTGGGGTAGTGGAGTATGCCTCAGCGAGAAGGGAATAGGCACCATGGTAGTCGAGAGAGCATGGCAAGCCCGATGCCGCCCGTGTTTCTCGACGCTACCATGTCCAATAAGGTTGCGCAACCCCGAGACAAGTCACAAGCATTCAAGATATCAAATAACACATAAGAGGGTCGACAAAGTAGGCTGCCCTCACATATATGCACAATATAGGTTCACAATAGCACGAATTGGCTTTAGAGAATTAAAAGTAGCCATCAATCAAATCTTTCCTCACAATCAACTCAATTAACTTCATTATACTTTGGATAGTCAATACAATACAAATCAACTCAACAACAAGTTCTCAATGCAACAAGAATGTTTAAAAACTACTTTTCCCCTTTCTTTAACCAAGATTTCTTTCTCCTATGCACGTTCCAAAGTTTCCAAACCACATCCTAATCATACTATATTCTTAATTAAGCCCAAAAATACCTATTAAGATCATAAAAATCCATTTTAGAAGTTAAAGCTCGGGAAGGCCCCGAGCGGGTTTGAACTACAACTATACTAACCGAACCCCATTTTCGCGTAACGAAAGTTCCAAAAGTGCTTCCTCAGCTCAAGGATACCCGAACCATAGCCCAAATGCACCCAGATTGCACAACGAGAAAAGTCCCCTTTTTAAAGTTAACAAATTTTGCATTTTAACTCATTTTCGGGTAATTCAACCCCACGTGAGTCTTTGTCTAGTTTTATTAATGTCTAAAGCACCTAAAGGAAGCCTCAATTTAATCTAATTAACAAAATATATAATAAAAAAAACCCCTAAATTTTCGGATTTCACTATTTACTGCACTATTCATCATCTCTTTCAATCAATCTATGCATTCTACCATAAAATTTGCTAACAAGCTTTAAAAGTCTACTCTATAGGCTCTAATAAACACATATTAAGCATTTATAACAAGTATTATAGCAATAATCAACAAATCAAAAATTTCAATATATGAACATAAACTTTGATAATTATAAAAATGCAACTCCCTCACCTTGGTAAAGCTAGGAGAAAAAGGAAAATAGCTAGAACCACCTTTGATCTTGGCTAAAATAGAAGGAAAATGAAGAAAATCAATTCTTGCTCAAAAAGAAAAACCCTCACGGGTCTGCTTCCTGGTTTGCCATTTCTTTTCTTTTACTTTTGCAATTGTTTGACTTTTGTTTATGTTATAATATCTAAGTACATGTACATATATAATATATATATAAAACAAATGGCCTAGCTTGTTTTCACGTTTTTCTCTATGCTGCTGCTAATCTGATTTCTTTTTCTTTCTTTTGCTAAGTTGGCTTGTTTTGTTTATTAGTAATATATGTCTAAGTATATAAGTTAAGTAAATAAATAGCTAACATAAAAATTGGCTCATTAAAATGCTATTAGCTTATATTTTAGGTAGAAGATCAATTAGAATATAAAAGGTCCAAATAATAATAATAATAATAATAATAATAATAATAATAATAATAATAATAATAATAATAACATATCACTATTCACTTGGGGACACTAAAAATATTTATGTTTCTCACGCTCGGGACATGAAATGCACATTCTAGCAATGAACGAATATATTAAATATAATATTATTCAGGGGAAAAAAATATCAAATTTGAAAAAAAATAAAACAGTTTAAAATTTTACCCGGGCTCAAGTTAAACCTAAACTTAAAACACATAAAAGCAAATAAGACCAAACAAAGACAATTAAGTCAAATACACACACAGAATAATTAAATATAATAAATTAAAAGTCTCTCTAGGCTCGAGCAGTTTGCATCAATTAAATGTAAATAAATAATAAACATAAGATAATCATTTATAACAAGTCTTTTAAATCCAATTTAAATAATTATAATTAATATTGAAAATAATCCAACTTGTTCGGGTCCGGGAAACATAAATAAATATAATTATTAAAATAATAAACTAGCTCATTCAGATCCGAGCTCGGGCTTCCCGTTCGAACAGTAAGATAAATTAATTTAAAGACATGTAAAACAATTTTAAGTAATTAAAATAATAGAATAAGTGTCCCGACAAATCATTTAAATATAACTTAAATAAATACAAATAATGAAAGTAATAAATTAATGACTTTATATAAATCAATTAAATATAATTTAAAGAAATACAAATGGTGATAATAATAAAAATAATTATTCTCGGGTTCGAGGTTTCACATTCAAATAGTGAAATTAAATCATTTTAAATTGTTAGTAAAATAAATTTTAATAAATAAAATAATAAAATAATTATTTTGGGAAAGCCACTTAAATATAATTTAAGTGAATGCGACAGTTATCGTGGCACGTTTTTCAAGAATAGTGCAATTTAATAAAATAAATATATGCAAATTAATAAAATATCTATATGCTAGGTCTGTGTCGTCACAACTGGTACCTGCACAAAGACACCTATGATGCTAGATCCACAAACAGCAACTCTTACAACTAATCGTCCAAGATTTTTTAAGGGCCACCCGCGATCACAAGGCCATCCGAGCCTTGGAACAACAATTACATATAACACACAAGCAAGCAAAGCATTTCTAATTTTAACTATAGGTAGTTAGATACAACAATAGCCAAGTTCTACTTCCAAGTTTGTTAATCACACAAGCATGAAAAAGAATAAGTTTACTATGGATTATTACATGTCATTCCCCTTTATATACAACATACAAGATTACAAATTATTACATTCACCAATTATACTCAAGACCCCAAGGTCACAAAAAGGCAATCAACAACAACTCCATGCAAGCTTCTCATTTTAGACAACTTATCACACAAGAAGTCACCGAAATTGCTTAACTAGCACTTCTTCCTCTTCTACTACTACTACTAGCTGAAGGTCTACCTCAACTTCTCCTGAAACATATTAAATGAGGAGTGAGCAACGAAGTTGTCCAGCGAAGGAGGTGATGCAACATGCCAATGTGCAATATGATAAGAAAACATATATAAGCCATGTAAATCAACAAGATAATAAGCCAAGCAATTAATCACTTTTAAAAAGGATAAGGTTCTACTTCTAAGTCTTCATTCACGAGCCACGAACCACGAGCATCACGAACATGCCGGCAAACCCCAAACACCAACAATTGGGATACTCCGGATGTATCCCGATCCTACGACCCTTTCTCCCGAGGTAGGTCCATGCCCAGCAAGTGAACCACGCCTCTGGGGGAGTGGAGTATGCCTCAACGAGAAAGGGAATAGGCATCATGGTAGTCGAGGGAGCACGGCAAGCCCGACGCCGCCCGTGTTTCTCGACGCTACCATGTCCGAAAATGTTGTGCAACCCCGAGACAAGACACAAGCATTCAAGAAATCACATACCACGTATGAGGGACGACAAAGTAGGCCGCCCTCACAAATATGTACGATATAAGTTCACATAAGCACGAGATTAGCTTAAAGATACCAAAAGAAGCAATTAACACAATTAATTCCCATAATCTACTCAAATAGCTTAATTATATCATAAATATTCAATACAATACATGATAACTTAAATACAAGTGCCAATTGCATCAAATATAGCCAAAACTACTTTTTCCCCTTTTTTTAACTGAGTTTTCTTTCTCCTATGCATGGTTCAAGAGTTCCAAATTATATCCTAGTCTTTCTATATTCTTAATTAAACCCAAAAGCACCTTTTAGGATCATAAAAACACATTTTAGCAACAAAAGTTCGGGAAGGCCCCGAACGGATTTGAACTACAATTATACTAACCGAACCCCATTTTCACGAAATGAAAGCACCAAAGGTGCTTCCTTAGCTCAAGGATACCCGAATCAATGCCCAAACTTGCCCGGATTGCTTAACGAGAAAAGTCCCCTTTTTAAAGTCGGCTATTTATGCAACTAAGTTAGGTTTCGAGTGATTCAACCTCACGGGGATTTTCAACTAACTTCACTAGGATCTAGAGCACCTAATTGATTTAAGCTAATTAGCAATTTTTCTCAAAACCCTAATTCTAGGCACTATTCATCGTCTTCTTTCTTCAATCTCTACATTCAACCATGGAATTCCTTATCAAGCTATGAAAGTTAACTCTATAGGCTCTAATGTACTCATAATAACCATTCATAACAAGTTTTATAGCTATAATTGACAAATCAAGAGAATTCAATATATGAACATAAACTTTAAAAACAATAAAATGCATCTCCCTCACAATTTTTGAAGACAATGAAGCTTTTTCAAGGCCCAAGGACGCTCAAACCCCTCCCAAGATCAAGCTAGGAGCTCAAGATGCAAGGTTATTGAAGAAAAATCTCCTATTTTCCTTCTCCTTTGGTTTTTTCGGCCCTGCTACAGTAATTCATGCACATTTCTTCTCTTTGTTTTTTGTGTTTTAATGAACTTAGGTGAATTATATAAGGTTAAGTTGAGGTGGGATCAAGTTTGGGTATTTAAAAGGTCACTAGAATGCATGTTATTAACTTAAAAACGAGCCTAAGATGAAAAGTAATGTTAGTTATTTAAATTTCTAAGTTTGTTACGTAACACTATTCACTTAACTACTAAAAATATTTTCTAAACGAGCTCTCCTATCGCCTCTAACTCAATTGCACATTTTTCCCACTCCTCTAACAATTAATGTGATTTAATAAAAATGCTAATTCACTAATAGAATATAGTTTGAAAACGGGATGAATAGTAGCTAAAGAAGACAGTTTATAAAGCACAGAAGGAAATGCGCAAACAATAGATGCAACAGTAAATGAATGTACGGCTAAAATATAGGGCGTCACACTTACACCTTCTTCCGACACTCAGCTGCATGCCTATTCAGATGCTGACTGGGCTGGATGCCCAGATGATCACTGAAGTACTCATGGCTTCTGTATTTACTTGGGGCCTAATTTGGTTTGATGGTCTGCGAAGAAGCAAACTACAACGTTACGATCAAATACTGAGGCTGAGTACCGTGCAATTGCATTTGCCACAATAGAACTATGTTGGATCCAGTTTCTCCTTGCTGAGCTGCGTAGTCAGTCGTCTATGCCACCGGTCTTGTGGTGTGATAACATTGGGGCGACGTATCTCACTGTTAATCCAGTTTTTCATGCCCACACGAAACATATAGAAATCAATGTCCATTTTGTTCGAGAGAAAGTTGCCTCTGAGGCACTGCATGTGCGGTTCATTTCTACTACGGATCAACTAGTCGACATTATGACAAAACCACTCTCGCGTGCTCAGTTTGTTTTACTCCGGCACAAGCTCACCATTCGAGAACTGGCTTCGCTTGAGGGGGCATGATAACGATGTATAGCTAGTTGGAATGATTCAATGTGGTTGATGGGTGTCCCTTTCTACGCTTTTTTTCTTTTGTTTTTTTGTTTTTTTTTGTTTTAATTTGTTTTCTCTTTTTAAAGTTCTTTAGATGTTTGTATTTAAAAAAATAAAAAACCCAAATATCATCTTTACATGTAACTATGAAGATTCCTTTGGCAAGCAGCTCATCAAAGTCATGGAAGAAAAGCCTGCGATGGCCATGCATAGACTTGGAACTTGGAAGTTATTGGAATGATTCAGTGTAGTCGAGGGGTGTCCCTTTCTGTGCTTTGGTTTCGGTTTTCTATCCTTTTTTTTCTTGTTTGCTTTTCAAATTTCAAATTATAAAAATAGATAAGTCCAAAATAAAAAAAACATGAGTTTGGGATCGCGGATCATAATCATGTTTCCAGTCTTTAGATGTAATAATGAAGATTCCTTGTTTATTCCCAGACGTGAGAATTTTCGCCAAGATTTTTATTTTGTTTTTTGTCGATCACTAACAAGGTTGGGATAGAGAGATTTAAACCAGAAATTTTAGATGGTTAATAATAATTTTTGCCATCAAATTGTCTCATATCCCCTTTGACATGCTTGTCAAACCAATAAATATACAAGTTAGAGCAACTTTCTTGCAATTCAATTAATTTTCCTCACCTTTTTCTTCTTCATGTTGGATAATGTTGAGCAAGGCTAGGTGTTAAAATGAAATTTACCAAATGTGCCAAGCAGTATTATGCCAATTTAAGTTTTGTGGAGCCCTCTGTATTAAAAAAAACCAGGCGACCGTCATATGGTCACATTAGTTGGATTATTATTTTTTTTTTTTGTTAAAGAAAGTATTTTTATTAAAGGAAAAATAATTATTTTAGGGTCTGTTCTTGGTATAGTATAGAATTAAGATTATGAACTTCAAAACCTTCCAATTAAAGGCTCAAATTTATAAGAAAGAGCTATTTTACACGGACCTGGCTCCTATACAATTTCATTATGTACAATTTCAAGCAATACCTATCCCGATAATTAATTTAACGTGTCACTAAATATCATCTACGGACTACATTAAATTTGCTAAACTAGCTTTCCAACCATAGTTAGAAAGCATTAAGCACCAAAATTTAAACTACTATAATTAATTAACAAAACAAATATGGAAAATATGATTCTAGAAAACAAAAAAAAAAAGAAAAAAAGAAAAAGGAAAAAAAAACAACCCATTCTTGTTCCGATTCCAAAAAAAGAAAAGAAAAAGCAAGACATACGATTTTGTTCCAACTTCACTTGTGAAGCTTCAACTCAAGAAAAGCAAGAGTTAATCAGCAAAAATGCTCTACAGCATCAACACAAGTTAACAAAAAACAAAAGAAATAAACAAAAAGTTTGAAACTTTATACAGAACAAGCTAGAGAAAGAGCAAAGATAGTTGCTTTATAGTGTTTAAGTGTGACCTGAGTATAAAAAACAATAATAGGTATCTCTAAAATTGTGTAAATGAATTTCGTTTGAAATTGTTTTGCTATAATTGCTTCAAATGTAACAATAAAAAATGCTACCTACCCTCTTTTTTATCTCTATATATATATATATATATCTAAAATGATGAGCCGGTATCGCGCTTCTTGAAGAGTGGAAAATTTGTAGTTACGGATTATTCCGAGAGATTTATTAGGCGTGATAAATACTGCAAATAACAAAGTCTGTTTTGCACGTAAAACTCCACTAAAGAAAGGAAAATATTAAATTAAAACTCTAATCCAGAAGGAAAGATACTTTTTAGAAGCTTCACAATGTTTTTAATTCTCTTGATTGTTGGTCGGGTCATAACAATGTTTTACATAATTTTGTGGGTTTGCCTCTTTTTTTTTAAAATTTAATTAAGGGAAGGTTTAAGATTGTATAACGTAACTAATGAGATTCGAGTTCGTAATTTCTCGCACACATAATGAGTTATATAGCATTGGACCAAAACGCTAGTAGTTGGGTTTGCCTCTTTGATGTAATTTGAATTGATCAATTCCAAGACCCTTAGAAATTTTGAGGTTCTTTCTTTCATGTATCTTGGTACGGTTTTATTTGCTAATTAGAAGGATTTAATTTAGCTAATATATATATATATATATATATATATATTGTATTTAATGTTTTCTTAACCATGGTTACAAAATTGGTATTTAATTTAGACCATTGATTATATATATTAATTGATAAACGTCATTAATCGGACTAATATTATGTGAAATCATAAAAAAAAGTGTATTGTAGAATAATCAAATTTGACACACAGTATATGCTAGATTAAGTTTTGTAGAGTCCTCTCCATTAAAAAAAGTAGGCAGCCATCATATGCCACGTTAGTTGATATATATATATATATATATATATATATATATATATATATATATATATATACTAGTTAAAGATATCCGTGCATATGCACAGGTTGTGCCCAATGTATATTAATAAAATAGTTTGAATAAAATTATTTACAATCAAAATAAACTTGTATCAATAGTTTTAATTATATAAATTCTAATATAGTTAATTTACATTAATATATTTATTATGTAAATGAATTTCACTATCTGCAATTTATAAAAATAAATGAATTCAAAATGCCAAAAAGTTTTAAATAAATGCACATAAATTAAAAAAAAAATTTAAATCCATAACAAGATATCGTGAAAAGAAATCAAAAAACTAAAATGATTGCCAAAGTAACAGGTAGAGTAACGAGATGATACAACTAACCAAGAACAATTTCACCATTGATGCATAAGAGAATCATTGATCTGATGAATGCAAAACCATAAAGCAAAAAGAAAGACAAAGGCTCATTAGTTATTTGGAGATGATGGAAAATGCTAAAGAGAAGGGCAGATCCCTCAACAAGAGTATTAAACATCCACAAAAATAGGCAGTACTTGTATCCAAACACTGGGAAAAATAACACAACATTTACGGAGCAAAATGAGGTTGAATCCTCACATTCCAAGATGTGACTCGCCCCCCGAAAAGGTCTTTTTTTTATGCTAGCAGGGGTGGATAATAGACTGACTGCCAAAAAATTATAACTAAAATGAAATCATTTGAATTTACAAACTTCCGTTACAAAATGTAGCTAATTATCTCATTCGGTATTTGATTAATAACAATGGGAATCAACATCCCACCTTCCAAAACTTGATAGTTTAATCATCATTTTAGTAGATATAAGAAAGAGGGCATATTAGCTATTTGGCACCAGTAGATCTTGTTTATTTTCTTCCCCATTTCTAAACTTCTAATATAGTCAAACTGAAGAAAGAGATGCACACCATATTAAACGAAAGAGGAATAACAAAAGAAAGAAATGAAAGCATGGAGAAAAAGAAATAAAGCCACTTGAGGAGTGAAATACATACAAAGAAAGAAATATAACTATTGTTCTACCAAAAATAATTCATTTTAACAAAAAACTATCAAGGTGTTCACAAAGTTATCCATGCTAGAAATTAAATGTTGCAGCATATAAAGAAAGATAGGTTGAATATTGACTTGATTTCTAATAAATAAAATCGTATTGATGTAGAGACGTACCTCTTTTGTATCAGTCCTTGCAAATAATACCACCTTGCCTCCACAATCACCATTAGCAAGATGGTTACCACTTTTATCAAACTCAATAACAGAGATGATAGCAACTGCGAAACCAAAAAAGAATCTGATATCAAATTTCAGGCCACAGTAGTGAAGAGGTACACACCTTTAGATCTTTCTGTAACAAATATGGATACACTTTTGTAGAACCTGAATTGTCAAATGCATATCAATTATACCAATTTTGAGACGGTCTCTAAATGAATCAAGTCCCTTCATAGAGTATTTACCTGAATTGTCAAACGCATATCAATTATTCCAGTTTTGAGACATTCTCTAAATGCATACTATGGTGCGTGGGAAATAGAACTGCAGCACAAAACTTGCTTAGCTGTCACATTGTCTGAAACTCATCATGCAGTCTTCGGGGCCCTACAATATAAAAGTTGTGCCACATAATTAAATGTTTATTTCCAAAGAATATCAGATTGTTTTGGATTTCAAACAATACTAACTCCAGTAGGATATGATAATATTGTGTGTACTCTGTAAACACTTAGTTGAGTTATGGATGAGTCATATTCTTTAAAAGAGATGGATTCTTCAACATGAACTCCTTCCATTCTTCTTGATCAGTGTTTTCATCACCATTAGTATTTGCATCACTGAATGTCAAAGAGGAGAAGAGAAATGTTAAACTAAGAAGCTTAGGCTCGGAGTCACATGAGACAAAGTTGAATCAATCTTTATATTATCAAAAACCATTTGATGAACCATCTGACAAATCAAGATCTAATTCATGATCTAGTAGCACTAAAATGAAAGAAAATAAAATTTCAACTGCTTGACTCTACAGCAAAGATACAACATGAATTGCTTCTATAACAAACTAAAAGAAATCTTTTCACCATGAGATTATCACGACTCATGTATACATACTTCAGATTTAAAGATTTGATGATAAAGAGAGAAAAAATAAGAATGTAGTATGAAAAGATGAATGTTAAAATTAAATAAAGGAAAATATAAGGAAAAAATTTAAGCTCACAACTTCATCTGTAATATGATATTTTGATATGTTATCAGTGTTGATGATGTTGAATCACAAGATTGCATTTTGTCAAAGACTTGGACCTTTGTTTTCCAATTGTGTGCATCTAGATTTATGTTGAGATTTGGAGTAAATGCTTCCATATTAAGTTGGATCCTGCAAGTATCATATTGTAAATTATAAATTAATTAGCATAAAAATTAAAATACGTAAATATAGAATTTAAATAATGATGTCAGTATATAAATTGACTTATTACAGGGAAAAAGAGAAAATTCTTTTTAATTTGAAGCAAGTGCTAAAACTTCTTCATAGACCACAATTTTTGTTTCATCATCACTCATGCTATCAATTGTAGGTGGTCTTATCAAAATTTTAACAACATCTATTTTTTTGACTCTAGATAATGCTACATAGAGTTGGCCATGAGAAAAAACAGGCTCTCAAAGATATATACCGACAAAATCTAATGTTTGACCTTGAGCTTTATTTATTGTCATGGCAAAATAGAGTCAAATAGGAAATTGTATTCTTTTAAATGCAACTGGACACTTTTTGTCTTGTTATGGTTCTAAAGGTATTTGAGGTATAAATATATATTTTCCTCGTAATTCACGAAAGGCTATGAATGCACTTATTATATTATTTTGGAAACTATGGCAAATTAATCTTGTACCATTGCACAGCCCTTCATGAGGATTTATATTTCTCAAAAGAATGATAGGATAATTTTGTTTAAGTACTAAACGGTAAGGAGGAAGACCTGTTGGTGTTAAATTGTGAATAAAATCTTGGTATTGTAATTGTTCATTTGGATTTCTTGTTTCATCAAAACTCAAGTATATTCTTTCATTACCTAGAAATTGCTAAATTAAAATGTCATTTCTTTCATCAACTATATCATTTTTTGTAGTCAATATTGCTCTATTAATGACATCAAAAGGATTATTGACAAAAGAATCAAAATAGGAAAAACATAATGAAACAAAACCTTCAAAGACTCATCATCATTTTCAAATGATATAATGAAAGACCTAGGAATTTTTACTATATTCTCATGAATTGTTTTTTCTTTTCCATTTCCAATTCTTATTAGATATTCACAAAAATTAGGATCATATTTTGCTCTCATATTTTTTCTTCATTTGAATTTCTCAAGTTTTGGCCATAATTCTGATTTCACAAGACTTGCATTTTTAAAATCTTCTTTCTTTCCTTTTTTCACTATTGGTAGAGTTTGTCTAAAGTCACCACAAAAAACAATTACTTTTCCTCCAAAAATTTCGGATGTATCCATTAAATCTTGTAAAGTTTGATCAAATGCTGCAACTGTATATTTATTAGCCATAGAAGCTTCATCCCAAATAATCAACTTTGACATTATAATTAACTTCCCTATGACACTTTGTTTTGTAATTTTGCAAGTCATTCTATCATTAGAATCAATTGGAATTTTAAATCCTGAATGGGCAGTTCGGCTTCCAGGCAGTATTGATGCGGCAATTCCTGATGTTGCAGTAGCTAGAGCAATATCCCCCATTGATCTCACAGTTGTTAAAAGTGTTTTATATAACAAAGTTTTTCCTGTACCACCTAGACCATCTACAAAAAATGCACCACTATGTTTATAATTAATTCTTTTTGTCATTTCATTAAATATGATTTTTTGTTCAGTATTGAGTTTTGAAATAGATAATAAATCTTCTTCACTGATATGTATATTCTTTTTGGCTTCTATTTCCTTTGCTTCTCTTTCTGTTTGGAAAAATTGTATTTTATATGGAACTAAATGAAAATCATTGATATTTTTTCCCATAGATTCAAGTACATCATTTAGATTTTCAAAAACCTTTTGTCGAATATCATGTTTTGATAAATTAGGATTATGTTTTTCAAAATCTTCGGACATTACATGCTCAGATTTTTCCCATAACGTTTCGGATCGTTAGGGAGACAATAAACCAGAAGTGTTGCAAAAAGTCTTCTTAGACTTATAGGCATTTGAAATAAAGATGTTTCTTCTAAACATTTATGTAAGAAATCATCTTCTTCTAAAAACCCTCTTAATTGACAGGCTTATCTATATGATGTTGCCATGTTTCCATTTACCAATTTTCGGTAAATGATACAGATTGCCAATTTTGAATATGAATAGGTAAACTAACTACTGATGGATGCATCTCATTTAAAGGAAATCTAAAAATCCTCCATGCAGCTTCTGGTGGAGAAATCCATCTTGCTGATTGAAACTATTTTATTTCATCAATGTTATTTGAAGAATCATCAGAACAAATGTAAAAATTAACCCTATCATAGCCTCTGTATATGTATTTGTATATGTATTTCATAGCTTTAATAGTTGAACAAATTTCAACATTTATATGACAATCATACTTACTAAGGAGATATGTATTATAAGGCACAACCCACCTATTGTCCAAAAGTTGACCTCTAACTTTTACAGTCTTACCATCATTTTTTCTCTTATAAATTGGGTATGTGTTGTTTTCTATTTTTGTTTCTTGACAAAAATCCTTAGGGTATTTACTTTTACACCTTCCATTATTCTTCATACAGAATTTTCAGGATTTTTTTCACCACAAGGTCCGTGCATCATATGTTTGACTACAAGACTATGCAAAAAATGATACTTCTCAAAATCAGGCAATTCAGCACTAACTATTTTATCAAAAGATTCAATTGTAAATAATTTTGAATTTCTCTTCAAAATAATCAAAAAATAAGCATGTGACAATCCACGCTTTTGAAATTCTATGACATATGTGATAGCAGCAATTTTTCCAAAGATTTATTTTTTCAAAATATCTTTTTTTAATTATTCTAGTTTTGCACAAAAGATACGAGACATTAAATCTGGGCGATTTTGTGCTTGCTCACTAGGAAATAAATTTTCATTGATTTCTAACCAAGAAGGATTGCAAGTCATTGTCAAAAAAATATCAGGTTTACCAAATCATTGTACTAATGACATTGCATCCATATATCTTTTTGTCATATCTCGAGATCCACCAATGAAAGTTACTGGTAACAAAATTTTTGTTCCAATTCTAGACCCTTGCAAATTACCACTTGCCACAGCATCTATAATTCCTTGATAATAATAACATCTAAGTTTATCCTGGTTATTTCTAAAAAAATCAAGCCTTTGTGTTTCAATTTTAATGTACATATCAACTATAAATTGCTGAAATAATCTTCCAGTGTGAATCACTAATGTCTTATCATTCTGTCTTATTTGAAACTTGTAAGCATAATAATCTCGACAAAAAACATAAGATCTTTTTCTTTTTTCTTGAATTTGAAATTAAATAGTTGTAAGAAGAAAAAATAAAAAAAGGAAAAAGAAAAAGAATGTGAGAATTTGTATGTATTCAATTTTATTAAAGAATTTAATTTGCTATGAAAAATTTTACTTACCTTGATCCTCTATATTAAGCAAATGTTCTGCTGATTTCATGTAAGTAGGCTTAACAATTGATTCTCCTGGACAAACACTTGAAGCATTGTTTCTATGTATTGTTCTAGGTATTTTCTCTGTACCTTTATGCCAACTGTGTCACCCTTGGGAAAAATCAAGGGATATTGAAGTGGATCATAACAACCAAAATAATATTTGACTCGTTGTTTTTCTCCTGATTTGTTATACACTCTAATATTCCTTCCTCCACTATAGTCGATTTCATTTTCTTCAATCCAAATTGCAGCTAATTGAGAAGCAGTTGGGGCATTGTAGATTCGTTGATCCATCCCTATGTCAGATCTAATAAAGATTCTATAGTCATCAAGATTTTGGATTGATTTCAAGTTCCTAAAAAATTTGGAATATAGATTGATATCTAAAATCTTGATGATGGATCTAACAATTTCTTCATCTAATAACTTATCTGATGTTGATATCCTTTTTTGAATTTCGTCTTCAATATCAAAGAAGTAAAGTTGTAAGTTTGATGCCTTTGAAGAGTTTGAGTCAATAGGAGACATATAATGATGGACTTGGCCATTAACTCTAAAAGTATAGACTCCTTTATTACACTTTGCTAATTCTTTATCAAAATTTGCTCCAAAAGACATAAAACAAAAGGCATTGTTATATGATCATACGAAGTTTCTGAATTGTTTAGCTTTGTCAAAATTTCCAAGAAAGAGATCAGACAGCTCTTTTGCCATATTATTTCCTACTAATATAACTTGTCCATTGAGACAGCAAAATCCATTTGGTTCAAATTCGAATCTTTTCGCATCACAAAATCTGCAATTTGGAACATTTTTCAAAACATAAAGTTCACTTGGGAATTGTTGTAATAGATTATAATTCCTAAGTACTTTTTTGTCCTCAAAACCTAATGCAAATAAAAAGTTGATTAGAAGTAAAATATAAAGTAAAGAGTTTTTGAGGAAAAAAAGAAGAATTTGAAGATGTAGTAAAAGTATAAAAGTAACCTGAGATAGTGAAGTGATGCTATTCAGATATATTACTAACATTATTTTATTTTGAAGTTGAGCCTAAATTGAAAAGATTAAAATTAAAAATGAGGAAAACACTATGCAATATAATGATGAAGATATTATATACTAAAGAGAAACTCTTACCCTTCTCAAATATTACAAAACTTGACACCTGGTTTTTGTCTTTTGCGTGAGAAGTTTGAACAAAACTATTTATTCCTGAACATAATTAAAGATTATGTCAATAAACTTACTTTGATGATTACTTGATTAGGACAAAGTAAGTTTTAATACCAGCTTGTTGATTATCTTGAGATGACTCCCTTATAACTATTCCGTTTTGATTTTCAAATCGAAACTGGAAAGAAGGAAATCTATTTTTAGTAATATTGTAGTTAGTTTTATTATAAAAATTTGATGTATAAATTTCAAATAACACTTACAGGTTCAATTTTATTTGCACTTTCTGATTTAGAATCTGAGATTAAATAAAAATCAAAAGAATTTTTTAATCAATGAGAAATAAGAGTAGACAATTTGTTAATATAGGAGAAGACAAAAGGCAGAGAGAGATTTATATACCATCTCCAAAACATGAAGAAGATTGCTTTTGAACTTCCATTTGTTTCCTTTTTGTACTCCATCGCAAAGAAAGTTCATGTTTTTTTTTTCTATAGATAGCGAGGCATATCTCTCTCGTCTTCTTTTGTTAATCTTATCTTTTTCCTCACGTGACAATTCAAAATAACGTTTCTTCTTTGTTTGTGAGTAAGTTAAATTTCTATGATCAGTGGTCATTATGATTATCCTTTCAACAAACATAGAAAAGCATGAATTATGAAAAAATAAAAATAACAGCTAGCATATTTAAAAACAACATGAAATTAAACAGTATAACAAATTTATATTAATATTGATGTACAACAAAAAAAGACGCATGACAAGATAAAACTATGCTAGCTATATAAGGGATTCACCAATAACAAACAAATAATGAGAAGATATATAAAGCAAAACAAGAAGCAAAATTAAAGAACACTAAGGAATTTATTTTTACTAAAATAAATAATCAGAAGATGAAGCTTTTGTATCAAAATACTTACCTTGTTTCTCCTATGATCAAGACACTCTAAAGCTGAATGTAGTTTAGCTACTTGTACAAAGTATTTGGTCACGTCAGCTGTAACACCCCGAACCCAACCCCACGCTAAAGTCAGGCTTAGACCCGTCACTCGGACAAAGTCTCCTCTGTACCAAGGACAAAATTGTTACCTGTAAAGATTCACTCAAGACATTTAAACTATAAACAACAACTTATCTTCTAATATCTCCAAAGCCAAAACACAATCACAAGGCCATCCGAGCCTTGGAGCAACAACATTCTACTTAAGCACATAGGCATGCGAGATAAGTTGGTTTTAGCCATAAGTAGTTAGATACAATAAAATTCTAAGTTCTATATGTAAGACAATAAACACTCCAAGCATGCAAGAGAAAATAAAGTCTAGATTCCATTATTACAATCTAACATCTTTCTCTAACATTCTAGTCCATAACTACTAAACATATACACAAGACCCCAAGGTCTCAAAATATATTATTAACAAGAACTCCACGTGCAACGCCCCGATCCCTCACGAGACCGGGACTCCTATTTATCATGCTATTCTCACCCAATTCCAAACCCCGGGCACAAAATTTTAGGGGAAAACGGACGGAGTCTCCCCTGTTTATAGGACTAAACTGGTACCTGCACAAAGACACCCATGATGCTAGATCCACAAGCAGCAACTCTTATAACCAATCCTCCAAGATTTTTATGGGCCCCCCGCGATCACAAGGCCATCCGAGCCTTGGAACAACAATTACATATAACACACAAGCAAGCAAAGCATTTCTAATTTTAACTATAGGTAGTTAGATACAACAATAGCCAAGTTCTACTTCCAAGTTTGTTAATCACACAAGCATGCAAAAGAATAAGTTTACTATGGATTATTACATGTCATTCCACTTTATATCCAACATACAAGATTACAAATTATTACATTCACCATTTATACTCAAGACCCCAAGGTCACAAAAAGGCAATCAACAACAACTCCACGTAAGCTTCTCATTTTAGACAACCTTATCACACAAGAAGTCACCGAAATTGCTTAACTAGCACTTCTTCCTCTTCTTTTATCAGCTGAGGATTCACCTCAGCTTCACCTGAAACATATTAAATGAGGAATGAGCAACAATGTTGCCCAGCAAGAGAGGTGATGCAACATGCCAACGTGCAATATGATATGCGAACACAAGAAAACATATATAAGCCACATAAACCAGTAAGACAATAAGCCAAGCTATTGATCACTTTTAAAAAGGATACGATTCCACTTCCAAGTCTTCGATCACGAGCCACGAACCACGAGCATCACGAACATGCCGGCAAACCCCAAACACCAACAATTGGGATACTCCGGATGTATCCCGATCCTACGACCCTTTCTCCCGAGGTAGGTCCATGCCCAGCAGGTGAACCACGCCTCTGGGGTAGTGGAGTATGCCTCAGCGAGAAAGGGAATAGGCACCATGGTAGTCGAGGGAGCACGGCAAGCCCAACGCCACCCGTGTTTCTCGACGCTACCATGTCCGAAAAGGTTGCACAACCCCGAGACAAGACACAAGCATTCAAGAAATCACACAACACGTATGAGGGATGACAAAGTAGGCCGCCCTCACAAATATGCACGATCTAAGTTCACATAAGCACGAGATTAGCTTAAAGATACCAAAAGAAGCAATCAACACAATTAATTCCCATAATCTACTCAAATAGCTTAATTATATCCTAAATATTCAATACAATACATGATAACTTAAATACAAGTGTCAATTGCATCAAATATAGCCAAAACTACTTTTTTCCCTTTCTTTAACCGAGTTTTCTTTCTCCTATGCATGGTTCAAGAGTTCCAAATTATATCCTAGTCTTTCTATATTCTTAATTAAGCCCAAAGGCACCTTTTAGGATCATAAAAACTCATTTTAGAAACAAAAGTTCAGGAAGGCCCCGAACGGGTTTGAACTACAACTATACTAACCGAACCCCATTTCCGCGAAACGAAAGCACCAAAGGTGCTTCCTTAGCTCAAGGATACCCGAATCAATGCCCAAACTTGCCCGGATTGCTCAATGGAAAAAGTCACCTTTTTAAAGTCGGCTATCTATGCAATTAAGTTCGGTTTCGAGTGATTCAACCTCACAGGGCTTTTCAACTAACTTCACTAGGATCTAAAGCACCTAATTGAAGCCTCAATTTAAGCTAATTAGCAATTTTTCTCAAAACCCTAATTCTAGGCACTATTCATCATCTTCTTCCTTCAATCTCTACATTCAACCATGGAATTCCTTATCAAGCTATGAAAGTTAACTCTATAGGCTCTAATGTACTCATAATAACCATGCATAACAAGTTTTATAGCTATAATTGACAAATCAAGAAAATTCAACATATGAATATAAACTTTAAAAATAATAAAATGCATCTCCCTCACAATTTTTGAAGACAAGGAAGCTTGTTGAAGGCCCTAGGATGCTCAAAACCCTCCCAAGATCAAGCTAGGAGCTCAAGATGCAAGGTTGTTGAAGCAAAATCTCCTTTTTTCCTTCTCCTTTGGTATTTTCGACCCTGCTACAGTAATTCCTGCACATTTGTTCTCTTTTTTTTTGTGTTTTAATAAGGTTAGAGGAATTATATAAGGTTAAGTTGAGGTGGTGTCAAGTTTGGGTATTTAAAAGGTCACTAGAATACTCGTTATTAACTTAAAAACGAGCCTAAGGTGAAAAGTAATGTTAGTTATTTAAATCTCTAAGTTTGTTACGTAATACTATTCACTTAACTACTAAAAATATTTTCTAAACGAGCTCTCCTATCGCCTCTAGCTCAATTGCACATTTTTTCCACTCCTCTAACAATTAATGTGATTTAATAAAAATGCTAATTCACTAATAGAATATAGTTTGAAAACGGGATAAATAGTAGCTAAAAAAGCCAGTTAATAAAGCACATAAGGAAACGCGTAAACAATAGATGCAACAGTAAATAAATGTACGGCTAAAATCTCGGGCGTCACATCCTCTCCCCCTTAAACAAATTGCGTCCACGCAATTTCTTACACATACAAGCGAGTTACCCTCATACATAAAACACATTGTTTCACATAAGCATGCTTAACACATAAAACACATTGATCACATTAGCAATTTATAACAAGTAAAGTCACATAAGCTACAAGTTCACATACACAAATTATAAACTACTAAGTCATTTAAACAATAATTTCACATAAAACAAGTTAATCACATATTCACATTAGTCATATAAAACACATCGAGCACTCAAGTACACAAAGCACATAATTCACACAAGGCACGTTAATCACATAGCTCGCGTTAATCACATAAACACATTGAACATATAAACACATCAAGCACGTTAACCACATCCATTTCACTTATCACACAAGCACATAAACCACAACTAGTTCACTCAACAAATAAAACATGTTGATCACATAAGCACATTGATCACATTAACTCTCTTATCACATAAGACATGCACATACACTTTCTAAACACATTGACACTAAGGCCACTACCCCACAAGCCGAAGACCCTATCCCGGCTTGCGCCTAGCTAACTAGCTAAGCTCTGATACCACTTCTGTAACGCCCCGATCCCTCACGAGACCGGGACTCCTATTTATCATGCTATTCTCACCCAATTCCAAACCCCGGGCACAAAATTTTAGGGAAAAACGGACGGAGTCTCCCCTGTTTATAGGACTAAACTGATACTTGCACAAAGACACCCATGATGCTAGATCCACAAACAGCAACTCTTATAACCAATCCTCTAAGATTTTTATGGGCCACCCGCGATCACAAGGCCATCCGAGCCTTGGAACAACAATTACATATAACACACAAGCAAGCAAAGCATTTCTAATTTTAACTATAGGTAGTTAGATACAACAATAGCCAAGTTCTACTTCCAAGTTTGTTAATCACACAAGCATGCAAAAGAATAAGTTTACTATGGATTATTACATGTCATTCCACTTTATATCCAACATACAAGATTACAAATTATTACATTCACCATTTATACTCAAGACCCCAAGGTCACAAAAAGGCAATCAACCACAACTCCACGCAAGCTTCTCATTTTAGCCAACCTTATCACACAAGAAGTCACCGAAATTGCTTAACTAGCATTTCTTCCTCTTCTTCTATCAGCTGAGGATTCACATCAACTTCACCTGAAACATATTAAATGAGGAATGAGCAACAATGTTGCCCAACAAGAGAGGTGATGCAATATGCCAACGTGCAATATGAAATGCGAACAGAAGAAAACATATATAAACAACATAAAACAATAAGAGAATAAGACAAGCTATTCATCACTTTTAAAAAGGATACGGTTCTACTTCCAAGTCTTCGATCACGAGCCACGAACCATAAGCATCATGAACATACCGTCAAACCCCAAACACCAACAATTGGGATACTCCGGATGTATCATGATCCTACGACCCTTTCTCCCGAGGTAGGTCCATGCCCAGCAGGTGAACCACGCCTCTGGGGTAGTGGAGTATGCCTCAGCGAGAAAGGGAATAGGCACCATAGTAGTCGAGGGAGCACGACAAGCCCGACGCTGCCCGTGTTACTCGACGCTACCATGTCCGAAAAGGTTGTGCAACCCCGAGACAAGACACAAGCATTCAAGAAATCACATAACACGTATGAGGGACGACAAAGTAGGCCGTCCTCACAAATATGCACGATATACGTTCACATAAGCACGAGATTAGCTTAAAGATACCAAAAGAAGCAATCAACACAATTAATTCCCATAATCTACTCAAATAGCTTAATTATATCCTAAATATTCAATACAATACATGATAACTTAAATACAAGTGTCAATTGCATCAAATAGCCAAAACTACTTTTTTCCCTTTCTTTAACTGAGTTTTCTTTCTCCTATGCATGGTTCAAGAGTTCCAAATTATATCCTAGTCTTTCTATATTCTTAATTAAGCCCAAAGGCACCTTTTAGGATCATAAAAACTCATTTTAGAAACAAAAGTTCAGGAAGGCCCCGAACGGGTTTGAACTACAACTATACTAACCGAACCCCATTTCCGCGAAACGAAAGCACCAAAGGTGCTTCCTTAGCTCAAGGATACCTGAATCAATGCCCAAACTTGCCCGGATTGCTCAACGGAAAAAGTCCCCTTCTTAAAGTCGGCTATTTATGCAATTGAGTTCGGTTTCGAGTGATTCAACCTCACGGGGCTTTTCAACTAACTTCACTAGGATCTAGAGTACCTAATTGAAGCCTCAATTTAAGCTAATTAGCAATTTTTCTCAAAACCCTAATTCTAGGCACTATTCATCGTCTTCTTCCTTCAATCTCTACATTCAACCATGGAATTCCTTATCAAGCTATGAAAGTTAACTCTATAGGCTCTAATGTACTCATAATAACCATTCATAACAAGTTTTATAACTATAATTGACAAATCAAGAAAATTCAACATATGAACATAAACTTTAAAAACAATAAAATGCATCTCCCTCACAATTTTTGAAGACAAGGAAGCTTGTTGAAGGCCCTAGGATGCTCAAAACCCACCCAAGATCAAGCTAGGAGCTCAAGATGCAAGGTTATTGAAGCAAAATCTCCTCTTTTCCTTCTCCTTTGGTATTTTCGGCCCTGCTACAGTAATTCCTACACATTTGTTCTCTTTTTTTTTTTGTGTTTTAATGAGCTTAGGTGAATTATATAAGGTTAAGTTAAGGTGGGGTCAAAGTTGGGTATTTAAAAGGTCATTAGAATACGCGTTATTAACTTAAAAACGAGCCTAAGGTGAAAAGTAATGTTAGTTATTTAAATCTCTAAGTTTGTTACGTAACACTATTCACTTAACTACTAAAAACATTTTCTAAACGAGCTCTCCTATCGCCTCTAGCTCAATTGCACATTTTTTTCACTCCTCTAACAATTAATGTGATTTAATAAAAATGCTAATTCACTAATAGAATATAGTTTGAAAACGGGATGAATAGTAACTAAAGAAGCCAGTTAATAAAGCACAGAAAGAAATGCGCAAACAATAAATGCAACAGTAAATAAATGTACGGCTAAAATCTCGGGCGTCACACCACGCAAGTAGCACATAAAATCCACCTCAGCACACAAAGTCTCGAATTCTGATCTACGTGAACTTCTTCTTCTTCTTCTACTTCTAACAGCTGGAGATTCACCTCATCTTCTCCTGAAACATTTCAAATGAGGAGTGAGCAACAAAGTTTCCCAGCGAGGGAGGTGATGCAACATGCCAACGTGCAATATGATATGCAACACAAGAAAACATATAAAAGCCACATAAACCAACAAGACAATAAGCCAAGCTATTGATCACTTTTAAAAGGATACGGTTCCACTTCCAAGTCTTCAACCACGAGCCACGAGCCACGAGCATCAAGAACATGCCGGCAAACCCCAAACACCAACAATTGGGATACTCCGGATGTATCCCGATCCTACAACCCTTTCTCCTGAGGTAGGTCCATGCCCAGCAGGTGAACCACGCCTCTGGGGTAGTGGAGTATACTCAGCAAGAAAGGGAATAGGCACCATGGTAGTCGAGGGAGCACGGCAAGCCCGATGCTGCCCGTGTTTCTCAACGCTACCATGTCCAAAAAGGTTGCACAACCCTGAGGCAAGACACAAGCATTCAAGAAATCACATAACACGTATGAAGGATGACAAAGTAGGCTGCCCTCACATATATGCACGATATAAGTTCACATAAACACGAGATTAGCTTAAAGATACCAAAAGAAGCAATCAACACAATTAATTCCAATAATTTACTCAAATAGCTTAAATATATCTTAAATATTCAATACAATACATGTTAACTCAAATACAAGTGCCAATTGCGTCAAGTATAGCCAAAACTACTTTTTCCCTTTTCTTTAACCGAGTTTTCTTTCTCCTATGCATGGTTCAAGAGTTCCAAATCATATCCTAGCCTTTTTATATTCTTAATTAAGCCCAAAAGCACCTTTTAGGATCATAAATACTCATTTTAGAAATAAAAGTTCGGGAAGGCCCCGAACAGGTTTGAACTGCAACTATACTAACCGAACCTCATTTTCGCGAAACAAAAGCACCAAAGGTGCTTCCTTAGCTCAAGGATACCCGAATCAATACCCAAACTTGCCCGGATTGCTCAACGGAAAAAATTCCCTTTTTAAAGTCGACTATTTGTGCACTTAAGCTCGGTTTCGAGTGATTCAACCTCACGTGGCTTTTCAACTAACTTCATTAGGATCTAGAGCACCTAATTGAAGCCTCAATTTAAGCTAATTAGCAATTTTTATCAAAACCCTAATTCTAGGTACTATTCATCATCTCTTTGATCAATATCTACATTCAACTATAAAATCTTCTAACAAGCCATAAAAGTTAACTCTATAGGCATCAAATAACTCATAGCAAGTATTCATAACAAGTTTTATAACTATAATTGACAAATCAAGAAAATTCAACATATGAACATAAACTTTAAAAATAATAAAATGCATCTCCCTCACAATTTTTGAAGACAATGAAGCTTGTTGAAGACCCTAGGTTGCTCAAAACCTTCCCAAGATCAAGCTAGAAGCTCAAGATGCAAGGTTGTTGAAGCAAAAATCTTCTCTTTTCTCTTTGAGTGGGTCAGCCAACGCAAGGGACATGAAGGGCATTTTCTAATTTGTTTTGATGACTAATGTGTGTTATTCTATTTAATTTCATGAGTTGGTTATATTATATATTGTGCATAATTAATAATCTAAGCTAAGTAGTCTCAAATCTTGATCAACTAAGGCTAATTGCAATTACAAATGTTTTTAGTTGAGACTAGCACTATTCTAACGTAACACTATTCACAGGGCATGAAATCTATTTTCTAAACGCACGCTCCTAAGCCTGAAAGTTCAAAATGAAAATTTCTCGGTTCCTTTTAAATATCATATGACCTAGGAAAAATTTAAAATCAAACTTTTAAAACAGTCAAAAATATTATGAATAGTAACCCCTAATAAAAATAATTAAGTAAGAAAGATATTGCGCGTAGAAATGCGCAAATAGATATGCAACAGTTATAAATAAATTTATGGTAAAATTCTCGAGTGTCACATCAGCAACAAGATCAGGATCGTTGTATTTACATATGTACAACCAGACACAAACACACTAAAAAAAAAGAAGAAGAGAACAAATCAACCATCAGTTATCACATCATATAAAGACTAATTACAACCTAAATTTACCAAGTAGGTAAAGCAATAAAAGAATCTATTGCTAACAAATTTACCTTATAACTACTGTTGACAGAACCAGCAGCAAGACCAGGATCGCGGTATTTACATATATATAACTAGCCAAAACCTGCCAGTTCATTCTTATTATTACCAATACAATTACATGCATATAAGACCATTGATATAAAATGTTAATATGCAGATATACATCAAAAATCATCATAAGCAACACAACCCCCATCGATCATCTGTTCAGGCACTCTCTAATCAACTCAAAATATGAAAAAAGATTATAACACTAGAAGTTAAATTTGCATACTTTTCCAACTTTTAAACTTTTCTCACCAACTAAACAAAGCATATAAAGGTTCTTCATATCATAATTCAACAACCATGCTTGTACAAAATAATAAACAAATGGTACAAATCTCTAATGCTTGCAGATGAGCTACAAATATGATTTTGGACAAAGACTTACCCCTTTCATATTCTTTTATTATATAAGAAACATAAAAGTGAGAAGTATGTCCTAATGGAATTTAGTAGTATAATAGTGAGAAATATGACAATGATCACGTCAAACAGTGCCAACAATTTTTTTTTTTAAGGGAAAAAACCATCGAAAAGATATTTTCAATTTTTTTGCTCGTATATTCCTATTTAGGCATTCTATCAAACATGGTTCAATCACACTACGAAAAGATATGGATTTGTTACTTAATGGTTAAACGGAGCCCAGATAGGAATATCATTGACTGTGTGCATATCTCTCATTAGCCAGCTTTGAATCGTCCTTTCCTTGAAGACCACAAAATCCGTGTTCATTTGTTAACTATAAAAAACAATCACATTTATCTTTGTTGTCTTGCTTTTCTTCTTTGCTCATATTTTTTTTCTGATATCGGTATATATGTTTCAGATGAGGCCTAGCTACCATCCAGAAGGGCTACATGATGAGAATAAGTTGTGAGAAGGGTCTAAAGACCTAACAAATCCAATTAATCAGTTGTGGCACATGAATGGTAGGTGCCCTGATAATACTATACCCATAAGGAGAACAAAAAACGAAGATGTTTTAAGGACAAGCTCAATGAAACGATACGGAAAGAAGCACACAAGCATTCCTAAGCCCAGATCTGCAGATCGCGATTTCATTAATCAAAGTGGTCATCAGGTAGACCATTTTTTTTTTCCCTCATTAACTATATACATAGTACAACAGCTTAATAATTATTGTGTAAAAGTGATATACATAGTACAACAGCTTAATAATTATTGTGTAAAAGTGAAACAGAGGGAGTGCAACATACCTTAGCATTCAACGCGATTAGCAATTCTTTAGCCTTCGAACTCAAAAAGCGTAATTGATTTTTGAATAGAACGTGGTTGAAGCTGAAGAAGAAGAAAATAGAGTGACAGGTGAGAGAACAAAAGAAATAGTTGGAAAAAGACGAAAAGAGAGTGCGAAAGAAAGTTCAAGAAGAATGAAGAAAGAGGTTGGTTTGAAGGGAAGATGATGTAAGTGTATCAGAAATATCTTTTCTAAATCTAAACAAAAAAGTTATTTTTGTCAGATTTTGCACTATCAACGGATAAGATTGTTTTGTAGTAAATACGTGGACAGATCTAAGCCATTAGTTGGAGAAAGTTGGTGTCAATTCCACTAAGGTTATATTTGTCATAAAATAAAACGTGCAAAATGATCAGCACAAAATACAGCTACTTTATTGCATAGGATGAGCGACAAATTTGCCTAAGTGGACTATTTTACCCCTGAGTATTCTTTTATTATATATTTAAGATATATATATTTTGGTAAAGAAAGTATTTTCATTAAATGTTAATTTTTGACTTGCGAGAGTTAAAGAAAATGTTGATAATATGTATTAATTCTAAAAAAGTAGGATTGCTGACGAGACCCATCAAAGTTTTTAAACAATTAACAGTAAAAGATCAGAGTTCAATTTTGATAATATCATTTATGGTCGCGATTGGATTAAGAATGAAATGACATTTTTAACTTTATTCCTATTTACATGTTTGGTATAAAGTATTAAATATGAGAATCTTATTCCTAGATGAGCCGATTCTTCCAATTTGGAATCTCTTATTAATAGTTATGTTCCAACAATGATTGGTAATTTTAATATTATTTTTGATTGTGAAGATTATTTTTATTTTTATCTTTTTTAAATTTAAAGTTTTTTCAATAACTATATTATTTGTTAAAGCTTTTCAAATATTATTCTTAATTTATTTTATTTATTTGTTAATTATATTTTTGTTGATTTCAAGCATTTTAATAAGAATAGGGAGTCAAATCTAACTCCCTACATTGGTCGAGTCAAATAGAAAATTTAGGGGCTCTTTTTTTTAGGGAGCCCTTTTAAAGAGACTTTTGAAGATTAAAAAAAATAAGTTTTCACTCTCTATTTTGGCTCCTTGGCCACAATAAAGAAGCTCTTTGAGATAATCTAAGATTCTTCGCTTTTAGGCACATAAAAGTATTTTTTGTTTGGTCTATTTCTGAAAGTATTTTTAGCTAAAAAAAGTTGAAAATTAAGAAGTTTCGCTTTTGAAAAAAGATTTGTACAAAACTATTTTTATATACTAGGAAAAGTTAATTTTTATTTTATTTTTCAAATATACCCTTCCATATTTGTAGAAACTGGGCATTGCCCTCAACCATTATGGTGGAGTAGCGGTTATTACAATGGTGATGAAGAGGTGGACTTGGAAGAGACTAAAAAGGTAAATAGCTGCATGAGTGTCACACATTATGACGAGGTAAAATAACACTTTGTTTGTGACGGCTGTTAATAACATGCATGGTAGAAGAAGGCATGTGATGGACATGCATGGACTTGGAACTTTGAAGTCGTTGGACTCATTCAGTGTGGTTGACGGTGTCCCTTTCTATGCTTTTGTTTTTTGTTTTAGTTTGCTTTTTTTTTTTTGCAAGTTCTTTAGATGTTTGTATTAGAGGGGGAAAAAAAAACATGTAACTATGGAGATTACTTGTATATACTCAGACATGAGATATCTTAGCCAAGCTTTTCCGTTTTGTTTGTTTTTTTCTTTTTTAAATGACGTGAACACTTAGTTAGTGAAACTTGACCATCAAATTATTTGATGAAATTTAATTACTCACTGATAAATTCTCGGGTGCGCCTCATGCCTTGTTTTGGTCTTGTTGATAATTAGCTAGGAAGGTTTTGGTAAAAAGAAATCATCTTTTTCAATATGCTTGTCTTTTTTTTTTTTGTTGGATATGCTATGCTTGTCAAGTCAATGCATCTACAAGTTAGACTAACTTTCTAACAATAATTAATTTTCCTCTTCTTTTTCTTCTTTATGTCGAAATCATTTGAATAGTCGGTCTCTTCTGATCAATTAATTATTAGTAATGCCATGTATTTAAATTCCTTTTTATTTTTTTGTTGTTGTTGTTGTAGCTAGGTATCTAAATGAAATTAACCAAATGTGGTGACAAGCAAGAACTTGACTCCTCTATAATACATTTTCACAACAATTTTATGCAATAGTATTCTCGATCAATATCAAATGTCAGTTAATAATGGTTTAGAATTAAGACTATCTTTACACGCCATGATTAGAGAATATATATTAAATACCACAATATTAGCTAAAAAGAATCAGAAGTACCTCAAAATTCCTATGTCTCTCATATTCAATCAATCCAAACTGTATTAAACAGTTCAACCCATAGATACTTTTCCTTCTGTAGTCTAAACCAGTAGCATTACCCTGTTTAAAGGCCCAGACTTGCGAAACAATTCTTATTATTTGGTGAGCTAAGTAGAACAGGTGATTTCAAGCCATTTCATTTGACATTAAAGTCGCACATCACCCTGTTTACGTACAACGCCAGAGAGTTGGAGTGATGGATGCAAGGAGTTGAAATAATTCATACTCAAGGATTTCAAGAGATTTATTTGACTTAATAGATATTGCAAATAAGAGTAAAATGCATTATACCCCTTTTATTTTCATAAAATTGTATTATAAATCCTGTATTTTAAAAGTCGCGTTATAAATTTTGTTTTGTAAATGACCCTCGCCATCTATTTTTCGGTCAATTTTAAAGTGGAGTGTAATACACACATTTATGATTCTTACACATACTTGTCAGAATTGTTTATAATTTGAACACAATAAAAGATTGTGCAAGAATTAGTTTCATCTTGATTCCCCATTTTTCAAGGTATTTTCTCAGTTATATTACAAAATAAAAATATTGTAAATACCTCCATCTGATATTAAAAGTGGCAAATATCACCTTTTGATATTAAAAATGTTGCAAATACCACCTCTGATAAATGTCATACTTGCATTATAGGAGTGTGTATTGTACTCCACGTTAAGATTGAAAAAAAAATAGATGACGACGCAGGGTCATATGCAATATTTTTTATAACACATAGTTTATAAGGCGACTTTTTAAAACACATAGTTTAATTATAATGCAAAATTATGAAAACACATGAGGGTATGATAATTTTAGTCTTGCAAATAATAAAGTTTGTTTTTCATGTTTCATGCATTTTTGCACATAAAACTCCACTAAAGAAAGGAAAATATTAAATTGAAAATCTAATCCAGAAGGAAAGATACTTTATTATATAGAAGCTTCACAATGTTTTTTTTTCTTGATTGTTGGTCGGGTTACAATGATTTAGATAATTTTTTGGGTTTGACTCTTTCATGTAATTTGAATTGATCAATTCCAAGACTCTTAGAAATTTTGAGGTGTTTATAGTTCTTTTCTTTTACGTATCTTGGTTTCATTTGCTGATTAGAAGGATTTAGTAATTTAGCTAATATCTTGTGTATAATGTTTTCTTAACCAGGGTTGAAGAACTGGTATAAACGTCATTAATCGGGCTACTATTACGTAAAATGGTAAATAAAAAGTGTATCATAGAATAATCAAAAAGTGTATCAAAGGTTGATGGTGCAAGGCTACTCGGGTCATGCATCCTACAATGGAGGTCTGGATGTTGTTCATAAGGTTGTGAAGTCAGATGGCATCCGTGGGTTGTATAGAGGATTTGGCCTTTCTATTATGACTTATTCACCATCCAGTGTCGTTTGGTAGGCAAGCTATGGTTCAAGCCAACGCCTTATCTGGAGGTGGGATATACTCATCTGTTCATTGAAAGCTTTGCTTTGAAGTAATATCTGGATGTATTTCTCATTTTGCTTATATGCCTCAATCCCCAACCTATCATGAAAAAATAACATAAAGGAGGTTCCCCCAGCCTTTGCCTACTTTCCGTCAGAAGAACTTTAAGATTTATCTTTTAACTTTAACATGCTGGATTCATTATATATCCCAATCTTAAACAGCCTAACTAGTGTCCTGTATACCAAATGATCATGTGCTCTATGCCCGAGTCGGGTCTTTACAACGGTAACAATGAGGAATATTGTATTTTTGTGGTTCATTTTAGAAGATTCGTGAAGTAGTAAAGAAATATGTTTGTGACTGAATTGAAACAAGCTGATTTGATTCTTTTAACAGTTGAGGCTAGATTATCCCCCTCTCGCCCCCCCAACACACACACACACACATACACAAAAAAATTAAATTAAATTTTTAAAAAACAGCTTTTGTTCTCCTCTCATATGCCTGTGTTTAAATATGTTTCGATAAGTTCAACATTCAACTGTATGATTGCAGGTTCTTAGATCAAGGCACTAAGCATGATGGCTCTGTTCCTAGCCAAGGCACAATTGTATTAGTTCAAGCTACTGGCGGGATCATGGCTGGTGCTACTTCATCTTGCATCACAACCCTATTGGACACTATTAAGACTCGCTTACAGGTATACCTAGTTTTTGCTAATGACAGTTGGTCTGGTACTTATCCTGACAACAGTTGAATTACTTTGCTATGAACTTTCCCAGTGAATTCTTTCATGCGGTCAATTCCATGATCAGTTATTTGGTTATTACTGTACACACATACTAGAATTACATTTTGGGCAAATTTCACAAATAGTTCCTATTGTTACCTTTTTTGTTTCAGTTTAGTCCATATTGTTCTATTTGTCTCAATTTAGTCCATATTGTTTGCAAAAAAAATCTCAATTTGGTCCCTTCCGTCAAATAAGAGTTAAATCTAACAGAAAGTTGGTCATGTGCACCACACGTGACCACGGTCTCAGCGGCAATTTTGGAATATAATAATAAAAGTTCAATTTAGTCCTCAATGTTTTGAAAAAGTTTCATTTGAGTCCTCAATGTTTTAAAAAATTTTCAAATAAGTCCTCAATGTTTTAAAAATATTTCAAATAAGTCCTCAATGTTTTAAAAATATTTCAAATAGGTCCTCAATGTTTTAAAAATATTTCAAATAAGTCCTCAATATTTTAAAAATATTTCAAATAAGTCCTTAATGTTTTGAAAATATTTCAAATAAGTTCTTACTGTTCTATAAAGTTGGAAATAAACCCTTAAGGTCCCCTATCTCTTAAACACACAAGGTTTGGGTGGTTAACAAGGAGGAAATAGGCTTGTCTTGATAGATGTAGCTTAAAAAATTTAGTCGAGTTAGCTTTTAACTAATAAGTGATAGATAACTAAGATAACGTCCGCGAAACCAAATTCGAATTTGTCAAAACCAAAATTAAGGAAGTCACAATACGTAAACAAAGATGCAGAATAAGGACACAATATACGTTACCAACTACAGACCTTTAGTATTTTTCATTTGAATACTTGTTATGAAAACAATCATAAACACCTCAACAATAGAAAAAATGATGTTTCTTCATCCTTAATCCAAAAAAAACATAACAGTAATATCATCAAAGCATCAGTCATAAAAGTCTGTCATAATCCCATAACCTGTCATAAAAAAAAGTCATTAAATATGGTTAAAGTCATTACATTTAGCTATCATAGTCCCATCCATATACAAAAATCATTTTTACATATTTTGTCATAATCTCATCCATCTACAAAAATATCAATCAGTCATGTCATAACCTATTTGTAACCCATCCACAAAAACCATTGGGTTGACTAACTTTGTTCATAGCATGTTCACTCATCAATATGAACAAAGTTACAAAAAATATCCATAAGTCTTATCATAACCTATTTGTAACCCATCCACAAAAATCACTGGGTTGACTAACTTTGTTCATACCATGTTCATTCATCAATATGAACAAAGTAAGGACTTAATTGAAATATTTTCAAAATATTGAGGACTTATTTGAAACATTTTATTGAGGACCTATTTGAAATATTTTTAAAACATTGAGGACTTATTTGAAATATTTTTAAAATATTGAGGACTTATTTAAATTTTTTTTAAAACATTGAGGACTCAAATGAAACTTTTTCAAAACATTGAGGACTAAATTGAACTTTTATTGTTATATTCCAAAATTGCCCCTGAGACCGTGGTCACGTGCGGTGCACGTGACCAACTTTCTGTTAAATTTAACATTTATTTGACGGAAGGGACCAAATTGAGATTTTTTTATAAATAATAAAGATTAAATTGAGACAAATGGAACAATAGGAATTAAACTGAGACAAAAGGGTAACAATATGGACTATTTGTGAAATTTGCCCTTACATTTTTATGCTCTCAGGATGAACCAACCTGTTAGTGTCCAAGTTTGGCTTCAAGAATGGCTACTGCCTTTTATTTCAATCTTGCTTCTATTTAATTAGCACCTGGTTCAGCTCGCAAGTTTTCCCTTATTTAACTCTTTCTGATATACTTTTCTTTTTCTTACTGGTTGAAATTTGCAGCATAACATGGTGAATTTAAGAGACATCAAATTTGCTCTAATGTGATGCATAGAACATTGTAGAAACAGGAGTTGCTAAAATTTCTGCATTATTTGGACTCTTGCATGCATTATGAACGAAAAAATATTTCTCAAATGTAAAATGCATGGCCAAGTTTGCCAAGCGTCTGTTCCAGATCTTCTTAATAATACTATATATATGCATGCGGTTTTTTCCCATAATTATTGTAATTTGTTTGGTGCATTGTTTAATATGTATTTGTATATTGAATACAAGGTGGTAATGTTATTCTTTGTCAAAAGCTTGATCAAGGATGATGGTTGGACAGGATTATATAGAGGACTAGGTCCCAGATTCTTTAGCATGTCAGCATAGGGAACCTCGATGATATTAGCCTATGAATATTTGAGTAAGACTCTGGACATTAATTCTTATTTGTTGAATAGCTTATCATGACTCCATTATTACCAATTGCTTTATGTAGGAGTGCATTTATTTATAATCTGGTTAATTGTCTTACTATGTTTAACTTGAAGAATTTAAGATGTGCACTTGAACTTGTTGGCTTGTAGGATTTGTCGTCATTTATTGCCTTCACACTACTTGTACTGTTACAAATTTTTTATCTAATAGATAGACTTTTGCATTACATCCTAACTATTTCTACTTCTTTTTTCAGTTTTTCTTCTTGTATCGATACCTTAAGACAAATAGCTGTCTCTTTTTAATTCAAGAAAAAGAGGTTCCCTTCTATGAATGTTTTGCATGTTAGTTATCATGGATATCGGATTGCAGTTTGTTGTTAGTTCAACTTAAACCTTCATGATCTGATTAGCCGTATTCATGATCAAAGCAACAGATGACCTGGATTATCAGTGAAGTGATTACATTCTTACTTGTATATTTACTGAAACTATCTATTTAGGGATGTTGTATATGGATATAACAACACTTGACTATGAAGTCTTATGATTATTTTTATATAGAAAAATGTGCATAATCTACTGCTTCTTTGATTGTGATTTTTCATCTGTTGTACAGAACGCTTGTGTGCAAAAGAATGAGTAGGTTCATCGAGCAGTGATGCCAAGGAGGTTACTCCTCTATTTTTATCATGCTTTCCAAAATGAAATACAGAGTTAGAGATACCGTGGAAATGCCTACAGCTTGCTTAGAGATAGCACTACAACTGTTGTTGCAGTCTTTCATACTTGACTTATTACAAGCCATCAAGCTTGCAAGTATAACCGAAATTCTTTTCCGATTTGATGAAAGCGTTAATGTTGTAATTCTTTCAAATGGATTTATGAAGTATTCACAGAAAATTATTTTCTTGGCATAGTTCAATCAATCAAGGCTTATGATATCATATTCTTACAGCCAGAATTCTGCTTCACTTTTGAGTTTTATCTGCTGTTTATATATATATATATATATATATATATATATATATATATATATATATATATATATATATATATATGTTCCTGCCTTTGGCTTGGCTTTTATCTGTGATAACTTTATGCTGCACACTGTCGTAACCAGAAAGAAGAAAAACTTGCGTATAAATTCTGTATTCAATGTACTATACATAATCCATGAATAACATTACTAAACGAGAAAAGGAAAAGGTGATGCGTCAAATTTTAGCATGCTGACGAATTCATGATCTCAGTAAATACAGCTTCAGGAGACTTGAATCCATCGCTGCTAGCCGTGAAATTACCACTACCTTTCGACTTAGAAGAGGCAGAGATGGCTTCCCCTGATCTAGAAACCATATCAAAGACTCCATACAAACTTAGAGGAAAAAAGGGGCTTGCAGTGTCGTCACCTGCATTCATTATGCAACCTCTTTTTTCAGCAACCTCTTAAAGCTTCAATGCATATTCAAGGCTAGCTCCAAACTGTCAAAGGCTAATGATATTTGTGCTTATCCATAGTTCTAACTGCCTTATTTTTGAATGTATAATGATAGATATTAGATGTATATCTGATAGGAAAGTTTATCACTTGTAAACTTCTTGATTGTATATCTATATATACGAATACAAAGGTCCTCAAACGGTGAGGCAAAATCTTTCTTTACATGGTATCAAGAGTTTAGGAATTTTTTTTTAGCTCCATCGATCTAATTCGTTCTCTTCAACTTACTATCCTATGGCATCTTCTTCATCTACTAAGGAAACAGAAACCCCACCACCCTCTCCTATGGCTTCTTTGCCCGAGGTTAAACAAAATCACTAGGAAATCTCTTTAAAGCTTAGCAGTGCAAACTTTCTCCTTTGGAAAACACAAATTTTCCCTGTGTTGCGCTGCCACGGCTTACTTGGCTTTATCGACGGAACAATGAAGAAGCCTATTACTTCTGCCGACGATATTTCTCAATGGAACCGCCTAGACTAGATGGTGTTGGGATGGCTCCTTGTCTCTCTGTCTGACTCAGTTTTGTCCCAAGTCGTGGACAAATGCACTTCTTGGGATGTTTGGCTTACCTTGGAGTTACTATATGGCTCTCGTTCTCGTGCTCGCATCCAGCAGATTAAATATGAACTACAATATTTGGTGAAGGGTACACAATCCATTCATGCTTATATCCAACATGCCAAATCTCTCTCCTTGATGCTTGCTAGTGCCGGCAAACCAGTAGAAGATGATGACCTTGTTCTTTAGACTTTGCGTGGTCTTGGTTCAGATTTTGACCCCATTGTCGCCGCCATCAACTCTCGCGCGGACTGTTCTACCTTTGCGGAAGTCTGTGGTCTCTTGCTCGACTTCGAATTATGCCTTGCTTCTTCATCATCCGTTGCTGAGAAATCTATGGCATTTTCAGTTAGTCACAACCACAAGCCGTCTTCTTCTCCTCAGCAATTCTTCTTCTCTCGTGCATCTAATTCTGGTCGTGGTGGAACAAAAAGTGGTCATGGTGGTCACGGACGTGGAAGGGGACGTGGGCATCCCAATTCAAACTCCACCACTTCGACACCCAATTCTGGCACCTCACATGTGGTCTGCTATAGGTGTGGTTATCCATACCACAAAGCTAGTAACTGTTGGGCTCCAGATGACATAATAGATGCCCCTGTTAAAGCTTTTTCTGCTATGCAAGTTGTTGATCCCACTGATCCAAATTGGTATATTGATACAGGCGCGACCCACCACATGACTCTGGACACTGCTCAAGTCTCTGGTAAGCTGCCTTATATTGGTCGCGATAATGTTTTGGTTGGTAATGGAGCTGGTTTATCCATATCTCATACTGGTAGCTCTTCTATCACTTTATCCACTGGTCCTATTTTAAAGTGTAATGTGTTACTTGTGCCATCTATTGCTAAACGATTACTCTGTGTTGCACAATTCACAAAGGATCACAATTGTTACTTTATATTTACTCCTTCTGATTATTTTATCAAGGATCTGAAGACAGAGAAATTACTCCACCGAGGACAGATTGAAGATGGCCTATATTCCTTGCGACAACCTGTAAAATTCTCTTTTCTTGCAAATAAGGCGACATCTGATTTATGGGATGCTCGCATGGGACATCCTGCAGCCAGGACACTACATCAGTTGAATAAAGAACTACCAATAAAATTCTCTTCAAGCACTGACACACCTTGTGGCAGCTGTCAAATGGGAAAAAGTCATCGATTAGTTTTTAATAGTCATGTACTGCGTTCATCAAATGTACTTTGAAATTATTCACTGTGATGTATGGGGTCCCACCCCGGCCAATTCTTTGGATGGTTTTCGCTATTATCTTGTTCTAATTGATGATTTTTCCCGTTACACTTGGTATTATCCTTTGATTCATAAGTCTGATGTAGCTGCTATTTTTTCGAGTTTTATTGCAATGGTTGAAAATATTTGTGGCACCAAGATTAAATATATACAAAGTGATGGCGGGGGAGAATTTCTGAATCATACAGTTCAACAACTATTTAAAAGTCATGGCATAGTTCAAAGGCTATCTTGTCCGAGTACCCCCCAACAGAACGGAGTGGCAGAAAGAAAACACCAACATATCATTGAATCTGGTCTCACCATGCTGGCTCATAGTTCATTATCTCGTGAATATTGGAACCACGCATTTTCAACAATTGTCTACATTATTAATCGTTTGCCTATACCTCTGTTACAACAAAAGTCACCTTATGAGTTGGTTTATGGCAAACTACCAGATTATTCCTTATTGCGGGTTTTCGGATCTATTTGTTATCCCTGTTTAGGCCCTTTGGGACGGAACAAGCTGGATTTCAAAAGTATTCGTTGTATATTTGTGGGATACAGTCCATTGCATAAGGGTTGTAAATGTTTTAACCCACTCACTAAAAGGACGCTTATCTCACGGCATGTTATTTTTGACGAGTTGAATTTTTGGTCTTCCTTACCAATGACACAACACCTCCCGTCAGACGAAACAAGCACTTCAGCCTTTACTTTTCGCCAACTTCCTATGCAGCTCTTTCAACAAACACTTCCCAAGCAATCCTCTCACATAAATATCAATTCCTCTTTGCCTATCTCTAAACTATCAGCTCCTTCTACGCCTATTTCATTACTTTCATCTTCCCCAACAAATAACTCTTGTATTAACATCTCACCACATATCCCACCCGTCACTTTGCCTACCTCCCCACACCTACCTGATACAGCTGCCTCAACACATGAGCCTTCATAGTCAGCTTCCATTCCTTCGACATCTATCATCCCAACTTCTTTAAACCGATCACATCATATGACTACCCACTCCATGGATGGAACCCGTAAACCCCGTGTCTTGCTCTCTACCCGACATCCCATTCCATCTTGCCTTATTTCGCGTACTCACCAATTACCATCTGAACCAACGTGTTTCACTGTTGCCAACAAAGATCAAAATTGAAAACTTGCAATGGCTGACGAATTCAATTCACTGCTCAAGAACAACACTTGGTCCTTTGTGCCACCGCAACCTCATATGAATATTATTGGGTGTAAATGGGTGTATCGGGTCAAATAGAAATCTGATGGCTCACTGGAACGTTACAAGGCGCGATTAATTGCTAAAGGATATACTCAACAGTCCGGTCGTGATTATGGTGACATCAGCCCTGTTGTTCGACCTGGCACAATTCGGTTGATCATCAGTTTGGCTATTTCCAACAATTGGGTTTTAAGGGAATTGGATATTAAAAATGCTTTTTTACATGGGGACTTAGCAGAGATAGTGCACATGAGTCAACCACAAGGGTTTATTGACTCTACACATCCAGAATATGTTTGCAAGCTGCGTAAATCACTATATGGTTTGAAGCAGGCACCACGTGCCTGGTATAAAAAATTTAGCAGCTATTTAATTTCTTGTGGGTTTGTTTTCTCCCATCATGATGCATCTCTCTTTGTTCGCCACTCTTCAGACCACATACTTATACTTCTCATTTATGTTGATGATATCATCATCTTAGGAAGCTCGGCCTCACACATTTCAGACTTTATTATTTCTTTATCACAACAGTTCGACATGAAAGATCTTGGACCTCTACATTTCTTTCTGGGCATGGAAGTATTGCGACAAAATCGTGGTCTTCTCCTTACTCAAGTGAAGTATTCCATTAATCTCCTACAACTTTATGGCCTAGATAGGGCAAAGCCGGTTACAACACCAATGTCCCCAACTCGCCTCAACTCTACTGATGGTGAATTGCTCACGGATCTTATAGAATTTAGAAAGTTGGTGGGAGCTCTCCAATATCTTACAATGACTAGGCCTGATTTGTCATATGCGGTTAACTCAATTTGTCAATTCATGCATGCCGCCACGCACTACGCATCTTATGGTTGCAAAGAGAATTTTACGGTACGTGAAAGGGACATTGAGTCATGGTTTGTTCTTTAGCCCATGTCCTACGTTCAATCTCACAGGCTATAGCAACGTGGACTGGGGAAGCTGTCATGAAACTCACAGATTAACATCTGGTTTTTCTATATTTTTTGGCTCCAATCTTATAGCATGGAGCTCAAAGAAGCAGACCACGGTTTCTAAATCAAGCTCGGAAGCGGAGTACTGAGCACTAGCGTCTCTAAGCTCTGAGTTGCTATAGGTTCTTCATTTACTTAAGTTCTTTAACATCAATGTTTCAGGCACTCAAACGCTTTACTGTGATAATGTCAGCTCTATCTACATGGCGTCCAATCCGATCACTCACAACCATAGCAAACACATCGAAATCGATGTTCATTTTGTGCACGATAAATTTTTGGATGGCACACTAAAATTGCAATATATATCGACTTCCGATCAACCTGCTGATCTCTTTACTAAGCCATTATATCGTCTCCGTTTTGAACATTTGTGGATCAAGCTTCTAGTGCTACCACCCCCATCAGCTTGTGAGGGGGTGTCAAAGGCTAATGATATTCGTGCTTATCCATAGTTCTAACTGCCTTATTTTTTAATGTATAGTGATAGATATTAGATGTATATCTGATAGGAAAGTTTATCACTTGTAAACTTCTTGATTGTATATCTATATATACGAATACAAAGGTCCTCAAACGGTGAGGCAAAATCTTTCTTTACACAAACAACATCATTCATTGTAGGCCTTTTAATACCTTTATCCTTCAAGCAACGAAATGCAATTTCAACATATTTATTTGCTCAAACACTCGGGGTGCTATTTCATCCTTTAAATTTGGATCAAGAATTTGATCAATGGTCCCTTTTCTTTTCTACAACAATAGCATGCCAAATTGATTTGCTCTTCGAGTAGGTTTGGATCAATTGCTAGCTAGACTATCACATAAAGCTTAAAATAATACTACACCAAAAGAATAGACATCAGACTTCTCTATCAATTGTTGTCGTCTGTAATATTCGGGATCTAAATAACCAAAACTACCCTTCACCACTGTTCTGATGGGCCCATGGAAGAGGCAGTGAGATGTGAGCTAAAATTGCTTAAAATGGTGTAGTTATTAGCGATCACTGAGAAGAATGAGTCTTTTTTGTTGAGGTTGGAGTATGTGGAAGGGTAGAAATAAAGGCGAAATAATGAACTTGGGGCCAGTGGTGAGTTGTGAAAAGGTGCAAGTGAACTGAGATTGAAAACTTCGAGCGGTCATGTTATATGTAAGGGACTTGTTGGATGATATAGATATGTTGTCGACGTCAGCATTGGATGGTGGATGAAGAGCCACAGTCGATCATGGAGGATGTAATCAATAGCAATTGTGATGGAAAGATGGAGAAGAAAGGAAACATGGAGAACATGCATGGAAGCTGATCAAGCAAACAGCATGGCTTCTACTAGTTTCGGATTGTTTTTAGTAAATGGACAAGTCAGGCTGCTGGAAGAAAGGCTGTGATGGGCCTGCATGGACTTGGAAGTCGTTGGAGTGATTAAGGGTGGTAGTCCATGGTGTCTCTTTCTATTCTTTTGTTTCTTTAATTTTTTAATCATGATTCCTCTTTTGACTCAGAAGTGAGATATTTTGGCCAAGCTTTTCCATTTCTTTTTTTTTTCTCTTGTTGATAATAGGAAGGTTTGGGTAGAGAGAGGAATTTTTTCCATGTCTCACATTTTTTTCGATATGCTTGTCAAGTCAATACAGGACTAACTTTCATGCAAATATTTTTTTTTTTTTTTTCATGACGACTAACTTTTTTAACAAGTAAATAAGTTTGCTCTCCTTTTTCTTCTTTACGTGGTAATTATTTTAATGATTTTGTTCCTTCCAATCAATTAAATGTTAAGTAATAGACATTTAAAATTTCTTTTTTCTGTTGTAGATATGTATTTAAATGAAATTTACCAAAATGAGAAGTATTATCCTATTTATAATTTCACGTATTAATAGTCTCGATCAATGTCAAATATTAGTTAATATAATTAATGGTCTAAATTAATTATTTGAAACTATCTTTATGTCATATGACATTAAAGTCACACGTGACCCTATTTATAACGCCAGAGTTGGATGAGCTGTCTGAATTTGATGCATGCAAGGAGTGGAAATAATTCATAGTACTTACGAATTCCTACAGATTTATCATAGACATGATGAATATTGCAAATAACAAAGTTTGTGTTTCATGTTTCATGCATTTTTAATTTGCAGATAAAAATCCACTAAAGAAAGGAAAATAGTAAACTGAAACTCTGACCCAGATCAAGGAAAGATACTTTTTAAAAGCTTCACAATGTTCTTTTCTTGATTATTGATCAGGTTTCAATGTTTTAGATGATTTTTTGGGTTTGACTGTTTGATATAATTTGATTTGATCAATTGAAAGATTCTTAATTAGAAATTTTGAGGTGTTTATAATTCTTTCTTTTTATGTATCTTGGTTTGATTGTCTAATTAAAAGGATTTAGTTTGGCTAATATCTTGCTATTTAATGTTTTTTTCTAACCACAAAACTGGTATAAAAGAAATTAATAATTTAGACCATTGACAATACTAACTACAAATGGCATTATTTAAAGTACTATTGTGTGAAATTGTTAAAAAAAAGTGTATTATAGAATATGCAAATTTGACACGCAGTATTATGCCAGATTAAGTTTTGTGAAGTCCTCTGCATTTAAGGAAAAAAAAAAAAGGCAACCATCATATGCCATGCCACATTAGTTGATATATTTTTTGGTAGAGAAATTATTTTCATCATATGTTAATTTTTGACTTTGCGAGATTTAAAAACTATTGAAAATATATATTCATTCAACAAAAGTAGGATTGGTGATGAGGCGCATCAAAGTTTTTAAACAATTGATGGTGAAAAAGTGAGTTCAATTTTGAAAATATTTTTTGTGGGGGAGATTGGTATGTTAGAATGGATTAAGAATAGAATTGAAATATCTTTTACGATGGAGATTGGTATATTATAATGGATTAAGAACAAAAGATATAATTAACTATGTTTCGATTCTTATTTTTGGTATAAAGTAATAAACATGAGAATGGTTATTGGCAAAGGAACACATCCCTCTCAGCATCATCACTGAATCAGATGCGGAATTAGTCATCAATGTTATCAATGCTCCTAGTCATGCTATTGATTGGAGGGTTAAACTAGTGATTGTTGATGCATTAAACCTAGCTACTAGTGATTGTTGATGCATTAAACCTAGCTCTCAGTAGATCTGCCTTCAGTTAGTTTCTCACTAGTTAGGAGATCAGGAAATCGAATTACTGATTATCTTGCAAAATAACACTAAATTGTAATCTCCAAATTGATTTGTTTTGTAACATGCCAATCCAGTTGGCTAGCTTGATTGCATCTGAAGCTCCCCCAACTGGAATTGGTCAAACCTATCTATTTGTAATGTCTTTTCATTTGTGGAAGACTTATTTCACGACCAAAAAAAAAAAACATGAAAATCTCATTCCTAGCTAGGTAATTTGATTATCACAATTTCGGATCACCATCCCAGGTAAAACATGTGAGATTAGCTCATTTCTATATTTTTTGAAATGAACTCATTTGTCAAATGACTAAAATACCCATTCAAAACGCAATATATTATAAAATGTCTAGCCATTGATATATATATTATTATCTTAAGAATTAAAACAAACATAAAACATGTTATATAAATGTTGCAAAATTCATGTCAAATGACCAAATACCCTTTTAAAACATAATATACTACAAAACTAATCCTCTATTTACATGTTATTTTCTTAAGGATAAAAATGAACATAAAAAATTGGAATATTAATTAAAAATAATAATAATAATTAAAAGGAACCATATTAATATGGCAATTTGTAATAGTTGGGGCCTTGGTAATAATTTAGCTTGACCCAAGCTTCACTTTCTTTTTTGGTTATTATTATTATTTTTTTTTTCTTTGTAAAAGTGAATATTCATTTTGAAACATTCGAAAAGAGAATGAGGGCATTTGGTTTTGAACGGAAGGAATAATGTTACAGCAGACTTGTTTCTGTGTGTTAGAGTCTCTAACACTGTGTCATACTTTTGGCTGCAGCATTTGATCAGCAATATAATGACTGACCTAGCAATTAAATGTCACAGTGTACCATGATATGGTATAGAAATTCTGAATTATGACTTCAGTATAAACACTCAGTATTTTAATTTTGTTCACCTATTATCTATTCTCTTTTGATTTTTTCTCAACACATATTATCTTCCTGCCTTTGGATTGTCTTTTATTTAAATATATATATTGTGCACATCGCCATAAAGGTGCCAGAACCCGAATGGGGAGGGGGCCGGCAATGGAGGTGAGGTGGTGTTTGGGAGGGGGGGAAGAGTCTTGTTGGATAGTAAAGCATGAAAGTGTTTTCACTTAAAAGCAACAGAACTTTGGTTACTCTTCATTATATATCAGGTTCACCGTTAAGCCTCAGAAGTACATTAGTATTTATATATGATGCTATGACAATCATCATTGCTGAAGTGTGTTTAAAACCTTGACAATGGTATGTCACATATTATTAACCTAATTAATTAATAAGCACATTGGCTGCAAGTAGTTTTGGGTTCTACTATCACGCCCTGATTCCACTGACAAGATAATCAGAATGCAATTGTCGCAAACTTAAAAAGATGTAAGCTAAGTGTGCAACACTCTAATTTCAAATGTACAGGCTAAAACCCCAATTGAGATGACAATTCACAGAACATCTAAACCCACAGAATGTATCAAATATATGCTAATCTTCAAAATAAAATTCTGAAATAAAACTCCACAATTATAATAAGATCATAAAACTATAGTAATAACAATACTAAGTAGGATGTTTCCTTGTGTTTGGATGTTTTAGTATTGTAATTACTATTAATTTTAGCGTGCTGATAGATTCATGATCGCAGTGAATACAGCTTCAGGAGACTTGTATCCACCGCTGTTAACCGTGACATTAACATTGGTCTTTGACCCAGAAGAGGCAGAGGCAGATTCCCCCGACTTAGAAACCATGTCAAAGTCTCCATGCAAAATTAGTGGAAAAGAGGGGCTTGAGGTGTCATAACTTGCATTCATTATATAACCCCTTTTTTCAGCAGCCTCTTGAAGCTTCAGTGCATACTCAAGGCTTCAAACAACATCATTCATTGTAGGCCTATCAATTCCTTTATCTTTCAAGCAATGAAATGCGATTCCAACATATTTGTTCAAACACTCGGGTGCTATTTCGTCCTTCAAATTTGGATCAAGAATTTGATCAATGGTCCCTTTGCTGCAACAACAGCGTGACCACTCGGCCAAGCTGACTTGCCCTTCTAGTCGGTTTGGATCAATTGCTGGCATAGCACATAAAACTTCAAATAACACCACACCAAAAGAATAGACATCAGACTTTTCTGTCAATTGTTGTAATTTGTAATACTCGGGATCTATATCCAAAACTACCATTCACCAATGTGCTGACGTGTGCATGGGTCCCACCTACGGGACCCATCTTTGACAAGCCAAAATCTGATACCTTAGCCACCCAATTCTCATCCAGTAAGATGTTAGTTGACTTGACATCCCGGTGAATAATCGTGTGTTTTGCACTTGTATGAAGGTAAAGCAATCCTTTCGCCGCACCAATGCAAATTTGAAGGCGTTGCTTCCACGGAAGTGGTGGATTTTCTGTTCTATAAAGATGATCACGTAATGTACCACGGGACATATACTCATAGACCAAGATCATCTCACCGTTATCGTTGCAATACCCAACTAACGACACTAATTGAAGATGTCTAAGCTTTGATAACATCTCGATCTCCGTAAGGAACTCGCGAGCACCTTGATTTGATGATAGGTTTAATCGCTTAATTGCGACCTCAGTTGCGCCATTGTCTACGTACCCTTTGTACACATTGCCAAACCCCCCAATACCAATCATAGACTTATCATCAAAATTGCTAGTGGCACATCTTATTTCCTCAATTGAAAAGTGTCAACATGGATTTGACGGCAGTGCTGAACGCGGCCCGCTATTTTTCGTGAACCTTCTGTCCCACAATGACTTGGCGGCACTTCTTGTAGCCGTCGAGTCTTTTACCCTCATCTTTCGCTGGAAAATCAAGAAACCCACAAAACATATCACCAAAATAACACCTCCGGTGACGGCAAGAATTAATGGCCAACTTTTAATATTTTTCTTTTCCGGAAACGTCAACTGTTTCGGCGTTTTTGTGGGGCTTGAAACTGGTGAAGGATTAGGTGCAGCAAGGCTACCACTCGGTTTGCTCAACTTGAAAATTTCCAGGCCATTCAAAAGTGCATTATCATATCTAGTAAAAACATGATTAGGATGCATCCCGAGCCAAAGGTCTTGCTTGCTATGATGGCCATCAGGGTCAACATGAGCAATATAGTCTCTTTTAACAGCCACTTGGGGACCATTACCCCAACTAATAACATCAGCTTCCAATTCTGCTGTTCGGTTATTGATAAAAATCGTAAAGACGAGATCAGAAGGTTCTCCAATTTCCAGAAAGAACGAGCAAAAATGGAGCCTAAGAAGATAGTAGAATCCTGAATCAACCGGAAAGAACCACGTCATGTTGTAGTCAAGGCTGAAGTTGTAGTTCATGAATCTCGCAGTTGTGTAAACAATCTCTGGAGCAGTATATGGTGGTGCATTTGAAGTGTAGTTAACTGTAACATCCCTGTAAGCTGTCAACCCTGTAGCTGATCCAGGTATATATTCATCATCTGGAGTCCATGCACGAAACATGCCTGTATCTTCAGTCACCGGAACATCGCGGCCTCCAACGTTTAGCCTGTATGCGGTTTCAAAAGCTGTGTCATTACCAATATGGAATAGATTTGATTGGCCAACCACTTGGAACTCAACATCGTTGCGAGGATAGTACAACTTGTCTGGTATAGAAACTAGCTCGATTCCATTCACAAAGGCGTAAGAGTTTGGAGAAGGCAAGAAGGTGATGTTCAGTTGTTGATCATCATTTATATTGATGATGTATTCTTTGACAAGGGTGACTGCTGATGTGTGCATGGAAGAAACTGTGAGAAATGGGCTAAAATTACTTAATAGAGTATAGCTATTAGCAATCACTGAGAAGAATGAGTCTGCTTTGTTGAAGGTAGAGTAGGTGGAAGGGTAGAAATAGAGGCGAATGAACTTGGGGCCAGTGGTGAGTTGTGAAAAGGTGTAAGTGAATGGAGATTGAAAAATTCGAGCAGTCATGTAAGGGACTTTTTGGGGGATGGAAGGGTGTTGGGTGGAGGCCTGGGATGTTATAGAAATGGTCTCAGCATTGGATGGTAAGTAATCCGAGTTGGCATCAGCTTGCCAATCGCGACCATCAGGGAAGGATGTATTAGATGAGGAGCCACAGTCGAGGAGGATATTGTAATCAGTAGTGGTTGCAATTGTTATGGAAAGATGGAGAAGAAAGGAAACATAGAGAGTAGTAATATGAGTGAACATTGTGATAAGGTAAGATGAGAGTCTGTTAATAACATGCATGCATGGAAGCTCAAGCGAACATGATATATGGCTTCTACTCGTAGAGGACGGTTTTAGGAAATGGTCAAGGTAAACTGCTGGAAAAAAGATGCGATGGGCATCCATGGACTTGGAAGTCGTTGGAATTATTCAGGATAGTCGTTGGTGTCCCTTTCTATTCGTTTGTTTCTTCTTTTTTTTTTTTCTTTAATTTGTTGTTTGTTCTTTAAAGTTCTTTAGATGTTGGTTTCAAAAAATGTTCTTTATATGTTTAATCATCTTAGTAGTTGTTTCCTTCCAATCAATTAAATGTTAAAGTAATAAAAAGTATTTAAACTGGTCTAAGCTATCCGGTTAATTGGTGCAGGAACAGTTAATCGATTAATTTAGCCGGATCAAACTTTTGCGTTTTGTTTTGTTTTATGTTTAACCACCCTATGTACTTAATAATGCATGCCTTTGCTTAGCAAAAAAAAAAAAATAGCGCATATCTTTTAGGCTAATTTGTCTTGCTTCTTAATTTTATTTCATTTTTAGTGTAATGGTCTTATGACCCGCTCATGCACTTTTTATTTTTTAATGAAATACAAACTGCTTATTTAATAAAAAACGATGAAATTAACTTGTTATTGAATGTACTAATTAGGGTGTTATCTAGCATTTTGAATGCTAAAATTAATCCTACGAGTATAGCATACCTTGGATTTTGTTTCTTTTTTCTACTTACAAATGAAAGTTTCTTCTCAACCAAAATAAATAAATAAATAAAACCTTTAGCTGACTGTGTCAACAATCAAGTTATGCGTGTGTCGTAGTTCCAAATTTGATAAAAATCTAAGAAGTTTACTTATTTTCTTCAAATTACTTGTTATATAACGTAACTTGCTTACCCAACTTTTTGTTTTCGATTTTTTCTTTTTGATGCATAAGAGGATTTTATTAACGGGTTATGTTCTCTTCTTTTCTTTTCTCCTATTTCGCGATGTCCAACGTTGTTCATGCTGTCTTTCCTGTGGCAACTACCTTATATAACTTGGCATTGCACTTCAAGTGTTGCATGCAGCCTTTAATACTTGACTGGCTAGCCAACAACCTTGCAAGCATACAACTGAATTTTTACCTATTAATTGTCGAAAACATTATTTTTCACCTAGAGTAGCTGCAGAAATTGGTTATTCTTAACTATATACTAGGTTCACCGTTAAGTATCAAAAGTGAATTAGGATTCTCTGAAAATTATAACTGCTAAATTGTGTTTGAAAACACGACATGTAAGTCAAGTTGCTGAAAGAAAGCCTACGATGGGCATGCATGGACTTGGAAGTCGTTCGGATGATGCAGTCTAGTCAATGGTATCCCTTTCTATGCTTTGTTTCGTTTTCTTAAAATTTGTTTTTTTCGTTTGTTTTTCTAAGTTCAAACTACAAGAATAAAAATTCCAAAACAAAAAGACTTAGAATTTGGGACCACTATTAGAAAATAATGCTCAAGTAAAATTAGACACATTTCGGTCAGTAACTGTCATTATAAAGATTCTATTATTCTCACACGTGAGATTTTTTAGTCAAAATTTTCATTTTTTTTTCTTCCTTGTGTTTATCGGTAGGAAGGTTTGGGTGGAGAGATTTCATCCCATTACTTTCCTTTAGATAGTTAATAAAAACTTTTGCCATCAAATTGTCTTGCTCTATTAAAAAATTGAGACGAAAGATAAATGTCCATTAATTTACTAATAGAAATAATATATACAATAGTTATTATTAGAGCATCATCTCTACAACATTAATTAGGAGTCATGGCACAACGGCTCTTGACTCATTATTTTAGTTATGAAGCTCTCTAGTTCATTAGTTTTAGTTGTGAAAGCTTGCTTATACAATATGCTTCATTATCCAATTTACAAATTCTAGCATTTGCAGCCAACTATGAGAAAAGTCTAGTAGGTTCTAGCATAATATTTGTTGTCTTTTGTTCTAGAATAGTCCAGCATAATGGAGCACCAATAATTCCAACGTGCTCATATCTCGTTTGTAATGCCCCGGAATTGGGGGCCTTCACTTAATCAAATTATTTTACTGGTTGTAAGATTTGAAACAAGAATTTGAATTAAGCTATGTCTCTTGTAAAGTTGGTATAACTTGATTTTTTTTTTTGGGAACTTTTAAATTCCGTAAGATTAGCCCATGGTTCAGTTATATGAATATGGGAAGTGGCCAATTGTTTAGCTAGAGTTTAGGGGTAATCACTAAATACAAGGAATCCTACAAGCAATACACATTAGGTTTTCACAAGGAGAAAAAAAAAAGGTAGATAATAAACTTTTTCTCATTCTACCTATCAGACGCAGCATCCCTCCTTATAGGTGAGTAACTCTACACCAAAATGAAAAAAGGAGATCACGTAGCAATTCTTGGAATGGAGACTTTGGCCATAAAGAAATCACTTTCGGCATCTATAGGATTTGAAACCATTCTTGTGTAAGGGCTTCAATGCAATATTGGGAATTTTGATGAGGCATTGTTGGTATAAGGTAAGTAGGACAACTCCAACTTTTTTTTTGGTTTCATAAAACCCCCTTTGGTTTTTGGCAAAAGTAAAAAGATACATGCTACTATGACTACGAATATAGTATGGATTGTGCATCGTTGATCTATTTTGCATTAGTCGAAACGATTTAAATTATAGTTATATGTTAAGTTACAAATTCTTATGTCTATGATATTTTGAGAACTTTAGTATTTTCAGTTTATATTATTCTTTTTATTTTTTAATTTTCAGAGTTAGTCACTTAAGTTGTAATTTATGAATCTTTGTGATTACTACTGTTTATGCTATTTTCTATTATATATATGTATATATTCTATCATAGGAGAATTATAGATAATAGTAACAAAAATATTTATTCAAGTGCATTGAGTCACTGTGGAACAGGTCACTATTCCAACAGTGACTAATGGTGTTTTCTTTCATTTTATTAAATGATTGTTTTTTTCTCTAAACTATTTATCTATAGTTAAATACTATTCTTATATTAAATACTTTTATAGTGAATGTTTTAACCGTGACTACATGCCTTTTTAATTGTTTTTTTAGATTCCAAAAGGTTTCAATAGTGACTAAAGTTTTTTTTTATTATTATTAAAGGTTTTGTAAAGGACTTCATTTTCTTTTTAGTTTACTATTTAATTTATTTCAACCGGTATTAAAAAAACAAAGTGTATGTCATAAATTGTTCAAAGAGCATAAGAACAAAAAAAACTTAGGACCTACAACTACAAGTTTGAGCATCAACCATGATACATTTTTTTTATAAAGAAAACATATGTATGATGTTGTCTTCATTACGCGTCTTCGTATTTTCTTTTGTATCATAATTTGAGATTAACTCCTTTGGACCCATATGTCATACACTTTGAGGCTGTGTCTTTGTTCTTTGTTTGACTTCGGTGGTGAGGATCGTACACCACTATTTGGGTAATGCACTACTACTTCGTTGGGACTCCCACTTACTTTTGGTGGTATGTACAACAACAAATCACTTTTCGTCTTTGACCTGTGCTACCAGGATTGTAGCCTCTGCCATCCACCTGTTTGAAGTCTGACTAAATATGTTTTGTTATGGCATATCTCGGGTCATTTTGTTCTTTGCTTATTTTGATAAGTAATGATATGTATTTCGTATCTTTGATAAGAAGTACTAGCATTATATTTTTAGAAAGTAATGATTCGCATTCGCATATTTTCGATAAGAAATTTTCGACACTTCGTTATGTTTTTATGAAAGTCTTTGAATGGTTAATTACACATTTTCTGTACATATCATATTTATGTTTGTTAGCACTCTGTAATGTATATAAGATATTTATTTTGAATAAAAGTGTGATACTTTATTATTTTGGAGGTCGTACTACTTGATGAGATTATTATCTCACTTTATAGCTTTGTTTAATTTTCATGAAATCTACATTTTCACAGATGGTGGTAAATAAATGTTTGGCTTTGGGTTGAAGCTAGACGTTATTGAGAGTAAGCAGTTTAAGCAAGAGACCTTCTAGAGTATATGTAGTGTTGGATCTCTTTGGATCTTTGAACTATTTGAAAAGTTACTTCATCATGGACTTAAAATTTCGTTATTTGGATTCATTTAAATCTTTTTAGAAAAGTTATGTAACCTTTAGAATTATCCCTTATCTATGTTGAAGACTTAGTATGACTAAATTCATATATATTTTTTTGGATAGATGCTCCAAAAGCTTGTCGTTTTACTTATGGATTTTAGTTACTTTGTTTAGCGCCTTGCGGGTTTAGAAAGTTGATTTCTTAGGTTCATAGCGGTCTTATCCCCGAATTTTGACCAGCGAATTTGGGGGCGTGACATCCTTCATTCGATATGCTTGTCAAGCCAATAAAAGAACAAAAAATAAAAAACCCCAATACATCTACAAGTTAGAGCAAGTCAATTTTCCTTTCCTTTTCCTTCTTTATGTTGGTTATTGTTCAATACACACCAGGTTCATTATTAACTAAGTTTCGGTAACATGTAATTAAGTGAAGCTGTGCCAAGCTCCGCATGCAGCGTGAAATACTTTGTCATCAAATGATTCTTCTTCATCTTCACTTTCCTTAAGTTTACTGAAATCTTGTCACCCTGCTTACTTCGTACCCATCAGCTTGGATAGAGCTGTAACAGCTGAGAGAAATTATATGCAAGCTTGTCTAATGACACACAGCTTTGCTGAGTGATCGATCTGAAATTTTAATTACAAGCTGATTTATGATCTAAATTTCAAGAAATGTAGTTGCTATCATAGACCAACAAATTGGCATTGTTGGCATAGGAGAAGGCACATTGTAGAAAGCCAAGGATCCGAATCCCACTCACATAGGTATCAAATTCGAGCCTTGATAAAGTAAAATTTTGCTCTAATCATGCTTGTCTAATAGTTTCAATTTTTGTGAAGATCAGGAACTTTACATCTTTTCTCCAAATTAATTCTTGTGACCCGCTTAAATAATTTTCTCACTTATAACTCTTATGTATGAGTAACGTTCTCTAACAAGGGCGGAGTAGGAGGGGCCGGCAGGGCCCTGGGCCCCGAAGTTTTTTTTTTCAACCTTTAGATGTTATTAAAAAGATTCTATTGAGATTTTTTGGTCAAGAATTTCATTTTTTTCTTTTTTGTCCTTGTGTTGGTCGTTAGGAAATTTGGGTGGAGAGTTTTCATCTCATTACATTAGATAGTTAGTAAATTTTTTGCCATCAAATTGTCTTGCTCGTCACTCTTAATTTGATATGCTCGTCAAGCCATAGCTGATGGAATTGCTGGCATGACAGCATCTCTTTCTTCGCAGGCTGTATTTGTTCCGATTGATGTGGTATGCCATCAACTTTCTCTTAAAAAGTTTCATATTTGGTCATAACAAAAAATGCAATTTATTTCAATGTTGTTGTAAAGAAAGGTGGAAAAAACATCATATTCTATTCTCAGCATAACATACTAATATGTGATTGAAACACAAATTATTTTCATCTAAAAGATTTAAATTGTTATGTGTCAGCAATGGCTTGAATGTAAAAGTGGTAAGTTTCACCTATTGAATTGTCTCACTCGTCGTGTATAGAATAAATTTTAATATAGCATACCATGCTTGCTAGTCCTCCAGTTACATGTGAAGACTTATTCATGAGTTGGCTTTGAAAATGTTAGCCAAAGGTTGATGGTGCAAGGCTACTTGGGTCATGCAACCTACAATGGAGGTCTGGATGTTTTCTGTAAGGTTGTGAAGTCAGACGCCATCCGTGGGTTGTATAGAGGATTTGTCCTTTCTGTTATGACTTATTCACCATCCAGTACCGTCTGGTGGGCAAGCTATGGTTCAAGCCAAAGCCTCATTTGGAGGTGGGATATACTCATCTGTTCATTAAAAGCTTTACATTGAAGTAAAATTTGGGTCGATATCTGGTTTTGCATATATGCCTCAATCCTCAACCTATCAAGAAAAAATAACATAAAAGAGGTTCCTCTAGCCTCTGCCCCATTTCCTTCATAAGAACTTTAAGATTCAGCTTTTAACTTTAACATGATAGATTTATTATATAATCTTAAACAGAAAAACTAGTGTCTTGTATATCTGATGAGCATGTGTTCTATGCCTGAGTCAGGTCAGGTCTTTAGAAGTGTAACAAAGCAGATATTGTATTTATGTGGTTTATTTTAGAACATGTGCGAAGTAGTAAACAAATATGTTTGTGATTGAATTGAAACAAGCTGATTTGATTCTTTTAATAGTTGAGGCTCTACAGTTCTCCCCGAAATAAATAAAATACTCTCATATGCCTGTGTTTGAATATGTTTTGAGAAGTTCAAAATTCAACTGTATGAATGTGTTCTTGTAGGTTCTTAGATCAGGGCACTGAGCATAATGGATCTGCTCTTAGCCAAGGCACAATTGTATTTGTTCAAGCTACTAGTGGGATCATGGCTGGTGCTACTCCATCCTGCATCACAACCCCATTGGACACTATTAAGACTCGCTTACAAGTATAACTAGTTTTTGTGCTAATGACAGATGGTCCAGTGCTTACCCAGACAACAATTGAATTACTTTGCTATGAACTTTCCCTGTGAATTCTTTCATGCTGTCAATTCCATGATCAGTTATTTGGTTATTACTGTATACACATACTAGAATTACATTTTTATACTCTCAAGATGAACGAACATGTTAGTGTCCGAGTTTGGCTTGAGGAACGGCTACTGCCTTTTATTTCAATCTTGCTTCTATTTAATTAGCACCTGGTTCAGCTCGCAAGTTTTCCCTTATTTAACTCTTTATGATATACTTTTCTTTTTCTTGCTGGTTGAAATTTGCAGCATAACATGGTGAATTTAATTAAGAGACATCAAATTTGCTCCAATGTGATGCATAGAACATTGTGGAAACAGGGGTTGCTAAAATTTTTGCATTATTTGCACTCCTCCATTATGAACGAATAAAATATTTCTCAAACGGAAAATGCATGGCCAAGTTTGCCAAGCGTCTGTTCCAGATCTTCTTAACAATACTCTATGTATGCGGTTTTTTCCCAGAATTATTGGAATTAGTTTGGTGCATTGTTTAATATGTATTTGTATATTGAATACAAGGTGGTAATGTTATTCTTTATTTGACCGGTTTCTTGTGCATTACAGGTAATGGGGCATGAAAAGAGACATACTGCAAGACAAGTTGTCAAAAGCTTGATCAAGGATGATGTAGGTTGGACAGGATTATATAGAGGGCTAGGTCCCAAATTCTTCAGCATGTCAGCATGGGGTGATACTAGCCTATGAATATTTGAGTAAGACTCTGGACATTCTTATTTGTTGAATAGCTTATCATGACTCCATTATTATAAATTGCTTTATGTTGGAGTGCATTTATTTATAATCTGGTTAATTGTCTTTCTGTGTTTAACTTGAAGAATTTAACAGATGTCCACTTGAACTTGTTGGCTTGTAGGCTTTGTCGTCATTTATTGCCTTCACACTATTGTACTGTTGCTATTTTTTTATCTAACAGGTAGACTTTTGCATTACATCCCAACTATTTCTACTTCTTTTTTCAGTTTTTCTTCTTGTATCGATACCTTAAGACAAATAGCTGCCTCTTTTTAATTCAAGAAAAAAAGGTTCCCTTCTATGAATGTTTTGCATGTTAGTTATCATGGATATCCGATTGCAGTCTGTTGCTAGTTCAACTTAAACCTTTGTGATCTGATTAGCCATATTCATGATCAAAGCAACAGATGACCTGGATTATCAGTGAAGTGATTACATTCTTACTTGTATATTTACTGAAACTATCTATTTAGGGACGTTGTATGCGGATATTACAATACTTGACTGTGAAGTATTATGATTATTTTTACACAGTATAATGTGCATAATCTACTGCTTCTTTGATTGTGATTTTTTATCTGTTGTACAAAACGCTTGTGTGCAAAAGAATAAGTAGGTTCATCGAGCAGTGATGCCAAGGCGGTTGCTCCTCTATTTTTATCTTGCTTTCCAGAATGAAATACAGAGTTAGAGATACCGTGGAAATGCCTACAGCTTGCTTAGAGATAGCACTAGAACTATTGTTGCAATCTTTCGTACTTGACTTACAAGCCATCAAGCTTGCAAGTATAACCAAAACTCATTTCCGATTTGATGAAAGCTTTAATGTTATAATTCTTTCAAATGGATATATGAAGTATTCAAAGAAAATTATTTTCTTGGCATAGTTCAATCAATCAAGGCTTATGGTATCATATTCTTACTGCCAGAATTCTGTTTCACTATATATATATATATATATATATATATATATATATATTCCTGCCTTTGGCTTGGCTTTTATCTCTGATAACTTTATGTTGCACACTGCCATTACTAGAAAGAAGAAAAACTTGTGTATAAATTCTATATTTTACTATACATAATCCATGAATAACAATACTAAACGAGAAAAGGAAAAGGTGATGCGTCAAATTTTAGCGTGCTGGCGGATTCATGATCTCAGTAAATACAGCTTCAGGAGACTTGAATCCATCGCTGCTAACCATGAAATTACCACTACCTTTGGACTGAGAAGAGGCAGAGATAGCTTCTCCTGATCTAGAAACCATGTCAAAGTCTCCATGCAAACTTAGCGGAAAAGAGGGGCTTGCAGTGTTGTCACCAGCATTCATTGTGCAACCCCTTTTTTTAGCAGCCTCTTGAAGCTTCAATGCATACTCAAGGCTCCAAACAACATCACTCATTGCAGGCCTTTGAATACCTTTATCCTTCAAGCAACGAAATGCGATCCTAACATATTTGCTCAAACACTCGGGTGCTATTTCGTCCTTTAAATTTGGATCAAGAATTTGATCGATGGTCCCTTTTCTACAACAATAGCATGCCCACTCGGCCAAATTGACTTGCTCTTCGGGTAGGTTTGGATCAATTGCTGGCCTAGCACATAAAACTTCAAACAACACTACACCAAAAGAATAGACATCAGACTTCTCTGTCAATTGTTGTCGTCTGTAATATTCGGGATCTAAATAACCAAAACTACCCTTCACCACTGTGCTGACGTGTGCATGGGTCCCACCTATGGGCCCCATCTTTGACAAGCCAAAATCTGATACCTTAGCCACCCAATTCTCATCCAGTAAGATGTTAGTTGACTTGACATCCCGATGAATAATCGTGTGTTTTGCACTCGTATGAAGGTAAAGCAATCCTTTTGCAGCACCAATACAAATTTGGAGGCGTTGCTTCCACGGAAGTGGTGAATTTTTTGTTCTATAGAGATGATCACGTAACGTACCACGGGACATATAATCATAGACCAAGATCATCTCACCGTTATCGTCGCAATACCCAACCAACGACACTAATTGAAGATGTCTAAGCTTTGATAACATCTGGATCTCCGTGAGGAACTTGCGAGCACCATGATTTGATGATGGATTTCATCGCTTAATTGCGACCTCAGTTGCGCCATTGTCTATGTGCCCTTTGTACACATTGCCGAACCCCCCAACGCCAATCACAAACTTCTCATCAAAATTGCCAGTGGCACATCTTATTTCCTCAATTGAAAAGTGTCGATATGGATCTGACGGTAGTGCCGAACGAGACCCTCTACTTTTTGTGAACCTTCGGTTCCACGATGACTTGGCGGCACTTGTTGTAGTGGAGCCCTTTACTATTTTCCTACGCCGAAAAATCAAGAAACTTACAAAAGAAATCACCAAAAAAACACCTCCGGTAACGGCAAGAATTAATGACCACCTTTTACTCTTGTTTTTTTCCTCCGGAGTTGTCTGTTCTTGTGGCGAATTTGACGGTTCCGGCGCTGTGGGGCTTGAAACTGGTAAAGGGTTAGGTGCAGCGAGGCTACCACTCGAATTGCTCAACTTGAAAATTTCAAGGCCATTCAAAAGTGCATTATCATATCTAGATGCAGTAGTAAGATCATTAGGATGCATCTCGAGCCAAAGGTCTTGCTTGCCCCGACTGCCATCAGGGTCGACAACATAAGCAATATAGTCTCTTTTAACAGCCACTTGGGGACCATTACCCCAACTAATAACATCAGCTTCCAATTCTGCTGTTCGGTTATTGATAAAAATCGTAAAGACGAGATCAGAAGGTTCTCTAACGTCCAGAAAGAACGAGCAAAAATGGAGCCTAAGAAGATAGTAGAATCCTGAATCAACAGGAAAGTACCACGTCATGTTGTAATTAAGGCTGAAGTTGGGGTTCATGTATCTCGCACTTGTGTAAACAATCTCTGGAGCAGTATATGGTGGTGCATCTGAAGTGTAGTTAACTGTAACATCCCTGTAAGCTGTGAACCCTGTAGCTGCTCCTACTATATAATCAAAATCTTGATTCCATGCACGAAACATACCTGTATCGTTGGTCACCAAAATTTTGCCGCCTCCAACATTTAACCTGTATGCGGTTTCAAAAGCTGTGTCACTACCAATATAGAATAGAGTTGATTGGCCAACCAATTTGATCTCAACGTCATTGCCAGGATAGTACAAGTTGTTGGGCATAGAAACTAGCTCAATTCCATTCACAAAGGCGTGAGAGTTTCGAGAAGGCAAGAAAGTGATGTTCAGTTGTCGATCATCATCTATATTGATGATGTATTCTTTTGTAAGGGTGGGTGATGATGTGGGCATGGAAGAAATAGTAAGATATGCGCTAAAATTGCTTAATAGGGTGTAGTTATTAGCGATCACTGAGAAGGATGAGTCTTCTTTATTGAAGGTAGAGTATGTTTCAGGGTAAAAATGCAGGCGAATGAACATGGGGCCTGTGGTGAGTGCTGGAAAGGTGTACGTGAATTGAGATTGCAAAATTCTTGCGGTCGTGTAAGGGACTTGTTGGGTGATGGAAAGGTCGTGGGTGGAGGCGGCCAGGGATGTTATAGATATGGTGTTAGCATTGGATGGTAAGTAATTTGAATCCACATCAGCTTGCCAATCGCGACTTGGAAAGGATCTGTTAGTTGAGGAGCCACAGTCAAGGAGGGTGTAATCAGTAGGGGTGTATAGTGGAATAGTGGTTGCTGCAGTGGTGATGGAGAGGTGGAGGATCAGAAAGGAAACACAGAAAGCAATATTGGTGAACATTGTGACATGCAAGACAAGATGAGAGAGTATGTTAAAATTGGCTGATAATAACAATGCATGCATGGAAGCTCAAGCGAACAGGATGGCTTCTACTCGTAGAAGATTGTTTTAGGAAATAGTCAAGTAAAACTGCTGGAAGAAAGCCTGCGATGGGCATCCATGGACTTTGGATGTTGGAAGTCGTTGGAATGATTCAGTGGGGTCGATGGGTGTCCCTTTCTGTGCTTTGGTTTCATTTTTCTATCGTTTTTTTTTATTTTTTTTCTATTTGCTTTTCAAATTTCAAAAATAGAGAAGCCCAAAGTAGAAATACCTAGTTCGGGACCGCCGATCGTAATCATGCTTCCAGTCTTTAGATGTAATAATGAAGATTCCTTGTTTATTATTCCTAGACGTGAGAATGTAAGCAGGCGACCGTCATATGGTCACATTGGATTATTATTATTTTTTTTTTGGTAAAGTATTTTTATTAAAAGAAAAATAATTATTTTAGGGTCTGAACTTGGTCTAATATAGAATTAAAATTATGAACTTCAAAACTTTCTAATTAAAGGCTCAAATTTATAAGAAAGAGTTGTTTTACACGGACTTAACTCTTTTACAATTTCATTATGTACAATTTCAAGAAATACATATCCCGATAATTAATATCATGTGTCACTAAATATCATCTACAGACTAAATTAATTTTGCAAAACTAGTTTTCCAACCATAGTTAGAAAGCATTAAGTACCAAAATTTAAACTACTATAATTAATTAGCAAAATAAATATGGAAAATATGATTCTAGAAAAAAAAAAAAAAAACAATCCATTCTTGCTCCAATTCCGAAAAATAAAAAGCAAGACATACGATTCTGCTCCAACTTCACTAGTGAAGCTTCAACTCAAGAAAAACAAAACTTAATCAGCAAAAATGTTCTACAACATCAACACAAGTTAGCTCAAACAAAAAACAAAAGAAATAAACAAAAAGTTTGAAACTTTATAAACAAGCTAGAGAATGAGCAAAGATATAGTGTTTAAGTGTGACCTAAGTATAAAAAAATAATAATGGATATCTCTAAAATTGTGTAAATGAACTTCGTTTGAAACTGTTTTGCTATAATTGCTTCAAATATAACAATAAAAAATGATATCTACCCTCTTTTTTTTTTCTTTTTTTCTCTCTCTCTCTCTCTCTCTATATATATATATATATATATCTAAAATGATGAGTTGGTATCGTAGCGCTTCTTGAAACTTCAGTAGACAAGTTGGAGCAAATATTATATGACTTCTTCATTTTTTTTTAAAAAGAAATCTTATGACATCTTGGAGCCAAAATTAGTGGCTTCATTCTTTTTTTTCAACTTATATCATTTTTTCGAGGCTTTAAAGACTATTAGTTTTTCACGCTAGACACAATTTGGGCATTTTTGGTTGAGCCTATAATTAAAGCAATAAATATTATTTTCTCAAGACTTTAAAGACCATTGATTTTTCACACTCGACACTAATTAACCACTTGCCATAAAAAGTGGTCATGTAATATTTCTTAGAGCACATAAAACGTATGGGTTGAAAAGATAAATAATACTTCTTTATTTGTTTAGCTAATTAAATAAGGTAGTTTAGATTTTGATATCAATTAATACATTCTAAATAGGGTTAGAAAGTTAGTTCAACAAAATTAATATAGTCCGTAAATTATACCTAGTGACATGTGCATGGCAGTAATCGAAATAAGTATCGCATAAAATTGTAAAAAAATAAAATTATAGAGGAGTCAAGTCCGTTTTACACACTATTAACTAACATCATTACTATTTTCTGACGTGATATTTTTTTCTTTTTTTCAATTCTTATGTAATCAGTAGGGGTGTATGGTAGAGTAGTGCATGGTTGCAGTTATGATAGAAAGGTGGAGGGAAAGGAAAAGTAGAGAGCAATGGTAAACATTATGACAAGGTAAGTACAGTATGTTGATGATGGCTGTTAATAACAACACGGAAGCTGAAGCGAACAGGATGGCTTCTACAAGTCTAGGATTGTTTTTGTAAAATGGTCAAAGTCAAGCTGCTGAAAGAAAGCCTGTGACGTATATGCATGGACTTGAAATCGTTCGAATAATCCAATCGACTAGTCGAGTCGATGGTGTCTCTTTCTATGCTTCGATTCGTTTTCTTATAATTTGTTTTTTCCATTTGTTTTTCTATTCTCAAATTAGGAATAAAAAACTCCAAAACAAAAAGACTTAGAATTCGGGACCGCTATTAGAAAAATAATGTTCAAGTAAAATTTGACGCCTTCCTGTCTTTAAATGTCATTATTAAGATTCTATTATTCAAACACGTGAGATTTTATAGTCAAGAATTTCATTTTTTTCCTTGTGTTTATCGTTAGGAAGGTTTGAGTGGAGAGATTTCATCCCATTACTTTAGATAGTTTTTGCCATCAAATTGTCTTGTTCATATCTCCTTTGATATGCTTGACAAGCTAATTCCATCTACAAGTTAGAGCAACTTAATGACTAGCAAGTCATGATTTTCCTCTCCTTTTTCTTCTTTATATTGGTTATTCTTCAATATGCATTATCACACCCCAAGTCTAAAACTCTAGGCCCGCATGTAAAATTGATATTATAGGTATAAGAAATAACTACTTAGGCTTTTAATCAACTGGTCCAAAATGGTTAACATATGTTATTCCTTATACCCACAACATTCACTTATAAACTAACACATATACACTATCTTTCATTGATATGAGATGTCACATACACCCTCAGTTAAGGACCTGACATCTTCGTCATGAGGGACATAGATACTCATGACCGACCAGACAGTGAAAGATTCTAAAAGTGGCTTCTACGGGTTTAAGAAGTAGCTCCCATCGTCTTCTTGGTGTAGCACTTTATCCTACATAATACTTAGTTCCTACATCGACTAGTGACTAGCTCTGATACCATTCTGTTATACATCGAGCTCAGAACTTAAACTTACAAGCGAGACTGATGTTGTAAGTATAAGAAATAACTACTTAATTGGGCCTCTAATCAATTGGTTCAAAATGGTTAGTTCAAAATGATTAACCAAAATAATTCATTATATCCACAACACTCACCTATAAGTCATACATATACATTATCTTCTACCGAGTGGGATGTCGCACAGACCAATGTTCATTCTTAAGTTTTGGTATCATGTAATTAAGTGAAGCTATGCAAGCAACGCAGTGTGAAATACCTTGTGCCTTGTCATCAAATTATTGTTCTTTATCTTCACTTTCCTTAGGGTTATTTGAAATCTTGTCACGCTGCTTACTTCGTACCCATAAGCGGGGAAAGGTTTAAAAATGCGTCGTGAGTCTCACATTTGTATGTGACACGTGTACGCACTATGGGGCCCATAACACTTGTGAGAATGACATTTTTTTAGCCTTTCCATCAAACTTGTCCAATGACACAGCTTTGCTAACTGCTGAGTGATCGATCTGAAAATTTAATTACAAGCTGATTTATATTCTGAATTTTAAGAAATGCAGTTGCTGCCTTAGACCAACAAGGTGGCAGACGAGAAGGCACATTTTAGAAAGCCAAGCATCCGAATCCCACTAACATATATAGGTATCAAATTCGAGCTTGATGAAACTAGAAGTTTGTTCTAATCATGCATCACTGATAGTTCCAATTCTTATGAAAATCAATAAATTTACATCTTTTTCTCCAAATTACTTGTTGTGACTCGCTTAAACAATTTTTTATTTTATTTTATCTTTTGCTTCATAAAACAATTTTTCTTCATTGATACATAGAAGACTTATATGTACCAGTAATGTTATTTTCTACTATTTTGCCGTAGGTTGTACCTGAATTGAACCGCGAAACAAGTAAAGAAACACCTTGAACCTTAACTGTTGTTAATTTATATTAGTAGGTGCCTAATCAAGCAGACAAATCACTAAACAAAACTAGGCTGAATTTATCAGCTCCTCCAACCACTTTGAATATTGTAGCGCTAATTGAGATAAGTGTGGTGGGCAGCTATAAACTTGGGCTAGTACGAGGTTGGGCCTAATAGTGGCCACGATGCTCGCTTTTGTGCAAGGGGAGCATTGGCCCACAAGGGTGGCCTAGTCTGAAATCCTGCAGTCCAAGATGCAGAATCTACTGGGTAAGGAAAAGAGTTGTTACCACAAATAAGGATAAAACCACAATCATGGGGGATCAGAAGATTAGGTTGACATCATGCAAGAACGACATGGGAGCCAGGGAAAGGGACATATAAGTAGGTAGCCCAATACCTCTACAAGGATCAACAATCAACACAAAAAACACCCAATTGCCTACCCTGAATCCAAAAAACCACCCGATATTGGCTAGTATTTATCACGACTAAATGATTGAATGGTTAAATACGAAACAACCTTAACTGTAAACTCGTTAGGTCTACAATAAATAAATGTGTTATTTATTAAACATGAAATTTGGATAATGTCACAATAAAATAGGAAGAAAAAAAACAAACACATTTTATTGATGCACAAACATGTATTATAAACACATATGAGAAACAAGTTCAACAAAAGCCAAAAAAGAAAAAAAATTAATTTCTTCAACACCTTGAGGCTCATCAGGCTGGGCGATTGCACAAGTTCCTATAATCGCAAGGTCGAGCATTGTTCTTACTCTTTGGCCCGACACAAATACCATAGGTATTGGCATCGCAAAAGGGTTGATCTTTGACTTGCTGGTTTTTTATATAGGTAGGTGAAGCCAAGATTCTTCTGCTTACTTCAGATGCCATCCAGAACTCTTCATCATCAGCAAGGCAATCAGCAATCGTGCCATTGCATGTTGGGCTACTAATGAAGCGTACACAATTAGCTCTGGGCATGCTCGAGCTGATTAATATGAAAAGAAAAGCAATAGAGATGTAGAGGTACATTTTCCTCAAATCATTTTCCATCTTTCTTTTATGCTTTCTATCTGATAAGATACTATACACTCATCGATTATTGCGCACCCATTTATTGTAAGAAGCATTGTAATGATTTCTTGCAGATTTGACCAGCCTGCTTTTATTTATTATTGTCATTTATTGTATACACTTTTTAGGTGAGTTTGGTGATACTATTTAACTGATTCATTTGTACCACCAAAAACAAAAAAATACAACACCGTAAATCCTTTCACTAATAAGTTGATTATTATATATGAAACTATTTTTATGACTCGAACGCTTAATCTTAAATCATACAAGAATAAATGTACTAGAAAGATGACAGTATCTTCATGACTTTCATGGTCTTTGTTGTGAAAGGCTATTGTTTAAATTTCTCACCAACCAAGGATACATTGTTTTATAAACTATTACGGACTTATGGAGCGTCATTTGATTCTTTCTCACATAGCAGTTTACATTTGACTTCTTATAGCTAATGTGATTCTTTCTTGCCTCATAATGACTTTATTATACCCGCGATTAGATGCATTATTTTACAATTGACGTAGAGTGTCTTATGTCTTTTGTCCAACGTATTGTAGCTAATGTGATTCTTTCTTTTCTTATAATGATAGTATTATAACCTTGATAATGTGCTTTATTTGTACCCTCGATTATTTAATTTCACGCCTTTATCAATGCACAGGGAGATTTGGTAAAAATAAACTTGAGAGAAAGAGTGATAAATTACAAGATGTTCATCACACGGACATTATAGTGCACGTTACTGTTATTGATGGGCAGTTGTTGTATCGATTGCTTAGTGATAAATTCATGACCATGTATTAAATGTAATTCCACAAAGTCAAACTCTCAATGAGTTAACATGAAAAATTTACTCACACCATTTAACTCCAAGTATAGCACCAAATATTTGACGTACGTTTAGCTTAAAACTAAAGTGAAACGTGTGATTCACTCTTTCCCCGTTCTGCTCTAAGTTTAGAAAAGGCAAAATAAACGGTACTATTTATTGTAAACATAACCTGAATATTGCTCGTGGAGTGATACTAGAAAAATTATTTGGATGTGGAATATAATGGCTATCCTTCTTGGCTTTCATGGTCTTTGTAGGTAAAGGCTACTGTTTGAAAAAATGTCGGCAGAAGCCAAAATTACAATTCAAGGAAGTTATTTGTGCACTGAGGAATGTTTTATGTTAATTTCGTGATATTTACATTTTCTTTGTATAATAATAATTTTTATATATATATATTAAAGGTTAATTTTTTATTTATATAACAAGATCGCTTATCGTATAGAAAAATGTGAGTATCATCGCATGGTATGTATCAATGCTCTGTCATTATAGGAGCTGATGGGGATGATCTCGAGCCCGGTGAGATCCCCGACTTGGACTAGGGTGGTAACCTCCGGCCCGACCTCAACTGTCTTCGTGGCATAGCTATCATATCTGATAAGACATAAAGGCGAGACGGTGTCGGGCAGGTATGAACAGTACCGGGTATAGCTAAGCATTAAATGCTACCTAGACCTTAGATTAGCATAAAAATACCCCTTTTATCCGTCATTAAGGGGGACCTGGTACACATTTATGACCCTCAATTACCACCTATTGAACTCGGACATACTAATCACTTTCATATCCGAGGAAACACAAGTCACTACCCCCGCGATTCCTTCTTTGTTTTGCAGGTCCAAGTAACTTGAGGTCGGATCACTAAACTTGGACGGACATTGATTTTCGACCCTCATCATCAAGAGCTATTATATCCGATTGTCTAGTTTCCTATTTGACGTATTGTAGCTTATTTTATTGGTCAAAAATAGTAATTTAATCATTGAAATAAGCAAATTGTAAAGGGAAAATTAATCTAACAAAAGTGGGTTGGAGATCTTGAAGGAACTATATCTGGGATTGCACATATAGAATAAAAATTTTGCAGCGGAAGATAGCATGAAATACAATTTTTCATAGCATATATGACATTCACATGTGTAGTCAATCCCAATACTTGATATTTATGCAATATACATCTCAAACCTAAGGTAATACAAGAAGAGAACAATACCTCTTGAAGACCAAAGGTTAGAATCATTTGGTGAAGCTTTAAGAACTCCTTGAACCTTCCACAAGTGTAGAAGTCCTAGATTGTCCACCTAGCAATTTGAAGAAGCCTTTCCTCCTCCTTGAGTTATAGTGCTAGCAAACTCCTTAGAAGATTCATGAACAAGAATACTTCTCTTATCTTGAAAGATTACTTAAAACTACACTTAGTTTTAGATATCTTTCTTAGTCTCAATTTAATCCAACATGACAAAGCAAAACGAAGAACAAACACTTGTGTTCTTATAACCATCTATGGTGTATGTATGTGTTGCTGAATTTTCAGAATCAAGAAGAAGACCAAAAGCTTTTTACATTTCACTCACTTAGCCGTGTATGAGCATGAGAAAAATGAGCATAATTTTCTCTCTTTTTGGTTGTGTATATCAACAAGGATTGAAGAAATCTTTGTCTTCTTTCTCTTGTTTTTGCTTTGACCAAGAAAAGCACAAGACACAAGGTCCATGTTTTTTCTTGTTATGTTTTATTTTCCTTGATTCATGCAAAACACAAGACATGATATATTAATAACTTTGTCTTCTTTTGTTTTGGTTTTTCTATGAAAGAACATAACACATACATACAAATGGCTTGCAAGTTGTCTTCACAAGACAAGTTGATATTATTTAACACTTAAATAATGCCTACAATTGTTGACCCATTTCAACTATTGGATTAATAGATGGATGACTAGGATTTTGATCTTGGTGCTTTGTGTTTATTGGCTAATATTTTGCCACATCAACATGTTGGCAACCAATAGGAAGAAATCAGATTTTACCTATTTGCACTAAGCATCCAAAACTTTCACAAGCTTACAAATGTGCCCCATTAACTTTTAATGGTTGAGACTATAATTATTAACTCTTAATAATTTCTTAGAGAAGATGATTCAAGTCTAAGCAAGACTTAATCTCCTTGCTAATATGGTGTGACTTTCTAGGTTCATAGCCAAATAGCACTAAGGAAACATTAAACATTTTTAATGTCAATCATGTTCTTGATTTGTTTCAAGAATTTCTCCTTTAATTCTTGAAACACCCTTAAGGTCTTGAGTGACGTCTAGCAACATATTAAGACAATTTATAAGGCAATGAAGTAATCACGCAATGAGCTTATTTATAGTCGTTGATTACCGTGCAATCTAATCCTTCTATTAATTATCCCGTCGAGCAAGAACCATGATTCGATTAAGTTCATAAACTCGATACTATGCATAGATCTAATTGGTGTAATAAGAGATGACACATGAAAAACCCTTTCTCCATCATTCATATCTTGACCAAGGATTTCCTCATTAAACAACTAATCTTAGATCGCATAGGATATCGCCTCACGTCGGAGGTTAATGGATCCTATCTTGACCACTACCTATCAATCATCATACCGGACGAATGAAACTACGAGAAGACATATCACATCCCGTTTGTCGAAACAAGCATTATCCAAACGCTAGAATGAAACCCCAATATATATGACAGCTGTAATGTCTCAAGTATAAGGATTACATGCACAATCGCAACGGATAATAAATTATTAATCTAAAGTCATGTAATTTGTTATTCACGTCATATTCAGTAACTATTCAACTAATAGTCACCCACATGTTTGTTAGTCGCATCCCTATGCTGTTATGGCATATGGCTCACCATCCTTTAATATTAACATCCCTATGTTAATCAAAAGGTAACAACACATGTGATAGTCCGTAATAGATTATTGAAGTCCCGATCAAATAATCTAAGGACTATGAACACTTTAAGTATTTATCATATTAAGGAAACATGCCAACATATTCTAAACGCTTTTAGAATACATTCCTCTAATGAAAATATTAGGAACTCATTTATACACGTAAAGAAGGAGAATATGAATGTCCTAAATATGTCAATATGTAAACAAACATATAAAGACTAATGCCATAAGTAAATGTCAAAATGTCCCAATATATATCATCCAAATATATAACATTAAGGCATATTTCTAACAGATCTATCAGCATAACAAAAATAGAGAAATGTTAATATTCCAATCAAGAGCTAAACATCTTTCCACTTTGATTTTTGCTATCCAATCCAATCAATTACTCGATTGATATTTTATCCCTGAAATCTAATAAGGAAATTTTTGTTGCTATATGTTTAATGTCTTCCACTGAATGCTTTATCCTCCAGTTAATGGTGACTTTGAAAACTGATTGCATCGAGGATCAAGGATACATCATTTCAAGTATGACATATTGCAGCCATGGGAGCTATGTTTTAATGAGTAGGGGTTGCATTCTTTATTCGCCTTAACTTTTTTTTATTAAAAGTACACATTTTAAAGATATTTTAAGATTAAAAAATAAATATTTATATAATATTAAATTATGTATATTTAATCTGGTAGAATAAAAATCTTGAATTCGTATTCGCCAAGTGTTAATAAGCCGCCAGCCACTTGGGCTATACATGGGACCGTCAGTTTCTTTTTCAATCACATGAATCTTACGGAAGAAATAAAGTCGAGTGCGGGATGGTAGACCATGCAATTATTGAAGAACGAAAGAAGAAAAAAAAGAATCGAAGGAAACACAAAATTAATGATCGATACTACATCTTCTTTGATATTTCACAAAGGGAACTTCATCATGTGTGGTCCACATGCAACATAATAGTTTCAAATCTACTACATTTGATGCTGCAAATACCAACCAACAAGTTCTATGGATAAAGCAAAATTGACAGTACTATCCTATTTAAGGGCTGAAAATCTGTGCATTTTCAAGAGTAACAACTCATGGTTAATCATGATTTGTATCCCAAATAATAACGTGTAAGAGAAAAGGAAAGGTCATGTGACAAATTTTACATAATAAGTTGGGTCTAAACACTAATTTGTCTAAACACATTAAAATCTCAAATACTGAAAACATATCTATTATAGATTCAATATAAGATAAGAGTCAATATAAGATAAGATGTCACGCATTTAACCTGATGGATTCATCATCTCAGAGAAAACTGTTTCGGACTTGAATCCATCACTGCCAGACATAGAATGGACACTACTCTTCGACCCTACCAGACATAGAATGGACACTACTCTTCGACCTGGAAAAGGTAGCTTCCCCTGACATGAAAAACAAGTCATCATCCGTTGTGGTTGCCTCTTCATCCGCCGTCGAGTCTTTTACCCTCTTCTTTCGCCGGAAAATCAAGAAACCCACAGAACATATCACCAAAATAACACCTCCGGTGACGGCAACAATTAATGGACAACTTTTAGTATTCTTCTTTTCCGGAAACGATGATGGTTTCGGCGTTATTGTGGGGCTTGAAACTGGTGAAGGATTAGGTGCAGCAAGGCTACCACTCGGTTTGCTCAACTTGAAAATTTCCAGGCCATTCAAAAGTGCATTATAATATCCTGGTAGAGCATCAGGATAAGGATGCATAGCGAGCCAAAGGTCTTGCTTGCCCTGACTGCCATCAGGGTCGGCAACATAAGCAATATAGTCTCTTTTAACAGCCACTTGGGGACCATGACCCCAACTAACAACATCAGCTTCCAATTCCGCTGTTCGGTTATTGATAAAAATCGTAAAGACGAGATCAGAAGGTTCTCTAACTTCCAGAAAGAACGAGCAAAAATGGAGCCTAAGAAGATAGTAGAATCCTGAATCAACAGGAAAGTACCACGTCATGTTGTAATAAAGGCTGAAGTTGGGATTCATGTATCTCGCACTAGTGTAAACAATCTCTGGTGCAGTATGTCGTGGTGCATCTGAAGTGTAGTTAACTGTAACATCCCTGTGAAGTGTTAACCCTGTAGCTGCTCCAAATATATAATCAAAATCTTGATTCCATGCACGAAACATGCCTGTATCCTCAGTCACTGGAACATCGCCGCCTCCAACGTTTAGCCTGTATGCGGTTTCAAAAGCTTTTTCGTTACCAATAAGGTATGGAGTTAATTGGCCTACGAATTTGATCTGAACGTCATTGCCAGGATAGTACAACGTGTCTGGTATAGAAACTAGCTCGATTCCATTCACAAAGGCATAAGAGTTTGGAGAAGGTTTGAAGATGATGTTCAGTTGTCGATCATCATTTATACGGATGACGTATTCTTTGACAAGGGTGACTGCTGATGGGTGCATGGAAGAAACTGCGAGAAATGGGCTAAAATTACTTAATAGAAAGTAGCTATTAGCAATCACTGCGAAGAATGAGTCTGCTTTGTTGAAGTAGAGTAGGTGGAAGGGTAGAAATAGAGGCGAATGAACTTGGGGCCAGTGGTGAGTTGTGAAAAGGTGTAAGTGAATTGAGATTGAAAAATTCGAGCAGTCATGTAAGGGACTTTTTGGGTGATGGAAGGATCTTGGGTGGAGGCCTCGGATGTGTTAAAATCTAATGGGTTAATGTTCATTTGGCCCAAGAGAAACTATTACTCAAGAATTATTAACTAGTCCAATTATGTGATCCAAGCTAAGGCCCATATTCTAGAGATTTCAAGAATAAAAATCTAGAGGTTATTATCTAGGATAATTCAAGAAAAATCTAAAAAAGTAAGATCCTAGATTTTTTCACTAGAATGTCTAGTTGACTTTTAGGAAAAATCTAGAATACTTTATAGAAATATCTTGTATATAGAATTCTTCATGGAGGGCTATAAATATGAGTTCCTCCACCATTTATACCAAAGCCAAAAATCAATAACAACCATTTTCTTTCAAAGCCAAGCTCTTCTCCAAATTCTCTAATCAATTATCCATTTTTCAAAGCCAATTCTATCAACTACTACAGTTACCTCCCTCCAAAACCAATAAGTGGTATTAGAGCTTGGTTGGGTCTCCAACTGGGCGAATACAAGCTTCCGCTAAACACAAAAATTCAAGTCCTTCTACAACCTTAAACCTATACTATGGCCATACTACTAAACAACAACCAAATTCCAATCCCTGTCTTTTCAGGGGAAAACTATAACTATTGGGCCATTAAGATGAAGACATACTTCTTGTCCCAAGGCCTATGAGATATCATTGATAAGGGATACACTATCCTTGAAAATATATCCACCTTGTCTTCAACAGAGAAAGAAAAATTAACAAGGAGAAGGAGAAGGATAGTTTGGCTCTCTACACATTACAGATGGCTATGACGGACTCACTATTTCCAAGGACCAGTGGTGTTACAACAGCCAAGGATGCTTGGGATACTCTGAAGGAAAAATATCAAGGAAATGACAAGGTACGCAATATCAAACTTCAAACTCTAAGAAGAGAGTTGGAGAATATGAAGATGAAAGATTCTGAGACCGTTAAAGATTACTACTCTCGACTAAGGGAAATAGTTAATCAATTGAGAGCCTATGGTGAAGCTATTGCTGACAAAAGAGTTGTAGAAAAAAATACTTATTACTCTTCCTGCTAAATATGATCCAATTGGAACTACTACAGAAGAAACTAAAGATATAACTAAGATATCAGTGACAGAGTTAGTAGGTTCTCTTGAAGCTTATGAGAAAAGACTAAGTATGCATGAAAATGATTCCATGGAAAATATATTTCAGTCTAAACTCAACATAAGGTCTCAGAATTCTAGAAATGGAGGGAGAAGAATTAGAGAAAATTCTAGAAATAGAAACAATAGTGGAAATAATAATGAGCAAAGAAGGGGAAAATATCCACCATGTGGTATATGCAACAAGACCAACCATCCAAAAAAAGAATGTTGGTATCGTGATAAACCACAATGTAAAAGTCGTGGGAGATTTGGGCACCAGGAGAAAGATTGTCGCTCTAAACAAAAATATCAGGCTAATTTTTCTAAAGAAAATGAGAATGACGATTGTTTGTTCTACGCATGTCACGCTGCATCAGAAGTGAAGAACGAAACTTGGTTTCTAGACAGCGGCTGCAACAATCACATGACTGGTAACGAGAAGATTTTTCAAGACATTGACAGATCAGTAAAATCTCAGGTCAAGCTTGGAAATAGAGAACTGGTGGAAGTCGAAGGCAAAAGTACAATTGCAGTCAACACCAAGAAAGGTACGCGATTCATCCACGATGTACTGCTAGTTCTTAAACTTGACACTAATCTCTTAAGCGTAGGTCAAATGATGGAGAAATGATATGTTCTACTCTTCAAAGGAGCCTCATGCACAATATATGATAACAAAAATAAAATCTAGAAATAGCTGTAGTAAAAATGTAGCAAAAAAAGAACTTTCCTATTCACTGGCAGTACGTAGAAGTAGCTCTAAACGCTCAAGAAGACCAATCATGGCTATGGCACCGAAGGTTCGGGCACTTCAACTTCCACCGACTGAAGATCCTCCATCAGAAGAATATGATGAAAGATCTTCCAGCCATCCATGTGACGTCCGAGATTTAGCCATGCATTCAATTACTGTTGCATCCTTTATTTGCGCACCTCTTTCTATGCCTTATTAATTGTCTTCTTAAATTACTATTCACTCCGTTTTTAAACTGCATTCTATTAGTTAATTAGTATTTTTATTAAATCATATTAATTGTTAAAGTAGTGGGAAAAATGTGCAATTGAGCTAGAGGCGATAGGAGAGCTCGTTTAGAAAATAATTTTTGTAGTTGAATGAATAGTGTTACGTAACATAACTTAGGGAATGAATTAGCTAGCATTCATTTTACTATCTAGGCTCGTTTTAAGCTAACTAAGCGCATTTAGTGAACCATTTAAGCAAGCAACTTAGACCCATTTAATATATAACTCACACAACACACACATTAGCTCATAACTTAGCAAAACAAAAACAAAAAAAGAGAGCATGCTGAAAACACTGTAACAAATCCAAGAATTGCATAGGAGAAGAAATAGAGTTTTTTTGCTCAACAAATCCTCATTCCAAGCCAAGCCAAGCTAGGTGCAAGTGGTTTAGGGTGTCTACTAGCCTCCTAGGAGCTCCTACACGCATTGGTGAGGGATTTCACGACTTATTTTCGCATTTTAAAATAGTTGCTATTTTCTTGATTTGTTGAAAATGTGTTCAAATGCTATTGTATTGATTATCTATGCTATTATACCTTGTATATGAGTGCTAGAGAACATATTTGAGCCATCGTTTCGCAATTTAAACGGTTAGAATCATTAGTTTGATTTTTAGGGTGAATAGTGACATTTTTCTAGGGTTTTGCGTAATTGCTCGAATTAGCTTGATTAAAGGCTTCTCATAGATGCCTTAGGTGCTAGTGAAGGTAATCTAATAGCCCCGTGCACTTGCATTGTCCTTAAATCGCTAAAAATGTAAAATAGTCGACTTTAATTTGGGGCTTTCGGGGTTAATGCGAATCCGGGTGAATTCGGGCTTCAATTATAGTATCCTTAGACTACCTAGGTGCTATAGAAGTCTTGATATCCTTTGTTTGAATCCCGGACATCGTATGTGTAGTTTAAAGCCATAAGAGGGAATTTGGGGCTTTCGGGGTAATCACAGCCATTTGAATGAGTTAGAGGGTTGAGAAGGTACCTTGAGGGTTAGTTAGAAGGTTGGGAGAGTTTCCTTTGAAAATGGAATCATTAACCTTGGTTTGGAAGAGAAATAGTTTGAAAAACAAAGGGGTTTAGGTGCAATTTCGGTTGACTCACACTTCTAAACCCATGGCATGACTCCTTAAGTGTTTATATGTGGTTTCAAGTCGATTTGGAGCTTTTGGTATGATTCTATGCTTATTTTGTATATGTTCCTTTGTAAACTGCTTATTAGCTTCTATAATTGCTTCTATGCTAATTGCCTCGAGGTCAACCTACTTTGTTGATCCTCATATGTGTTAATGCTTATATTATTGCTATTAACTTGCCATCGTTAAGTGCATTGCATCGTGGTTGCGCAACCATAATGTCAGGGGCGGATGCGTTGAATATTGGCTGGGCGCCAGAGGGCTTGCTGGTGGATATTCAAACTCCGTACCCTAGTCCCTCATTCGCCTGGTCCGGAGATTGCCAGGGGATGTTGGGTCGTAGGATTATCGGGGTACATCCGGAGTACACCCACTGGAGTGTTTGGGGTTATGCCGGCTTATCGTGATCGTGCTCGTGGTTCGTGGATCGTGAATGAAGACTAGTGAAGATTGGTGTATAGGGGATTGTGTGAAATGTATCCTTTTAAATGTGTGGTTACTTATGTTATCATTGCTTCTTAAATTGTCTAAGTGATATTGTTGTATAACTGTATTATCTGTTGCATTGCACGCCCCGGGACTATATCCCTCACTGGGCAACAGTGGTTGCTCATACCTCGCTAACATGTTTTAGCAGGCATAGTTGGTGGAGATGACTTAGGTGCTGTGTGATATTTGTCTAAGGTGGATGTGCTTTCTGGTTGCTATGTGAAGAATTTGTTGTCCTATGTATAATATATTTTGGGGCCTTAAAGCTCATGTATGTTTTTGAGTAATATGTAAGCTGGAAGTCTGATAATGTAGTAGCAGTGGTAATTCTATGGCTTGTAATAACTTATATTTCTATTTCTAGTTGCTTTGCATGCTTGGGAGTGAATGGCTTAGTGTAGAATGTTTTATCTCTAAGTATGTTTTAATGTTATCCTAGAATGGCATGGTTATTAGACTATATTATAAACAAGTTACTTGCATGCTTATGTGGTTTTGGAACTGTTGTTTGCTTCAAGGCTCGGATGGCCGTGAATCTTTAAATATTTAGCCATGAAAAGTTTGTTTACCTTGTAGTTACCTTATTTGAGAATTTACAGGTTTTCAGAATGTCCATAGTACAGGGGAAACTCTGTCCGTTTTTCCCCTAAAATTTTGTGACCGGGTTTGGTATTGGGTTGAGAATAGCATGGTTATTAGAGCCTCCGGTCTCGTGAGGGATCGGGGCGTTACAGGTGGTATCAGAGCTTAGTTAGCTCTAAGCCGGGACAGGGTCCTCGGCCTGTCGGGTAGTAACCCTTGCGTGTGTGCTTGATTAAGTGTGTGTCTTAAAAGTGTATGCCTGCATGTTTGATTGTGTGTCTGGTATTGAATGTGTGCACCTATGTGATATAATTATGTGTTACGTGCTAAATGTGTGCAAGGTGAAGCAAAGTGGCTAGTTATGCATCAAATTGACTTTGTGAATTATTAAATGCTTTAACTGGTGCTTGTAATGTGTGTATTTGAATGTCTTTGATTGAGTTGTGTTATGCTTGACTTGATTATCGTGCTTGAATGACTTTGATGATTACACTGTTTCACAAACTCTTTCATTAACATGTTTGCGTAATAGTTTAAAGAATGATTATACATATGCAATTGTTTGGCATGCATACATAGCCGTCGAATGGTAAGAAAAACTCCTTCCTCCCCTGAAGAGAGGTGATTAGTGGCAGGCCTTCCAAATTATGTTGATTAGCAGAAATGAGAGGCAATTAATCAGCCTTTATTTGGGAATTGGTGGATATAGTTGGAGCTCAGTTATTGGGATTCTTCTAAGGCCTTCTTCAGTGCTTAGCGGTCATAAATGAGTAGCTTCTTTTGGGGTTTCTATATGACAGTTCTCTGGAGTATATTCTTGGTATTTTCTTATCAGCTATTCATTTGGTATTCTTTTGTCGGCATCTCTCAGAAGAATTGGTATATGGGATTCTTTTTAGCCTTATTATCTGGTATTATTTACAATACTCCTGCTCGGAACTTTTATTGGTATTTTCTCTCCGCTCTTAGTTGGGATTCTATTCTTCTATGGTATTCGTACCAGCGGGATTCTTATTTGGATTTCGAAGTAGCGTCTCTATTGGAGCCTTTATTTGGCCTTATTAAGTGAGGTTCGCAGACAATACTACTGGGATTTCTTAATGAGCTTCCACGAGAATTCGTATATGGTATTCTTGCTTAGCAACTGATGACGAATAATCAGAGTTTGTTTTCAGTTGATGCAGATGTTCTCTTGTGAAGAAGAATTGCGTGGACGCAATTAGTTTAAGGGGGAGAGGATGTGACGTCCGAGATTTAGCCATGCATTCAATTACTGTTGCATCCTTTATTTGCGCACCTCTTTCTATGCCTTATTAATTGTCTTCTTAAATTACTATTCACTCCGTTTTTAAACTGCATTCTATTAGTTAATTAGTATTTTTATTAAATCATATTAATTGTTAAAGTAGTGGGAAAAATGTGCAATTGAGCTAGAGGCGATAGGAGAGCTCGTTTAGAAAATAATTTTTGTAGTTGAATGAATAGTGTTACGTAACATAACTTAGGGAATGAATTAGCTAGCATTCATTTTACTATCTAGGCTCGTTTTAAGCTAACTAAGCGCATTTAGTGAACCATTTAAGCAAACAACTTAGCCCCATTTAATATATAACTCACACAACACACACATTAGCTCATAACTTAGCAAAACAAAAACAAAAAAAGAGAGCATGCTGAAAATACTGTAGCAAATCCGAGAATTGCATTGGAGAAGAAATAGAATTTTTTTTGCTCAACAAATCCTTCCAAGCCAAGCCAAGCTAGGTGCAAGTGGTTTAGGGTGTCTATTAGCCTCCTAGGAGCTCCTACGCACATTAGTGAGGGATTTCACGGCTTATTTTCGCATTTTAAAATAGTTGCTATTTTCTTGATTTGTTGAAAATGTGTTCAAATGCTATTGTATTGATTATCTATGCTATTATACCTTGTATATGAGTGCTAGAGAACATATTTGAGTCATCGTTTCGCAATTTAAACGGTTAGAATCGTTAGTTTGATTTTTAGGGTGAATAGTGACATTTTTCTAGTGTATTGTGTAATTGCTCGAATTAGCTTGATTAAAGGCTTCTAATAGATGCCTTAGGTGCTAGTGAAGGTAATCTAATAGCCCCGTGCACTTGCATTGTCCTTAAATCGCTAAAAATGTAAAATAGTCGACTTTAATTTGGGGCTTTCGGGGTTAATGCGAATCCGGGTGAATTCGGGCTTCAATTCTAGTATCCTTAGACTACCTAGGTGCTATAGAAGCCTTGATATCCTTTGTTTGAAGCCCGGACATTGTATGTGTAGTTTAAAGCCATAAGAGGGAATTTGGGGCTTTCGGGGTAATCGCAGCCATTTGAATGAGTTAGAGGGTTGAGAGGGTACCTTGAGGGTTAGTTAGAAGGTTGGGAGAGTTTCATTTGAAAATGGAATCATTAACCTTGGTTTGGAAGAGAAATAGTTTGAAAAACAAAGGGGTTTAGGTGCAATTTCGGTTGACTCACACTTCTAAACCCATGGCATGACTCCTTAAGTGTTTATATGTGGTTTCAAGTCGATTTGGAGCTTTTGGTATGATTCTATGCTTATTTTGTATATGTTCCTTTGTAAACTGCTTATTAGCTTCTATAATTACTTCTATGCTAATTGCCTCGAGGTCAACCTACTTTGTTGATCCTCATATGTGTTAATGCTTATATTATTGCTATTAACTTGCCATCGTTAAGTGCATTGCATCGTGGTTGCGCAACCATAGTGTCAGGGGCGGATGTGTTGAATATCGGCTGGGCGGCAGAGGGCTTGCCGGTGGATATTCAAACTCCGTACCCTAGTCCCTCATTCGCCTGGTCCGGAGATTGCCAGGGGATGTTGGGTTGTAGGATTATCGGGGTACATCCGGAGTACCCCCACTGGAGTGTTTGGGGTTATGCCGGCTTATCGTGATCGTGCTCGTGGTTCGTGGATCGTGAATGAAGACCAGTGAAGATTGGTGTATAGGGGATTGTGTGAAATGTATCCTTTTAAATGTGTGGTTACTTATGTTACCATTGCTTCTTAAATTGTCTAAGTGATATTGTTGTATAACTGTATTATCTGTTGCATTGCACGCCTCGAGACTATATCCCTCACTGGGCAACAGTGGTTGCTCATACCTCGCTAACATGTTTCAGGTGGCATAATTGGTGGAGTTGCCTTAGCTGCTGTGTGATATTTGTCTGAGGTGGATGTGCTTTCTGGTTGCTATGTGAAGAATTTGTTGTCCTATGTATAATCTATTTTGGGGCCTTAAAGCTCATGTATGTATTTGAGTAATATGTAAGCTGGAAGTCTGATAATGTAGTAGCAGTGGTAATTCTATGGCTTGTAATAACTTATATTTCTATTTCTAGTTGCTTTGCATGCTTGGGAGTGAATGGCTTATTGTAGAATGTTTTATCTCTAAGTATGTTTTAATGTTATCCTAGAATGGCATGGTTATTAGACTATATTATAAACAAGTTACTTGCATGCTTGTGTGGTTTTGGAACTGTTGTTTGCTTCATGGCTCGGATGGCCGTGAATCTTTAAATATTTAGCCATGAAAAGTTTATTTACCTTGTAGTTACCTTATTTGAGAATTTACAGGTTTTCAGAATGTCCATAGTACAGGGGAAGCTCTGTCCGTTTTTCCCCTAAAATTTTGTGACCGGGTTTGGTATTGGGTTGAGAATAGCATGGTTATTAGAGCCTCCGGTCTCATGAGGGATCGAGGCATTACAATCCAGCTGTAGGATGATGCGTGTGAGAGATGCTTGGAAGGCAAACAACATCAGAAGCCATTCCCTTCAGGCAAGGCATAGAGAGCCAAACAAATCCTCAAGCTAGTACATACAGATATGTGCAGACCAATGAGGACTTCAACCTTTGGGAAAAACAGGTACTCCATCATCTTCATTGATGACTATACAAGAATGTAATGGGTTTACTTTATGAAAGAAAGGCCAGAAGTTTTCAATATCTTCAAGAAATTCAAGAATATAGTCAAGAACCAAAGCGGTCGGTGAATCAAAGTTCTAAGGAGTGATAGAGGGAAAAAATACACCTCTAAGGAGTTCAACAAATTCTATGAAGATGAAGGGGTCGTACATCAGCTGACTGTCGGCTATGCTCCAGAGAAGAATGGCGTGTCAGAAAGGAAGAACATGACAGTGATGAAAATGGCAAGGACAATGCTAGCAGAGAAAGGCATGCTAATGGAGTTCTGGGCAGAAGCCGTATACACTGCAGTCTATCTACTCAATAGATGCCCCACGATGGCAGTTCAAAATAAAACTCTAATTGAAGCATGGAGTGGACGAAAGCCATCAGCGCAACATCTAAGAGTTTTCGGAAGCATTTGCTATGTGCATATTCCGAAAGAGAAAAGACATAAACTAGAGGAGAAGACAGAGAAAGGCATATTCCTCGGCTACAACTATCAATCTAAAGGATATCGAATTTACAACCTTAAAACCAAAAAGCTAATCGTTAGTCACGACGTCGAGTTCGATGAAAATGAAACATAGAATTGGGAGGAAGAAAAAGTTGAAAAGCAAAATATCATGGTACCAAGACTATGAAATTCTAACGAAATTCGCGAAGAAGAAGAAACAGAAATATCACAAACTCCACGAACAGCTTCACAACCATCAAGCCTGAGGACACCATCATCATCATCCTCAAGTGAAGAGGAATCATCTCCAGATTCGCCACCAAGAAAAATAAGACCACTCAGAGAGATCTACGAGACATGCAATTTCGTGACGATGGAGCCAAAAAGCTTTGAAGTTTCCATCAAAGAAAAAGAATGGGTAAAAGCCATGGAGGAAGAAATCAAGATGATCGAGAAGAATGAAACATGGGAGTTAGTGGATCTGTCAAGTAACAAAGAAGTCATCGGAGTTAAGTGGGTCTACAAGATAAAGCTTAGCCCAGATGGCTCGATTCAAAAGCATAAAGCAAGATTGGTCGCTAAAGGTTATTCGCAACTACCAGGAATTGACTATAACGAGACCTTTGCTCCAGTCGCTCGCTTGGACATTATAAGGGCTCTCATTGTACTAGCAGCCCAAAAGAAATGGAAGCTCTATCAACTGCATGTCAAGTCAGCCTTCTTCAATGGCTACCTTGAAGAAGAAATATATGTAGAGCAACCTCAAGGGTTTGTGGTGAAAGGACAAAAAGACAAAGTTTTGAGACTAAAAAAGGCGCTTTATAGATTAAAGTAAGCTCTGCGAGCGTGGTATAGTCAAATCGACAACTACTTTATCAGTCAAGGATTCAGAAGAAGTGAAAGTGAACCAACACTCTACATCAAGACCCAAGGTAACGATAATAAACTCATTGTTTCTCTATAAGTCGGTGATCTTATCTGCACAGGAAACAATGAAGAAATGATCAAGGAGTTCAAAGAAGATATGATGAAGACTTTTGAGATGACTGACCTTGGGTTGATGCACTACTTTCTCGGCATTGAGGTAAGTCAATAAGGAAAAAGAATATTTATCTCACAAAGGAAGTACACAGAGACTTTATTGAAAAAGTTCAAGATGCATAGTTGCAAGTCTATCGCTACTCCTCTAGTCACTAATGAAAAGCTAAGCAACGAAGACGGCACACCAAAGGAAGACGTTTCAGTATACAGAAGCCTCATTAGAAGTCTACTATATCTCACTACTACAAGACCAGACATTGTGAAATCCCACTTTTCTATCCTGTCTTGTTTTGCATGTTTATTCTCGTTTTGCGTGAATTGACCTGTTTATGTGCTATATGACTTAGAATGTGATAATTTTGATGTCAATACTCCTAATACATGCTAAATGTGCATTCATGAAATTTCATCAAAAACGCAGTCAGAAATTTTATTGTCGATTTTCAATGAATAGTATTTTCGAAACACGTCCGCTAAAATTTTAAAACTTGTCTTTTTAACCCTTCTAGACCTAGTCCACGGACTTTAATAGACCTGTGTTTGATGAAAACGGTTTTAAAATCGGCTTAAGAATTTATTAGGGTTTTTACACCGACTTTTGCGAAAATCGAGTTTTAAGCTGACTCGGGTGAAATTGTTTGATTGTAAAACTTCTTGTCACCTAAAAATAATCCACTTGAGATATCTTGGGGGTTGCATAATTATTTTGAGCCTTGGTGAGCAATAAAATGAGTATAAAGTCAAGAAAACACAAAAATACTAACTTAAACTACTTTGACTTTGCATTTTTTTTAATTGACTAAGCTTTTAATTATATATTGTCATCAACACACACTCACACAACACAAAAACACCATCACAAACACACACATTGCCGTGAGTTTGAGGGAGAGAAAGCCAAAGAGATTTCAAAGCTTTTCAATCCAATTTTTCAAAGAAAAACTTGGTTTTTGTCCGTAGAACTTCGTACCAACTTGGATTCTGCTTGTTGGGAACGCATAGCACGCATTCGTAGGCATATATCGCATCAAAGGTGAGAGAAAAATTCTGGATCTCAACATGTCATTTTTCTACTTTTGCTCATAAATGAAAATTTAACCGTTAGAATTGAAATCTGATGATAGATTATTGCTCCTTGCATGCTAGGGATCATTTTGATGCAATACAATGAATTTCTGTCGGATGTAGCATAATTTTTATTTTCTGGGTATTTAATTTTGATTAAAATGTTCAAAGTTGAATTAAATGAGTTGTGTTGATCGAAATCGATTGCCGTCGATTTCTAAATACTTGATAATTACGTGTTAGCGCTGTTGTAATGCCGAATTTTCGATTACATTGTTCGTGTGAAAATCCGGAAAATCCAGCCAAGACATCCTAGGGTTTTAGGGTTATCGGGCATGATTTGGAGGTGTTATAGTGGATTTCCGAGAGGGCTAATGTAGTAGGTTGAATGGGTGAGTGATAGAAACTGATTTGGCAATGTTTGGATTAGTAGATTGTAAGTTATGAATTTTAGAAGTTTAGGTTGTCATTCTTTAATTTCTTGAACGATGCCTTTAGATGGTTGGGTGGTGATTGAGTGTTGAATGGTGAGTTGTTGATGAGTAATTTAGGATTTAATTGTGTATATTATGCATGTCCGGTTAGATGGCCTACTTTGTCATCTAACTTCGTTGTTTGTTGTTTAATTAAATATTGATGTTATTGATTGATTATTATTGAGTTCGGGAATCGGGCACTTTCGTTGCTGATCTCCCAATTGATTGATTGATGATTGATTGATGATTGATGATGATTATGGAGTCTTGGTATGTGTGTGCCACCTCTCGGGCAGCGTTGGGCTGTCGGGTTGATAACGGCATGACTGTCATAGACTACCCCCAGCTCGCATGACGGAGGTGTCATGGAGGGAGGGGCTAGTGAGGTACCTCGGGTGCGTGAGTAATGGGGAGTTATAAGAAGAACGGTTGAGATCGTGATGGCGTATGAAGCTACACCAACTAGAGTATCCTTTATTGAATGGTTATATAGTTAAGTGATGATAATATTATTGTTATTGTGTGTTTACTGACTCAAAGGATTATTCCAAGGAGTTTAGTAGACCTTGCTCGAGATCTATCGGATCCTCACTGAGCTTGTTTATATAAGCTCACTCTCTATTATTGCATGCATGCAGGTGTTACTGATTTTGACTACGGGTATGTGCCTCCTGAAGAGGGAAATGTGCCGTATGTGGATGAGTCCTATGTTCCAGAGTCTTATTCATGATGTCGTACATGTTTTATTATCTTTTAAATTAACTTAGTAGACTTTTATCTGCTTTGTAGTTTATAATGTATAAGATGTTGATAAGTTAATGAATTAGTTGATGTTGTCTTAGTAGCTTTTCTTTTGTTTATGATTAGGTTGCTAGATTGGCTTAATATGTTTTTGTATTGTATATTAAGGGTTAATGTATTATGTTAGAACGGAGGCGTATAACGAGGACTGTTTATTGTATAATATGGTTATGATGTATGTTGTTATTTTATTGAGGAGTTGTTTGTTGTGTGGTTTGTGAAGTTGATGTATGATGTTCTATTGAGGTTGGTTTAGAGCCTCGGTGTCTTATTTACTGTCGTTATATTGCCGAAATTTCATTGCGTCCTGACTGATTATAGGAGGGGTCGAGTTGGGGCGTGACATTTAAGTGGTATCAGAGCGCATGTTTAGCTGTCAGCCGGGGTATCCTCGGAATGTGGGTAGTGGTCTAAGCATGCAAGTATGTATTAAGTGAAAGAAAAGTGAAACATATGTCAATATGTTTATGTGATTAATTTACTTATGTGTCTAAGTTTCTATGTGATCAATAAGCTTTATGTGTTAAGTGAACTAATATGGTCAATATGTTTTATGTGATAACGAGTTATACGTACTCAATGTGTTGTAATTAATGTGGATTATGTGATTAATGTGTATTATGTGACAATTGTGTTTTATGTGATTTCGTGCCTTGTGTGAAGTTAGTTGTTTATGTGCTTTTAATTGTTTATAACTAGCTTATGTGAAACAACGTGCTTTAGGTGCTCAATGTACTTTAAGTGACCAATGTGAGTTACGTGATCAACTTGTCTTATGTGAAGTTTGTTGCTTATGTGACTTTAATTTTTTATAACTTACTTCTGTGATATAACCTGTTTATGTGATGTTGGCTTCTTATATGTTGAATTGTGTGTTATGTGATAATGTTGCATTGTATGATAATTGCGCATTACGTTATACTTGTCTTTCATATGATATAGTTGCATACATGTTTTAGCTCGTGAGTGACCTTTTAATGTCTAGGATGACTGCAAGAGCTTTCGGAAATAGAGATAGGCCATGATTTTGAATTATTATTATTCTAGTAGTTTATCAGTGAAATTTTAATTGTTATGTTTATGGATTTTAGTCTCGGCTTAGTGGATTGATCTTGATGTTCTTTTAGCGAGAATGAAGTTGTTCGAGGAAATAGCAATGTATCTTAATGATTATAATTACTTTTGTTGCCATGCTTAACTTGTTATTACATGGAGATGGATCATAAATTGAGGTTTCTGTGAGGTTGTGATTAGACACTTTTGGAGTCTCAACTCAGATTATACTTTTTTGAGGTTATTTTAGAATGAATTTATTTGAGGAATTAGTGATGTATATTTGTGAATGGAATGAAGTGTGGTATAACATGTGAATATGTCTACTATTTGGGATTGCTATATTATTAATGGGTATTTTAGAGTTTTGATCTTTAAACCTTGGAGACAATTGGAGTGATTCCTGATTAAAGTTACTTTATTCGAGGATGTAATTGTTGGGAGATAGAATTATTTGAGGAAATACGAATGCATTTTGGTGACTGAACATTTACTTGCCTACATCAAGCTTTTGGGTTCTAGGTAGTATGACTTTCGAAATTGTTGATTGAAGATTCTCTTGTGTTATTATGGGTTAGTATGAATCTATATTGTGTTATCAGATTTTGGAGTCTTCATTAGTTAACCTTGTTGGGTAATCGGTGATTTATCTTGTTTAGTGATTGGTCTGGTACGGAATGTAAAATTTTGGAGTGATTTATCTTGTTTTGTGATTGTTATGACTCCTTAGATTCTCTAGATCTCCTTAGTGTCTTGTTTTGGAGGAAGATAGATTGTAGGATTTGACTTGTTGGTGTTTAAGTGTGTAGGTGGGACACCCTTCTTGTACTTCATAATTCTATCAGTCTTATTATTATCTTTTACTCTATTCCCACTTATTTGAGAGAGAGTTACACTTTTCTAGCCTATCGATTGTTTCTTGAAAGTTTGCTTATTGGATTAATGGATCCTATACTCATTTGACATTGTTTCTATTCTTAACGTTCATATTTGCTTCTTATAGCAATGTCACTTATTGGAGTTAAAGTTTGAGACTTCTATATTTCATTCTATATCTCCAGCCATTGATTTTAATATTTCATTTCATCCTATTATAATTCATTTGAAAGTAATTTTTCCTTTGGTATACCATTTTACTTGTTCGAATTCCACTTGTTTGATAACTCCCTACCTAAGTACGTCATTGATATTCTTGTTGATATTTGTTAATCCTATTGTTTTATTATTAAATTCTGAGCCATTACTTTGCTTGTAATTGCTCATTTAATATACTCGGCACTGTCTTTTCTTATTTATTCTTCTTTGGTTATTGCGTGCTGAGATACTCATTATCTTGACACTCATATTTTCTATTGAATTAATCATCTCTTATCTCTTAATTTGATTTCACCTCAAGTACAACTTACTTGTTGGTTCCTTGAACAATCATTGAGAATTGAAATATCTACTTGATCAAGAATTTTTGTTCAACATACTCAGCACTGTTTTGACTTATCATCATCCTTTGTTCGTACTTATTTAATTGATAGGTGCTGAGACATTTCTTATTTTAGTTATCATGCTTCCTTATTAAACTATTAGCCCCTTGACTCTCTAACCTGTTTGACATCTTGTTCACTTGATTGTTGGCTCGAATATGACTTTCCATATTCTTATTTCCTTGTAAATTTTATAAGAGCCATATTCTGACAAATGTCACTTTTGAGATATTCTCTTGATCAGTAATCATTCATGTTATCGTAAATGAGTTTTTAAACCCTCGGGGTGTTCATAGAGCTCTTTTGTGTAGTAGGGGATGATTGATAATTAGTGGTGTCATGCTAAGACTTTGGAGTTACAAATTCTTTCATATGCAATATGATATTAGGTAGGAGAGAATTATGAATTGAAGATTGTCTTGGAACTATGATCATCAACTTGCAGTCAATAGAGGTTGTTCTTTTGAGGTCTTTGGTTAGTTGTCATCCTAAGAGATAAATGAGAACTAATAGAAGTATTATTAAGTGTAACGATTGAGGATTTAATTGTCTGTCAGTTCGAGAATTGCGCGGACGCAATTGTTTTAAGGATAGGAGAATGTGAAATCTCACTTTTCTATCCTGTTTCGTTTTGCATGAATTGACCTGTTTATGTGCTATATGACTTAGAATGTGATAATTTTGATGTCAATACTCCTAATACGTGCTAAATGTGCATTCATGAAATTTCATAAAAAACGGAGTCAAAAATTTTATCGTCGATTTTTAGTGTATATTATTTTCGAAACACGTCCGCTAAAATTTTGAAACTGGTCTTTTTAACCCTTCTAGACCTAGTCCACGGACTTTAATAGACCTGTGTTTGATGAAAATGGATTTCAAATCGGCTTACGAATTTATTAGGGGTTTTACACCGACTTTTGCGAAAATCGAGTTTTAACCCGACTCGGGTGAAATTGTTTGATTGTAAAACTTCTTGTCACCTAAAAATAATCCACTTGAGATATCTTGGGGGTTGCATAATTATTTTGAGCCTTGGTGAGCAATAAAATGAGTTTAAAGTCAAGAAAACACAAAAATACTAACTTAAACTACTTTGACTTTGCATTTTTTTTAATTGACTAAGCTTTTAATTATATATTATCATCAACACACACTCACATAACACAAAAACACCACCACACACACACACATTTCCGTGAGTTTGAGGGAGAGAAAGCCAAAGAGATTTCAAAGCTTTTCAATCAATTTTTCAAAGAAAAACTTGGTTTTTGTCCATAGAACTTCGCACCGACTTGGATTCTGCTTGTTGGGCACGCATAGCACGCATTCCTAGGCTTATATCGCATCAAAGGTGAGAGAAAAATTCTAGATCTCAAAATGTCATTTTTATACTTTTGCTCATAAATGAAAATTTAACCGTTAGAATTGAAATCTGATGATAGATTATTGCTCCTTGCATGCTAGGGATCATTTTGATGCAATACTACGAATTTCTGTCGGATGTAGCATAATTTTTATTTTCTGGGTATTTAATTTTGATTAAAATGTTCAAAGTTGAATTAAATGAGTTGTGTTGATCGAAATCGATTGCCGTCGATTTCTAAATACTTGATAATTACATGTTAGCGCTGTTGTAATGCCGAATTTTTGATTACATTGTTCGTGTGAAAATCCGGAAAATCCAGCCAAGACATCCTAGGGTTTTAGGGTTATCGGGCATGATTTGGAGGTGTTATAGTGGATTTCCGAGAGGGCTAATGTAGTAGGTTGAATGGGTGAGTGATAGAAACTGATTTGGCAATGTTTGGATTAGTAGATTGTAAGTTATGAATTTTAGAAGTTTAGGTTGTCATTCTTTAATTTCTTGAACGATGCCTTTAGATGGTTGGGTGGTGTTTGAGTGTTGAATGGTGAGTTGTTGATGAGTAATTTAGGATTTAATTGTGTATATTATGCATGTCCAGTTAGATGGCCTAGTTTGTCTTCTAACCTCGTTATTTGTTGTTTAATTAAATATTGATTTTATATTGATGTTTTTGATTGATTATTATTGAGTTCGGGAATCGGGCACTTTCGTTGCTGATCTCCCAATTGATTGATTAATGATTGATGATGATTATGGAGTCTTGGTATGTGTGTGCCACCTTTCGGGCAGCGTTGGGTTGTCGGGTTGATAACGGCATGACTGCCAGAGGCTACCCCCAGCTCGCATGACGGAGGTGTCATGGAAGGAGGGGCTAGTGATGTACCTCGGGTGCGTGAGTAATGGGGAGTTATAAGAAGAATGGTTGAGATCGTGATGGTGTTTGGAGCTACACCAACTAGAAAGAGTATCCTTTATTGAATGGTCATATAGTTATGTGATGATAGTATTATTTATGTTATTGTGTGTTTACTGACTCAAAGGATTATTCCAAGGAGTTTAGTAGACCTTGCTCGAGATCTATCGGATCCTCACTGGGCTTATTTTATAGAAGGTCACTCTCTATTATTGCATGCATGCAGGTGTTACTGATTTTGACTACGGGTATGTGCCTCCTGAAGAGGGAAATGTGCCGTATGTGGATGAGTCCTATGTTCCAGAGTCTTATTCATGATGTCGTACATGTTTTATTATCTTTTAAATTAACTTAGTAGACTTTTATCTGCTTTGTAGTTTATAATGTATAAGATGTTGATAAGTTAATGAATTAGTTGATGTTGTCTTAGTAGCTTTTCTTTTGTTTATGATTAGGTTGCTAGATTGGCTCAATATGTTTTTGTATTGTATATTAAGGTTTATGTATTATGTTGGAACGGAGGCGTATAACGAGGACTATTTATTGTATAATATGGTTATGATGTATGTTGTTATTTTATTGAGGAGTTGTTTGTTGTATGGTTTGTGAAGTTGATGTATGATGTTCTATTGAGGTTGGTTTAGAGCATCGGTGTCCTATTTACTGTCATTATATTGCCGAAATTCCGTTGCGTCCTGACTGATTATAGGAGGGGTCGAGTTAGGGCGTGACAGACATCATGTATGCCACCAGTCTACTATCAAGATTCGTGCAATGCCCAAGTCAAGTCCACTACGGAGCTGCAAAGAGAATACTACGATATCTTCAAGGAACAAAAGACTATGGGATCTGGTACGAGCTGAAGACTGACTCAAGGTTGATTGGCTATACCGATAGTGACTGGATCGGATCAATAGATGACATAAAGAGTACCTCAGGCTATACATTTTCACTCGGCTCTGGAATATTCTCATAGGCATCAAAAAAGCAAGACTCAGTGGCATAATCATCAATAGAGGCAGAATATATAGCAGCAGCACTAACTACAAGTCAAGCTATATGGCAAGACGCATACTAGAAGATATGGGTGAACAACAAGAAAGATCAACAGAGATCTACTGTGATAACAAGTCTGAGATAGCAATGGCGAAGAATTCTGTTTATCATAGCACAACAAAACACATTGCTATCAAGTACCATTTTTTACATGAGGCAACAAACGAAGGACAAATTGAACTCAAGTACATCAAGACAGAGGAACAACTTGCAGATATTTTCACAAAGGCGCCTCCACGGCCAAAGTTCGAGATACTAAGAGGAATGCTTGGAGTTACACAAATGAGCATTAAGGGGGAGTGTTAAAATCTAATGGGTTAATGCTCATTTGGCCTAAGAAAAACTATGACTCAAGAATTATTAACTAGTCCAATTATGTGATCCACGCTAAGGCCCATATTCTAGAGATTTCAAGAATAAAAATCTAGAGATTATTATCTAGGATAATTCAAGAAAAATCTAGAAAAGTAAGATCCTATATTTTTCCACTAGAATATCTAGTTGACTTTTAGGAAAAATCTAGAATACTTTATAGAAATATCTTGTATCTAGAATTATCCATGGAGGCCTATAAATATGAGCTCCTCCACCATTTGTACCCCAGCCAGAAATCAATAACAACCATTTTCTTTCAAAGCCAATCTTTTCTCCAGATTCTCTAATCAATTCTCCATTCTTCAAAGCCAATTCTATCAACCATTACAATCACCTCTCTCCAAAACCAACAGGATGTTATAGAAATGGTCTCAGCATTGGATGGTAGGTAATTCGAGTTGGCATCAGCTTGCCAATCGCGACCATCAGGGAAAGATGTATTAGATGAGAAGCCACAGTCGGGGAGGATATTGTAATCAGTAGTGGTTGCAATTGTGATGGAAAGATGTAGAAGAAAGGAAACATAGAGAGTAGTAATATGAGTGAACATTGTGATAAGGTAAGATGAGAGTATATTAATAACATGCATTGCATGGAAGCTCAAGCGAACATGATATATGGCTTCTACTCGTAGAGGATTGTTTTAGGAAATGGTCAAGGTAAACTGCTGGAAAAAAGATGCGATGGGCATCCATGGACTTGGAAGTCGTTGGAATTATTCAGGATAGTCAATGGTGTCACTTTTTATTTGTTTGTTTCTCCTTTTTTTACTTTAGTTTGTTGTTTGTTCTTTAAAGTTCTTTAGGTATTTGTTCCGAAAAAAGTTCTTTATACGTTTAATCATCTTAATTAGTAGTTGTTTCCTTCCAATCAATTAAATGTTAAAGTAATACGAAGTATTTAAATTTTTTTCCTAGGATTATTCCAATAGCCTAAGCTACCCGGTTAACTGGTATGGGAACAGTTAATCAGTTAGCTTAGTCGAATTGAACTTTTGCGTTTTGCTTTGTTCTATGTTTAACTAGCCTATGTACTTAATAGCGCATGTTTTTGCTTTAAAAAAAAATAGCGCATATCTTTTAGGCTAACTTGTCTTGCTTCTTTTATTTCATTTTTTAGTGTAATGCTCTTATGATCCACCTATGTACTTTTTATTTTTTAATGAAATACAAATTTCTTATTTAATAAAAAAACAATTGTTAAGTATGAAATTATCCGAGCTGAGGACTTCGTGTAATTCCCTTGCTCGAGCCGAGGATCTGTACAAGGAAATGAAAAGAAACAGTGGGGGTTACCACCCGCATTCTTCATCGGGCGAGAGAATTAGTATGTGGCAAATTTAGAAACAATGAAGAGTTGATTAGATACCTTTTTGTCAATTTCCTTATGCTATTTATAGTAGTATGGTTTCCTTTTTTGGAGTGGTGTAAGACCCAACCCCGAATAACGTGTATTACCTCGATTTGCGTGCCATAGACCAAGAATGATATGACTGACCTTGGATTACGTGCCTTGTCTTGATTTTCGTGCATGCCTCGTCATTTGTGCCTTGACCTAAAATTATATGCCCTAATTCTCGACTTATGTGCCCCGACTTCGAATTACGTGTGTTATCTCATTTTGCGTGCCTTGACCTTGAATTGCGTGTCCTAACCTAGGTTTAAGAGTCGTACCTCAATTTACGTGCATTGCATTGGAATCCGTGCATTTATCTTGAAGTATGTGCCTTAGTCTTGAAATACGTGTTGTACCTCGTAGTTCGTGTCTTATCTCATAGTTCGTGTCTACCTCGTAATTCGTGCCCTAAATCTAGGAATCCGTGCCACCACGTTAATCAAGAAAGAATCCTACACAAAGCACTAGACAATAAAATAATCCTACACAATTCACTAACCAATATTATATTCATAATTCAAATTCTCTACAAACTCCACTAACAATAAAATAATACTAAACTATTCCTACATTTTCCACTATCTATTATTATATTCATAATCCAACTCATCAACAAACATTCCTATATTTTATTCTACCTAGATTCCCTAATTTTTCAACATTCCTATGACAATTCTAATGACACAAATGCATAAAAAATTAGTCCTAGACAAACTATGACACACACACAAGACACTAGGCATAAAATAGCCCCAAAACCCTACCCAATGGCACACCATTTTCGACCAAGTGCTCCTTTCCCATGCTAGGAATTTCAAAATGACTCTTGAAGACATAAAAATCAGAATTGCTAAGCTCAAGGCCAAACCCATGCATCAACTTTTGCAAAAAGCCTCATTTTCTTTCATTTCTCTCATTTTCCTCAACCTTCTCTCTCTCCCTCTCATTCTCTCTCTCCATCTCGGTTTTGGGCTGAGTTTCTTCATCCCTTAGCTCATCTTCATCATCCTATGGTGCATCAAGACAAACAACAAGCAAAGAAACTCACCCAAGCAAGCTAGGATGCAAGAAACACACATGCGAGCATTTTGAGTCACCAGTTTCGGCCTTGGTGAGTTTCCTAGCTTCCATTTCTTTTCTTCTTGTTCTAACCACATGCATGTACTAAGAAATTGGCCACTAAGCTAGGAAAAATAGAGAGAAATCGGGTGGAGTCTTGGCTAAGTAAGGAAGAAGAAGAAATTTGTGCTTCAACAAGTTTTGTGCATCTTCTTGGTTGATTGCTAAGGTGAGGGCTAAAACTTTTTGAAAATCCTTCAAAAATTCACATGCATGCTCATGAATGTATGTATTTGCTTCTGTACTTGAGTTATATGGTCGTTCATAAGCTTAAACAACCATGTATGGCAAGATCTTGGCTTGAAAGTGATGCTAGGTGAAGTCGGATTGTTGACAGCTGTCTGACCAGTCTGTTTCGAGGTACGTTTAGCTAGGAAAATGATGCTTAAAATGCATGAAAATTGGTAGGTGACTAGTTGGGACAATTTTGAACATTTTTCGCAGAAATAGGACGAAGCTAATTTTGACTCTAAGGTCCCCAAAATGGTGAATCTTTAAAATGTGTCAAAATCTAGAAATCTGGAAAAATGAAGCAGGTTTTGGCAGATGCACTGACCTTGTAGAACGAACCATATTTGACTTAGTAAATGATGTCCAAAATACATGAAATTTGGTGTACTGCTATATTTTTCAGTTCTGGACATTTTTGTCAGAAATGGATCAAGGCTAAATCTGACCCTAAGGACCTAAAAAACGTCAATTGTGGAAATATGTGGAAATCTGGACAGTTTTGTGCTATCTCAGTGTTTCAGCTATAACAAATGATCCCGAACTCCAAATGATGCAAGGTATGTTTCTGATTTTAGTTCACTTCTTAAGCTTTAATTTGACATCTTATTCACTGGAATTGGAGATTGTTTGCTTATCTTAATGATTGTGAGAAAACAGCCTATTGCAGTAAGGGTTTCACTTAGCTATATGCTTGGAAAAAATTATTGTACCCTCTCTTGTGGTGTTAATTGCTTGGAATTGTGGTGTTGAGATGTTGTGTGGACTGTTTTGAGTACTTGAGGATGTTGAATTATATGATGCATGGTTTGAGATTGACTTTGAGTTTGGTTGAGGCTCAAATTGCACAAATATGCACGAAATGGAAACCCTAATGACTAAGTAGTTTTGCTAAATGTTGATCATTTGAATATTGTGTGGAATTATATGTTTAGTAGGCTGCCCGTAGTTTCCCTTATAAGCTTAAATGTAATTTTGATCATTGCATGTTGACAAATAGGCTTTTCTTGCATCCGAACCCACGTAGATGTTGTTGCATGTTGAATAATCGTATCACTTGATTACGTGGACTTCGAAATGAGTTATATGGCTTGACTTGCATGTGTTACATGGCTGCCCGTTTAATGTTCATATGGCTCTATATGCCTTTCAAGTGAAATTACTTGTCTTATCGTGCCTCGTTTGATTACTTGACAACGTGCGATCTTATAACTGCTCGGAGGTGACCTACTTTGTTGTCCTCCTAATGTGATATGTTAAATGTTATAAATGTGCATTGTATTCGAGGTTGCAACCTTTCAGTGTGGCATGGTAGTGTTTCACACACGCTGGGCGGCATCGGGCTTGCCGGTGTTACCGTGACTACCATGGTCCAATTCCCTCTCTCGCTTGGCATTTCACCCTTGGAGAGTTGGGTCGTAGGATTTCGGGGTACATCCAAAGTACACCCACCTGGCGTGTTTTGGGGTTATTTGAAGTCGGCCGCAACATCTGATTCTGAAACTGATTTGAGAGCAAAAACTCATTGTATCCTTTTTACTATGTGTATAAGTACTCTCGCTTGGTTCCTAGAGAACCTCGGGGAGGAAAGACCGGTATTTCTGTTCCTGTACTTGTATTATTGTTATATTCATGCTTGCAAAAATATTTCATAAGTTGAACCGGAAAATGAGTTTCAAAACCTATTTCTCGTTCCCCCTTGCTGAGTTCATAAGGATTTACCCTCTTTTATCATCTCAGGTGAAGAAGATCAAGAACAGGTACCTGAGGACGATGTGCCTAACGATGATTCCTTGGAGTGATTGCCTGTCCCTACGTGCTTTTGTGCTTTGCCTGAAAGTGGTTGCTATATGGATGTTGTGTTTGATTGCAAACTATTCATTTTATTGATGTAAATGACCCCGTTGTAATTTGGGTCTAATTCTGGGATTGTACTATCTATAACCGGACAAACTTTTATTTGGTTGTTTGCTTTCGTTTTCTTAATTGGTAGTTATCGTAGGCATTCAAACCACTAGATGAACAATCAACTAAGTTAATTCTATCTAATTTCACTTAGATACTCAATTGCAAACTAAAGGATAATAGGTACTTGCATGATAGGAAATTGACAAATAAACGGGACATAGTTATCATGTTAGGCTTATTAACCAAACGAGACTTTCAAGATAAACTAGTAGGCAAATCGGTTGGTGACAAATAGGAGTCCTTAATAGAATTGGATTAATGATTAGAATAATTGAGGCATTTAGAGAATTAGGTCAAACCAAATAGCCCAATTACAGCCGTTATGCTGCCGGTTTACTGAAAAATTTTAGAGTTTAGGCCAAGACATTAAGTGTTAAATCTTCATGAACGGTTAAGTACGAGACGTGACTTGAATGTTTAGATCACACCCTAGTCCAACCTTTATAGGCCGGGTTAGGGCGTGACAGTGGTCCCCATCCTTCCTTACATGCTATTTTCATGACAAGTGTCTTGCTATGTGGACTATCTTCATTCTGATGGGCTTTGGCCTGCTAAAATACTTGGGCCATTTTTTAGCCATATCATTTGCCCCCCAGACCCTTCGAGGCTGAGGATCGGCCGAGGAGGGTCTGATGGTTTTCCTCACTGACACGTTACATTTCACATGACTTTTTGATACCCACGCCCCTGATTTAGTATAATGATTTCATACCTGTTGGAATGAAATGTCACGATGGTGTGTGCTCTGAGATTTGCGCTAGAGTTACTCTATAAATATGGAGGTTTCGTGTCATTTTCACATTTTTGCTCTTGTTTTTGCGCCTCGCGTCTTTTCATTTTTATGTCATTTTATTTAGCTTTAGCTCGGCTCAGATAGCTTTTAATCTCTTACCTCTTTCTCTTGCTCTGGCCTTTCCTAAAGCATCCGCCTTCTTCTTCTTTATCCTTTACTTTGGTCATAGCTGGGTAGGTAGTGGTAAGGATTCCCAAAATAAGTCTGTCCTGTCATATGGAGGGGACTCTAATGGATTCGCTAGTTCCGAGTCTGAGGCTGTGTCAGTTACAAATACCCCTAATGAGGCCGAGGATCAGGAAATTCCTTAACACGTTGAGGGTCCAGAAACCGAACATTGTGCCCCCAGGACCAAATTGGATTAGTCAGTTTTATTGATGTAGATGAATATCATAGCTCAGGCGAATTTTCTTTAGTTGACCTTAAGGGTGTAGAATTCCACACCGAGCCTATAGAATGCCATTTTCCCCTCCTTAGGACTAGCTCTTCCCAGGCTGCTGAGGGGTTGGGTACCATTGTCGGAGAGTCCTTGGTCGCTACTGCAGTTACCCATGGGGTTAGTAAGAAATTATTCACCTATCATGACCGTCCTTGTTTGACTATGCCCGAGATAGCGAATGAGAGGATGTTAGGTTGGTCTATTCCTCATGATCATAAGGTTAGAATCCCTTCCATAGATGAACCTGTATGCCTTCCTCAGGAAAATAAAACTTGTATATATGACGTGACCTTCAAGTTTTTTAAGTTTTCAATCCCTCCATATATTGCTGAGATAGTTAACCATTTCGAAATTAGACTCGGCCAAATTTCCCCAAATGGTTGGGCTATGATGGTAGTCTTCTTCGTTTTTGTTAAGTCCATAGGCCTTACCCATACCGGGCCTTTATTCCTTCATTTCTTCACCCTCAAACCTAATCCCCAGAGCAAGGATTGGTACTATGCGTCGGCTCGGTCTAGGTGCCTTGTCTTTAAGAATTGGAAATCCTCCCATAAAGGTTGGCATAATAAATATTATTTTGTGACGGGTCCCCGATCCTGGCATATCCCTACTATGTGGGGGCATAATCGAGGACAACAAGAATGACGTCCCAGAGCTGATCGGCCCCGAGAAGGACGCTTTCACGGCGACCGAGACCTAGATGCCTCGGAGTTCATCACTTGGGATAGGATTTGGGGATCAGGTTTATATGGCCGTCTTTGTCCATTTTTAACCAATCCCCTTCTGTGCCTTTTCGTGATCGAGACTTCTTCTTCTAAAAAGAGGTGAGGGTCGAGAAGAAGTAATAGTAGGTTCGATCTTTAGGAGTCTCCCTTGTTTTTAGCTCTTTGTGACTTTGTTTTTATTTTGCTAACCTTCAACTCGATCTTTGCAGATGTGGATCCCATAAGCATCATTAGGGCAGTGGCTGGCAAGTCAAAGAGTAAGTCCTTGAGGATTGAGGACTCTTCCTCGAGTCATACTGTGCCCTCCCTTCCTTCTAAGAATCTTCATCAAAAGGAGTCCGGGGATGAGTCTTTTGCCCCAATCCCGGATGAGCAGCAGACTTCTAACCCGAACAAGAAAAAGAAGGCCCCGTTGTCGGGCGATGATTCAATGCCCGTTCGGGGCCAATCCTAGCCGGCTACTCTCGTCATCGATGTTGACACTTCTCCTTCCCAAGTCTCCAAGGTTCCAAAGTTTCGGCTGCAACAGCTCCAGCCAAGAACCCAAAGACTTAAAAAGTTATGGGGAAGGTCCCTCCACCTCTTGAGCGAGTGATTATTCAAGATAAGGACGGCAAGAGTCGGGAGGTGGCTGTGAATAAACTTTCTTCCCCGGTCATGCTCGAAGAGTTTCTTCGAGTAGCCTCCTCGGTACGTTTCCTGGTTTTTGTTTTTGTCCTTATCATCGCCTTAGTTATTAGAAATGGAGTATAATTTTTTCTTTTTCTTCCCTTTCCTTAGGTGGCCTCTCATGCTTCTAGCATCCAATCCCAGATGGGCGTCCTCGAAGGGATGTACGCCGAGCTAAACAGGAGATATGATCATCAGAGCTTCACGCTCGAGGACACTAACAAGGATACTCTAAAGAACGTGGAGGACGCTATGAAAAAATCGGCCCTTGAGAAGCAGATAGCAGACAAAGCCGAGGTGGAGCTTAAGAAGGCCAATGAGGCCCGAGAAAAGTTAGGGGCCGATCTGCAAGTGGTCCAGTGAAAGCTCGAGGTCTCTGAGAAGTCTTTGACCGAGATATCCAAGCCCGTACCCAAGCAATAGAGGGCCTCGAGAAGAAGTGGGCGACCAAGAAAAAGGCAGAGGATCGGCTAAAAGAGTACATCAAGAAAGTCAACCCTCGAGGAAAAAAGGCCATTGAAGCCTTCAAAGTCTCCCCCGAATGTGCGAGGTTCGTGGGCGAGTCTTCGACAAATATTTTCAACACTACTTTAGCGATCGGGACCTTCTTAAGGTCGGTTGAGGCCAAAAGGAAGGCCCAGCCTTTGCTTCCCTAAACCGACCTGAGGAATCTCCTCTCTGCTCAACCTAAAGAGGTCGAGGAGTTGGACCTACTTCCGGCTGATGCTTACTTCTTCGCAACTTTAGAGGTGACACCCGATGCTCAAGATGTAACGGCCAAACTTGCAGAGGACCCCGAGGCTCCTTTAAATCAGCAGTCTTAGGCCCTAGGAATTTTTTGGCATTTTGTAATGATGTTCGGCCCTTGGATTTTGGCCCACTTTATATAACAAATTTTCCTTTTAATGAAAATTTTCAAACTTTCTGCTTGGATTACATTTACTTTATTGTTTCTGTTCTTGTTCACGTGCCTAAATTCCCGAGCTGATACTTAGGACAACTGCAATCTCTAGTTATAGCTTAGAGTGTTAAAATTATTTTTCTTCTCTCATTTCTTGATACGCTCGACGTGCTTCCGTTGGTCATTCATGACCTTTCGTCGGTACTTTTGGCCTTTGACCCCTTTGTGGGACTCTCGTTGGTCATTCATGACTTATTCATCAGTAATTATGGCCTTATACCCATTATGGGACTTTCATCGGTCATTTATGACCTTATTTGTCAGCATTTATGGCCTTCTGCCTATTCATGGGACTTTCGGTAGTCATTTATGACCTTGTTGGCACTTATGGCCTTCTGCCCATTCATGGGACTTTGGTCAATCATTTATGACCTATTTGTTTGCACTTATGGCCTTCTGCCCATTCATGGGACTTTGGTAAGTTGTTTGTGACCTATTTGTTGGCACTTATGGCCTTCTGCCCATTCATGAGAATTTCGTCAATCATTTATGACCTATTTGTCGGCACTTATGGCCTATTGCATTCGTTGTTTGAGGAAAAATAAATACATAGCACAAGTACACAAAGTGCCGAGGGAAAATAGATTCTCATTAACTATTTCTAAGCTATTACATAAAATATTTTTTCAAATATTCGGCATTCCAAGCATTTTTTAGTTCCTTCCCTTCTTCATCTTCCAAGTGATAGGTCCCCGCCCAGACTTCCTTTATTACTTTGTATGGCCCTTCCCATGTTAGTCCGAGCTTCCCTTCCTTTGACGACAGGAAAACGGATCTTCAGAGGACTAAGTCCCTTATCTTGATTTGTTTGCCTTTGACTTGTTTGTCAAAGACCTTCTCCATGGCTCTTTTCCCTGCCAAGATATGGCTAAAAGCCTTCATTCTCAGCTCCTCGGCTAAATCCAACTCCTCTCGGATAGATGGACCATTTATTTCTTCTCGGTGCATCTAGACTCGGCTATTGGGGGAGCCGATCTCGACAGGAAGAACAACATCTATCCCAAAGGTCAGGCAAAATGGAGTTTCTCCTGTCACTGTGCTCGGCGTAGTTTGGTACACCCATATGACCTCAGGGAGTTTGTCCACCGATTGTCCTCATGCTTTGCCCAGTTTCGTCTTTAGCCCCTGCAAAATAGTTCTATTAGTAACTTTGACTTAACTATTACATTGGGGGTGTGCTACAGAGGAAAATCTCAAGTTGATTCTAAGCTTTGCACAATGCTTCCGGAAATACTTGTTGTCAAATTGTCGACCGTGATCGGTTATAATCACCTGTGGCACCCTAAACCGACAGACCACTGACTTCCACACAAAGTTCCACGCAGACTTCTCATTGATCGAGGACATGGACTTTGCCTCCACCCACTTAGTGATGTAATCAACCATTACAAAGGCATGTCTCATCTGCCCCCTTCCCGCTGGCATGGGCCTGATCAACTGCAGTCCCCATTGGCTAAACGGCCAGGGACGAATCATCACAGTTAATAGGTTTGCTGGCCTTCTTTGGACCTGAGTAAATCTTTGACAAAGGTTGCACCGTTTGACCAACTCCTTAGCATCTTTCTCCAATGTTGGCCAAAAATAGCCTGTCCTGAGGGCCTTTCTTGCCAAGGCTTTTCCCCCGAGGTGATTTTCACAAACTCCTTCGTGGATTTCTCTTAACATGTAATTCCCTTCCTCGGGTCCCACACATTTTAACAGAGGCTAAGTGAATAACCTTTTGTACAGTTGCCCCCCGATCATCACAAACTTTGACGACCGTCTTTCGATTCGCCAAGCCTCATGCTCATCCTCGGGAAGCTCCCTATTTTTTAGGTAAGCTCGTATAGGTATCGTCCAGTCGGGCCTTTCTTCTATTTGCACAACCTCTTCTCCTTCTATCCTTACATTGGGTTCCATGCCCTGCTCTATTTGCACAGTAGACGGCCGCACTGTACCCAGTGCCAATCTCGACAAAGCATCGGCTTTCTCATTCTTAGTCCTCAAAATTTGTTGAATGGTGAATTTCTTAAGTCCTGATATCAATATATTTACCTTATTAAGGTATACTATCATCATGGCATCTTTTGCCTCGAATTCCCTAGCCACTTGGTTGGCTACCAATTGAGAGTTTGTGAATGCATCTATTGACTTTGCCCCTAGCATAGTTGCTGTCTTAATTCCGACCACTAAAGCCTCATACTCTGCCTCATTGTTTGATGCAGGGAATGCCAACTTTAATGAGTACTGATACTCATTCTTTGGATAGGTCGAGTATCACTATTCCTTCTCCATTTCCTTGTTTACCCGAGGCTCTATCCACCCAAATCTGCCAGATAGCTGAGTCATCTTCCTCTACTCTCCTTGTGCATTCCACCAGGAAATCTACCACAGCTTGAGCCTTTATGGCCGTTCTTGGTTGATAGTTGACATTAAACTGCCCAATTCCACTGACCATTTCTTCAACCTCCCTGACACCTCCGGACAATGTAATACTATTTTTAACGGGACATTGGTCATGACCTTAATTGGATGTGCATCAAAATAAGGTTTCAACTTCCGTGAAGCCGTAACTAAAACCAAAGCCATCTTCTCTATCGTTAGGTACCTTAGCTCAACCCCTCTTAACATCCTGCTAACATAATACACCGGCTTCTGATCTCTTCCTTCTTCTCAAACCAGAGCTGCCGCTACTGCTGTCTCAGAACACGCTAAGCTCATCCCCCTCTTCGGGTCGAGACAATAGTAGCAGTGATGCTAGGTACTTTTTTAATTCTGCAAAGGCTATTGTGCACTCCTCTATCCAGTCAAAACCTTTTAGCCCTCTTAAAATTTTAAAGAATAGGGCACATTTATCTGTTGATCTTGACATAAATCGGCTTAACGCTGCCACATTTTCTGCCAGATCTATACATCCTTAATACTCCTCGGTGGATCGAGGTCTAAGATTGTTTGTATTTTGCTCGGGTTGGCCTCTATTCATCGAGATATTACAATGAACCCGAGGAACTTCCCCACTCTCACACCGAAAGCACATTTTTCTAGGTTAAGCCTAATCCCAAAATTTCTCATAGTGCTGAGGGCCTCGGCCAGGTCATTAAGGTGGTCCTTGGCCTTCTTACTTTTGACTAGCATATCATCTACATATATTTCCATGTTTCTCTCGATTTGACCTTTAAACACCTTGTTCACCATTCTCTAATAAGTTGCTCCCGCGTTATTTAAACTAAACGACATGACTTCATAATAATACAACCCTTTGTCGGTTATAAATGCTATTTTCTCTTTGTCCTCGTGTGCCATAATAATTTGGTTATATCATTTGAATGCGTCCATAAAGGTTAATAGCTCACATCCCGATGTGGCATCCACCAGTTGATCAATCCTCGGCAATGGATAATAATCCTTAGGACAAGCCTTGTTTAGGTCGGTGAAATCAATGTACATCCTCCATTTACTTGAGGATTTTTCCACTAGTACCACATTTGATAACCATGTTGGGTAGAGTATTTTTGTGATGTGACCGGCGTCTAATAGTCTTTCTACTTCCTCGGCAATAACTTTCTGTTTCTCAACACTAAAATTACTTCTTTTTTGTTGAATAGACCAATAGGTAGGATCGTTCAGATGATGAACTATTACGCTCGAGCTTATTCTTGCCATGTCAGTATTATCCCAAGCAAATATATCCTCATTATTAAAAAGGAATTCAGTTATACCTTTCTTTTGGGATTCGGACAGCTCGCTTCCCAGCTTGACTTTTTTGTGCTGATCAGACAACTGCACAACAACCAATTCCTCGGCTGGAGTAGCTCTTTTTGCATCCCTTTTCTGGTCTAGCAGGTTCGGGCCCCATTCTGATTGATATTTTCGCCTTAAAGAGGCCGCATAGAATTCACGTGCTGCAATATAATCTCCTCGAATCTCGACCACCCCCTAGGGGTCGGCAACTTCAACACTTGATGGTAGGTGGAAGGGACTGCTCTGAAATTATTCAATGTCACCCTCCCGATGATTGCATTGTAGGTCGAGCTACAGTCGACTATGATAAAATTGGTCATCATAGTTACCTTCTAGTCGTCATACCCCAAGATCAGTGGCAGCTTGATGTACCCCTCTACCTCACACCTCATACTAGTGAATTTTGCCAGCGATCTTCTCAATGGCATCAGGTCTCTTTTGTCCAAGCCCATCCTCAGAAAAGTGCTCAAAAACAAGACATCTGTCGAGCTCCCTATGTCAATCATTACCCTACGGATCTCAAAATTTGATATTATCACACTAATTACCAATGGATCGTCGTGGCAGAGAATTAGCCCCCTCAGATCCTCATCTGTGAAGGTTAGTCTGTCTCCCATCCTCGGAGTCTTCCATGCTGGCTCATCCCCGGCTTCCCGTACGTACATCTTCCTGGAAGTCAAGGACTCTCCTTCGGCTGCCAAACCACCTGCAATGATTTCAATCACTACATTAAAACCTCTTCTGGCTTATCTTCGGTTATCCTAAGGACTTCGTTCTCTTTCTCACTCTGGCCCATTGGCTTGCTCGGCCCTCCTCTTGACTATTTCCCCAGATGACTAGCTCGGATAAGCGCCTCAATCTCGTCTTTCAACTAGAAACATTCGTTGGTATCATGACCATGATTGTCATAGAATCGACAATACTTCTTCCTGCTTCTTTTGTTTGATGGGGGTGAAGGTCTTCTGAGGCTTTTTTAACTCATGTTGGTTCTTAATCTCTATTAATATTTCTCTTCGAGACATATTTAGAGGCGCGTACTCAGCGTATCGAGGCTGATGTGGTCGACCCGACTTGAGTCTACTTCTTACCTCCGATCTACCCCTGCCAGAATCCTTTGGTTTGCCTCTGCTTACTTCCTCTTTCTTCCCCACTCCTTGGACTTTATCCTTCTATTTATGTGCCTTGAAAATTTCCTCGGCATGTATATAGCCCTCTGCTTGGTTCATCAGTTCTCCCATGGACATGGGCTTCTGGATGGCCAACGCGGCTTGAAACGGGTAGGATTTGAGCCCCTTGGTGTAGGCTGCCAAGGCCACCGAGGTTTTGAGGTTAGGGATCTTGAGGCTTTTTTTGTTGCAGCGCTGAGTATATGATCTTAATGATTCCTCATTTTGTTGCCTGACTGAAAACAGAACTGTCGTGTATATGGTCGATCTTTTGCTACTTGCGAATCTATTGACGAATGCCTCGGCCAATTGCCTGAAGCTTTGTATCAACCCATCTACTAGTTCCTTATACCACTGGTTTGCGGCCCCTGTCAAGTATGTTCGAAATGCCTTGCACTTCACTGCATTCGAGAAGTTAAATAGTACCATGTTTCGATTAAAAGTCATTAGGAAATCCTTGGGGTCGCCTTCTCCGTCGTACGACGCAATGTTCGGCAGCTTGGCCCTATCAGGAAATAACTCTCCCTGAATCTCCAGTGTCAATGGACTTGCGTTCAACCCAGCTATAGCTCGGGAGATATTTCCCATAGTCTGAGTTGGTTCATAGACGGTAGTTACATGTCTCTTCCCTCTTGCCACCTTGGGACAATTGACGGGTCCTAAGGATCCTTTATCATCCTCCACATGATCTTGGAATCTGACCTGCTCGGTCCTTTCCTGAGCTATATGAGGTTGGCCATTATGTTGAGTGGCTGGGCCTTGGTTTATTGGGGTAGTGGTTTGGTGTGGTGCCTGATTATTGGTTAGCCTGGTCATTGCCTCCCTCATCTCCATTATCATGAGGTACATCGTGTTCATGTCTGGTGTTGGGGGGTTTTGGGCTGTTTGAAGGGGTATTCGCCGGTTGATTTGTGGTTGGGTGAGGTTTGGATATCTACTTGAGGCGAGGTTAGCTTGAGTGGCATTATTTGCCGCATTGGGAGGCGGTATCATCGGGTTTAGTGGTCGGGCATTTGGTTTTACTGCCCTCTATGGTTGTAAATCTGTTGTTGGGTTCCTATGGTTTCTTGTACTGACCATTGTGGATCTCAATAAGTTTAGATGTGGTTTCCCACAGACAACGCCAATTGTTAAGTATGAAATTGTCCGAGCCGAGGACTTCGCGCAACTCCTTTGCTCGAGTTGAGGATCTGCACAAGGAAATGAAAAGAAACAGCAAGGGTTACCACCCGCGTTCCTCCTCGGGCCAAAGAATTAGTATTTGGCTTGGGTTGGCAAATTTAGAAACAGTGAAGAGTTGATTAGATACATTTTTGTCACTTTCCTTATACTATTTATAGTAGTGTGGTTGCCTTCTTTGGAGTAGTCCCCATCCGTTCTTATATGCTATTTTTATGACAAGTGTCTTGCTATGTGGACTATCTTCATTCTGATGGGGTTTGGGCTGCTAAAATACTTAGGCCATTTTTTAGCCATATCAACAATGAAATTGATTTGTTATTGAATGTACTAATTAGGGTATTATCTAGCATTTTGAATGCTAAAATTAATCCTACGAGTATAGCATACCTTCGATTTTTTTTCTTTTTTCTACTTACGAATGAAAGTTTTTTCTCGACCAAAATAAATAAATAAATAAATAAACCTTTAGCTGTCTGTGTCAACAATCAAGTTATGCAGTAGTTCCAAATTTGATAAAAATCTAAGAAGTTTACATTTTTTCTTCGGGCAAATTGGTCAAATAGTCCCTATTGTTTACAAGTTTTGGACAAATAGTCCCTATTATTTTAGAAATCATGCGGTTAGTCCCTATTGTTTATAAAAGTCCCACCAATAGTTGTCAATGTTTCAAAAGTTATTTAGTTAGTTTCTATTGTTTGCAAAAGTCTCTCCATTAGTCGTCAATATTTGTAAATGTATTTACAAATATTGAAGACAAATGGAGAGACTTTTTTAAACAAAGAGGACTAATGGAAAGACTTTTGCAAACAATATAGACTAACTGAATGACTTGTGAAATAATAGAGACTATTGGTGAAACGTTTGTAAATAATGGGGACTACCTGCATGACTTTTAAAACAATAAGAGCTATTTGTCAAAAATTTGTGAACAATAGGAACTATTTGTGAGATTTACCATTTTTTCTTCAATTACATGTTATAACGTAGCTTGTTTACCCAACTTTTTGTTTTCAATTTTTCTTTTTGATTCCTCTTATGAACGGGTTATGTTCTCTTCTTTTCTTTTCTCCAATTTCGCGATGTCCAACGCTGTTCATGCTCTTTTTCCTGTGGTAACTATTGGAAATCGTGCATGGTATTTTAAAAATGTTATAATCAAAATAAACGCAGTGGAAATAATAATACATATGCATCTCGTTCATGGCTATTTACATAGATTACATATATGCATAAATAATTGACATTAATTACGCATAGAAAGATTTCAAGATTGCCTTTCATGATGACGAATCCGTTGTAGAGATTGATTGAATAAGAGTTTCCCAATTGTGAAGCCTCCGAAAGTATCCACACGAGATTCGAGCCATCAATCAACAAAAACTCCCACTACGAGTTTTTAGAGAAAAAGTATTTGCTACGAAAGACAGAATTTTGTGCTAGCTTTTATGTCTGTCATAGTTCCTATTTATAGGAAACACTAGACCTATTATGGCTAACTTTTGGGTCAGTCCTAAGCACTGGACTTGGACTGATTAAAATGATTGGACTAATATTCCAATCTAATCAGTTTTAAGTCGAATTAAATATTAGACTCTTCTAATATTTAATTTATTTTTCTCTCTGATTAATTTTTGATCTCTGTTGTGTGTGATCTCTCGAGTTCATAATTAATTGGCAGCGAAATAATATTAATCCAATTGATATTTAATTAGAATTCTTCTAATTCAATTGTCGCAAGTCGTGAGTGATACCTAGCAGTATATCACGAATACCCAACTAATAATGAAATATAAATTCTACAAACCCTTAGTAATTATCATGCGACTAATTCCTTCTGTCTGAATCATTCCGATTGAGCCAGAGTCATGGATAGAGTCGTCAAACTTTATTACTCAATCATATATCCAAATGTATTTGATCAGTAACTTATGAATAATTCGTGAAACGACTTCCACTATTCTACCTCGGCCGAGGATTTCTAGTTACTCAATTAATAGATCGTATAGGATCCCTAATTGACAGATTCCATATCTACACGCACCTATCTCCATGTCGGAATAGATCGTAACCACTGAGTACATTATCTAGCCCTTGATGAGGACTAGCTTTATTGCACCAGCAAATTACGTTATCCCTAATACAAGATAACTGTGGTGTCTTAGGTCTAAGGACTAATTGCACTATTAAATAGTACAATGAATTATTGACCATTCCATGTAATTCGTTGTATTAGCGGTCATGTCCAGTCACTTGTACCCAACAAGTACGTATACATTTACCCTTACGATATGAGATTAATCGTCTAAATCAATATCTCATATTATTTGGATGGTAGACTGTAATATGATCTTTCTGAATAAATTAACGCCCAATTAATTTATCCTACAATCGAGGACTATTTTAGAATATATTCATGAATATAGATTATGTCACTCATATCCTTACTCTTAAGGAAATAATCTATAAATATTATTCTAAGGACTCTCATTTAAATAATTAATCACATTAACTATATTTAAATAAATTGCCCACATAAATAATATAATTATTATGTCTTAAAATTGGCATTTAGGGCATATAACCCAACAATCCCCCACTTGTACTAAAGCCAATTACTCTGCCATCTCATACCCATCTTCTCAAGATATTAACCAAATGACTGTTGAATCATTGCCTTAGTCAGTGGACTAGCACCGTCAACTGTTGACGTTATTTACTGCATAATATTATTATTTCCATAATCTCTGATCGATGTGGTAATGGCTCTTTAACGAGCTTGGATCTCCAGTGAGACCTAGGTTCTCTAGCTTGCGCTACAACTTCATTGTCGTCACTGTACTACCGTTGATTTAATGGAAAGAACCATCCTGAGTTTAGTTACGAACTCCTAGATCCAAACCGTTTTGTCTTGTCACATTTGAAGCAACGATACACTCAACCTCTGGAATTTGTAATTGTACCAATATTTGGAACCTTTCCAAATAATTGCTCTTCCGTTACAGGTGAGTATGAACTCAAATATGGATTTTCAATAATCCACTTCAGACTCTTAGTCTGAATTTGTAAAACTTTAAGTTTTACCTTCTACATATACTAAGAACATTTCTTCAGTGCTTCTCAAATGCTTAAGAATGTTCTTGATTGCATTCCAGCATTCCTAACTTGGATCAGACAGATATCTGCTCATAACACTTATAACATTTATGATATCATGACTTTGTACACAACATGATGTATATAAGATTCTTAATTGCTGCAGCACTTAGAACCTTATGTGTCCAGTCTCATTCTCTTTAGCAGTCTTAGGACTCACAACCCTAGAGAGATAAATGTCATATCTTAAAAGAGAACAGTTCCTTTTTAAAATATATGTACATGTTAAATACCTTCAACACCTTTTTGGGAAAACCCATTAATCCTTTTGATCTATCACTATAGATTGACTTTCAAGGATTTAGGCAGATTATCCCAAAATTTATTTGGAGAATTTATTTGAATAACTAGACCTATTTGTGTAGTCAAGATTCATCTTCATTCTCAATGAAGTTAATCAAATGTTCTAGATTCTTTAGGCTTCGTTAAGTCCATAAATGGATCACTTTTAGCATGCACTCTTTGTGACTCATCATTGGACTCAAAACATATTAGCAATCCTATATTAATGTCTTCATTAATGAAGTCATTATGGAATGCCGTTTTGACATCCATCTACCATATTTCATAATAGTAGTGTGCAACTATGGCCAATAAATCAAAATGAATTTCAACAATTGGTGAAAAGATTTTCTCATAGTCAACTCTTTGCCTATGACTATAATCTTTCACCATTTGTTTTAAAGGTCTCCACCTCTATCCATTTAAGATCTTATGACCTCAAGCCATTTAAGCTTATGTCAAACATAGCTATTCAAAACTGACAAAAATCATCAACATGATTATTGTCATCTTACTAATCTGGAAAAACTGTGAAATAATCAGTTGTTCTTGGATTGGGTTTTCTAGAATCAAATCCTAGATTTGACTTGGGTTAGCTATTTGCTCAGTGACTCCTACTGAGTCATACTTTTCTTCACACACTATCTTCTCAGATGAACTATTCTTCCAAGAAGAAGTTGTACTTGCTAACAGACTCTCTAGTCAACAAGGGAATAAAAGTTATATCCTATCAAATTCTTGGGATAACCAATTAATCTCGTCCAATCTCATTTCCAATTTATCAATCTAAAGTCTTTGATTGAAAACAAGATAACTCTCATTCTTAACACCTTAAGACTAGGTATCATGTTCTCTCATATCCTATATGAAGTACTTAAGATTAATTTGGAAGTGACCTTATCCAAGAGATGGACTGCTATAAGGAGAATATAGCATCACATACTAAATTATAAATCAGCATAGTTTATCAATTACAGACCTTGTCCAAACAAGGTCCAACCCATTCTCTCCAACACTTTATCAAGCATTAGAATACCAGAAGGAGTTAATGAAGTAACTATGTTATTTTCCTTTGAGATACTATTAGAAATTGAGGCTAAGAATTCTCCATGATCTCATTATTGAGACTTACTTCTCATTTCTAGTTTGATTTACTACTTTAGCTCTGAATTCCTTGAACACTTCAAACGATTCATATTCATACTTATGACAATCATATGTAAAGTAGTTAAATCCTTATTGGGATATTTCGCCAAAAGGCCCATATACATCTCTATGTATAAACCCTAAATATTTGTGGTCCATTGACTTTGTCCTACAAAGGGCGATTTGATCATTTTTAAGAACACAAGATCCACGTGTTGGGAATATCCCGGGGCCTCAAGGGCTTACCAATCTTTCTTTCACCAATTGAGTGATTCTTGTTTCTCCTCTATGACCTAATCATAAGCACCACAATAATTTTAGAGTTATCCGTATCTCTTGATCTCTCATATTATTCATTTATCACGTTTTACATTATCCATATAAACTTTTTCATTAATTTACCCACGTCAATTCATTTATTTCCCAAATAAATAAAACACATGAATAACAATTATTCCAAAATAAATGAACGCCCAGATGGGTAAACGAGAAGACGAGATGTATTTATAGAGGACATCAATTTCTCTTCAAACTCTTTGAAGTCTTTTGGATTTTCCTCTCCTAGTAGTTCTCCTTTTCTTGAAGTGAAAATAATTTCATTTTACCAATTATGTTCCACTCTTCCAGATCTACCCTTGATATATGACTCTCATTTCTAAGGGTTGTATCAAATGTATTCACACGGAGAAATCCATTATGAACGACAAGAGAGAATTAAGAATTGACTTTGAAGATTAGATTTGTCTGCATATGATAAACCATGAATAAACTCATGGACTCAAGATACTCATCCTGAGAACACATGCTCTCAAATCAATTCCTCTAGTTATTCTTTGGAACAATTTTGTTGATATCTCATATCTACCACTAGATATCTCATATCTACCACTAGATATCTCATACCTAGTTGTCCTATCTTGCATACTTTACAACCCTTGTAAGTAATTAATGATGGATACATTATCCATGTTCTCTTGCATCTCTTTGACAACTTATTTTAGGCATCTAGAACGTGTATGACTTTCTCAAATTTGAGAAAAATTCTTCAAACATTGAGCTAGTCATCGAAGTTTGGTCTAGTCAAAATAGAAAGTTGGGTTCATATCCGATTATATATATGCAGTAATTTCTAATGATGTTAGATAATTATATTATTAACCATTTGATTTGGGTCTATAAATCAAACAGTAACCCCCACTAAATATTTTGAATACCACACTTCCCTAATGAAAAACGGAAAAATAATAAGGTGTTTTTCTTAGTGGAATTGGGGGCCCATTCACTTTAATCCACCTCACATTTTAGATTTTGGTGAAGTTAAAACAAATAGGTGAATAACCTCTTATTCAATGTATCTCATACAAATTTTAATTGTTCTTTCCTCCAATCCTTTTGACTTCACATTATAGATTTTTGGTCTCCAAGATTGTTTAAGTTAAACCCATTATCCTAAAAATTTAGATCAATGCAATACCGACACCTCATATGATAGATTTTTGGTAGCTTGTAAGAATCCAAAATTTTCACATCTCATGCTTATATAGACTTAGTTCATATGTTGATACAAATAAATAACCTCTATGTGTCCATAGCCAGCTTCTTACTTGCCCAGCACATAAACTAATCTACGATACGTAAGGCAATGATATAACCTTCTCAAGACTACACCATTATTAACTTAATATTTAATTTGGGTAGGTTTGCTGGTCTTTAGTTTAGATCTCACTTTTCATATACTTCTAATTTCAATTTATCGCATAAATAAATAGAAACATATATGCATTCATTACATATTTATTGCATAAATAAATGCATAAAATAAAATGGGATGATCATGGACTAGGAGCACTATTAACCCGAGCTATTGGGTTGAATACCTAAATCAAATAAAGGTCCCATAAGATAGATTCATGGGCTCCTCCTCCTCGGTTTCACAAAACTCTTTTCGCTAACTAGGCCTACCAACTCTTTATGTCTTCATCTTGATCTTCCATTACATTTATGTACATGGGTTCCTAATCTAGTGGAGATACATAAATGGAAATAGGGGTTTTACATTTTTAAAACGGGGATAAGAGGCATGCAAGCCCTATTTTAAAATATTATGTAAAACCCAAAATTGGTAAATAAATTAAATAATGACATTCATTCATACATTCATTCATCAATTCATTCACACAAGACTAATCCATGATCACCCACAAACATAGCAAATAATAAATGAAAGTAATCCACGAATATAGTATAATTAGTCTCCTAATATAATCTTATTATATTAGGTTTATCCAATGAATAAACACCTTTATTAATTTGGATCCTTAAATATCTCATATTTAAATAAATATAATCACATTATATTTATAGTAATTAATTAATAAACAATTTATTAACTAACTACAAGTATAGCACAATTAATTTTCTAATATAAACTATTTACATTAGATTTTCTAATTTAATAAACTCTTTATTAAATTCAATATATTTAATAAACTCTTTATTAAATTTACTCCATAAATATCTCATATTTATAAAATATAAATATAATCAAATTATATTTAATAATTAATAAACTATTTATTAATTTAAACTGTCAAAATACATTTGGGCTTCTTCAATTAATTTGTCAAACAAATGATTCAGCAAATTGGACTTCAAGCTTTAAAGTAAGTCCAACCTATTTTAATTAAGTCCAATTTCCAAAATTAATAATAGCCAATAGCCCAATTCAGATATCAAAATAGTCCACACTATTTATACTCAAGTCCGAATTAAAAATAGGCCCAATGTAGACTACAAGAGAGGTCCAAGCTAATTTTTAAAATAATTTAAAAACAGCCCAAACAAAGCCCAAGTTGTATATGCCCATTTAGCCTAAAACTAAAGAAAGAAAAGACAACCCTTTTAAAAGCCAAATCAGCCCAAGGAACCCAACAACTTGGATCCCTGGGTTTTGACTTGGACCCAGATCCGGATCTGGATCTGGAATGGGTTCAGGTTTGGAAACCCTAACCTACCAAAAAAAACAATTTTCTTTTCTTCTTCCTTGCGTTGCCACCCCCACCCTTTCTCCTTCTTCTTCGCCAAGCTTCATCTATGGCCGCAAGGAACGGTCCTTCCGGCTGTCATGGCTGCAGCTGCAAAGAGCCTTCCTCACGGCAACCATGACTACAGCCGCGAGGAATTGTCATGGCAGTTGCCACGGTCGCAGCCGCGAGGAACCTTCCTCACGGCTGCCATGGCAGTTGCAGCGAGGACAACTCCTCGTTGTAGCCATGGCCGCTACCGTGAGGACAGCTCATCACGGCAGCAATAGCAGCGGCCGCGAGGATAACTCCTCGCGATTGTTGCTACGAGAACAACTCCTTGTGGCAGTCATGCCATTGGCCACGGCAACATCAATCAAGTGGCGCCGCTGCCTTGATGGAAGAAGAAAGGTAAGGATTGTGCCCCTTCGCCTGAAAATCTGATTTTTTCAATTTTTTTTTTTTTGAAAAACTGATTTTCCACTTTACTAAACAATTTCAGAAATAGAAAAATTGTCCTAAAAACAATTTTTGAATAGTTTCTTGATAAATCAGCTTTTGAATTTGATAAAACAATTTTATAAAAACAAAATTTTAGTTTCAAGAGCTACCTTTAATGAAACTAGGAAAACAATTTCACAAAACTACTTTTATGAAATTGATGGTCGGAAGAAACTTTTTGGGCTAATATTTAATCCAATCAAATTAACAAGCATAACAACTAATAGATCCAAATCTACTAATTCAATAGTTTCAAAAACTATTTAATTTGACACGATTAATTGTGCTATATGTTTATGTGCTATAATCGAATAACCACGTAAAAGGCATGAACGGTGGCTCTGATACCACTGTTGGGAATCATGCATGATATTTTAAAAATTTTATAATTAGAATAAACGCAGCGAAAATAATAATACACATGCATCTCATTCATGGCTATTTACGTAAATTACATACATGCATAAATAATCGACATTAATTACGCATAGAAAGATTTCAGGATTACCTTTCATGATGACGAATCCATTGTAGAGATTGATTGAATCAGAGCTCCCCCAATTATGAAGCCTCCGAAAGTATCCACAAGAGATCTGAGCCATCAATCAACAAAAACCCCTACTACGAGTTTTTTAGACAAAAAGTATTTGCTATGAAAGACAGAATTTGTGCTAGCTTTTCTGTCTGTCATAGTTTCCTATTTATAGGAAACACTAGACCTATTAGGGCTAGCTTTTGGGTCAGTCCTAATTACTGGACTTGGACTAATTAAATGATTGGACTAATATTCCGATCTAATCAGTCTTAAGTCCAATTAAATATTAGACTCTTCTAATATTTAATTTACTTTTCTCGCTGATTAATTTTTGATCTCTTTTATGTGTGACCTCTCGGGTTCATAATTAATTGGCAGCAAAATAATATTAATCCAATTAATATTTAATTAGAATTCTTCTAATTTAATTCTCGCAAGTCATGAGTGATACCTAGCAGTATATCACGACTACCCAACTAATGATGAAGTGTAAATTCTACAAACCCTTAGTAATTATCATGCAACTAATTCCTTATGTCTGAATCATCCCGATTGAGCCAGAGTCATAGATAGGGTCGTCAAACTCTATTACTCAATCATATGTCCAAATCTATTTAATCAGTAACTTATGAATCATTCGTGGAACGACTTCCACAATTCTACCTTGGCCAAGGATTTCTAGTTACTCAATTAATAGATCTCATAGGATCCCTAATTGACAGATTCTATATCTACATGCACCTATCTCCATGTCGGAATAGATCGTAACCACTTAGTACATTATTCAATCACTGATGATGACTAGTTTTATTGCACTAGCAAATTATGTTATCCCTAACACAAGATAACCATGGTGTCTCAGGTCTAAGGACTAATTGTATTATTACACTACACAACAAATTATTGACCATTCCATGTAATTCGTTATACTAGTGGTCATGTCCAATCACTTGTTACTAACAAATACTTATACATCTACCCTTACGATTTGAGACTAATCGACCAAATCAATATATCACATTAGTTGGATGGTAGACTGTAATCCGATCTTTCAGAATAAATTAATTCCCAAATAATTTATCCTATGCTCGGGGAATATTTTAGAATATATTCATGAATATAGATTCTGTCACTGATATCCTTACTCTTAAGGATAGAATCTATAAATATTATTCTAAGGGCTCTTATTTAAATAATTAATCTCATTAACTATATTTAAATAAACTGTCCACATTAAATAAATAATATAATTATTATGTCCTAAAATTGGCATTTAGGGCATATAATCCAACACCAACTACCTTATATAACTTGGCATTGTACTTCAAGTGTTGCATGCAGCCTTTCATACTTGACTGGCTAGCCAACAAGCGTCCTTGCCAGCATACAACTGAATTTTTTACCTATTAATTGTCGAAAACATTATTTTTCACCTAGAATAGTTGCAAAACTTTGGTTATTCTTAACTATATACTAGATTCACTGTTAAGTTTGATCAGAAGTGAATTAGGATTCTCTGAAAATTATAACTACTAAATTGTGTTTGAAAGCACGAAATGTAAGTCAAGCTACTGAAAGAAAGCCTGCGATGGGCATGCATGGACTTGGAAGTCGTTCGGATGATACAGTCTAGTCGATGGTGTCCCTTTCTATGCTTTGTTTCATTTTCTTAAAATTTGTTTTTTTCGTTTGTTTTTCTAAGTTCAAATTACAAGAATAAACATTCCAAAACAAAAAGACTTAGAATTTGGGACCACTATTAGAAAATAATGCTCAAGTAAAATTTGACGCATTCTGGTCTTTAGATGTCATTATAAAGATTCTATTATTCTCACACGTCCGATTTTTTAGTCAAAATTTTCATTTTTTTTTTCTTCCTTGTGTTTATCGGTAGGAAGGTTTGGGTGGAGAGATTTCATCCCATTACTTTCCTTTAGATGGTTAACAAAAGTTTTTGCCATCAAATTGTATTGCTCTATTAAAAAATTGAGACATAAGATAAATGGTGTATATCTTCCATTAATTTAGTAATAAAAATAATACATACAATAATTATTGTTATAACATCATCTCTACAACATTAATTTGGAGTCATGGCTCAACGGCTCTTGACTCATAATTTTAGTTATGAAGCTCTCTAGTTTATTAGTTTTAGTTGTGAGAGTTTGCTTATACAATATGCTTCATTATCCAATTTACAAATTCTAGCATTTGCAGCCAACTATGGGATAAGTCTAGTAGGTTCTAGCATAATATTTATTGTCTTTTGTTCTAGAATAGTCCAGCATAATGGAGCACCAATAATTCCAACATACTCATATCTCCTTAATTTGATATGTTTGTCAAGCCAATAAAAGAACAAAAAATAAAAAAAAAACCCCATGCATGATACATCTACAAGTTAGAGCAACTTAATTACTAGCAAGTCAATTTTCCTCTCCTTATTATTCTTTATCTTGGTTATTGTTCAATACACACCAAGTTCATTCTTAACTAAGTTTCGGTAACATGTAATTAACTAAGTGAAGCTGTACCAAGCTCCGCATGCTGCGTGAAATACCTTGTCATCAAATGATTCTTCTTCATCTTCACTTTCCTTAAGCTTACTGAAATCTTGTCACCCTGCTTACTTCGCACCCATCAGCGTGGACAGAGCTGTAATGAGCTTAGAGAAATTATATGCAAGCTTGTCTAATGACATATAGTTTTGTTGAGTGATGGATCTGAAAATTTAATTATAAGCTGATTAATATTCTGAATTTCAAGAAATGTAGTTGCTATCATAGACCAACAAATTGGCATAGGAGAAGGCACATTGTAGAAAGCCAATGATCCGAATCCCACTCACATAGGTATCAAATTTGAGCTTTGATAAAGTAAAATTTTGCTCTAATCATGCGTGTCTAATAGTTCCAATTTTTGTGAAGATCAAGAAATTTACATCTTTTCTCCAAGTTAATTCTTGTGACCCGCTTAAATAATTTTCTCACTTATACCTGAAAGACTCTTATGTATGAATAACGTTCTCTAACAAGTGTGGAGTAGGAGGGGCCGGCAGGGCCCCGAGCTCCCAAGTTTTTTTTTTCAACCTTTAGATGTTATTAAAAAGATTCTATTGAGATTTTTTGGTCAAGATTTTCATTTTTTTCTTTTTTGTCCTTGTGTTGATCGTTAGGAAGATTTAGGTGGAGATATTTTATCTCATTACATTAGATAGTAAATTTTTTGCCATAAAATTGTCTTGCTCGTATCTCCTAATTTGATATGCTTGTCAAGCCATAGCTAATGGAATTGCTGGCATGACAACATCTCTTTCTTTGCAGGTTGGATTTGTTCTGATTGATGTGGTATGCCATCAACTTTCTCTTAAAAAGTTTCCTATTTGGTCATAACAAAGAATGCAATTTATTTGAATGTTGTTGTAAAGAAATGTGGAAAAAACATCATATTCTATTCTCAACTTTCAAATAACATACTAATGACATTGGTATGTGAATGAAGCACAAATTAATTAGTTGTCCTTTCATCTAAAAGATTTAAATTGTTGTGTGTCAGCAATGGCTTAAATGTAAAAGTGGTAAGTTTCACCTATTGAATTGTCTCACTCGTCGTGTATAAAATAAATTTTAATACAACATACCATGCTTGCTAGTCCTCCGGTTACATGTGAAGACTTATTCATGAGTTGGCTTTGAAAAGGTTAGCCAAAGGTTGATGGTGCAAGGCTACTCAGATCATGCAACCTACAATGGAGGTCTGGATATTGTCCGTAAGGTTGTGAAGTCAGACGACATCCGTGTGTTGTATAGAGGATTTGTCCTTTCTGTTATGACTTATTCACCATCCAGTGTCGTCTGGTGGGCAAGGTATAGTTCAAGCCAACGCCTCATCTGGAGGTGGGATATACATATCTGTTCATTAAAAGCTTTACATTGAAGTAATATCTGGGTCTATATCTGGTTTTGCATATATGCCTCAATCCCCAACCTATCAAGAAAAAATAACATAAAAGAGGTTCCTCTAGCCTCTGCCCCATTTCCTTCATAAGAACTTTAAGATTCAGCTTTTAACTTTAACATGATAGATTTATTATATAATCTTAAACAGAAAAACTAGTGTCTTGTATATCTGATGAGCATGTGTTCTATGCCTGAGTCAGGTCAGGTCTTTAGAAGTGTAACAAAGCAGATATTGTATTTATGTGGTTTATTTTAGAACATGTGCGAAGTAGTAAACAAATATGTTTGTGATTGAATTGAAACAAGCTGATTTGATTCTTTTAATAGTTGAGGCTCTACAGTTCTCCCCCAAATAAATAGAATACTCTCATATGCCTGTGTTTAAATATGTTTTGAGAAGTTCAAAATTCAACTGTATGAATGTGTTTGTCATGCCCCAACCCGGCCTATAAGGTTAAACTAGGGTGTGATCTAAACATTCAAGTCACGTCTCGTACTTAATCGTCCATGAAAATTTAACACTTAATGTTTTAGCCTAAACTCCAAAAATGTTTGGAAACCCGGCAACATAACGGCTGTAATTGGATTCTTTGGTTTGACCTAATTCTCTAAACGCCTCAAATTTTCCAACTAAGATTACTTTTTATCATCAATTGAAATGCCTACTAGTTAACTCGATGTCTCGTTTGATTAATAACCTAGCAAGATACTATGTCTCGTTTGTTTGTTAATCCTTATTACAAAAGTATCTGTTGATCTTAGCTTAACAACGAGTACCTGCTTAAGATTTGGTTGGATCATTTTATTTAGCCCTTACCTAATACTTCATAATCCTATTATAGATACTAGCAGTAATAATAGCAAATGACCATAGTAGTATCTAGTGTCTGTCTAGTTAATATTAGTACAAACTAAAATTAGACCCCAAATTACAACAGGGGTCTTTTACATTATAAACATTGAACAACATAAAAGAAATAGTCTTCAAGTAGCATAGTTCACAAATAGCCATAACCACGCAAAGCACATAGGATAGGCAATCACTCCAAGGAATCATCATTAGGCACATCGTCCTCAGGTACCTGTTCTTGATCTTCTTCACCTGAGATGATTAAAGAGGGTAAGTCCTTATGAACTCAGCGAAGGGGAACGAGAAATAGGTTTTGAAACTCATTTTTCACTTCAACTTATGAAAATCCTTTTGTAAGCATGAATGTATGCAATTAAGTACATAACAATAATATAAAGTAAAAGAACACAATTACCAGTCTTTCCTCCCTGAGGTCCTCTAGGAACCAAGCAAGGATACGGTGAGCTTTTGCTCTCAGTTGTTGCGGCCGACTTCAAATCATCCCCTTATTATGCCAAGTGGGTGTACTCCAGATGTACCCCGAAATCCTACCACCTAACTCTCCGAGAAAGTCTGACCCCCAAGCGAGAGAGGGAATTGGACAATGGTAGTCACGGTTGCACCGGCAAACCCGATGCCACCCGGTGTGCGTGAACGCTACCACGCCTGAATGAAAGGTTGCAACCTTATATGTAATGCACATTTATAACATATAATATATCACATCAGGAGGACAACAAAGTAGGTTGCCTCCGGACAGTCATAAGATTGCACATTGACAAGTAAACAAGCAAGGCATGAATAGACAAGTAATTTCACTTGAAAAGCATATGGAGTTATATGAACATTAAACGGGCAGCCATGTAACGCACGTAAATCAAGTCATATAACTTAATTCAATGTCCACGTAATCAAATAATAAGATTATTCAACATACAACAACATCTATGTGGACTCGGATGCAAGAAAGGCATATTTGTCAACATGCAATGATCAAAATTACATTTAGGGCTATAAGGGTATCTACGGGCAGCCTACTAAGCATATAATTCCAAACAATATCCAAATGATCAACACTTAGCAAGCCTACCTAGTCACTGGGGTTTTCATTTCGTGCTTACCCATGCGATTAAGCCCCAAGTCAACTCAAAATCAATCTCAAGCCATGCATCAATTAATTCAAACATCCCCAAGTACTCAAAACAGTCCACACAACCTCCCAATGCCACAATCCCAAGCATTTAATACCACAAGAGAAATTACAATAAATTTTCTAAGCATATAACTAAGTGAAACCCTCACTGCAATAGGCTGTTTTCTCACAATCATTAAGACAAGTAAAAAATCTCCAATTCCAATGAATAAGATGTCAAATTAAAGCTTAAGAAATGAACTAAAATCAGAAACAAACCTTGCATCATTTGGAGTTCGGGTCCAATAGTTATAGCCAAAACAGTGGGATTGCACAAAACTGTCTAGATTTGTATACATTTCAATACTTATCGTTTTTGAGGTTCTTAGGGTCAGATTTAGCCTTAGTCCATTTCTGACAAAAATGTCCAGAACTGAAACATATAGGAGCACACCAAATTTCAAGCATTTTGGACATCATTTACTAAGTCAAAACTGGTTCGTTCCACAAGGTCAGTGCATCTGCCAAAACTTGCTTCATTTTTCCAGACTTCCAGATTTGGACACATTTTAATGATTTGCCATTTTGAGGACCGTAGAGTCAAAATTAGCCTTGGCCTATTTCTGCGAAAAATGTTCAAAACTGGAAAAACTAGTTACCTACCAATTTGAATGCATTTTCAACATCATTTGCCTAGCCAAACTCACCTCGAAACAACAAGACAGAGAGCAGTCACCAAACCCGATTTCATCTATCATCATCTTCAAGCCAAAATCTTGCCATGCATGGTTGTAAAGGCTTATGAACACACATATAACTCAATTACATAAGAAAATACATACATTTAAGAGCATGCATGTGGATTTTTGAAAGATTTGCAAGAAGTTTTAGCCCTCACCTTAGCAAATCAACAAGAAGATGCACAAAACTTGATAAAGCACAACTTTCTTCTTCTTCCTTGCTTAGCCAAGACACCACCCGATTTCTCTCTATTTTTCCCTAACTTAGTGACCAAGTTCTTAGTAGATGCATGTGGTTAGAACAAGAAGAAAAGAAATGGAAGCTAGTAAACTCACCTAGGCCGAAATGGTGACTCAAAAAGCATGCATGTGTGATTCTTGCATCTTAGCTAGCTTGATCGAGTCTTCTTGCTTGTTGCTTGTCTTGATTAACTACGGTGTGATGAAGATGAGCTATGAAGGGAAGAAACTCAGCCAAGGCCGAGAGAGAGAGAGAAGAATGAGAGGGAGAGAGAGAAATGTGAGGAAATGAGAGAATGAAGAAAAAAAAAATGAAGGCTTTGCAATGGTTAAGGCATATGTCGGCCTTGAGCTTTGTAATTCAGCTTTTTATGTCTTCAAGAAGTATTTTGAAATTCTTAGCATGGGCAAGGAGTATTTGGTCGAGAATGGTGGAGTTTTGAGGAAGTTTTTGAGCAATTTTTTATGCATTTGTGTCATAGAATTGTCATAAGTTGTCTAGAATTAATTTTGAATTGAGCAAGCAAGCATAAAAACCCACATGGTGGTCGGCCAAGGCATCAAAATCTGATTTTTTTTTTTGTCATCTTTTGAGTATTATTTAATTGTGTGTTGAAAGTGCAAAAAGAATAAGGAATAAATAATAAGGAATGTCTAGCTTTTTGTGAGATTTTGTCTTCTAGTGGGTTGAATTAGTAATTTAATAATAGTTAGTGGAATTTGTAGGATTAATTAATGATCTAGTACTTCGTGTAAGATGCTTTCTTGATTGGTGTGAGGGCACGCTTTCCTAGGTCTAGGGCACGTACTACGAGGTAGGGCACAAACTACGAGATAAATGCACGTTTTCTAAGTAAATGCACGCAACCCTAAATGAATGCACGTAATTCAATACAAGGCACATAAAACGAAACACAATTCTTAAACCTAGGTCAAGGCACGCAAATCTAGATTAGGGCACACGAAATGAGGTATCGCACGCAAATCGAGGTCGGGCCTCACAGTGTTCTTGCAGGTTCTTAGATCAGGGCACTGAGCATGATGGCTCTGCTCCTAGCCAAGGCACAATTGTATTAGTTCAAGCTATTGGCGGGATCATGGATGGTGCTACTACATCCTGTATCACAACCCTATTGGACACTATTAAGACTCGCTTACAGGTGTACCTAGTTTTTGTGCTAATGACAGATGGTCTGGTGCTTATCCTGACAACAGTTAAATTACTTTGCTATGAACTTTCCCTGTGAATTCTTTTTTGCTGTCAATTCCTTGATCAGTTATTTGGTTATTCCTGTATACATATACTAGAATTATATTTTTATACTCTCAGGATAAACCAACCTGTTAGTGTCCAAGTTTGGCTTGAGGAACGGCTACTGCCTTTTATTTCAATCTTGCTTCTATTTATTTAGCACCTGGTTCAGCTCGCAAGTTTTCTCTTATTTAACCCTTTATGATATAATTTTCTTTTTCTTGCTGGTTGAAATTTGCAGCATAACATGGTGAATTTATAAGAGACAACAAATTTGTTCCAATGTGATGTATAGAACATTGTAAAAACAGGAGTTGTTAAAATTTTTGCATTATTTGCACTCATCCATTATGAACGAATAAAATATTTCTCAAACGAAAAATGCAAGGCCAAGTTTGCCAAGCATCTGTTCCAGATCATCTTAATAATACTCTATGCATGCGGTTTTTTCCCAGAATTATTGCAATTAGTTTGGTGCATTGTTTAATATGTATTTGTGTATTGAATAGAAGGTAGTAATGTTAATCTTTGTTTGACCGGTTTCTTGTGCATTACATGTAATGGGGCATGTCACGCCCCAACTCGACCCCACCTATAATCAGTCAGGACGCAACGGAATTTCGGCAGCATAACGACAGTAAATAGATTTCCGAGGTTCTAAACCAACCTCATAAAACATCATACATCCAGTAATTCCTCAATACAAACAACAACATACAACACAACCATATTATACAATAAACCATCCTCGTTATACGCCTCCGTTCCAACATGACATACAATACCTCAACTTTATCATACATTTCAAAAATAAGTTGAGACACAACTACAACTTAACCATAGACAAAAGGAAGCCACGAAACTAACATCGTTTGGATCATCATCTTTCAACATCTATTACAATAAGAACCATTAAGCATATAAAAGTCTATTAAGCTAATATACATTACATTAAACAACATATAATCATGGATAAGACTCGGGAACATATGACTCGTCCACGTAAGGCACATTTTCCTCCTCAGGAGGCACGTACCCGTAATCCGGCTCTGCAACACCTGTAAGCATGCAATAATAGAGAGTGAGCTTATATACATAAGCCCAGTGAGGATCCGATAGATCTCGACAGTATTCACTACGCTCCTTGGATTTAGTCCTTTGAGCAAGTAAACACACAACAACATAAATAATGCTATCATCACATAACTATATAACCAATCAATAAAGGATACTCTATTTGGTGTAGCTCCAAACGCCATCACGATCTCAACCGTTCTTCTTATAACTCCCCATTACTCACGCACCCGAGGTACCTCTCTGGCCCCGCCCTCTGTGACACGTCTGTCATGTGAGCTGGGGGTAGCCTATGGCAGTCATGCCGTTATCAACCCGACAGCCCGACGCTGCCCGAGAGGTGGCCCACACATACCCAGACTCCATAATCATCAATCATCAATCAATCATCAATCAATCATCAATCAATCAATTGGGAGATCAGCAACAAAAGTGCCCGATTCCCGAACTCAAAAATAATCAATCAATAACATCAATATAACATCAATATTAAATTAAACAACAAACAACGTAGTTAGATGACAAAGTAGGCCATCTAACCAGACATGCATAATATACATAATTAAACTCTAAATTACTCATCAACAACTCACCATTCATCACTCGAACACTACCCAACCATCTAAAGGCATCGTTCAAGAAAATAAAGAATGACAACCTAAACTTCTAAAATTCATAACTTACAATCTACTAATCCAAACATTGCCAAAACAGTTCCTAGCACTCACCCATTCAACCTACTACACTAGCCCTCTCGTAAATCCACCATAACACCTCCAAATCATGCCCGATAACCCTAAAACCCTAAGATGTCTTGGCTGGATTTTCCGGATTTTCACACAAAGAATGTAATCGAAAATTCGGCATTACAACAGCGCTAACACGTAATTATCAAGTATTTAGAAATCGACGGCAATCGATTTCGATCAACACAACTCATTTAATTCAACTTTGAACATTTTAATCAAAATTAAATACCCGGAAAATAAAAATTATGCTACATCCGACAGAAATTCGTAGTATTAGTATATAATGATCCCTAGCATGCAAGGAGCAATAATCTATCATCAGATTTCAATTCTAACTGTTCAATCTTAATTTATACGCAAAAACACAAAAATGACATTTTGAGATCTAGAATTTTTCTCTCACCTTTGATCCGAAGTAAAGCTAGGAATGCATGCAATAGGTGCCCAATAAGCGGAATCCAGCCCGGTTTGAAAAGATTCGGACTTTAAATGAGTTTTCTAAGGCAAAATTACTTTGAAAATTAGTTGAATAAAATCTCTTTTTTCCTAAGCTTTCACGGCTGCAAGGTGTGTGTAAATGTGGTGTTTTGCTTTGTTTCATTGTGTGTTGGTGATATATGCATGAAAGTCAACAAGTCAAATGAAAGTCAAAGTTGAAACTTTAGTATTTTTAGTGTTTTCTTGACTTTAAATGCATTTTATTGATCACTAAAGTTCAAAACAATTATTCAACGCCCAAGATAGCTCAAGTAAATTATTTTTAGGTGACAAGAAGTTTTACAATCAAACAATTTCACCCGAGTCGGCTTAAAACTCGATTTTTGCAAAAGTCGGTGTAAAAACCCTAATAAATTCTTAAGCCGATTTTAAAATCGTTTTCATCAAACACAGGTCTATTAAAGTCCGTGGACTAGGTCTAGAAGTGTTAAAAAGACCAGTTTCAAAATTTTAGCGGACGTGTTTCGAAAATACTATTCATTGAAAATCGACGATAAAATTTCTGACTCCGTTTTTTATGAAAATTTCATGAATGCACATTTAGCACGTATTAGGAGTATTGACATCAAAATTATAACTTTCTAGGTCCTATAGCACATAAACAGTTCATATGCACGCAAAACGAGGTATAGCACGTAAAACGAGATAAGCAGAAAAGTGGGGTTTCACATTCTCCCCTCCTTATAGAAATTTCGTCCTCGAAATTCTTACTTGATGTACGGAATAGATCTGGGTATTGCTGCTGCATCTGATCTCGTCTCTCCCACGTAGCTTCCTCAATGCCGTGATGCTTCCACAACACCTTAACCATCAGAATCCTCTTCGACCTCAACTCTCGGTCCATCTGTTCTAGAATACGAATCGGACGCTCGTCATAAGTCAAATTCTCTCGAAGCTGTAACGGCTCTGGCTCAAGAATATGAGAAGGATCCGGATTATATTTCCGCAAATTAGACACGTGAAATACATCGTGGACATTAGAGAAGTTCTCCGGTAAAGCCAACCGATATGCCAACTTACCAACCCTGCCAGTAATCTCCAACGCCCCTACAAACCTCGGATTCAGCTTTCCACATTTACCATAACGAGCAAACCCCTTTCGAGGAGACAATCTCAAGAAAATCCGATCTCCAACTCCAAACTCCACGCCTCGACGACGCGTATCAGCATCACTCTTGAGTCTACTCTGTGCCGTAAGCATTCTCTCTCTGATCAACTGAACATTCACAATCTTCTCAAGAAATTCTGGCATGATAGTCGGATCAACAGTCTTCATCTCTCCTACCTCGTCCCAATACAAAGGTGAACGGCACTTACAACCGTAAAGAGCTACGAAAGGTGGCATTCCGATAGTAGCTTGATAACTATTGTTATAGGCAAACTCGGCAAGTGGTAGATGTTTCTCCCAGTTCTTCCCGAAGTCCAGAACACAAGCCCTAAGCATATCTTCCAGAATCTGAATAGTCCGCTCAGACTGACCGTCGGTCTGTGGATGATACGCTGTACTAAAGTTCAACTGAGTACCTAAGGTCTTCTGAAGTTTCTCCCACAAACGAGAAGTAAATTGAGGATCTCGATCAGAGACAATACTAGATGGAATACCGTGAAGTCTAACAATCTGATCCAGATAGAGGTCCGTCAACTTTGTAACCTCATCTCCCAACCTCATGGCAATAAAATGAGCTGTCTTCGTCAAACGATCCACGACAACCCAAACTGCATCATTACCCCTCGGTGATCTAGGCAAACCAGTGACGAAGTCCATCGTAATATGCTCCCATTTCCACTCCGGTATAGCCAACGGCTGAAGCAAACCTGCTGGTCGTTGATGCTCGGCTTTCACTCTCTGACAAGTCAAACATCTAGACACAAACTGAGCAACCTCCCTTTTCATGTTGTTCCACCAGTAATGTTGCTTCAAATCCCGATACATCTTGGTTCCACCGGGATGAATAGTATATTTAGAATTATGACCTTCCTCCAGAATACGTCGACTCAAGCTCGGTTCATCGGGAACCCCAACCCTGTTCCGAAACAGAAGAATACCGTCCTCATGCAGTTTGAAGTCAGACTGATCATCCATGATCTGATCCTTGATCTTCTGAAGTTTAACATCAAGCTGCTGAGCTTCCCTGATCTGAGACAATAATAAAGGCTGAATACGGAGATGTGAACACATCACCCCAACCTGAGTCAACTCTGGTCTCCAATAACTAAACTCCTCAAGAACTTCCCACTTCTTGACAGCCAAACAAGAAATACTAGCCTTCCGGCTGAGAGCATCTGCCACAACATTTGCCTTTCCAGGCAGATAATTGATAGAACAATTATAATCTCCAAGAAGCTCCATCCATCTCCTCTGGCGCATATTCAACTCCTTCTGTGAGAATAAGTACTTAAGACTCTTATGATCAGTGAAAATTTCAAACTTACTTCCCCACAGATAATGACGCCACTTCTTGAGTGCAAAGACAACTGCTGCCAACTCAAGATCATGAGTCGGATAATTTTCTTCATAAGGCTTCAACTTTCGAGAAGCATAGGCAATAACTCGGCCATCCTGCATAAGAACACATCCCAAGCCCTCCTTGGATGCATCGCTGTAAATGACCATATTATCGGTCCCCTCTGGTAGAGCAAGTACTGGAGCGGTAGTTAACCTCTTTTTCAACTCCTGAAATCCACTCTCACACTTCTCGTCCCAATTAAAGATAGTCCGTTTCTGAGTCAACTTAGATAGTGGCCCCGCAATCTTTGAGAAGTCCTTGACAAACCTACGGTAATAACCCGCCAAGCCAAGAAAACTACGGACATCAGTAACACTTTCTGGCCGCTTCCAAGACATCACCGATTCAATCTTAGTGGGATCTACAGAAATACCGCTCTGTGTAATAACATGGCCAAGAAAAGAAATCCGTTGCAGCCAAAATTCACATTTGCTGAACTTCGCAAACAACTGATGCTCCTGTAACTTCTCTAATACAAGTCGTAGATGTTGCTCGTGCTCCGATTCAGATTTAGAATAGACCAAGATATCATCAATAAAAATCACCACGAACTGGTCCAAGTACGGCTGAAATACTCGATGCATCAAATCCATGAATGCTGCTGGTGCATTAGTCAATCCAAAGGGCAAAACAACAAACTCATAATGCCCGTACCGAGTCCTGAAGGCAGACTTCGGAACATCGTCTGTGCGAATCCGAAGCTGATAATACCCCTGCCTCAAATCAAATTTAGAATAGACTTTGGCTCCCTGAAGTTGATCAAACAACTCATCAATCAGTGGCAAAGGATATTTATTCTTGATGGTCACCTGATTCAAACCACGGTAATCAATACACAATCTTAAAGTACCATCATTCTTCTTCACAAATAAAACAGAAGCTCCCCAAGGTGAAGAACTCTGCTGAATGAATCCTTTCTTCAATAACTCCTGTAACTGAGTCTTCAACTCCTTCAACTCAGCTGGTGCCATCCGGTACGCCGATTTAGAAATAGGTTGAGTACCGGGAACAAGATTAATCACAAACTCTATATCCCTCTCTGGCGGCAATCCTGGCAACTCCTCGGGAAATACATTAGGATATTCCCGGATAATAGGGACTTCCTCTAGCTGTAGCTTATCAGATGGCTTGTTGATCAAATAAGCTAGATAACCCGAACACCCCTTACTCACCAACTTAACGGCTTTAGTTGCTGAGATAACAAAACTCGTCTTAGCACCCCGGTTACCCGCTACCTCTACTACTGGCTGATCTGGCAAACGAAACTATACTACCTTGGTTCTACAGTTCAACTGGGCATCATACTTAGAAAGCCAATCCATACCCAGAATAACATCATACCCCCGGATAGGAAATAAAATAAGGTCCGAAGGAAAATTATACCCCTTAACATGTATTATACAATCCTTACATACTAAGCCAGTAATATACTTATCAGTCAAAGAGGTACTAATCTCAACCACATAAGGCAATCTTTCAGGTTGCAATTTAACACGTTGCACACAAGCAGGAGTAATGAAAGAATGCGTAGCACCAGAATCAATCAACACTTTAACAAGTTGATCAAGTATAAGGAAGTTACCTTCCACAACTGCAGTCTCCTCAGGCATCTCCTCCATATCAACTGCATAAGCCCGAGCCTGAACCCGCTGCTGCTGTGGTACACTGCCTGTAGGCCTACCCTGGTAACCCTGAGTCGCTGCCCGACCCTCAGTCCTCGCATATCTAGGGCAATCCTTCGCCCTATGCTCGATGCTACCACAACCCAAACATGTCCCTGCCTTTACCCTGCAGTCGGACTCCACATGCCCTGGGCGCTTGCAGTAATTACACTGCGATGATGTGGCACTAACACTGCCCCTAGAAGAACCAGAAGCTGAAGAAGCAGCTGATACAGCCTGCTGCTGAGGTCTCACCACACTAGGCCTGTACTGACTCTGAGACTGCGCTGGCCTATACTGAGTCTGAACCTGATATGGCCTCTGCTGAAACTGAGGCCGATAGTAACTCTGCTGACCCTGTGGCCTATAAGAACCCTGCTGGGCTGGTGGCCTGTAGACAACCTGCTGTACTGGAGGCCTATATATAACCTGCTGGCCCTGTGGCTGATACGGCCTCTTACTAGGCTGACTGGAGACAATCTGATCCCCTTTCCTCTTCTCTAACCTAGAAGCTGCATCAAAAGCCTCAGTGAAGATATCATAGCGATTCAGAGCCATTGCATCCTGAATCTCGGGCCTCAATCCCAACATAAATCTACGGGTCTTCCTCTCCTCCACAGCTACAAACTCCGGTGCATACCGGGACAACCTAGTGAATGTAGCCTCATACTGAGCCACAGTAGAATCCCCCTGCACCAAGGACAAGAACTCAGCCTCTCTCCTCTCCCGTGCAACCCTCGGGACATACTTATCCCTAAAAGCAGTCAGAAAGGTATCCCAAACATATGGAACGCCCCGGGTCTCCCAACTGGCTCTCACAGTGCGCCACCATTCCTCTGCCTCATCATCAAGCAAATAGACAACACAAGTCACCTTCCTCTCATCAGTGTACCCGAGAGAATCAAAAATTTTCTCTAACTTACTAATCCACGACTCGGCCTTCCTATCATCAGGCTCTCCCTGAAATCTAGGAGGATAGTACCCCAGAAACTCCTTCATAGTACCTCGACCGTGATTACCACCCTGTATATTCTGTATCTAAGCCTGCAACGCCTGAGTCTGAACAGCCTGACCTACTAACAACTAGGCCTGCCCAGCCATCAAATCTGCAATCCGATCCATTGCTGACTCTAACCTGCCATCACCCCTATCACTGCCCTGTGCCATATTACCAGGAACCTCATCTACAATCTCGGGCCTACCACGAGTCCTCGGTCTACCGGCCATCGTACTAATCAAAGAGTTAGCACAGATTATAGCACATAAACAGGTTATATACAACTTTTAACACATAAACAACAAACTCATATAAAGCACATAAATCACATAAGTTTCAATCACATAAGCAAATTGATCATATAATCACATAAGCACTTAAATCACATAATCACATAATCATTTAATCATACCAATACATATTTCACTTTTCTTTCTTTTCACACATATTTCATGCTAAGACCATTACCCACATTCCGAGAATACCCCGGCTGACAACTAACATTGCTCTGATACCACTTAAACTGTCACGCCCCAACTCGACCCCACCTATAATCAGTCAAGACGCAACAGAATTTCGGCGGCATAACGACAGTAAACAGATTTCCGAGGTTCTAAACCAACCTCATAAAACATCATACATCCAGTAATTCCTCAATACAAACAACAATATACAACACAACCATATTATACAATAAACCATCCTCGTTATACGCCTCCGTTCCAACATGACATACAATACCTCAACTTTATCATACATTTCAAAAATAAGTTGAGACACAACTACAACTTAACCATAGACAAAAGAAAGCCACAAAATTAACATCGTTTGGATCATTATCTTTCAACATCTATTACAATAAGAACCATTAAGCATATAAAAGTCTATTAAGCTAATATATATTACATTAAACAACATATAATCATGGATAAGACTCGGGAACATATGACTCGTCCACGTAAGGCACATTTTCCTCCTCAGGAAGCACGTACCCGTAATCCGGCTCTGCAACACCTGTAAGCATGCAATAATAGAGAGTGAGCTTATATACATAAGCCCAGTGAGGATCCGATAGATCTCGACAGTATTCACTACGCTCCTTGGATTTAGTCCTTTGAGCAAATAAACACACAACAACATAAATAATGCTATCATCACATAACTATATAACCAATCAATAAAGGATACTCTATTTGGTGTAGCTCCAAACGCCATCACGATCTCAACCGTTCTTCTTATAACTCCCCATTACTCACGCACCCGAGGTACCTCACTAGCCCCTCCCTCCATGACACCTCCGTCATGCGAGCTGGGGGTAGCCTATGGCAGTCATGCCGTTATCAACCCGACAGCCCGACACTGCCCGAGAGGTAGCACACACATACCAAGACTCCATAATCATCAATCATCAATCAATCATCAATCAATCAATTGGGAGATCAGCAACAAAAGAGCCCGATTCCCGCACTCAAAAATAATCAATCAATAACATCAACAAAACATCAATATTAAATTAAACAACAAACAACGTAGTTAGATGACAAAGTAGGCCATCTAACCGGACATGCATAATATACATAATTAAACTCTAAATTACTCATCAACAACTCACCATTCATCACTCGAACACTACCCAACCATCTAAAGGCATCGTTCAAGAAATTAAAGAATGACAACCTAAACTTCTAAAATTCATAACTTACAATCTACTAATCCAAACATTGCCAAATCAGTTCCTATCACTCACCCATTCAACCTACTACATTAGCCCTCTCGGAAATCCACCATAACACCTCCAAATCATGCCCGATAACCCTAAAACCCTAAGATGTCTTGGCTGGATTTTCCGGATTTTCACACAAACAATGTAATCGAAAATTCGGCATTACAACAGCGCTAACACGTAATTATCAAGTATTTAGAAATCGACGGCAATCGATTTCGATCAACACAACTCATTTAATTCAACTTTGAACATTTTAATCAAAATTAAATACCCGAAAAATAAAAATTATGCTACATCCGACAGAAATTCGTAGTATTAGTATATAATGATCCCTAGCATGCAAGGAGCAATAATCTATCATCAGATTTCAATTCTAACGGTTCAATCTTCATTTATACGCAAAAACACAAAAATGACATTTTGAGATCTAGAATTTTTCTCTCACCTTTGATCCGAAGTAAAGCTAGGAATGCGTGCAATAGGTGCCCAACAAGCGGAATCCAGCCCGGTTTGAAAAGATTCGGACTTTAAATGAGTTTTCTAAGGCAAAATTACTTTGAAAAGTAGTTGAATAAAATCTCTGTTTTCCTAAGCTTTCAAGGCTGCAAGGTGTGTGTAAATGTGGTGTTTTGCTTTGTTTCATTGTGTGTTGGTGATATATGCATGAAAGTCAACAAGTCAAATGAAAGTCAAAGTTGAAACTTTAGTATTTTTAGTGTTTTCTTGACTTTAAATGCATTTTATTGATCACCAAAGTTCAAAACAATTATTCAATGCCCAAGATAGCTCAAGTAAATTATTTTTAGGTGATAAGAAGTTTTACAATCAAACAATTTCACCCGAGTCGGCTTAAAATGCGATTTTTGCAAAAGTCGGTGTAAAAACCCTAATAAATTCTTAAGCCGATTTTAAAACCGTTTTCATCAAACACAGGTTTATTAAAGTCCGTGGACTAGGTCTAGAAGGGTTAAAAAGACCAGTTTCAAAATTTTAGCGGACGTGTTTCGAAAACACTATTCACTAAAAATCGACGATAAAATTTCTGACTCCGTTTTTGATGAAAATTTCATGAATGCACATTTAGCACGTATTAGGAGTATTGACATCAAAATTATAACTTTCTAGGTCCTATAGCACATAAACAGATCATATGCATGCAAAACGAGGTATAGCACGTAAAACGAGATAAGCAGAAAAGTGGGGTTTCACAGGGCATGAAAAGAGACCTATTGCAAGACAAGTTGTCAAAAGCTTGATCAAGGGTGATGCAGGTTGGACATGATTATATAGAGGGCTAGGTCCCAGATTCTTCAGCATGTCAGCATGGGGAACCTCGATGATATTAGCCTATGAATATTTGAGTAAGACTCTGGACATTCTTATTTGTTGAATAGCTTATCATGACTCCATTATTACCAATTGCTTAATGTAGGAGTGCATTAATTTATTTATAATTTGGTTAATTGTCTTACTATGTTTAACTTGAAGAATTTAACAGATGTGCACTTGAATTGTTGGCTTGTAGGATTTGTCGTCATTTATTGCCTTCACAATACTTGTACTGTTGCTAATTTTTTTATCTAATAGATAGACTTTTACATTACATCCTAACTATTTCTACTTCTTTTTTCAGTTTTTCTTCTTGTATCGATACCTTAAGACAAATGGCTGCCTCTTTTTAATTCAAGAAAAAAAGGTTCCCTTTTATGAATGTTTTGCATGTTAGTTGTCATGGATATTCGATTGCAGTCTGTTGCTAGTTCAAGTACTTAAACCTTTGTGATATGATGAGCCATATTCATGATCAAAGCAACAGATGACCTAGATTATCAGTGAAGTGATTACATTCTTACTTGTATATTTACTGAAACTATCTATTTAGGGATGTTGTATATGGATATAACAACACTTGACTATGAAGTCTTATGATTATTTTTATATAGAAAAATGTGCATAATCTACTGCTTCTTTGATTGTGATTTTTCATCTGTTGTACAGAACGCTTGTGTGCAAAAGAATGAGTAGGTTCATCGAGCAGTGATGCCAAGGAGGTTACTCCTCTATTTTTATCATGCTTTCCAAAATGAAATACAGAGTTAGAGATACCGTGGAAATGCCTACAGCTTGCTTAGAGATAGCACTACAACTGTTGTTGCAGTCTTTCATACTTGACTTATAAGCCATCAAGCTTGCAAGTATAACCGAAATTCATTTCCGACTTGATGAAAGCTTTAATGTTGTAATTCTTTCAACTGGATATATGAAGTATTCAAAGAAAATTATTTTCTTGGTATAGTTCAATCAATCAAGGCTTATGATATCATATTCTTACTGCCAGAATTCTGTTTCACTTTTGACTTTTATGTGTTGTTTATATATATATATATATATATATATATATATATATATAGTATATATATGTTCCTGCCTTTGGCTTGGCTTTTATCTCTGATAACTTTATGCTGCACATTGCCATAACTAGAAAGAAGAAAAACTTGTGTATAAATTCTGTATTCAATGTACTATACATAATCCATGAATAACATTACTAAACGAGAAAAGGACAATGTGATGCATCAAATTTTAGCGTGCTGACGGATTCATGATCTCAGTAAATACAGCTTCAGGAGACTTGAATCCATCGCTGCTAGCCATGATATTACTACTACCTTTCGACTGAGAAGAGGCAGAGACAGCTTCTCCTGATCTAGAAACTATGTCAAAGTCTCCGTGCAAACTTAGAAGAAAAGAGGGGCTTCCAATGTCGTCACCAGCATTCATTATGCAACCCCTTTTTTTTAGCAGCCTCTTAAAGCTTCAATGCATATTCAAGGCTAGCTCCAAACAACATCATTCATTGCAGGCCTTTTAATACCTTTATCCTTCAAGCAACGAAATGCGATTCTAACATATTTATTTGCTCAAACACTCGGGGTGCTATTTCATCCTTTAAATTTGGATCAAGAATTTGATCAATGGTCCCTTTTCTTTTCTACAGCAATAGCATGCCAAATTGACTTGCTCTTCGGGTAGGTTTGGATCAATTGCACTTATTTCGCTCATTATGTTATTTTATTAAAATTATGCAGAGACAGGAGTTAATGGGTTGTTCGGGCTACATGGGTTTAGAGGCCACCCTATAAGATCAGTAATATTTTAGGAAAATATTATTTGTAAAGTATCGCTTTCTTGTAATATATATATTCGGAAATACTATTTGATTTAATCAAGAATTTTAGTCACTCTGACATATAATTTTGTGAAATTTAGATTTTTGTATTGTGGTATTAGCGCCTTGCGAGCTTAGGACGAGAAATCTTCTTAGACTCACAACATCATGCCCCTGAGTTTAACTTGGTGAATTTTTTGGGGGCGAGACAAAAAACAGGAAGAAAAAAAAATGAACATATATTATTGATGCACAAACATGTATTATAAACACATATGAGAAACAAGTTCAACAAAAGCCGAAAAAGAAAAAAATATATATCTTCAACACCTTGAGGCTCATCAGTCTGGGCACTTGCACAAGTTCCTATTACCGCAAGGTCGAGCATTGTTCTTACTCTTTGGCCCAAGACAACTACCATAGGCATTGGCATAGCAAAAGGCTTGATCTTCGACTTGCGGGTTTTTGATATACGTAGGTGAAGCCAAGATTCTTCTGCTTACTTCAGATGCCATCCAGAACTTTTCATCATCGGCAAGGCAATCAGGAATCGTGTCATTGCACGTTGGGCTACTAATGAAGTGTACACAATTAGCTCTGGGCATGTCCGAGCTGATTAATTTGAAAAGAAAAGCAATAGAGATGTAAAGGTACGTTTTCCTCAAATCATTTTCCATCTTTCTTTGATGCTTTTTATCAAGCTGATTATTATATATATGAGACTATTTTTACGACTCCAACTCCTAATCTTAAATCATACAAGAATAATGTACTAGAAAAATGACAGTATCTTGAGTATCTTCATGATCTTCATGGTCTTTGTTGTTGAAAGGAATGATAGTGTTGTATTTTCTTGTTTTTGATGGTACAAATGAATCAGTTAAATAGTACATGGACTCATCTACCTCACCTAAAAGGTGTATACAATAAATGATAACAATAAATGACAACAATAAATAAAACAGGCTGATCAAATCTACAAGAAATCATTACAATGCTTTACAATAAATGGGTGCGCAATAATCGAGGAGTGTATAGTATCTTATCACGTCCTCTCAAGCAAAATCGGATCATGAACGGTGAGCTTGTCCCGAAGAGCACAAAAACATTGAATAGAAAGACCTTTTGTCATGATATCGGCAATTTGATCAATGCTGGAGATAAAAGAAACTTGTAGATGACCAGAAGCAACCTTTTGGCGAACAAAGTACACATCAACTTCGATGTGTTTAGTGCGAGCATGATAAACAGGATTTGCAGTTAAATAAGTAGCACCAATATTATCACATCATAGAGTAGGAGTTGAGGAATAAGGAAGATGAAGATTAGTAAGTAAAGACTGGAGCCAACAAAGCTCAGTAGTGGCATAAGCGATAGCATAATATTCTGCCTCGATGCTAGAACGAGCTGTGGTGCTTTGATTCTTTACAGACCAAGAGATATGATTAGGACCCAAGAAGATATAATAACCATGTGTACTACTCGATTATTAGGACACCCGGCCCAGTCAGAGTCAAAATAGGCATGAAGAATGAAATTGGTTGACGCCTTTAAAGATAGACCATGTGAAGAGGTCCCCTTAAGATAACGAATAATGTGTTTTACAGCAGTCCAGTGAATTTCGGTGGGTTGCTGCATGAACTGAGACAATTTATTGACTGCTAAAGAAATATCGAGGCAGGTAAAGAGAAGGAAGAATGTGGAGTATTATAGTCGAGAGGATCAGGACGTTTAGTCTGTAACTTCTGATATCATGAAAAGATTTATAGTGTTGTATTTTCTTGTTTTTGGAAGTATAAATGAATCAGTTAAATAGTACAAGGACTCACCTAACTCACCAAAAAAATGTATACAATAAATGTCACATTTTTTTTTTAATTCAGGTGACCCTAAACTATGGACGAGGGACTTTCAGTGTTGACGTCCCTAGAGGAAATTCTCCAAAGGCATTGTATGTCCCTCCATTTCGACTTACCCCAAAACCTGAACAACGGGGGCGGTCAAAGGATGAAGCGTGCTGCTTGAGCTTAGAAACGTCGTCGCTTAGGTGCGACAATGTTGCTCCCGCCTTCATCGGACGGTACTGACAGCGAGGGCGATGATGCCGTGAACTTTGCTAGTACTGTAGATGTCGTCGGCTTGGACTTCGCAGCTACCCTGCAGGCTGGCGCCGATGCGCCCGCTCCTGAGGATTCCATTGTTCATGAGGTACCAGCACTTGAAGCAGCTGTTTTTGAAGAATGTCTTGCCTCAGAGATGGGTGAGAACCCAAGTGCAGAGTTTTCGAATCCCTCTTTCGGCACTACTCATGCTCAAGAATCATCTAGGGCTTCATCTGGGGTCCATTGTGAGGTTCTGGCTGTGGCACCCACGGCAGTCGACGGTCCTTCCCCTCCAATACCTCAGGATGCGCTCCCCCTCCCCATCAGGGTACTTCGGTTCCTTCTGCTGTGTGGAGGGGAAGTTCAGGCCCTTTGTCTCCAAAGAACCATATTATCTAGGATGGGTTCGCTTCTGCATTTGAGGCTACTTTCTGCTTCCCCCGTGATACCAGATTTTTTCGCAACCTAGAATGAATAATTCGTGCCTTGGAGGCCCTAAAGTTTCCTGCTGATGCTGATTTCCTTCGAAGTCATAGGGGTGATCTCTTTGACATGGCTCCTGGTACTGCAGTTGGGGTAAGCCGGAGTAGCATCTTTACGTTTTTATTAATTTACTTAGCCTCGGCTCATATCTTGTGTTTAGTTGATCGCAGAATGTAGCTATGTGGAACCTGCCCCGCCAGCGTTTGAAGACATTAGAGATAGAGTTGGGGCAAGCGGCGTTAGACACAGAAAGACTGAGGGATAAAGCACGGTGCTTTGCCGAGGCCAATTTGGATGTGCGGTCATTGCTTTCTGAAGCAAGTACAGCTTGTGAGGCCTCGGAGAGAGAGAGGGACGAGGCTGTTTCTACCGCCGCCTCGGCCGAGCGATTGAGGTTTGATTCCGTTTCAGAGTTGCGGAGGGTCAAGACTGAACGTGACGAGGCTCTTCGGGAGGCTTCGCAGATGGGTACGAAAAAATCAGAGGTGGAAGGGTGCCATGCTCGTTTACTCAGTGACTTCAAAAGTCTCGAGTCAGAGCACGTCAGATGGCACTCTGAGCATATGAACGTCCTTGATCAACTGCGAGAGAAGAACCAAGAGGTGACTTCTCTGAAGAGTGAGCTCCGCGACTCTCGTAGTCGTTCCTAGAGTCTCGAAAAGAAGGTGACTGCTCTGGAGAAGCGTTGTGCAAATATTCGAGATGAGAACACTCTAGTCAACCGACTCCAATGCTACCAGGAACATGCTTCTGGTTCATCTACTTCCTCAGATATTCCTGCGCTGAGTCAGTTGTTGGAGGATTTGAGGGCGAAGTTGGCCGTTGTGATAACTAAGGCTCCAAAAATAGTAGAGGTTTCGGACAACGAAGGCCCTTTTGTTATCGTGCCCTATCAACCTGACCTCGAAGCTGTAGAGTCTCCTAACGTAGATTTGCCCCCTGCTTAGCTTTATCTCGAAGGAGATTCTGTAAAAAAAAAATTTATTTTAGGTTGCTGACATAGCTACAGTCCCCGCAGGACGATTATGGTATTTTTTGGCCGCTGCCCGTGGGGTAATTATGGCTTTATTTGGCTGCAGCCCCTGTGGGGTACTTATGGCTCTATTTCGCCGTAGCCCCTATAGAGTGCTTATGGCTCTATTTGGTCGTAGCCCTTGAAGGGTGCTTGTGGCTCTATTTTTAGTAATTCAAGAGTGAACAAAAGAACATTTTATTTCGTTCATTGTGCGAGTACATAAAAAATGATATTTTTTCAAATGAATGACATTCCAACAGTATGGTAATTCTTTACCCCTTTCATTGATCAGTCTATAAATTTTATTTTCGGTGACTCCAATGACCTCGTAGGGCCCTTCCTAGTTAGCTCCGAGCTTCCCTGCGTTGAGTTCTGCCGTGTTCTGGAATGTTTTCCTTAGGACCCAGTCCCCAATCGCGAAACTCCTCAGCTGAACATCCTTATCATAGTTTAAGGCCAGGTTTCGCTGGTATTGTGCTATCCGCCTGACTACCCTTTCTTGTTCTTCATCCACGATGTCCAACTAGTGTTGTATTTCTCTATTATTATGCTATGCTAAAGCATGCTCCACTCGATAAGAGGATAGCCCTATCTCTGGCAGAATTATAGCCTCGGCTAAGGAGAATGGTGTTTCTCCAATAGCTAATCGCGGCGTTATCCGATATGCCCACAGGATAGCTAGTAGTTCTTTGGCCCATTTTCCTTTGGCCTGCTCCATTCGCCTTTTCATTGCAGCCAGGATGGTCTTGTTCGATGCTTTGACTAACCCATTAGCATGCGGGTGTCGCGGGGTGGCATAATGAACTTGGATCTTCCATGTTTCATATAATTTTTTAAAATCTTTGGACACAAATTGCGCGCCATTGTCTGTGACCAGTTCCTTGGGGACGCCGAACCTGCATGCTTTATTTAGTATTTGGAAGGAAACGGGGCACCCGAACTAAGGGTGTCATCAAAGTATTCGAAGCATAAAGTTCCAATAGTAGTTCATACCTGCATATCACATGTTTCCATAGGAAGGTTATTACCTCTTTGTCCCTGATTTAGGAATAGGCTTTGGCCTCTATCCACTTTGTGAAGTAGTCCGTTACTGCGAGCATGTACACCCGTTGCCGGGAAACGGCTGACAATTTCCTTACTATGTCCATCCCTCATTTCATGAATAACCATGCGACAGGAATAGGTTTGAGCGAATTTGGTGATGTGTGTATTGCTTGAGCGTGCTGTTGACATTTGTCACATTTCTTGTCGTACTATGTGGCATCAGCCCTCGTGGTAGGCTAGAAATACCCAGAGGTTAGTGCCCGATTGACAAGGCTACGACCTCCGGAATGGTTACCACACTGCCCCTCATGGAGTTTGGCCAATACACACTCTGCTTCAGATGGTACCAAACACCTGAGGTATAGCTCGGAGTAAGATCTCTTAGACAACCTGTCATCAACGAGGCAATATCTGCCAGCCTTAGTTTGCACTTTCTTCGCCTCATTTATGTCGCTTAAGAGTGACCCTTCTTTTAGATAATCGAGTAACGGCGTCATCCAGGAGGTACCTTCGGCTTTGGCCATTTCTACCTCCGTCAATCCCACTTCTATCGCGGACTTTCCCAAGAAAACCAAGGGTATCATCCTGCCACCAGTGGCCTCCGTTGCTGATCCCAGGGTTGCTAAGGCATCTGCACTTTTATTCTGTTCCCTGTTTATTTGGTGGAGCTTCAGTTCTTTAAATTGTGTTGTCAACCTCCTGAATGTCTCGAGGTAACGGATCATCTGCTCTTCTTTGGCTTGGTAACGACCATTCAAGTGGTTTACCACCAATTGTGAATCGCTGAATGTGTCCACCCTATCTGCCCCTAAACTTTTCACCCACAATAATTCGGCTATCAAGGCTTCATACTCGGCCTCGTTGTTTATAACCCTGAACCCAAACTGTACAGCTTTTTCAACCGTCACGTTTGTTGGGTCCCTAATGACTATTCTGAGATTGTCCCCTTCCCGAGTACTCGACCCATCAACGAACAACTGCCATAAATTATCATCTCCTGAACCATCCGTTGTTGTCGCTACTTTATTTATATTAGTGAACTCTGCTAGGAAATCTGCCAGAGCTTGGGATTTGATGGATGTCCAGGGTTGGTACACTATATCATATTCTATTAGCCCCATAGCCCATTTGGCTAGTTTGCCCGACAGGTCCGGTTTATATAAGATACTCCTTAATGGATGTGTCATCATGACCAATATCCTGTGGGCTTAAAAATATAGTCTAAGCTTCTTAGAGGCAGTGACTAGTGCCAATTCTAGCAACTCCATCTACGTGTACCTGGTTTCAGGATCGGTGAGTGCTTTGCTGATGTAGTAGACTGGTGACTACTTTCTGTCTTATTCCCTTACAAGCACCGCACTTATAGCGGATTCCGATACTGAAAGGTATAGCAGCAAATCATCCCCTGGTTGGGGCTTTACCAGTAATGGAGGATGGCTCAAGTATTGTTTCAACTGTTGGAAGGCTTATTCGCATTCCTGGGTCTATTCAAACTTTCCCTTCTTCCTCAGAGCTTGGAAAAATAGAAGACACTTATTCGTGCACCTGGGGATGAATCGTGTAAGTGTTGCAATTTTTCCAGTCAGCTTTGCAACTTCCTTGGTAGTTTTTGGGGATGATAAGTTTTGTATTGCTCGAATATGATCCGGGTGTGCTTCAATACCATGTCGTGTTACCAAATACCCCATGAACTTGTCAACTTCAACTCCGAATGTACATTTGGATAGATTCAATTTCTTGTCGTACTCCCTCAGTACACTCAACGTCTGCCTAAGGTGAGACACATGATCATCTGCTGCCAACGATTTCAATAGCATATCATTGATATACACTTCCATGGTTTTTCCCAGGTACTACTTGAACATATGGTTTACTAATTGCTGATAAGTGGCTCCCGTATTCTTCAACCCAAACGATATTCGTTTGTAACAGTAGATCCTCATGTCTGTCATAAACGTCGTTTTCTCCTTGTCAGCTGGGTGTATTAGGATTTGGTTGTATCCGAGAAAAGCGTCCATAAAACTGAGTAACTCATGCCCAGCCATAGCATCCACCATGGCATCTATGTGAGGCAATGGATATGGATCTTTCGGGCAGGCCTTGTTCAAATCGGTAAAATCTATACATACCCTCCATTTGCCCCCATTTTTTAGGACCACCATTACAGTCGCCAGCCATTCTGGGTATTGGACCCTTCTTATTGACCCATTCTCCAATAATTTTTGGATTTTGTCTTCTACGATCTTATTTCGTTCGGCTGCGAATTTTCACCTTTTCTGTTGGACGGGGCAGTGGTATGGATCTATATTTAACTTATATGTAGTTACCTGGGTACTAATCCCGGTCATATCTACGTGGCTCCAAGCAAAACAATCCTTGTATTCTCTCAACGAGCTAACTAGCCTTTCTTTCAATTCCGGTGCCAGCTGTGTGCCTACTTTTACTGTCTGACCTGACTCCTCATACTCCAGAGGGATATCCTTGGTATCCTTGGGGCTCGGTTGGCGAAGGTCTCTTAGCTATAATTTCTATTTAGCGTCTTCCTGCTCTTCAGTACGGGGCTTCGGTTTCAGGGCTATAGCATAACAGCGCTGCGCCTCCTCAGGGTCTCCCCTAATCTCGCGATTCCTCCAAAGAAATGGGAACCTTATCACCTAGTGATATATCGAGGGGATGGCTTTCAATTGATGAATCCATGGCCGTCCCATGATTAGATTGTAGGTTGAGATACACTCGACCACGAGAAACTTCGTTAATGTGTGCACGTCCTGTGCCCATGTCGACAACGTAATCTTCCCTAAGGTATGCTTTGTTTCTCCACTAAAACCTTTGGGGGCACAATTTACTTTTCAAGCTGATCCTCGGTTATTCCCATCTCTCTCAAGGTCCCCGCCATGAGTATGTTAGCCGAATTTCCCCTATCCACTAATATCCGCTTGATCTTGAACCTAGCTATTATCAACTCGATCACAAGGGTATGATGATGACCGTCCAAGACTCTTTCTTCATCTTCGTGGCTGAAGCTTAAACTATACTGATGTTTTACCGCTTCTCCCTAGCGGGCCATCATTACCTCCTCTCCCTTCTACCGTTTTGCTTTTTTTCGGCTTGTCGAGGCTATCTTTCCCGTAACCTTAAAACCCCTAATGATGAACCTGATAGTGCGAGTCGACTCTGGCGACCCTACTGGTTTCTCCTTTACCTCCCGGGCTTCATTTCTGAGCTGCCTTTTGCCCATCTCAGTCAGGAACTGCGTCAGGAACCCCTTCCGAAGCAGATTTAGAACCTTAACCCTCAAGTCGTTGCACTCGGCCTTAGCGTGCCCATGATCGTTATAGAATTCGCACCATAACTCGCAATCCCTTCGGTTCGGAATGCTTTTCATCTTCTTAGGCTAATGCACATTGGGGATGTGCCTCAGCTTATTTACACATTCGGTATGGCTAATAAACATATTGTACTTTGGTCGTGCGAGTTTCTCCCTTCCACTATTGAACAGCCGACGTCCTTGTTCATCTCCCATTTTCGCTCGAACTGAAGCCACATGCCATCCCTGCAACGAGTAGGGCTGGTGACGTCGGGGTTCGGAACGGCGGGCCTCCGTCTTGCTTTCTTCTATCTGAAGGGCTTGATTTCTTCTGCCTATATCTTTCTCCCACCTCATCACTTATCTGGCATTTTCAATGATCTCCTTCATGCTGCTGTACATATTCATTACTAGGTCCATGTACAGGTCAGAGTCGGGTATCAATCCCTGCTGGAAAGTGAACATGGCGGTCTCCTGGTTGCATTGCAAAATGCCTATCATTTTTTCATTAAACCTCTGAACATAAACCCATAACAACTCGCTTTTGTCTTGTCTCGCCTTGTACAAATCACTGGCTTTTTTCTTGACTTTCTTATTAGGTGCGAACTGCTCGAAAATCTGAGTCATCAACTGAGCAAATGACACGATGCTGTGGTTCGGCAAACTGGTGTACCAGGTAAGCATTGATCCTGTAAGATTGGACCCGAAACTCTTATACATGCAAGCCTCTTTAAGTGTTGGAGCTATATTCGCAGTCATCATTCCTTGGCGAAAATGAGTAATGTGCTCATCGGGATCTGCCTTCCCATCGTATATGTATAGCTTATACTGCGGCGTGCAGGACTTAGCAGGCATCTCCGATAACTCAATGTGAGCCTGAAAAGGTGAGTCATCATGCATGTATTCACCCGTCTCATCCTCCTTTGGTCCGTTCCCTAGTTGGTGCCCTTGCACCATTGGTTGCGGTTCCCTAGGGCTGTCATCGAACGGTTGCATCGGAAGCCCAGACTGTTCGACTGGTGGAGGCGTCTGATAAGAAGTTGTTGGAATATAGAAGAGGCTATTTTATCGTAGAGAGAAATAATATGGAGACTCTAAACAAAATCTTTATTGCTCTAATATTTGGTATGTATTTGGTATGACTACAATTGAAAGGATTAACCCCTATTTATAGATTAACAAAAATCCTATGTCAATTAGGATATGGTTATAGGAAACCATTACCCACTAGGAAAAACTATCTAGTCAAAAACAATTTAAATCTAACTAGAACTTATTTAATAGAGTCCTAATCTAAATCAAGTTTATCTTCTAACATCCCCCTTAAACTTGATTTAACTCTCATAACTCCGAGCAAAGCTCTAAGCTTCATAAACACGTCACTCTTGAGTGGCTTTGTAAAAATGTCTGCAACTTGATCTTGAGACTTCACATACTCTATCTTTACTTCCTTCCTTATGATGCATTCTCTGATGAAATGGTAACGTGTGTCAATGTGCTTGCTTCTTTCATGAAAGACTGGATTCTTGGCTAAGGCAATTGCAGACTTGTTATCAACATAGATCTCTACTGGCTCTTCTTGAGGCATCTTAAGTTCTTTCATCAAATTCCTTAACCATAGAGCATGACAAACACATGAAGTAGCAGCTACATATTCAGCTTCACATATAGAAAGTGTGACAATAGGTTGCTTCTTGGAACTCCAAATGAATGTTGTATCTCCCATGAAGAAAAGATATCCACTAGTACTCTTTCGATCATCAAAATCACCAGCCCAATCGCTGTTACTATACCCCACAAGTTTGAAATCCTCTGAGTGGGAATATAAAAGTCCATAATCAACAGTTCCTTTGATGTAGCGAAGTATTCTTTTGGCAGTCTTCAGATGTGTATTAGTAGGGGACTCCATAAAGTGACTCACAAGTCCTACACCAAAAAGAATATCTGGTCTTGTACAGGTCAAGTATCTCAAGTTTCCAACCAGGCTCTTGAAAAATGTTGGATTTACATGTTCTTCTTCATCAACCTTTGACAATTGTACTCCACATTCAATAGGGGTGTTAACAGGTTGACAATTTTCCATCTTGAATTTCTTGAGAATTTCCCTTGCATAGCCTTCTTGAGAAACAAATATTCCTTCATCTGTTTGCTTCACTTGAATTCCAAGATAATAAGACATGAGTCCAATATCAGTCATCTCAAATTCTCTTGCCATTGTCCTCTTGAAATCTTCAAATAAATTTGGATTGTTGCCAGTAAAAATTAAGTCATCCACATACAAGCAAACAATCAACACATCGCCATTCTCATGTTTGGTATAGAGAGTATGCTCGTGCGAACACTTGGAGAATTATTATGACGGAAATATTCATCAATTCTACTATACCAAGCTCTTGGAGCTTGTTTTAGGCCATATAGAGCTTTCTTCAACTTTAAAATTTTATTTTCACACCCTTTCTCCACATAGCCTAATGGTTTTTGAATATATACCTCTTCATCAAGAAAACCATTCAGGAATGCAGATTTAACATCCAATTGATAAATCTTCCATCTGTGTTGGGCTGCTAGAGATATGATAAATCTTATAGTTTCCAAGCGTGCAACAGGAGCAAATACCTCATCATAGTCAATGCCAGCTCGTTGACTATAGCCTTTTGCAACTAGTCTTGCCTTGTACCTTTCAACTTCACCTTTAGCATTCTTCTTTATCTTGTAAACCCACTTTACTCCAATGGCTTTGTGGCCTTTGGGTAAAGTTGCAAGCTCCCAAGTGTCATTCTTCTTTATTGCCTTGATTTCTTCATCCATGGCTTGTCTCCATCTTTCATTCTCATTAGCTTCCTCAAAGCTTATTGGTTCACAATCAGCAAGTAGACAAAAGAGAGTCAGTTCATCATTTAAATTTTCAGTTCCCTCATAAATTTCATCCAAGCTTCTGAAACGGGGGGTCTTTTCATGCGAACTTGAACTTGTTGAAGTTATGTCTCCTTGAGATGAAGTTGGAGCTTGATATGGAGATGGAGTTTGAGTTGGAGTTGGAGATGGATTTGCAGATATAAAGTCTTCATTGACTTCTACTTCGTGCTCTTGTATGGGTAAGAATTTGTATTCTTTTTGCTCTTTGACATTCCAATCCCATTCAGCTTCTTCATCAAATAGGACATCTCTACTCACAATAATTCTCCCATTAGTAGGATTGTAGAGCTTGTATGCTTTGGAACTCTTTTCATACCTAATGAAAACTAGCTTTTGGCTTTTGTCATCAAGCTTGATTCGATTTTGATCAGGAACATGAGCATAAGCAATGCTTCCAAAAACCCTTAAGTGCTTGATTGTTGGCTTTCTTCCACTCCATGCTTCTAATGGTGTCTTGTTAGAGAGACTCTTTGTGACACAACGATTCAACAGATAAACTGCACAATCAACTGCTTCAGCCCAAAATTCTTTAGGCATACTTCTAGATTTTAACATGCTTCGAACCATCTCAAGAACAACTCTATTTTTTCTCTCAGCAACTCCATTCTGTTGAGGTGATCGAGGAGCTGTCAAAGGGCGTCGAATGCCATTCTCTTCACAAAAATTGTTGAATTCTCTTGATGTGAATTCACCACCTCTATCAGATCTCAAGGCTTTGATCTCCCAACCACTTTCTTTTTCAGCAAGAGCTTTAAATTTCTTGAACTTGTAAAAAGCTTCAGATTTTTCTTTTAAAAAATAAACCCAAGTCCTACGGCTATAATCATCAATAAAAAGGATAAAATATTTATTTTTACCATAGGAGCAAGGATTAATTGGCCCGCAAATATCAGTATGGACAAGTTCTAGTGGTCTCGTTGCTCTTGATGTAGCCTCGTTTGGAAAACTTTTTCTAGCTTGTTTTCCAAAAAGACATCCTTCACAAATCTGTTCCGGATGATTGATGAAAGGCAATCCATGCACCATATTCTTTCTTGACATTAAAGAAAGATTTTCAAAATTTATGTGCCCAAATCTCAAGTGCCATAACCAAGAAACTTCTTTTACACAAGCTTTAAGACATTTTGCAACATCGTTTTGAATATTTAATAAAAACAATCTATTTCTTGTCATGGGCACTTTTGTTATCAAAAAATTATTTTCATCTTTTATTACACAATGTTTATCTTCCAATAAAATTGTGTAATTTTTCTCAAGAAGTTGTCCAAGACTCAAAATATTAGTTTTTAATTTTGGCACATAATAAACTTCAGAAATAAAACGATGCCTTCCATCTTTCAAACGGATTAAAATTTTACCTTTTCCTTCCACTGAGACCATAGAGGCATCTCCAAATTTGACATTGCCCTTGACAGTTTCATCGAGTTCTGCGAATATGCTCTTTTGTCCAGTCATATGAATACTTGCACCTATATCAAGATGCCATGAAGTATCTCCTTCATCTTGTTCGCCATGATAAGTCATCACCAAGGTAATTTCTTCTTTCCTTTCTTGTCTTTCAGCAAAATTCGCTTTTTCGTACACAAGTTTAGGATTACCCTTACATTCATTAGCATAATGACCATATTTTTGACAATTGTAACATTGAACTTGCGATTTGTCATACCTTTGTCCTGAATAATTGCCTCTTCCATGCCCAGGTTTATGCGAATTTTTGATTTTTCTCTTCTTGATTAAATCATCCTCTTCCACCACGTCCTCGTCCTCGTCCTTGGTTTTGGCCTCGGCCTCTACCACGTCCATATCCACGACCACGTCCTTTTTGGCTTCCATCGTTGCCAAAATTTTCTTCTTTTTTCAAAGCTAGATTACTTTGAAGAACTTTTTCCAAGACTTCTTGGTTCTTCTTCTTGTGTCTTTCTTCATGAGCTTGTAACGAGCCCATGAGTTCATCAACGGACATGTCATCTAAATCTTTTGATTCCTCAATCGCTACAACAATATATTCATATTTTGGATGCAAAGAACGAAGGATCTTTTCTACAATACGAATATCTTTTAAATCTTCTCCATATTTTTTTAGTTGGTTAGAAAGTACCAAAACTCTCAAAATCTAATCTGAAATAGATTCCCCATCCTTCATATGGAGAGATTCAAACTCACCTCTTAAAGTTTGTAGATGAACCTTTTTCACCTTGTCTACCCCTTTTTGTGATTTTTGGAGAGTTTCCCATGCTTGTTTGGCAGTAGTCGCGCATGATATTTTCTCGAACATAGTTTCATCCAAACATAGATGGATGATAGAGAGAGCTTGTTGATCCTTCTTGCGATTTTTCACCAATGCGTCTTTTTTATTTTGACTCAAAACTTCATCTTCGTTAGGTTCAACGTAGCCTTTATCTACAATCTCCCAAGCATCTTGTGAGCCAAGGAGAGTCTTCACACGAATAGACCAATTATCATAATTGTCTTTAGTGAGGCGAGGAAATTGAAAAGAAAACATACTATTCCCTATCATCTTTACCTAGCTCTGATACCACTTTGTTGGAATATGGAATAGGCTATTTTATCGCAGAGAAAAATAATATGGAGACTCTAAATAAAATCTTTATTGCTCATATTTGATATGTATTTGATATGATTACAATTGAAAGGACTGACCCCTATTTAATTATAAATTCACAAAAATCCTATGTCAATTACGATATGGTTCTAGGAAACCATTACCCACTAGGAAAAACTATATAGTCAAAAATAATTTAAATCTAACTAGAACTTATTTAATAGAGTCTTAATCCAAATCAAGTTTATCTTCTAACAGAAGTTCCCCCCAGGGGTAGCGGCCAAGGCTTCTAGTTGTTTTTTCAACTCTTCATTCTCCTTCCTGGCCAAATCTCTCTCCGTCACTGCCTCTTTCAACTGAGCGTCAAATGCGGCCTGTAGCGTGATCAACTTGTGCTCTAGATCTTCCAAGTGCTCCATCATCTTTTCCTCCTACCCCACCACAGTTATTAGTGACCCTACGGTGGGCACCAAATTGTAGACCCCTGAAATCTACAATTAAGATTAATGAATCCTTAATCCCTTTCTCTCAAGGGTCCGGACAAGCGAGGGGTCAGTAGGTGTTGAAGATGGCAGCTCTAGGGCTTCTCTTGTGTGGGTGGGTATAGTGTTTGGGCTCAAGATGTTCTTGCCCTGTAGATGCCTTTCACCCTCCTTAAATAATCCTCCTTCCATTGCCCCCAGCAACCCTTGCCAAGCTTCACTCTACCTAATTGCGCGATCCTCCCCGATCCCCTTTTGCGGATTGGGTGCCTTCCTTTTATGATCTTCTTCCCGTTAGGCTACCACTTGGCTTGCCTAACAAAAAGGGATGGGCTAGTCCTTTCTTATGGGCCGCTATCGTCAACCCACAATGGGCAAGTGGGCTGGATAATCTTTAGCCTACTACATCACCAACCAAGGATACATTTTTTTATAAACTATTATGGACTTATGGAGCGTCATTTGATTCTCTATCACATAGCAGTTTACATTTGACATTTGACGCGTTGTAGCTAATGTGATTCTTTCTTGTCTCATAATGACTTTATTATACCCGTGATTAGATGCATTATTGTACAATCGATGTCTTGTTTTACAATTGAGGTAGTGTGTCTTATTTCTTTTGTCGAACGTATTGTAGCTAATATGATTCTTTCTTTTCTTATAATAAAGTATTATAACCTTGATAATGCGCTTTATTTGTACCCTCGATTATTTAATTTCACGCTTTTATCAATGCATAGGGAGATTTGGTAAAAATAAACTTGAGAGAGAAAGTGATAAATTATAAGATATTCATCACACAAGCATTATAGTGCACGTTATTATTATTGATGGGCAGCTGTTGTCTTGATTACTTAGTGATAAATTCATGACCATGTATTAAATATAATTCCACAAAGTCAAACTCTCAATGAGTCAACATGAAAAATTTACCGACACCATTCAACTCCAAGTATAGCACCAAATATTTGACGTAGGTTTAACTTAAAACTAAGTGAAATGTGTGTTTCACTCTTTTTCCCGTTGTGCTCTAAGTTTAGAAAAAGGAAAAATAAACGGTGCTATTTATTGTAAACATAACCTGAATATTGCTCGTGGAGTGATACTAGAAAAAATATTTGGATGTGGAATATAATGGCCATCCTTCTTGGCTTTCATGGTCTTTGTAGGGAAAGGCTACTGTTTGAAAAAATGTCGGCAGAAGCCAAAATTACAATTCAATGAAGTTATTTGTCGTGATATTCACATTTTCTTTGTATAATAATAATTTATATATATATTAAAAGTTTAATTTTTATTTATATAACAAGATCGCTTATCGTATAAAAAAATGTGAGTATCATCGCATGGTATGTATCAATGCTCTGTCATTATGGGAGCTATTATATCTGATTTTTTTTAATTATTATTATATCCGATTGTCTGGTTTCATATTTGACGTATTGTAGCTTATTTTTTTGGTCGAAAATAGTAATTTAATCATTGAAAGAAGCAAACTGGAAAGGGAAAATTAATCTAACAAAAGAGGGTTGGAGATCTATCAACATAACAAAAATAGAGAAATGTTAATGTTCCAATCAAAAGCTAATAAGGAAATTTTTGTTGCCATATGTTTAATGTCTTCCACTGCATGCTTTATCCTCCAGTTAATGGTGATTTTGAAAATTGATTGCATCGAGGATTAAGGATACATCATTTCAAGTATGACATATAGCAGTCATGGGCGGAGCTATGTATTAGTGTGTAGGGGTTATATTCTTCATTCGCCTAATACGGGTTGTATTCTTCATTCGCCTCAACTTTTTTTTATTAAAAGTACACATTTTAAAGATATTTTAAAATTAAAAGATAATTATCTATATAAATATTAAATTATGTATATTTAATCTTGCAGAATAAAAATCTTGAATTCGTTTCCGCCAAGTGCTAATAAGCTGCCAGCCACTTGGGCTATACATAGGACCATCAGTTTTTTTTTCAATCCCATGAATCTTACGGAAGAAATAAAGTCGAGTGCGGGATGGTAGACCATACAATTATTGAAGAACGAAATAAGAAAAATAAGAATCGAAGGAAACACAAAATTAATGATCGATACTACATCTTCTTTGATATTTCACATAGGGAACTTCATCATGTGTGGTCCACATGCAACATAATAGTTTCAAATCTACTACATTAGATGCTGGAACTACCATTCAACAAGTTCTATGGATAAAGAAAAATTAACACTACTATCCTATTTAAGGGCTGAAAATCTATGCATTTTCAAGAGTAACAACTCATGGTTAATCATGATTTGCATCCCAAATAATAACATATAAGAGAAAAGGAAAGATCATGTGAGAAATTTTACATAATAAGTTAGGTCTAAACACTGATTTGTCTAACACATTGAAGTTTCAAATATTGAAAATATATCTCTTACAAATTCGATATAAGATGAGATGTCACGCATTTAACGTGCTGATGGATTCATCATCTCAGAGAAAACTATTTCGGGCTTGAATCCATCACTGCCAGATATAGAATGGACACTACTCTTCGACCCAGGGCCGTCTCAAACAATTTGAGGACCTTGGGCGATCATCTAAATATGGGCTTTAGTAATTAGGTTTTTTCTAAAAAAAAAAAACTTTAAATTTCCTACTAAAATAATCACTATAAATAAAAGGACATTTCTCCAATGTTCTTTCTCTTTATTAAGTCTTTCTTCAGCATATTTCATGGGCCTTAATAATTAAGCTTTATTAAGTCTATTGCATATAAGAAAAATTAATAACAAAATTAATATAAGTAAAAAAATTAATTATTTCAAGTTAAGATATATATAAGTATGTAAACAATATCAAAATTTATCACATAAAAAAATAAAAAAAAAAGTTAAATGTATACCTCTATACTTTCTTTCTTGGGCCAACTCTACTTTCTTATATTATATACAAAATTAATATCATAATAAATAAAAATCGTTTAAATACTGGCCTTCAATAATTCAAAAATTGATTAAGTGTTAGCCGTTTGACTTTTTTTACTAAGTTATTATTATTATTATTATTTTAACTTGAGGCCCCCAATCTAAGGGGGCCTTGAGCACCAGCCCAAGCTGCCCATAACTTGGGCCGGGTCTGCTTCGACCTGGAAGAAGCAGCTTCCCCTGACCTGAAAAACAAGTCATCATCCTTTGTGATTGCCTCTTTATCTACCGTCGAGTCTTTGACCCTCTTCTTTCGCCGGAAAATCAAGAAACCCACAGAACATATCACCAAAATAATACATCCGGTGACGGCAACAATTAATGGCCAACTTTTAGTATTCTTCTTTTCCAGAAACGACAATGGTTTTGGCGTTATTGTGGGGCTTGAAACTGGTGAAGGATTAGGTGCAACAAGGCTACCACTCAGTTTACTCAACTTGAAAATTTCCAGGCCATTCAAAAGTGCATTATAATATCCTGGTAGAGCATCAGGATAAGGATGCATGGCGAGCCAAAGGTCTTGCTTGCCCTGACTGCCATCAGGGTCGGCAACATAAGCAATATAGTCTCTTTTAACAGCCACTTGGGGACCATGACCCCAACTAATAACATCAGCTTCCAATTCTGCTGTTCAGTTATTGATAAAAATCTTAAAGACGATATCAAAAGGTTCTCTAACTTCCAGAAAGAACGAGCAAAAATGGAGCCTAAGAAGATGGTAGAATCCTGAATCAACAGGAAAGTACCATGTCATATTGTAATAAAGGCTAAAGTTGGGATTCATGTATCTCGCACTTGTGTAAACAATCTCTGGTGCAGTATATGGTGGTACATCTGAAGTGTAGTTAACTATAACATCCCTGTGAAGTGTTAACCCTGTAGCGGCTCCAAATATATAATCAAAATCTTGATTCCATGCACGAAACTGTTGGATATGACTCAGATCCCAAATAGAATCAAATATTAAAGATACTAGAATTTCAGTTAATGTCAAAGTACTATAGAGTATAAGAATCCTATTTCTAAAAGGATCAGCAATGATTATCTATAAATAGGGCTATATAGGATGAGTTTAGTTGTCACACACCACAAGGTGGATGTACCATATTAGATTAGATTAGAGCTAGAGTATATACGCCTCTAGGTAGGTGGATCAAAGTCATTATTGTAGTAGTTTTTATTAGTAATAAAGTATAATATTTCATGGATGTAGGATATGCTGAACCACGTTAAAATAGTGTTGTGTTATCAACATATCTATGTGCACAATCCTTCTAACAAAGTGGTATCAGAGCCTGGAACTGCATATAGATATGTTGGTTATTATCGTCGCCAAAAGAAGATGCATTCCGCTGCTAGAGTAGACGACTTCAAAAAACAGGATGTTGAAGCAATCAAGAAGCTTGCGTCAAGACATGGTGAAGTGCTCGTAGTTGAAGATTGCCGCCGCGATGCGTTTAGCAGATTGATGCCGCGCTGGAGCAATGGAGTTCCTATAACAACTCCAAGTGCAAAAGATAAGAACATGGTCAGCAGAGAAGGGATGGATGCGCGTTGTCGCTGTTGCGCCATGAAAGAGATATTGGCGTCCCCAAAAGCGTCGAAAAAGGTAGACAATTGCGATTGTCTAGAAGAGAACCAATGAGCACTACCATTGAGGAAGAAGTCAGAGTTGCTTGGCGAAGAAAGAACTTGTTGTTGCAAGTTGGGAGAGAACACAACCAAAAACAAAAAAAAAGGACAAAAATATTTAAAAAACCAAAAAAAGGAAAAAGGGAAAAACAAAAAAAGAGGAAAAAACAAAAAATTGTAAATTTTCTACTATCTCAGTGTTGAGGGAGAACCTGAGATTTGCTATGATTTGGCTAGATGGAACTAGAAGTTTTTGATCTAGTTCTTTGCAGTTCAAAGGAGGATGTCTATCCATGTTGACCAATGTTTGACCGCATTGACCAAGCATTGAACAAGGCTTGACCAAGTTGACTAGAGTTTTCTAAAGTTTTTGATATTCTGAATCCAAACTAAGGAAGGATTGGAATTCGATGTTCCATAAGCATTGTTAGATTGTGTTTAGATTGAGGGATTTAAAATCTCTATAAATACCTTGTATATTTTTAATCATTAACATAATGGAAAAAACCATTTTATTATTTTTGAAGAGTCTTATGATTATTTTTATATAGAAAAATGTGCATAATCTACTGCTTCTTTGATTGTGATTTTTCATCTGTTGTACAAAATGCTTGTGTGCAAAAGAATGAGTAGGTTCATCGAGCAGTGATGCCAAGGCAGTTGCTCCTCTATTTTTATCTTGCTTTCCAGAATGAAATATAGAGTTAGAGATACCGTGGAAATGCCTACGTCTTGCTTAAAGATAGCACTACAACTGTTGTTACAGCCTTTCATACTTGACTTACAAGCCACCAAGCTTGCAAGTATAACCGAAATTCTTTTCTGAATTGATAAAAGCTTTAATGTTGTAATTCTTTCAAATGGATATATGAAGTATTCAAAGAAAATTATTTTCTTGGCATAGTTCAATCAATCAAAGCTTATGATATCATATTTTTACTGCCAGAATTCTGTTTCACTTTTAAGTTTTATGTGTTGTTTATATATATATATATATATATATATATATATATATATATATATATATATATGGCTTTTATCTCTAATAACTTTATGCTGCACACCGCGATAGCCAGAAAGAAGAAAAACTTGTGTATAAATTATGTATTCAATGTACTATACATAATCCATGAATAACATTACTAAACGAGAAAAGGAAAGGGTGATGCGTCAAATTTTAGCGTGCTGACGGATTCATGATCTCAGTAAATACAGCTTCAGGAGATTTGAATCCATCACTGCTAGCCGTGAAATTACCACTACCTTTCGACTTAGAAGAGGCGGAGATGGCTTCCCCTGGTCTAGAAACCATGTCAAAGTCTCCGTGCAAACTTAGCGGAAAAGAAGGGCTTGCAGTGTCGTCACTAGCATTCATTATGCAACCAGCAGCCTCTTGAAGCTTCAATGCATGCATACTCAAAGCTCCAAACAACATCATTCATTGCAGGCCTTTCAATACCTTTATCCTTCAAGCAACGAAATGCGATTCCAACATATTTATTTGCTCAAACACTCGGGTGCTGTTTCGTCCTTTAAATTTGGATCAAGAATTTGATCAATGGTCCCTAATTTTCTACAACAATAGCGTGCCAAATTGACTTGTTCTTTGGGTAGGTTTGGATCAATTGGTGGCCTAGCATGTAAAACTTTAAGGAAAAATTTCACATTTAGTCCCTATTGTTTGCAAAGTGTCTCAGTTTAGTCCTTATTGTTTAAAATATCTCAATTTAGTCCCTATTATTTCACCAAAAGTTTTAATTTCATCCATATTGTTTAATATGTCTCAATTTAGTCCATATTATTTTTTAAAAAATTTCAACTTCGTCCCTATTATTTTTAAAAAGTTTTAATTTTATCCCTATTAAAATTCGTCCCTATTATCCAATGACTAAATTAAATTTTTTTGAGAAACAATAGGGATAAATTTGAAACTTTTTAAAAATAATAGGGACGAAATTGAAGCTTTTTGGGAAGCAATAAGGACAAAGTTGAAAACTTTAAACAATAGGGATGAAATTGAAACTTTTAGGGAAACAATAGGGACTAAGGCTCCGTTTGTTTGCTATAAAATATTTTCCCGAAAAATAATTTTCGGATTTTACGGTGTTTGGTAACACCGAAAAATTAGTCAACCGTAAAATATTTTCCGGTCAAAAATTGCGGCTGCTTTTTCATAATTTTACGGTGTTTGATAATATCGTAAAATTAGTCAACCGTAAAATATTTTATGGTCAATAATTGCAGCTAGTACAAAATTTTGTAAAATGTTTTACGGGACTTTAGGAGAAGAAAACATTTTACAGAACTCACGATACATCCAAATACCAGAAAATATTTTTCAGTAATCTATTTTCCAGAAAAATATTTTCTCCCAATAAGTTATTTTACGGCAAACAAACGGAGCCTTGTAAAATATTTTATTTTATGGGAAAATATTTTTCACGGAAAGTATTTTACACATGTAAATTATTTTACGACAAACAAACGGAGCCTAAATTGATACATTTTAAACAATAAAAATTAAATTAACACACTTTATAAATAATAAAGACTAAATGTGAGATTTTCTCAAACTTTAAATAACACTATACCAAAAGAATAGACATCAAACTTTTCTATCAATTGTTGTCGTACATAATATTCGAGATCTAAATAACCAAAACTACCCTTCACCACTGTGTTGATGGGCCCATGGAAGAGACAGTGAGATGTGAGCTAAAATTTCTTAAAAGGGTGTAGTTATTAGCGATCAGTGAGAAGAATGAGTCTTGTTTGTTGAGGTTGGAGTATGTGGAAGGCTAGAAATAGAGGCGAATTAATGAACTTGGGGCCAATGGTGAGTTATTTTGGCCAAGCTTTTCCATTTCTTTTTTTGTTTCTCTCTCTTGTTGAAAATAGGAAGGTTTGGGTAGAGAGAGGAATTTTTTCCATGTCTCACTTTTTCTCAGTCAATATAGGACTTATAACTTTCATGCAAATAAATTTTTTTTTTCATGATGACTAACTTTTTTTGCAAGTATAGAATTTTGCTCTCCTTTTTCTTCTTTGCTCGGTAATCATCTTAATAATTTTGTTCCTTCCAATCAATTAAAAGTTAAGTAATAGTCATTTAAAAATTCTTTTTTCTGTTGTAGATACGTATTTAAATAAAATTTACCAAATATGAGAAGTATTATCCTATTTATAATTTTACATAATAGTAGTTTAGATCAATGTCAAATATCAGTTAATATAATTAATTGTCTAAATTAATTATTTGAAACTATCTTTATGTCATATGACATTAAAGTCACACGTGACCCCGTTTACAGCGCCAGAGTTGGAGGAGCTATCTAAATTTGATGGATGCAAGGAGTGGAAATAATTCATAGTACTTACGAATTCCTAGAGATTTATCATAGACATGATAAATATTGCAAATAACAAAGTTTGTATTTCATGTTTCATGCATTTTTAATTTGCACATAAAATCCACTAAAGAAAGGAAAATATTAAACTGAAACTCTGACCCAGATGAAGGAAAGATACTTTTTAGAAGCTCACGTACAATGTTCTTTTCTTGATTATTGATCAGGTTTCAATGTTTTAGATGATTTTTTGGGTTTGACTGTTTGATGTAATTTGATTTGATCAATTGAAAGATTCTAAATTAGAAATTTTGAGGTGTTTATAATTCTTTCTTTTTATGTGTCTTGGTTTGATTTTCTAATTAAAAGGATTTAGTTTAGCTAATATCTTGGTATTTAATGTTTTTAATTTCTAACCACAAAACTAGTTTAAAAGAAATAATTTAGACCACTGACAATACTAACTTCAAATGGCATTATTTAGACTACTATTACGTGAAATTGATAAATTAAAAAAAGTGTATTATAGAAGAAGGAAATTTGACATGCAGTATTATATACACCAGACTAAGTCTTGTGGAGTACTCTGCATTTAGGGAGGGGGAGGGGGGGGGGGGGTGGGAAAAGCCTACCATCATATGCCACATTAGTTGATATATTTTTTGGTAGAGAAAGTATTTTCATCATATGTTAATTTTTGACTTTGCGAGATTTAAAAAATGTTGAAAATATATATTCATTCAACAAAAGTAGGATTGATGATGAGTCGCATCAAAGTTTTTAAACAATTGATGGTGAAAAAGTGAGTTCAATTTTGAAAATATTTTTTGTAGGGGAGATTGGTATGTTAGAATGGATAAAGAATAGAATTAAAATATCTTTTATGAGGGAGATTGATATATTAAAATGGATTAAGAACGAATGATATAATCAACTTTGTTCCGATTCTTATTTTTGGTATAAAGTAATAAACATGAGAATGGTTATTGGCAAAGGAACACAACCCTCTGATAAATCCATATTTTTAGTAATTTTAACCCATTGAATCATGTATATTGCATTATTATTTCAAGCTTAATTGTATATTTTACACAAATTTAGTGCAATATAGGTTCTGAAGAAGAAATAACAAAAATGGCCACAAAAGCCAACACTTGAATGAGAAGTTCAGCACAATACTAAAGGAGGAAGGTCGAGCGATTTTGACATGAGCAAATCGAGATTGAATTTGGCCAAACGGAGTGCGGAAACGAATTCAGGACGCTGAAAAACCTTGAAGAAGCTTTGGTCAACTTTCAGTCAACGCATGAATAGTAAAAGTCAACGGTCAATGCATGAATAGTAAAAGTCAACGTGTGAGCAGAGATCGATTGAGCATGAATAGTAAAAGTCAACGCATGAATAGTAAAGTCAACAGTCAACCGATGAATAGTAAAATAGCGCGTGAATAGTAAATTTTGATGACGTCATGCTGACACAATGATGACCTAGGCGATGACGTCATGCTGACACAATGATGACCTAGGCGCTGACGTCATGCTGACATCACTGTGTGAATAGTACCCGTAAATAGTACCGAAATTGTCCTATAAATACACCTTTCTCATTTCATTTTTTCTTGTACCATTTTTCTCTTATTAGCATAGATTGTGCTATTCTAGTATTTGTAAAGTGAGTTTTGAGTGTTTTAATTATTATTCTTAGTTTTGTGCAAAGTTTTAATCCCGAAGGGAGTGTCTAGTGAGCTATCAACATACCGACATCATAACGGTCTACCGAAATCCATACAACACGATAAGTATTCTTTTATTTCGGTTTACGTTATGATTTCTTGTACTTTAATGTTTATCATGACACACTAGACCCGAGATTCGGGGTGGTATGTGTGAGGTTATTCTTGTACATATGTTTTGATTCAGATTTATTAAAGTCTCGTATTTTTGTTTTTAAGTATTCTTTGATTAATTATACGTATACTTGTAGTTATGTTATATTTAATTGAAAGTACATATACGCCCGATTTTGTAAACCAGTGGCAATACGAGACTACTTCTGATGGATTATAGTCTGGTTGTACCGACACCTCCAAGTTACATAAGTGAAAAAGATTAATTGAGAGATTGGATATCGTTAGGTTGTACCAACACCTCCAGTCTTACTAATTAATTAATCTTCTCACTTATGTAATTAAAGGCTCATTTCAGTAGTGGGAGCTTGTAGCCCTATTTCTGAAGGACTTAACTTTAAATCTGAATCAATAACTTTGTACTTGCATATACCGAGCTATAACCACCCTGAATCATTAACCCTTTGGATTTTTAGTGTTGAGTGTTGTGATTCTTTAATTTATTACTTTTGATTAATTCACTTTTGGACCTTGTTACTACTGTATCTTTGGACATTTTGTGGACATTTATTGGACTTAATTTTCCGTACTTCCGTACTTTTGGACTTTTGGACTTTTGGACTTAATCAAACTTATCCGTGACGGGAGATAGTCAAACAATTCTAAATTAAGGACTTAACTTAACTTGATAACCCAATCTCCGTGGATCGACCCTCTACTCGCCACAGCTAGAGGTAATTCAAGGTAAGCAATATTTTCAATCAGTTAACCTTACTATTTTTGAGCGCAAAACGACGCGATCACGCTCCCAGCATCATCACTGAATCAGATGCAGAATTAGTCATCAATGTTATCAATGCTCCTAGTCATGCTATTGATTGGAGGGTTAAACTAGTGATTGTTGATGCATTAAAACTCTCAGCAGATCTGCCTTCAGTTAGGTTCTCACTAGTTAGGAGATCAGAAAATCGAGTTACTGATTATCTTGCAAAATAACACTAAATTGTAATCTCCAAATTGATTTGTATTGTAACATACCAATCCAATTGGCTAGCTTGATTGCATCTGAAGCTCCCCCAACTGGAATTGGTCAGACCTATCTATTTGTAATGTCTTTTCATTTATGGAAGACTTATTTCACGACCCAAAAAAAAAAATGAAAATCTCATTCCTAGATAATCTGATTATCAGAATTTGGGATCACCATCCTAGGTAAAACATGTGAGATTAGCTCATTTCTATATTTTTTGAAATGAACTCATTTGTCAAATGACTAAAATACCCATTCAAAACGTAATATATTATAAAATGTCTAGCCATTGATATACATATTATTATCTTAAGAATGAAATGTCTAGCCATTTATATACATATTATTATCTTAAGAATGAAAACAAACATAAAACATGTTATATAAATGTTGTAAAATTCATGTCAAATGACCAAATACCCTTTTAAAACATAATATACTACAAAACTAATCCTCTATTTACATGTTATTTTCTTAAGGATAAAAATGAACATAAAAAGTTGAAATATTAATTAAAAATAATAATAATAATTAAAAGGAACCATATTAATATGGCAATTTGTAATAGCTGGGGCATTGGTAATATTTTAGCTTGACCCAAGCTTCACTTTCTTTTTTGGTTATTATTATTATTATGTTTTTCTTTGTAAAAGTGAATATTCATTTTGAAACATTTGAAAAGAGAATGAGGGCATTTGGTTTTGAACGGAATGAATAATGTTATAGCAGACTTGTTTCTGTGTGTTAGAGTCTCTAACACTGTGTCATACTTTTGGCTGCAGCATTTGATCAGCAATATAATGACTGACCTAGCAATTAAATGCCACACTGTGCCATGATATGGTATAGAAATTCTGAATTATGACTTCAGTATAAACACTCAGTATTTTAATTTTGTTCACCTATTATCTATTCTCTTTTGATTTTTTCTCAACACATATTATCTTCCTGCCTTTGGATTGTCTTTTATTTAAATATATATATATTGTGCTCATCGCCATAAAGGTGCCAGAACCCGAACGGGGAGGGGGGCAACAATGGAGGTGGGGTGGTGTTTGGGAGGGGGGGATGAGTCTTGTTGGATAGTAAAGCACGAAAGTATTTTCACTTAAAAATAGCAACAAAACTTTGGTTACTCTTCATTATGTATCAAGTTCACCGTTAAGCCTTAGAAGTACATTAGTATTTATATATGATGCTATGACAATCATCATTGTTGAAGTGTGTTTAAAACCACGACAATGGTATGTCACATATTATTAACCGAATTAATTAATAAGCACATTGACGGCAAGTAATTTTGGGTTCTACTGTCACACCCTCATTCCACTGACAAGATAATCAGAGTGCAATTGTCGCAAACCTAAAAAAATGTAAGCTAAGTGCGCAACACTCTAATTTCAAATGTACAGGCTAAAACCCCAATTGAGATGACAATTCGCAGAACATCTAAACCCACAGAATGTATCAAATATATGCTAATCTTCAAAATAAAATTTTGAAATAAAACTCCACAATTATAATAAGATCATAAAACTATAGTAATAACAATACTAAGTAGGATGTTTCCTTGTTTTTAGATGTTTTAGTATTGTAATTACTATTAATTTTAGCGTGCTGATAGATTCATGATCTCAGTGAATACAGCTTCAGGAGACTTGAATCCATCGCTGTTAACCGTGACATTAATACTGGTCTTTGACCCAGAAGAGGCAGAGGCAGATTCCCCCGACTTAGAAACCATGTCAAAGTCTCCATGCAAAATTAGTGGAAAAGAGGGGCTTGAGGTGTCATAACTTGCATTCATTATATAACCCCTTTTTTCAGTAGCCTCTTGAAGCTTCAGTGCATACTCAAGGCTCCAAACAACATCATTCATTGTAGGCCTATCAATTCCTTTATCTTTCAAGCAACGAAATGCAATTCCGACATATTTGTTCAAACACTCGGGTGCTATTTCGTCCTTCAAATTTGGATCAAGAATTTGATCAATGGTCCCTTTTCTGCAACAACAGCGTGACCACTCGGCCAAGCTGACTTGCCCTTCGAGTTGGTTTGGATCAATTGCTGGAATAGCACATAAAACTTCAAATAACACCACACCAAAAGAATAGACATCAGACTTTTCTGTCAATTGTTGTAGTTTGTAATACTCAGGATCTAGATATCCAAAACTACCTTTTACCACTGTGCTGACGTGTGCATGGGTCCCACCTACGGGACCCATCTTTGACAAGCCAAAATCTGATACCTTAGCCACCCAATTCTCATCCAGTAAGATGTTAGTTGACTTGACATCCCGGTGAATAATCGTGTGTTTTGCACTTGTATGAAGGTAAAGCAATCCTTTCGCCGCACCAATGCAAATTTGAAGGCGTTGCTTCCATGGAAGTGGTGGATTTTTTGTTCTATAAAGATGATCATGTAATGTACCACGGGACATATAGTCATAGACCAAGATCATCTCACCGTTATCGTTGCAATACCCAACTAACAACACTAATTAAAGATCTCTAAGCTTTGATAACATATCTATCTCCGTAAGGAACTCGTGAGCACCTTGATTTGATGATGGGTTTAATCGCTTAATTGCGACCTCAGTTGCACCATTGTCTACGTACCCTTTGTACACATTGCCAAACCCCCCAACACCAATCACAAACTTATCATCAAAATTGCTCGTGGCACATCTTATTTCCTCAATTGAAAAGTGTCGACATGGATTTGACGGCAGTGCTAAACACGGCCCACTATTTTTCGTGAACCTTCTGTCCCACAATGACTTGGCGGCACTTCTTGTAGCCGTCGAGTCTTTTGCCCTCATCTTTCGCCGGAAAATCAAGAAACCCACGAAACATATCACCAAAATAACACCTCCGGTGACGGGAACAATTAATGGCCAACTCTTAGTATTCTTCTTTTCCGGAAACGATGACGGTGTCGGCGTTGTGGGGCTTGAAACTGGTGAAGGATTAGGTGCAGCAAGGTTCCCATTCGCATTGCTCAACTTGAAAATCTCCAGGCCATTCAAAAGTGCATTATCAGATCTAGATAGAGTATGATCAGGATGCATCTCGAGCCAAAGGTCTTGCTTGCTTCGACGGCCATCGGGGTCGGCAACATAAGCAATATAGTCTTTTTTAACAGCCGCTTTGGGACCATGACCCCAACTAATAACATCAGCTGCTATTTCTGCTGTTCGGTTATTGATAAAAATCGTAAAGACGCGATCAAATTCTTCTCCAACTTCCAGAAAGAACTCGCAAAAATGGAGCCTAAGAAGATAGTAGAATCTTGAATCAACAGGAAAGTACCACGTCATGTTGTAATAAAGGCTGAAGTTGTAGTTCATGAATCTCGAAGTTGTGTAAACAATCTCTGGAGCAGTATATGGTGGTGCATCTGAAGTGTAGTTAACTGTAACATCCATGTGAGCCGTTAACCCTCTAGCTGATCCAAGTATATAATCATCATCTTGAGCCCATGCACGAAACATGCATGTATCTTCAGTCACCGGAACATCGCGGCCTCCAACGTTTAACCTGTATGCGGTTTCAAAAGCTGTGCGATTATCAATATAGAAGCCAGTATTCGTCTCGCCAACCAACTTGATCGCAACATCGATGCCAGGATAGTACAACGTGTCTGGTATAGAAACTAGCTCGATTCCATTCACAAAGGCATAACAGTTTGGAAAAGGCTTGAAGATGATGTTCAGTTGTCGATCATCATTTATATGGATGATGTATTCTTTGACAAGGGTGGCGGCTGATGTGTGCTTGGAAGAAACTGTGAGAAATGGGCTAAAATTACTGAATAGAGTGTAGCTATTAGCAATCACTGAGAATAATGAGTCTGCTTTGTTGAAGGTAGAGTAGGTGGAAGGGTAGAAATAGAGGCGAATGAACTTGGGGCCTGTGGAGAGTCCTGAAAAGGTGTAAGTGAATTGAGATTGAAAAAATCGAGCAGTCTGTTAGAATATGGAAGAGGCTATTTTATCGTAGAGAGAAATAATATGGAGACTCTAAACAAAATCTTTATTGCTCTAATATTTGGTATGACTACAATTGAAAGGACTGACCCCTATTTATAGATTCACAAAAAACATATGTCAATTAGGATATGGTTCTAAGAAACTATTACCCACTAAGAAATACTATCTAGTCAAAAATAATTTAAATCTAACTAGAACTTATTTAATAGAGTCCTAATCCAAATCAAGTGTATCTTTTAACATCCCCCCTTAAACTTGATTTGACTCTCGTAACTCCGAGAAAGCTCTAAGCTTCATAAACACGTCACTCTTGAGTGGCTTTGTAAGAATGTCTGCAACTTGATCTTGAGACTTCACATACTCTATCTTCACTTCCTTTCTTGTGATGCATTCTCTGATGAAATGGTAACGTGTGTCAATGTGCTTGCTTCTTTCATGAAATACTGGATTCTTGGCTAAGGCAATTGCAGACTTGTTATCAACATAGATCTCTACTAGCTCTTCTTGAGGCATCTTAAGTTCTTTAATCAAATTCCTTAACCATAGAGCATGACAAACACATGAAGTAGTAGCTACATATTCAGCTTCACATGTAGAAAGTGTGACAATGGGTTGCTTTTTAGAACTCCAAGTGAATGTTGTATCTCCCATGAAGAAAAGATATCCACTAGTACTCTTTCGATCATCAAAATCACCAGCCCAATCGCTGTCACTATACCCCACAAGTTTGAAATCCTCTGAGTGGGAGTATAAAAGTCCATAATCAACAGTTCCTTTGATGTAGCGAAGTATTCTTTTGGCAGTCTTCAGATGTGTATTAGTAGGGGACTCCATAAAACGACTCACAAGTCCTACACCAAAAAGAATATCTGGTCCTGTACAGGTCAAGTATCTCAAGTTTCCAATCAGGCTCTTGAAAAATGTTGGATTTACACGTTCTTCTTCATCAACCTTTGACAATTGTACTCCACATTCAATAGGGGTGTTAACAGGTTGACAATTTTCCATCTTGAATTTTTGAGAATTTCCCTTGCATAGCCTTCTTGAGAAACAAATATTCCTTCATCTGTTTGCTTCACTTGATTTCCAAGATAATAAGACATGAGTCTAATATCAATCATCTCAAATTATCTTGCCATTGTCCTCTTGAAATCTTCAAATAAATTTGGATTGTTGCCAATAAAAATTAAGTCATCCACATACAAGCAACCAATCAACACATCGCCATTCTCATGTTTGGTATAGAGAGTATGCTCGTGCGAACACTTGGAGAAATTACTATGACGGAAATATTCATCAATTCTACTATACCAAGCTCTTGGAGCTTGTTTTAGGCCATAGAGAGCTTTCTTCAACTTTAAAATTTTATTTTCACACCCTTTCTCCATATAGCCTAATGGTTGTTGAATATATACCTCTTCATCAAGAAAACCATTCAGGAATGCAGATTTAACATCCAATTGATAAATCTTCCATCTGTGTTGGGCTGCTAGAGATATGATAAATCTTATAGTTTCCAAGCGTGCAACAGGAGCAAATACCTCATCATAGTCAATGCCAGCTCGTTGACTATAGCCTTTTGCAACTAGTCTTGCCTTGTACCTTTCAACTTCACCTTTAGCATTCTTCTTTATCTTGTAAACCCACTTTACTCCAATGGCTTTGTGGCCTTTGGGTAAAGTTGCAAGCTCCCAAGTGTCATTCTTCTTTATTGCCTTGATTTCTTCATCCATGGCTTGTCTCCATCTTTCATTCTCATTAGCTTCCTCAAAGCTTATTGGTTCACAATCAGCAAGTAGACAAAAGAGAGTCAGTTCATCATTTAAATTTCGAGTTACCTCATAAATTTCATCCAAGCTTCTGAAACGGGGGGTCTTTTCATGCGAACTTGAACTTGTTGAAGTTATGTCTCCTTGAGATGAAGTTGGAGCTTGATATGGAGATGGAGTTTGAGTTTGAGTTGGAGATGGATTTGTAGATATAGACTCTTCATTCATTTCTACTTCTTGCTCTTGTATGGGTAAGAATTTGTATTCTTTTTGCTTTTTGACATTCCAATCCCATTCAGTTTCTTCATCAAATAGCATATGTGTACTCACAACAATTCTCCCATTAGTAGGATTGTAGAGCTTGTATGCTTTGGAACTCTTTTCATACCCAATGAAAACTAGCTTTTGGCTTTTGTCATCAAGCTTGATTCGATTTTGATCAGGAACATGAGCATAGGCAATGCTTCCGAAAACCCTTAAGTGCTTGATTGTTGGCTTTCTTCTACTCCATGCTTCTAATGGTGTCTTGTCAGAGAGACTCTTTGTGACACAACGATTCAATAGATAGACTGCACAATCGACTGCTTCAGCCTAAAATTCTTTAGGCATACTTCTAGACTTCAACATGTTTCGAACCATCTCAAGAACAACTCTATTTTTTCTCTCAGCAACTCCATTCTGTTGATGTGATCGAGAAGCTATCAAAGGGCGTCGAATGCCTTTCTCTTCACAAAAATTATTGAATTCTTTTGATGTGAATTCACCACCTCTATCAGATCTCAAGGCTTTGATCTCCTAGCCATTTTCTTTTTCAGCAAGAGCTTTAAATTTCTTGAACTTGTAAAAAGCTTCAGATTTTTCTTTTAAAAAATAAACCCAAGTCCTATGGCTATAATCATCAATAAAAATGATAAAATATTTATTTTTACCATAGGAGCAAGGATTAATTGGCCCGCAAATATCAGTATGGACAAGTTCTAGTGGTCTCGTTGCTCTTGATGTAGCCTCGTTTGGAAAACTTTTTCTAGCTTGTTTTCCAAAAAGACATCCTTCACAAATCTGTTCCGGATGATTGATGAAAGGCAATCCATGCACCATATTTTTTCTTGACATTAAAGAAAGATTTTCAAAATTTATGTGCCCAAATCTCAAGTGCCATAACCAAGAAACTTCTTTTACACAAGCTTTAAGACATTTTGCAACATCGTTTTGAATATTTAATAAAAACAATCTATTTCTTGTCATGGGCACTTTTGTTATCAAAAAATTATTTTCATCTTTTATTACACAATGTTTATCTTCCAATAAAATTGTGTAATTTTTCTCAAGAAGTTGTCCAAGACTCAAAATATTAGTTTTTAATTTTGGCACATAATAAACTTCAGAAATAAAACGATGCCTTCCATCTTTTAAACGGATTAAAATTTTACCTTTTCCTTCCACTGAGACCATAGAGGCATCTCCAAATTTAACATTGCCCTTGACAGTTTCATCGAGTTCTGCGAATATGCTCCTTTGTCCAGTCATATGATTACTTGCACCTGTATCAAGATGCCATGAAGTATCTCCTCCATCTTGTTCGCCATTATGAGTCATCAACAAGGTAATCTCTTCTTCCCCTTCTTGTCTTTCAGCAAAATTCGCTTTTTCGTACACAACTTTAGGATTACTCCTACATTCATTAGCATAATGACCATATTTTTGACAATTGTAACATTGAACTTGCGATTTGTCATACCTTTGTCCTGAATAATTGCCTCTTCCATGCCCAGGTTTATGCGAATTTTTGATTTTTCTCTTCTTGATTAAATCATCCTCTTCCACCACGTCCTCGTCCTCGTCCTTGGTTTTGGCCTCGGCCTCTACCACGTCCATATCCACGACCACGTCCTTTTTGGCTTCCATCGTTGCCAAAATTTTCTTCTTTTTTCAAAGCAAGATTACTTTGAAGAACTTTTTCCAAGACTTCTTGGTTCTTCTTTTTGTGTCTTTCTTCATGAGCTTGTAACGAGCCCATGAGTTCATCAACGGACATGTCATCTAAATCTTTTGATTCCTCAATGGCTACAACAATATATTCATATTTTGGATGCAAAGAACGAAGGATCTTTTCTACAATACGAATATCTTTTAAATCTTCTCCATATTTTTTTAGTTGGTTAGAAAGCACCAAAACTCCCGAAATATAATATGAAATAGATTCACCATCATTCATATGGAGAGATTCAAACTCACCTCTTAAAGTTTGTAAACGAACCTTTTTCACCTTGTCTACTCCATTTTTTGATTTTTGAAGAGTTTCCCATACTTGTTTGGCAGTAGTCGCGCATGAGATTTTCTCGAACATAGTTTGATCCAAACATAGATGGATGATAGAGAGAACTTGTTGATCCTTTTTGCGATTTTTCACCAATGCGTCTTTTTGATTTTGACTCAAAACTTCATCTTCGTTAGGTTCAACGTAGCCTTTATCTACAATCTCCCAAGCATCTTGTGAGCCAAGAAGAGTCTTCACACGAATAGACCAATTATCATAATTGTCCTTAGTGAGGCGAAGAAATTGAAAAGGAAACATATTATTCCCTATCATTTTTACCTAGCTCTGGATACCACTTTGTTGGAATATAGAAGAGGCTATTTTATCGTAGAGAGAAATAATATGGAGACTCTAAACAAAATCTTTATTGCTCTAATATTTGGTATGTATTTGGTATGACTACAATTGAAAGGACTGACCCCTATTTATAGATTCACAAAAATCTATGTCAATTAGGATATCGTTCTAGGAAATCATTACCCACTAGGAAATACTATCTAGTCAAAAACAATTTAAATCTAACTAGAACTTATTTAATAGAGTCCTAATCCAAATCAAGTTTATCTTCTAACACAGTCATGTAAGGGACTTTTTGGGTGATGGAAGGGTCTTGGGTGGAGGCCTGGGTTGTTATAGAAATGGTCTCAGCATTGGATGGTAAGTAATCCGAGTTGGCATCAGCTTGCCAATCGCGACCATCAGGGAAGGATGTATTAGAATCAGAGCCACAGTCGAGGAGGATGTAATCAGTAGGGGTGTATGATGGAGTAGTGGTTGCAATTGTGATGGAAAGATGGAGAAGAAAGGAAACATAGAGAGTAGTAATATGAGTGAACATTGTGATAAGGTAAGATGAGAGTATGTTGAAATTGGCTGTTAATAACATGCATGCATGGAAGCTCGAGCGAACATGATATATGGCTTCTACTCGTAGAGGACTGTTTTAGGAAATGGTCAAGGTAAATTGCTGGAAAAAATATGCGATGGGCATCCATGGACTTGGAAGTCGTTGGAATTATTCAAGATATTCGATGGTGTCCCTTTCTATTCATTTGATTATTCTTTTTTTTTTCTTTAATTTGTTGTTTGTTCTTTAAAGTTCTTTAGATGTTTGTTTCAAAAAATGTTCTTCATATGTTCAATTATATCATCTTAAATTGGCCTAAACTACCCAGTTAACTAATGCGGGAACAATTAATCAAATAGCTTAATTAGCCAGATTAAACTTTTGCGTTTTGCCTTGTTTTATGTTTAACTAACCTATGTACTTAATAATGCATGTCTTTGCTTAGCAAAAAGAGTAAAATGCACCATACCCCCCTGTATTTTCACAAAGTTGCATCATAAACCCTGTATTTTAAAAAGTCGCGTTATAAATCCTGTGTTATGGAAAACGTTGTATATAACCCTCCACCGTCTATTTTTCTGTCAATTTTAACGTGAATGTAATACACACGCTTGAAATGCAAGTATGACATTTATCAAGCTTTAAAACACATGCAGAAGGACGAAAATACCCTTTTTAATATCAGTTGCTAATTGCCCCTTGTGTTTTTGATAATGTTGTAAATGGCCCCTTGTGTTTTCGATAATGTTGTAAATTGCCCCTTGTATTTTTTATAAGGTTTCTAATTGTCCCTATGTTTTTTTATAAAGATGTAAATTGCCCCTTCAAAGATAAAAAAAATAAAAATAAAATTGACAATCCTAGAGAGAAAAACTATTTCAAAGTGATTTTCCTTCGATTTGAAGTTGATTTTGCACTGATATAAAGATTTTAATCTACTTATAAAAAAACGTGATTCCAAGTGAATGTACGATTATTACTAATTGCAATATGACTTTGAACTTCAAGTATAAGATTTATATTTTTTTATGGTAGACATCAATATTCTGTTATATAACCTATACGTTTTTTTATTCTTTCAATTAAATGATATTTATTAGTTTAAGGTTGTAGATCTCCTTAGAAGGTAAACTAGCACATGGTTATGATATTGTGAAATGAAAAATGTTGTAAATATCTCTCTCTAATATTAAAAAAGTGATAAATACCCCATTCTGATATCAAAAAAGTTACAAATACTCCCTTTGACGAATTTATCTTTAAACGAAGACAATTTTGTCTTTTTACAAGGCTAACTAACAGAGTTAAACAGAATTTGAGTTTGGGGCGTGTATGCAACGTTTTCCATAACACAGGGTTTATAACGCGACTTTTTAAAATACAGGGTTTATAATGTAACTTTGTGAAAGCACAGGGGAGTATAATGCATTTTACTCAAAAAAAATAACGCATATCTTTTAGGTTAACTTGTCTTGCTTCTTAATTTTATTTCATTTTTAGTATACTTATGTACTTTTTATTTTTTAATGAAATACAAACTGTTTATTTAATAAAAAACAATGAAATTGATTTATTATTGAATGTACTAATTAGGGTGTTGTCTAGCATTTTGAATGCTAAAATTAATCCTACGAGTATAGCATACCTAGCATTTTGAATGCTAAAATTAATCCTACGAGTATAGCATACCTTGGATTTTGTTTCTTTTTTCTACTTACGAATGAAAGTTTCTTCTCAACCAAAATAAATAAATAAATAAAACCTTAAGCTGACTGTGTCAACAATCAAGTTATGCGTGTGTGTTGTAGTTCCAAATTTGATAAAAATCTAAGAAGTTTACATGTTTTCTTCAAATTACCTGTTATATAACGTAACTTGCTTACCCAACTTTTTGTTTTCGATTTTTTTCTTTTTGATGCATAAGAGGATTTTATGAACGGGTTATGTTCACTTCTTTTCTTTTATCCTATTTCGCGATGTCCAACGCTGTTCATGCTCTCTTTCCCGTGGCAACTACCATATAACTTGGCATTGCACTTCAAGTGTTGCATGCAGCCTTTCATACTTGACTGGCTAGCCAACAACCTTGCAAGCATACAACTGAATTTTTTACCTATTAATTGTCGAAAACATTATTTTTCACCTAGAGTAGCTGCAGAACTTTGGTTATTCTTAACTATATACTAGGTTCACTGCTAAGTATCAGAAGTGAATTAGGATTTGTATGATGCTCCGAAAATTATTACTGCTGAATTGTGTTTGAAAACACGACATGTAAGTCAAGCTGTTGAAAGAAAAGCCTGCGATGGGCATGCATGGACTTGGAAGTCGTTGGAATGATTCAGTGTGGTTGATGGGTGTCCCTTTCTAAGATTTTTTTCTTTTGTTTTTTTGTTTTTTCATTTTTTTGTTTTAATTTGCTTTCTCTTTTTAAAGTTCTTTAGATGTTTGTATTTAAAAAAAAAAAAAAACAAAATATCATCTTTACATGTAACTATGAAGATTCCTTTGGCAAGCAGCTCATCAAAGTCATGGAAGAAAAGCCTGCGATGGGCATGCATGGACTTGGAAGTCGTTGGAATGATTCAGTGTAGTTGATGGGTGTCACTTTCTATGCTTTTTTTCTTTTGTTTTTTTGTTTTTTCGTTTTTTTGTTTTAATTTTCTTTCTCTTTTTAAAGTTCTTTAGATGTTTGTATTTAAAAAAATAAAAAAACAAAATATCATCTTTACATTAAACTTTGAAGATTCCTTTGCCAAGCAGCTCATCAAAGTCATGGAAGAAAAGCCTGCGATGGGCATGCATGGACTTGGAACTTGGAAGTCATTGGAATGATTCAGTGTAGTCGAGGGGTGTCCCTTTCTGTGCTTTGGTTTCGTTTTTCTATCCTTTTTTTCTGTTTGCTTTTCAAATTCCAAATTATAAAAATAGAAAATCCCAAAATAAAAAAACTTGAGTTTGGGACCGCCGATCGTAATCATGTTTTCAGTCTTTAGATGTAATAATGAAGATTCCTTGTTTATTTCTAAACGTGAGAATTTTTTGTCAAAATTTTTATTTTGTTTTTTGTCAATCTCTATCAAGGTTGGGATAGAAAGATTTAAACCAGAAATTTTAGATGGTTAATAATAATTTTTGCCATCAAATTGTCTCATATCCCCTTTGACATGCTTGTCAAACCAATAACTATACAAGTCAGAGCAACTTTCTTGCAAGTCAATTTTCCTCACCTTTTTCTTCTTCATGTTGGATAATGTTGAGTAAGGCTAGGTTTTAAAATGAAATTTATCAAATGTGCCAAGCAGTATTATGCCAGTTTATGTTTTGTGGAGCCCTCTGTATAAAAAAACCAGGCGACCGTCATATGGTCACATTAGTTGGATTATTATTATTATTATTTTTGGTAAATAAAGTATTTTCATTAAAGGAAAAATATTTTTTTTAGGGTCTGAACTTGGTATGGTATAGATTTAAGATTATGAACTGGAAACCTTCCAATTAAAGGCTCAAATTTATAAGAAATAGCTATTTTATACGGATTTGACTCCTCTATAATTTCATTATGTACGATTTCAAGCAATACTCATCCCGATAATTAATGTAACGTGTCATTAAATATCATCTACAGACTACATTAAATTTGCTAACTAGCTTTCCAACCATAGTTAGAAAACATTAAGTACCAAAATTTAAACTACTATAATTAATTAACAAAACAAATATGGAAAATATGATTCTAGAAAACAAAAAAAAAAAGAAAAAGAAAAAAACAACAACCCATTCTTGCTCCGATTCCAAAAAAAAAAAAGAAGAAGCAAGACATACGATTTTGTTCCAACTTCACTAGTGAAGCTTCAACTCAAGAAAAGCAAGAATTAATCAGCAAAAATGCTCTACAGCATCTAACGCAAGTTAGCTCAAACAAAAAACAAAAGAAATAAACAAAAAGTTTGAAACTTAATAAAGAACAAGCAAGAGAAAGAGCAAATATAGTTGCTTTATAGTGTTTAAGTGTGACCTGAGTATAAAAATAATAATAATAGGTATCTCTAAAATTGTGTAAATGAATTTCGTTTGAAATTGTTTTGCTATAATTGCTTCAAATGTAACAATAAAAAATGCTACCTACCCTCTTTTTTTCTCTCTCTCTCTATATATATATCTAAAATGATGAGCCAGTATCGTAGCGCTTCCTGAAACTTCAGTAGACAAATCGGAGCAAATATCATATGGCTTCTTCATTTAAAAAAAAAAAAAAAAGAAATCATATGACTTCTTGGAGCCAAAATCTAATGGCTTCATTCTTTTTTTCAACTTATATCGTTTTCTTGAGACTTAAGAACTTGGTTTTTCACACTAGACACAATTTGTGCATTTTTGGTTGAGCCTACAATTAAAGTAATAAATATTATTTTCTCAGGACTTTAAAGACTATTGATTTTCCACACTCGACACTAATTAACCACTTGCCATAAAAAGTGGTCATTAATATTTCTTAGAGCACAAAAAACGTATGTGTTTGAAAGCTAAATATTACTTCTATATTTGTTCTGCTAATTAAATAAGGTAGTTCATATTTTGATATGATCAATTAATACATTTTAAATAGTTCAACAAAATTAATATAGTCAGTAGATAATACCTAGTGACATGTGCATGGCAATAATCGAAATAAGTATTGTATAAAATTGTAAAAAATAAAATTATAGAGGAGCCAAGTCTGTTTTACACACCATTAACTAATGGTGTTACTATTTTGTTGATGTGGTATTTTTTGTTTTTTATTTCCAATTCCTATGTAATCAGTAGATGTGTATGGTGGCAGTGGTGGAGCCAGTCACCGGGAGTTAGGTAGTGCACTACAGTGGCGAAGACACTAATCAGATGTTAAAATATTCATTTATGCTTTATATAGCCTCCAAATCTAGCATACATGTATAATAAACCTTCACAAACTTTCTATATAGGTAATTAAAATCTATTCTTCATTGTTCAATTCCCACAACTTCATTGTATCTAAGTATACAATTGGCTTTTTTTTTTCTAAATCAATAACCATTATCGTTGAATACTTATAATTAACTAATGACATTTTCCTTTTCTTTTTCCATTTATATAATTTAAATGCTTTTTCTTTTGTTTTTACTTTTGTTTGTTATTATTTCTAAATAAGAGTCTAAGGTTTTGTTAATGAGATTTGCTCATAAATAAGAATAAAACAAGAAAATTAGAAATAAGAGTCCACAGTTAAATAAAAAGAAATGCTATTTAAAGTAAACCCAGTATTATACATGTATGCATATGTGTTGTACTACATATGTGAGAGAGACGATAAATCATACATATGCAATTATGAAAACTATAAATGATATTTATTAGGACTGTGAATGCATTTGACAGTAGGTTTAGAAATCTTTGAGCAACCATATATTATCAAAATTGAATTGAATTTTAAGAAAAAAAAATTGTTTTTTGAAAGATTGCAAGAGAAATCTTGCAGACAATGAATCAATTATGAAGAGCATGGATGACCAGAGCCGTCTCAAATAATTTGAGAACCTTGAGCGATTATCTAAATAGGGGCCTTAATAATTAAGTTTTTTCTCAATAAAAAAATTCTAAATTTTTTACTATAATAGTCACTACAAATTAAAAAAAACACCAAAATTAAAATTATAAAATTGCATAATATTACAAGTTAACAAAAAGATAGACCTATATAAAATTTACTTTTCTTACCTCTTGGCCCCAATTAAAGGACACTAGTTTAAGATAGATCTTTATCTTAAAAAATAATAATTTCTTTAAATTGGAGTCCCTAAGCTAAGGGGGTCTTGGGCACAGGTCCAAGCAGCCCATAGCTTAGGTCGGCCCTGTGGATGACCTATACAATATGTAAAATGTCTCATTGAGCCACATTGATATACCCATTGCTATTATCAATCTCATATTCCTTGTTACTTTTTCTTCTTTTCAATATATAATTTTTATTTTTTACAATAATTATATATATATATATATATATATATATATATATATATATATATATATATATATATATAATTGTCTCAATCCAGGGGGTGCATGTGCACCCCTTGGTCATAAGCTGGCTCAGCTAGTGAATGGTGGAGTAGTGCATGGTTGCAGTTGTGATGGAGAGGTGGAGGGAGAGGAAAAGTAGGGAGCAATGGTAAACATTATGACAAGGTAAGTACAGTATGTTGATGATGGCTGTTAATAATACCACGGAAGTTGAAGCGAGCAGGATGGCTTCTACTAGTCTAGGATTGTTTTTGTAAAATGGTCAAAGTCAAGCTGCTGAAAGAAAGCCCTTGATAGGCATGCATGGACTTGGAAGTCGTTCAAATGATCCAGTCGACTAGTCGAGTCGACGGTGTCCCTTTCTATGCTTCTATTCATTTTCTTATAATTTGTTTTTTACGTTTGTTTTTCTATGCTCAAATTAGGAATAAAAAACTCCAAAACAAAAAGACTTGGCATTCGGGACCGCTATTAGAAAAAAAATGTTTATAAGTAAAAGTTGACACCTTCCCATTTTTAAATGTCATTATTAAGATTATATTATTCAAACACGTGAGATTTTCTAGTCAAGAATTTCATTTGTTTTCCTTGTGTTTATCGTTAGGAAGGTTTGGGTGGAGGGATTTCATCCCATTACTTTAGATAGTTTTTGCCATCAAATTGTCTTGCTCATATCTCCTTTGATATGCTTGACAAGCTAATTCCATCTACAAGTTAGAGCAACTTAATGACTAGTAAATCATGATTTTCCTCTCCTTTTTCTTCTTCATATTGGTTAGTCTTCAACACGCATTATCACACTCCGAGTCTAAAACTCTAGGCTCGCATGTAAAATTGATGTTATATGCATAAGAAATAACTACTTATGACTTTAATCAACTGGTCCAAAATAATTAACTTATGTTATTCGTTATACCCACAACATCTACTTATAAACAACACATATACACTATCGTTCACTGATATAAGATGTCACATGCACCCTTGGTTAAGGATTCCTCGCTAGGGACATACATACTCAGGACCAACCAGACAGTGAAAGATTCTAGAAGTAGCTTCTACGGGTTTAAGAGGTGGCTCCCATTGTCTTCTTGGTATAGCACTTAGTTCCCGCATCGACTAGTGACTGGCTCTGATAACATTATGTCATGCCCCGAGCTAAGAACTCAAACCCACAGATGAGACTGATGTTCTAAGTATAAGAAATAACTACTTAATTGGGCCTCTAATCAATTGGTTCAAAATGAGTAACCCAAATAATTCTTTATATTCACAACATTCACTTATAAGTTATACATATACATTATTTTCTATTGAGTGGGATGTCACACAGACCAGGTTCATTCTTAAGTTTCGGTAACATGTAATTAAATGAAGCTGTGCAAGCTCCGCAGTGTGAAATACCTTGTGCCTCGTCATCAAATTATTGTTTTTTTTTTTGCTCAATAACAAATTATTGTTCTTTATCTTCACTTTCCTTAGGGTCATTTGAAATCTTGTCATGCTGCTTACTTCGTACCCATCAACAGGGAAATGTTTAAAAATATGTCGTGAATCTTACATCGTGTACATACTATGGGGCCCATCGCACTTGAGAGAATGACGTTTTTTTAGCCTTTCTATCAAGCTTGTCCCATGACACAGCTTTGTTAACTGTTGAGTGATCGATCTGAAAATTTAATTACAATCTAATTTATATTTTGAATTTTAAGAAATGTAGCTGCCTTAGGCCAACAAGGTGGCACATTTTAGAAAGCCAATGAAGATTAATAAATTTAATTAATTTTACAGATCCAATAATTGATCGCATTAATAGGTAAATAAATTTACGGATCCATCACACGTACACTTTCCACTTGGAGTGTGTAGAGAACATATTCATGCATTAGTAATCTCAATCAATACCAAATGTCAGTTAATATAATTAATGGTCTAAATTAACTCTTTGAAATTATTTTTATGCCATGATTAAAAAATATTAAATACGTACCAAAATATTAGCTAAAAGAATTAGAAGCACCTCAAAATTCCTATGCGTCTCATATCCAATATTCAAACCAAACTATATTAAACAGTCCAACCCTTACATACATACTTTTCCTTCTGTGGTGAAAAATATTGTAGAGCCTAAACCGGTAACTAGCATTAGATTATGTAGAACAAGTCCAACAAATTATTTATTTTTTTTCTAAAATAAATAGTGAAATTAATAATTCTTTATTTTTATAAACTTTTTATTTTAAATTTATTCTAACAACGCTCTCTATTTCAACCTCTCTATATTTTTCTTTTCATCTTTCTTTTCCCACTTTCTCTTTCTTTTTCAGCCACCATCTTTGGCTTTACTTTTCCTTTCCCACTTTTCCTTACCTTTTCAACTACTGCTTCGTTGATAGTTTGACAAAAAAAAAAGAAAAAAAGAAGGGAGTAGTAGCGAACATGAGATCCTTGCCGATTGCAACAAGCAAATGACATCAACTAGCGAGATCATTTGACTAGTTTGTTGGAGTATATTTTTTTAAGTTGATTCTCTATTTTGTTTAAAAAGCCAAAGTAGATAGCTTGTTGAGCTTGTTCTTACAGCGCCAGACTAAAGGAACAAAAACAATTCTTATTATTTGGTGAGAACGCGGAGGAATTGCTAGAATTTGATGGATGCAAGGAGTGGAAAATTCGTAGTTAAGGATTATTCCAAGAGATTTATTAGGCGAGATAAATACTGCAAATAACAAAGTCTGTTTTGCACGTAAAACTCCACTAAAAAAAGGAAAATATTAAATTGACACTCTAATCGACAAGGAAAGATACTTTTTAGAAGCTTCACAATGTTTTTAATTCTCTTGATTGTTGGTCGAGTTATACCAATGTTTTACATAATTTTTTAGGTTTGCCTTTTTTTTTTTAATTCAGGGAAGGCTTAAGACCGTATAACGTAACTAGTGAGATTCGAGTTCGTAATCTCTCGCACACATAACAAGTTATATAGTACTATACCAAAGTGCTAGTGGTTGGGTTTGCCTCCTTGATGTAATTTGAATTGATCAATTCCAAGACCCTTAGAAATTTTGAGGTTCTTTTCTTTCATGTATCTTGGTACGGTTTCATTTGCTAATTACAAGGATTTAATTTAGCTAATATATATATTGTATTTAATGTTTTCTTAACCATGGTTTCAAAATTGGTATTTAATTTAGACCATTGATTATATATATTAATTGATAAACATCATTAATCGGACTAATATTATGTGAAATCATTAAAAAAGTGTATTGTAGAATAATCAAATTTGACACGCAGTATATACTAGATTAAGTTTTGTACAGTCCTCTCCATTAAAAAAAGCAGGCAGCCTTCATTTGCCTCTTTAGTTTTTTTTTTTATTTTTTTTAAATTTAAATTTTTTTCAATAATTATATTATTTTTTAAAGCTTTTCAAATATTATTCTTAATTTATTTTATTTATTTATTAATTATATTTTATTGATTTCAAGCATTTTAATAAGAATAGGGAGTCAAATCTAACTCCCTACATTTGAAGAGTCAAATAGAAAATTTAGGGGCTCTCTTTTTTAGGGAGTCCTTTTAAAGAGATTTTTGAAGATTAAAAAAAATAAGTTTTCACTCTCTATTTTGGCTCCTTGGCCACAATAAAGAAGCTCTTTGAGATAACCTAAGGTTCTTCGCTTTTAGGCACATAAAAATATTTTTTGTTTGGTATATTTCTGAAAGTATTTTTAGCTAAAAAAAATTGAAAAATAAGAAGTTTCGCTTTTGGAAAAAGATTTGTGCGAAACTATTTTTATATACTGAGAAAAGTTAGTTTTTTTTTTCCTCCCTCAAATATACCATTCCATATTTGTGGAAACTGGACATTGCCCTCAACCATTATGGTGGAGTAGCGGTTGTTACAGTGGTGATGAAGAGGTGGACTTGGAAGAGACTAAAAAGGTAAATAGCTGCATGAATGTCGCACATTATGACGAGGTAAGATAACACTTTGTTTGTGACGGCTGTTAATAACATGCACGGTAGAAGAAGGCTTGCGATGGACATGCATGGACTTGGAACTTTGAAGTTGTTGGACTCATTCAGTGTGGTTGACGGTGTCCCTTTCTATGCTTTTGTTTTTTGTTTTAGTTTGCTTTTTCTTTTTACAAGTTCTTTAGATGTTTGTATTAGAGGGAAGATGTGACACCCGAGAATTTTACCCTAAATTTATTATAATCCTTGCATACCTATGTGCGCATTTCTACGTGTATCATTTTTTCTTGCTTAATTGTTTTTATTAGGAGTTACTATTCATAATATTTTCGACTGTTTCAAAAGCTTGATTTTAAATTTTTCCTAGGTCACCTGACATTTAAAAGGAACCAAGAAATTGTCGTTTTGAACTTTCGGGCTTAGGAGTATGCGTTTGGAAAATGTTTTCCGTGAACTTTGAATAGTGTTATGTTAGAATAGTGCTAGTTTCAATTAAAAGCATTTAAAATTGCAATTAACCTTAGTTGATCAAGATTAGAGACTAATTAGCTTATATTATTTAGTCATGCACCACATATAATAATAGCCAACTCATTAAATTAAAAACAAAGGCTTATTCTTGTCATCAAAACAAACAAAAAAATGACCTCCATGTCCCTTGTGTTGGCCGTCCACTTCAAGGAGGAAAAAAGAAGATTCTTGCTTCAACAATCTTGCATTTTGAGCTTCTAGATTGATCTTGGGAGTGTTTTGAGCAACTTAGAGACTTCAACAAGATTCATCATCTTCAAAAATTGTAAGGGAGATGCATTTATTTTTTTTTAAAGTTTTTGTTTATATCTTGAATTTTATTGATTTGTTGATATTAGTTATAAAACTTGTTATGAATGCTTCCTATGAGTTATTTAATGTCTATAGACCTAACTTTTGAGGCTTGATAACAAATTTAATGGTTGAATGTTGAGATTGATCAAAGATGTGATGAATAGTGCATAGAATTAGGGTTTTGAGAAAAATTTACTAATTGGCTTGAATTGATGCTTCAATTAGGTGCTCTAGACCCTAGAGAAGATAGTTGAAAAGCCACATGAGGTTGAATAACTTGAATTTGAACTTAGGTGCATAAATAGCTTACTTTAAAAAGCGGGTTTTATACGTTAAGCAATCTGGGCAAGTTTGGGCATTGATTCGGGTATCCTTGAGCTAAGGAAGCACCTTTGGTGCTTTCGTTTCGCAAAAATAGGGTTCGGTTAGCATGGTTGTAGTTCAAACCCGTTCGGGGCCTTCCCGAACTTTTGCCTCAAAAATGAGTTTTAGTGACTTTAAAAGGTACATTTGAGCTTAATTAAGGATATAGAATGATTAGGATATAGTTTGGGAATCTTGAACCATGCTTAAGAGAAAGAAGACTCGGTTAAAGAAAGTGAAAATGTAGTTTTTAGCCATTTGAGTTGCATTTAGAACTTGTTGAGGGATCTTAGTGCCTTGCATTGAATATTTAGCATATAATTAAGCTATGTGAGTAGATTGTAGGATTTAATTGTGTTGATTGCTTCTTTTGGCATCTATTAGTTAATATCGTGCTTATATGAACTTTTATCGTGCATATATGTGAGGCGGCCTACTTTGTCGTCCCTCTTATGTGTTATGTGTTATATTGATTGCTTGTGACTTGTAGTGTCGAGAAACACGGGCGGCGTCAGGCTTGCCGTGCTTCCTCGACTACCATGGTGCCTATTCCCTTTCTCGCTGAGGCATACTCCACTACCCCAGAGGCGTGGTTCACCTGCTGGGCATGCACCTACCTCGGGAGAAAGGGTCGTAGGATCGGAATACATCTGGAGTATCCCAATTGTGGTGTTTGGGGTTTGCTGGCATGTTCGTGATGCTCGTGGTTCGTGGCTCGTGATTGAAGACTTGGAAGTGGAACCGTATCCTTTCTAAAATGATTAATAATTTGGTTTATTGTCTTGTTAGTTTATGTGGCTTGTATATGTTTACTTGTGTTGCATATCATATTGCACGTTGGCATGTTGCATCACCTCCCTCGCTAGGCAACTTTGTTGCTCACTCCTCATTTGAAATGTTTCAGGAGAAGCTGAGGTGAATCCCCAGCTATTAGACGTAGAAGAAGAGGAAGAAGTTCACGTAGATCAGAATCCGTGACCTTGTGTGCTGAGGTAGATTTTATGTGCTTCTTGTGTGGAGTTCTTGTTATTAATGTATTTTGAGACTTTGAAGTCTTGTATATATGTCCAGTAGATGTGTACTGGAATGTTAAAGAAAGTTGTTGGTTTGTAATAATGAATTCTAGACTTTAATATCCTCTTGCATGCTTGGAGTGTTTTGTTGATCTTCATATGGAACTTGGATCATATTGTAACTAACTACTTATGACTAAAACCAACTTATTTTGCATGCTTGTGTGTTTTAGTAGAATGTTGTTGTTCCAAGGCTCAGATGGCCTTGTGATTATGTTTTGGCTTTGGAGATATTAGTAGATAAGTTGTTGTTTTAGTTCAAATGTCTTGAATGAATGTTTACAGGTAACAGTTTTGTCCTTGGTACAGAGGAGACTCTGTCCGAGTAACGGGTCCGAGCCTGATTATTAGCGTGGGGTTGGGTTCGGGGCGTTACAGAAGACAAAAAAATAAAATAAACATGTAACTATGAAGATTCCTTGTATATACTCAGACATGAGATATCTTTGCCAAGCTTTTCCGTTTTGTTTTTCTCTTGCTTTTTTTTTTAAATGACATAAAAACTTAATTAGTGGAACTTAATCACTAAATTATTTGACGAAACTCAACCACTCACTGATAACTTTCCAATAGCACCTGAGGCCCTGTCTTGGTCTTGCTGATAATTAGCTAGGAAGGTTTTGGTAAAAAGAGATCTAAACCAACAATAATTTTTTTTGCCAAGTCTTTTGCAATATGGTTGTCTCTTTTTTTTTTGCCGGTTATGCTATGCTTTTCAAGTCAATGCATCTACAAATTAGACTAACTTTCTAACAATAATTAATTTTCCTCCTCTTTTTCTTCTTTGTGTCGAAATCGTCTGAATAGTTGGTCCCTTCTGATCAATTAATTCTTTAGTAATGCTATGTATTTAAATTTCTTTTTTTTGTTGTTGTTGTTGTAGCTAGGTATCTAAATGAAATTAACCAAATGTGGTGACAAGCAAGAACTTGACTCCTCTATGATACAATTTCACAACAATTTTATGCAATAGTATTCTCGATCAATATCAAATGTCACTTAATAATGGTTTAGAATTAAAACTATCTTTACACGCCATGATTGGAGAATATATATTAAATACCACAATATTAGCTAAAAAGAATCAGAAGCACCTCAAAATTCCTATGTCTCTCGTATTCAATCAAACCAAACTATATTAAATAGTACAACCCATAGATATTTTTCCTTCTGTAGTGAAAAAATATTGTAGTCTAAACCGGTAGCATTACCCTGTTTAAAGGCCCAGACTTACGGAACAATTCTTATTATTTGGTGAGCTAAGTAGAAAAGGTGATTTCAAGCCATTTCATTTGACATCAAAGTCACACATCACCCTGTTTACAACGCCAGAGAGTTGGAGGTATTGGAATTTGATGGATGCAAGGAGTTGAAATAATTCATACTTAAGGATTTCAACAGATTTATTCGACTTAATAGATATTGCAAATAAGAGTAAAATATATCATATTTCCTTTGTTTTCATTTAATTATACTATAAATCTTGTATTTTAAAAGTCGGGTCATAAATTTTGTTTTGTATATGAGCATCGCCGTCTATTTTTTGGTCAATTTTAAAGTAGAGTGTAATACACACGTTTATCATTCTTACACATACTTGTTAGAAGTGTTTGCAATTTGGGCACAATAAAATATTGTGCAAGAATTAGTTTCATCTTGGTTCCCCATTTTTTAAGGTATTTTCTCAATCATACTACAAAATGAACAATGTTGTAAATACCTCCATCTAATATTAAAAAAGTGGCAAATATCACCTTCTGATATTAAAAATGTTGCAAATACCACATCTGATAAATGTCATACTTGCATTATAGACGTGTGTATTATACTCCACGTTAAGATTGAAAAAAAAAATAGATGACGATGCAGGGTCATATGCATTGTTTTTTATAACACAGGGTTTATAAAGCGACTTTTTAAAATACAAAGTTTAATTATAATGCAAAATTATGAAAACACAAGAGGGTATGATAATTTTATTCTTGCAAATAATAAAGTTTGTTTTTCATGTTTCATGCATTTTTGCACATAAAACTCCACTAAAGAAAGGAAAATATTAAATTGAAACTCTAATCCAGAAGGAAAGATACTTTATTATAGAAGCTTCACAATGTTATTTTTCTTGATTGTTGGTCAGGTTACAATGAGTTAGATGATTTTTTGGGTTTGACTCTTTCATGTAATTTGAATTGATCATTTCCAAGACTCTTAGAAATTTTGAGGTATTTATAGTTCTTTTCTTTTATGTATCTTGGTTTCATTTGCTGATTAGAAGGATTTAGTAATTTAGCTAATATATATCTTGTGTATAATGTTTTCTTAACCAGGGTTGAAGAACTGGTATAAACGTCATTAATCGGGCTACTATTACGTAAAATTGTAAATAAAAAGTGTATCATAGAATAATCAAAAAATGTATCAAAGGTTGATGGTGCAAGGCTACTCGGGTCATGCGTCCTACAATGGAGGTCTGGATGTTGTTCGTAAGGTTGTGAAGTCAGATGGCATCCCTGGGTTGTATAGAGGATTTGGCCTTTCTGTTATGACTTATTCACCATCCAGTGCCGTTTGGTGGGCAAGCTATGGTTCAAGCCAACGCCTTATCTAGAGGTGGGATATACTCATCTGTTCATTGAAAGCTTTACTTTGAAGTAATATCTGGATGAATTTCTCATTTTGCTTATATGCCTCAATCACCAACCTATCAAGAAAAAATAACATAAAGGAGGTTCCCCCAGCCTCTGTCCACTTTCCATCGGAAGAACTTTAAGTTTTATCTTTTAACTTTAACATGTTGGATTCATTATATATCCCAATCTTAAACAGCCTAACTAGTGTCTTGTATACCAAATGATCATGTGCTCTATGCCCGAGTCGGGTCTTTACAACGGTAACAATGAGGAATATTGTATTTTTGTGTTTCATTTTAGAAGATTCGTGAAGTAGTAAAGAAATATGTTTGTGACTGAATTGAAACAAGCTGATTTGATTCTTTTAACAGTTGAGGCTAGATTTTCCCCCTCCCGCCCCCCCAACACACACACACACACATACACAAAAAAATTAAATTAAATTAAATTTTTGAAAAACAGCTTTTGTTCTCCTCTCATATGCCTGTGTTTAAATATGTTTCGATAAGTTCAACATTCAACTGTATGATTGCAGGTTCTTAGATCAAGGCACTAAGCATGATGACTCTGCTCTTAGCCAAGGCACAATTGTAATAGTTCAAACTGCTAGCGGGATCATGGCTGGTGCTACTGCATCTTGCATCACAACCCCATTGGACACTATTAAGACTCACTTACAAGTATACCTAGTTTTGTGCTAATGACAGATGGTCTGGTGCTTACCCAGACAGCAGTTGAATTACTTTGCTATGAACTTTCCCTGTGAATTCTTTCATGTTGTCAACTCCATGATCAGTTATTTGGTTATTACTGTATACACATACTAGAATTATATTTTTATACTCTCAGGATGAACCAACCTGTTAGTGTTCGAGTTTGGCTTGGGGAACGGCTACTGCCTTTTATTTCAATCTTGCTTCTATTTAATTAGCACCTGATTCAGCTCGCAACTTTTCCCTTATTTAACTCTTTATGATATACATTTCTTTTTCTTGCTGGTTGAAATTTGCAGCATAACATGGTGAATTTTAGAGACATCAAATTTGCTCCAATGTGATGCATAGAACATTGTGGAAACAGGAGTTGCTACAATTTCTGCATTATTTGCACTCCTGCATGCATTGTGAACGAATAAAATATTTCTCAAACAGAAAATGCATGGCCAAGTTTGCCAAGCGTCTGTTCTAGATCTTCTTAATAATACTCTATGCATGTGGTTTTTCCCAGAATTATTGCAATTTGTTTGGTGCATTATTTAATATGTATTTGTATATTGAATACAAAGGTTGTAATGTTAATCTTTGTTTGATCGGTTTCTTGTGCATTACAGGTAATAGGGCATGAAAAGAGACCTACTGCAAGACAAGTTGTCAAAAGCTTGATCAAGGATGATGCAGGTTGGATAGGATTATATAGAGGACTAGGTCCCAGATTTTTCAGCATGTCAGCATGGGGAACCTCGATAATACTAGCCTATGAATATTTGAGTAAGACACTGGACATTCTTATTTGTTGAATAGCTTATCATCATGACTCCATTATTATCAATTGCTTTATGTAGGAGTGCATTTATTTATAATTTGGTTAATTGTCTTACTATGTTTAACTTGAAGAATTTAACAGATATGCACTTGAACTTGTTGGCTTGTAGGATTTGTCGTCATTTATTGCCTTCACACTACTTGTACTGTTGTTAATTTTTTTATCTAACAGATAGACTTTTGCATTACATCGTAACTATTTCTACTTCTTTTTTCAGTTTTTCTTCTTGTATCGATACCTTAAGACAAATAGCTGTCTCTTTTTAATTCAAGAAAAAGAGGTTCCCTTCTATGAATGTTTTGCATGTTAGTTATCATGGATATCCGATTGCAGTTTGTTGCTAGCTCAACTTAAACCTTTGTGATCTGATTAGCCATATTCATGATCAAAGCAACAGATGGTCTGGATTATCAGTGAAGTGAGTACATTTTTACTTGTATCTTTACTAAAACTATCTATTTAGTAACAACACTTGACTGTGATGTCTTATGATTTTTTTTATACAGAAAAATGAGCATAATCTACTGCTTCTTTGATTGTGATTTTTCATCTGTTGTACAAAACGCTTGTGTGTAAATTAAAGAATCATGAGTAGGTTCATCGAGCAGTGATGCCAATGCGGTTGATGCTCTATTTTTATCTTGCTTTCAGGAATGAAATACAGAGTTAAAGATACCGTGGAAATGCCTGCGGCTTACTTAGAGATAGCACTACAACTGTTGTTGCAGCCTTTCATACTGAACTTATAAGCCCTCAAGCTTGCAAGTATAGCCGAAATTCTTTTCCGATTTGATGAAAGCTTTAATGTTGTAATTCTTTCAAATGGATTTTTGAAGTATTCAAAGAAAATTTATTTTCTTGGCATAGTTCAATCAATCAAGGCTTATGACATTATATTCTTACTTCGGAATTCTCTATTCAATGTACTATACATAATCCGTGAATAATATTACTAAACGAGAAAAGGAAAGGGTCATGCATCAAATTTTAGCGTGCTGATGGATTCATGATCTCAGTAAATACAGCTTCAGGAGACTTGAATCCATCGCTGCTAGTCGTGAAATTACCACTACCTTTCGACTTAGAAGAGGCAGAGATGGCTTCCCCTGATCTAGAAACCATGTCAAAGTCTCCATGCAAACTTAGCGGAAAAGAGGGGCTTGCAGTGTCGTCACCAGCATTCATTATGCAACCCCTTTTTTTTCAGCAGCCTCTTAAAGCTTCAATGCATATTCAAGGCTAGTTCCAAACATCATTCATTACAGGTCTTTCAATACCTTTATCCTTCAAGCAACGAAATGCGATTCCAACATATTTATTTGCTCAAACAATCGCGGTGATATTTCATCCTTTAAATTTGGATCAAGAATTTGATCAATGGTCCCTTTTTCTTTTCTACAGCAATAACGTGCCAAATTGACTTGCTCTTCGGGTAGGTTTGGATCAAGAAACTTTAGCTTAAAAACCTAAGAAAATGTTTTTATTCTTCTCCCAAGGCCTCACAGCAATGTGTGTTTTTTGTGTGGTGTTTTGCTTTTTTCTTTTAATGTGTGTAGTCACCTTATAAGCAATAGTCAAAGCTAGATATCATGGTCAAAGATGATAACTTAGTTATTTTAGTTGTTTTTGGCCAAAAATAGTAATATAAATACTATCTAACGTATACTTTATTTAATAGGACTATTTTTTAGTTGACAACATTTATATGTATGCATATGTAAGTATATATAAGCATATATATATATATATATATATATATATATATATATATATATATATATATACAATTAAAATAAAATGCTTATTTTTGCAAAAAAAGATGAAAAATCCATTTAAATTCCTTACTCATTTCAAAATCAGTTTTTATCAAGCACGGGTCTATTAATAACAGATGACTAGGTTTTCAAACGTTTAAAAGACTAGTTTTAAAATTTTAGTGAACGTGTCTTCAAACACTATCACAAAACTCAACGATAAAATTTTCAATACAGATTTTTATGAAAATTTCATGAATGGTCACATATCATATAATAGAAGTAATAATTACATAATTAACATATTTTAATTCAAATAACATATAAACAAGTCAAAATACGTAATGTCACATAAAGAAATTTTTGGGGTTTCCCATTTCCCCCCCCCCCCCCCCCCTTAAAGAAATTTGACCCTCAAAATTCTTACTTGCTACTCAGAACAAATCTGGGCACTGGTTCTAAATTTGATCTCTTCTCTCCCAAGTAGCTTCCTCAATCCCGTGATAATTCCACAATACCTTCACCATCAGAATCTTCTTCGACCTCAACTCCCGTTCCATCTGATCTAGAATACAAATCGGTCGTTCATCATAAGTCAAATTCTCACGAAGCTGTAACGGCTCTAGTTCTAGAATATGAGAAGGATCCGGATAATACTTTCTCAAAGTAGATACGTGGAAGACATCATGAACATTAGAGAAATTCTGCAGCAAAGCTAACCGATACGCTAACTTGCCAACTGTGCTAGTAATCTCAAACGGCCCTGCAAGCCTTGGACTCATTTTACCACCTTTACTATAACGAGCAAAACCCTTACGAGGAGACAATTTCAAGAAAACTCGAACCCCGATTGTAAACTCCAAATCCCTACGGCGTTTATCAGCATAATTCTTGTATCTGCTCTGCGCTGTCAGCATTCTCTGCCTGATTAACTAGTCCTTTTCCAAGACATCACCACTTCAATCTTAATGTGATCTACTGAGATACCGTTCTGAGTAATCACGTGTCCCAGAAAAGATATTCCATGTAGCCAGAATTTATATTTGTTGAACTTCGCAAACAACTGATGCTCTTGATGTTTCTGTAGGATAAGTCGTAAATGTTGCTCGTGCTCCAATTCAGTCTTAGAATACACTAAGATATCATCAATAAAGATTACCACGAACTGGTCCAAGTATGGCTGAAAGACTCGATGCATAAGATCCATGAATGCTGCTGGTGCATTAGTTAGTCCAAAGGGCATAACTACAAATTCGTAATGCCTATACTGAGTCCTAAAAGCAGACTTTGGAACATCCTCAGTACGGGTCCGAAGTTGATAATACCCCTACCTCAAGTCAAACTTATAGTAGACTTTGGCTCCCTGAAGTTGATCAAACAACTAGTCAATCAGTGACAAAAGATACTTGTTCTTGAGGGTCACCTAATTCAAACCACGATAATTAATACATAATCTCAAGGTACCATCATTCTTCTTCACAAATAAAATGGGTGCTCCTCATGGTGAAGAACTCTGCTGAATGAAACCCTTCTCTCAACTCTTACAACTGAGTTTTTAGCTCTTTAAGCTCAGCTGGTGCCATCCGATACGCTGATTTAGAAATAGGTTGAGTACCGGGAATTAAATTAATCACAAACTCAATATCTCTTTCTGGCGGCTGTCCTGGCAACTCTTCAGGAAATACATTGGGATATTCCTAAATTATCGGAACTTCCTCCAGCTTTAGCTTATCAGATGGCTTGTTGATCAAATAAGTTATATAACCCGAACATTCCTTACTCACCAGCTTAATGAAGGCGCTATAAGGGCGTCAGCTTCAAAATGAAGGAGGGTAAAAGCGTCACCTTCAAAAGCGGAAGCACAACGGGATCATCTCGAGATATGTAAATAACAAAAACATGCAAGTGCAGCAAAAATAATAACAATTAAAATTTGCATGTAAACAAATTTGTATTTACATAAACCCAAGAGTAAATCCATAAAAAGTACATTAAAGAAAATACATAAAAGTATATACAACTATATACAAATATATTTAAAACAAAATACCTCGCGTGGAGAATTTAGATATAAACACTTGAAGAAGATCTTGACTCGGGCAAAGCTCATTCGCACGTGCAAAGGTCCTAGTCGGTCTACTGGTATCCAAAAGCAAAGGACAACTAACTAATTAAAGTGCTAGCTTAGTTAAGTCTAAGAGCTTAGGTCTACGTGAGTTGAGAATTAAAAGCAAAGTGTTTCCTATCTCAACTGGCCTTAGCCGAAAATGCCAAGAGAAAAAGAGAGAACTTTTGTTTCGAAAACTTTGAGAATTTCGGCCAAGAGGGGCAAAATAGAATGAAAGACTTGTCTTCTATTTATACATGCATGAACAAGCTCATCAAATGCCAAGTGTCATGATCAAGAAGCCAAGTGTCTTAATCCTATGCATGGGCGGCCAAAGGGGGGGCAATTTGGACAATTTTGCTTGCACCTTGTTGTTTGTCTTTTTGTGCAAGTTGTCTTTTGTCCTTTTGTGTTTTGTCTTTTAGTGTTTGTCTTTTTGTACAACTTGTTGTTTGTCTTTTAGTGAAGACAAACATTAATTATACCTAAACCCTTTTAAAATAATTAATTGTAGATTGACTCCTCAATCTATTTGCACTAAAGCCTCAATACTTTTCAGTATTTATATCTACATGGTATCACATCCCCATCTTTTCAAGATGACGTTCTAACTGCGATTGACTCATAGGCCTAGTAAGTAGGTCAGCTACATTCTCTAATGTAGGTACTTTCTGCAGACTTATATCTTTTCGAGCAACTATTTCTCGAATGATATGGAAACGCTTTTCTATGTGTTTGGACTTTTGATGAGATCTAGGTTCCTTAGCTTGTGTAATAGCTCCATTGTTGTCACAATACAATGGTATCGGCAACTCGATGGAAGGAACCACTTCTAGCTCTAACAAGAACTTCCTCATCCAAACAACTTCCTTTGCTGCATCAGATGCAACAATGTACTCGGCTTCTGTAGTGGAGTCAGTAGTTATAGGTTGCTTGGAACTCTTTCAACTTACTGCTCCTCCATTACAAACAAACACAAATTCAGATGTAGACTTTCTATCATCCGTATCAGATTGAAAATCTGAATCTGTGTACCCATCTATCCAGAGTTCTCCTCCTCCATAAATCAGTGCAAGGTCCTTAGTCCTTCGCAAGTACTTAAGGATATGATTCACTGCCATCCAGTGTTCTTCTCTTGGATCAGATTGATATCTGCTCATAAGGCTTACAACATATGCAATATCAGGCCTTGTACATACCATGGCATACATGAGACTGCCAACAGCCGAAGCATAAGGCACACGTTCCATACATTGCCTTTCATTCTCGGATTTGGAAGACATGTTCTTGGAAAGATGTATTCCATGTCGGATAGGCAGAAGACCTTTCTTAGAACTCTCCATATTGAATTTCTTCAATACTCGCTTTATGTACAGACACTGAGACAAGCCGATCAATCTTTTCGTTCTATCTCTATAGACACGAATCCTTAAGATATAAGAGGCCTCTCCCAGATCTTTCATGGAGAACTTGCTGTTTAACCAAATCTTAGTAGACATCATTTGTCTAACATCATTTCCCATGATTAATATGTCATCAACATACAAAATCAAAAAAGTAGTCATGTTCCCACTGATCTTCTTGTATACACAAGGTTCATCATCATTTTTAATTAAACCAATTTCTTTGATCTCATTATTAAATCTGATGTTCCAAGAACGAGAGGCTTACTTTAGACCATATATTGATCTTTTAAGCTTACACACTTGATCCTTGTTGGATTTAAAACCTTCAGGCTGTTTCATATATATATCTTCCTCAAAATAGCCATATAGGAACGCAGTTTTAACATCCATTTTCCAGATCTCATAATCATAGTGTGCGACAATAGATAGCATGATGCGGATAGACTTTGTGACACCCGAGAGTTTCACCATAAAATTTATTTATAGTTGTTGCATATTTATGTGCGCATTTCTACGTGCATCATTTTTCTTGCTTAATTGTTTTATTTGTGGGTTACTATTCATAATATTTTTGACTGTTTCAAAAGCTTGATTTTAAATTTTTCCTAGGTCACCTGACATTTAAAAGGAACCAAGAAATTTTCGTTTTGAACTTTCGAGCTTTGGAGTGTGTGTTTGGAAAATGTTTTTCGTGACTTTTGAATAGTGTTACATTAGAATAGTGCTAGTTTCAATTAAAATAAAACATTTGTAATTATAATTAGCCTTAATTGATCAAGTTTTGAGATTAATTAGCTTATATTATTTAGTCATGCACCACATATAATAATAACCAACTCATTAAATTAAAACAAAGGCTTATTCTTGTCATCAAAACATTTGTAAAAATTCCCTCCATGTCCCTAAGCTTGGCCGACCCACCCAAGGAGAAAAGAGAAGAAAATTGCTTCCACAATCTTGCACTTTGAGCTCTTAGATTGATTTTGAGAGGGTTTTGAGCAACCTAAGGACTTCAACAAGCTTCTTCATCTTCAAAAATTGTGAGAGAGTTTCATTTTCTTGATTTTAAAGTTTATGTGCATATGTTTAATTTTCTTGATTTGTCAATTATAGCTATATAACTTGTTATGAATGCTTCCTATGAGTTATTTAATGTCTATAAAGCTAACTTTTGAGGTTTGATAACAAATTTAATGGTTGAATGTTGAGATTGATCAAAGAGGTGATGAATAGTGTATAAAATTAGGGTTTTGAGAAAATTTACTAATTGTCTTAAATTGATGCTTCAATTAGGTGCTCTAGACCCTAGGGAAGTTAGTTGAAAAGTCACGTGAGGTTGAATCACTTGAATTTGAACTTAAGTGCATAAATAGCTTACTTTAAAAAGGGGGTTTTATACGTTAAGCAATCCGGTCAAGTTTGGGCATTGATTCAGGTATCCTTGAGCTAAGGAAGCACCTTTGGTGCTTTCGTTTCGCGAAAATGGGATTTGATTAGTATAGTTGTAGTTCAAACCCGTTCGGGGCCTTCCCGAACTTTTGCTTCAGAAATGAGTTTTAGTGACTTTAAAAGGTACATTTGAGCTTAATTAAGGATATAGAATGACTAGGATATAGTTTGGGAATCTTGAACCATGCTTAGGAGAAAGAAAACTCGGTTAAAGAAAGGGAAAATGTAGTTTTTAGCCATTTGAGTTGCATTTAGAACTTGTTGAGGAATCTTAGTACCTTGCATTGAATATTTAGCATATAATTAAGCTATGTGAGTAGATTGTGGGATTTAATTGTGTTGATTGCTTCTTTTGGCATCTATTAGCTAATATCGTGCTTATATGAACTTTTATCATGCATATATGTGAGGGCGGCCTACTTTGTCGCCCCTCTTATGTGTTATGTGTTATATTGATTGCTTGTGACTTGTATTGGGTTGCGCAACTTTTTTCGGACATGGTAGCGTCGAGAAACACGGGCGGCGTCGGGCTTGCCGTGCTCCCTCGACTACCATGGTGCCTATTCCCTTTCTCGCTGAGGCATACTCCACTACCCCAGAGGCGTGGTTCACCTGCTGGGCATGGACCTACCTTGGGAGAAAGGGTCGTAGGATCGGGATACATCCGGAGTATCCCAATTGTGGTGTTTGGGGTTTGCCGGCATGATCGTGATGCTCGTGGTTCGTGGCTCGTGATTGAAGACTTGGAAGTGGAACCGTATCCTTTTTAAAGTGATTAATTGCTTGGCTTATTGTCTTGTTGACTTATGTGGATTATATATGTTTTCTTGTATTGCATATCATATTGCACGTTGGCATGTTGCATCACCTCCCTCGCTGGGCAACTTTGTTGATCACTCCTCATTTGAAATGTTTCAGGAGAAGCTGAGGTGAATCCCCAGCTATTAGAAGTAGAAAAAGAGGAAGAAGTTCACGTAGATCAGAATCCGTGACCTTGTGTGCTAAGGTGGATTTTATGTGCTTCTTGCGTGGAGTTCTTGTTATTAATGTATTTTGAGACTTTGGAGTCTTGTATATATGTCTAGTAGATGTGTACTAGAATGTTAAAGAAAGTTGTTGGTTTGTACTAATGAATTCTAGACTTTAATATCCTCTTGCATGCTTGGAGTGTTTGTTGATCTTCATATGGAACTTAGATCATATTGTAACTAACTACTTATGACAAAAACTACCTTATTTTGCATGCTTGTGTGTTTTAGTAGAATGTTGTTGTTCCAAGGCTCGGATGGCCTTGTGATTGTGTTTTGGCTTTGGAGATATTAGTAGATAAGTTGTTGTTTTAGTTCAAATGTCTTGAATGAATGTTTACAGGTAACAGTTTTGTCCTTGGTACAGAGGAGACTGTCTGAGTGACGGGTCCGAGCCTGACTATTAGCGTGGGGTTGGGTTCGGGGCGTTACAGACTTAAGCATGACAACTGGTGAAAAAGTTTCATCATAATCAACACCTTGTTTCTGAGGAAACCTTTCGCAACCAGCATTGCTTTAAAAGTTTCCACATTTCCATCTATTCCAAGTTTTCTTTTGAAGACCCATTTACAACCTATAGGTACAATACCTTCAGGTCGGTCAACTAAGGTCCAAACATCATTTCAATACATGGAATCTATCTCTGTTTGCATAGCCTGCCTTCATTTCTCGAAGTCAATATCATGTATTTCTTCCTCATAATTAGTAGGATCATCCAAATGATCTTTATCCCCAACCACAAACAACTCTTGTGTTTCCTCAAGAAAATAACCATATCTTTCTGGAAAATGGGATATTCTACCAAATCTTCGAGGTCCTTGTGTGATGACTGGTTCTAGATCTTGTTGAATTGGTTCGGGATCATGACTTTGATCATTTTGTGGTTCAGAAGACTCTTCTTCTATTCTTATTTTCCTCCCACTTACTCTTTCTTGAACAAACTCTTTTTCAAGAAAGAAGGCATCTCAACTGATTAATATCCTTTGATCATTAGGAAAATAGAAATAATATCCTCTAGTCTCCTTAGGATATCCCACAAATCTTCCTTTGTTAAATCTTGCTTCCAACTTGTCCATCTTAAGTTTCTTAACATAAGCGGGATAGCCCCAAATCCTAATGTGATTAAGATTTGGTATCCTACCAACCCACATCTCATACGGTGTAGTAGGAACAACTTTAGTTGGAGCCCTATTCAACAAGTAAATAGCCGTAAGAAGTGCATACCCCGACAATGAAATTGGAATATCAGTATAACTGATCATAGATCGTACTATATCCATTAATGTACGATTCCTACGTTCATATACTCCATTTAATTGTGGTGTAGCAGGTGGAGTGTCTGTGAAGTTATTCCAGCTTGTTTAAGATATTCACAAAATTCGGTACTTAAGTATTCACCTCCATGATCGGATCGCAAGGTTTTAATACTTTTTTCCCATTTGGTTTTCTACTTCAGCTTTAAATTCCTTGAATTTATCAAAAGTCTCAGATTTGTACTTCATTAAGTACACATAACCATACTGAGAATAGTCATCGGTGAAAGTTGTGAAGTAGATATAACCACCGCGAGTCATTTCTCTCAAGGAACCGCATACATCACTATGTATTAATGTTGGCAATTCAGTGGCTCTTATTCCCTTTCCAACAAATGATGACTTGGTCATTTTTTCGAGAATACAAGATTCACATGTAGGCCCGGGTTCACATCCCAATGAATCAATGAGTTCATTTTGAGCCATCCATGTTAATCTTTTCTCATTAATATGTCCAAGTCTCAAGTGCCACAATTGTTTCACATTAATTTGAATATCTTTTGTTTGTTTTTCTTTTGAAGCGGAAGTTGAAGTTACATGCATGCATTCATCAAGACTCAAATGATAAAGTCCATTTAACAAAGTAGTTGAGCTGATATATTCATTACAATAATAAATATTACAGCTCTTGTTCATAAAAGAAAATTCATAATTTTCACAAACAAGCTTAGGAATAGAAACAATATTCCTAACAGTATTCGGAACAAACAAAACATTTGAAATATGCAAAACATGACCAGCAGGCAGACAAACTTCAACATTCCCTTTGGCAAGGGCTGCAACACTTGCTCCATTACCAACCTTCAAAACAATCTCACGCTTCCGAAGTGTTATCTTGTCATTTAGACTCTGTAAGGACATATAGACATGTGTCGTAGCACCAGAATCTAAAATCCAAGATGTACAAGCCAGACTAATTAAAAAATTAGTTTCATTCACAGAAAAAGAAGTTGTACGTCGCGCAGTGGCGGTAACCTGTTTCTCTTTCAACTCTTAAAAGTACATGGGACAATTTCTTCTCCAACAGCTATCACCCTTGCAGTGATAACACTACCCTTTAGGGACGGCTTCTTTCTTCTTAACACCTCCAGTGGGCTTAGGATCAGTGTCCTTCTTCTTCTTGTTCTTCCTCCTTCTTCTATTCTTGGGCCTAAACCCAGAAGAAGAGGTAGCAACGAGGACAGTCTCTTTACCTTTTCCCTTGAACTGTGACTGCGCAGTGGTCAACATATTGGCCAGCTCAGGCAGAGAAGCAGAGAGCTTGTTCATCTGAAAGTTCACTATGAACTGATTGAAGGAAGGTGGGAGGGACTACAGAATGAAGTCCGTGTGCAGTTTACTGTCTATGTCAAAATCATGCATCTCAAGTTGAGTAATCAGATTAATCATCTTGAGAACATGTTTGCTGACATCACCGCCTTCTTCCAATCTTGCTCTGAACAACTCCTTTGACAGTTCATATCTGGCAACATTACTTTGCTCACCATACAGCTCTTTCAAGTTCAGAATCATGCTAGCAACATCAGACATATTCTCATGCTATTTTTGCAGTTCATTTGACATTGAAGCAAGGATATAAGCCTTTTCTCTCAAGTCATGTTCTATCCAGAGCTGATGAGTTTCTTGCTCTTCTTCTATTGCAGTTTCAGGGAGGGTAGCAGGAGGGGCCTTATCCAGAACATATTCAATCTTTTCCAATCCCAAAACAATTTTAAGATTGCGAAACCAATCGGAAAAGTTTGGTCCAGTTGAAGCATTTTTATCAAGGATACACGCAATGGGATTTGAAATAGAAGCCATTATAAAAGTACTGCAGAAATAAGTAGTACAGAATGTAAGACTGCTAGTTGATATAAAAATGCATAACTATTTAAGTATGATCTTTGCAAAAATAGTAACTCCTACTAACTTTATCGAATCTCATACTCCCAGAACAAGAAACGAGAATTTGTTAGAATCTGGTAGTGGGTGACCAAATTCTCTTAGCAATTTGTATCCCTCAAACCTTTGTGGTTATAATTGGGATATAAATTTTAAGAGTCAACAACACTTTGTTGTCTATTTCACTAAATAGTTTATGGTATAAATTTTAAGAGTCAACAACACTTTGTTGTCTATTTCACTAAATAGTTTATGGTCAAATCCAGTCCCTAAATTACTTGGTCTCAAACCTTTGTGATTATAATTAACTAAGTGATTTAGTTAGATCCGACCAGCCATCTCATAGTTATCCCACAAATTGAATCAATAGCCTGAAGCCTTTGTGGCTATAATTGGCCGTTAGATTTTGGCAAACAACCACATCACTATGTTCTACTAGAAACTTAATCAACCTTATTACGAATCATGTCCCTCTACCTTTGGGCAAGACCGATCATGATCGCTTTGGGTTCATTAAGTCCTAGGATGGTGGAAGACAACAGATCTAATATTAATTTGCACATTTGAGAGTTTTGAAATAGATCTCATCATGCATACATTAACAAGCATATAATGAATGCAATAGGTACAAATAGTGGATCATGGACATTGGAACAAAAAGGAAAAACTATCTTAAAACACATCACTATGTCTTCAAGATCTCCAACTCCTTTGGATTCATCCGGTTGCCTCTTCTTCTTGAGAATTTACATATAGATCTCACTACAAAGTTCTCTCAAAAACAAGAAAAATAAAATGAGACTTATGTCTCAATTACAAACCGAGCTTCTACTAAGTCCATGATCAAGTTCATCATTTATACATCATGTAGCTAGATTAAACTTATCACATAGATAATCAAAGCTAAATGAAAATAATCAATGAACATCTTTACGCATCAAATACCAAAGATAAAACAAGTTCCATCTAATCTTCTATTAATGTTTTGACAACATGCATGAAAGAGAATTGATTATAACATCAACCAAACATTCCAAGACCAACCGAGTTCACAAACCACATAGTCTCGATATGACACGTAAACCGAGATCTCCATATAAAGGGATCATCAAGCCCAATCATAGAAAACTTTTGGCTCGTTACAATCAAAGTCGATCTTTCCATGCGGGATGGAATCAACTCATATCTTTCGCATAAACGTGTCAATAAACATTAAAAGATTAGATCTAATGTACTTACGGACTTTCAAAACCGTATCTCTGATACCACTTGAAGGCACTATAAGGGCGTCAGTTTCATAATGAAGGCGCAAAAGGCGCCAGCTTCAAAATGAAGGAGCGTAAAAACGGAAGCACAACGGGATCATCTCGAGATATGTAAATAACAAAAACATGCAAGCGCAGCGGAAAGAATAAAAATAAAAATTTGCATGTAAACAAATTTGTATTTACATAGACCCAAGAGTAAATCTGTAAAAAGTACATTAAAGAAAATACATAAAAGTATATACAACTATATACAAATGTATTTAAAACAAAATACCTCGCGTGGATAATTCAGATGTAAACACTTGAAGAAGATCTTGACTCGGGCAAAGCTCCTTCGCACATGCAAAGGTCCTAGTTGGTCCACGGGTATCCAAAAGCAAAAGACAATTAACTAATTAAAGTGCTAGCTTAGTTAAGTCCAAGAGCTTAGGTATACGTGAGTTGAGAATTAAAAGCAAAGTGTTTCGTATCTCAACTGGCCTTAGCCGAAAATGCCAAGAGAAAAAGAGAGAACTTTTGTTTCGAAAACTTTGAGAATTTCGGCCAAGAGGTGCAAAATAGAATGAAAGACTTGTCTTCTATTTATAGATGCATGAACAAGCTCATCAAATGCCATGTGTCATGATCGAGAAGCCAAGTGTCCTAATCCTATGCATGGCCGGCCAAAGGGGGGGCAATTTGGACAATTTTGCTTGCAACTTGTTGTTTGTCTTTTTGTGCAAGTTGTCTTTTGTCCTTTTGTGTTTTGTCTTTTAGTGTTTATCTTTTTATGCAATTTGTTATTTGTCTTTTAGTGAAGACAAACATTAATTATTCCTAAACCCTTTTAGAATAATTAATTACAGATTGACCCCTCAATCTATTTGCAGTAAAGCCCTAATACTTTTTAATATTTACACTTTGGCCCCAAAACTTTTGAAAATTATGATTTTGGCCCACTTAACCGGTAATGTACAAAATCACATTGTTAACACTTTAACGTGTTTCCAACTCAATACCAAGCTCAAAAATTGCTTTATTCATGATACCCTAAGTGTGTGACTTTTTAGGTTCATGACCGTACAGCGATAAAGGATCGATTCCAAAAATGTCTACCCCATTTTTCGGAATACCTTCATGTTCATGAGTGAGCACTAACAACGAACGTATCATGACAATATGTACAGTAATGAAGTCCAATTCCAACGAACCTATTTATAGTCATAAATTAGCGTGTAGTCCGATCCTTCTGTTAAAATGTCCCGATCGTTATAGGGACCATGAAATTATTAAGTCTGCTATACGATTCTACGCATAAATGTAATTCGGTGGAATGACAGATGACATCTATGGAAAAACATATTTCCATCGTTCAACTACCCCGGTCGAGGATTTCTCATTTCAGACGACCAACACTAGATCGCATAGGACATCGCCTCACTGTCGGAGGTTAATAGATCCTATCTTGACAATTACCTGTCGATCTCATATCACAATACTAAACTGCAAGAGGCCGTATCTCACCCTCAAAGAAGGCGAACATTGTCCAAACGCAAGATTTAACCCCTGATATAGCCGGCAGCCGTAATTTCTCAAGCCAAAGGATTAATTTGCACAATTTGCAACGAATGACAAACTATTAATCCAAAGTCATATAGTTTCATCATTCCGGTCATATTCAATGATCAGTTCAACCAACGATCATTCATATGTGAGTTAATCGAGCCCTTATGTTGTTGTAGCTCAACGCTTGCTACCCTTTATCATTAACATCCCTATGTTAATCAAAGGTAACTACATATGATAGTGCGTACTTGATTATACTAGTCCTGGTCGAATAATCTAAGGACTATGAATGATTTTGAATGTTTATCATATCGAAGAAACATGCCTTTGAATTCTCAACACTTTAAGAATATATTTCTTCTCTGAAAAACATTGAGGACATATTCATATAATTGAACGAAGAATATGAACATCCAATAAACAAGCCATTCAGATTTACATCAAAATGCCCTATATAGGTCATCTAACTATATAGCATTAGGGCATATCTCTAACACTTAATAGCTTTAATTGATAAGATAACGAAACTCATCTTAGCATCTCGGTTTCCAGCTACCTCAACCACTGGTTGTTTTGGAAACCGAAACTGTAGCACATTTGTTCTACAGTTTAACTGAGCATCATACTTGACAAAGAAAATCCTGACCCTTAACATGTATTTTACCATCTTTACATACTAAGCCAGTCACATATTTATCAGTCAAAGGAGTACTAATCTCAACCACATAAGGTAACTTCTCTGGTTGCACATAGGTAGGTGTAATGAAAGAATGCGTAGCACCAGAATCAATCAATACTTTAACAAGTTAATTGAGTATAAGAAAGTTATCTTCCACAACCGCTGCTGCCTCAGGCAATTCTCCAACTCAACTGCGTAGGCCCGAGCTTGTACTTGCTGCTACTGAGGTGCACTACCTAAAAGTCTACCCTGATAACCCTGGGTTGCTAGCCGACCCTTGAATTTCTGCCACTTGGGACAATCTCGCACTCTATGTTGGTTGCTACCGCAACCCAAGCACGTCTTTGCCTTCAACTGAAAATCAGCCTCCAGATGGCCCCCAACATTTACAGAAAGTGCATTGCAGAGCTAGGGCACTAATACTGCCTCCCGAAGAACCAGAAGCTAAATAAGCAGTTGTACTAGTCTACTGAGGCCTCGCAACATTCAGCCTGTACTGACCCTGAGACTGTGCCGACCTCTACTGTGACTGCGCCTGATAAGATCCTTGCTGAAACTGGGTCCTATAAGTACTTTGCTGCCCCTGAGGTCTGTAAGAACCCTGCTTCACTGGTGGCCTGTAAATACTCTGCTGCACCGGAGGCCTATAAACAACCTGCTGACCCTGAGGCTAAAATAACCTCCTATTGGCCTGACTAGAACCAGCCTGCTCCCATTTCGTCTTCTCCACTCTAGAAGCCACATTAAAGGCTGCAAGAAACTTATCATACTCTATCAAGGCCATCGAATCCTGAAGCTCTAGCCTCAACCCCTGTACAAACCTCTAAGTCTTCCTCTCCTGGTCCTGCATAAACACCGGTGCATACCGGGAGAGCCTGGTGAAATTGGCCTCGTATTAAGCCACTGTAGAGTTACCTCGAATAAGGGACATGAACTCCTTTACCCTACACTCCCCGGCAAGCCTCGAAACATATTTAGCCTGGAACTCCCGAAGGAAATTAGCCCAGATATAAGAAGTACCCTGAGCTTCCAAAGTTGACCTCACTGTACGCCACCATTCCTCTACCTCATCATCAAGAAGATACACGACAAAGGTAACCTTGTTCACCCAAGCCTCAGCTTTCCGATCATTAGGCTCACCCAGAAACCTCGGTGGAAAGTACCCCAAGAATTCTTTTAACAAACTACCTCCACGGTAACCACCCTATACATTGTGCACTTGTGCCTGTACATTTTGAACCTGGGCAACCTGCCTTGCTAATATCTATGTCTGTCCAGCAAGAACCTTAGTTAAACGATCCATTGCCACAGCTATCCTATCCATTCTCTGATCTCAACCCTGTTCCTGATTCCCCTGATCATCGTTACTTTCCTGAGGCCTATTACGAGTTCTCGGACGTCCAGCCATCTTACTATCAAAGAGTTAGCATAGGTTATAACACGTATATAGGCTATAGACAGTTAATAACACATAGGCATTAAACTTACGTAAGGCACGTAGATCACATAAATGCTAGTCACGTAAACAAGTTAATCACATAATCATATACTTCACTTTTTTCACTTTATACATACTTTCCTAATAAGACCACTACCCACATACCGAAAATAACCCAGCTGACAACTAAACATGCGCTCTGATACCACTTAATGTCACGCCCCAACTCGACCCCACTTACGATCAGTCAGGACACAGCAGAATTTTGACAATATAACGTTTGTAATATAGACAACAGGACTCTAAACCAATCCTTTAAAACATCACACAACCAACTACAACTTCAACAACAACTCCAACAACCATTCCTCAACATACAACACATCCAAAACCATTCATTATACAACCATAAGTCATATGCCTCCGTTTCAACAACATACCACAAGCTATACCATACATATGCACAATATATATAAAACTAGTCTAGCAACCTGTTCATATTCCAAAAGTAAGACAACTAAACTAGCATTATACTTTTCACTATTTTTATGACATCTTATACAATACAAACCTTAAAGTAAATACAACACAACTTGTTTATAATACAAGACAACAAAAAGAACAGTCCACCAAAACATCAAGGACAAGACTCCTACACATTAGACTCGTCCACATATTGCTCGTACTCAGTCTCTTGAGGAACGTACCCTAAGTCATGGTTGGTAACACCTGAAAGTCAGCAAAGAGGGTAAGCTTATACAATACAAAGCTCAGCGAGGGTTCAAAAGATATTTTGGAAACATTTTTCTTTACCACTAAGGAAAACACCCTAGGAACAATAACATTCAATAAACATCATCATCATTAACAATTCAACTTAAACAACACAATTAACCATTCACTTTAAAAAGTATACACTAGTTGGTGTAGCTCCACATGCCATCACGATCTCAACCAACTTCTTATAACGCCTGCTGGTACATTCTGGAAGTACCTCAACTAGCCCCACACTCCATGGCACTCTCCGACCACACGAGATAGGGGTAACACATGATAGCTGTGTCGACAACCCAGCAAGCCCGATGTCGCCTGAGGTGACACAACACTATCACGGCTTTCATCAGACAACACTTAACATTTAATATTCTGAGATACCAACAAAGTAGGTTGTCTCCTGGTACTTCAACAACCATCAATACTTTCAACAACGTTACAACAACTCAACAATTAATCAAACAACCAAGACACCCAAGCTAGATGACAAAGTAGGCCACCCAACTCAACTCATACCTAAACATCCTTTCAAACCCGAGCCTACTCAACATCAATCTAAGTATCAACTTCACAAATACTACCAAACAACTAAAGACAACACTTAAGCATTTTAAAGAAATACTACACAAACTTCTAAACTTCATAACTTACAATCTATCAATCAAACAACCCCCAAACCTTTTCCTATCACTCAACCACACAAGCAACTACATTAACCCCCTCGGAAACCAACCAAAAGCCACCCAAAACCAGCCCAACAAACCTAATTTTGACAATGCACCTAGGCTGAATTTTTCAACTTTTGCTATGGTATTCAAATTGAAAATTTGGTATTACAACATTACTACACAATAATTAACTAACCTATAGAAGCAACTACAACTCAATTTCAACTTCTACAACAACAATTATTCAAATATAAGCCAAATAATCAATTAAAATACACGAAAAATAAAAATACAAGCTACTACCGTTTAAAATGGCTACAAATGCATATCATTGGTCCTTGTCATCTACTAAGCAACAATCTAACATCAATTTAACAAAATAGGAACTACAAATGCATCAACCAAAAATTCAACTCAACTTTAAAATAATGAACTATATTTTTCCATCACCTTTGATGCCAAGCAATGTTAGAAATGTGTAGAATGGATGACCAACAAGCAAATTCAAGCTTTGAATAACTCTATTTGTCCTTGAATTACAATTTATATGAGAAAATTTAGCTTAAAAACCTAAGAAAATGTTTTTCTTCTTCTCCCAAGCCCTCACATCAATGTGTATGTTTTTGTGTGGTGTTTTGCTTTGTTTTAACGTGTGTAGTCACCTTATAACCAAAAGTAAAATCTAGACACCATAGTCAAAGTTGATAACTTAGTTATTTTAGTTGTTTTTTGCCAAAAATAGTAATATAAATACTATCTAACTTATACTATATTTAATAAGACTATTTTTTAGTTGACAACATTTATATGTATGCATATATAAGTATATATAAGCATATATATATATATATATATATATATATATATATATATATATATATATATATATATATATATATATATATACAATTATAATAAAATTCTTATTTTTGTAAAAAAAGATGAAAAATTCATTTAAATTCCTAACTCGTTTCAGATATATATATATATACAATTATAATAAAATTCTTATTTTTGTAAAAAAATATGAAAAATTCATTTAAATTCCTAACTCGTTTCAGAATCAGTTTTTATCAAACACGGGTTTATTAATAACATAGGACTAAGTTTTCAAACGTTTAAAAGACCAATTTCAAAATTCTAGCGGATGTATCTTCAAACACTAATTACAAAACACAACAATAAAATTTTCAATGCAGATTTTTATGAAAATTTCTTGAATGCTCACATATCATGTAATAGAAGTAATAATCACATAATTAACATATTTTAATTCAAATAACATATAAACAAGTCAAAACACGTAATTTCACATAAAGGGAAGTTTGGGATTTCACATGAACAACTATGTGTTAGAATACTGTGCAAACAGTCTGACACCATTTAACGTATACAGACTCATATGTTCAGTTTGTCAGATTTTTAGCCTGATAAATTGTAATGCTTAAGCCTCTTATCTTTTTTTAGCCACTTATCATCTCTCTTCAGAACTTTGCGGGTCATAAAATTAAGAATAAATATCAAATCTTACAATTGGTGGACGAAGTTATCTTTAGCATAACATTTAGGGTAAATACCCAATTTAGTCCAGTATCTTAAATGTTTGTTCTGATTTAGTCCATATATTTTAAAATGTATCATTTTAGTCCACTATCTTTACCATTTATCATGATTTAGTCCATATCTTTCAAAATGTACCCTTCTAGTTCACTATCTTTGTCATTATGATCCACGTTAATCCTCCACCATTTTTTTATCCAAAAATCTGATGCACGTGAGTCGTATTTGCAGGGACAAAATTGTCTGCACACTAATTTTATTTATTTATTTTTATTTCATAATAAACCCATCGATCAAAACAACACAGTGCCTAATCCTTATTTCCCTATATTCCCAAATGTTCTATAAAATAAAATCCTTAATCCTTTTTGTCCTAAAACCCCAAAGGCCCTAAATCCCTAATCCTTAATTGATTATCACTTATCTTCATGGCGGGATGCGAGAGGAAAAACAACTACGGTAAATCTTTGTTCTTATACTTTTTGCTTTCGTAACCGTAGTTCACAACTCAAAATCACATGCATTTATTTCTTTCTGCGTGTTTTTCGTGTGTGTATGTTTATAAGTATATACATATATGTACTTGTGTATCATATTAGCGACACAATAGACACACAGAGAGCAACTCACACACAGCACACACAGCGACTCACACATGCAGCACGCACCAACACACACAACTTTAATGTTTTGTTTTAGGAGGTGAAATGTGAAGCTACACGCTTGGCCTCTGTAACACCCCAATCCCTCTCGAGACCGAGAGTTCTATCAATCGATCTAATCACAACCCAAACCAAACCTGGGCATAATTTTCAGGGAAAACGGACGGAGTCTCCCCTGTTTCTAGGCGAAATGTAAAACCTGCGATAGCATATAAGTGGACCAATACTATGTCCAAACATTCAAAACCATCTCAAGGCCATCCGAGCCTCGGATCTCAACAATTTAAACTGAGCAAGTATACATATATTTCCAATTTAAAAGCTAATCTATCTCTTTTCATTTTTGACAAGTACATTCGAACTAGACAGTTAAACCATACTAAGCTACTGCATAAAATAAACTATCATGCCATTCTAACTCTTTTCCTTTGGACATTACAGACATACATTGAAGTTAAGCTATGCTAACTGATTACATAAACTAGCTTATCAATTCACCTTAGCTACTTAGCTAAATTTAAATTACATTTCTTTTGACAATAAATACAAGCAACATATGAACATACATCTTTACAAACTTCGACACTCAAGCCACATAGGCACGCACGACAACTCTTCAGGCAACGAACTTTCACAAAATCACGAACTTTTCAGCTAGCATGACATTTCCTGAAATATGGTGGTGAGGAGTAAGTATACACAACATGTATACTCAGTGAGGGCGAGACAGATATCGAATTGGAGAGAAAGAAAGTCGTGCAATGCAAATAAGACAGTTAAGCTATATAACTGATAAATAAGCAATCAAGACAAACAATCAATACAATAAGCAATTACTGAAAGCATTAACACAACCATTCAAAGCTATACCACACTCTGAAGGCTATGGTTCACTCATACGAGCAATGTACCATTTCACGAGCGATACATCAATCTCGAGCTTGATGTTGACAACGATGACAATAAGCGCGCAACCACCTTATAACACCAGTTTAGAATACCCCGGAAGTATCCATCAATTCTACGACCCAAATCTCCCTGGGAGGCAATGTAATACCCGAGCCCGGAATGTGAAAATTCCTTGTTTATTATTTTGAAAATTATATTTCCTTAAATTCTTTGAGAATTAATTGTTACTTTCTTGCCGTCGCAACGTGCATTGCATTTAGGGAGCGATAGCTAGAGAACGGTTTCTAGTCCTCAGCAAATAGTGAAACTAGTATTTAGATTACTTAAATTTTATATTTTAATTGTTGCTAGCTATAATTAATTTTTCTCTAGTTAGAATGGCTTTAAAATGCACAAAATAACGCCTTTTGACCAAGATTTAAGTAGTTGACCAAGGCTTGACCTTTGACCATTTGACTTAGCACTTAAATAAGCTTAAAACAAAGGAAAATAAAAAAAATAGCAGCTGAAACAGAGAAGACCAGGCCGAAACCAAGAAGGAAAAAAAAGATTTCAACCTTTCAATCGATCAATCTTCGCGTGAGCTCGTGCGGGGTGGTTTCCGAGGTGACTAGCGTTGTTTTCCTAGCGACTAGGAGTGCCTAAGGTGAGGGAATCATGTTATTTGCGCATTTAAATGTTTAGTGTATCAACTTTATGATTTTTAGATTTTATCCGTAGATTGTTGTTTAAATCATTTTGATGCTTCTAGAATGTTCCTTGGCAATTGTAGAACGTGTATTTATAGCTTTTTAACATTTTTTGCGGTTAAATGTTGAGATTGTAGTTTAAACTAGTTGTTGAATAGTGTTTTATGAATAGTAAACCCTTGGAACGATGAAGTTGTTCCGTTATGCTGTCCGTTGATGTAGAATTGTGCTAGGTGTGTTAGAATGTCTAAATGCATGGTTTGTTTGGGTTGCGTAATGGAAAAAACGAGAATTAAGCCTTGTTGAAAGTCGGGGTCATTTAGGTCGAGTTTATCATTTTCTCATTTTGCGTGTTGGCATTGTTTCGGGAGGCCATGGAAGCACTTTTGGTGCGATTATGGCATTGGTTGGGTGTTTGGTTGGTATAGTTGTAGTTCAAACGAGAAAGGGGGAAATCGGGGCTTTGCGCGAGTTCTAGGGTAAAGTAAGGTTTCGGGGTCTTTAGACGTGCCTTATGGTGACCTAGGAGGATTGGCGAAGTCGGTTTCTAGAACTCGTGGCTCGTTTGGAAATGGTAGCATTTTGATAGTTGGGGCTGATTTGTATTTTTGCTTGTTTTCTTGATTTTATGCCTATAGAATGCTTAGGGTTGCTTGAAATACTTGTTTGAATTGATCTGGATTGAAATGCTTATCAATTGTTGCTATTGCGTGCAAGAGTAACCTACTTTGTTATCCTCCCACGTGTGGCTTTATCGCTTGTTTATCGCCTTGTATCGAGTCTTGCATTGCATAGTGTCTCGCGCGTGAGTGATGGGCCTCTCTGGGTAGCCTCGGGTTGCCAGTGTTGGTTGCTCTAGCTCCGCTGCTATTCCCTCTTCTCGCTTGGGTTGCCTCCCAAAGAGTTTTGGGTCGTAGGTTGATGAATACTTCCAGGGTATTCCAAACTGGTGTTATAAGGTGGTTTGGGCCGGCGCGTCGTCATCGAATTCTTGAATGAAAGTTGCTTGTGAAAAGAGTACCGTATCCTTTGAATGAATGTTTATGGTCTTTAATGCTTGCCTTGTTATAATATTGACTTGTTTGTATCTTTAAATGATAATTGTATGCATTGCTTGGCTAATTGCATTGCATACTCTTCTCATCTCCGTTCTTGAGACCAATTGCCCTCGCTTAGGAATGGTTTTTGATGATTCCTCTCTATACTATATTTTACAGGAGTAGTTGAAGCAGTCCCTATCGAGGTAATAGAGGAGGAGGAGCAGGTGGAGGTGTTTCCGTGATAGCACTTCTCTGCTTTGCTGGTGGTTGGTTACCAGATTTTGTGTGAGCCTTGCTTGTTATGTATATTGCTTGGATGTCGCTTAATTTTGAGGCTTGTAGCCTTGTATGTATTTTCTAGTTTGAGGCCTCTACGGTCTTATGTTGTATAAGTTGGGAGAATGTAAAGTTGTAAACTTATACCCTTGTGACTAGTAAGGAAATGCATGCTAATAGCTAACTGTTTAGTGGCATAAATACTTGTGTAGTATGGATATCATTTTTGGTTTGGAAAGTTGGATAATAAGAAATGTATGTTTTTAAAGAAAGTTGGCTTGTTTTGATTATTATAAGGCTTTCGCAAGTATTATATTGATTTTAGGGTTTTCCGATCATCCGCGGTACAGAGGAGACTCCGTTCGTATGTCGGGTCCCGGCTTGGCCTTTTGCGGGGTCGGGTCGGGTCGGGGTGTGACATCTTTAGGTGGTATCAAAGCATGATAGTCTTGCATGAGCCGGGATATGTTTCTCGGTCTGTGGGGTAAAGGTCCAAAATGCTAGAATGTTATTGTATAATTGTTAAGTGGAAAGAAAATGCTATAGCATGACTTTGTGAACTTAGAGTGCTTATGTGTTTAAAGTGAATTAGTTTGGCATGTCAATCTTGTGTTATGTGAATTGCGTGTTAGAATGTTTGATTGTTATTGACTTGAGTGTTATCTAATCTTATGTGCTATATTTCTGTCTATAAACTGATTTTAAATGTTGCCAGCTATTGTGAATTGTTACTATGCCGCCACGTCGTGGTACTCAAGGTATAGGTCAGATGAAGAGGCAGCAGAACAGGATCAGCAACCGTTGCCTGAGCAGTTTATGGCTATTATGACTACAGCGGTTGACCGGATTACACAGGTGCTGCATGAGCAGAGGCAGGATAGGAATAATCCCCAGGGAAATCAAGCTAATCCTGGTGGACAGGGGTATAGAGTTGAGAATAATCAGTTAGAGAAATTTCTGAGGCACGAGCCGGGAAAGTTCTTCGGAGAGCCGGATGATGAGGCAGCCGAGAGATGGATTAACCGTGTCGAGAAAATTTTTACCGCTTTGAGGTACACTGATGAGGCAAGAATAGATTATGCGTCATTCCTGTTTGAGGGTGATGCAGAGCAGTGGTGGAATACTGTTAGGAGGAGGTGGGATTGTGAGGATGTACCACATTTGTGGGATGATTTTGTGAGTGAGTTTCGGGATAAGTATATTCCCGAGATGGGTATGGAAAGGAGGGAAGACGAGTTTGTGGCCTTGAAGCAGGGAAATATGACTGTTGCACAGTACGAGGCTAGGTTTGTTAGCCTGTCGAGGTATATGCCCGAGTTGGTACGGCCCGCTAGGAGGATGATTCATAGGTTTGTCTGTGGGCTGAGAATGGATATTCAGTTGCATTTGACTGGGCAGACCTACACTACTTTTCCCGAGGCATTTCAGGCAGCCTCGAAGTTTGAGAAACGGAAGGCTGAGATGATAGCTGAGAGCAGTCAGCCGAGTAAGAAGCAATATTTGGGCCAAAGCAGCCAGAGTCAGCTGAGGCAGTATCAGACTTCTGCACAGGCTCCTCAGCAACGTCAGTATCAGCCACAGCAGCAGATTCAGGCTAGGCCAGCTGTGACTAGACCCCAACAGGGAGGTATAGTTCCTACTACTAGAGCCCCAACACCTACAGGAAACACTGCAGTTAGGCAAAATCAGCAGTGTAATTATTGTAATCGATTGGGGCATATTGAGGCTAACTGTTGGAGGAAGAGTGGTAAATGTATGGGTTGTGGCAGTGATGACCATAGGGTGAGAGATTTCCCTAAGTATAACAATGTTCAGGGCAGTGCTGGAGGCCAAGGTGTTCAGAATAGGGCTGCAGGTGCACGTCCAGCATAGAGGGTTCAGGCTAGGGTCTTTGCACTGGATGCAAAGGAGCTACCCGATACTACAGCTATAGTGGAAGGTACCTTTCTTCTCAATACTCAGCCAGTTAAAGTTTTGATTGATCCCGGAGCTACACATTCGTTTATAACTCCTGCATGTGCACGATCTGTGAATGTTTGCATTGATAAATTGCCTCATGAAGTTGAAGTTAGTACGCATTTGGGTGCAAGATTTGTTACTGAGTCTATTTACAAATCTTGTGATATATGTATTGAGAACCGTAAATTTCCTGCTGATTTAATTATATTGCCAGTGCGTGACTTTGAAATCATTTTGGGAATGGACTGGTTGGGGAAGTACTATCTCAGTTGGATTGTAGAACAAAGATTGTTTATCTTCAGGTTCCTGACCTACCGGTACTGGAGATTGTTGGGAATTGTAGGGCTGCCTAAATTCCTCTTTTATCAGCGATCAAGACTTCTAAGTTGTTGAATAAGGGTTATGAAGCTTACTTAGCTTATTTGATCAATCAGCCTACTGATAAGTTGAATTTGAATGAGGTTCTGATTGTTAGAGACTTCCCTGGTGTATTTCCCGAGGAATTATCGGGTTTACCACCGGATAGGGAGATTGAGTTCGTGATTGATCTTGTGCCAGGCCCTGCGCCAATTTCTATGAGTCCTTATAGAATGGCATCGACTGAACTTCAGGAGTTAAAAATTCAACTTCAGAACTTGCTTGAGAAAGGGTTTATACAACCTAGTTCTTCACCGTGGGGTGCGCCTGTGTTGTTTGTGAGAAAGAAAGACGGCACGTTACGGTTATGCATTGATTACAGGGGACTTAATCAAGTCAAGATTAAGAATAAATACCCATTGCCGTTGATTGAGGAATTGTTTGACCAGTTGCAGGGGGCGAGTGTTTACTCTAAATTTGATTTGAGGCAGGGTTACTATCAACTTAGGATTCGGAGTGACGATATACCAAAGACGGCATTCATGACTAGATATGGCCACTATGAGTTTGTTGTTTTGTCGTTCGGATTGACGAATGCACCAGCCGCATTCATGGACTTGATGCAGAGAGTTTTCCGACCTTACCTTGATCAGTTTGTCATGATCTTTATTGACGACATTTTAGTTTATTCGAAGAATGAGGCTGAACATGAACAACACTTGAGGATTGTGCTATAGACTTTGCAGGAAAACAAGCTTTTTGCTAAATTCAGCAAGTGTGAGTTCTGGTTGAATCAGATATCTTTTCTAGGCCATATCATTTCAGATCGAGGAATTTCAGTGGATCCAGCTAAGATTGAAGTTGTTTCATCTTGGAAGAGACCTGAGACGGTGTCAGAGATTCGGAGTTTTCTTGGATTGGCAGGTTATTACCGGAGATTTGTTTAATACTTCTCCAAAATTTTTGGACCTTTGAGCCAGTTGACTCGGAAGAAAGTTGCTTACAATTGGGATGCCAAGTGTGAATCCAATTTCCAAGAATTGAAGAAGAGACTAACTACAGCTCCTATACTAGCTTTACCTGAGGGAACAGAGAACTTCGTTGTCTTCAGTGATGCATCTAAGGAAGGTTTGGGCTGTGTTTTAATGCAGAATAGTAAGGTGATTGCCTATGCTTCTAGGAAGTTGAAACCTTATGAAGTCAATTACCCTACACATGATCTTGAGTTAGCTGCAGTTGTGTTTGCTTTGAAGAAGTGGCGTCATTACTTGTGGGGTTGCAGATTTGAAATTTTTACTGACCACAAGAGTCTCAAGTATTTGTTTTCACAGAAGGATCTGAATATGAGGCAGCGGAGATGGCTAGAGCTATTAGGTGGTTACAACTGTTCTATTAACTACGTGCCAGGTAAGGCAAATGTTGTTGCTGATGCTTTGAGCCGAAAGGCTACTGTTGCAAGCTTAATTATCAAGGATTGGGAGACTTTGGAAGAAATTTGTTCATGGAAGCCAGAAGCTACTGAGGTAGGGATTCGATTTGCTAGTTTGCAGATTCAGTCAGGGTTGCTAGCACAGATCAGAGAGGCTCAGAAGACTGATCCTCACATCTTGAAGATCCAAGAAAAATCAAAAGGGGGAGAGTCGGAGTTTAAATTACATGCAGATGGCATCTTCAGATTCAGGGATAGAGTATGTGTTCCTGATGATCTGACTTTGAAGAATGAGATTCTGTCTGAGGCACATAATTCGAGGTATACGATTCATCCGGGCAGTACTAAAATGTATAGAGACTTGAAACAACACTTCTGGTGGAACAATATGAAGAGGGAGATTGCTGGGTATGTATCCAGATGTTTGACATGTCAGAGGGTTAAAGTTGAGCATCAGAGGCCAGCCGGACTTCTACAGTCGTTGTCGATTCTGCACTGGAAGTGGGTATATATAACAATGGACCTTGTGACCGATCTTCCTAGATCCCCGAGAGAGTGTGATTCTATTTGGGTTGTTGTGGACCGCTTGACTAAAGTTACACATTTTATTCCCGTGAACAAACAGGATAGCCTTGATAAGCTAGGTGAGCTTTATGTTGCTAATATTGTGAGATTGCATGGTGTGCCACAGAGTATAGTGTCAGATAGAGATCCCAGATTCAGATCTCGTTTTTGGCAGAAGTTGCAAGAGGCCATGGGAACTAAGTTGAGCTTCAGTATTGCATATCATCCGCAAACTGATGGCCAGTCTGAGAGAACTATCAGGATCTTGGAAGACATGCTTTGGGCATGTGTGCTTGATTTTGGGAAGAATTGGGAGAAGTTTTTGCCTTTAGCGGAGTTCACCTACAACAATAGTTATCAATCTACTATAGGTATGGCTCCCTACGAGGCGTTGTATGGTCGGAAATGCAGATCCCCATTATATTGGGAAGTGGTTGGAGAGATGAGAACAGTTGATCCGACTGTGTTACTTGAGATGATTAAGATGGTAGATAATGTTCACCTTATTCGCCAGCGTATGCTTACAGCTCAGAGTCGTCAAAAGAGTTATGCGAATAAGCACCGTCGGGATCTTGAGTTTGATTTGGGAGATTGGGTGTTTCTTAAGATTTCTCCACGGAATGGATTGATTCGGCACGGTAAGAGCAGAAAGCTTAGTCCCAGGTATGTGGGTCCGTATGAGATCACCGAAAAGGTAGGTCCTTTGGCTTATCGATTAGCTTTGCCTCCGAGCTTGTCGAGACTGCACGATGTGTTCCACGTGTCTATGTTGAAGAAGTACCATCCAGACCCTTCACATGTACTTGAACCAGAGCCTTTGCAGATTGAAGAGAAGTTGTCTTATGAAGAGAAACCGATTCAAATTGTGGATTGAAAAATTCAGGGGCTTCGCAGAAAGAGTATTCCGTTAGTAAAGGTTCTGTGGAATCATCATGGGTTTGAGGAAACAACTTGGGAAAGAGAGGACCAGGTTCGGGATCAGTATCCGGAGTTGTTTGTTGACCAGGTAGGAATTGCGTGGGCGCAATTGTTTTAAGGGGGAGAGGGTGTAATACCCGAGCCCGGAATGTGAAAATTCCTTGTTTATTATTTTAAAAATTATATTTTCTTAAATTCTTTGAGAATTAATTGTTACCTTCTTGCTGTCGCAACGTGCATTGCATTTAGGGAGCAATAGCTAGAGAACGGTTTCTAGTCTTCAGTAAATAGTGAAACTAGTATTTAGATGACTTAAATTTTATATTTTAATTGTTGCTAGCTATAATTAATTTTTCTCTAGTTAGAATGGCTTTAAAATGCACAAAATAAGGCCTTTTGACCAAGATTTAAGTAGTTGACCAAGGCTTGACCTTTGACCATTTGACTTAGCACTTAAATAAGCTTAAAACAAAGGAAAATAAAAAAAATAGCAGCTGAAACAGAGAAGACCAGGCCGAAACCAAGAAGGAAAAAAAAAAGATTTCAACCTTTCAATCGATCAATCTTCGCGTGAGCTCGTGCGGGGTGGTTTCCGAGGTGACTAGCGTTGTTTTCCTAGCGACTAGGAGTGCCTAAGGTGAGGGAATCATGTTATTTGCGCATTTAAATGTTTAGTGTATCAACTTTATGATTTTTAGATTTTATCCGTAGATTGTTGTTTAAATCATTTTGATGCTTCTAGAATGTTCCTTGGCAATTGTAGAACGTGTATTTATAGCTTTTTAACATTTTCTGCGGTTAAATGTTGAGATTGTAGTTTAAACTAGTTGTTGAATAGTGTTTTATGAATAGTAAACCCTTGGAACGATGAAGTTGTTCCGTTATGCTGTCCGTTGATGTAGAATTGTGCTAGGTGTGTTAGAATGCCTAAATGCATGGTTTGTTTGGGTTGCGTAATGGAAAAAACGGGAATTAAGCCTTGTTGAAAGTCGGGGTCGTTTAGGTCGAGTTTAGCGTTTTCTCATTTTGCGTGTTGGCATTGTTTCGGGAGGCCATGGAAGCACTTTTGGTGCGATTATGGCATTGGTTGGGTGTTTGGTTGGTATAGTTGTAGTTCAAACGAGAAAGGGAAAAATCGGGGCTTTGCGCGAGTTCTAGGGTAAAGTAAGGTTTCGGGGTCTTTAGACGTACCTTATGGTGACCTAGGAGGATTGGCGAAGTCGGTTTCCAGAACTCGTGGCTCGTTTAGAAATGGTAGTGTTTTGATAGTTGGGGCCGATTTGTATTTTTGCTTGTTTTCTTGATTTTATGCCTACAGAATGCTTAGGGTTGCTTGAAATACTTGTTTGAATTGATTTGGATTGAAATGCTTATCAATTGCTACTATTGCGTGCGAGAGTAACCTACTTTGTTATTCTCCCACGTGTGGCTTTATCGCTTGTTTATCGCCTTGTATCGAGTCTTGCATTGCATAGTGTCTCCCGCGTGAGTGATGGGCCTCTCTGGGTAGCCTCGGGTTGCTAGTGTTGGTTGCTCTTGCTCTGCTGCTATTCCCTCTTCTCGCTTGGGTTGCCTCCCAGGGAGTTTTGGGTCGTAGGTTGATGGATACTTCCGGGGTATTCCAAACTGGTGCTATAAGGTGGTTTGGGCCGACGCGTCGTCATCGAATTCTTGAATGAAAGTTGCTCGTGAAAAGAGTACCGTATCCTTTGAATGAATGTTTATGGTCTTTAATGCTTGCCTTGTTATAATATTGACTTGTTTGTATCTTTAAATGATAATTGTATGCATTTCTTGGCTAGTTGCATTGCATACTCCTCTCATCTCCGTCCTTGAGACCAATTGCCCTCGCTGAGCAATAGTTTTTGTTCATTCCTCTCTATACTATATTTTACAGGAGTAGTTGAAGCAGTCCCTATCGAGGTAATAGAGGAGGAGGAGCAGGTGGAGGTGTTTCCGTGATAGCACTTCTCTGCTTTGCTGGTGGTTGGTTACCAGATTTTGTGCGAGCCTTGCTTGTTATGTATATTGCTTGGATGTCGCTTAATTTTGAGGCTTGTAACCTTGTATGTATTTTCTAGTTTGAGGCATCTACGGTCTTATGTTGTATAAGTTGGGAGAATGTAAAGTTGTAAACTTATACCCTTGTGACTAGTAAAGAAATGCATGCTAATAGCTAACTGTTTAGTGGCATAAATACTTGTGTAGTATGCATGGCATTTTGGTTTGGAAAGTTGGTTAATAAGAAATGTATGATTTAAAGAAAGTCGGCTTGTTTTGATTATTGTATGGCTTTCGCAAGTATTATATTGATTTTAGGGTTTTCGGATCGTCCGCGGTACAGAGGAGACTCCGTCCGTGTGTCGGGGCCGGGCTTGGCCTTTTGCGGGGTCGAGTCGGGGCGTGACAGGCAACCCAAGCGAGAAGAGGGAATAGCTACGGAGCTAGAGCAACCAACACTGGCAACCCGAGGCTACCCAGAGAAGACCATCACTCACGCGCTGACACTATGCAATGCAAGACTCGATACAAGCCGATAAACGAGCGACAGCACAACAATACAGAATAAAGGAGAAAAACAAGATATCAAGCATTATCAACAATTGTTAAACATTTCCATCAATAATCAACTCTAACAAGCATAATAAGCATTAACAAGCATTTACAATCAAACAAATAACAAGAACAACACCAACTAATATTATCAAGCAATAACAAGTATTCTATAGGCAACATAAGCATTCTATAAGCAATATAAGCATTCTATAAGCAATATTCTATGAAAACACACAAAATCATGAAAATGACCCCAACTTACTAAACTCTACTACTTTCAAACGAGCCACGAGTTTTGGAAACCGACTTCACCAATCCTCCTAGGTCACTATAAGGCACGTCTAAAGACCCCGAAACCCTACTTAACCCTGGAATTCACGCAACGTCCCGAGTTCTCCCTTTGCTCGTTTGAACTAAAACTATACTAACCAAACACCCAACCAATGCCATAATCGCACCAAAAGTGCTTACATGGCCTTCCGAAACAATGCTATCACGCAAAACGAGAAAATGCTAAACTCGACCTAAACGGCCCCGACTTTCACCAAGGCATTTTTCTCATTTTTTCCATTACGCAACCTAAACAAATCATGCATTTAGGCATTCTAGCATACCTAGCACCTTTTCACATCAACAAACAGCATAACATCGCAACTTTATCGTTTCAAGGGTTTACTATTTATAAAATACTATTCAACTAACAATTTATATTTCAATTTCACTATTCAACCGTAGAAAATGTTAAAAAGCTATAAATACGTGTTCTATGATTGCTAGGGAACATACTTTAAGCAACGAAACGGACAAAATAACAACCTACAGTTAAATCACAAAAATTAAAATTTATGTTCAACATTTTCAAATCCTCAAATAACGATGAAACCGTCACCTTAGACGCTCCTAGACGCTAAGGAAACCTAGTAGGATGCCTCAGAAACCACCCCGTGCAAGCTCACATGAAGATTTGATGATTTGTTTTGAAATTTTTTTCTTTCTTTTTCTCTTTCTTTTCCTCATGGCTTCAAGCCTTTTTTCTTTGTTTTTTCGTTTGCATTCTGCTTATTTAGGAAAAAAAATGACAAGAAGTCAAAGGTCAAAGATTTGGTCAACCCGCTAAACCAAAACAGCTATGAGCGATCTTACGAAAACGGCCATAACTTCTTCTAAAAAACTCCAATTCATGAACGGTTTGAAGCCTCATAAACTAGACTCATAGAGCTTTCCAACCATATATAATTTGCTATCTAACTCTTCCCCAATTGGTTCAGATTTAATTCTAAAATTGACCCAAAATTTGACTAACTTAACATTGCATTTTTTTATTTCTAATCCCAAGTTTGCCTTTTATTAAACATTTCAAAAATTTCCACCTTGTCCTAGTTGGTCAATGTAGATGAAAAGTCAACTAGTTTGGTCAAAGTAGGTGAAAGGTCAATAAAATACAATTTAAATGAACTTTAAATGCTATTGAATACATGCCAGGTTCGGGGTATCACAGCCTCTCATACAATTTGTTATAGGATTTGTCTTTTGTTTCCTTTATTTTGTTTACCATCAGCAATTTATATATATAGCATTTATGGTGCTACAGATATTGCATTATCTTGATTAAAGTGAGTGATTGCATATAATTTTTTTCTGCCCAAAGTCATAAAAGGTGGGATTTTCTTGTTGAATTTATTACTACTATTTTACCATATTCTAAAATTGAGTGTAGAAAAGATTAGTTTTATTTCAACTAGTTATAAGTCCTCACATAGTTTTCGAAGATGCATTTGTGTTTGTTGTATTATTCAAACAAAGTTATCAGCTTTTGATTGCATATATCTGGGCTTTAAGAAGATTCACAAGTTGGATCTGATGGAGAGCATTTGATCGATGGATTTATTATGAAATTAAAAAAAAAAGATTTTAGTGTGCGGACAATTTTGCCCCTATAAATACGACTCACGTGCGCCTCACATGCTTATTCCGTCAAATTTTTGGATTGAAAAATGGTGGAGGACTAACGTAGATCGCAATGACAAAGATAGTGGACTAAAGTGATACATTTTGAAAGATATGGACTAAATCGAGACAAATGGTAAAGATAGTGAACTAAAAATGTACATTTTAAAAGATATAGACTAAATTAGAACAAACATTAAAGATACTTGACTAAATTTAATATTTACCCTAACATTTAAGTAATGCTTTCTTTTCTCACCCTTTTCTTTTAACTTCTTCCTTTTTCATCTTTCACAAGCCATCCTTTTCTTTTCGTTTTCACGACTCTCTTTTTCCACAACTAGAGCACCCTTTTCTTTGTTACTATGTGGACGAAATAAATCTTATCATGGCAATTTTTTAAGTGTCTTAATTTCTTTCTTTTCTCTATTATAGCATTGTTTTAATTCATCCCGTAGAACTGTCAAAAGTACCATCCAATATGATTAAATGAGAAATTAGTAGTGTTGTTTCTTCCTTTCATTTTAGGTACATATTTAGTCCCTCAAGGATACCCTTTTTTAAAATAAAAAAAATTATCCTTTTATCTAATAGTTCAAAGTCAATGTTTTGTCTAATACCTAACATATATGGACTAGTTCAACATTTGGTGCACTTACAATGAGATGGATACCTAACTATTTAAAATGGAATTTTAGAGTTGAAAATGAAAATTTAAGCATGATTAAGAAATAAAATACACATTATCATTTTCTTGTGTAAACGAAAGAAGAAAAGTCAGCTTGGCTCGACAAAGATGGGGTAACTTGTCAATATATTCGTGGCTGATCGTATTTCAGAAGGCATTTTTTAAGCACCATTGTAATATTTTGGATTATTAAAAGATCCAAATAACAACTGATTCAAACAAGGAGGTGAGATTCCTTATTGGCTAACATGTTACGAGACTGAAACACCAAAATTCTATTGGCCACATTAGAGAAATTCCTCAATCGTCTCGTTCATTTTTCTTGCGGATTTCAATTCTTTGTTTTTGTTTGGATGGCTCCAAAGGGCGGACTTCATGACCCAAAGAAAACAAAGGGTGAAGGTCCAGCGATTGGAATAGATTTAGGCACGACGTATTCGTGTGTAGGTGTTTGGCAACATGACAGAGTTGAGATCATCGCTAATGATCAAGGCAACAAGACGACGCCGTCTTACGTTGCTTTCACTGATACCGAGCGCCTCATCGGTGATGCTGCCAAGAGCCAGGTGCACACTAACCCAACTAACACTGTTTTCAGTAAGTGTCCCAATTATTTCTTCATATATATATATATATATATATATATATTGCAGTTTGCTTCCTTATCTGTCTTAATTTGTTTCATCAATAATGTTCAGATCCTAAGCGTTTGATTGGAAGAAGATTCAGTGACCCTTCGGTGCAAAGTGACATAAAGCTGTGGCCCTTCAAGGTCATTGCTGGACCTGGTGACAAGCCTTTGATTGTTGTCACCTACAAGGGTGAGGAGAAACAATTCACTGCCGAGGAAATTTCTTCCATGGTGCTTACCAAGATGAAGGAAATTGCAGAGTCCTATCTGGGTACCACAATCAAGAATGCAGTGGTAACTGTACCTGATTGTTCCAATGATTCTCAGAGGCAGGCCACAATAGATGCTGGTACCATTTCTGGACTTAACGTAATGCGTATTATCAATGAAGCCACAGCTGCTGCTATTGCCTATGGGCTTGACAAGAAGGCTTCAACCTCTGGGGAGAAGAATGTGCTTATTTTCGATCTCGGTGGTGGTACTCTTGGTGTATCTCTACTCACAATCGAAGAGGGTATTTTTGAGGTTAAGGCCACTGCTGGTGATACTCACTTGGGTGGTGAGGACTTCGATAACATAATGGTGAACCACTATATTCAAGAATTCAAAAGGAAGCACAAGAAGGATATTAGTGGAAAACCAAAGGCTTTGAGGAGATTGAGGAGTGCTTGTGAGAGGGCTAAGAGGACTCTCTCATCAACTACTCAAACTACAATTGAGATTGCTTCTTTGCACGAGGATATTGATTTCTACTCGACCATTACAAGGGCAGAGTTTGAGGAATTGGACATGGATTTGTTTAGGAAGTGTATGGAGCCTGTAGAGAAGTGTTTGACGGATGCCGAGATGGACAAGAGCAGTGTACATGATGTGGTTCTTGTTGGTGGGTCGACCAGGATTCCAAAAGTTCAGCAATTGTTGCAGGATTTCTTCAATGGAAAGGATCTGTGCAAGAGCATCAACCCTGATGAGGCCGTTGCCTACGGCGCAACTATCCACGCTGCAGTTTTGGATGGTGGAGATAACGAGAAGATTCAAGACTTGCTGCTGTTGGATGTTACTCCATTGTCTCTTGGTGTAAAGGCTGGCCGTGATGGTGTTATGGAAGTTGTAATTCCAAAGAACACGACCACTCCCACCAAGAAGGTCTTCTCCACATCCTTTCAAAACCAGCCTAGTGTCTTGATTCAGGTCTACGAGGGTGAGGGAGACAAGAGCGAGGACAACATTTTGTTGGGCGAATTTAAACTCACTAGCATTCCAACTTCTCTCATGGGTGCCCCTCAGATTAATGTTATTTACGACATTGATGCTAACGGTATTCTCAACGTAACAGCTGAAATCTTAATCCCTGTTCAAAAGAACAAGATCCCCATCACCAATGACAAGGGAAGGCTCTCCAAGGCGGAGATTGAGAGAATGGTGCAAGAGGCCAAAATATACAAGTCTCAAGATGAAGAGCACAAGAAGAAGGTGTCCGCCAAGAACAACTTAGAGAACTACGCTTACAGCATCAGGAACACAATCAAGGATGAGAAGATACTAGCTGAGCTTCCAGCTGCTACCAAGAAGAAGATCCAGGATGCCATTGAGGATGCCATTAAGTGGCTAGATAGTAACCAGCTTGCCGAGGCTGATGAAATCGAGTACAAAGTGAAGGAACTCGAGGGCATTTGCAATCCCATCGCAGCCAAAACGTTTCCAGTGAGGCAGCGGTGGCCTGGGAGTTGCCATGGCTGAGGCTGCTGCCTTTGGTACATGGAATCAGTGTGCAGAGCCAAAGATTCTGAAAGTTGATTATAAAGTAATTACTGATCTTGTTCTTAACTAGTTAGGATTGTGGCATTTGGTGTAGTGGGGTACTTTCAGCTACAAAACGTGTTCTGTATTTTTTCTCTCTTTCAACTGTTTAAACTTTGCCGCAATCGACAAAAAACAAAAAAAATAAGCTTTGCCGCAATGACTAAACTAAAACTTTTTTTTTTTATCAATGTAATATTAATCCTGTATCGCCAGCTATATACAATTTCCTTGCATTAATGTACACATGACTTTTTTTTTAAATTAAGTTAGCGATACTCAATTTTATAACTTTTTACATATATATTGAATAACATATCATTAGACCAAACTTTTAATGGCATGTATTGATGATTTTTGAGTTACTTTAGACATGTAGTTTTTGAATAAGAATCAATAAACCACTTGTTAACTAAGTAAAAAGGAAAGTAACTTATCAACGTAATATTATTTTCTGTTTCATGCACAATAACTATCTTATTAGTCAGCATTATAGTTTCGGCCTTGAACGGACAGGCTGGATGAAAGTTGGTGGCACGTGTAGTAAGTCAACGCATTCGATCTAATTTTGTGCCGGATATTTAGAAACGAAATCAAAATGGAGTTGTAGCAAGTGAAAACAGTGCCCGCCCTCCAATTTTATCCAATTTTATTCATATTTTTCAAGTATCAATTAAAGGTTTTGTTCTCGGTGTACAAAAAGAACTCTAGCAATCTCTCCTACTTTTTTTTTACAAGACCAATAGCTCCCTACATTCCAAATGGGCAAATTCTTGCATGATCTTAGAATATGGCTCCACCTATGATCTAAGTCAATAATTTTTAGACTCATCATTAATAGTCATAATACTAATAATTGGTAATAACAAAAATATATCTTAAGTTCAATAATTTATAAAAACTCCCCTCCTGCAACCTCACTTCTTTAAAAGTTGTAACAGTTTGTTTGGATTGAGGGGGAGAAATTTAATAAATGAGATGAAGGGAGGGAATTATAAAAGAAGGGAGTGAAGGGGATTAAATCGTGTTTGGATTAAATAATTTTATAAAGAAGAGGATAATAAAGGAGTATGAGCGTCTTTTATTTGGATTAGAAATTAAATGGAAGAGATGGATAAATTTTATGTGTATAATAACTTTTATACCCTTCTTTTATTTTATTTTGAATGTTTATATAATTGATATAGTTGTAATTAATATAAAAGTAAAGGACAAAATTGTCCTTATAAGAAATAGTATTTTTTCCTTTCTCCATTTTACCCCAAATTGAAGTGATCATATTTTGGGGGTATGGAGGGGTTAAGCTTATCCCCTCTATACCCCCAACCACTCAATCCCTCCCAAACTAAACACGGAATGAAATAAACCCTTCCCCTTACTACCCATTCCCTTCAATTCCCCCCATTTCCTCCAATCCAAACACACAGTAAAAGTCAACACCACCAACCAACCACCCAAAAAACTAAAATCCTCCACCATCAACAATGACCCACTGAGAGCAAGACAACACCACCATGCCATAAAAGTATTTGGTTTCCATAATTTTTTTGGTTTAGAAAAAGCCAGTAATCTAATAACATTGCACAACTCTTTCATTTGTTTATTTTAACTTTATTTGTCGAATATAGTGAGCACAATACCATTTATTTATTTGATCCAACCATAAAATCAGGTTTTTCCCCAACAAAATCCCAAAAAGACAAAAACTGAAATGAAACTCATCAGAGCTCTATACGAAACATAAAAATATTGGCAATTAAGGAAAAGAGCAAATGAAGTTCCAACTTAAACAAAAAAAAAAAAAAACAAATTTTAAGGCGATTATGTACAGGTCGACATGCTACATTTTATTCATCTTGGGCTGAGTGGTGAGTCGTTGCTAAGGGTGGTGTAAAACTATTGGCAATTAAGGATGGTGGTAAGTTTGTTGGGGATGAGGAAAGAAATGGTGGAGATGGGTAAGGAAGTGGTGGTAGAAGGTGTGAGAGAAAATAGAGATGGTAGAAATGATAGGGAAGGGTGGTGGGTTTTGTTCGTTTTTTTGGTGTGTGGAAAATAAAGTACAAAATTACTAAGTTAAACCTGTAAGTGCACGGATTTATGCATATAGTATGCTAGATTACGGGGTCGAATATTCACAGAGAGGCTCTTATGTAAAATCTAACGTGTGTGTATGTGAATAATAGCCTAAAATCGTAAAATAAAATAAAAATAAAGTGCTTTGATAGTTTGATTGAAAGTGTTTCTAATATAAATTAAAATTAAAATAAGGAAAAATAGAAAAACTAATTAATCTAATCTATTGAGTGTGTGGGTATCAAACTGAAGATTGAATGAGTTAAGAGTCGGGTTGGGCTTAGATTTATGTGTAAAACTTATGAACTATATGTAGATCTTGGATTTGAAAAGTCAACCTATGGTCAACCGAACTACAAGCCCGTCTAGATGTGGTCACCTAACTAGCTAATTAACCTCTAGGTCAGGCTATGTGGTCAAATTTTGGTACAATCTACAATTTATTTTAACATTAAGTTCATTTCGTATGGGGTTGTAGTTATACTTTGAAATCAAATATGCTACAAAATTTTTTTAAAAAATGAAAACAAAGCATATAAACAAATAACCTCATATACAATTAAAATTTATGACCATATCGTGATGAACAATCAAATACATTATAATTACAAGTATATTTAAAGCATATAATTGAAAGTCATAGCAAAAATAAATCTATTATCAAAATGATAACAACACCCCTAAGAAATTCCACATAAATATTCAAATCTATCTTCAATCATATATTACATAGAATTTTACACAAAAAATTATTCGCTAACCACTATATAATTTAGGTCATAAGTAAAAGAAAGCTAAAAATATGAAAAAGGTAAAAGAAAGCTCCCCATATGTCTAGCTTCTTCAATTGCTTACAACTCCTAGAATCCTTGCTCTAATTTGCCCACCAACCTTCGATTTGTAGAAGGAATGATGTGGGTTTGATGAATTTTGGGATTAATTGGAGTGGGTGTTGTGTATGTGTGTGTAATTGTGTGTGCGCAGGTGTGTAGAAGTAGAGAAGTGTGAAGATAAGTGTGTTAAAAGAGTGTGTGTAGTAGATGAGAGGATAAGGATTAAAGTGGATGTTGAATGGCTGGTTTGATCAGGATGTGTATGTTTAAAAAGAAAAAAAGCGATAGGTCGGTGGAGTCAAAATGTAAAAAGAAAAGAAAAATGGTCAATGGTTTTGGTGGTGCTTATTTTGCTGAATGGCTGGTTCTCTACAATAATGTGGCATGATGATGCCGGCTAGCGTGTGGTTCGTTGATGGTTCAATGGTGCTGGTTGGTGATTGCCCGTGTATGGCTTGGCTTGTGCATTTGTGAATTGGTGAAGCCGAGTGGTGCTGATGCCTGGTGATTAAAATGTGCTGGTGGGGTGTGGGCCGTGAAAGCTAATGCATGCGAGTAGCTGTGGCTGGTTCGTTAAATGAATATTCTGGTTCGTGCAATTGTAATTGTGCCTCCCGTGTGCATGTGCTGGTTCGTGAATGACATGATTTTAGATAAAAGAAATGGTGCTGGTTGGTGTGCTTTCGTGAATGTGATCAAAATGCCAAGTGAACATGCATTAAAAAAAAAATAAGAACAAAGCTTTGACTAAGTTTGAAAGTATAATTTCTTTATTTAGTATTTTGTTAGATATATATATATATATATTTATTTATTATTTTCTTCTTCTTTTCTTTTTTTGTTTCTTTTCTTACTCCAATCACTATAAGAAAAACTGTATTTGGCGAGGGCAAAAAAACATTTGTCGCCAAATTGGCGACGATTAGGCTACGCGACGAAGCTACGACGTTTTATAGACTACATGGATGATCTGTCGCCAAATTGTCTCTATTTTGAATCGAATTTGAGACAGCTCCTTGTAATTTTGGCACGAAGTAGATAGTCGTCGCTAATTCGTCTCTATTTTGGACGAATTTGCGATGACACCTTGTAATTTTGGTGCGAAATAGATAATCGTCGCTAATTCGTCTCTAATTAGAGACGTATTCACGACAACCTTATATTCTGTTGACAAATTTAGAGGGAATAATAGTTGTTGTCGCTAATTCATCTCCAATTAGAGACGAATTAGTGACAATAGTTTTTTAGAAACTTTCGCCGCTAATTCGTCTGTAATTAGAGACGTATTGGCGACGGCCTTATATTTTGTTGACAAATTTAGAGGGAATAATAGTTGTTATCGCTAGAAGAATTAGCAACAACGGTTTTTTTTAGAAGCTTTCGTCGCTAATTCGTCTTCAATTAGAGACGAATTAGCCACGACCTTATATTTTGTTGACAAATTTAGCGGGAATAATAGTTGTTGTCGCTAATTCATCTCCAATCAGAGACGAATTAGCGACAACAGTTTTCTTTAGAAGCTTTCATCGCTAATTTGTCTCTAATTGAGACAAGTTAGCTTCTTGCAAATTGAGAATCATACTCTTAGCATGAGACATCTTCTTATGTTGTCTTTGCAATTCATTGCTCATAAAGGCCATAATATATGCTTTCACATGCATGTCATGTTCATGTCATAGATCAAATGTCACACGCTCAGCTTCAGTAATACCCTCAGGGAGAATATGAGGAGGAGCTGTATCTAGAACATATTCTAGCTTTTTTGTACTCAGAACGATTTTTAAATTACGAAGCCAATCAACAAAGTTAGGTTTGGTTAAGTGATTATTGTCTAGAATGCGGGCTAACGGGTTTGCAACAGAAGCCATTTTATATAAGCTGCAATAAAAAATGCATAAAGTAAGATTGCAAGTAATGTAAACAAGTAGTAAACTATTTAATCATGGACTTTAATTAAATAGTAAGTCCTATTAATCTTATCGAATCCCACACTCCCTAAATAGGAAACGGGAATTGTGAGACCCCAAATTTTCTTTATTTGCAACTACGTGTTTTCACCTGTTTAAATGCTATTAGACTCAATATATATGTATATATGTGAATTATTAAATGATCTTAGATTAAATGTGCATTTAAAAGACATTTGAAAAATAAATAATAGGACTTCTCATCTTCTTTTGCAAAATTACGCATTGTACATTAATTATATGTAATTGTATGCTTATATATAATGTTGTCCCCCAAAAAATAGTCTACGAAATATATAGTATAAGTTAGATAGTTTATCTAAGACTATTTTAAGCAAAAATGAACTAAAATAACTAAAATTGCGAACTTTGACTTTGTGTCTTACTTTGAATTTGCCTATATATGCATTATATACATAAAATAAGCTAAAACAAAGTTCAAAACACACTCAAAACTCACCTCGTATGCCGTGAGCTCCTTGGGGAAAAAGAGATTTTTTTCACTTAGGTTTTCAAAGCAAATTTTCAAGAAAAACTTAAATACAAAGCCAAATCACTTCATTCCAAACTTGATTTTGCTTGTTGGGCTTGCATTTTACCTATTCCTAGCATTTTTGGGGATCAAAGGTGAGGAAAAAACTAGATCTTATTTTTAAAGTTTATGTCAAATTTTTATTGTTGCATATATAGTTGTTATTTTGCTAAATTGTCTTAAGATTGTTGTTAGTTAGGTGTTGTAGACCAACTTAGTATAATTATAGCCAATTTAAATGGTAGGAAGTTGTATTTTTATTTTTTATGTATTATTTTGATAATTTGGCAATATTCTTGAATAATTGTTGTTGTAATAGCTGTTTTTAGGTTGTAGTTGCTTCTATAGACTTGTTAATTATTGTGTAGTAATTTTGTAATGGCAAAATATTGAATTGAATGTTGGATTAAAAGTTTGAAATTTCAGCCTTGAGTGCATTGCCATTTTGGACTTGTTGGGCTTGTTTTAGATGACTTTTGGTTGGTTTCCGAGGGTGTTTTGGTGCTTGCTTGAGTGGTAGGAAAAGGTTCGGGGGTTATTTGATTTCTAGATTATGAGTTATGTTGTTTAGAAGTTTAGGTTGTCTTTCTTTGATTTAGTTTGGTGTTGTCTTTAATTGTTTGGGTGGTTGGAGTGTGAGTTGGTATTAAGTAGGCTGAGATTTGATTGTGTGTTGAAGTATGTGTTGAGTCCGGGTGGCCTACTTTGTTATCTAACTTTGATGTTTTAGAATTATTTAGTTGTTGATTGTTGAAGTGTCGTTTATTTGGTTGTTAATGTTGAAATGTTGGGAGACAACCTACTTTTTTGTTATCTCAGAATATTAAGTGTTAAGTGATAATTGTTGTGAGTCATGATAGTGTTGTGTCACCTCGGGTGGTAGCTGGCCTAACACATAAAACTTCAAATACCACTACACCAAAGGAATAGACATTTTGATGTTTTAGAATTATTTAGTTGTTGATTGTTGAAGTGTCGTTTATTTGGTTGTTGAATGTTGAAATGTCGGGAGACAACCTACTTTGTTGTTCTCTCGGAATATTAAGTGTTAAGTAATAATAGTTGTGAGTCATGATAGTGTTGTGTCACCTCGTGTGATAGCTGACCTAACACATAAAACTTCAAATAACACTATACCAAAAGAATAGACATCAGACTTCTCTACCCTTCACCACTGTGTTGATGGGCCCATGGAAGAGACAGTGAGATGTGAGCTAAAATTGCTTAAAATGGTGTAGTTATTAGCGATCACTGAGAAGAATGAGTCTTGTTTGTTGAGGTTGGAGTATGTGGAAGGGTAAAAATAGAGGCGAAATAATGAACTTGGGGCCAGTGGAGAGTTGTGAAAAGGTGCAAGTGAACTGAGATTGAAAAATTCGAGCGGTTATGTTACATGTAAGGGACTTGTTGGATGATATAGATATGTTGTCGACGTCAGCATTGGATGGTGGATGAAGAGCCACAGTCGAGGAGGATGTAATCAGTAGCAATTGTGATGGAAAGATGGAGAAGAAAGGAAACATAGAGAACATGCATGGAAGCTGATCAAGCGAACAGCATGGCTTCTACTAGTCTCGGATTGTTTTTAGTAAATGGTCAAGTCAGGCTGCTGGAAGAAAGGCTGTGATGGGCCTGCATGGACTTGGAAGTCGTTGGGGGTGATTAAGGGTGGTAGTCCAGGGTGTCTCTTTCTATTCTTTTGTTTCTTTAATTTTGTAATCATGATTCCTCTTTAGAATCGGAAGTGAGATATTTTGGCCAAGCTTTTCCATTTCTTTTTTTTTTTTTTCTCTTGTTGATAATAGGAAGGTTTGGGTAGAGAGAGGAATTTTTTCCATGTCTCACATTTTTTTCGATATGCTTGTCAAGTCAATACAGGACTAACTTTCATGCAAATATTTTTTTTTTTTTTTTCATGACGACTAACTTTTTTAACAAGTAAATAAGTTTGCTCTCCTTTTTCTTCTTTACGTGGTAATTATTTTAATGATTTTGTTCCTTCCAATCAATTAAATGTTAGGTAATAGACATTTAAAATTTCTTTTTTCTGTTGTAGATATGTAGTTAAATGAAATTTACCAAAAATGAGAACTATTATCCTATTTACAATTTCACATAATAATAGTCTAGATCAATGTCAAATATCAGTTAATATAATTAATGGTCTAAATTAATTATTTGAAACTATCTTTATGTCATATGACATTAAAGTCACACGTGACCCTGTTTACAACGCCAGAGTTGGAGGAGCTGTCTGAATTTGATGGATGCAAGGAGTGGAAATAATTCATAGTACTTACAAATTCCTACAGATTTATCATAGACATGATGAATATTGCAAATAACAAAGTTTGTATTTCATGTTTCATGCATTTTTAATTTGCACATAAAAATCCACTAAAGAAAGGAAAATATTAAACTGAAACTCTGACCCAGATCAAGGAAAGATACTTTTTAGAAGCTTCACGTACAATGTTCTTTTCTTGATTATTGATCAGGTTTCAATGTTTTAGATGATTTTTTGGGTTTGACTGTTTGATGTAATTTGATTTGATCAATTGAAAGATTCTTAATTAGAAATTTTGAGGTGTTTATAATTCTTTCTTTTTTATGTATCTTGGTTTGATTTTCTAATTAAAATGATTTAGTTTAGCTATTATCTTGGTATTTAATGTTTTTTCTAACCACAAAACTGGTATAAAAGAAATAATTTAGACCATTGACAATACTAACTACAAATGGCATTATTTAGACTACTATTACGTGAAATTGTTATAAAAAAAAAAGTGTATTATAGAAGATGCAAATTTGACATGCAATATTACGCCAGATTAAGTCTTGTGGAGTCCTCTGCATTTAAGGAAAAAAAAAAAGGCAACCATCATATGCCACATTAGTTGATATATTTTTTGGTAGAGAAAGTATTTTCATCCTATGTTAATTTTTGACTTTGCGAGATTTAAAAAATGTTGAAAATATATATTCATTCAACAAAAGTAGGATTGGTGATGAGGCGCATCAAAGTTCTTAAACAATTGATGGTGAAAAAGTGAGTTCAATTTTGAAAATATTTTTTTGTGGGGGAGATTGGTATGTTAGAATGGATTAAGAATAGAATTGAAATATCTTTTACGATGGAGATTGGTATATTAAAATGGATTAAGAACGAAAGATATAATCAACTATGTTCCGATTCTTATTTTTGGTATAAAGTAATAAACATGAGAATGGTTATTGGCAAAGGAACACAGCCCTCTCAGCATCATCACTGAATCAGATGCGAATTAGTCATCAATGTTATCAATGCTCCTAGTCATGCTATTGATTGGAGGGTTAAACTAGTGATTGTTGATGCACTAAAACTCTCAGCAGATCTGCCTTCAGTTAGCTTCTCACTAGTTAGGAGATCAGGAAATCGAGTTACTAATTATGTTTCAAATAACACTAAATTGTATTCTCCAAATTGATTTGTTTTGTGACATACCAATCCAGTTGGCTAGCTTGATTGCATCTGAAGCTCCCCCAACTAGAATTGGTTAAACCTATCTATTTGTAATGTCTTTTCATTTATGGAAGACTTATTTCACGACCAAAAAAAAAAAAAAACATGAGAATCTCATTCCTATGTAATCTGATTATCACAGCTTGGGATCACCATCTCAGGTAAAACATGTGGGATTAGCTCATTTCTATATTTTTTAAAATGAACTCATTTGTCAAATGACTAAAATACCCATTCAAAACGTAATATATTATAAAATGTCTAGCCATTGATATACATATTATTATCTTAAGAATGACATGTCTAGCCATTTATATACATATTATTATCTTAAGAATGAAAACAAACATAAAACATGTTATATAAATGTTGCAAAATTCATGTCAAATGACCAAATACCCTTTTAAAACATAATATAGTACAAAACTAATCCTCTATTTACATGTTATTTTTTCTTAAGGATAAAAATGAACATAAAAAGTTGGAATAGTAATTAAAAATAATAATAATAATTATTACTATTATTATTATTTTTCCAGTTGTGAGATTGAGAATTGGCAAATGTTTTAAAAGGAACCATATTAATATGGCAATTTGTAATAGCTGGTTTGTCACTCTGATTAGCCATATTCCAGATCAAAGCAAAACTATCTATTCTTACTTGTATCTTTTCTAAAACTATCTATAGAGGGAAATAATGTATGGATATCGCAAAACTTGACTCATGTATAGTCTTGTGATTATTTTTATACAGAAAAAATGTGCAGAATCTACTTCTTATTTGATTGTGTATTTTTCTTATGTTATACAGAACGCTTGTGTGCTAAAAAATGAGTAGGTTTATCGAGCTGTGAAGCTAAGATGGTTGCTTCTCTATTACTTTCAGAATTCTGTTTCATTGCAAGTGATCTTCTCCTTTGTATTTGTTCACCTATTATCTATTCTCTTTTGATTTTTTTCTCAACACATATTATCTTCCTGCCTTTGGATTGTCTTTTATTTAAATATATTGTGCTCATCGCCATAAAGGTGCCGGGACCCGAACAGGGAGGGGGCCGGCAATGGAGGTGAGGTGGTGTTTGCTAATCTTCAAAATAAAATTCTGAAATAAAACTCCACAATTATAATAAGATCATAAAACTATAGTAATAACAATACTAAGTAGGATGTTTCCTTGTGTTTGGATGTTTTAGTATTGTAATTATTATTAATTTTAGCGTGCTGATAGATTCATGATCTCAGTGAATACAGCTTCAGGAGACTTGAATCCATCGCTGTTAACCGTGACATTAACATTGGTCTTTGACCCAGAAGAGGCAGAGGCAGATTCCCCCGACTTAGAAACCATGTCAAAGTCTCCATGCAAAATTAGTGGAAAAGAGGGGCTTGATGTGTCATAACTTGCATTCATTATATAACCCCTTTTTTCAGCAGCCTCTTGAAGCTTCAGTGCATACTCAAGGCTCCAAACAACATCATTCATTGTAGGCCTATCAATTCCTTTATCTTTCAAGCAATGAAATGCAATTCCAACATATTTGTTCAAACACTCGGGTGCTATTTCGTCCTTCAAATTTGGATCAAGAATTTGATCAATGGTCCCTTTTCTGCAACAATAGCGTGACCACTCGGCCAAGCTGACTTGCCCTTCTAGTCGGTTTGGATCAATTGCTGGCATAGCACATAAAACTTCAAATAACACCACACCAAAAGAATAGACATCAGACTTTTCTGTCAATTGTTGTAATTTGTAATACTCGGGATCTAGATATCCAAAACTATCCTTCACCACTGTGCTGACGTGTGCATGGGTCCCACCTACGGGACCCATCTTTGACAAGCCAAAATCTGATACCTTAGCCACCCAATTCTCATCCAGTAAGATGTTAGTTGACTTGACATCTCGGTGAATAATCGTGTGTTTTGCACTTGTATGAAGGTAAAGCAATCCTTTCGCCGCACCAATGCAAATTTGAAGGCGTTGCTTCCACGGAAGTGGTGGATTTTCTGTTCTATAAAGATGATTACGTAATGTACCACGGGACATATAGTCATAGACCAAGATCATCTCACCGTTATCGTTGCAATACCCAACTAACGACACTAATTGAAGATGTCTAAGCTTTGATAACATCTCGATCTCCGTAAGGAACTCGCGAGCACCTTGATTTGATGATGGTTTTAATAGCTTAATTGCGACCTCAGTTGCGCCATTATCTACGTACCCTTTGTACACATTGCCAAACCCCCCAACACCAATCACAGACTTATCATCAAAATTGCTAGTGGCACATCTTATTTCCTCAATTGAAAAGTGTCGACATGGATTTGATGACAGTGCTGAACGCGCCCCGCTATTTTTCCTGAACCTTCTGTCCCACAATGACTTGGCGGCACTTCTTGTAGCCGTCGAGTCTTTTACCCTCTTCTTTCGCCGGAAAATCAAGAAACCCACAAAACATATCACCAAAATAACACCTCCGGTGACGGGAACAATTAATGGCCAACTTTTAGTATTCTTCTTTTCTGGAAACGTTGACGGTGTCGGCGTTGTGGGGCTTGAAACTGGAGAAGGATTAGGTGCAGCAAGGTTACCACTCGGTTTGCTCAACTTGAAAATTTCCAGGCCATTCAAAAGTGCATTATCATATCTAGATAGAGTAGTAACATGATTAGGATGCATCTCGAGCCAAAGGTCTTGCTTGCTTCGACGGCCATCGGGGTCGGCAACATAAGCAATATAGTCTCTTTTAACAGCCACTTGGGGACCATGACCCCAACTAATAACATCAGCGTCCAATTCTGCTGTTCGGTTATTGATAAAAATCGTAAAGACGCGATCACTTTCTTCACTAATTTCCCGAAAGAACTCGCAAAAATGGAGCCTAAGAAGATAGTAGAACCCTGAATCAACAGGAAATAACCACGTCATGTTGTAGCTAAGGCTAAAATTGTAGTCCATAAATCTTGCACTGGTGTAAACAATCTCTGGAGCAGTATATGGTGGTGCATCTGAAGTGTAGTTAACTGTAACATCGCTGTGAGCTGTTAACCCTGTAGCTGCTCCAAGTATATAATCAAAATCTTGATTCCATGCACGAAACATGCCAGTATCCTCAGTCAGTGGAACATCGCGGCCTCCAACGTTTATCCTGTATGCGGTTTCAAAAGCTTTTTCATTACCAATAAGGTATGGAGTTGATTGGCCAACCAATTTGATCTGAACGTTATTGCCAGGATAGTACAACGTGTCTGGTATAGAAACAAGCTCGATTCCATTCACAAAGGCATAAGAGTTTGGAGAAGGCTTGAAGATGATGTTCAGTTGTCGATCATCATTTATATGGATGATGTATTCTTTGACAAGGGTGGCTGGTGCTCTGGGTATGGAAGAGACCGTGAGATGTGCGCTAAAATTGCTTAGCAGGGTGTAGCTATTAGCAATCACTGAGAAGAATGAGTCCGTTTTGTTGAAGGTAGAGTAGGTCGAAGGGTAGGAATAGAGGCGAAGGAACTTGGGGCCAGTGGTGAGATGTGGAGAGGGGTAAGTGAAATGAGATTGAAAAATTCGAGCAGTCATGTAAGGGACTTTTTGGGGGATGGAAGGGTGTTGGGTGGAGGCCTGGGATGTTATAGAAATGGTCTCAGCATTGGATGGTAAGTAATCCGAATTCGCATCAGTTTGCCAATCGCGACCATCAGGGAAGGATGTATTAGATGAGGAGCCACAGTCGAGGAGGATGTAATCAGTAGGGGTGTATGGTGAAGTAGTGGTTGCAATTGTGATGGAAAGAGAAGAAAGGAAACATAGAGAGTAGTAATTATATGAGTGATCAACATTGTGATAAGGTAAGATGAGAGTGTTGAAATTGGCTGTTAATAACATGCATGCATGGAAGCTCAAGCGAACATGATTTATGGCTTCTACTCGTAGAGGATTGTTTTAGGAAATGGTCAAGGTAAACTGCTGGAAAAAAGATGCGATGGGCATCCATGGACTTGGAAGTCGTTGGAATTATTCAGGATAGTCGATGGTGTCCCTTTCTATTCGTTTGTTTCTTCTTCTTTTTTTTCTTTAATTTGTTGTTTGTTCTTTAAAGTTCTTTAGAAGTTTGTTTCAAAAAATGTTCTTTATATGTTTAATCATCTTAGTAGTTGTTTCCTTCCAATCAATTAAATGTTAAAGTAATACTAAGTATTTAAACTGGCCTAAGCTACCTAGTTAACTGATGTGGGAACAGTTAATCGATTAGCTTAGCCGGATTAAACTTTTGCATTTTGCTTTGTTTTATGTTTAACCAGCCTATGTACTTAATAATGCATGTCTTTGCTTAGCAAAAAAAAAAAAATAGCGCATATCTTTCAGGCTAACTTGTCTTGCTTCTTAATTTTATTTCATTTTTAGTGTAATGGTCTTATAACCCACTTATGTACTTTCTATTTTTTAATGAAATACAAACTGCTTATTTAATAAAAAACAATGAAATTGATTTGTTATTGAATGTACTAATTAGGGTGTTATCTAGTATTTTGAATGCTAAAATTAATCCTACGAGTATAGCATACCTTGGATTTTGTTTCTTTTTTCTACTTACGAATGAAAGTTTCTTGTCAACAATTAAGTTATGCGTGTGTGGTAGTTCCAAATTTGATAAAAATCTAAGAAGTTTACATTTTTTTCTTCAAATTACCTGTTATAACGTAACTTGCTTACCCAACTTTTTGTTTTCGATTTTTTATTTTTGATACATAAGAGGATTTTATGAACAGGTTATGTTCTCTTCTTTTCTTTTCTCCGATTTCGCGATGTCCAACGCTGTTCATGCTCTCTTTCCCGTGGCAATTACCATATAACTTGGCATTGCACTTCAAGTGTTGCATGCAGCCTTTCATACTTGACTGGCTAGCCAACAACCTTGCAAGCATACAATTGAATTTTTTACCTATTAATTGTCGAAAACATTATTTTTCACCTAGAGTAGCTGCAAAACTTTGGTTATTCTTAACTATATACTAGGTTCACTGTTAAGTATCATAAGTGAATTAGGGTTCTCTGAAAATTATAACTGCTAAATTGTGTTTGAAAACACGACATGTAAGTCAAGTTGCTGAAAGAAAAGCCTGCGATGGGCATGCATGGACTTGGAAGTCATTGGAATAATTCAGTGTGGTCGATGGGTGTCCCTTTCTACGCTTTTTTTCTTTTGTTTTTTCGTTTTTTTTTTGTTTTAATTTGCTTTCTCTTTTTAAAGTTCTTTAGATGTTTGTATTTAAAAAAACAAAAAAAAAAATCATCTTTACATGTAACTATGAAGATTCCTTTGGCAAGCAGCTCATCAAAGTCATGGAAGAAAAGCCTGCGAAGGGCATGCATGGACTAGGAACTTGGAAGTCGTTGGAATGATTCAGTGTAGTCCATGGGTGTCCCTTTCTGTGCTTTGTTTTCGTTTTTCTATCCTTTTTTTTTCTGTTTGCTTTTCAAATTTCAAATTATAAAAATAGAGAAACTCAAAATAGAAAGATTTGAGTTTGGAACCATCAATCGTAATCATGTTTCCAGTCTTTAAATGTAATAATGAAGACTCCTTATTTATTTCTAGGCCCGAGAATTTTCCGCCAAGATTTTTATTTTGTTTTCTGTTGATCTCTAACAAGGTTGGGATAGAGAAATTTAAATCAGAAATTTTAGATAGTTAATAATAATTTTTGCCATCAAATTGTCTCATATACCCTTTGACATGCACATGCTTGTCAAACCAATACATATACAAGTTAGAGCAACTTTCTTGCAAGTCAATTTTCCTCACCTTTTTCTTCTTCATGTTGGATAATGTTGAGTAAGGCTAGGTTTGAAAATGAAATTTACCGAATGTGCCAAGCAGTATTATGCCAGTTTAAGTTTCGTGGAGCCCTCTATATAAAAAAGCAGGCGACAGTCATATGGTCACATTAGTTGGATTATTATTATTTTATTTTTTTGGTAAAGAAAGTATTTTTATTAAAGGAAAAATAATTATTTTAGGGCCTGAACTTGGTCTACTATAGAATTAAGATTATGAACTTCAAAACCTTCCAATTAAAGGCTCAAATTTATAAGAAAGAGTTGTTTTACACGGACTTAACTCCTCTACAATTCTATTCTGTACAATTTCAAGCAATACCCATCCCGATAATTAATATCACGTGTCACTAAATATCATTTACAGACTACATTAATCTTGTTAAACTAGTTTTCCAACCATAATTATAAATTATTAAGTACCAAAATTTAAACTACTATAATTAATTAACAAAACAAATATGGAAAATATGATTCTAGAAAACAAAAACAAAAAAAGAAAAAGAAAACAACCCATTCTTGCTCCGATACCAAAAAAAAAAAAAAAAGAGCAAGACGTACGATTCTGCTCCAACTTCACTAGTGAAGCTTCAACTCAAGAAAAGCAAGAGTTAATCAGCAAAAATGCTCTACAACATCAACACAAGTTAGCTCAAACAAAAAACAAAAGAAATAAACAAAAAGTTTGAAACTTTATAAAGAACAAGCTAGAGAAGGAGCAAAGATAGTTGCTTTATAGTGTTTAAGTGTGACCTGAGTATAAAAATAATAATAATGTGTATCTCTAGAATTGTGTAAATGAACTTTGTTTGAAACTATTTTGCTATAATTGCTTCAAATGTAACAATAAAAAATGCTACCTACCATTTTTTTCCTCTCTCTCTATATATATATCTAAAATGATGAGCCGGTATCGTAGCTCTTCCTAAAACTTCAGTAGACAAGTTGGAGCAAATATCATATGGCTTCTTCATTTTATTTTATTTTTAAAAAGAAATCATATGACTTCTTGGAGGCAAAATCTAATGTCTTCATTCTTTTTTTTCAACTTATATCGTTTTCTCGAGGCTTAGACTATTGGTTTTTCACACTAGACACAATTTGTGCATTTTTGGTTGCAATAAATATTATTTTCTTAGGACTTTAAAGACCATTGATTTTTCACACTCGACACTAGTCAACCACTTGCCATAAAAAGTGGTCATGTAATATTTCTTAGAGCACATAAAATGTGTGGGTTGGAAAGCTAAATAATACTTCTATATTTGTTCTACTAATTAAATAAGGTAGTTCAGATTTTGATTTCAATTAATACATTCTAAATATGGTTAGAAAGTTAGTTCAATATATAATCCGTAGATAATACCTAGTGCCATGTGCATGGCAATAATTGAAATAAGTATTGTGTGGAATTGTAAAAAAATAAAATTGTAGAGGAGCCAAGTCCGTTTTACACACCATTAATTAACTAAGGGCGTTACTATATATTTTGGTGACGTGGTATTTTCTATTTTCAATTCCTATGTAATTAATAGGGGTGTATGGTGGAGTAGTGCATGGTTGCAGTTGTGATAGAGAGGTGGAGGGAAAGGAAAACTAGAGAGTGATGGTAAACATTATGACAAGGTAAGTACAGTATGTTGATGATGGCTGTTAATAACAGCACGGAAGCTGAAACGAACAGGATGGCTTTTACTAGTCTAGGATTGTTTTTGTAAAATGGTCAAAGTCAAGCTGCTGAAAGAAAGTCTGTGATGGGCATGCATGGACCTGGAAGTCGTTCGAATGATCCAGTCGATTAGTCGAGTCGATGGTGTCCCTTTCTATGCTTCGATTCGTTTTCTTATAATTTGTTTTTTCCGTTCGTTTTTCTATGCTCAAATTAGGAATAGAAAACTCCAAAACAAAAAGACTTAAAATTCGGGACCGCTATTAGAAAAATAATGTTTAAGTAAAATTTGACACCTTCCCGTCTTTAAATGTCATTATTAAGATTTTATTATTCAAACACGTGAGATTTTATAGTCAAGAATTTTATTTTTTTTCCTTGTGTTTATCGTTAGGAATGTTTGAGTGGAGAGATTTCATCCCATTACTTTAGATAGTTTTTGCCATCAAATTGTCTTGCTCATATCTTCTTTGATATGCTTGACAAGCTAATTTCATCTACAAGTTAGAGCAACTTAATGACTAGTAAGGCATGATTTTCCTCTCCTTTTTCTTCTTTATATTGGTTATTCTTCAATATGTATTATCACACTCCAAGTCTAAAATTCTAGGCCTGCATGTAAAATTGATATTATATGTATAAGAAATAACTACTTAAACTTTTAATCAAATGGTCCAAAATAGTTAACCTATATTATTCCTTATATCCATAACATTCACTTATAAACTAACACACATACACTATCTTTCATTGATATGAGATGTCACATACACCCTCGGTTAAGGACCTGACATCCTCACTAGGGACATACATACTCACGACCGATCGACCAGGCAGTGAAAGATTCTAAAAGTGGCTTTTACGGGTTTAAGAGGTGACTCTCACCGTCTTCTTGGTGTAGCACTTTGTCCTGCATAGTACTTAGTTCCTGCATCGACTAGTGACTGGCTCTGATACCATTCTGTCACGCCCCAAACTCAGAACTTAAACCCACAAGCGAGACTAATGGTATAACTATAAGAAATAACTACTTAATTGGACCTCTAATCAATTAGTTCAAAATAGTTAATCCAAATAATTCATTATATCCACAACACTCACCTATAAATCATACATATACATTATCTTCTACCGAGTGGGATGTCACACAGACCAGGTTCATTCTTAAGTTTTGGTAACATGTAATTAAGTGAAGCTGTGCAAGCTCCGCAGTGTGAAATACCTTGTCCATTGTCATCAAATTATTGTTCTTTATTTTCACTTTCCTTAGGGTTATTTGAAATCTTGTCACACTGCTTACTTCGTACCCATAAGCGGGAAAAGGTTTAAAAATGCGTCGTGAGTCTCACATTTGTATGTGACACGTGTACGCAATATGGGGCCCATAGCACTTGTGAGAATGACATTTTTTTAGCCTTTCCATCAAGCTTGTCCAATGGCATAGCTTTGCTGACTGCTGAGTGATCGATCTGAAAATTTAATTACAAGCTGATTTATATTCTGAATTTTAAGAAATGCAGTTGCTGCCTTAGACCAACAAGGTGGCAGACGAGAAGGCACATTTTAGAAAGCCAAGGATCCAAATCCCACTAACATATATAGGTATCAAATTCGACCTTGATGAAACTAGAAGTTTGTTCTAATCATGCGTCACTGATAGTTCCAATTCTTATGAAAATCAATAAATTTACATCTTTTTCTCCAAATTACTTGTTGTGACTCGCTTAAACAATTTTTATTTATTTATGTATCTTTTGCTTCATAAAACAAATTTTCTTCATTGATACATAGAAGACTTATATGTACCAGTAATGTTCTTTTCTACAATTTTGCCGTAGGTTGTAACTTGAAATGAACTGCGAAACAGGTAAAGAAACACCTTGAACCTTAACTGTTGTTAATTTAGGTTAGTAGGTGCCTAATCAAGTAGACAAATCACTAAACAAAACTAGGCTGAATTTATCAGCTCCTCCAACCACTTTGAATATCGTTGCGCTAATTGAGATAAGTGTGGTAGACTTGGGTTACTATGAGGTTGGGCCTAATAGTGGCCACGATGCTCGCTTTGTTGCAAAGGGAGCATTGGCCCACAAGGGCGGCCTAGTCCGAGATCTTGCAGTCCAAGATGCAGAATCTACTGGGTGAGGAAAAGAGTTGTCACCACAAATAAGGATAGAACCACAATCATGGGGGATCAGAAGATCTGGTTGACATCATGCAAGAACGATGTGGGAGCCAGGGAAAGGGGCCTATAAGTAGGTAGCCTAATAACTCCACAAGGATCAACAATCAACGCAAAAAACACCCACCTGCCTACCCTGAACCCAAAAAATCACCCAATATTGGCTAATATTCATCACGACTAAAGGATTAAATGGTTAAATATGAAATAATTTTAATTGTAAATTCTTGTTATTTATTAAACATGAAATTTGGATAATGTCACAATAAAACAGGAAGAAAAAAAAAGCGAACACATATTATTGATGCACATACATGTATTATAAACACATATGAGAAACAAATTCAACAAAAGCCGAAAAAGAAAAAAAATTAATATCTTCAACACCTTGAGGCTCATCAAGCTGGGCGCTTGCACAAGTTCCTATAACCGCAAGGTCGAGCATTGTTCTTACTCTTTGGCCCGAGACAACTACCATAGGTATTGGCATCGCAAAAGGCTTGATCTTTGGCTTGCGGGTTTTTGATATAGGTAGGTGAAGCCAAGATTCTTCTGCTTACATCAGATGCCATCCAGAACTCTTCATCATCGGCAAGGCAATCAGCAATCGTGCCATTGCACGTTGGGCTACTAATGAAGCGTACACAATTAGCTCTGGGCATGTTCGAGCTGATTAATATGAAAAGAAAAGCAATAGAGATGTAGAGGTACGTTTTCCTCAAATCATTTTCCATCTTTCTTTGATACTTTCTATCAAGCTGATTATTATATATGAGACTGTTTTTACGACTCGAACCCCTAATCTTAAATCATACAAGAATAATGTACTAGAAAGATGACAGTATCTTCATGACTTTCATGGTCTTTGTTGTGAAAGGCTATTGTTTATAGTAATTATTACAATTAAAAAAATAACACATTTTATTGATAAAAAAATTTCTCACCAACCAAGGATACATTTTTTTATAAACTATTATGGACTTATGGAGCGTCATTTGATTCTCTCTCACATAGCAGTTTACATTTGACTTGTTGTAGCTAATGTGATTCTTTCTTGTCTCATAATGACTTTATTATACCCGTGATTAGATGCATTATTGTACCCTCGATGTCTCGTTTTACAATTGACGTAGTGTGTCTTATTTCTTTTGTCGAACGTATTGTAGCTAATGATAGTACTATAACCTTGATAATGCGCTTTATTTGTACCCTCGATTATTTAATTTCACGCCTTTATCAATGCATAGGGAGGTTTGGTACGTAAAAATAAACTTGAGAGAGAAAATAATAAATTACAGTATGTTTATCATACAAGTATTATAATGCACGTTACTGTTTTTGATAGACAACTATTGTCTCGATTACTTAGTGATAAGTTCATGACCATGTATTAAATGTAATTCCACAAAGTCAAACTCTCAATGAGTTAACATGAAAAATTTACTCACACCATTTAACTCCAAGTATAGCACCAAATATTTGACGTACGTTTAGCTTCATTCACTTTTTTCCCCGTTGTGCTTTAAGTTTAGAAAAGGCAAAATAAACGGTACTATTTATTGTAAACATAACCTGAATATTGCTCGTGGAGTGATACTAGAAAAATTATTTGGATGTGGAATATAATGGCTATCCTTCTTGGCTTTCATGGTCTTTGTAGGGAAAGGCTACTGTTTGGAAAAACGTCGGCAGAAGCCAAAATTACAATTCAAGGAAGTTATCTGTTTCCTGAGTAATGTTTTATGTTAATTTCGTGATATTCATATTTTTTTAGTATAATAATAATTTATATATATATATTAAAGATTAAATTTTGATTTATATAATAAGATCGCTTATCGTATAGAAAAATGTGAGTATCACCGCATCGTATGTATCAATGCTCTGTCATTGTAGGAGCTATTATATCCGATTGTCTAGTTTCGTATTTGACGTATTGTAGCTTATTTTTTTGGTCAAAAATAATAATTTAATCATTGAAAGAAGCAAATTGTAAAGGGAAAATTAATCTAACAAAAGTTGGTTGGAGATCTATCAGCATAACAAAAATAGAGAAATGTTAATATTCCAATCAAAAGCTAAACATCTTTCAACTTTGATTTTTGCTATCCGATCCAATCAATTACTCTATTGATATTTTCTCCCGAAATCTAATAAGGAAATTTTTGTTGCTATATGTTTAATGTCTTCTACTGTATGCTTTATCCTCCAGTTAATGGTGACTTTGAAAACTGATTGCATCGAGGATTAAGGGTACATCATTTCAAGTATGACATATTGCAGCCATGGGCGGAGCTATGTGTTAGTGAGTAGGAGTTACATTCCTCATTCGTCTCAATTTTTTTTATTAAAAGTATGTGTATTTTTAAAATATTTTAAAATTAAAAAATAATTATCTATATAGATATTAAATTATATATATTTAATTTTGCGGAATAAAAATATTGAATTCATCTCCGCCAAGTGCTAATAAGCCGCCAGCCACTTGGGCTATACATGGGACCATCAGTTTCTTTTCCAATCACATGAACCTTACGGAAGAAATAAAGTCGAGTGCGGGATGGTAGACCATGCAATTATTGAAGAACATAAGAAGAAAAAAAAAAAAAGAATCGAAGGAAACACAAAATTAATGATCGATACTACATCTTCTTTGATATTTCAGAGAGGGAACTTCATCAGTGTATGGTCCACAACATAATAGTTTCATCAGATCTACTACATATGATGCTGCAACTACCATTCAAAAAAGTTCTATGGACGAAGCAAAATTAATAACAGTACTATACTATTTAAGGGCTGAAAATCTATGCATTTTCAAGATTAACAACTCATGGTTAATCATGATCTGCATCCCAAATAATAACGTATAAGAGAAAAGGAAAGGTTGTGTGACAAATTTTACACAATAAGTTGGGTCCAAATACTAATTTTTCTTACACATTGAAATCGCAAATATTTAAACCGTATTGACAGTAGAAGTAAATTTAAATCATTATAAATTGAAAACATAACTCTTACGGATCCGATCACGCATTTAACGTGCTGATGGACTTATGATCTCAGAGAAAACAGTTTCAGACTTGAATCCATCACTGCCAGACGTAAAATGGACACTACTCTTTGACCTGGAAGAGGCAGCTTCCCCTGACCTGGAAAACAAGTCATCATCCGTTGTGGTTGCCTCTCCATGCAGAATTAGCGGTAAAGAGGGGCTTGCGTTGTAGTCACTTGCACCCATCTTGAAACCTCTCTTTTCAGCAGCCTCTTGAAGCTGCAGTGCAAACTCAAGGCTCCAAACAACATCATTCATTGCAGGCCTTTCGATCCCTTTATCTTTCAAGCAACTAAATGCTATTTCAGCATATTTGTCTTAGCACTCTGGGGCAATTTCATCCTTTAAGTTAGGATCAAGGATTTGATAAAGGGTACCCTTTCTGTAACTTTGGCGTGCCCACTCGGCCAAATTAGCTTGCTCTTTGGGTAGGTTTGGAATAATTGCTGGCCTAGCACATAAAACTTCAAACAACACCACACCGAAAGAGTAGACATCGGACTTCTCTGTCAATTGTTGTCGCCTATAATACTCAGGATCGACATATCCAAAACTACCCTTCACCACTGTGCTGACATGTGTGTGGGTTCCAACAATGGGACCCATCTTTGACAAGCCAAAATCTGATACCTTAACCACCCATTTCTCATCCAGTAAGATGTTAGTTGACTTGACATCTCGGTGAATTATCATGTGGTTTGTACTTGTATGAAGGTAATGTAATCCTTTTGCAGCACCAATGCAAATTTGAAGACGTTGCTTCCATGGAAGGGGTGGATTTTCTGTTTTATATAGATGATCACGTAACGTGCCACGAGCCATGTAATCATAGACCAAGATCATCTCACCATTATCATCACAATACCCAATTAACGAGACTAAATGAAGATACCTAAGCTTTGATAACATCTCGATCTCTGTAAGAAACTCACGAAGACCTTGATTTGATGATGGATTTAATCGCTTAATCGCGACCTCAGTTGTACCATTGTCCATGAACCCTTTGTACACATTGCCAAAACCACCAACACCAATCACTAAATTAGCATCAAAATTGCCCGTGGCAGATCTTATCTCCTCTATTGCGAAGTGTCGACATAGATCCGATGGCAGTGTTGAACCTGATCCGCTAGTCTTTGTAGACCTTGAATTGTCCGAAAGTGGGCCCCACAAGGACTTGGTACCACTTGTTGTTGCCGAGTCCTTTACCCTCTTCCTTCGCCGGAAAATGAAGAAACCCACAATAGAAATCACCAAAATAACAACACCTCCGGTGACGGCAAGAATAATTAATGGCCAACTTTTAGTATTCTTCTTTTCCGGAAACCTTGACGGTGTCGGCTTTGTGGGGCTTGAAACTGGTGAAGGATTAGGTGCAGCAAGGCTACCACTCGCATTGCTCAACTTGAAAATCTCCAGGCCATTCAAAAGTGCATTATCATATCTAGATAGAGCAGTAACATGATTAGGATGCATCTCGAGCGAAAGGTCTTGCTTGCTTTGATGGCCATCAGGGTCGGCAACATAAGCAATATAGTCTCTTTTAACAGCCACTCGGGGACGACCATTACCCCAACTAATAACATCAGCGTCCAATTCTGCTGTTCGGTTATTGATAAAAATCGTAAAGACGCGATCACTTTCTTCACTAATTTCCAGAAAGAACTCGCAAAAATGGAGCCTAAGAAGATAGTAGAACCCTGAATCAACAGGAAATAACCACGTCATGTTGTAGCTAAGGCTAAAATTGTGGTCCATAAATCTTGCACTGGTGTAAACAATCTCTGGAGCAGTATATGGCGGTGCATCTAAAGTGTAATTAACTGTAACATCCTTGTGAGCTGTTAACCCTTTAGCTGCTCCAAGAATATAATCATCATCTGGAGTCCATGCGCGGAACATGCCTGTATCCTCAGTCACCGGAACATTGCGGCCTCCAACGTTTAGCCTGTATGCGGTTTCAAAAGCTGTCTGGTTACGAATGTTCAAGCCAGTATTAGTTTGGCCAACCACTTGGATCATAAGATCGTTGCCAGGATAGTACAACTTGTCTGGTATAGAAACAAGCTCGATTCCATTCACAAAGGCGTAAGAGTTTGGAGAAGGCAAGAAGGTGATATTCAGTTGTTGAACCTCATTTATATGGATGATGTATTCTTTGACAAGGGTGGCTGGTGCTCTGGGCATGGAAGAGACCGTGAGATGTGCGCTAAAATTGCTTAGCAGGGTGTGGCTATTAGCAATCACTGAGAAGAATGAGTCTGCTTTGTTGAAGGTAGAGTAGGTGGAAGGGTAGAAATAGAGGCGAATGAACTTGGGGCCAGTGGTGAGTCCTGAAAAGGTGTAAGTGAATGGAGATTGAAAAATTCGAGCAGTCATGTAAGGGACTTTTTGGGTGATGGAAGGGTCTTGGGTGGAGGCCTGGGATATTATAGAAATGGTCTCAGCATTGGATGGTAAGTAATCCGAGTTCGCATTAGCTTGCGAATCGCGACCATCAGGGAAGGATGTGCTGGAATCATAGCCACAGTCGAGGAGGATGTAATCATTAGGGGTGTATGGTGGAGTAGTGGTTGCTGCAGTGGCGATGGAGAGGTGGAGGAGAAAGGAAACGTAGAGAGTAATTATAATACGGGTGAACATTGTGACAAGGTTGGATACATGCAGTTTGTTGGTGGCGGCTATTAATAGCATGGAAGCTCAAGCGAACGGTAATGGCTACTAGTCTTAAGTCTTGGAGTTGTATAGAGCCGTAGAGGATTGGTTTAGTTAATGATCAAGTCAAGCTGATGGAAAAAAAAGCCTGTGAGGGGCCTGCATGGACTTGGAAGTCGTCGGACTGATTCAAGGTAGTCAATGGTGTGCCTTTCCTTGCTTTTGTTACTTCCTTTTCTTGTCTGTTTTTTTTGTTTTTCAAAGTTCGTCTCGAAGATTCCTTCTTGATTCTCACATTTGAGATATTTTAATTTGGGAAAATATCTAATTTCTTTCTGATTTTTTAGGTTTGTATTATTTTAATCTTTCTTTTTTTAAATGTATTATTTTAATCTTATATATTTTTATTATTTGTCTCAATTTAAATTTTATCTTTCAAAATATATACTTTTAATTACGTATTTTTATCATTTGTCTCAATTTAATCTTTATCTTTCAAAATGATAGAAGACAAACATGGAACACAATAACAAAATATAAGGATTAAGTTGGGATAAATAATAAATATGCGGAACTAAGAGAAAACATTTTGAAATATAAAGACTAAATTGAGACAAATAATAAAAATATAAAACTAAAAATATACATTTTAAAAAATAAAAACTAAAATAATATAGAGACCAAACTGAATATTTATCCTTTTAACAGTTAAAACATGTACCAACATCCGATTCCCTCTAATAGTTGAAACTGTCTCTAAAGTAAAGGATAGGTAATTTATTTAGTAGAATTAACCATTTCTTTTTTCTTCTTGTTGGGGAGAGATGTTAGGGGTAAAAATATTTGAATTTATAAGTCTTTGGTTAAAAAGTATAAAAGAAATACTAGATATCACTTTGGCAATTATGTCCATCTCACAATATTCTAAAGTTATTCTTTTACTAAATTAATATTAGACTAGAGTTCAAATAATATTCTAAAGTTTGCCCCTTGTTCATGAAATTATGTGTTATTAATAGTTTGCAGATTATCAAAATTTTGAAAGAATGGTTCGGGTGGTTTCGGTTTTACTTTCATTGAGAATGAAATATTTGATGGATGTAGAATTAGAACCCATACGTAAAAGAGGAGCTGGTTCCTTCGACTAAACCAGTTTGGCTATTAGGTCAATATATAAAATCTTGTCTGTAATATAGCTTCTCTATAATTTCTAAATCTTACGGGATTCTTGTGAAAGTAACCCTGTAAAAGGAATGTTATGGGTTGAACCTATGTTAGCACTCTGATGATTAAGTTAGTACATTTTTTGTTAAAAAAAAAAAGATAAGCGTGAAGAAAAGTGTATAGTGTATGAGTTATCTTTTTTTGAGTGTGAGAGATTCTGTTTTCTCTTTCCTATCTGGCTCTTCTGTGATTATGTCAAAATTAGTTACAATAACTTTTCTCGAGGTCTTCAGGACTTATTCCCACTCTCGAGCCCTTAAATTCTCACTGATTAGAACACCTATAACCTCGGGCCTCGGGGAGGGTGGACCTCGGGCTGAGGTTACCTGTGTGCCTCCCTTCATACCTCCCTTCAGGAATATTTTAGTAATTGTGCTTGGGGTCGGAAATTTACCTCATATCAATTACCCCTCCAATTCTCTAAGCAATGCAATTGGTCCTGAGAATCGAAGTCTTCTTGTTGAGGTAATCCGGAAGGGCACCATCATCAACATTAAATATTCCTTAAAAGATATGCATTAATGGAGAAAAGTAGTGGCTGAAGAACGTGGGACACGTGGCAGCTTTATCCTGAAAAGTAGAAATGGACGGTGAAGATGAGAAACACACATATTCGTATCTAAAAACCCTAGCTTAAAAATGAAGATTAATAAATTTAATCAATTTTACAGATCCAATAACTGATCGCATTAATAGGTAAATAAATTTACGGATCCATCACACGTACACTTTCCACTTGGAGTGTGTAGAGAACATATTCATATAAAATTCTACCTCTTTCACAAAAGTGGACTAAATGCATACTCATAAAAATGCAGAAAAATAATTAAAAAAATTGCTGAAAATAAAATAAAAAAGGAAAGGAAAGGAAAACATAAAATAAAGGTAAGAACTTTCAGGAAATTTGTAGAATAAATTAAACACAAAATACCGGAGAAATTTTAGGTGAAGAAAGAACTAGATGTTCATGATCGGAGAGAAGATGAGATTTCAACTCAACCGTGAAAATCCTGTTGTTGTTGGTGGCGGCACACGGCAGGATATGGGGGTGGTCGCGGCGGAGCTGTCGAGTGGACTTGATAAGCTTGGGGTTTTGAGAAGAATGTTGGTGGGTTTGGGGTTTTGATAAAGTGAAGAATGTAATTTTTAGAAGTGGTGTAAAGCATATATCGTGAAAAAGATTGGGTGATTGGTAATGGTTGAGATAGATGATTTACAAACTGACGGTTGCTCTATGAAAAGGAAGATGGAAGATGGAAGATGGAAGATGGAAGAGTTAAGTGGGAAAATGAAGTGTGTTTGGAGAGCTTTGTTTTGTTGGAATACCAATAAAGGTATAAAAGTAATTTTGCACTAGTGAATTCCTATTCAAATGTTAAGGGTATTTTTATAATTATAAATATTAGATGGTAGAATAGACATTTCAAATATTTAGAAGTTGGTACTGTTGTATAATGCAGTCCTACGTCATATTAACTAAGTTAGGGGTAATAAAGTAATTAAACATTAAAATAAACTGTCAACAGTGGGTCCTATGTGTTATAATTATTGTTGTGGGTCCCGCGATATATTTATTAAAGTCAAGGTCATTTGAGTCATTACACCTTAAAAGCATAAAAGACGTGCTGATGATCGACGGCTGATATTTAATGGAATAAGTCGATGGCTCATGAATTTTTGGCCGCACGCCGGCGCAGGCGCACTGGAGACTCTCCTGTTTATAATCAGAAGTAAGATATTTTGGCCAAGCTTCTTGTTGATAATTAGGAAGGTTTGGGTAGAGAGAGAAATTTTTTCCATCAAATTATCTCATATCTTTTTCGATATGCTTGTCAAGTCAATACAAGACTAACTTTCTTGTAAATAAATATATATATATTTTTTATTACGACTAACTTTTTTACAAATAAATAATTTTTCTCTCCTTTTTTTTCTTTACGTGGGAATCATCTTAATTAATGATTGGTTCCTTCCAGTCAATTAAATGTTAAGTAATGCTAGGTATTTAAAATTTCTTTTCTCTTTTTTTGTAGTAGCTAGGTATTTAAATGAAATTTATCAAATATGATAAACATTATCCTATTTACAATTTCATGCAATAGTAGTCTCAATCAATACCAAATGCCAGTTAATATAGTTAATGGTCTAAATTAATTCTTTGAAATTATTTTTATGCCATAATTAAAAAATATTAAATACGTACCAAAATATTAGCTAAAAGAATCAGAAGCATCTCAAAATTCCTATGCGTCTCATATCCAATATTCAAACCAAACTATATTAAACAGTCCAACCCATACATACATACTTTTCCTTCTGTGGTGAAAAAATATTGTAGAGCCTAAACCGGTAGATAGCATTACACTGTGTAGAACAAGTCCAATAAATTCTTTATTTTTTTTATAATAAATAGTAAAATTAATAATTTTTTATTTTAATTTTACCCCAACAACAACTTTTATTTCAATCTTTCTATCTTTTTCTTTTCACCTTTCCTTTCCCACTTTCCCTTTCAGCCACCATCTTTGACTTTACTTTTCCTTTCCCACTTTCCCTTACCTTTTCAACCACTGCTTTGTTGATAGTTTAACAAAAACAAAAAAAAAAAAGAAAAAAAAAGAAAAAGGGAGTAGTAGCGAACATAAAATCCTTGCTGATTGCACCAAGCAAATGACATCAACTGGCGAGATTATTTGGTTAGTTTGTTGGAGTATATTTTTTTAAGTTAACTCTCTATTTTAGTTAAAAAAATCAAAGTAGAAAGCTTGTTGGATTTGTTCTTAAAAGAACAAAAATAATTCTTATTATTTGATGAGAACGCGGAGGAGTTGCTGGAATTTGATGGATGCAAGGAGTGGAAAATTCGTAGTTAAGGATTATTCCGAGAGATTTATTAGGCGTGATAAATACTACAAATAACAAAGTCTGTTTTGCATGTAAAACTCCCCTAAAGAAAGAAAAATATTAAATTGAAACTCTAATCCAGAAGGAAAGATACTTTTTAGAAGGTTATAACAATGTTTTACATAATTTTTTGGGTTTGCCTTTTTAAAAAAAAATTAATTAATTCAAGAGAGACTTAAGACCGTATAACATAACTAGTGGGATTTGAGCTCATAATCTCTCACACACATAACGAGTTATATAACATTTGACCAAAGCCCTAGTGGTTGGGTTTGCCTCTTTGATGTAATTTGAATTGATCAATTCCAAGACCCTTAGAAATTTTGAGGTTCTTTTCTTTCATGTATCTTGGTACAGTTTCATTTGCTAATTAGAAGGATTTAATTTAGCTAATATATATATTGTATTTAATGTTTTCTTAACTATGGTTACAAAATTGGTATTTAATTTAGACCATTGATTATATATATTAATTGATAAACGTCATTAATCGGATTAATATTATGTGAAATCATAAAAAAAAGTGTATCGTAGAATAATCAAATTTGACACGCAGTATATGCTAGATTAAGTTTTGTAGAGTCCTCTCCATTAAAAACAACAGGCAACCATCATATGCCACGTTAGTTTATATATATATATATATATATATATATATATATTGGTAAAGAATGTATTTTCATTAAATGTTAATTTTTAACTAGCTCGTTAAAGAAAATGTTGAAAATATGTATTAATTCTAAAAAAGTAGGATTGCTGACGAGACCCATCAAAGTTTTTAAACAATTAACAGTAAAAGATCAGAGTTCAATTTTGATAATATCATTTATGGTCGCGATTGGTAGGTTAGATGAATTAAGAATGAAATGATATTTCTAACTTTATTCCTATTCATATGTTTGGTATAAAGTATTAAATATGAGAATCTTATTCCTAGATAAGCCGATTCTTCCAATTTGGAATCTCTTATTAATAGTTATGTTCCAACAATGATTGGTAATATTAATATTATTTTTGATTGTGAAGATTATTTTTGTTTTTATCTTTTTTAAATTTAAAGTTTTTTCAATAACTATATTATTTTTTAAAGCTTTTCAAATATTATTCTTAATTTATTTTATTTATTTATTAATTATATTTTTATTGATTTCAAGCATTTTAATAAGAATAAGGAGTCAAATCTAACTCCCTACATTTTTGAGTCAAATAGAAAATTTAGGGGCTCTCTTTTTTAGGGAGCCTTTTAAAGAGACTTTTGAAGATTAAAAAAATTAAGTTTTCACTCTTTATTTTGGCTCCTTGGCCACAATAAAGAAGCTCTTTGAGATAACCTAAGGTTCTTCGCTTTTATGCACATAAAAGTATTTTTTGTTTGGTTTATTTCTGAAAGTATTTTTAGCTAAAAAAAATTAAAAAATAAGAAGTTTCGCTTTTGAAAAAATATTTGCACAAAACTATTTTTATATATGAGAAAAAGTTAGCTTTTTTTTTTCCCCTTAAATATACCCTTTCATATTTATGGAAACTGGACATTGCCCTGAGCCATTATGGTGGAGTAGCGGTTGTTACCGTGGTGATGAAAAGGTGGACTTGGAAGAGACTAGAAAGGTAAATAGCTGCATGAATGTCGCACGTTATGACGAGGTAAGATAACACTTTGTTTGTGACGGCTGTTAATAACATGTATGGTAGAAGAAGGCCTGCGATGGACATGCATGGACTTGGAATTTGAAGTTGTTGGACTCATTCAGTGTGGTTGATGGTGTCCCTTTCTATGTTTTTGTTTTTTGTTTTAGTTTGCTTTTTCTTTTTACAAGTTCTTTAGATGTTTGTATTAGAGGGAAAACAAAAAAATAAAATAAAACATGTAACTATGAAAATTCCTTGTATATACTCAGACATGAGATATCTTTGACAAGCTTTTCCGTTTTGTTTTTCTCTTGCTTTTTTTTTTTTAAATGACGTAAAAACTTAATTAGTGGAGCTTAATCACTAAATTATTTAACGGAATTCAATTACTTACTGATAAATTCCCAATAGCACCTGAGGCCCTGTTTTGGTCTTGTTGATAATTAGCTAGGAAAGTTTTGGTAAAAAGAGATCTAAACCAACAATAATTTTTTTTGCCAAGTCTTTTTCAATATGCGTGTCTTTTTTTCTTTTCTTTTTGTCGGTTATGCTATGCTTGTCAAGTCAATGCATCTACAAGTTAGACTAACTTTCTAACAATAATTAATTTTCCTCCTCTTTTTCTTCTTTGTGTCGAAATCGTCTGAATAGTTGGTCCCTTCTGATCAATTAATTCTTTAGTAATGCCATGTATTTAAATTCCTTTTTTGTTGTTGTTGTTGTTGTAGCTAGGTATCTAAATGAAATTAACCAAATGTGGTGACAAGCAAGAACTTGACTCCTCTATGATACACTTTCACAACAATTTTATGCAATAGTATTCTCGATCAATATCAAATGTCACTTAATAATGGTTTAGAATTAAAACTATCTTTACATGCCATGATTGGAGAATATATATTAAATACCACAATATTAGCTAAAAAGAATCAGAAGCACCTCAAAATTCCCATGTCTCTCGTATTCAATCAAACCAAACTATATTAAACAGTTCAACCCATAGATACTTTTCCTTCTGTAGTGAAAAAATATTGTAGTCTAAACCGGTAGCATTACCCTGTTTAAAGGCCCAGACTTACAGAACAATTCTTATTATTTGGTGAGCTAAGTAGAAAAGGTGATTTCAAGCCATTTCATTTGACATTAAAGTCGCACATCACCCTGTTTACAACGCCAGAGAGTTGGAGGTGTTGGAATTTGATGGATGCAAGGAGTTGAAATAATTCATACTTAAGGATTTCAACAGATTTATTCGACTTAATAGATATTGCAAATAAGAGTAAAATATATCATATTTCCTTTGTTTTCATTTAATTATACTATAAATCTTGTATTTTAAAAGTCGGGTCATAAATTTTGTTTTGTATATGAGCATCGCCGTCTATTTTTTGGTCAATTTTAAAGTAGAGTGTAATACACACGTTTATCATTCTTACACATACTTGTTAGAAGTGTTTGCAATTTGGGCACAATAAAATATTGTGCAAGAATTAGTTTCATCTTGGTTCCCCATTTTTCAAGGTATTTTCTCAATCATACTACAAAATGAACAATGTTGTAAATACCTCCATCTGATATTAAAAAAGTGGCAAATATCACCTTTTTTTATTAAAAATGTTGCAAATACCACATCTGATAAATGCCATACTTGCATCATAGACGTGTGTATTATACTCCACGTTAAGATTGAAAAAAAAAATAGATGACGACGCAAGGTCATATGCAATATTTTTTATAACACAGGGTTTATAAGGAGACTTTTTAAAATACAAAGTTTAATTATAATGCAAAATTATGAAAACACAAGAAAGTATGATAATTTTATTCTTGCAAATAATAAAGTTTGTTTTTCATGTTTCATGCATTTTTGCACATAAAACTCCACTAAAGAAAGGAAAATATTAAATTGAAACTCTAATCCAGAATGAAAGATACTTTATTATAGAAGCTTCACAATTATTTTTCTTGATTGTTGGTCAGGTTACAATGATTTAGATGATTTTTTGGGTTTGACTCTTTCATGTAATTTGAATTGATCATTTCCAAGACTCTTAGAAATTTTGAGGTGTTTATAGTTCTTTTCTTTTATGTATCTTGGTTTCATTTGCTGATTAGAAGGATTTAGTAATTTAGCCAATATATACCTTGTGTATAATGTTTTCTTAACCAGGGTTGAAGAACTGGTATAAACGTCATTAATCGGGCTACTATTACGTAAAATTGTAAATAAAAAATGTATCATAGAATAATCAAAAAGTGTATCAAAGCTTGATGGTGCAAGGCTACTCGGGTCATGCGTCCTACAATGGAGGTCTGGATGTTGTTCGTAAGGTTGTGAAGTCAGATGGCATCCCTGGGTTGTATAGAGGATTTGGCCTTTCTGTTATGACTTATTCACCATCCAGTGCCGTTTGGTGGGCAAGCTATGGTTCAAGCCAACGCCTTATCTGGAGGTGGGATATACTCATCTGTTCATTGAAAGCTTTACTTTGAAGTAATATCTGGATGTATTTCTCATTTTGCTTATATGCCTCAATCCCCAACCTATCATGAAAAAATAACATAAAGGAGGTTCCCCCAACCTCTGCCTACTTTCCGTCGGAAGAACTTTAAGATTTATCTTTTAACTTTAACATGCTGGATTCATTATATAATCTTAAACAACCTAACTAGTGTAGTCCTGTATACCTAATGATCATGTGCTCTATGCCTGAGTCGGGTCTTTACAACGATAACAATAAGGAATATTGTATTTTTGTGGTTTATTTTAGAAGATTCGTGAAGTAGTAAAGAAATATGTTTGTGACTGAATTGAAACAAGTTGATTTGATTCTTTTAACAGTTGAGGCTCTATAATTCTCCCCCACCCCCCACCCCACCTCCCACCAACACACACACATACACATACACACACACAAAAAATTAAATTAAATTAAAAAAAAACAGCTTTTGTTCTCCTCTCATATGCCTGTATTTAAATATGTTTCGATAAGTTCAAAATTCAACTGTATGATTGCAGGTTCTTAGATCAAGGCACTAAACATGATGACTCTGCTCCTAGCCAAGGCACAATTGTATTAGTTTAAGCTGCTGGCAAGATCATGGTTGGTGCTACTGCATCCTGCATCACAACCCTATTGGACACTATTAAGACTCGCTTACAGGTATACCTAGTTTTTGCTAATGACAAATGGTCTGGTGCTTATCCTGGCAACAGTTAAATTACTTTGCTATGAACTTTCCCCGTGAATTCTTTCATGCTGACAATTCCATGATCAGTTATTTGGTTATTACTGTATACACATACTAGAATTACATTTTTATACTCTCATGATGAACCAACTTGTTAGCGTCTGAGTTAGGCTTGAGGAGCGGCTACTGCCTTTTATTTCAATCTTGCTTCTATTTAGTTAGCACCTAGTTCAGCTTGCAAGTTTTCCCTTATTTAACTCTTTATGATATACTTTTCTTTTTCTTGCTGGTTGAAATTTGCAGCATAACATGGTGAATTTAAGAGACATCAAATTTGCTCCAATGTGATGCATAGAACATTGTGGAAACAAGAGTTGCTAAAATTTCTGCATTATTTGCACTCCTGCATGCATTATGAACGAATAAAATATTTCTCAAATGGAAAATGCATGGCCAAGTTTGCCAAGCGTCTGTTCTAGATCATCTTAATAGTACTCTATGCATGCGGTTTTTTCCTAGAATTATTTTAATTAGTTTAGTGCATTGTTTAATATGTATTTGTATATTGAATACAAGGTGGTACTGTTAATCTTTGTTTGACCGGTTTCTTGTGCATTACAGGTAATGGGGCATAAAAAGAGACCTACTGCAAGACAAGTTATCAAAAGCTTGATCAAGGATGATGCAGGTTGGACAGGCTTATATAGAAGGCTAGGTCCCAGATTCTTCAACATGTCAACATGGGGAACCTCGATGATACTAGCCTATGAATATTTGAGTAAGACTCTAGACATTCTTATTTGTTGAATAGCTTATCATGACTCCATTATTACCAATTGCTTTATGTAAGAGTGCATTAATTTATAATATGGTTAATTGTCTTACTATGTTTAACTTGAAGAATTTAACAGGTGTGCACTTGAACTTGTTGGCTTGTAGGATTTGTCATCATTTATTGCCTTCACACTACTTGTACTGTTGCTAATTTTTTATCGAACATATAGACTTTTGCATTACATCCTAACTATTTCTACTTGTTTTCTCAGTTTTTCTTCTTGTATCGATACCTTAAGACAAATAGCTGCCTCTTTTTAATTCAAGAAAAAAAGGTTCCCTTCTATGAATGTTTTGCATGTTAGTTATCATGGATATTCGATTGCAGTCTGTTGCTAGTTCAACTTAAACCTTTGTGATCTGATTAGCCATATTCATGATCAAAGCAACAGATGACCTGGATTATCAGTGAAGTGATTACATTCTTACTTGTATATTTACTGAAACTATCTATTTAGGGACGTTGTATGTGGATTTAACAACACTTTACTGTGAAGTCTTTGTTGAATTGTAGAGATTACATAGCTGTACAAATCTCTAGAAGTCAAGATTATTGAATTATAGAGATTTGTTAGCTGTGCAAAAGTCAAGTTTGTTGAATTATACAGATTTCATAGATGTACAAGTTTCTAATAGTCAAACTTGTTGACTATTAGAGATTACAAAGGATTGTGAGGAATTGATAGGTTTAGATTGAGGGATTTAAAATCTCTATAAATACCTTGTATATTTTTAATTAGTAACAGAATGAAAAAAAAACCATTCCATAATTTTTGAAGATGGTATCAAAGAGATATATGATTTTTTGAATATCAAACCCAAAAAAAATAATCCCAGAAATTCCAAACATATCCAAAAAAAAAAAAAAAAAAAACATATCAGTCTTTGACTGACTCAAACCCAAACTCATATTTTGATTCATCCAGAAATCAAAAAAAAAAAAACTCAGATTCAAATCCAAATATTCATAATCAAAATCAGCGAAAAAAAATAATACTTTCAAAGCCAAAGTCGAGAAATAAACCAGTTCAGCCACCAGAGTTGTTGCGCCTCTCGCTGCCTTCCATCGTGACTCATGTCTGTGTGAGTCCTTTTTGTGTGTGTGTGTGTGTGATGCTGAAAGTTTCCTAAATAGTCTCATTTTTTTTGAAAATCCGCATCTGCAAATACCAGCAACGATACAAAGATACCAACTATAGGAAAGTTTGGGTAATGATTAAAGAAAACATAATTATGAGATGGCCCCGCATATTTTTTACCTTTGCTTTTCATTTTTTTCTTCACGGGAGAATGTTTTTTGAATCTCAACTTTTTTTTTGTTTGTTTTCTATCTTGGACACAAAATACTAGTGGGCCAAGTGAGATCATTGCAGTTTTTTTTTTTTTTTTTATTTTGCTTTCTTGTTCTTTCTGTAAACGTTCAAGAAAGGTGAAAAAAAGAGAGATTTTGTGGTAAAAGTATAGTAGGTGCTTTATTGTGTAGACTAAATTATTATTATTTTATTTTATTTTCTGCCAGTTTAAAAAAAAATGAGTGAAACATCTGGGATTAAATTTGTTCCAGTTATAGTTCAGTCCGAAGGAGTTTTTAATGCAGGAATCACTCAAACCGAATCCAATTACGACATATGGTCTCAGCTCATGGAAATGCAAATTGCTAAAAGGGACAAAAGCTCGTACATTCATGGTAAGAATAAACAACCTGTAGAATTTGATGAAGGCTATGAAAAATAGTATATTGAAAATCAAAATGTCAAATGGTGGCTGTTAATGTCGATGTCTCCAAATATCATGAGACGTTATTTACGCTTACCCATAGCCCATGATATTTGGACTGCCTTGTCAAAAGCTTTTTATGATAGCAGTGATGAATTACAAGTATTTACTCTAAATCAAAAATCATTTCTGCAAAACAAGGTGGACGAATTCTCTTTATGTATTATGGAGAACTGATATAAATTTTTCAAGAATTAGATCATCGTGATATGGTGGTTATGAAAGATCCAGATGATGTCAAATCCTATCGCAAGACTATTGAGCGACTAAGAGTACACATATTCCTCGCTGGATTGGATGAGGATTTTGATTCAATCAGACGAGAGATTTTGTGTAGAGACTCAGTACCAAATCTAGATGAATGTTACTCTTTGGTTCGACGAGAACACTCAAATACTCTTCCCAAAAATTTGTCTCTACTGCAAATGAAACTTAAAATAACCACTACTTTATCTTGTGTTGTAATTTTTTGGCTTGATTTTTGTGTGTTTAAGGACATCAAAACCAGGAAGACGATTAGTTGTGGTATTAGACGGGGGAAGCTTTATTACTTGGACTTGGAATCAAAGAGTATTGAAAGCTTACGATAAGCTCTGACAATAGGTGGTCCTGAAGATAAGAAAAGGAAATAAATATGGTTATGGCATCGTCGTTTTGGACATGCTTCTTTTAGATATCTAAAAAAATTATTTCTTAGTTTTCTTACAGAAGTTGATGTTTCTAGTTTTAAGTGTGATGTTTGTGAACTTGCCAAAAGCCAGCGTGCTTCGTTTCTATTACGGTTTAATAAGAGTCCACTTCCTTTTATGTTGATTCATTCTGATGTATGGAGTCTATCTAAAGTCACTACTTTGGGTGGGACACGTTGGTTTGTAACATTTATTGATGATTGTACCAGGATGACATGGCTTTGCTTGATGAAATCCAAAAGTGAAGTGAACTCAATATTCCAAAAGTTTTATAAACAAATTGAAACTCAGTATAAAAGGAAGATTCAAGTTCTTCACAGTGACAATGATGGAGAATATCAGAGTACCGAGTTTCAACGATATTTGGAAGCACAAGGAATAATTCATCACACCATTTGTTCTAACACACTGCAACAGAATGGGGTGGCTAAACGAAAAAATCAGCATTTGTTGTCAGTTGTCCGATCTTTGTTAATCGAAGCCCATATGCCACTGTCTTATTCGGGAGAAACAGTTATCTTTATAGCTTATTTAATCAATTGGGTACCCTCCAGCACTATCAATTTCAAAACGCCATTTCAAACACTTACTGGTGTGGTTGTTGCCCCAGTTGTTGCACATTTAACTCCTCATGTCTTTGGGTATGTCGTGTTTGTATACCTTCACAAGCATCAACGAACCAAATTAACGCCTCAAGCCTTGAAATGTGTTTTTGTTGGTAATGCCACTCATCAGAAAGGTTATCGGTGTTACCATCCTCCAACATGTCGATTATTTATCACAATGGATGTTATTTTTCATGAAGATGCAATGTACTTCTCTGCGTCTGAATTTCAGAGGGAGTACCAGAAGAAAATTCAAACTCTAGATCATGATAATCAAGGTGAAGACAACTTGGATATAAGTGGTATAACGTTGGATTCCAGTGGTGATTACTCACAAATTGAAAAAAATTAAAAAATGGGTGAATTGGATTTAAGTGGTACGATATTAGATCAAAGTGGTGATGAGCACCCAATAACTGAAGAAGTAAGTCTACTTCAAGTCCAACCTGAAACTGAGTCTCTAGAAAATATGGCTTCTTCTCCGGTCAATATATCATACCAATCGTTTACTGAAGATGTTCCTGAGCCACACAGAAGACAATTACCACATCGTCACACTAGAGGTATTCCTAAACCCACATATGAGCCAGATCTTTCTAGTAGACTAAAATATCCCACGAGCCATTATGTGTCTAACCATCGTTTTTCGGAATCAAATATGTCTTTTGTGAATCAATTATCTGTTGTATCTATTCCTAATAGTGTGCATGAAGCCTTAGTTGATCCTAGGTGAAAAGCAGCTATGAACGAGGAGATGAAATCTTTGGAAAAAAATCAAACATGGGAGTTGGTTGATCCTCCACCAGGAAAGAAGCCAGTTGGATGCCGGTAGATTTACACTATAAAGTACAAAGCTAATGGCACAATTGAACGCTTTAAGGCAAGATTGGTAGCAAAAGGATACACTTAAACCTATGTGATTGATTACACATAAACATTTGCACCTGTAGCCAAAATCAACACAATTCGTGTCTTGATATCTCTAGCGGCTAACCTAGATTGGCCCTTACAACAGTTCGATGTGAAGAATGCTTTTCTTCATGGCGAATTATTTGAAGAAGTCTACATGGATCTCCCACCTGGCTGCATGTTACCAAAAAAACACAGTCAAAAGGTATGCAGGCTAAAAAAATCATTGTATGGATTGAAGCAATCTCCTAGAGCATGGTTTGGAAGGTTCACAAAATCTATGGTTGTATTTGGTTACCATCAAAGCAACTCAGACCATACTCTTTTTATAAAAACAGATAAAGAAAAAATCACTGCGCTCATTGTATATGTGGATGATATGGTGGTTACAGGTAATGATCCTAATGAAAGGAAAGAATTACATAATTATTTATCCAAAGAGTTTGAGATGAAAGATCTAGGCCCTTTGAAATATTTTCTTGAGATTGAAGTCTCCCGCTCTAATAAGGGAATATTTATGTCTCAAAGAAAATATGCTTTAGATCTATTACAAGAAATCGGTATGTCAGCATGTCAACCAATAGATATTCCAATAGAAAAAAATCTGAAGCTATGTGTTGAGTCAAACCAAGTACCAGTTGACAAAGGAAGATACGAGAGACTTGTAGGGAGATTGATGTACTTATCTCACACCAGACCAGATCTTGCTTATGCTTTGAGTATTGTCAGTCAGTTTATGCATAATCCTGGTGAACGACATATGGATGTTGTTATTCAAATTTTGAGGTATTTGAAATCTGCTCCAGGAAAAGGAATATTATTCACTAAAAATGCAAACTATCAAAACATAGAAGCATATATTGATGCTGACTAGGCTGGTGATGTGGGTAATAGATGATCAACTTCTGGTTACTTTACCTTTGTAGGAGGTAATCTTGTGACATGGAGAAGCAAGAAACAAAGTGGTGTAGATCGCTCAAGTGCAGAAGCTGAATTCAGAGGTTTGACAAATGTTCTTTGTGAGGCATTATGGCTAAGACTTCTCTTACAGGATTTAGGCATTTTATTTGAACAACCTATCCGATTGTTTTGTGACAATAAAGCAGCGCGTGATATTGCACATAATCCTGTTTAGCATGACCGAACAAAACACGTCGAGGTAGATAGATTTTTCATTAAGGAAACGTTAGATGAAAAAATTGTGGAATTACCTAAGATTCGTTCAGAAGATCAGTTGGCTGACATTCTCACCAAAGTTGTCTCAAATCGAGTGTTCTTAAAGTTTATAGACAAGTTGGGCATGTGGGACATCCATGTACCAACTTGATGGGGAGTGTTGAATTGTAGAGATTACACAGCTGTACAAATCTCTAGAAGTCAAGATTGTTGAATTATAGAGATTTGTTAGCTGTGCAAAAGTCAAGTTTGTTGAATTATACAGATTTCATAGTTGTACAAATCTTTAATAGTCAAGCTTGTTGACTATTAAATATTACAGAGAATTGTGAAGAATTGATAGGTTTAGATTGAGGGATTTAAAATCTCTATAAATACCTTGTATATTTTTAATCAGTAACAGAATGGAAAAAACCATTTCATTATTTTTGAAGAGTCTTATGATTATTTTTATATAGAAAAATGTGCATAATCTACTGCTTCTTTGATTGTGATTTTTCATCTGTTGTACAAAACGCTTGTGTGCAAAAGAATAAGTAGGTTCATCGAGCAGTGATGCCAAGGCAGTTGCTCCTCTATTTTTATCTTGCTTTCCAGAATGAAATACAGAGTTAGAGATACCGTGGAAATGCCTACGGCTTGCTTAGAGATAGTACTACAACTGTTGTTGCAGCCTTTCATACTTGACTTACAAGCCACCAAGCTTGCAAGTATAACCGAAATTCTTTTCTGAATTGATAAAAGCTTTAATGTTGTAATTCTTTCAAATGGATATATGAAGTATTCAAAGAAAATTATTTTCTTGGCATAGTTCAATCAATCAAGGCTTATGATATCATATTCTTATTGCCAGAATTTTGTTTCACTTTTGAGTTTTATGTGCTGTTTATATATATATATATATATATGTTCATGCCTTTGGCTTGGCTTTTATCTCTGATAACTTTATGCTGTACACCGCGATAACCAGAAAGAAGAAAAACTTGTGTATAAATTATGTATTCAATGTACTATACATAATCCATGAATAACATTACTAAACGAGAAAAGGAAAGGGTGATGTGTCAAATTTTAGCGTGTTGACGGATTCATGATCTCAGTAAATACAGGTTCAGGAGATTTGAATCCATCACTGCTAGCCGTGAAATTACCACTACCTTTCGACTTAGAAGAGGCGGAGATGGCTTCCCCTGATCTAGAAACCATGTCAAAGTCTCCGTGCAAACTTAGCGGAAAAGAGGGGCTTGCAGTGTCGTCACTAGTATTCATTATGCAACCAGCAGCCTTTTGAAGCTTCAATGCATGCATACTCAAGGCTCCAAACAACATCATTCATTGCAAGCCTTTCAATACCTTTATCCTTCAAGCAATGAAATGCGATTCCAACATATTTATTTGCTCAAACACTCGGGTGGTATTTCGTCCTTTAAATTTGGATCAAGAATTTGATCAATGGTCCCTAATTTTCTACAACAATAGCGTGCCAAATTGACTTGTTCTTTGGGTAGGTTTCGATCAATTGATGGCCTAGCATATAAAACTTTAAGGGGAAATTTCACATTTAGTTCCTATTATTTGTAAAGTGTCTCAGTTTAGTCCCTATTGTTTAAAATACCTCAATTTAGTCCCTATTATTTCACTAAAAGTTTCAATTTCATCCCTATTATTTAATATGTCTCAATTTAGTCTTTATTATTTTTTAAAAAGTTTCAACTTCGTCCCTATTATTTTTAAAAAGTTTCAATTTCATCCTTATTAAAATTCGTCCCTATTATCCAAGAACTAAATTAAATTTTTTTGAGAAACAATAGGGATGAATTTGAAACTTTTTAAAACTAATAGGGACGAAATTGAAGCTTTTTGGGAAACAATAAGGATGAAATTGAAAACTTTAAACAATAGGGATGAAATTAAAACTTTTAGGGAAACAATAGGGACTAAGGCTCCGTTTGTTTGCTGTAAAATATTTTCCCGAAAAATAATTTTCGGATTTTACGGTGTTTGGTAACACCGAAAAATTAGTCAACCGTAAAATATTTTCCGGTAAAAAATTGCGGCTGCTTTTTCTTAATTTTACGGTGTTTGGTAACATCGTAAAATTAGTCAACCGTAAAATATTTTCTGGTCAATAATTGCAGCTAGTACAAAATTTTATAAAATGTTTTACGGGACTTTAGGAGAAGAAAATATTTTACAGAACTCACGATACATCCAAACACCAGAAAATATTTTTCAGTAATCTATTTTTCAGAAAAATATTTTCCCCCAACAAGTTATTTTACGGCAAACAAACGGAGCCCTGTAAAATATTTTATTTTCTGGGAAAATTTTTTTCACGAAAAGTATTTTACACATGTAAATTATTTTACGACAAATAAATGGAGCCTAAATTGATACATTTTAAACAATAAAAATTAAATTAACACACTTTATAAACAATGAAGACTAAATGTGAGATTTTCTCAAACTTTAAATAATACTATACCAAAAGAATAGACATCAAACTTTTCTGTCAATTGTTGTCGTATGTAATATTCGAGATCTAAATAACCAAAACTACCCTTCACCACTGTGCTGATGGGCCCATGGAAGAGACAGTGAGATGCGAGCTAAAATTGCTTAAAAGGGTGTAGTTATTAGCGATCACTGAGAAGAATGAGTCTTGTTTGTTGAGGTTGGAGTATGTGGAAGGCTAGAAATAGAGGCGAATTAATGAACTTGGGGCCAGTGGTAAGTTATTTTGGCCAAGCTTTTCCATTTTTTTTTTCTCTCTTGTTGATAATAGGAAGGTTTGGGTAGAGAGGAATTTTTTCCATGTCTCACATTTTCTCAGTCAATATAGGACTTATAACTTTCATGCAAATAAATATTTTTTTTTTCATGACGACTAACTTTTTTTGCAAGTATATAATTTTGCTCTCCTTTTTCTTCTTTACTCGGTAATCATCTTAATGATTTTGTTCCTTCCAATCAATTAAATGTTAAGTAATAGTCATTTAAAAATTCTTTTTTCTGTTGTAGATACGTATTTAAATGAAATTTACCAAATATGAGAAGTATTATCCTATTTATAATTTCACGTAATAATAGTTTCAATCAATGTCAAATATCAGTTAATATAATTAATTGTCTAAATTAATTATTTGAAACTATATGTCATATGATATTAAAGTCACACGTGACCCTGTTTACAACGCCAGAGTTGGAGGAGCTGTCTGAATTTGATGGATGCAAGGAGTGGAAATAATTCATAGTACTTACGAATTCCTAGTGATTTATCATAGACATGATAAATATTGCAAATAACAAAGTTTGTATTTCATGTTCATGCATTTTTAATTTGCACATAAAAATCCACTAAAGAAAGGAAAATATTAAACTGAAACTCTGACCCAGATGAAGGAAATATACTTTTTAGAAGCTTCATGTACAATGTTATTTTCTTGATTATTGATCAGGTTTCAATGTTTTAGATGATTTTTTGGGTTTGACTGTTTGATGTAATTTGATTTGATCAATTGAAAGATTCTAAATTAGAAATTTTGAGGTGTTTATAATTCTTTCTTTTTATGTATCTTGGTTTGATTTTCTAATTAAAAGGATTTAGTTTAGCTAATATCTTGGTATTTAATGTTTTTAATTTCTAACCACAAAACTGGTATAAAAGAAATAATTTAGACCATTGACAATACTAACTTCAAATGGCATTATTTAGACTACTATTACGTGAAATTGTTAAAAAAAAAGAAAAAAGTGTATTATAGAAGATGCGAATTTGACATGCAGTATTATATATGCCAGATTAAGTATTTTCATCATATGTTAATTTTTGACTTTGCGAGATTTGAAAATTGTTGAAAATATATATTCATTCAACAAAAGTAGGATTGATGATGAGTCGCATCAAAGTTTTTAAACAATTGATGGTGAAAAAGTGAGTTCAATTTTGAAAATATTTTTTGTAGAGGAGATTGGTATGTTAGAATGGATTAAGAATAGAATTAAAATATCTTTTACGATGGAGATTGATATATTAAAATGGATTAAGAACGAATGATATAATCAACTTTGTTCCGATTCTTATTTTTGGTATAAAGTAATAAACATGAGAATGGTTATTGGCAAAGGAACACAACCCTCCCAGCATCATCACTAAATCAGATGCGGAATTAGTCATCAATGTTATCAATGCTCCTAGTCATGCTATTGATTGGAGGGTTAAATTAGTGATTGTTGATGCATTAAAACTAGTTAGGAGATCAGGAAATCGAGTTACTGATTATGTTGCAAAATAACACTAAATTATAATCTCCAAATTGATTTGTTTTGTAACATACCGATCCAGTTGGCTAGCTTGATTGCATCTGAAGCTCCCCTAACTGGAATTGGTTAAACCTATCTATTTGTAATGTCTTTTCATTTATGGAAGACTTATTTCATGACCAAAAAAAAAAAATGAGAATCTCATTCTTAGGTAATATGATTATCACAGTTTGGGATCACCATCCCATGTAAAACATGTGGGATTAACTCATTTTTATATTTTTTGAAATGAACTCATTTGTCAAATGACTAAAATACCCATTCAAAACGTAATATATTATACAATGTCTAGCCATTGATATACATATTATTATCTTAAGAATGAAATGTCTAGCCATTTATATACATATTATTATCTTAAGAATGAAAACAAACATAAAACATGTTATATAAATGTTGCAAAATTCATGTCAAATGACCAAATACCCTTTTAAAACATAATATACTACAAAACTAATCCTCTATTTACATGTTATTTTCTTAAGGATAAAAATGAACATAAAAAATTGGAATATTAATTAAAAATAATAATAATTATTAAAAAGAACCATATTAATATGGCAATTTGTAATAGCTGGGGCCTTGGTAATATTTTAGCTTGACCCAAGCTTCACTTTCTTTTTTGGTTATTATTATTATTATTATTATTATTTTCTTTGTAAAAGTGAATATTCATTTTGAAACATTTGAAAAGAGAATGAGGGCAATTGGTTTTGAACAGAAGGAATAATGTTATAACAGACTTGTTTCTGTGTGTTTGAGTCTCTAACACTGTGTCATACTTTTGGCTGCAGCATTTGATCAACAATATAATGACTGACCTAGCAATTAAATGCCACACTGTACCATGATATGGTATAGAAATTCCGAATTATGACTTCAGTATAAACACTCAGTATTTTAATTTTGTTCACCTATTATCTATTCTCTTTTGATTTTTTCTCAACACATATTATCTTCCTGCCTTTGGATTGTCTTTTATTTAAATATATATATATATATATTGTGCTCATCGCCATAAAGGTGCCAGAACCCGAACGGGGAGGGGGCCGGCAATGGAGGTGAGGTGGTGTTTGGGAGGGGGGGATGAGTCTTGTTGGATAGTAAAGCACGAAAGTGTTTTCACTTAAAAATAGCAACAGAACTTTGGTTACTCTTCATTATATATCAGGTTCACCGTTAAGCCTCAGAAGTACATTAGTATTTATATATGATGCTATGACAATCATCATTGCTGAAGTGTGTTTAAAACCGCGACAATGGTATGTCACATATTATTAACCGAATTAATTAATAAGCACATTGGCTGCAAGTAGTTTTGGGTTCTACTGTCACGCCCTGATTCCATTGACAAGATAATCAGAGTGCAATTGTCGCAAACCTAAAAAGATGTAAGCTAAGTGTGCAACACTCTAATTTCAAATGTACAGGCTAAAACCCCAATTGAGATGACAATTCACAGAACATCTAAACCCACAGAATGTATCAAATATATGCTATAATCTTCAAAATAAAATTCTGAAATAAAACTCCACAATTATAATAAGATCATAAAACTATAGTAATAACAATACTAAGTAGGATGTTTCCTTGTGTTTGGATGTTTTAGTATTGTAATTACTATTAATTTTAGCGTGCTGATAGATTCATGATCTCAGTGAATACAGCTTCAGGAGACTTGAATCCATCGCTGTTAACCGTGACATTAACACTGGTCTTTGACCCCGAAGAGGCAGAGGCAGATTCCCCCGACTTAGAAACCAGGTCAAAGTCTCCATGCAAAATTAGTGGAAAAGAGGGGCTTGAGGTGTCATAACTTGCATTCATTATATAACCCCTTTTTTCAGCAGCCTCTTGAAGCTTCAGTGCATACTCAAGGCTCCAAACAACATCACTCATTGTAGGCCTATCAATTCTTTTATCTTTCAAGCAACGAAATGCAATTCCGACATATTTGTTCAAACACTCGGGTGCTATTTCGTCCTTCAAATTTGGATCAAGAATTTGATCAATGGTCCCTTTTCTGCAACAACAGCGTGACCACTCGGCCAAGCTGACTTGCCCTTCGAGTCGGTTTGGATCAATTGCTGGAATAGCAAATAAAACTTCAAATAACACCACACCAAAAGAATAGACATCAGACTTTTCTGTTAATTGTTGTAATTTGTAATACTCGGGATCTAGATATCCAAAACTACCCTTCACCACTGTGCTGACGTGTGCATGGGTCCCACCTACGGGACCCATCTTTGACAAGCCAAAATCTGATACCTTAGCCACCCAATTCTCATCCAGTAAGATGTTAGTTGACTTGACATCCCGGTGAATAATCGTGTGTTTTGCACTTGTATGAAGGTAAAGCAATCCTTTCGCCGCACCAATGCAAATTTGAAGGCGTTGCTTCCACGGAAGTGGTGGATTTTCTGTTCTATAAAGATGATCACGTAATGTGCCACGGGACATATACTCATAGACCAAGATCATCTCACCATTATCGTTGCAATACCCAACTAACGACACTAATTGAAGATGTCTAAGCTTTGATAACATCTCGATCTCCGTAAAGAACTCGCGAGCACCTTGATTTGATGATGGGTTTAATCGCTTAATTGCGACCTCAATTGCGCCATTGTCTACGTACCCTTTGTACACATTGCCAAACCCCCCAACACCAATCACAGACTTATCATCAAAATTGCTAGTGGCACATCTTATTTCCTGAATTGAAAAGTGTCGACATGGATTTGACGGCAGTGCTGAACGCGGCCCGCTATTTTTCGTGAACCTTCTGTCCCACAATGACTTGGCGGCACTTCTTGTAGCCGTCGAGTCTTTTACCTTCGTCTTTCGCCGGAAAATCAAGAAACCCACAAAACATATCACCAAAATAACACCTCCGGTGACGGCAAGAATTAATGCCCAACTTTTAGTATTCTTCTTTTCTGGAAACGTCGACGGTTTCGGCGTTTTTGTGGGGCTTGAAACTGGTGAAGGATTAGGTGCAGCAAGGCTACCACTCGGTTTGCTCAACTTGAAAATTTCCAGGCCATTCAAAAGTGCATTAGAATATGATGGGTGAGCATCGGGAAAAGGATGCATGGCGAGCCAAAGGTCTTGCTTGCCCTGACTGCCATCAGGGTCGGCAACGTAAGCAACATAGTCTCTTTTAACAGCCACTTGGGGACCATGACCCCACCTAATAACATCAACTTCCAATTCTGCTGTTCGGTTATTGATAAAAATTGTAAAGACAAGATCATTTTCTTCTCTAATTTCCAGAAAGAACGCGCAAAAATGGAGCCTAAAAAGATAGTAAAACCCTGTATCAACAGGAAAGTACCACGTCATGTTGTAGCTAAGGCTGAAGTTGCCGTTCATAAATCTCGCAGTTGTGTAAACAATCTCTGGAGCAGTATATGGTTGTGCATCTGAAGTGTAGTTAACTGTAACATCCCTGTGAAGTGTGAACTCTGTAGGTGCTCCTAATATATAATCAAAATCTTGATTCCATGCACGAAACATGCCAGTATCTTCAGTCACCGGAACATCGCGGCCTCCAACGTTTAGCCTGTATGCGGTTTCAAAAGCCGTGTCATTACCAATAAGGTATGGAGTTGATTGGCCAACCAATTTGATCTGAACGTCATTGCCAGGATAGTACAACGTGTCTGGTATAGAAACTAGCTCGATTCCATTCACAAAGGCATAAGAGTTTGGAGAAGGCTTGAAGATGATGTTCAGTTGTCGATCATCATTTATATGGATGATGTATTCTTTGACAAGGGTGGCTGCTGATGTGTGCATGGAAGAAACTGTGAGAAATGGGCTAAAATTACTTAATAGAGTATAGCTATTAGCAATCACTGAGAAGAATGAGTCTGCTTTGTTGAAGGTAGAGTATGTGGAAGGGTAGAAATAGAGGCGAATGAACTTGGGGCCAGTGGTGAGTTGTGAAAAGGTGTAAGTGAATTGAGATTGAAAAATTCGAGCAGTCAAGTAAGGGACTTTTTGGGTGACGGAAGGGTGTTGGGTGGAGGCCTGGGATGTTATAGAAATGGTCTCAGCATTGGATGGTAAGTAATCCGAGTTGGCATCAGCTTGCCAATCGCGACCATCAGGGAAGGATGTATTAGATGAGGAGCCACAGTCGAGGAGGATGTAATCAGTAGGGGTGTATGGTGAAGTAGTGGTTGCAATTGTGATGGAAAGATGGAGAAGAAAGGAAACATAGAGAGTAGTAATATGAGTGAACATTGTGATAAGGTAAGATGAGAGTATGTTGAAATTGGCTGTTAATAACATGCATGCATGGAAGCTCAAGCGAACATGATATATGGCTTCTACTCGTAGAGGATTGTTTTAGGAAATGGTCAAGGTAAACTGCTGGAAAAAAGATGCGATTGGCATCCATGGACTTGGAAGTCGTTGGAATTATTCAGGATAGTCGATGGTGTCCCTTTCTATTCGTTTGTTTCTTCTTTTTTTTTTTTCTTTAATTTGTTGTTTGTTCTTTAAAGTTCTTTAGAAGTTTGTTTCAAAAAATGTTCTTTATATGTTTAATCATCTTAGTAGTTGTTTCCTTCCAATCAATTAAATGTTAAAGTAATACTAAGTATTTAAACTGGCCTAAGCTACCTAGTTAACTGATGTGGGAACAGTTAATCGATTAGCTTAGCCGGATTAAACTTTTACGTTTTGCTTTGTTTTATGTTTAACCAGCCTATGTACTTAATAATGCATGTCTTTGCTTAGCAAAAAAAAAAATAGCGCATATCTTTCAGGCTAACTTGTCTTGCTTCTTAATTTTATTTCATTTTTAGTGTAATGGTCTTATAACCCACTTATGTACTTTCTATTTTTTAATGAAATACAAACTGCTTATTTAATAAAAAACAATGAAATTGATTTGTTATTGAATGTACTAATTAGGGTGTTATCTAGTATTTTGAATGCTAAAATTAATCCTACGAGTATAGCATACCTTGGATTTTGTTTCTTTTTTCTACTTACGAATGAAAGTTTCTTGTCAACAATTAAGTTATGCGTGTGTGGTAGTTCCAAAGTTGATAAAAATCTAAGAAGTCTACATTTTTTTCTTCAAATTACCTTTTATAACGTAACTTGCTTACCCAACTTTTTGTTTTCGATTTTTTATTTTTGATACATAAGAGGATTTTATGAACGGGTTATGTTCTCTTCTTTTCTTTTCTCCTATTTCGCGATGTCCAACGCTGTTCGTGCTCTCTTTCCCGTGGCAACTACCATATAACTTGGCATTGCACTTCAAGTGTTGCATGCAGCCTTTCATGTTGGGTTATTATTATTAATAACTTAATATGGGCTTACAAATCATTCACAATTATATTTGGATTTCTATTCTAATTAGGATAATTAAGTGATCCAATATAGTTGATCCTAATTAACGTCTTATAACGTATGGACTTTGTAATGTGTTGTACCAATAATAGAGAACCTAACTAGAGTTAATGGGTCTCTAGTTAAGTTGCCTATATAACATGAGATTGGTCCCCAAGGCCACATCTAATTCTCTAGTCTTCAATCCCATAATTGAGAGACATCAAGTAAGAGAGAAGTGTGAGCTTGTGGAAGACCTTTTGTCGGATCATATTCATCTCGTCGTCATGGATTCGAGTATGTCATTCTTATCTTTTCATTATGTAATCTTGATAATCTAAATGAAGCATGAAATTAAATCTAGATCTGTAGATCTAATATCACAAGGCATAAAATTCAGATTTAGATCTAGATCTTACAAGTGGTATCAGAGCCACCTTCGTATTAGATTATTAGGATTGATTATGTAGATCTAATTATGATTAATGTAGATCTTATAATTATATCACAATACACATGATTGTATGTTTAGATCCATATGATTTTAGGATCTGATACATAATTATGTGTATGATCTATTTTGATCTTCATTATTTTTGATCACATGATTTATTTCGAGATAAGAATGATTTTAGATCTTAGATCTATGAAGTTTATGATTTATAATCTTTAGATCTATACATGATTCACATAATTGATTTGGTTTGAGAATGATTTTAGATCTTAGATCTATGAAATTTATGATTTATGATCTTTAGATCTATACATGGTTGATGCATAGATTTAGTATGAAATTCGAATGTACTGTTTTGACTGTCAACGGTTATATCATTATATTCGGTAAAATTTGATACAAATATGCTATCTTGGTCTGGTGGTTAACAGCATGTATTTTGTCTTGAGGTCCTGGGTTCGATTCTTGCTAGTTTGGAATTGTTGTTTTTCTATGACGTGAAACCAAAGGGTTTATATTATTAAGCTTGCGTTTTTTTTATACCAATAGCTAAGGTTGTCACAGCGGTTAGAAGCTTGCAATGTGATCTTGAGGTCTTAAGTTCGAACCCCAACTATGTAATAGTTCCTTTAGTTTATTTTTGTAACTAAAGACTAAAAATAATTGCTTACATGATACGGGTGTAGCATGGTTAATGGAACTCTTATCCAGATGGACTAGGCCCTTTGTTGTGTCAATATTGGACCACTAATTGCATATATTTAGGTATTTGGCTCCAACAGAAAATTAAGGAAAATAAAACCAAACAGAAGCCTCTACTGTGATTTGAACACACGACATTCTGCGTGAAATTAAAGCTTTTGACCAGCAACGCCACACTTAAACTTATGTTTAAATTGGACCATCAAATATATACATAGATATTTGGTTGTAATAGAAAATTAAGGTTTTAATTTTATTTTTCTGCCCTTATGTCTTTTGTGCAAGTTAATTGTTTTAATTATAACTTGACATTATAGATGTTTGGATGGATCATGGGCTTATAGACGAATGGGTGAATGATTGTAATAATATTTTTTTCATTCATTTAGTTTGTAATTGAGACATAAGTGTTATTTTTATTTTTTTGAAGAGTGTGAGTTGTAGTGAGAGATATGTTGTAATAATTATATAATCTACCTTGCAAGCGGTGCAAGATCAATCAAGGAGTTGATGAACTTGGAGGTGTTGAAGATTTTTTGAAGTATTTGCTTAAGTTTTGTGATTGATCCAATTTATATCGCTCGGATTTGATCAACCACTAAGTCCATAATCCACCAAGTTCATGTTGTTGCATATATGTTTATTTAGTTGTCTTATATTTGATGCATGCTAAATGGACTAATGTGCAAAATGAGATTTGATAATTGATTTCAAATTTTGAACTTGCGTCTTTTATCTAAAAATAAATTGATTGAAGCTTAATGTTGCCAAAGTAACCTCTTTTGCGTAGATTGATTTATTTTGAGATAATTAGATGTGTGTGTTTGCTGTTTATGCAATTAATGATCGGCCCAAAGGAAGGTCATTAATTGGCCAAATAGCAAACACACCTGTGAAAATAAATGTGTGATAATTATAAAATTTCTATGTGGACAACACGTCGGCCCAAAGGAAGGCTGTTGTTTGACCGGATTTATTATCAACATTTGATTTCTACATGGAGAGTACCACTTACAAGTTAATGATCGGCCCAAAGGAAGGTCATTGATGTTGTGCTAGGTATCTTATTTAATGGGCCCATCACTACAGTTGTATGAAAAATTATGTCTTGCATTTACATGTTTATTTGGTTTTAACTTGTATATGTGTCTTGATATAAATTTTATTTGTGAGCTTATGTTATTTATTTATTCTCTATTTGGATTCAGTTACTGCTACTGCTGCTAATGTTACTGCCAACATAAACTCAATCCCTGTGCTTAACGGCACAAACTTTAAGAACTGGAAAGAGAACATTCAGTTGGTTCTCAGCTACATGGATTTAGATTATGCATTAAGAAAAGAACAACCTGCTTCTCTTAAGGAGTCAAGTTCCACTGAGGAAAAAGGGAACTTTGAGAAGTGGGATCGTTCCAATCGCATTAGTCTAATGATGCTAAAGCGCAGCGTTCCAGATGCATTCAGGGGCGGTATGCCCGATGAGGTAACTGCTAAAGGTTTCCTTCAAGAAATTGAAAAACGTTTTGCAAAGAACGAAAAGGCTGAGACAAGCAAGCTTTTAGCTGACCTTGTCCAGATGAGGTATAAAGGAAAATGAAACATAAGGGAGTACATTATGGAGATGTTTAATATCGCTTCAAAACTTAAGGCACTAAAGTTAGAGCTGTCTGATGACTTGCTCATGCATTTGGTACTTATATCCTTTCCTGCATACTATGGACAATTTATTGTGAGTTATAACACTCAAAAGGATAAATGGACTCTTAATGAGCTCATTTCCCACTGTGTGCAAGAAGAGGATAGATTGAAGCGAGATAAGAATATTAAAAGTGCTCATATTGCAACTACCTCAAAGGACAATAAGCGAAAAAGGAATAAAGGTAAAGAAGCTGCAGTGAGAACATCACATCCCAACAAACTTCAAAAGAATCAGGATCAAGAATTTACCTGTTTCTTTTGCAAGAAACTTGGGCATGTGAAGAAGGATTGTTCCAAGTACGCCACATGGCGTGTAAAGAAATGTATGCTTCTCACTTTGGTTTGTTCTGAAGTTAATTTAACTTCTGTACCTAGCAATACTTGGTGGGTAGATTCAGGTGCTACTACTCATACAAGTATGTCTATGTAGGGATGCCTGTGGAGCCGATCGCCAAATGATGCTGAAAGATTCATCCATGTGGGCGATGGCAAAGCAGCTCCGGTTGAAGCCATTGGGACTTTTAGATTATCTTTTGAGACTGGTCATTATGTTGAATTGAGAGAGACTTATATTGTACCGTCATTTAGACGGAATTTGGTTTCTGTTTTTGTTTTGGACAAATATGGTTATTCTTGTTCATTTGGAAACAATAAAGTTAGTCTTTTCCTCAATTCTACTCTAGTTGCAACTGGCTCCTTAATTGATAAACTATATATGTTCAATACCATTGCTTCATTTAATGAATCCTTGCAAATAAGTTCAAAAGGTACAAAACGCAAATTAACAAATGAGAATTCTGCCACATTATGGCACAAGCGTTTAGGTCACATTTCTGAAAGGAGAATTCAAAGACTTGTGTCCAACGGAATACTTGAACCCCTTGATTACACAGACCATAATGTGTGTGTTGATTGTATTAAAGGGAAACTAACAAACAACAGAAAGTTAAGTGCCAAGAGAAGTTCTGGTGTCTTACAATTGATTCATACTGATATTTGTGGTCCATTCCCTACGGCTTCTTGGAATGGTCAACAGTATTTTATCACTTTTATAGACGATTATTCTCGTTACGGATACTTATACTTAATACATGAGAAGTCACAATCCTTGGACGTTTTTAAGGCCTTCAAAGCCGAAGTTGAAAATCAACTAGGCAAGAAGATTAAAGCCGTCAAATCTGACCGTGGTAGTGAATATTATGTCAGATATGATGGATCAGGTGAACAACGTCTAGGGACTTTTGCCAAATTCCTAGAAGAATGTGGAATCGTCCCACAATACACAATGCCGGGTTCACCTAGCATGAATGGTGTTGCTGAAAGACGAAACATGACTCTTAAGGATATGGTAAGAAGCATGATTAGTCATTCTTCATTACCAGAGTCAATCTGGGGAGAGGCACTAAAGACTGCAGTATATATACTGAACAGAGTACCTAGTAAAGCGGTAGTAAAAACTCCTTATGAACAATGGTTAGGCAAGAAGCCTAGCATAAAGCATTTACACATTTGGGGTTGTCCAGCTGAGGCGAGGCCTTATAGGCCACATGAAAAGAAACTGGACTCAAGAACAATTAGCTGCTATTTTGTTGGGTCTGGTCAACGGTCGAGGGGTTTTAAGTTTTATAATTCCTCAACTAAGTCCTTTTTCGAAACGGGAAATGCGAGATTTCTTGAGGATGTTGTGTTTGAGGGGGAAGATAAGGTTAGGAATGTTGTCTTTGAAGAGGAATCTATTCATTTTCCAAACATTGTTATTGACAGTGATCAGCCTACTGACATTGTTCAAGATACAATTCAAGACAACAATGAGGATATCCCTATAAACCTTCCTACTCAAAATCAAGGTGTTGCTCCAGAAGAACAAACTCAACAACCTCAAGAGGAAGTGCCACTTAGGCGATCCACTAGAGAAAGAAGAAGTGCGATTTCAAGTGATTATAATGTATTTCTTCAAGAGCATGAGTTTGACATAGGAACAATGGAAGATGATCCAATCAACTTCCAACAAGTCAAACAAAGTACTAATTGTCAAAGGTGGATCAATGCCATGAATGAGGAAATGAAGTCCATGAAGGATAATGATGTTGGGGATCTCGTCAAGTTGCCTGAAGCTGCGAAGCCCATTGGTTGTAAATGGATATTTAAAACCAAGAGGGATTCAAAGGGCAATATTGAAATATATAAGGCACGTCTAGTTGCTAAGGGCTACACTCAAAAGGAAGGCATTGACTATAAAGAGACTTTTTCTCCAGTTTCTACGAAAGACTCTTTTAGAACGATAATGACACTTGTGGCTCATTTTGATTTAGAGCTACATCAGATGGACGTTAAGACGGCTTTTCTCAATGGTGACATTGAGGAAACCATATACATGGTGCAACCAGAAAACTTTGTATTAGATGACTCAAAGTCTATGGTTTGCAAACTCAAGAAGTCCATCTACGGTCTCAAGCAAGCTTCCCGTCAATGGTATCACAAGTTTCATCAAGTCATTGTCTCGTATGGTTTTGAGGTTAATGTTGTTGATGACTGTGTATATCACAAGTTCAGTGGGAGTAAATTTATCTTCCTAGTACTCTATGTCGATGACATACTACTGGCTAGCAGCGATATAGGCTTAATGCACGAAACCAAGAAATTTTTAACTAAGCATTTTGAAATGAAAGATCTTATTGACACCTCTTTTGAATTAGGAATTGAGATACATCGAGATCGCTCTCGGGGTATCCTTGGGTTATCATAAAAGAGCTATATCGATAAGGTACTTGCTAGATTTGGCATGATAGATTGTGCACAAGGAAATACTCCCGTTGCTAAAGGAGACAAGTTTAGTCTCAACCAATGTCCCAAGAATGAAATTGAAAGAAAAGAGATGCAAAAGGTTCCCTATGCATCGGCTGTAGGGAGTCTTATGTATACTCAAGTATGTATGCGTCCGGATTTAGCGTACATTGTTGGTATGTTAGGAAGATACTTAAGTAACCCTGGGATGGATCATTGGAAAGCAGTCAAAAGGGTTATGAGGTACTTAAAGAGAACAAAAGATTACATGCTCACCTATCGAAAGTCAGATAATTTGGAGATCATTGGGTATTCTGACTCCGATCTTGCGGGTTGCCAAGATTCTAAAAGATCTACTTCTGGCTATGTTTACATGTTATCTGGAGGTGCTATTTCCTGGATGAGTGCTAAGCAGTCACTTATAGCTCCTTCCACTATGGCAACAGAATTCATAGCATGTTATGAGGCAACTACTCCTGCGATATGGCTGTGTAATTTTGTCCTTGTACTACGTATTGTAGATGGTATTGAAAGACCACTTAAAGTATATTGTGACAATCTATCGGCAGTTCTATATTCCAACAACAACAGAAGCTCGTCAAAGTCTAAGCATATAGACATTAAGTTTCTAGTTGTTAAGGAACGAGTTCAGAGTAAGTTAGTGTCAATTGAACATATAGGGACAGACTCCATGCTTGCAGATCCACTTACTAAAGGTTTACCACCCAAGGTCTTTCATGAGCATACTGCTCATATGGGTGTTGTGTTATTTGATGGTATGCAGTTTTAGTGGGAGTCTATGTATATCGTCAGTTCCTTTCTTGACACAGTATGTTCAGTTTTTCTGCAGAAAAAAGTTGATGGTTTTACTGTTAGTTATTACTCTGAATGTGTTATCTTTCAATTGCGGTTTAGCATAAAGTTTGAAAGACTAAGGTTTGATCTCACTACGGAATAAAGTTAAGGACCAATTGGAAATAGACATGTTTGATATCACATTGCATGTACTTTCCAGCCACACATCCATACTTGATCTATGTCGTTAAATATATTTGGTATGGTGATCATTGATGGATCGAGTTACGATGAAATGTAACAAAGGTCGCTTTGGTCTCATGCTGGTATATGAGATGGACCAGATTGATTTGGAAGATGTTTTAAGAATAGAAAGTAATTTTGTGCGCACCTACAATTAACAAATATAATTGTCTTCGGTATCAATTTGTAGCCCAAGTGGGAGATTGTTGGGTTATTATTATTAATAACTTAATATGGGCTTACAAATCATTCACAATTATATTTGGACTTCTATTCTAATTAGGATAATTAAGTGATCCAATATAGTTGATCCTAATTAACGTCTTATAACGTATGGACTTTGTAATGTGTTGTACCAATAATAGAGAACCTAACTAGAGTTAATGGGTCTCTAGTTAAGTTGCCTATATAACATGGGATTGGTCCCCAAGGCCACACCTAATTCTCTAGTATCCAATCCTATAATTGAGAGAGATCAAGTAAGAGAGAAGTGTGAGCTTGTGGAAGACCTTTTCCCGGATGATATTCATCTCGTCGGCATGGATTCGGGTATGTCATTCTTATCATTTCATTATGTAATCTTGATAATCTAAACGAAATATGAAATTAAATCTAGATCTGTAGATCTAATATCACAAGGCATAAAATTCAGATTTAGATCTAGATCTAACATTTCATACTTGACTGGCTAGCCAACAACCTTGCAAGCATACAACTGAATTTTTTACCTATTAATTGTCGAAAACCTTATTTTTCACCTAGAGTAGCTGCAGAACTTTGGTTATTCTTAACTATATACTAGGTTCTGTAACGCTCCGATCCCTCACGAGACCGGGACTCCTATTTATCATGCTATTCTCACCCAATTCCAAACCCCGGGCACAAAATTTTAGGGGAAAAACGGACAGAGTCTCCCCTGTTTATAGGACAATACTGTTACCTGCAAATAGCCACTCAAGACTTTTGAACTATAACAACAACTTATCTACTAATGTCTCCAAAGCTAAAACACAATCACAAGGCCATCCGAGCCTTGGAGCAACAACATTCTACTAAAGCACACAAGCATGCGAGATAAGTTGGTTTTAGTCATAAGTAATTAAATACAATGAAATTCTAAGTTCCATATGAAGATTAACTAACACTCCAAGCATGCAAGGGAAATTAAAGTCTAGAATTCATTATTACAATCCAACAACTTTCTTTAACACCCTAGTACACATCTACTAAACATATATATATACAAGACTCCAAAGCCTCAAAATACATTTTTAACAAGAACTCCACGCAAGAAGCACATAAAATCCACCTCAGCACACAAAGTCACGGATTCTGATCTACGTAAACTTCATCTTCTTCTATCAGCTGAGGATTCACCTCAGCTTCACCTGAAACATTTTAAATGAGGAGTGAGCAACAAAGTTGCCCAGCGAGGGAGGTGATGCAGCATGCCAACGTGCAATATGATATGCAACACAAGTACACATATACAATCAAGACAATAAATCAAACTATTAATCACTTTAAAAAAAGGATACGGTTCCACTTCCAAGTCTTTATCCACGAGCCACGATCCACGAGTATCACGAATATGCCGGCAAAACCCAAACACCACACTTGGGATACTCCGGATGTATCCCGATCCTACGACCCTTTCTCCCGAGGTAGGTCCATGCCCAGCAGGTGAACCACGCCTCTGGGGTAGTGGAGTATGCCTCAGCGAGAAGGGAATAGGCACCATGGTAGTCGAGGGAGCACGGCAAGCCCGATGCCGCCCGTGTTTCTCGACGCTACCATGTCCGATTTAGGTTGCGCAACCCAATACAAGTCACAAACAATCAATATAACACATAACACGTAAGAGGGACGACAAAGTAGGCCGCCCTCGCATATATGCACGATAAAAGTTCATATAAGCACGATATTAACTTTAAGATACCAAAAGTAACAATCAACACAACTAACTCCAATAATCTACTCAAATAACTTAAATACATCTTAAATAATCAATGCAAGGTATTACTAACACACAACAAGTTCCAAATGCAACTAAAATGGCTAAAACTACATTTCCCCTTTCTTTAACCGAGCTTTCTTTCTCCTAAGCATGGTTCGAGATTCTCAATCCTACCCTAGTCTTTCTATATTCCTAATTAAGCTTAAAGGTACCCTTTAAAGTCATAAAAACTCATTTTTGAAGCAAAAGTTCGGGAAGGCCCCGAACGGGTTTGAACTATAGCCATACTAACCGAACCCCAATTTCGCGAAACGAAAGTACCAAAGGTGCTTCCTTAACTCAAGGATACCCAAATCGATGCCCAAATTTGCCCGGATTGCCTAACGTGCAAAACCCCCTTTTTAAAGTAAGCGATTTATGCACTAAAGTTCAAATTCGAGTGATTCAACCTAACGTGGCTTTTCAATTACCTTCCTTAGGGTCTAGAGCACCTAAATGAGGCATCAATTCAAGCCAATTAACAAATTATATAATATAAAAAAAACCCTAAATTTTCGGATTTTACTATTCACTGCACTATTCATCACCTCTTTGATCAATTTCAAGTTTCAACCATTAACTTTGCTATCAAACCTCAAAAGTTAACTCTATAGGCATCAAATAACTCATAGAAAGCATTCATAACAAGATATATAGCTATAATTGACAATTCAATAAAATTGAATATGTGCATATAAACTTTAACTCAAGCAAATAAGACTCCCTCACAATTTTGAAGATGTAGAAGCTTTGTTGAAGGTCCTAAGTTGCTCCAAAATCCTCTCAAGATCAATCTAGGAGCTCAAGTGCATGGATGTTGAAGCAAAATTCTCTCCTTTCCTCTCTTGAAGTGGACGGCCAAATGGGGAGGACATGTAGGGAATTTTTGCAATTGTTTTGAGAGCTAATATGTTATGTGGCTTTTAATTGATGAGTTAGTTGTTTTATGTGATGTATATAATTAATATTCTAAGCTACTTAATCTCAAAAACTTAATCAAACTAGGCCAAAATGCAATTTCAATTATTTTTAGTTGCAAATGTTACTATTCTTACGTAACACTATTCAAAGCTTACGGAAAATATTTTTCAAACGCATACTCTTAAGCTCGAAAGTTCAAAACGAAAATTTTTTGGTTCCTTTTAAATGTCGAGTGACCTAGGAAAAATTTAAAATCAAGCTTTCGAAACAGTCGAAAATATTATGAATAGTAACCTACAACAAAAATAATTAAACAAGAAAAATGATGCACGTAGAAATGCGCACATAAGTATGCAACGATTATAATAAATTTAGGGTGAAATTCTCGGGTGTCACACCCTCTCCCCTTTAAACTAATTGCGTCCTCGCAATTCTCACACATACAAGCGAGCTACCCTCATACATAAAACACATTGTTTCACGTAAGCATGCTTAGCACATAAAACACATTGATCACGTTAGTAATTTATAACAAGTAAAGTCACATAAGCAACAAGTTCACATACACAAATTATAAACTACTAAGTCATTTAAACAACAACTTCACATAAAACAAGTTAATCACATACTCACATTAGTCATATAAAGTACATCGAGCACTCAAGTACACAATGCACATAATTCACACAAGGCACGTTAATCACATAGCTCGCATTAATCACATAAACACATTGGACATATAAACACATCAAGCACGTTAACCACATCCATTTCACTTATCACACAAGCATATAAACCACAACTAGTTCACTCAACAAATAAAACATGTTGATCACATAAGCACATTGATCACATTAACTCTCTTATCACGTAAGACATGCACATACACTTTCTAAACACATTGACACTAAGGCCACTACCCCAGAAGCCGAAGACCCTATCCCGGCTTGCGCCTAGCTAACTAGCTAAGCTCTGATACCACTTCTGTAACGCCCCGATCCCTCACGAGACCGGGACTCCTATTTATCATGCTATTCTCACCCAATTCCAAACCCCGGGCACAAAATTTTAGGGGAAAAACGGACGGAGTCTCCCCTGTTTATAGGACAATACTGTTACCTGCAAATAGCCACTCAAGACTTTTGAACTATAACAACAACTTATCTACTAATGTCTCCAAAGCTAAAACACAATCACAAGGCCATCCGAGCCTTGGAGCAACAACATTCTACTAAAGCACACAAGCATGCGAGATAAGTTGGTTTTAGTCATAAGTAATTAAATACAATGAAATTCTAAGTTCCATATGAAGATTAACTAACACTCCAAGCATGCAAGGGAAATTAAAGTCTAGAATTCATTATTACAATCCAACAACTTTCTTTAACATCCTAGTACACATCTACTAAACATATATATATACAAGACTCCAAAGCCTCAAAATACATTTTTAACAAGAACTCCACGCAAGAAGCACATAAAATCCACCTCAGCACACAAAGTCACGGATTCTGATCTACGTAAACTTCATCTTCTTCTATCAGCTGGGGATTCACCTCAGCTTCTCCTGAAACATTTTAAATGAGGAGTGAGCAACAAAGTTGCCCAGCGAGGGAGGTGATGCAGCATGCCAACGTGCAATATGATATGCAGCACAAGTACACATATACAATCAAGACAATAAATCAAACTATTAATCACTTTAAAAAGGATATGGTTCCACTTCCAAGTCTTTATCCACGAGCCACGATCCACGAGTATCACGAATATGCCGGCAAAACCCAAACACCACACTTGGGATACTCCGGATGTATCCCGATCCTATGACCCTTTCTCCCGAGGTAGGTCCATGCCCAGCAGGTGAACCACTCCTCTGGGGTAGTGGAGTATGCCTCAGCGAGAAGGGAATAGGCACCATGGTAGTCGAGGGAGCACGGCAAGCCCGATGCCGCCCGTGTTTCTCGACGCTACCATGTCCGATTTAGGTTGCGCAACCCAATACAAGTCACAAACAATCAATATAACACATAACACGTAAGAGGGACGACAAAGTAGGCCGCCCTCGCATATATGCACGATAAAAGTTCATATAAGCACGATATTAACTTTAAGATACCAAAAGTAACAATCAACACAACTAACTCCAATAATCTACTCAAATAACTTAAATACATCTTAAATAATCAATGCAAGGTATTACTAACACACAACAAGTTCCAAATGCAACTAAAATGGCTAAAACTACATTTCCCCTTTCTTTAACCGAGCTTTCTTTCTCCTAAGCATGGTTCGAGATTCTCAATCCTACCCTAGTCATTCTATATTCCTAATTAAGCTTAAAGGTACCCTTTAAAGTCATAAAAACTCATTTTTGAAGCAAAAGTTCGGGAAGGCCCCGAACGGGTTTGAACTATAGTCATACTAATCGAACCCCAATTTCGCGAAACGAAAGCACCAAATGTGCTTCCTTAACTCAAGGATACCCAAATCGATGCCCAAATTTGCCCGGATTGCCTAACGTGCAAAACCCCCTTTTTAAAGTAAGCGATTTATGCACTAAAGTTCAAATTCGAGTGATTCAACCTAACGTGGCTTTTCAATTACCTTCCTTAGGGTCTAGAGCACCTAAATGAGGCATCAATTCAAGCCAATTAACAAATTATATAATAATAAAAAAAAACCCTAAATTTTCGGATTTTACTATTCACTGCACTATTCATCACCTCTTTGATCAATTTCAAGTTTCAACCATTAACTTTGCTATCAAACCTCAAAAGTTAACTCTATAGGCATCAAATAACTCATAGAAAGCATTCATAACAAGATATATAGCTATAATTGACAATTCAATAAAATTGAATATGTGCATATAAACTTTAACTCAAGCAAATAAGACTCCCTCACAATTTTGAAGATGTAGAAGCTTTGTTGAAGGTCCTAAGTTGCTCCAAAATCCTCTCAAGATCAATCTAGGAGCTCAAGTGCATGGATGTTGAAGCAAAATTCTCTCCTTTTCTCTCTTGTAGTGGACGGCCAAATGGGGGGGACATGGAGGAAATTTTTGGAATTGGTTTTAGTGCTAATATGTTATGTGGCTTTTAATTGATGAGTTAGTTGTTTTATGTGATGTATATAATTAATATTCTAAGCTAATTAATCTCAAAAACTTAATCAAACTGGGCCAAAATGCAATTTCAATTATTTTTAGTTGCAAATGTTACTATTCTTACGTAACACTATTCAAAGCTTACGGAAAATATTTTTCAAACGCATACTCCTAAGCTCGAAAGTTCAAAACGAAAATTTCTTGGTTCCTTTTAAATGTCGAGTGACCTAGGAAAAATTTAAAATCAAGCTTTCGAAACAGTCGAAAATATTATGAATAGTAACCTACAACAAAAACAATTAAACAAGAAAAATGATGCACGTAGAAATGCGCACATAAGTATGCAACGATTATAATAAATTTAGGGTGAAATTCTCGGGTGTCACAGGTTCACTGCTAAGTATCAGAAGTGAATTAGGATTTGTATGATGCTCCGAAAATTATAACTGCTAAATTGTGTTTGAAAACACGACATGTAAGTCAAGTTGCTGAAAGAAAAGCCTGCGATGGGCATGCATGGACTTGGAAGTCATTGGAATAATTCAGTGTGGTCGATGGGTGTCCCTTTCTACGTTTTTTTTCTTTTGTTTTTTCGGTTTTTTTTTTTTGGTTTTAATTTGCTTTCTCTTTTTAAAGTTCTTTAGATGTTTGTATTTAAAAAAACAAAAAAAAAAATCATCTTTACATGTAACTATGAAGATTCCTTTGGCAAGCAGCTCATCAAAGTCATGGAAGAAAAGCCTGCGAAGGGCATGCATGGACTTGTCAGTCCTCGGAATGACTCAGTGTGGTGGATGGGTGTCCCTTTCTATACTTTTTTTCTTTTGTTTTTTTGTTTTTTTGTTTTAATTTTCTTTCTCTTTTTAAAGTTCTTTAAATGTTTGTATTTAAAAAAGTAAAAAACCAAAATATCATCTTTCCATGTAACTTTGAAGATTCCTTTGGCAAGCAGCTCATCAAAGTCATGGAAGAAAAGCCTGCGAAGGGCATGCATGGACTAGGAACTTGGAAGTCGTTGGAATGATTCAGTGTAGTCCATGGGTGTCCCTTTCTGTGCTTTGGTTTCGTTTTTCTATCCTTTTTTTTTTCTATTTGCTTTTCAAATTTCAAAAATAGAGAAGCCCAAAGTAGAAATACCTAGTTCGGGACCGCCGATCGTAATCATGTTTCCAGTCTTTAGATGTAATAATGAAGATTCCTTGTTTATTTCTAGATGTGAGAATTTTTCGTCAAAATTTTTATTTTGTTTTTTGTCAATCTCTATCAAGGTTGGGATAGAAAGATTTAAACCAGAAATTTTAGATGGTTAATAATAATTTTTGCCATCAAATTGTCTCATATCCCCTTTGACATGCTTGTCAAACCAATAACTATACAAGTCAGAGCAACTTTCTTGCAAGTCAATTTTCCTCACCTTTTTCTTCTTCATGTTGGATAATGTTGAGTAAGGCTAGGTTTTAAAATGAAATTTATCAAATGTGCCAAGCAGTATTATGCCAGTTTATGTTTTGTGGAGCCCTCTGTATAAAAAAACCAGGCGACCGTCATATGGTCACATTAGTTGGATTATTATTATTTTTTTTTTGGTAAAGAAAGTATTTTTATTAAAGGAAAAATAATTATTTTAGGGTCTGAACTTGGTATGGTATATATTTAAGATTATGAACTGCAAACCTTTCAATTAAAGACTCAAATTTATAAGAAAGAGCTATTTTATACGGATTTGACTCTTCTACAATTTCATTATCTACGATTTCAAGTAATACTCATCCCGATAATTAATGTAACGAGTCATTAAATATCATCTACGGACTACATTAAATTTGCTAAACTAGCTTTCCAACCATAGTTAGAAAACATTAAGTACCAAAATTTAAACTACTATAATTAATTAACAAAACAAATATGGAAAATATGATTCTAGAAAACAAAACAAAAAAAGAAAAAGAAAAAAACAACAACCCATTCTTGCTCCGATTCCAAAAAAAAGAAGAAGCAAGACATAAGATTTTGTTCCAACTTCACTAGTGAAGCTTCAACTCAAGAAAAAGCATGAATTAATCAGCAAAAATGCTCTACAGCATCTAACACAAGTTAGCTCAAACAAAAAACAAAAGAAATAAACAAAAAGTTTGAAACTTAATAAAGAACAAGCTAGAGAAGGAGCAAAGATAGTTGCTTTATAGTGTTTAAGTGTGACCTGAGTATAAAAATAATAATAATAGGTATCTCTAAAATTGTGTAAATGAATTTCGTTTGAAATTGTTTTGCTATAATTGCTTCAAATGTAACAATAAAAAATGCTACCTACCCTCTTTTTTTTTTCTCTCTCTATATATATATCTAAAATGATGAGCCGGTCTCGTAGCCCTTCCTGAAACTTCAGTAGACAAATTGGAGCAAATATCATATGACTTCTTGGAGCCAAAATCTAATGGCTTCATTCTTTTTTTCAACTTATATCGTTTTCTTGAGACTTAAGAACTTGGTTTTTCACACTAGACACAATTTGTGCATTTTTGGTTGAGCCTACAATTAAAGTAATAAATATTATTTTCTCAGGACTTTAAAGACTATTGATTTTCCACACTCGACACTAATTAACCACTTGCCATAAAAAGTGGTCATTAATATTTCTTAGAGCACAAAAAACGTATGTGTTTGAAAGCTAAATATTACTTCTATATTTGTTCTGCTAATTAAATAAGGTAGTTCATATTTTGATATGATCAATTAATACATTTTAAATAGTTCAACAAAATTAATATAGTCTGTAGATAATACCTAGTGACATGTGCATGGCAATAATCAAATAAGTAATACGTGGAATTATAAAAAATAAAATTATAGAGGAGTCAAGTCTGTTTTACACACCATTAACTAACGGTGTTACTATTTTGTTGATGTGGTATTTTTTATTTTTTATTTTCAATTCCTATGTAATCAGTAGATGTGTATGGTGGCAGTGGTGGAGCCAGTCACCGGGAGTTAGGTAGTGCACTACAGTGGTGAAGACACTAATCAGATGTTAAAATATTCATTTATGCTTTATATAGTCTCCAGATTTAGCATACATGTATGATAAGCCTTCACAAACTTTCTATATAGGTAATTAAAATCTATTCTTCATTGTTCAATTCCAACAACTTCATTGTAACTAAGTATAAAATTTCCTTTTTTTTTTTTTCTAAATCAATAACCATTATCGTTGAATACTTATAATTAACTAATGACATTTTCCTTTTCTTTTTCCATTTATATAATTTAAATGCTTTTTCTTTTGTTTTTACTTTTGTTTGTTATTATTTCTAAATAAGAGTCTAAGGTTTTGTTAATGAGATTTGCTCATAAATAAGAATAAAACAAGAAAATTAGAAATAAGAGTCCACAGTCAAATAGAAAGAAATGCTATTTAAAGTAAACCTAGTATTATACATGTATGCATATGTGTTGTACTACATATGCAAGAGAGACGATAAACCGTACACATGCAATTATGAAAACTATAAATGATATTTACTAGGATCGTGAATGCATTTGACAGTAGGTTTAGAAATCTTTGAGCAACCATATATTATCAAAATTGAATTGAATTTTAAGAAAAAAAAATTGTTTTTTGAAAGATTGCAAGAGAAATCTTGCAGACAATGAATCAATTATGAAGAGCATGGATGACCAGAGCTGTCTCATATAATTTGGGGATCTTGGGCGATCAATTAAATGGGGGCTTAATAATCAAGTTTTTTCTCAATAAAAAAATTCTAAATTTTCTACTAAAATAATCACTACAAATAAAATAAAAACACCAAAATTAGAATTATAAAATTGCATGATATTACAAGTTAACAAAAAGATAGACCTATATAAAATTTATTTTTCTTATCTCTTGTCCCCAATTAAAGGACACTAATTTAGGATAGATCTTTATCTTAAAAAAAAATAATTTCTTTAAATTGGGGTCTTTGTGCTAAAGGGGCCTTGGGCACAGGCCCAAGCACCCCATAGCTTGGGCCGACCCTGTGGATGACCTATACAATATGTAAAATGTCTCATTGAGCCACATTGATATACCCATTGCTATTATCAATCTCATATTCCTTGTTACTTTTTCTTCTTTTCAATATATAATTTTTATTTTTTACAATAATTATATATATATATATATATATAATTGTCTCAATCCAGGGGGTGCATGTGCACCCCTTGGTCATAAGCTGGCTCAGCCAGTGAATGGTGGAGTAGTGCATGGTTGCAGTTGTGATGGAGAGGTAGAGGGAGAGGAAAAGTAGGGAGCAATGGTAAACATTATGACAAGGTAAGTACAGTATGTTGATGATGGCTGTTAATAATACCACGGAAGTTGAAGCGAGCAGGATGGCTTCTACTAGTCTAGGATTGTTTTTGTAAAATGGTCAAAGTCAAGCTGCTGAAAGAAAGCCCTTGATAGGCATGCATGGACTTGGAAGTCGTTCAAATGATCCAGTCGACTAGTCGAGTCGACGGTGTCCCTTTCTATGCTTCTATTCGTTTTCTTATAATTTGTTTTTTACGTTTGTTTTTCTATGCTCAAATTAGGAATAAAAAACTCCAAAACAAAAAGACTTGGCATTCGGGACCGCTTTTAGAAAAAAACATTTATAAGTAAAAGTTGACACCTTCCCATTTTTAAATGTCATTATTAAGATTATATTATTCAAACACGTGAGATTTTCTAGTCAAGAATTTCATTTGTTTTCCTTGTGTTTATCGTTAGGAAGGTTTGGGTGGAGGGATTTCATCCCATTACTTTAGATAGTTTTTGCCATCAAATTGTCTTGCTCATATCTCCTTTGATATGCTTGACAAGCTAATTCCATCTACAAGTTAGAGCAACTTAATGACTAGTAAATCATGATTTTCCTCTCCTTTTTCTTCTTTATATTGGTTAGTCTTCAACACGCATTATCACACTCTGAGTCTAAAACTCTAGGCTCGCATGTAAAATTGATGTTATATACATAAGAAATAACTACTTATGACTTTAATCAACTAATCCAAAATAATTAACTTATATTATTCTTTATATCTACAACATCCACTTATAAACAACAGATATACACTATCTTTCACTGATATAAGATGTCACATACACCCTTGGTTAAGGATTCCTTGCTAAGGACATACATACTCAGGACCAACCAGGCAGTGAAAGATTCTAGAAGTAGCTTCTACGGGTTTAAGAGGTGGCTCCCATCGTCTTGTTGGTGTAGCACTTAGTTCCCGCATCGACTAGTGACTAGTTCTGATATCATTATGTCATACCCCGAGCTCAAAACTTAAACCCACAGATGAGACTGATGTTCTAAGTATAAGAAATAACTACTTAATTGGGTCTCTAATCAATTGGTTCAAAATGATTAACCCAAATAATTTTTTATATTCACAACATTCACTTATAAGTTATACATATACATTATCTTCTATTGAGTGGGATGTCACACAGACCAGGTTCATTCTTAAGTTTCGGTAACATGTAATTAAGTGAAGCTGTGCAAGCTCCGCAGTGTGAAATACCTTGTGCCTTGTCATCAAATTATTGTTTTTTTTTTTTTTTTGCTCAATAACAAATTATTGTTCTTTATCTTCACTTTCGTTAGGGTCATTTGAAATCTTGTCATGCTGCTTACTTCGTACCCATCAACAGGGAAATGTTTAAAAATATGTCGTGAATCTTACATCGTGTACATACTATGGGGCCCATAGCACTTGTGAGAATGACGTTTTTTTAGCCTTTCTATCAAGCTTGTCCAATGACACAGCTTTGTTAACTGTTGAGTGATCGATCTGAAAATTTAATTACAATCTAATTTATATTTTGAATTTTAAGAAATGTAGCTGCCTTAGGCCAACAAGGTGGCACATTTTAGAAACCCAATGAAGATTAATAAATTTAATTAATTTTACAGATCCAATAATTGATCGCATTAATAGGTAAATAAATTTACGGATCCATCACATGTACACTTTCCACTTGGAGTGTGTAGAGAACATATTCATGCATTAGTAATCTCAATCAATACCAAATGCCAGTTAATATAATTAATGGTCTAAATTAATTCTTTAAAATTATTTTTATGCCATGATTAAAATATCTTAAATCCGTACCAAAACCTCAGCTAAAAGAATCAGAACCACCTCAAACTTCCTATGCCTCTCATATCCAATATTCAAACCAAACTATATTAAACAGTCCAACCCATACATACATACTTTTCCTTCTGTGGTGAAAAATATTGTAGAGCCTAAACCGGTAGCCAGCATTACATTATGTAGAACAAGTCCAACAAATTCTTTATTTTTTTCTAAAATAAATAGTGAAATTAATAATTCTTTATTTCTATAAACTTTTTATTTTAAATTTACTCTAACAACACTCTCTATTTCAACCCCTCTATATTTTTCTTTTCACCTTTCCTTTCCCACTTTCTCTTTCTTTTTCAGCCACCATCTTTGACTTTACTTTTTATTTCTCACTTTTCCTTACCTTTTCAACTATTGCTTCGTTGATAGTTTGACAAAAACAAAAAAAAAAAAAAAAAAAAGAAGAAGGGAGTAGTAGCGAACATGAGATCCTTGCCGATTGCAGCAAGCAAATGACATCAACTAGCGAGATCATTTGACTAGTTTGTTAGAATATATTTTTTTAAGTTGATTCTCTATTTTGGTTAAAAAGCCAAAGTAGATAGCTTGTTGAGCTTGTTATTACAGCGCCAGACTAAAGGAACAAAAACAATTCTTATTATTTGGTGAGAACGCAGAGGAATTGCTAGAATTTGATGGATGCAAGGAGTGGAAAATTCGTAGTTAAGGATTATTCCAAGAGATTTATTAGGCGTCATAAATACTGCAAATAACAAAGTCTGTTTTGCACGTAAAACTCCACTAAAAAAAGGAAAATATTAAATTGACACTCTAATCCAGAAGGAAAGATACTTTTTAGAAGCTTCACAATGTTTTTAATTCTCTTGATTGTTGGTCGAGGTATAACAATATTTTACATAATTTTTTGGGTTTGCCTTTTTTTTTTTTAATTTAATTCAGGGAAGGCTTAAGACCGTATAACGTAACTAGTGAGATTCGAGTTCGTAATCTCTCGCATAAATAACGAGTTATATAGTACTGTACCAAAGTGCTAGTGGTTGGGTTTGCCTCCTTGATGTAATTTGAATTGATCAATTCCAAGACCCTTAGAAATTTTGAGGTTCTTTTCTTTCATGTATCTTGGTACGGTTTCATTAATTTGCAAATTAGAATGATTTAATTTAGCTAATATATATATTGTATTTAATGTTTTCTTAACCATGGTTTCAAAATTGGTATTTAATTTAGACCATTGATTATATATATTAATTGATAAACGTCATTAATCGGACTAATATTATGTGAAATCATAAAAAAAGTGTATTGTAGAATAATCAAATTTGACACGTAGTATATGCTAGATTAAGTTTTGTAGAGTCCTCTCCATTAAAAAAAGCAGGCAGCCATCATATGCCACGTTAGTTTTTATTTTTATCTTTTTTAAATTTAAAGTTTTTTCAATAACCATATTATTTTTTAAAGCTTTTCAAATATTATTCTTAATTTATTTTATTTATTTATTAATTATATTTTTATTGATTTCAAGCATTTTAATAAGAATAGGGAGTCAAATCTAACTCCCTACATTTGAAGAGTCAAATAGAAAATTTAGGGGCTCTCTTTTTTAGGGAGTCCTTTTAAAGAGATTTTTGAAGATTAAAAAAAATAAGTTTTCACTCTCTATTTTGGCTCCTTGGCCACAATAAAGAAGCTCTTTGAGATAACCTAAGGTTCTTCGCTTTTAGGCACATAAAAATATTTTTTGTTTGGTATATTTCTGAAAGTATTTTTAGCTAAAAAAAATTGAAAAATAAGAAGTTTCGCTTTTGGAAAAAGATTTGTGCGAAACTATTTTTATATACTGAGAAAAGTTAGTTTTTTTTTTCCTCCCTCAAATATACCATTCCATATTTGTGGAAACTGGACATTGCCCTCAACCATTATGGTGGAGTAGCGGTTGTTACAGTGGTGATGAAGAGGTGGACTTGGAAGAGACTAAAAAGGTAAATAGCTGCATGAATGTCGCACATTATGACGAGGTAAGATAACACTTTGTTTGTGACGGCTGTTAATAACATGCACGGTAGAAGAAGGCCTGTGAAGCCGTTGGACTCATTCAGTGTGGTTGACGGTATCCCTTTCTATGCTTTTGTTTTTAGTTTTAGTTTGCTTTTTCTTTTTACAAGTTCTTTAGATGTTTGTATTAGAGGGGGAAAAAAAAAACATGTAACTATGAAGATTCCTTGTATATACTCAGACATGAGATATCTTTGCCAAGTTTTTCCGTTTTGTTTTTCTCTTGCTTTTTTTTTTTTCTAAATGATGTGAAAACTTAATTAGTGTAACTTGATCACTAAATTATTTGATGAAACTTAACAACTCACTGATAAATTCCTGGGTGTGCATGAGGCCTTGTTTTGGTCTTGTTGATAATTAGCTAGGAAGGTTTTGGTAAAAAGAAATCTAAACCAATAATTCCTTTTTTTGCCAAGTCTTTTTCAATATGCTTGTCTTTTTTTTTTTTTTTGTCGGATATGCTATGCTTGTCAAGTCAATGCATCTACAAGTTAGACTAACTTTCTAACAATAATTAATTTTCCTCTTCTTTTTCTTCTTTATGGCGAAATCATCTGAATAATTGGTCGCCCCTTCTGATCAATTAATTCTTTAGTAATGCCATGTATTTAAATTCCTTTTTTCTGTTGTTGTTGTAGCTAGGTATCTAAATGAAATTAACCAAATGTGGTGACAAGCAAGAACTTGACTCCTCTATGATACACTTTCACAACAATTTTATGCAATAGTATTCTCGATCAATATCAAATGTCAATTAATAATGGTTTAGAATAAAAACTATCTTTACACGCCATGATTTCAGAATATATATTAAATACCACAATATTAGCTAAAAAGAATCAAAAGCACCTCAAAATTCCTATGTCTCTCGTATTCAATCAAACCAAACTATATTAAACAGTTCAACCCATAGATACTTTTCCTTCTGTAGTTAAAAAAAATTGTAGTCTAAACCGGTAGCATTACCCTGTTTAAAGGCCCAGACTTACGAAACAATTCTTATTATTTGGTGAGCTAAGTAGAAAAGGTGATTTCAAGCCATTTCATTTTACATTAAAGTCGCACATCATCCTGTTTACAAGGCCAGAGAGTTGGAGGTGTTGGAATTTGATGGATGCAAGGAGTTGAAATAATTCATACTTAAGGATTTCAAGAGATTTATTCGACTTAATAGATACTGCAAATAAGAGTAAAATGCATCATACCTAATTTATTTTCATAAAGTTGAATTATAAATCTTGTATTTTAAAAGTCGCGTAATAAATCTTGTTTTGCATATGACCCCCGCCGTCTATTTTTCGGTCAATTTTAAAGTGGAGTGTAATACACATATTTATGATTCTTACACATACTTGTCAGAATTGTTTGTAATTTGGACACAATAAAAGATTGTGCAAGAATTAGTTTCATCTTGATTCCCTCTTTTTCAAAGTATTTTCTCAATCATATTACAAAACGAAAAATGTTGTAATTATATCCATCTGATATTAGAAAAGTGGCAAATATCACCTTATGATATTAAAAATGTTGCAAATACCACCTCTGCTAAATGTCGTACTTGCATCATAGGCGTGTGTATTATACTCCATGTTAAGATTGAAAAAAAAAATAGATGACGACGCAGGGTCATATGTAATGTTTTTTATAACATAGGGTTTATAAGGTGATATTTTAAAACATAGGATTTAATTATAATGCAAAATTATGAAAACACAAGAGGGTATGATAATTTTATTCTTGCAAATAATAAAGTTTGTTTTTCATGTTTCATGCATTTTTGCACATAAAACTCCACTAAAGAAAGGAAAATATTAAATTGAAACTCTAATCCAGAAGGAAAGATACTTTATTATAGAAGCTTCACAATGTTATTTTTCTTGATTGTTGGTCAGGTTACAATGAGTTAGATGATTTTTTGGGTTTGACTCTTTCATGTAATTTGAATTGATCATTCCAAGACTCTTAGAAATTTTGAGGTGTTTATAGTTCTTTTCTTTTTATGTATATTGGTTTCATTTGCTGATTAGAAGGATTTAGTAATTTAGCTAATATATATCTTGTGTATAATGTTTTCTTAACCAGGGTTGAAGAACTGGTATAAACGTCATTAATCGGGCTACTATTACGTAAAATTGTAAATAAAAAGTGTATCATAGAATAATCAAAAAGTGTATCAAAGGTTGATGGTGCAAGGCTACTCGGGTCATGCGTCCTACAATGGAGGTCTGGATGTTGTTCGTAAGGTTGTGAAGTCAGATGGCATCCCTGGGTTGTATAGAGGATTTGGCCTTTCTGTTATGACTTATTCACCATCCAGTGCCGTTTGGTGGGCAAGCTATGGTTCAAGCCAACGCCTTATCTAGAGGTGGGATATACTCATCTGTTCATTGAAAGCTTTACTTTGAAGTAATATCTGGATGAATTTCTCATTTTGCTTATATGCCTCAATCGCCAACCTATCAAGAAAAAATAACATAAAGGAGGTTCCCCCAGCCTCTGCCTACTTTTCGTCAGAAGAACTTTAAGTTTTATCTTTTAACTTTAACATGTTGGATTCATTATATATCCCAATCTTAAACAGCCTAACTAGTGTCTTGTATACCAAATGATCATGTGCTCTATGCCCGAGTCGGGTCTTTACAACGGTAACAATGAGGAATATTGTATTTTTGTGTTTCATTTTAGAAGATTCGTGAAGTAGTAAAGAAATATGTTTGTGACTGAATTGAAACAAGCTGATTTGATTCTTTTAACAGTTGAGGCTAGATTCTTCCCCTCCTGCCCCCCCAACACACACATACACACACCCACACATACACAAAAAAATTAAATTAAATTAAATTTTTGAAAAACAGCTTTTGTTCTCCTCTCATATGCCTGTGTTTAAATATGTTTCGATAAGTTCAACATTCAACTGTATGATTGCAGGTTCTTAGATCAAGGCACTAAGCATGATGACTCTGCTCCTAGCCAAGGCACAATTGTATTAGTTCAAGCTACTGGCGGGATCATGGCTGGTGCTACTGCATCCTGCATCACAACCCCATTGGATACTATTAAGACTCGCTTACAGGTATACCTAGTTTTGTGCTAATGATAGATGGTCTGGTACTTACCCAGACAACAGTTGAATTACTTTGCTATGAACTTTCCCTGTGAATTCTTTCATGTTGTCAACTCCATGATCAGTTATTTGGTTATTACTGTATACACATACTAGAATTATATTTTTATACTCTCAGGATGAACCAACCTGTTAGTGTTCGAGTTTGGCTTGGGGAACGGCTACTGCCTTTTATTTCAATCTTGCTTCTATTTAATTAGCACCTGATTCAGCTCGCAACTTTTCCCTTATTTAACTCTTTATGATATACATTTCTTTTTCTTGCTGGTTGAAATTTGCAGCATAACATGGTGAATTTTAGAGACATCAAATTTGCTCCAATGTGATGCATAGAACATTGTGGAAACAGGAGTTGCTACAATTTCTGCATTATTTGCACTCCTACATGCATTATAAACGAATACAATATTTCTCAAACAGAAACTGCATGGCCAAGTTTGCCAAGCGTCTGTTCCAGATCTACTTAATAATATTCTATGCATGCGGTTTTTTCCCAGAATCATTGCAATTAGTTTGGTGCATTGTTTAATATGTATTTGTATATTGAATACAAAGGTGGTAATGTTAATCTTTGTTTGACCAGTTTCTTGTGCATTATAGGTAATGAGGCATAAAAAGAGACCTACTGCAAGACAAGTTGTCAAAAGCTTGATCAAGGATGATGCAGGTTGGACAGGCTTATATAGAAGGCTAGGTCCCAGATTCTTCAACATGTCAGCATGGGGAACCTCGATGATACTAGCCTATGAATATTTGAGTAAGACTCTGGACATTCGTATTTGTTGAATAGCTTATCATGACTCCATTATTATCAATTGCTTTATGTAGGAGTGCATTTATTTATAATCTGGTTAATTGTCTTACTATGTTTAACTTGAAGAATTTAACAGATATGCACTTGAACTTGTTGGCTTGTAGGATTTGTCGTCATTTATTGCCTTCACACTACTTGTACTGTTGCTAATTTTTTTATCTAACAGATAGACTTTTGCATTACATCCTAACTATTTCTACTTCTTTTTTCAGTTTTTCTTCTTGTATCGATACCTTAAGACAAATAGTTGCCTCTTTTTAATTCAAGAAAAAGAGGTTCCCTTCTATGAATGTTTTGCATGTTAGTTATCATGGATATCCGATTGCAGTTTGTTGCTAGCTCAACTTAAACCTTTGTGATCTGATTAGCCATATTCATGATCAAAGCAACAGATGGTCTGGATTATCAGTGAAGTGATTACATTTTTACTTGTATCTTTACTGAAACTATCTATTTAGTAACAACACTTGACTGTGATGTCTTATGATTTTTTTTATACAGAAAAATGAGCATAATCTACTGCTTCTTTGATTGTGATTTTTCATCTGTTGTACAAAACGCTTGTGTGTAAATTAAAGAATCATGAGTAGGTTCATCGAGCAGTGATGCCAATGCGGTTGCTACTCTATTTTTATCTTGCTTTCCAGAATGAAATACAGAGTTAGAGATACTGTGGAAATGCCTACGGCTTGCTTAGAGATAGCACTACAACTGTTGTTGCAGCTTTTCATACTGGACTTATAAGCCCTCAAGCTTGCAAGTATAGCCGAAATTCTTTTCCGATTTGATGAAAGCTTTAATGTTGTAATTCTTTCAAATGGATTTTTGAAGTATTCAAAGAAAATTTATTTTCTTGGCATAGTTCAATCAATCAAGGCTTATGACATTATATTCTTACTGCCGGAATTTTGTATTCAACGTACTATACATAATCCGTGAATAACATTACTAAACGAGAAAAGGAAAGGGTCATGCATCAAATTTTAGCGTGCTGATGGATTCATGATCTCAGTAAATACAGCTTTAGGAGACTTGAATCCATCGCTGCTAGCCGTGAAATTACCACTACCTTTCGACTTAGAAGAGGCAGAGATGGCTTCCCCTGATTTAGAAACCATGTCAAACTCTCCGTGCAAACTTAGCAGAAAAGAGGGGCTTGCAGTGTCGTCACTAGCATTCATTATGCAACCCATTTTTTTCAGCAGCCTCTTAAAGCTTCAATGCATATTCAAGGCTAGTTCCAAACATCATTCATTGCAGGCCTTTCAATACCTTTATCCTTCAAGCAACGAAATGCGATTCCAACATATTTATTTGCTCAAACACTCGGGGTGATATTTCATCCTTTAAATTTGGATCAAGAGTTTGATCAATGGTCCCTTTTCTTTTCTACAGCAATAGCTTGCCAAATTGACTTGCTCTCCAGGTAGGTTTGGATCTGTGAGCAGATATCAATCTGATCCAAGAGAAGAACACTGGATGGCAGTGAATCATATCCTTAAGTACTTGCGAAGGACTAAGGACCTTGCACTGATTTATGGAGGAGGAGAACTCTAGATAGATGGGTACACAGATTTAGATTTTCAATCTGATACAGATGATAGAAAGTCTGCATCTGGATTTGTGTTGTTTGTAATAGAGGAGCAGTAAGTTGGAAGAGTTCCAAGCAATTTGTTACTGCTGACTCCACTACAGAAGCCGAGTACATTGCTACATCTGATGCAGCAAAGGAAGCTGTTTAGATAAGGAAGTTCTTGTTAGAGCTAGAAATGGTTCCTTCCATCGAGTTGCCAATACCCCTGTATTGTGACAACAATGGAGCTATTGCACAAGTTAAGGAACAAAGATCTCATCAGAAATCCAAACACATTGAAAGGCGTTTTCATATCATTCGAGAGATAGTTGCTCGAAAAGATATAAGTCTGTAGAAAGTACCTACATTAGAGAAAGTAGCTGACCCACTTACTAAGCCCATGAGTCAATCGCAGTTAGAACGTCATCTTGAAAAGATGGGGATGCGATACCATGTAGATATAAATACTGAAAAGTATTGGGGCTTTAGTGCAAATAGATTGAGGAGTCAATCTGCAATTAATTATTCTAAAAGGGTTTATGAATAATTAATGTTTGTCTTCACTAAAAGACAAACAACAAGTTGTACAAAAAGACAAACACTAAAAGACAAAACACAAAAGGACAAAAGACAACTTGCACAAAAAGACAAACAACAAGTTGCAAGCAAAATTGTCCAAATTGCCCCCCCTTTGGCCGGCCATGCATAGGATTAGGACACTTGGCTTCTCGATCATGACACATGGCATTTGATGAGCTTGTTCATGCATCTATAAATAGAAGACAAGTCTTTCATTCTATTTTGCACCTCTTGGCCGAAATTCTCAAAGTTTTCGAAACAAAAGTTCTCTCTTTTTCTCTTGGCATTTTCGGCTAAGGCCAGTTGAGATACGAAACACTTTGCTTTTAATTCTCAACTCATGTATACCTAAGCTCTTGGACTTAACTAAGCTAGCACTTTAATTAGTTAGTTGTCCTTTGCTTTTGGATACCCGTGGACCGACTAGGACTTTTGCACATGCGAATGAGCTTTGCCTGAGTCAAGATCTTCTTCAAGTGTTTACATCTGAATTCTCCATGCGAGGTATTTCGTTTTAAATATATTTGTATATAGTTGTATATACTTTTATGTATTTTCTTTAATGTACTTTTTATGGATTTACTCTTGGGTTTATGTAAATACAAATTTGTTTACATGCAAATTTTAATTGTTATTATTTTTGCTGCACTTGCATGTTTTTGTTATTTACATATCTCGAGATGATCCCGTTGTGCTTCCTGTGACGCCCGAGAATTTGCCATGCATTTAATTACTGTTGCAACCCTTATTTGCGCATTTACTTCTATGCCTTATTAACTGACTTGTGACTACTATTCACTCCGTTTTTAAAATGCTTTCTATTAGTTAACTAGCATTTTTATTAAATCATATTAATTGTAAAAGTAGTGGGAAAAATGTTCTTTTGAACTTAAGGCGTTAGGATGGCTCATTTAGAAAATAATTTTAGAAGTCAAGTGAATAGTGTTACGTAATAACTTTATAGATTTAATTAGTTAACCAATGTGTCACCCCTTAGACTCGCTTTTAAAGCTTACTACGCGTATTATATTAGACCACTCAAGCGCCCAAAGGACCCCACCTCAACTCAACCCCTTATTATATCACTTAAACACACAAAATGCAAAAGAAAAAAAAAATAAAAGCTGGAAAAGCAGGAGCCAAACCCGACAGCAGCTAGGGAGAAAAGGAAGAGATTTTTGCTCACCAAGCCTCCAATCCAAGCCTCTCCAAGCCTTGAGCAACTAGTGTAGGGTGTTTGCAAGGTCCCTAGGTGCTTCTACGCGTAGTGGTGAGGGATTTCATGGCTTGTTTTTGCATTTTTAAATAATTGCTCATTTCTTGAATCGTTGGAAATATGATTAAATGCCATTGTAAATGTTATCTATGCTAATATACTATCTATATGAATGCTAGAGAACACTTTTGAACCGTCGTTTCGCAATTTAAACGGTTAGAATCGTTAGTTTGATTTCTAGGGTGAATAGTGACGTTTTTTCTAGGGTTTTGTGTAATTGCTCGAATTGGCTTGAATTAATGCTTCTAATTGATGCCTTAGGTGCTAGTGAAGATAATTAAATAACCCCGTACACTTGCATTGCCCTTAAATCGCCTAAAAATGGAAAATAGCCGACTTTAAGTTGGGGCTTTCGGGGTTAATGCGATTCCGGGTGGATTCGGGCTTCATTTCTAGTTTCCTTAGGCTACCTAGGTGCTATAGATGCCTTGATATCCCTTGTTTGAAGCCCGGACAATGTAGGTGTAGTTTAAAGCCAAAAGAGGGAAATTGGGGATTTCGGGGTAAACGCGGGCATTTGATTGAGTTCGAGGGTTGAAAGGGTACCTTGGGGGGTAGTTAGAAGGGTGGGAGAGGTTCTTTTGAAAATGAAATCATTAACTTTGGTTTAGAAGATAAATAGATCGAAAAACAAATGGGTTTAGGTGCAATTTAAGTTGTCTCCCACTTCTAAACCCATGCCAGGGCTTCTTAAGTGTTTATATATGATTTTAAATTGATTTGGAGCTTTTGGAATGATTCCATGCTTATATGGTATAAGTTCATTTGTAAACCGCTTATTAGCTTCTATCTTTGCTTCTATCCTAATTGTATCGAGGTCAACCTACTTTGTTGATCCTCATATGTGTTAATGCTTATATTATTGTTGTTAACTTGCCATCGTTGATTGCATTGCATAGTGGTTGCGCAACCATAGTGTCGGGGCGGATGTGTTGAATATCGGCTGGGCGGCAGAGCGCTTGCCGGTGGATATTCAAACTCCGTACCCTATTCCCTCATTCGCCTGGTCCGGAGATTGCCAGGGGATGTTGGGTCGTAGGTTTCGGGGTACATCCGGAGTACACCCACTGGAGTGATTGGGGTTATGCCGGCTTATCGTGATCGTGCTCGTGGTTCGTGGATCGTGATTGAAGACCAGTGAAGATTGGTGTATAGGGGATTGTTGAAATGTATCCTTTTAATTGTGTGGTTATTTAAGTTTTCATTGATTCTTAAATTGATAAAGTGTTATTGTTGGGTAAATGTATTATCTGTTGCATTGCACGCCCCGGGACTATATCCCTCACTGGGCAACAGTGGTTGCTCATACCTCGATATCTGTTTCAGGAGACGCTGAGGGTGATCCCCAGCTTGTTGATTTAGTTGAGGAAGAAGAAGTTCAGATCGAGCCTTTACCTTAGTTGCTGTGTCTGATAACTTGAGGTGGTTAATGATTTTGTTGCTTTGTGGAAGACTCATCTGATTACTTTATGTACTATTTTGTAGCCCAAGGGCTTTGTATATGCTTGTTGTATAAGTTGAAGATTAGATGGATGGGTTGTAGCTTTGAAAGTCTACGAACTGTAATAGCTTTTATTCTTGTCTTAGTGCGTTGCATGCTTGGGAGTCGATAGTTGATGTAGAATGCTTTATCCCTTAAGTTGCTTTATTGATTTCCTAGAATGTTATGATTATAAGACTATGCTGTCAACTAGTGCTCGCATGCTTGTGTATTTTGTAGTTATTGTGCGCTATAAGCCTCGGATGGCCTTATAGCTTTGTTGTTTAATTGAGAAAAGCTGTATTGTATTGTTGGGACCTTGTTTAAGTGTTTACAGGTTTTCAGAATGTCCACGGTACAGGGGAGACTCTGTCCGTGTGTCGGGTCCGGACTTAACCTTTAGCTTGGGGGTTGGGTCGGGGCGTGACATTTAAGTGGTATCAGAGCTATAGATTGCATGAAGCCGGGTTAAATTTCTCGGTCTGTGGGTAGAGATTTGTTATGTGACTTTGTGAATACATGAGTCCTTGATTTTGATTGACCTAAGTGAAATTTGAATAAGGAATGAACATGCTAGCATGGAAATAGAATATCAAGAGTTTAAAATGTCAAGTATGATCTAGTGATTTATGTTTACTTCAAGAATGTGGAATATTTATTTGAACTTCTATGCACTTGACTTTATGTGAATCTAATTGGACTTTTCTTTATGTGTTTACTTATAAATTGCATATATACATATATATACCTGTCATAATACTTTGCATTCTAGCTATTCGAGATGGGGCCTCGCCGTCGTGCTGATAATCCGAATGTTGGTGGAGAACCCGAGGGGGTACAAGGGCAAGAAGCTGAGGTGCCCGAAAATACACCGCAGGTTCAAGAGCCGAGCACTGCACAGACCTTGGCCACGATGGCCACAACTATGAATACTATTGCCCAGTTTGTTACACAACAGGGTCAGCCAGGGGTCGTTGCAGGTAATCAGGCTGCGAGAGCCGGAGGTAGTGGTCCTACCGGAGGGAATCTGTATGATCGGTTTATACATCATGGGGCTTATACTTTCTTTGGGGAGCCGGACGATATGAAAGCTGAAATGTGGCTAAGAAAGTTCGAGAGAGTGGCAGCGATATTGGAGTGCCATGATGACAGGAAGATTACTTATGCTACTTTCCTTCTCGAGGGTGATGCTGAAGATTGGTGGAATACCATCAGTGAGAAATGGGTAGCTGAGGGAGGTCATCATTCGTGGGCCGACTTTGTCCGAGAATTTCGAGACAAGTATATATCGGTAGTTGCCCGCGAGAGGCGACAGACTGAGTTCATAAACTTGAGGCAGGGAAGTATGACGGTAGATCAATACGAGGCTACTTTTACCCGGCTTTCCCGTTATGCACCAGCTTTAATTCAGCCGGAGGACATGAAGATTCAGAGGTTCATCATGGGTTTGAGGAGAGATATTATGCTGAACTTGTCTTCAAATGATTTTCCTAACTATGCTGCAGTAGTCCGAGCTGCCTCGAGATATGAGAAACGGAAAGCCGATGTATTAGCCGAGACCAGTCAATCGAGTAAACGGTTTCAGTCTCAGAGTCAAGGGTACCAGGGGCAGGCTGTATCAGTTGGGCAGAGTTCGCAGCCGAGACAGACTCAGAGTTACACAGGGCCTACTCAGACTCAGGCACGACCAGTTCAGAGTCAGACTCAGAGTCAGTTCCGTCCAGCAGTTTCCCGTTCGCAGCAGGGTAGTTCAGCTACCTCTACTTACAGAGCTCCTTCGGGAGGCACTGTTGCAAGACGTCACCAGCAGTGCAGCTTCTGTCAGCATCAGGGTCACACTGAGGATGTTTGTTGGAAGAAACATAACAAGTGTACAGGTTGCGGCAGTGATCAGCACAGGGTTAAAGAATGTCAGAAATTTAAGAACCCTAGGGGTCAGACATCAGCTCAGAACTCTCAGACCAGGGCCCCAGCTGCAGCACCACCACCACGAGGCCAGGCCCGAGTATTTGCTTTGGATGCCGAGGAGCTTCCGGACACTACCGCTGTGGTAGAAGGTATTTTTCTTCTTAATGATCAATCAGTTAAGGTTTTAATTGATTCCGGGGCTTCGCATTCTTTTATTACTCCTACTTGTGCACAAAATGCTAAATTGAAACATGATAAACTGTTGCATGAGATTGTGGTTTATACTCCTATGGGTCCGAAGTTTGTTACTAGATCTATTTGCAGAGCATGTAGTATATTTATTGAAGGTCGTGTTTTTCCTGCTGATTTGATTAACCTACCCTTCAATGACTTTGAAATTATATTGGGGATGGACTGGTTAAGTAAATATTATGCCCAGCTTGATTGTAGAAAGAAGATTGTGTATCTAGAGATGCCTGACCAACCCGTACTTAAAATAGTTGGTAGTAGAAAATCTACGGGAACTCCTATTATTTCTTCTATTAGGGCATCTAAATTATTGAGCAAGGGTTGTGAGGCTTATCTTGCTTATTTGATTAATCAACCTGGGGATCAACTGAAATTGAATGATGTACCTATCGTGAGAGAGTTTCCGGGGGTCTTTCCTGAGGAATTACCTGGGTTACCGCCTGATAGAGAGATAGAGTTCATGATTGATTTATTGCCGGGGACTTCACCTATCTCTAGGACTCCGTACAGAATGGCTCCACCTGAGTTGCAGGAATTGAAAGTTCAATTGCAGGGCTTGCTTGAGAAGGGATTCATTCAGCCGAGTTCTTCGCCGTGGGGTGCACCAGTTCTCTTCGTTAAAAAGAAAGACGGATCTCTACGCCTATGCATCGATTACCGGGGTCTTAATCAGGTAACCATCAAAAATAAATATCCTTTGCCTTCAATCGAAGAGTTGTTTGATTAGTTGCAAGGCGCCAAGGTATTCTCTAAATTTGATCTGAGGCAGGGCTATTATCAACTGAGGATTAAGAAAGATGACGTTCCTAAAACTGCCTTCAGAACTCGATATGGCCATTATGAGTTTGTTGTCTTGCCGTTTGGTCTTACTAATGCTCCCGCCGCATTCATGGATTTAATGCAGAGGGTATTCCGTCCTTATCTGGATCAATTTGTAGTCATATTTATTGATGATATCCTTGTCTATTCTAAATCTGAGGCGGAACATGAACAACATCTCAGAATTGTGTTGCAAACTCTTCAGGAGCATCGGTTATTTGCAAAGTTTAGCAAGTGTGAATTCTGGCTTAAGCAAGTTGCTTTTCTTGGCCATATTATCTCGCAGGATGGTATTTCTGTTGATCCAGCGAAGATCGAAGTTGTGTTATCTTGGAAACGACCTGAAACTGTCACGGAAATTCGTAGCTTCCTTGGTTTAGCTGGGTATTATCGGAGGTTTGTAAAGGATTTCTCTAAGATTGCAGGGCCTTTAACTCAGCTTACTCAGAAGAAAACAGTATTTGACTAGAATGATAAATGTGAGGCCAGCTTCCAGGAATTGAAGAAGAGATTGACTACAGCTCCTATTCTTGCTTTACCTGAGGGTTATGATAATCTGGTGATCTACAGTGATGCTTCGAAGGAAGGTCTGGGTTGTGTATTGATGCAGAATGGCAGGGTTATTGCTTATGCTTCCAGGAAACTGAAGCCTTATGAACTCAACTATCCGACTCATGATCTTGAGCTTGCAGCTATCATTCTTGCGTTAAAGAAATGGCGCCATTATCTCTGGGGCAACAAGTTTGAAATCTTTACAGATCATAAGAGCTTGAAATATCTGTTTTCACAGAAAGAGTTGAACATGAGGCAGTGGCGTTGGCTGGAATCACTTGTGGACTATAACTGCACTATTAACTATCTTCCAGGTAAGGCCAATATTGTTGCTGATGCTTTGAGCCGAAAGGCTACTGTTGCTAGCTTGATTATCAAGAATTGGGAATTCATGGAAGAATTGTGCTTATGGAAGCCTAGTACTTCAAATTCTGGTATTCAATTTGCAAGTTTGCAGATTCAATCTCTGTTGTTATCCAGGATTCGAGAAGCTCAACAGGCTGATCTTCAATTGTTGAAAGTCTTAGAGAATTCTAAAGGGGGAGAGTCGGATTTCAAACTGCACGACGATGGTATTCTCAAATTCAAAGGTAGAATCTGTATTCCGAATGATCCAACTCTGAAGAAGGATATTCTTGCTGAGGCACACAGTTCCAGATATACTATCCATCCAGGCAGTACGAAAATGTATAAAGATTTGAAGCAGAATTTCTGGTGGAATAATATGAAGAGAGAAATTGCTGACTATGTTGCCCGATGTCTTACCTGTCAGAAAGTTAAAGCAGAACATCAGAGACCTGCAGGGTTGTTGCAGCCCTTGGCTATTCCTGTTTGGAAATGGGATCATATTACTATGGATTTCGTATCCGATTTACCGAGGTCTTCGAGGGGTAACGACTCAGTCTGGGTTATTGTGGATAGACTGACCAAGACTTCTCATTTTATTGCTAAAAAGAAGTCTGATTCTCTTGATAAACTGGTAGAGTTGTATATTGAGAACGTGGTCCGACTTCATGGAATTCCAAAGAGTATTGTGTCAGATAGAGATCCCAGATTCACATCTCAGTTCTGGCAGAAGATTCAGAAAGCTTTGGGCACGAATTTGAATTTCAGTACAGCTTATCATCCTCAGACAGATGGTCAATCCGAGAGAACTATCTTGATCCTTGAGGATATGTTGCGGGCTTGCATTCTGGACTTCGGTAAAAGTTGGGAGAAATATTTGCCACTAGCAGAGTTCGCCTACAACAATAGTTATCAAGCTACTATTGGTATGCCACCTTAGGAGGCACTGTAAGGACCGAAATGTCGGGCTCGTGTCTACTGGGATGATGTTGGTGAGATGAAGACTATCGACCCTACTCTTTTACCTGAAATGAACAAGATGATTGATCAGGTACAGCTTATCAGAAAAAGAATGCTTACAGCACAGAGTCGGCAAAAGAGTTATGCAGATAGACGACGTCGTGATCTGAAATTTACTGTAGGGGATCGAGTATTTCTGAAAATTTCTCCTCGCAAGGGTTTGATTCGGCATGGTAAAGGAGGTAAACTCAGTCCTCGATATGTGGGACCATTTGAGATAACTGAAACTGTTGGTGATTTGGCCTACCGTCTAGCTTTACCTCCCAGTCTGGGCAGAATTCATGACGTATTTCATGTTTCCATGCTTCGGAAGTATCAGCCAGATCCCTCTCACATACTTGAACCGGAACCGCTAGAGATCAGTGAAACTTTGACCTACACAGAGAAACCTCTTCGAATTGTTGATCAGAAAGTTCAGGAGCTGAGGACTAAAAGCATTCCGATGGTTAAAGTTCTGTGGGATCATCACGGAGTAGAGGATGCGACATGGGAAAGAGAGGATCAGATGCGGGATCGGTATCCGGAGTTATTCGCCGAATCATGTAAGAATTGCGTGGGCGCAATTAGTTTAAGGGGGAGAGGATGTGACGCCCGAGAATTTGCCATGCATTTAGCTACTGTTGCATCCCTTATTTGCGCATTTACTTCTATGCCTTATTAACTGACTTGTGACTACTATTCACTCCGTTTTTAAAATGCTTTCTATTAGTTAACTAGCATTTATATTAAATCATATTAATTGTAAAAGTAGTTGGAAAAATGTGCTTTTGAGCTTAAGGCGTTAGGAAGGCTCGTTTAGAAAATAATTTTAGAAGTCAAGTGAATAGTGTTACGTAATAACTTTATAGATTTAATTAGTTAACCAATGTGTCACCCCTTAGACTCGCTTTTAAAGCTTACTACGCGTATTATATTAGACCACTCAAGCGCCCAAAGGACCCCACCTCAACTCAACCCCTTATTATATCACTTAAACACACAAAATGCAAAAGAAAAAAAAAAATAAAAGCTGGAAAAGCAGGAGCCAAACCCGACAGCAGCTAGGGAGAAAAGGAAGAGATTTTTGCTCACCAAGCCTCCAATCCAAGCCTCTCCAAGCCTTGAGCAACTAGTGTAGGGTGTTTGCAAGGTCCCTAGGTGCTTCTACGCGTAGTGGTGAGGGATTTCATGGCTTGTTTTTGCATTTTTAAATAATTGCTCATTTCTTGAATCGTTGGAAATATGATTAAATGCCATTGTAAATGTTATCTATGCTAATATACTATCTATATGAATGCTAGAGAACACTTTTGAACCGTCGTTTCGCAATTTAAACGGTTAGAATCGTTAGTTTGATTTCTAGGGTGAATAGTGACGTTTTTTCTAGGGTTTTGTGTAATTGCTCGAATTGGCTTGAATTAATGCTTCTAATTGATGCCTTAGGTGCTAGTGAAGATAATTAAATAACCCCGTACACTTGCATTGCCCTTAAATCGCCTAAAAATGGAAAATAGCCGACTTTAAGTTGGGGCTTTCGGGGTTAATGCGATTCCGGGTGGATTCGGGCTTCAATTCTAGTTTCCTTAGGCTACCTAGGTGCTATAGATGCCTTGATATCCCTTGTTTGAAGCCCGGACAATGTAGGTGTGGTTTAAAGCCAAAAGAGGAAAATTGGAGCTTTCAGGGTAAACGCGGGCATTTGATTGAGTTCGAGGGTTGAAAGGGTACCTTGGGGGTTAGTTAGAAGGTTGGGAGAGTTTCTTTTGAAAATGAAATCATTAACTTTGGTTTAGAAGAGAAATAGATCGAAAAACAAAGGGGTTTAGGTGCAATTTAAGTTGTCTCACACTTCTAAACCCATGTCAGGGCTTCTTAAGTGTTTATATATGATTTTAAATTGATTTGGAGCTTTTGGAATGATTCTATGCTTATATGGTATAAGTTCATTTGTAAACTGCTTATTAGCTTCTATCCTTGCTTCTATCCTAATTGTATCGAGGTCAACCTACTTTGTTGATCCTTATATGTGTTAATGCTTATATTATTGTTGTTAACTTGCCATCGTTGAGTGCATTGCATAGTGGTTGCGCAACCATAGTGTCGGGGCGGATGTGTTGAATATCGGCTGGGCGGCAGAGGGCTTGCCGGTGGATATTCAAACTCCGTACCCTATTCCCTCATTCGCCTGGTCCGGAGATTGCCAGGGGATGTTGGGTCGTAGGTTTCGGGGTACATCCGGAGTACACCCACTGGAGTGATTGGGGTTATGCCGGCTTATCGTGATCGTGCTCGTGGTTCGTGGATCGTGATTGAAGACCAGTGAAGATTGGTGTATAGGGGATTGTTGAAATGTATCCTTTTAATTGTGTGGTTATTTAAGTTTTCATTGATTCTTAAATTGATAAAGTGTTATTGTTGTGTAAATGTATTATCTGTTGCATTGCACGCCCCGGGACTATATCCCTCACTGGGCAACAGTGGTTGCTCATACCTCGATATCTGTTTCAGGAGACGCTGAGGGTGATCCCCAGCTTGTTGATTTAGTTGAGGAAGAAGAAGTTCAGATCGAGCCTTTACCTTAGTTGCTGTGTCTGATAACTTGAGGTGGTTAATGATTTTGTTGCTTTGTGGAAGACTCATCTGATTACTTTATGTACTATTTTGTAGCCCAAGGGCTTTGTATATGCTTGTTGTATAAGTTGAAGATTAGATGGATGGGTTGTAGCTTTGAAAGTCTACGAACTGTAATAGCTTATATCCTTGCCTTATTTCCTTGCATGCTTGGGAGTGGATAGTTGATGTAGAATGCTTTATCCCTTAAGTTGCTTTATTGATTTCCTAGTATGTTATGATTATAAGACTATGCTGTCAACTAGTTCTCGCATGCTTGTGTATTTTGGAATTATTGTGCACTATAAGGCTCGGATGGCCTTATAGCTTTGTTGTTTAATTGAGAAAAGCTGTATTGTATTGTTGGGACCTTGTTTAAGTGTTTACAGGTTTTCAGAATGTCCACGGTACAGGGGAGACTCTGTCCGTGTGTCGGGTCCGGACTTAACCTTTAGCTTGGGGGTTGGGTCGGGGCGTGACACTTCCGCTTTTGAAGGTGACGCTTTTACGCGCCTTCATTTTGAAGCTAACGCCTTTTGTTCCTTCATTATTAAGCTGACGCCCTTATAGCGCTTTCATTAAGCTGATGAGTAAGGGATGTTCGGGTTATCTAGCTTATTTGATCAACAAGCCATCTGATAAGCTAAAGCTGGAGGAAGTTCCGATAATTTAGGAATATCCCAATGTATTTCCTGAAGAGTTGCCAGGACAGCCGCCAGAAAGAGATATTGAGTTTGTGATTAATTTAATTCCCGGTACTCAACCTATTTCTAAATCAGCGTATCGGATGGCACCAGCTGAGCTTAAAGAACTGAAAACTCAGTTGCAAGAGTTGTTAGAGAAGGGTTTCATTCAGCAGAGTTCTTCACCGTGAGGAGCACCCATTTTATTTGTGAAGAAGAAGGATGGTACCTTGAGATTATGTATTGATTATCGTGGTTTGAATCAGGTGACCCTCAAGAACAAGTATCATTTGTCACTGATTGACTAGTTGTTTGATCAACTTCAGGGAGCCAAAGTCTACTATAAGTTTGACTTGAGGTAGGGGTATTATCAACTTCGGATCCGTACTGAGGATGTTCCAAAGTCTGCTTTTAGGACTCAGTATAGGCATTACGAATTTGTAGTTATGCCCTTTGGACTAACTAATGCACCAGCAGCATTCATGGATCTTATGCATCGAGTCTTTCAGCCATATTTAGACCAGTTCGTGGTAATCTTTATTGATGATATCTTAGTATATTATAAGACTGAATCGGAACAAGAGCAACATCTACGACTTGTCCTACAGAATCTTCAGGAGCATTAGTTGTTTGCGAAATTCAGCAAATGTGAATTCTGGCTACAGGGAATATCTTTTCTAGGACACGTGATTACTCAGAACGGTATCTCAGTAGATCACATTAAGATTGAAGTGGTGATGTCTTGGAAAAGGCCAGAGAATGTTACGGAGGTTCGCAACTTCCTTGGTTTGGCGGGTTAATACTGTAGGTTTGTGAAGGACTTTTCTAAGATTGCAGGGCCACTTTCTAAGCTAACTCAGAAACGAACAAGCTTTACATGGGATGAGAAGTGTGAGAGTGGGTTTCAGGAGTTGAAAAAGAGATTGACTATCGCTCCGGTACTTGCGTTCCCAAAGGGAACTAATAATATGGTCATCTACAGTGATGCATCCAAGGAGGGCTTGGGTTGTGTACTTATGCAGAATGGTCGGGTTATTGTCTATGCTTCTAAAAAGTTAAAACCGTATGAGGTGAACTATCCAACTCATGATTTGGAGTTGGCAACTGTTGTGTTTGCTTTGAAAATGTGGCGTTACTATCTATGGGGTAGTAAGTTTGAAATCTTCATTGATCATAAAAGTATAAAATATTTGTTCTCACAAAAGGAGTTGAATATGCAGCAACGGAGATAGATGGAGCTTCTAGGATATTATAATTGTTCTATTAATTATTTGCTTGGGAAGACAAATGTTGTAGCAGACGCTCTTAGCCGTAAGGCAGGCATTGCTTGTTTGGCAGTTAAAAAGTGAGAGGTGCTTGAGGAAGTTAGTTACTGGAAACTAGAGTTGACTCAGGTTGGAGTGACGTGTTCACATCTACGGATTCAACCTTTATTGTTGCCACAGATTAGAGAAGCTTAACAACTTGATGCAAAACTTCAGAAGATCAAAGATCAGATTACGGATGATCAGTCTGACTTCAAATTACATGAGAATGGTATTCTTCAGTTTCGGAATAGGGTGTATGTTCCCGATAAACCAGGTTTGAGGAGAAGTATTCTAGAGAAGGCTTAAAATTCTAAGTACACTATTCATCCTGGTGGAAACAAGATGTACCGGGATTTGAAACAACATTATTGGTGGAACAACATGAAGAGGGAGGTTGCTCAGTTCATATCCAAATATTTGACTTGTCAGCGAGTAAAAGCAGAACATCAATGACCCGCAGGGTTACTTCAACTGTTGGCAATACCAGAGTGGAAATGGGAACATGTTACGATGGACTTCGTCACTGATTTGCCAGAACACCGAGAGGTTATAATGCCGTTTGGGTTATCGTAGACCGTTTGACGAAGACAACTCATTTTATTCTGATGAGGAAGGGAGATGAACTTGTAAAGTTGGCGGATCTTTATTTGGATTAGATTGTTAAACTTCACGGGATTCCAGTCAGTATTGTCTCTGATCGAGATCCTCAGTTACTTCTCGATTTTGGAAAAAATTTCAGGAAACTATAGGTACTGAGTTGAGTTTCAGCACAGCGTATCATCCATAGACCGACGGTCAGTCGGAGACAACTATTCAGATTCTAGAAGATATGCTCAGGGCTTGTGTTTTAGACTTCGGGAAGAACTGGGAGAAACATCTACCACTAACCGAATTTGCCTATAACAATAGCTATCAAGCGACTATTAGAATGACACCTTATACAGCTCTCTATGACCATAAGTATCGATCACCTTTGTATTGGGACGAGGTGGGGGAGATGAAGGTTATTGATCCGACTATGACGCCATAACTTTTAGAGAAGATTGAGAATGTCTAGTTAATCAGGCAGAGAATGCTGACAGCGCAGAGCAGATACAAGAATTATGCTGATAAACGCCGTAGGGATTTGGAGTTTACAATCGGGGTTCGAGTTTTCTTGAAATTGTCTCCTCGTAAGGGTTTTGCTCGTTATAGTAAAGGTGGTAAAATGAGTCCGAGGTTTGCAGGGCCATTTGAGATTACTGGTACAGTTGGCAAGTTAGCATATCGATTAACTTTGCTGCAGAATTTCTCTAATGTTCATGATGTCTTCCACGTATCTACTTTGAGAAAGTATTATCCGGATCCTTCTCATATTCTAGAACTAGAGCCGTTACAGCTTCGTGAGAATTTGACTTATGATGAACGACCGATTTGTATTCTAGATCAGATGGAACGGGAGTTGAGGTCGAAGAAGATTCTGATGGTGAAGGTATTGTGGAATTATCACGGGATTGAGGAAGCTACTTGGGAGAGAAGAGATCAGATTCAAAACTAGTACCCAGATTTGTTCTGAGTAGCAAGTAAGAATTTTGAGGGTCAAATTTCTTTAAGGGGGGGGGGGGGGGGGGAAATGTGAAACCCCAAAAATTTCTTTATGTGACATTACGTTTTTTGTCTTGTTTATATGTTATTTGAATTAAAGTATGTTAATTATGTGATTATTACTTCTATTATATGATATGTGACCATTCATGAAATTTTCATAAAAATCTGTATTGAAAATTTTATCGTTGAGTTTTGTGATAGTGTTTGAAGACACGTTCACTAAAATTTTAAAACTAGTCTTTTAAACGTTTGTAAACCTAGTCATCTGTTATTAATAGTCCCGTGCTTGATAAAAACTGATTTTGAAATGAGTAAGGAATTTAAATGGAATTTTCATCTTTTTTTGCAAAAATAAGCATTTTATTTTAATTGTATATCTATATATATATGCTTATAAATACTTACATATGCATACATATAAATGTTATCAACTAAAAAATAGTCCTATTAAATAAAGTATACGTTAGATAGTATTTATATTACTATTTTTGGCCAAAAACAACTAAAAACAACTAAAATAACTAAGTTATCATCTTTGACCATGATATCTAGCTTTGACTATTGCTTATAAGGTGACTACACACATTAAAATAAAAAAGCAAAACACCACACAAAAAATACACATTGCCGTGAGGGCTTGAGAGAAGAATAAAAACATTTTCTTAGGTTTTTAAGCTAAAGTTTCGGCTTACAGCATATGCAATATCAGGCCTTGTACATACCATGGCATACATGAGACTGCCAACAGCCGAAGCATAAGGCACACGTTCCATACATTGCCTTTCATTCTCGGATTTGGAAGACATGTTCTTGGAAAGATGTATTCCATGTCGGATAGGCAGAAGACCTTTCTTAGAACTCTCCATATTGAATTTCTTCAATACTCGCTTTATGTACAGACACTGAGACAAGCCGATCAATCTTTTCGTTCTATCTCTATAGACACGAATCCTTAAGATATAAGAGGCCTCTCCCAGATCTTTCATGGAGAACTTGCTGTTTAACCAAATCTTAGTAGACATCATTTGTCTAACATCATTTCCCATGATTAATATGTCATCAACATACAAAATCAGAAAAATGGTCATGCTCCCACTGATCTTCTTGTATACACAAGGTTCATCATCATTTTTAATTAAACCAATTTCTTTGATCTCATTATTAAATCTGATGTTCCAAGAACGAGAGGCTTACTTTAGACCATATATTGATCTTTTAAGCTTACACACTTGATCCTTGTTGGATTTAAAACCTTCAGGCTGTTTCATATATATATCTTCCTCAAAATAGCCATATAGGAACGCAGTTTTAACATCCATTTTCCAGATCTCATAATCATAGTGTGCAGCAATAGCTAGCATGATGCGGATGGACTTAAGCATGGCAACTGGTGAAAAAGTTATCATCATAATCAACACCTTGTTTCTGAGGAAACCTTTCGCAACCAGCCTTGCTTTAAAAGTTTCCACATTTCCATCTATTCCAAGTTTTCTTTTGAAGACCCATTTATAACCTATAGGTACAATACCTTCAAGTCAGTCAACTAAGGTCCAAACATCATTTCAATACATGGAATCTATCTCTGTTTGCATAGCCTGCCTCTATTTCTCGGAGTCAATATCATGTATTTCTTCCTTATAATCAGTAGGATCATCCACATGATCTTTATCCCCAACCACAAACAACTCTTGTGGTTCCTCAAGAAAATAACCATATCTTTCTGGAGGATGGGATACTCTACCAGATCTACGAGGTCCTTGTATGATGATTGGTTCTGGATCTTGTTGAATTGGTTCAGGATCATGACTTTGATCATTTTGTGGTTCAGAAGACTCTTCTTCAATTCTTATTTTCCTCCCACTGCCTCCTTCTTAAACAAACTCTTTTTTCAAGAAAGAAGGCATCTCGGCTGATCAATATCCTTTGATCATCGAGAAAATAGAAATAATATCCTCTAGTCTCCTTAGGATATCCCACAAATCTTCCATTGTCAGATCTTGTTTCCAACTTGTCCGTCTTAAGTTTCTTAACATAAGCGGGACAACCCCAAATCCTAATGTGATTAAGACTTGGTTTCCTACCAAACCACATCTCATACGGTGTAGTAGGAACAGCTTTAGTTGGATCCCTGTTCAACAAATAAATAGCCATAAGAAGTGCATACCCCCACAATGAAATTAGAATATCAGTATAACTGATCATAGATCGTACCATATCCATTAATGTACGATTCCTACGTTCAGATACTCCATTTAATTGTGGTGTAGCAGGTGGAGTGGTCTGTGAAGTTATTCTAGCTTGTTTAAGATATTCACAAAATTCGGTACTTAAGTATTCACATCCACGATCGGATCGCAAGGTTTTAATACTTTTTCCTGTTTGGTTTTCTACTTCAGCTTTAAATTCCTTGAATTTATCAAAAGCCTCAGATTTGTACTTCATTAAGTACACATAACCATACCGAGAATAGTCATCGGTGAAAGTTGTGAAGTAGATATAACCACCGCGAGTCATTTCTCTCAAGGAACCGCATACATCACTATGTATTAATGTTGGCAATTCAGTGGCTCTTATTCCCTTTCCAACAAATGATGACTTGGTCATTTTTTCGAGAATACAAGATTCACATGTAGGCCCGGGTTCACATCCCAATGAATCAATGAGTTCATTTTGAGCCATCCATGTTAATCTTTTCTCATTAATATGTCCAAGTCTCAAGTGCCACAATTGTTTCACATTAATTTGAATATCTTTTGATCGTTTTGAAGTGGAAGTTGAAGTTACATGCATGCATTCATCAAGATTCAAATGATAAAGTCCGTTCAACAAAGTAGCTGAGCCGATATATTCATTACCATAATAAATATTACAGCTCTTGTTCATAAAAGAAAAATTCATAATTTTCACAAACAATCTTAGGAATAGAAACAATATTCCTAACAGCATTCGGAACAAACAAAACATTTGAAAGATGCAATACATGACCAGCAGGCAAACAAACTTCAACATTTCCTTTGGCATGGGCCACAACACTTGTTCCATTACCAACCTTTAGGACAATCTCACGCTTCTGAAGCGTTATCCTATCATTTAGACTCTGTAAGGACATATAGACATGTGTCGTAGCACCAGAATCTAAAATCCAAGATGTACAAGCCGGACTAATTGAAAAATTAGTTTCATTCATAGAAAAAGAAGTTGTACCTCGCGCAGTGGCGGTAACATGTTTCTCTTTCAACTCTTGAAGGTACAGGGGACAAGTTCTTCTCCAATGGCCATCACCCTTACAGTGATAACACTGCCTTTAGGGATGACTTCTTTCTTTTTAACACCTCCAGTGGGCTTAGGAGCAATGTCCTTCTTCTTTTTGTTCTTTCTCCTTCTTCTATTCTTGGGCCTAAACCCAGAAGAAGAGGTAGCAACGAGGACAGTCTCTTTACCTTTTCCCTTGAACTGTGACTGCGCAGTGGTCAACATATTGGCCAGCTCAGGCAGAGAAGCAGAGAGCTTGTTCATCTGAAAGTTCACTATGAACTGATTGAAGGAAGGTGGGAGGGACTACAGAATGAAGTCCGTGTGCAGTTTACTGTCTATGTCAAAATCATGCATCTCAAGTTGAGTAATCAGATTAATCATCTTGAGAACATGTTTGCTGACATCACCGCCTTCTTCCAATCTTGCTCTGAACAACTCCTTTGACAGTTCATATCTGGTAACATCACTTTGCTCACCATACAGCTCTTTCAAGTTTGGAATCATGCTAGCAACATCAGACATATTCTCATGCTATTTTTGCAGTTCATTTGACATTGAAGCAAGGATATAAGCCTTTTCTCTCAAGTCATGTTCTATCCAGAGCTGATGAGTTTCTTGCTCTTCTTCTATTGCAGTTTCAGGGAGGGTAGCAGGAGGGGCCTTATCCAGAACATATTCAATCTTTTCCAATCCCAAAACAATTTTAAGATTGCGAAACCAATCGGGAAATTTTGGTCCGGTTAAAGCATTTTTATCAAGGATACGGGCAATGGGATTTGAAATAGAAGTCATTATAAAAGTACTGCAGAAATAAGTAGTACAGAAAGTAAGACTGCTAGTTGATGTAAAAATGCATAACTATTTAAATATGATCTTTACAAAAATAGTAACTCCTACTAACTTTATCGAATCTCATACTCCCAGAACGAGAAACGAGAATTTGTTAGAATCCGGTAGTGGGTGACCAAATTCTCTTAGCAATTTGTATCCCTCAAACCTTTGTGGTTATAATTGGAATATAAATTTTAAGAGTCAACAACACTTTGTTGTCTATTTCACTAAATAGTTTATGGTCAAATCCAGTCCCTAAATTACTTGGTCTCAAACCTTTGTGATTATAATTAACTAAGTGATTTAGTTAGATCCGACCAGCCATCTCATAGTTATCCCACAAATTGAATCAATAGCCTGAAGCCTTTGTGGCTATAATTGGTCGTTAGATTTTGGCAGACAACTATATCACTATGTTCTACTAGAAACTTAATCAAACTTATTACGAATCATGTCCCTCTACCTTTGGGCAAGACCGATCATGATCGCTTTGGGTTCATTAAGTCCTAGGATGGTGGAAGACAACAGATCTAATATTAATTTGCACATTTGAGAGTTTTGAAATAGATCTCATCATGCATACATTAACAAGCATATAATGAATGCAATAGGTACAAATGGTGGATCATGGACATTGGAACAAAAAGGAAAAACTATCTTAAAACACATCACTATGTCTTCAAGATCTCCAACTCCTTTGGATTCATCCGGTTGCCTCTTCTTCTTGAGAATTTACATATAGATCTCACTACAAAGTTCTCTCAAAAACAAGAAAAATAAAATGAGACTTATGTCTCAATTACAAACCGAGCTTCCACTAAGTCCATGATCAAGTTCACCATTTATGCATCATGTAGCTAGATTAAACTTATCACATAGATAATCAAAGCTAAATGAAAATAATCAATGAACATCTTTACGCATCAAATACCAAAGATAAAACAAGTTCCATCTAATCTTCTATTAATGTTTTGACAACATGCATGAAAGAGAATTGATTATAACATCAACATTGCATTCCAAGACCAACCGAGTTCACAAACCATATAGTCTCGATATGACACGTAAACCGAGATCTCCATATAAAGGGATCATCAAGCCCAATCATAGAAAACTTTTGGCTCGTTACAATCAAAGTCGATCTTTCCATGCGGGATGGAATCAACTCATATCTTTCGCATAAACGTGTCAATAAACATTAAAAGATTAGATCTAATGTACATATTACGGACTTTCAAAACCGTATCTCTGATACCACTTGAAGGCGCTATAAAGGCGTCAGCTTCATAATGAAGGCGCAAAAGGCGTCAGCTTCAAAATGAAGGCGCGTAAAAGCGTCAGCTTTAAAATCGGAAGCACAACGGGATCATCTCGAGATATGTAAATAACAAAAACATGTAAACGCAACAGAAATAATAACAATTAAAATTTGCATGTAAACAAATTTGTATTTACATAAACCCAAGAGTAAATCTGTAAAAAGTACATTAAAGAAAATACATAAAAGTATATACAACTATATACAAATGTATTTAAAATGAAATACCTCGCGTGGAGAATTCAGATGTAAACACTTGAAGAAGATCTTGACTCGGGCAAAGCTCCTTCGTACGTGCAAAGGTCCTAGTCGGTCCACGGGTATCCAAAAGCAAATGACAACTAACTAATTAAAGTGCTAGCTTAGTTAAGTCCAAGAGCTTAGGTATACGTGAGTTGAGAATTAAAAGCAAAGTGCTTCCTATCTCAACTAGCCTTAGCCGAAAATGCCAAGAGAAAAAGAAAGAACTTTTTGTTTCTAAAACTTTGAGAATTTAGGCCAAGAGGTGCAAAATAAAATGAAGGACTTGTCTTCTATTTATAGATGCATGAACAAGCTCATCAAATGCCAAGTGTTATGATCAAGAAGCCAAGTGTCCTAATCCTATGCATGGCCGGCCAAAGGGGGGGCAATTTGGACAATTTTGCTTGCAACTTGTTGTTTGTCTTTTTGTCCAAGTTGTCTTTTGTCCTTTTGTGTTTCATCTTTTAGTGTTTGTCTTTTTGTGCAATTTGTTGTTTGTCTTTTAGTGAAGATAAACATTAATTATTCCTAAACCTTTTGAGAATAATTACTTACAGATTGACCCCTCAATCTATTTGCACTAAAGTCCCAATACTTTTCAGTATTTACACTTTGGCCCCAAAACTTTTGAAAATTATGATTTCGGCCCACTTAACTGGTAATGTCCAAAATCACACCGTTAATACTTTAACGCATTTCCAACTCAATACAAAGCTCAGAAATTGCTTTATTCATGATACCCTAAGTGTGTGACTTTCTAGGTTTATGACCGTATAGCGATAAAGGATCGATTCTAAAAATGTCTCCGTCATTTTCTGGAATACCTTCATGTTCATAAGTGACGCGCTAGCAACGAACGTATCATGATAATATGTACAGTAATGAAGTCTAATTCCAACGAACCTATTTATAGTCGCAAATTAGTGTGCAGTCCAATCCTTCTGTTAAAATGTCCCGATCGTTATGAGGACCATGAAATGATTAAGTCCGCTATACGATTCTATGCATAGATCTAATTTGGTGGAATGAGAGATGACATCTATGGAAAAACACATTTCCATCGTTCTACTACCCTGGCCGAGGATTTCTCATTTCAGACGACTGACACTAGATCGCATAGGACATCGCCTCACTGTCGGAGGTTAACAGATCCTATCTTGACAATTACCTGTCGATCTCATATCACAAGACTAAATTGCAAGAGGCCGTATCTCACCCCCAAAGAAGGCGAGCATTGTCCAAACACAAGATTTAGCCCCTGATATAGCCGGCAGTCGTAATTTCTCTAGTCAAAGGATTAATTTGCACAATTTGCAACGAATGAAAAACTATTAATCCAAAGTCATGTAGTTTTGTCATTCCGGTCACATTCAATGATCCGTTCAACCAACGATCATTCATATGTGAGTTAATCGCATCTTTATGTTGTTGTAGCTCAATGCTCGCTACCCTTTATCATTAACATCCCTATGTTAATCAAATGTAACTGCATATGATAGTCCGTACTTGATTATACTAGTCCTGGTCGAATAATCTAAGGACTATGAATGATTTTGAATGTTTATCATATCGAAGAAACATGCCTTTGAATTCTCAACACTTTAAGAATATATTTCTTCTCTGAAAAACATTGAGGACATATTCATATAATTGAACGAAGAATATGAACATCCAATAAACAAGCCATTCAGATTTACATCAAAATGCCCTATATAGGTCATCTAACTATATAGCATTAGGGCATATCTCTAACACTTAATAGCTTTAATTGATAAGATAACGAAACTCATCTTAGCATCTCGGTTTCCAGCTACCTCAACCACTGGTTGTTTTGGAAACCGAAACTGTAGCACATTTGTTCTACAGTTTAACTGAGCATCATACTTGACAAAGAAAAGCCTGACCCTTAACATGTATTTTACAATCTTTACATACTAAGCCAGTCACATATTTATCAGTCAAAGGAGCATTAATCTCAACAATATAAGGTAACTTCTCAGGTTGCACATTAACACGTTGCACACAGGTAGGTGTAATAAAAGAATGCGTAGCACCAGAATCAATTAATACTTTAACAAGTTGATTGAGTATAAGAAAGTTACCTTCCACAACTGCAGCTGCCTCAGGCAACTCTTCCAAGTTAATTGCGTAGGCCTGAGCCTGTACCCGCTGTTGCTGAGGTGCACTACCTGTAGGTCTACCCTGATAACCATGGGTCGCTGGCCGACCCTCAAACTTCTACCACTTAGGGTAGTCTCGCACTCTATGTTAGTTGCTGCCACAACCCAAGCACGTCCCTGCCTTTATCCGACAATCAGCCTCCAGATGACGCTAACATTTACAGAAAGTGCATTGCTGAGCTGGGGTACTAATACTGCCTCCCAAAGAACCAAAAGCTGAATAAGCAACTGCACTAGTCTGATGAGGCCTCGCAGTATTCAGACTGTACTGACCCTGAGACTATGCTGGTCTCTGCTGTGACTGCACCTGATAGGATCCTTGCTGAAACTGGGGCCTATAAGTACTTTGCTGCCCTTGAGGTCTGTAAGAACCCTGCTGCACTGGTGGCCTGTAAATACTCTGCTGCACCGGAGGCCTATAAACAACCTGCTGACCCTGAGGCTAAAATGGCCTCCTATTAGCCTGACTAGAACCAGCCTGCTCCCATTTCCTCTTCTCCACTCTAGAAGCCATATTAAAGGCTGCAGGAAACTCATCAAACTCTATCAAGGCCATCGAATCCTGAAGCTCTAGCCTCAACCCCTGTACAAACCTCTAAGTCTTCCTCTCCTGGTCCTGCATAAACACCGGTGCATACCGGGAGAGCCTGGTGAAATTGGCCTCGTATTAAGCCACTGTAGAGTTACCTCGAATAAGGGACATGAACTCCTTTACCCTACACTCCCCGGCAAGCCTCGAAACATATTTAGCCTGGAACTCCCGAAGGAAATTAGCCCAGATAGAGGGAGTACCCTGTGCTTCCAAAGTTGACCTCATTGTATGCCACCATTCCTCTACCTTATCATCAAGAAGATACACAACAAAGGTAACCTTGTTCACCCAAGCCTCAGCTTTCCGATCATCAGGCTCGCCCTGAAACCTCGGTGGAAAGTACCCCAAGAATTCCTTTAACAGACTACGTTCACGGTAACCACCCTGTACATTGTGCACTTGCGCCTGCCCTGCCAATATCTCTGTCTGCCCAGCAAGAACCTAAGTTAAACGATCCATTGCCACAACTATCCTATTTATTCTCTAATCCCGACCTTGTTCTTGATTCCCCTGATCATCATCACCTCCCTGAGGCCTATTACGGGTTCTTGGATGTCCAACAATTTTACCATTAAAGAGTTAGCATAGGTTATAACACGTAGACAAGCTATATACAGTTAACAACACATAGGCAACAAACTTACGTAAGGCACGTAGATCACATAAATACTAGTCACGTAAACAAGTTAATCACATAATCATATACTTCACTTTTTTCACTTAATACATACTTTCATAATAAGACCACTACCCGTATACCGAAAATAACTCGGCTGACAGCTAAACATGCGCTCTGATACCACTTAATGTCACGCCCCAACTCGACCCCACTTACGATCAGTTAGGACGCAGAAGAATTTCGACAATATAACGTTTGTAATATGGACAACAGGACTCTAAACCAATCCTTTAAAACATCACACAACCAACTACAACTTCAACAACAACTCCAACAACCATTCCTCAACATACAACACATCCAAAACCATTCATTATACAACCATAAGTCATATGCCTCCGTTTCAACAACATACCACAAGCTATACCATACATATGCACAATATATATAAAACTAGTCTAGCAACCTGTTCATATTCCAAAAGTAAGACAACTAAACTAGCATTATACTTTTCACTATTTTTATGACATCTTATACAATACAAACCTTAAAGTAAATACAACACAACTTGTTTATAATACAAGACAACAAAAAGAACAGTCCACCAAAACATCAAGGACAAGACTCCTACACATTAGACTCGTCCACATATTGCTCGTACCCAGTCTCTTGGGGAACCTACCCTAAGTCATGGTTGGTAACACCTAAAAGTCAGCAAAGAGGGTAAGCTTATACAATACAAAGCTCAGCGAGGGTTCAAAAGATATTTTGGAAACATTTTTCTTTACCACTAAGGAAAACACCCTAGGAACAATAACATTCAATAAACATCATCATCATTAACAATTCAACTTAAACAACACAATTAACCATTCACTTTAAAAAGTATACACTAGTTGGTGTAGCTCCACATGCCATCACGATCTCAACCAACTTCTTATAACGCCTGCTGGTACATTCTGGAAGTACCTCAACTAGCCCCACACTCCATGGCACTCTCCGACCACACGAGATAGGGGTAACACATGATAGCTGTGTCGACAACCCAGCAAGCCCGATGTCGCCTGAGGTGACACAACACTATCACGGCTTTCATCAGACAACACTTAACATTTAATATTCTGAGATACCAACAAAGTAGGTTATCTCCCGGCACTTCAACAACCATCAATACTTTCAACAACATTACAACAACTCAACAATTAATCAAACAACCAAGACACCCAAGCTAGGTGACAAAGTAGGCCACCCAACTCAACGCATACCTAAACATGCTTTCAAACCCGAGTCTACTCAACATCAACCTAAGTATCAACTTCACAAATACTACCAATGAACTAAAGACAACACTTAAGTATTTTAAAGAAAGACTACAAACTTCTAAACTTCATAACTTACAATCTATCAATCAAACAACCCCCGAACCTTTTCCTATCACTCAACCACACAAGCAACTACATTAACCTTCTCGGAAACCAACCAAAAGCCACCCAAAACAAGCCCAACAAACCTAATTTTGACAATGCACCTAGGCTGAATTTTTTGACTTTTGCTATGGCATTCAAATTGAAAATTTGGCATTACAACATTACTACACAATAATTAAAAAAACTATAGAAGCAACTACAACTCAATTTCAACTTCTACAACAACAATTATTCAAATATAAGCTAAATAATCAATTAAAATACCCGAAAAATAAAAATACAAGCTACTACCGTTTAAAATGGCTACAAATGCATATAATTGGTCCTTGTCATCTACTAAGCAACAATCTAATATCAATTTAACAAAATAGGAACTACAAATACATTAACCAAAAATTCAACTCAACTTTAAAACAATGAACTATATTTTTCCCTCACCTTTGATGCCAAGCAATGTTAGAAATGTGTAGAATGGATGACCAACAAGCAATTTCAAGCTTTGAATGACTCTATTTGGCCTTGAATTGCAATTTCTATGAGAAAATTTAGCTTAAAAACCTAAGAAAATGTTTTTCTTCTTCTCCCAAGCCCTCACATCAATGTGTATGTTTTTGTGTGGTGTTTTGCTTTGTTTTAATGTGTGTAGTCACCTTATAAGCAAAAGTCAAATCTAGACACCATGGTCAAAGTTGATAACTTAGTTATTTTAGTTGTTTTTGGCCAAAAATAGTAATATAAATACTATCTAACTTATACTATATTTAATAGGACTATTTTTTAGTTGAAAACATTTATATGTATGCATATGCATATATAAGGATATATATATATATATATATACAATTATAATAAAATTCTTATGGTTGTACAAAAAGATGCAAAATTCATTTAAATTCCTAACTAGTTTTAGAATCAGTTTTTATTAAACACGGGTCTATTAATAACAGAGGACTAAGTTTTCAAACATTTAAAATACCAATTTCAAAATTCTAGCGGACGTGTCTTCAAACACTATTCACAAAACTCAACGTTAAAATTTTCAATGCATATTTTTATGAAAATTTCTTGAATGCTCACATATCATGTAATAGAAGTAATAATCACATAATTAACATATTTTAATTCAAATAACATATAAACAAGTCAAAACACGTAATTTCACATAAAGGGAAGTTTGGGATTTCACATGAACAACTATGTGTTAGAATACTGTGCAAACAGTCTGACACCATTTAACGTATACAGACTCATATGTTCAGTTTGTCAGATTTTTAGCCTGATAAATTGTAATGCTTAAGCCTCTTATCTTTTTTTAGCCACTTATCATCTCTCTTTAGTGCTTTGCGGGTCATAAAATTAAGAATAAATATCCAATCTTACAATTGGTGGACGAAGTTATCTTTATCATAACATTTAGGGTAAATATCCAATTTATTCTAGTATTTTTAATGTTTGTTTTGATTTAGTCCATATATTTCAAAATGTATCATTTTAGTCCACTATCTTTACCATTTATCATGATTTAGTCCATATCTTTCAAAATGTACCCTTCTAGTTCACTATCTTTGTCATTATGATCCACGTTAATCCTCCACCATTTTTTTATCCAAAAATCTGATGCACGTGAGTCGTATTTGCAGGGACAAAATTGTCTGCACACTAATTTTATTTATTTATTTTTATTTCATAATAAACCCATCGATCAAAACAACACAGTGCCTAATCCTTATTTCCCTATATTCCCAAATGTTCTATAAAATAAAATCCTTAATCCTTTTTGCCCTAAAACTCCAAATGCTTTAAATCCCTAATCCTTAATTGATTATCACTTATCTTCGTGACAGGATGCGAGAGGAAAAACGGTTAGAGATATGCCCTAATGCTATATATTTGGATGACATATATTAGGGCATTTTGACATTTACTCGTATATTATGGCATTTGTGTCTATATGTCTGTTTTCGTATTGACATAATTAGGACATTCATATTCTCCTTCTTTACGTGTATGAATGAGTCCATAGTATTTTCATTAGAGGAATGTATTCTAAAAGCGTTTAGAATATGTTGGCGTATTTCCTTAATATGATAAAAATACTTAAAATATTCATAGTCCTTAGATTATTTGATTGGGACTTTAATAATCAACTACGGACTATCACATGTGTTGTTACCTTTGATTAATATAGGGATATTAATGATAAAGGATGGTGAGCCACGTGCCATAACAGCATAGTGATGCGACTAACAAACATGTGGATGACAATTAGTTGAATAGATCATTGAATGTGACGTGAATAACAAATTACATGACTTTGGATTAATAATTTGTTATTTGTTGCGATTGTGCTTGTAATCCTTAGACTTGAGACATTACGGTTGTCATATGTATTAGGGTTTGATTCTAGCGTTTGGCCAATAATTGTTTTGACAAACGAGATGAGATACGTCCTCTCACAGTTTCATTCGTCTCGTATAGTGATTGACAGGTAGTGGTCAAGAGAGGATCCATTAACCTCCGGTGTGAGGCGATGTCCTATGCGATCTAAGCTTGGTTGTTTAATGAGGAAATCCTTGGCCAAGGTATGAATGATGGAGAAAGGGTTTTCCATGTGTCATCCCTCATTACACCAATTAGATCTATGCATAGTATCGAGTTTATGAACTTAATCGTATCATGGTTCTTGCTCGACGGGACAATTAATGGAAGGATTGGATTGCACGATAATTGGCGACTATAAATAGATTCACAAGAAATTGACTTCATTACCATATATATTATCTTGATATGTTACTAGGCGTCACTCTAGAACGTGAGGGTATTCCGAGAATGACGGAGACATTTTCGAAATAGATTGAAAGGGTTTAATCATCCCTCATTGCTATACGGTGGTGAATCTAGACAGTCACACGTTTGAGTATCCTGAAAAGAGTTTCTACAATGAGCTTACAATGAGTTTGGAAACGTTAAAGAGTTAACGTTGTTATATTTGGTCATTAAGTTGTAATGGACCAAAAGTGTAATTATTGAAGGTGTTGGGCCCAAAGTATAAATATAGAAAGTTTGTTTCCAATTAATTAATCTAATATTGATTAGGATTAATTATAATCCAAGGGCCAAGATTTGATCTTATTTGAATTCTGTGGCTAGGATTTAATAGGCAAGTTAGTGGAGAATTACATATTCTTCCACTAACGTATACAACACAAAAATATATATATATATGGAGATATATATAAGAAATATATATTATATGCCTACACATTACAATAAGTTTGAAAACGTTAAAGAGTTAACGTTATTGTGTTTGGTCATTAAAACGTAATGGGCCAAAAGTGTAACTATTGAAAGTATTGGGGCCAAAATATAAATATGGAAAGTTAGTTTCCAATTAATTAATCTAATATTGATTAGGATTAATTATAATCTAAGACCAAGATTTGATCTTGACTAGATCTATGGCTTGGATTTATTGTGGCAAGAATAATGGATAATTCCATAATTTTCCACTATCCAATATATTTGTATTATATTGTTGCACAAGACACATAGATGCATTGGAGACATATATGTTGGGAATACACAAGACACTAGGATGTATTGGAGACATATATGTATGTAATGCACAAGACACAAAGTTTGCATAGGAAAAATATATGCATAGAAAATATGAAGAGAGATATAACAAAAGGTGAGTGGAAAAATTCTGCACATTAATTTTTCTCTTCACTCTCTATTTTCTCTCTCATATTTTCAGCCATAGCTAGAGAGCTTGGGCATAATTTTTCTCTTGCTCTCTACACTTGTGGAAGCTCATATCTCCAACTAAATAGCTAGTACAAAGATTTGGTTTGTGGAGAAAAAGCTCTTGGATGCTTGTGTGGACAAACTAGACCTTTTGCACGTGTGAAAGACTTAGTCATCATTCTTGTGGTGCTTCTTCATTCCTTTGGCTAGATCTTCAAGAGGTATACCTTGATAACTCTTGTTCATTCATATATATGCTTATATATGTAGTTGATATGTTGATTACATGGACTAGATATAAGGTATTATGGTGAATACAAATGATATGTGTTGCTGAAAAATTTTTGAAATCAAGTTTTTGCTTCCACCTAGCTCACTATATGTTGTGATTCACCTCTTGTAAGCACGATCCTTTCAAGTGGTATCAGAGCCTTGTTTGTGTAGTCCATGTAGTCACATATATATGCTTAAAGTTTCAAGAGTTTGTGTGACGCCCAAGAATTTGCATCATAGTCATAAATAATTGTAGCATATCTTTTGTGCATTTTAATGTGTTTTATTTCTAGTTTAAATATGTTTATTTGATGGTCACTATTTATAAGAAAATTTACTGTCTAAATTGCTTGGTTTAATATTTTTCCTAGATAATATGACTTATAAAAGGAATCAAAAACTTGTAGTTTTAGACTTTAGAGGTCGAGAACATGCATTTGAAAAATGATTTGAGCTTCGTGTGAATAGTGTTACGTAGGTGAAACATTAGTTTTAATTAGTTAGCAATTATAGGAGTTTTTAACATGGTTTTGCATTTTTCTCATGATACTTGTCATTTAAGAGGCATGAGAAAATTTGAATTACTTGCATAGCACGTCGGGAAGGCGGGTAGAAAAAATATTTTGTGTGTCGTAATGAATAGTTAAAAAAATTCAGCATTTTGATTTTTTTTTCATTTAGCTTGCTTTGACTTGGATTAAAATTACCTAACCAAACCATTTGACCCAATAACCCAAACCCTTGACCCATGAACCATTTTTAACTCTTATAACCCATTATATACCAAAAAAAAAAAAAAAAAATAGCTCAAAAAACCCCCTCTCTAAACCCGTGAGTCAACAGGAGCAAAAAAGGAAGAAGAAAATTGTTAGTTTTCACCAATTTCATCCATTCCAAGCCTCATTTTAGTGTTCTTGAGCCTAGCAAAGCCATCTCCAAGCTTCTTCTTCTTGTCTAGTGGTGAGAGATGAATAATTTTGAGTTTTTAAAGTTAGGTTACATTTATGTAAATTTTGTGATTTGATATATCTTGCTTATATGTGCCTATCTATGCTTAAATTAGCCTTTATTATGATCATAGAACAATCTTTTATAGTTATTTGAAGAATTTTATGGTTGAAAATGAAGTTTGGAAATTTGGGGAAGATGATGAATAGTGTCTGTGAATAGTAACCTGCGAATTTTGGCGTTCTTGCATTTTAATTATTTTATTACTTCTAATAGTTGCTATAACCCTTGAGAATGATATATGTATAATAAAAATGGTGATAACTTGGCTATAATTGGAAATTTAGCTTGAAATGCAAAGAGGACCTTAAAACGAAATATTGAGTTATACATGTTTGATGATGTAGTTGGTCTTAGAAGTGTTATGAAGCTTTTAAAATGTAATTACGACGCTTAATTGTTAATCGGATTATGTAGCTGTAGTTCAAATCACTAAAGAGATTTTTCGGTGCTTTTGTGTTAACATGCTTAAAAATGTGATTTTCTGACATTTAGTTGCATCATAAAGTGGCTATATGGGATTAGTGAAGCCATATTTGAAGTTAATTATCTTGCTATGTGGTTTATGTTATGTTGAAGTTAATGGTTAAAGAAACTTGAAACTCATGATTGGTTAGTTGTTTAGTGTGAAAAATGGTGTATGAATCCTCTAATGCTCGTGTTGCTAGTTTATATATGTGTTTTGGATGTAGTTGAAGATTTTGCTAAAGCTAACTTAATGGTGTAGCTTAAATTTTTGTAATAATGTCTAAATGAAGTGTAAGAATGTTATACATGCTAGAGTGTTATCATAGTTAGTTAAATGCAAGAAAACAACAAGAAAAGTTTATAAACAAGCAAAACCCTGATTTGGACAGTCCACTGCCCTGCCTTTCGAAGCTCTTTTGACATAGTAAACGTGTTCTAAAATTAACGAAATTTGTACAGAAGCTAGATTAGGCAGTTTAGAGTAAATGTTGATTTTAGGACTAAGGTTAATTCTAAAGTTTTAGCCCTCTGATCACATCATTTCCGAAATGTAGCTCAAAAAATCGCTGGTTCTGCCCAGCTATGTGTAGTTGCACGGTAAAGGTTATAACTTTTGGAATTTAACTCGGAATTGAGCACCGTTTAAACCTAAAATTAACTACACTTGAAAAGCTACATTTATACATAAAAATCAGATAATTTAGAGGTCATTAGCATAGGTAAATGATTGAATAAAGTTAAGCTTCTGCTACAAAGTTGGAAAATGAACTTGCTTCCGTGAAAGTTTACATGTTAAGTGTTGAAAACGTGCTTGGTAGTTTATTTTATTTTGGTGGTTAAATGGGGTTGAGCCATTAATGTGATTTTATTGTGTTGGTTACGAATGTCTCTAAGAAATTCTTTGTGATAAGTATATGTTCTATTACATGCTAGGGTTGATCCATTGAGCCAATCCAAGGTGTTGAAAGTAGACTAACGCTAGTCCTTGTATCCTTTAGCTACCTGGTAAAGGTGAGGGAGTTACATTCTTTTGTGCATCTTAATTTGTTTTACTGCTCATAAATTATATAGTTTAATATGATTGCTTATAATTACGTGTACTTTGATATGAATAGACTAAATATACACTTGATTTTTATTTATATTGTTATATGGCTTATTTATTGTAATCTACGTGCGAGGGCAACCTACTTTGTTGTCCCTCATTTATGTGATTCTTGAATTATATTGTCATTGCTTGAATTATTGTGATCGAATATCGGGTTGCGCAACCTTTCCGGACATGGTAGCGTCGAGAAACACGGGCGGCATCGGGCTTGCCGTGCTCCCTCGACTACCATGGTGCCTATTCCCTTTCTCGCTGAGGCATACTCCACTACCCCAGAGGCGTGGTTCACCTGCTGGGCATGGACCTACCTCGGGAGAAAGGGTCGTAGGATCGGGATACATCCGGAGTATCCCAATTGTTGGTGTTTGGGGTTTGCCGGCATGTTCGTGAAGTTCGTGGTTCGTGGCTCGCGATCAAAGACTTAGAAGTGGAACCGTATCCTTTTTAAAAGTGATTAATAGCTTGGCTTATTGTCTTGTTGGTTTATGTGGCTTATATATGTTTTCTTGTGTTGCATATCATATTGCACGTTAACATGTTGCATCACCTCCCTCGCTGGGCAACATTGTTGCTCATTCCTCATTTAATATGTTTCAGGTGAAGTTGAGGTGAATCCTCAACTGATAGAAGAAGAGGAAGAAGTGCTAGTTAAGCAATTTCGGTGACTTATTGTGTGATAAGGTTGTCTAAAATGAGAAGCTTGCGTGGAGTTGTTGTTGATTGCCTTTTTGTGACCTTGGGGTCTTGAGTATAAATGGTGAATGTAATAATTTGTAATCTTGTATGTTGGATATAAAGTGGAATGACATGTAATAATCCATAGTAAACTTATTCTTTTGCATGCTTGTGTGTTATATGTAATTGTTGTTCCAAGACTTGGATGGCCTTGTGATCGCGAGTGGCCCATAAAAAATCTTGGAGGATTGGTTATAAGAGTTGCTGTTTGTGGATCTAGCATCATGGGTGTCTTTGTGCAGGTACCAGTTTAGTCCTATAAACAGGGGAGACTCTGTCCGTTTTCTCCAAAAATTTTGTGCCCGGGGTTTGGAATTGGGTGAGAATAGCATGATAAATAGGAGTCCCAGTCTCGTGAGGGATCGGGGCGTTACAGAAGTGGTATCAGAGCTTAGTAGCTCACAGCCGGGACAGGGTCCTCGGTCTGTTGGGTAGTAATCCCGAGTCCGTGCATGTGAAGTATGTCTTGAATTGGTGCGTGTGCTTGTTTGGAAGACTTGTGTGTCTTGACTGTATATGTGCCCTATATGACTTATTTGTGTAATAAGTGAAATTTGTGTGATATGTGTATTATGTTATGTGATTATGTGTGCACATATGTGACCTCATTGTGCAATAAGTGAACCTTATATGATATGTTTATTTATATAGTTAGATATGCATGTAAGTGATTCCTTGCGTGTTTACCTACCTTAGTTATTTGTAATAAAGTGTATAAGTGTTTATCATATGTAAAATCCACCATATACATGCATTATCCATTAATGTGGTAAGTGAACACTTTTCCCTATGAAGAGATGACATTGGTGGCTTGCTTGAAGATGTGGACCAACAGCAAGAGGAAGAGTTGATCAATTAGTATTCTCTTTGGGATTCTTATTGGTATTTTCATACGGGATTCTATAGTAATATTCTTATTTGGACTCTTGTTGGTATTCTTACTCGACACGTATACATATATGAGTAGTCTTTTTCGGGATTCAATATGGGGACCCTCAATTGGTGTATCTCTACTGGGCTTCTTATTTGGTGCTCCCGTTGAATTCTTATTTGGCTTTCATTGCCTAGTGACCTAAGAATAATGCTCTGGGATTCTTAATAATATTCTTATTCAGCAATAATGATTGATGGTCTATCTTGGGATTCTTATCTGCTATAATTATGGTATTTTTGTTTAGATATTTTCGGTTGGGCTTCTCGTTTAACAACTACATTGGGAATTCCTATGTGATGTTCGTATTCGAAGGGACCCTTATTCCGACTTTTGGATTGGTATTCTTTTGGCATTCTTACGAAGATCTTTGATGACATTTTATTGGGATTCATGAGCGATGGGTTTCTTGGGAGTTCCATTTGAAGGCTCTTATTGGAGTGTTTCTTCGGTACTTCTACTTGGTATTCCCTATGATTTTCGCATTCGAGCTTCTTATCCAGATTGTTAAAGATGCATATGAAGAGTTCACTTGAAACAAGAAATTGCGAGGACGCAATTTGTTCAAGGGGGGAAGAGTGTGACGCCCAAGAATTTGCATCATAGTCATAAATAATTGTAGCATATCTTTTGTGCATTTTAATGTGTTTTATTTCTAGTTTAAATATGTTTATTTGATGGTCACTATTCATAAGAAAATTTACTGTCTAAATTGATTGGTTTAATATTTTTCCTAGATAATATGACTTATAAAAAGAATCAAAAACTTGTAGTTTTAGACTTTAGAGGTCGAGAACATGCATTTGAAAAATGATTTGAGCTTCGTGTGAATAGTGTTACGTAGGTGAGACATTAGTTTTAATTAGTTAGCAATTATAGGAGTTTTTAACATGGTTTTGCATTTTTCTCATGATACTTGTCATTTAAGAGGCATGAGAAAATTTGAATTACTTGCATAGCACGTCGGGAAGGCGGGTAGAAAAAAATATTTTGTGTGTCGTAATGAATAGTAAAAAAAATTCAGCATTTTGATTTTTTTTCATTTGGCTTGCTTTGACTTGGATTAAAACTACCTAACCAAACCATTTGACCCAATAACCCAAACCCTTGACCCATGAACCATTTTTAACTCTTATAACCCATTATATACCAAAAAAAAAAAAAAAAAATCAGCTCAAAAAACCCCCTCCCCAAACCCGTGAGTCAACAGGAGCAAAAAAGGAAGAAGAAAATTGTTAGTTTTCACCAATTTCATCCATTCCAAACCTCATTTTAGTGCTCTTGAGCCTAGCAAAGCCATCTCCAAGCTTCTTCTTCTTGTCTAGTGGTGAGAGATGCATAATTTTGAGTTTTTAAAGTTAGGTTACATTTATGTAAAATTTTGTGATTTGATATATCTTGTTTATATGTGCCTATCTATGCTTAAATTAGCCTTTATTATGATCATAGAACAATCTTTTATAGTTATTTGAAGAATTTTATGGTTGAAAATGAAGTTTGGAGACTTGGGGAAGATGATGAATAATATCTGTAAATAGTAACCTGCGAATTTTGGGGTTTTTGCATTTTAATTATTTTATTGCTTTTAATAGTTCTTATAACCCTTGAGAATGCTATATGTATCATAAAAATGGTGATAACTTGACTATAATTGGAAATTTAGCTTGAAATGCAAAGAGGACCTTAAAACGAAATGTTGAGTTTGACATGTTTGAAGATGTAGTTGGTCTTAGAAGTGTTAGGAAGCTGTTAAAATGTAATTATGACGCTTAATTGTTAATCGGATTATGTAGCTGTAGTTCAAATCACTAAAGAGGTTTTTCGGTGCTTTTGTGTTAACATGCTTAAAAATATGATTTTGTGACATTTAGTTGCATCATAAAGTGGCTATATAGGATTAGTGAAGCCAGATTTGAAGTTAATTATCTTGCTATGTGGTTTATGTTATGTTGAAGTTAATGGTTAAAGAAACTTGAAACTCATGATTGGTTAGTTGTTTTGTGTGAAAAATGGTGTATGAATCCTCTAATGCTCGTGTTGATAGTTTGTATATGTGTTTTGGATGTAGTTGAAGATTTTGCTAAAACTAACTTAATGGTGTAGCTTAAATGTTTGTAATAATGTCTAAATGAAGTGTAAGAATGTTATACATGCTAGAGTGTTATCATAGTTAGTTAAATGCAAGAAAACAACAAGAAAAGTTTATAAACAAGCAAAACCCTGATTTGGACAGTCCACTGCCCTGCCTTTCAAAGATCTTTTGACACAGTAAACGTGCTCTAAAATTAACGAAATTTGTACAGAAGCTAGATTAGGCAGTTTAGAGTAAATGTTGATTTCTAGGACTAAGGTTAATTCTAAAGTTTTAGCCCTCTGATCACATCATTTCCGAAATGTAGCTAAAAAAATCGCTGGTTTTGCCCAGCTATGTGTAGTTGCACGGTAAAGGTTATAACTTTTGGAATTTAACTCGGAATTGAGCACTGTTTGAACCTAAAATTAACTACACTTGAAGAGATACGTTTATACATAAAAATCAGATAATTTGGAGGTCATTAGCATAGGTAAACTATTGAATAAAGTTAAGCTTCTGCTATAAAGTTGGAAAATGAGCTTGCTTCCGTGAAAGTTTACATGTTAAGTGTTGAAAACGTGCTTGGTAGTTGATTTTATTTTGGTGGTTAAATGGAGTTGAGCCATTAATGTGATTTTATTGTGTTGGTTACGAATGTCTCTAAGAAATTCTTTGTGATAAGTATATGTTCTATTACATGCTACGGTTGATCCATTGAGCCAATCCAAGGTGTTGAAAGTAGATTAACGCTAGTTCTTGTATCCTTTAGCTACCTGGTAAAGGTGAGGGAGTTACATTCTTTTGTGCATCTTAATTTGTTTTACTGCTCATAAATTATATAGTTTAATATGATTGCTTATAATTACGTGTACTTTGATATGAATAGACTAAATATACACTTGATTTTTATTTATATTGTTATATGGCTTATTTATTGTAATCTACGTGCGAGGGCAACCTACTTTGTTGTCCCTCATTTATGTGATTCTTGAATTATATTGTCATTGCTTGAATTATTGTGATCGAATATCGGGTTGCGCAACCTTTTCGGACATGGTAGCGTCGAGAAACACGGGCGGCATCGGGCTTGCCGTGCTCCCTCGACTACCATGGTGCCTATTCCCTTTCTCGCTGAGGCATACTCCACTACCCCAGAGGCGTGGTTCACCTGCTGGGCATGGACCTACCTCGGGAGAAAGGGTCGTAGGATCGGGATACATCCGGAGTATCCCAATTGTTGGTGTTTGGGGTTTGCCGGCATGTTCGTGAAGTTCGTGGTTCGTGGCTCGTGATCGAAGACTTGGAAGTGGAACCGTATCCTTTTTAAAAGTGATTAATAGCTTGGCTTATTGTCTTGTTGGTTTATGTGGCTTATATATGTTTTCTTGTGTTGCATATCATATTGCACGTTGGCATGTTGCATCACCTCCCTCGCTGGGCAACATTGGTGTTGATTCCTCATTTAATATGTTTCAGGTAAAGTTGAGGTGAATCATCAGCTGATAGAAAAAGAGGAAGAAGTGCTAGTTAAGCAATTTCGGTGACTTCTTGTGTGATAAGGTTGTCTAAAATGAGAAGCTTGCGTGGAGTTGTTGTTGATTGCCTTTTTATGACCTTGGGGTCTTGAGTATAATTGGTGAATGTAATAATTTGTAATCTTGTATGTTGGATATAAAATGGAATGACATGTAATAATCCATAGTAAACTTATTCTTTTGCATGCTTGTGTGTTCTATGTAATTGTTGTTCCAAGGCTCGGATGGCCTTGTGATCGCGGGTGGCCTATAAAAATCTTGGAGGATTGGTTATAAGAGTTGCTGTTTGTGGATCTAGCATCATGGGTGTCTTTGTGCAGGTACCAGTTTAGTCCTATAAACAGGGGAGACTCCGTCCGTTTTTGCCTAAAATTTTGTGCCCGGGTTTGGAATTGGGTGAGAATAGCATGATAAATAGGAGTCCCGGTCTCGTGAGGGATCGGGACGCTACAGTTTTGAGCACAAAAGAACTAGAACGCAATACTTGCATGTTTGATGCTTAGAAGTTTTCTAAAAAATGTTTCTGCGCACTATTTTTGCGTTACTGTTTTGACATAGTAAATGTTATTGTTTGGGGCTAATTTTTGGATATGTTATGCTATAGAGATAGTAGAATATTTCATCCTCCAATATGCATCTCCTAATTTTGTGGTTAAGATATTCATTTTTAGCAAAATCAGTAACCTCACTGATTCTCGCGCTATTCTAGACAGACTGCATAGTGTCTACTCCGAGAGGCATAACTCAGTGAGTTTAACTCCGAATTGAGATCCGTTTGATTCTAAATCTATCTACACTTGAAGAGCTACGTCTGTAAAATTTTAGAATTTTTGGAGAATAGTAGATAGGCGAACAGAATCAATATATTTTGTACATGTGCAGTAAGTTTGTGATGGGTCATAAATTTGAATGTCATGGCTAAATGATTGGATTTTGGTTAAGCCTAATGGGCATAAAAATCAGTGGGCTTAAGTCTAATAAGATTAGATGAAGTTTTTTCTTAGTGAAAATTAAAAATAAGCCTTGGGACTCAAATTGGGCCATGAAATTAACAAATGATTTGTATTGGACCTTATTCAACAAGTATGTGTTTTAAAATTGGTTTTATTGAGTTCTTTTGTGTGTTGTTTAACATGAGATGTTAAAAGTTCAAGATATGAAACTTATTGCAAATATGCCTTTCATATATTTAATGTATTGGATACATTAGTTAGTACTAGCTTGCTTGTTTAGCTTTCTTGTGTTTATGTATATGATGCATTTACTTAGCTTTATGAGCTTTATCTTACATTATGATGTTTGATGTTGGATGAGAAATGATGAATTTGATCATGGACTTGGTTAGTGAATGGTTAGATGGTGTTGTAACTAATTCTACCATTCATTAGTATGTAATTGAGGCATAAGTCTCGTTTTACTTTCTTGCAATTGAGAGAAAATTGTAGTGAGGCATAATGTATGCAATTTCTATAAGAAGTTTGCAAGAAGACTATTGGCGGCTTTCAAGGAGTTGGAGGTGCTTTGGATCATTGAGAAAAATCAAGAAGACAAGACCAAAGAAGACATGAAGATGTGCTTGTTTAGGTTTTATTTTTGTCTTGATTTAATTCATAGTCCAAGTCCATGATCCACCATGATGTATGAATTTGTATGTTTGTTTATTTATTTGCCTATATGTGATGTATGCTTGTAAATGAACTAATGTGCAAAGTGAGACCTAATTAAAATTCAAAATCTTCCTATGTGCAAACAATATTAGATTGTAAAGCGGTAAAGGTGTTTATCGTTGCCCTCCACTATCTTAGGTTATATTTGCTCGATTGGGTATGTCTTGGCTAACCTAAAGGTAGAAAGACATATTCCATGAAAGTATTATATTTATCTAGCAAGCATAGTGATGTTGTGTTGTTCCAATATCATGAGGCCAATAACGCACCAAAGCTGAGGTTCGGGATTCAAATTGTCGCAACACTGTGACGGTGGGTGTAATCTAACTAGATCACGTTTCCAATAATGTACCAAAGCTGAGGTTACGCTGAGTTAGGGGCAAAATGGCCATATCCTATGTAGTGATATAGATAGTAATCGTTGCTAACTTTTTGTATGTATATTCCAATAATGCACCAAAGCTGAGGGGTATTCATATTAAAGAGAACTATGGTCACCTACTAATGAATCTTTAATTAGATTCACGATCTCATTTAGGAAGTGTGAGACTCGATAAAATTAGTGGGAGATATCATTTAATTAAAGGCCAAAATTAAATGTTTTAACAAGTTTATGTCAACTAGCGATCTTATTTTCTGCATACGTTTATGGCTATAACAATGAACGTGTTTTTAATTAACTAGATTATATATCGCGTAATCGGACCAAAATTTTGAATTAACGATTTCGTTTAAGAATGGTTCTTAGAAACTTAATCAACTCTTAGAATTGTATGCTTCGTCATTTTTCATCTTGTTAAAGTATCAAAACGAAAAAGTTGTAGTACTTATGGTTGATAAGTAAAACAAGTTAAATATGCTAAAGATTTGTATTCTTTCATAGTTTGCATATAGGTATGCAAGATGTAAAGAGTATAATTCTAAACTAACAAATGGTTGTGTGATAAGCATATTTAATGTCATGATATTAAATATAAATGGAATTCATTCTCGTATTTGTATTTCTTCTTTGGTTAGTGGTAATGCAAAGAAGAAAGGCAAAGAAAGATGATTTCTATTAACTAGTGGGAGCATGTCTAAGAAGAAAAATTAAGGATTGTATAGGCATGTGTAAAAGATGTTTTCATAGCCTTAAAACCGGATATTAAAAAAGGTTTTAATCCAAGGTATCTTTATAGCTTGAATGTCAAAGTTGTAAAGCTACTATGAATTATAGATCTTCTTTTATTATGATTGGTACTACTTTGAGTTTTTGATTCTAGTGAAACATTAGCGTATGTGTTCAAGGATAGAATTTTAATCACAGTAGGGCGCTTTTGGAGCCGTGAAATATTTTCAGTGTTAGGAAGTGAAAGAAAGGGTGCTGCGTTAGCTAAAGACAATTTGTTTTGGATACCTTCTGGACATATTTTGCATTTTAAGGATTATACCTTAAATGATATTAGGAATAAAAATGTATATTCCTAAAGCTTATAAAAGCGCATTATGGTGTAATCTTTATTATCTTGATATGGATGAAAGAATGTATTGTAAACATATTGTCAACAGTTATAACCATCCACCAAATTTTAAGATTACTCAAATGATCCAAATTAATTATAGTTTGTCCATGATTAGGTTTTTCTCATAGTAAGATGATGATTAGGTTGGTTTGATCAACTTATACATCTTATTTATTGGAATTGTAACTAAGTCATCCTTTGTTTGATAAAGGATTAAAACTACTAGGCTATTTGGATTAGTACATGTTGATGTATTTAGAGCTATTTGTGAATAGGCTCGTATAGAAAAATGTATTAGTGCCTTATGATTAGATCATGAAGGTAAAATATTTAAGTATTATTTTGTTTGAGCATACTAAAATTTTGATATAGTATCAAAATTAACAATGCCCGGTGTACCACAATTAAATAAGGTATTCTTAGTGAAGAAACTGTGCTTTGTTGGACATAGTACATTTGTTGATTAGTTTAACTAATCGTTCTATTTATTTATGGGTCGTACTTTCCTCAATTTAATTTTAGTTGAATAGTAAATCTCTACTATTTCTAGAACTTTATATTTGATATAAGTTAGATAGCAACTAAGGATTAAATGTGTTAATTTTGGTTTGTCCTACTTTTATTGAAAAGTTTTTAAAGGACTAGTGGGAGTTTAGGTTAAAGGTAATTTTATAGTATATCCTAGTTTTGTAGGATATAATTTATATTTAATGATCAATGTCTATTAATCTATTATATTGTAATCTTTCTTGAAGAAAATGTTTTGTTCGAGAAGATGTTACTTTCTAATAAAATAGAAATTGGGGACGTATCCTTTAAAGCTATAAAATCACCTAGACCAAAGCAATGAATCTATTTCAAATAAGGTCCAAGATGTGTCATCACACAAGATCTTACCAAATCTAGTAGTGTATCTCATTCTTTAAAAGAATATACGGATATCTTTTTGAAAGCACAAAAGTTGTTTGTATATTTGAGATAATGATCAATTAGTTGATCCTACAATTTACAAAGAAATGGTATATTTGATATAAACTCCAAGAAACTATATAATGCAAAGCATAATAATTAGACTACATATACTTTAGCTTAATCTGGATATTGATCTCCGAGATAAAGGTAGAAGTTAAAAGAAAAAGGTAATGACCTTTTATAGCTATATTGGTTTCTGAAAGATATCATCAAAGCCAAAGGGTTGACTATGATGAAGTCTTTTTACCAATAATTGTGCTTAAGTCTCCTTGTATTATGCTAGACATTATAGCACATTATGAAACTATATTAATGATTTGGATAAATGGATATGAGTAATATGTGCGTACTTGATAAATCCACTTGTGGATTTTTTTTAAGTAAATTTCTTGGAATTGTTTTGTCCAATTCAAATGAGATTAAAGAGTTAGATTTCATTTAGAATGTGGATGAACCTTATGATTGCAGAAGAATAGTGGGAGCGCATGTACTTTTCTGTGACTACAATAATGATGACTTGAATATCATGATTGATGATATATGTGTTGTGATATTAACTAAGTCTAGTTATATTAAATGTTCTCCATATGGAACATGTCGTTCGTATCTTGTAAATTTGTAGCTATAATGATAGTACAAATAGATTACTCGGTATATTTCTTAGATTGTACATAAGAGTGGTTTTGAAGGTGTTTAAGAAACTCTAGTTGCGTAGAAAAATTGTATTCAAGTTATAGTAATTTTATATTTTCTATATTATGTACAAGACTTGATATTGCGTAAACTGTAAAGTGTTACGAGTGAGTAAATATCAGTCCAATCCAAGTTTGGGAATAGTGGATAGAATTGAAGTATATTCTTAAGTACTTGGGAAGCACTAAAGATATATTTTAATTCATGGATGAGGTAAATTCCGAAGTGGCGGATTTACTAGTTTAGATTCTTAATCTGAATCTTATAATAGAATGTCTATGTTAGGGTTCACGTTTATTTGTAGTGCGAGCTCAGTAAATTAGAAAGGCTCTAAACAAACTGTAGATTCCATTATATAACTCATGTCTTTTGTGATATGTTATATTACGAAAGAAGTTTTTTGGAGCGAGGAAATCATACGAGTTGGTTATGGTTCCTACCGTTAAGTTGTGATGCTTTTGTGTTACGACTATACGGAGCTACTGCACAAGCTTGTAGAACCCATGTCTCACTGTATGTCCAAACATTAGGAAAAGTGTTTCCATCTTCATGTGTTGTATATGTAGCCAATAATCATATTGAGATATGTCTTTGCAGAAAATGGCCACATCTCTTGATGTAGCTGACCCACTTACCGTAGCTATGAATCAGTCACAGCTAGGTCCTTGTTTTGAGAAGATGAGTATACGATATCATTGTTTGTTGTACTAATACTATGTTTTATAGCATTAGTGCAAGTGGGAGATTGTTAGAGATATGCCCTAATGCTATATATTTGGATGACATATATTGGGGCATTTTGACATTTACTTGTATATTATGGCATTTGTGTCTATATGTCTGTTTTCATATTGACATAATTAGGACATTCATATTCTCCTTCTTTACGTGTATGAATGAGTCCATAGTATTTTCATTAGAGGAATGTATTCTAAAAGCGTTTAGAATATGTTGGCGTATTTCCTTAATATGATAAAAATACTTAAAATATTCATAGTCCTTAGATTATTTGATCGGGACTTTAATAATCAATTACGGACTATCACATGTGTTGTTACCTTTGATTAACATAGGGATGTTAATGATAAAGGATGGTGAGCCACGTGCCATAACAACATAGCGATGCGACTAACAAATATGTGGATGACTATTAGTTGAATAGATAATTGAATGTGACGTGAATAACAAATTACATGACTTTGGATTAATAATTTGTTATTCATTGCGATTGTGCATGTAATTCTTAGACTTGAGACATTACGGTTGTCATATGTATTAGGGTTTGATTCTAGCGTTTGGACAATAATTGTTTCGACAAATGAGATCGTCTCGTATAGTGATTGACAGGTAGTGGTCAAGAGAGGATCCATTAACCTCCGGTGTGAGGCGATGTCCTATGCGATCTAAGCTTGGTTGTTTAATGAGGAAATCCTTGGCCAAGGTATGAATGATGGAGAAAGGGTTTTCCATGTGTCATCCCTCATTACACCAATTAGATCTATGCATAGTATCGAGTTTATGAACTTAATCGTATCATGGTTCTTGCTCGACGGGACAATTAATGGAAGGATTGGATTGCACGATAATCGGCGACTATAAATAGATTCACAAGAAATTGACTTCATTACCATATATATTATCTTGATATGTTACTAGGCGTCACTCTAGAAGGTGAGGGTATTCCGAGAATGACGAAGACATTTTCGAAATAGATTGAAAGGGTTTAATCGTCCCTCATTGCTATACGGTGGTGAATCTAGAAAGTCACACACGTTTTAGTATCATGAATAGAGTTTCTACAATGAGCTTACAATGAGTTTGGAAACGTTAAAGAGTTAACGTTGTTATATTTGGTCATTAAGTTGTAATGGATCAAAAGTGTAATTATTGAAGGTGTCGGGGCCAAAGTATAAATATAGAAAGTTTGTTTCCAATTAATTAATCTAATATTGATTACGATTCATTATAATCCAAGGGCCAAGATTTGATCTTATTTGAATTCTATGACTAGGATTTAAATGGCAAGTTAGTGGAGAATTACATATTCTTCCACTAACGTATACAACACAAATATATATATATATATATATATATGGAGATATATATAAGAAATATATATTATATGCCTACACATTACAATAAGTTTGAAAACGTTAAAGAGTTAACGTTATTGTGTTTGGTCATTAAAACGTAATGGGCCAAAAGTGTAACTATTGAAAGTATTGGAGCCAAAGTATAAATATGGAAAGTTAGTTTCCAATTAATTAATCTAATATTCATTAGGATTAATTATAATCTAAGGCCAAGATTTGATCTTGACTAGATCTATGGCTAGGATTTATTGTGGCAAGAATAATGGATAATTCCATAATTTTTCACTATCCAATATATTTGTATTATATTGTTGCACAAGACACATAGATGCATTGGAGACATATATATTGGGAATACACAAGACACTAGAATGTATTGGAGACATATATGTATGTAATGCACAAGACACAAAGTTTGCATAGGAAAAATATATGCATAGAAAATATGAAGAGAGATATAACAAAAGATGAGTGGAAAAATTCTGCACATTAATTTTTCTCTTCACTCTCTATTTTCTCTCTCATATTTTCAGCCATAACTAGAGAGCTTGGGCAGAATTTTTCTCTTGCTCTCTACACTTGTGGAAGCTCATATCTCCAACTAAATAGCTAGTACAAAGATTTGGTTTGTGGAGAAGAAGCTCTTGGATGCTCGTGTGGACGAACTAGACATTTTGCACGTGTGAAAGACTTAGTCATCATTCTTGTGGTGCTTCTTCATTCCTTTGGCTAGATCTTCAAGAGGTATACCTTGATAACTCTTGTTCATTCATATATATGCTTATATATGTAGTTGATATGTTGATTACATGGACTAGACATAAGGTATTATGGTGAATACAAATGATATGTGTTGCTGAAAAATTTTTGAAATCAAGTTTTTGCTTCCATCTAGCTCACTATATGTTGTGATTCACCTCTTGTAAGCACGATCCTTTCAAAAACAACTACGCTAATCTTTGTTCTAATACTTTTTGCTTTCGTAACCGTAGTTCACAACTCAAAATCACATGCATTTATTTCTTTCTGCGTGTTTTTCGTGTGTGTATGTTTATAAGTATATACATATATGTACTTGTGTATCATATTAGCGACACAATAGACACACAGAGAGCAACTCACACACAGCACACACAGCGACTCACACATGCAGCACGCACCAACACACACAACTTTAATGTTTTGTTTTAGGAGGTGAAATGTGAAGCTACACGCTTGGCCTCTCATACAATTTGTTATAGGATTTGTCTTTTGTTTCCTTTATTTTGTTTACCATCAGCAATTTATATATATAGCATTTATGGTGCTACAGATATTGCATTATCTTGATTAAAGTGAGTGATTGCATATAATTTTTTTCTGCCCAAAGTCATAAAAGGTGGGATTTTCTTGTTGAATTTATTACTACTATTTTACCATATTCTAAAATTGAGTGTAGAAAAGATTAGTTTTATTTCAACTAGTTATAAGTCCTCACATAGTTTTCGAAGATGCATTTGTGTTTGTTGTATTATTCAAACAAAGTTATCAGCTTTTGATTGCATATATCTGGGCTGTTATCAGCTTTTTATTGCATATATCTGGGCTTTAAGAAGATTCATCACAAGTTGGATCTAATGGAGAGCATTTGATCGATGGATTTATTATGAAATTAAAAAAAAAAGATTTTAGTGTGCGGACAATTTTGCCCCTATAAATACGACTCACGTGCGCCTCACATGCTTATTCCGTCAAATTTTTGGATTGAAAAATGGTGGAGGACTAACGTAGATCGCAATGACAAAGATAGTGGACTAAAGTGATACATTTTGAAAGATATGGACTAAATCGAGACAAATGGTAAAGATAGTGAACTAAAAATGTACATTTTAAAAGATATAGACTAAATTAGAACAAACATTAAAGATACTTGACTAAATTTAATATTTACCCTAACATTTAAGTAATGCTTTCTTTTCTCACCCTTTTCTTTTAACTTCTTCCTTTTTCATCTTTCACAAGCCATCCTTTTCTTTTCGTTTTCACGACTCTCTTTTTCCACAACTAGAGCACCCTTTTCTTTGTTACTATGTGGACGAAATAAATCTTATCATGGCAATTTTTTAAGTGTCTTAATTTCTTTCTTTTCTCTGTTACAGCATTGTTTTAATTCATCCCGTAGAACTATCAAAAGTACCATCCGATATGATTAAATGCGAAATTAGTAGTGTTGTTTCTTCCTTTCATTTTAGGTACATATTTAGTCCCTCAAGGATACCTTTTTTTAAAAATAAAAAAAAATTATCCTTTTATCTAATAGTTCAAAGTCAATGTTTTGTCTAATACCTAACATATATGGACTAGTTCAACATTTGGTGCACTTACAATGAGATGGATACCTAACTATTTAAAATGGAATTTTAGAGTTGAAAATGAAAATTTAAGCATGATTAAGAAATAAAATACACATTATCATTTTCTTGTGTAAACGAAAGAAGAAAAGTCAGCTTGGCTCGACAAAGATGGGGTAACTTGTCAATATATTCGTGGCTGATCGTATTTCAGAAGGCATTTTTTAAGCACCATTGTAATATTTTGGATTATTAAAAGATCCAAATAACAACTGATTCAAACAAGGAGGTGAGATTCCTTATTGGCTAACATGTTACGAGACTGAAACACCAAAATTCTATTGGCCACATTAGAGAAATTCCTCAATCGTCTCGTTCATTTTTCTTGCGGATTTCAAATCTTTGCTTTTGTTTGGATGGCTCCAAACTCCAAAGGGCGGACTTCATGACCCAAAGAAAACAAAGGGTGAAGGTCCAGCGATTGGAATAGATTTAGGTACGACGTATTCGTGTGTGGGTGTTTGGCAACATGACAGAGTTGAGATCATCGCTAATGATCAAGGCAACAAGACGACGCCGTCTTACGTTGCTTTCACTGATACCGAGCGCCTCATAGGTGATGCTGCCAAGAACCAGGTGCACACTAACCCAACTAACACTGTTTTCAGTAAGTGTCCCAATTATTTCTTCATATATATATATATATATTTTGCAGTTTGCTTCCTTATCTGTCTTAATTTGTTTCATCAATAATGTTCAGATGCTAAGCGTTTGATTGGAAGAAGATTCAGTGACCCTTCAGTGCAAAGTGACATAAAGCTGTGGCCCTTCAAGGTCATTGCTGGACCTGGTGACAAGCCTTTGATTGTTGTCACCTACAAGGGTGAGGAGAAACAATTCACTGCCGAGGAAATTTCTTCCATGGTGCTTACCAAGATGAAGGAAATTGCAGAGTCCTATCTGGGTACCACAATCAAGAATGCAGTGGTAACTGTACCTGCTTGTTCCAATGATTCTCAGAGACAGGCCACAATAGATGCTGGTACCATTGCTGGACTTAACGTAATGCGTATTCTCAATGAAGCCACAGCTGCTGCTATTGCCTATGGGCTTGACAAGAAGGCTTCAACCTCTGGGGAGAAGAATGTGCTTATTTTCGATCTCGGTGGTGGTACTCTTGGTGTATCTCTACTCACAATCGAAGAGGGTATTTTTGAGGTTAAGGCCACTGCTGGTGATACTCACTTGGGTGGTGAGGACTTCGATAACATAATGGTGAACCACTATATTCAAGAATTCAAAAGGAAGCACAAGAAGGATATTAGTGGAAAACCAAAGGCTTTGAGGAGATTGAGGAGTGCTTGTGAGAGGGCTAAGAGGACTCTCTCATCAACTACTCAAAGTACAATTGAGATTGCATCTTTGCACGAGGATATTGATTTCTACTCGACCATTACAAGGGCAGAGTTTGAGGAATTGAACATGGATTTGTTTAGGAAGTGTATGGAGCGTGTAGAGAAGTGTTTGACGGATGCCGAGATGGACAAGAGCAGTGTACATGATGTGGTTCTTGTTGGTGGGTCGACCAGGATTCCAAAAGTTCAGCAATTGTTGCAGGATTTCTTCAATGGAAAGGATCTGTGCAAGAGCATCAACCCTGATGACGCCGTTGCCTACGGCGCAACTATCCACGCTGCAGTTTTGGATGGTGGAGATAACGAGAAGATTCAAGACTTGCTGCTGTTGGATGTTACTCCATTGTCTCTTGGTGTAAAGGCTGGCCGTGATGGTGTTATGGAAGTTGTAATTGTTAGTAAATAAACTTGATTAAGATTCTATTAGTGATTAGGATTCTATTAAATAAGTTTTAGTATAGAGTATAGGAATCTTATTCCTAAAAGGATTGGCAATTATTATCTATAAATAAGGGTACTTAGGTTGATTTTAATTGTCACACACCAAAGGTGGGTGTACCATATTAGATTAGATTAGAGTTAGAGTATAAACGCTTCAAGATAGGTGAATCAAAGTCATTATTATAGTAGTTTCTATGAATAATAAAGAATAATGTTATGTACGCGTAGGTTATGCCGAACCACGTAAAAATAGTGTTGTGTTCCCAACGTATCTATATGCACGATCCTTCCAACAAAGTGGTATCAAGAGCTAGGTAAAAATGATAGGGAATAATATGTTTCCTTTTCAATTTCCTCGCCTTACTAAGGACCATTATGATAATTGGTCTATTCATGTGAAGACTCTCCTTGGCTCACAAGATGCTTGGGAGATTGTAGAGAAAGGTTACGTAGAACCTAACGAAGATAAAGCTTTGAATCAAAATCAAATAGACGCATTGGTGAAAAATCGCAAGAAGGATCAACAAGCTCTCTCTATCATCCATCTATGTTTGGATGAAACTATGTTCGAGAAAATCTCATGCGCGACTACTGCCAAACAAGTATGGGAAACTCTCCAAAAATCACAAAAAGGATGAGGACAAGGATGTGGTGGAAGAGGAGGTTTTAATCAAGAAGAGAAAAATCAAAATTTGCATAAACTTGAGCGTGGAAGAGGCAATTATTCAGGACAAAAGTATGACAAATCGCAAGTTCAATATTACAATTGTCAAAAATATGGTCATTATGCTAATGAATGTAAAAGTAATCCTAAAGTTGTGGACGAAAAAGTGAATTTTTCTAAAAGACAAGAAGGGGAAGAAGATATTACCTTGTTGATGACTCATCATGGCGAACAAGATGGAGGAGATATTTCATGGCATCTTGATATAGGTGCAAATAATCACATGACTGGACAAAGGAGCATATTCGCAGAACTCGATGAAACTATCAAGGACAATGTTAAATTTGGAGATGACTCTATGGTATCAGTGGAAAGAAAAGGTAAAATTTTAATCCGTTTGAAAGATGGAAGGACTCGTTTTATTTCTGAGGTTTATTATGTGCCAAAATTAAAAACCAATATTTTGAGTCTTGGACAACTTCTTGAGAAAAATTACACAATTTTTTTGGAAGATAGACATTGTGTAATAAAAGATGAAAATGATTTTTTGATAACAAAAGTGTCCATGATAAGAAATAGATTGTTTTTTTGTTAAATATTCAAAACGATGTTGCAAAATGTCTTAAAGCTTGTGTAAAAGAAGTTTCTTGGTTATGGCACTTGAGATTTGGGCACATAAATTTTAAAAATCTTTTTTTAATGTCAAGAAAAAATATGGTGCATGGATTGCCTTCCATCAATCATCCAGAACAGATTTGTGAGGGATGTCTTTTTGGAAAACAAACTAGGAAAAGTTTTCCAAACGAGGCTACATCAAGAGCAACGAGACCATTAGAACTTGTCCATACTGATATTTGTGGACCAATTAATCCTTGCTTCTACGGTAAAAATAAATATTTTATCATTTTTATTGATGATTATAGCTGCAGGACTTGGGTTTATTTTTTAAAAGAAAAATCTGAAGCTTTTTACAAGTTCAAGAAATTTAAAGCTCTTGCTGAAAAAGAAAGTGGTTGGGAGATCAAAGCCTTATGATCTGATAGAGGTGGAGAATTCACATCAATAGAATTCAACATTTTTTGTGAAGAGAATGGCATTCGATGCCCTTTGACAGCTCCTCGATCACCTCAACAGAATGGAGTTGTTGAGAGAAAAAATAGAATTGTTCTTGAGATGGTTCGAAGCATATTGAAGTCTAGAAGTATACCTAAAGAATTTTGGGCTGAAGTAGTTGATTGTGCAGTCTATCTGTTGAATCGTTGTGTCACAAAGAGTTTTTCTGACAAGACACCATTAGAAGCATGGAGTGGAAGAAAGCCAACAATCAAGCACTTAAGGGTTTTTGGAAGCTTTGCTTATGCTCATGTTCCTGATCAAAATCGAATCAAGCTTGATGACAAAAGTCAAAAACTAGTTTTCATTGGGTATGAAAAGAGTTCCAAAACATACAAGCTCTACAATCCTACTAATGGGAGAATTATTGTGAGTAGAGATGTCCAATTTGATGAAGAAGCTGAATGGGATTGGAATGTCAAAGAGCAAAAAGAATGCAAATTCTTACCCATACAAAAGTAAGAAGTAGAAGTCAATGAAGACTCTATATCTCCAACTCCAACTCCAACTCCAACTCAAACTTCATCTCCATATCAAGCTCCAACTTCATCTCAAGGAGACATAACTTCAACAAGTTCAAGTTCGCATGAAAAGACCCCCCGTTTCAGAAACTTGGATGCCATTTATGAGGTAACTCGAAATTTAAATGATGAACTAACTCTCTTTTGTCTTCTTGCTGATTGTGAACCAATAAGCTTTGAGGAAACTAATGAGAATGAAAGATGGAGACAAGCCACGAATGAAGAAATCAAGGCAATAAAGAAGAATGACACTTGGGAGCTTGCAACTTTACCCAAAGGCCACAAAGACATTGGAGTAAAGTGGGTTTACAAGATAAAGAAAAATGCTAAAGGTGAAGTTGAAAGGTACAAGGCAAGACTAGTTGCAAAAGGCTATAGTCAACGAGCTGGCATTGACTATGATGAGGTATTTGCTCCTGTTGCACGCTTGGAAACTATAAGATTTATCATATCTCTAGCAGCCCAACACAGATGGAAGATTTATCAATTGGATGTTAAATCTGCATTCGTGAATGGTTTTCTTGATGAAAAGGTTTATATTCAACAACCATTAGGCTATGTGGAGAAAGGGTGAGAAAATAAAATTTTAAAGTTGAAGAAAGCTCTCTATGGCCTAAAACAAGCTCCAAGAGCTTGGTATAGTAGAATTGATGAATATTTCCGTCGTAATAATTTCTCCAAGTGTTCGCACGAGCATACTCTCTATACCAAACATGAGAATGGCGATGACTTAATTTTTACTGGCAACAATCCAAATTTATTTGAAGATTTTAAGAGGACAATGGCAAAAGAATTTGAGATGACTGATATTGGACTCATGTCTTATTATCTTGGAATTCAAGTGAAGCAAACAGATGAAAGAATATTTGTTTCTCAAGAAGGCTATGCAAGGGAAATTCTCAAGAAATTCAAGATGGAAAATTGTCAGCCTGTTAACACTTCTATTGAATGTGGAGTACAATTGTCAAAGGTTGATGAAGAAGAACGTGTAAATCCAACATTTTTCAAGAGCCTGGTTGGAAACTTGAGATACTTGACCTGTATAAGACCATATATTCTTTTTGGTGTAGGACTTGTGAGTCGCTTTATGGAGTCCCCTACTAATACACATCTGAAGACTGCCAAAAGAATACTTCGCTACATCAAAGGAACTGTTGATTATGGACTTTTATACTCCCACTCAGAGGATTCAAAACTTGTGGGGTATAGTGACAGCGATTGGGCTGGTGATTTTGATGATCGAAAGAGTACTAGTGGATATCTTTTCTTCATGGGAGATACAACATTCACTTGGAGTTCCAAGAAGCAACCCATTGTCACAATTTCTACATGTGAAGCTGAATATGTAGCTGCTACTTCATGTGTTTGCCATGCTCTATGGTTAAGGAACTTGATGAAAGAACTTAAGATGCCTCAAGAAGAGCCAGTAGCGATCTATGTTGATAACAAGTTTGCAATTGCCTTAGCCAAGAATCCAGTCTTTCATGAAAGAAGCAAGCACATTGACACACGTTACCATTTCATCAGAGAATGCATCACAAGGAAGGGAGTGAAGATAGAGTATGTGAAGTCTCAAGATCAAGTTGCAGACATTCTTACAAAGCCATTCAAGAGTGACGTGTTTATGAAGCTTAGAGCTTTGCTCGGAGTTACGAGAGTCAAATCAAGTTTAAGGGGGATGTTAGAAGATAAACTTGATTTGGATTAGGACTCTATTAAATAAGTTCTAGTTAGATTTAAATTGTTTTTTACTAGATAGTATTTCCTAGTGGGAATGGTTTCCTAGAACCATATCCTAATTGACATAGGTTTTTTGTGAATCTATAAATAGGGGTCAGTCTTTTCAATTGTAGATATACCAAATACATACCAAATATTAGAACAATAAAGTTTTTGTTTAGAATCTCCATATTATTCTTCTTATTTCTCTCTACGATAAAATAGCCTCTTCTATATTCTAACAAAGTGGTATTAGAGCCTGGGACTACAAAGACATATGTTGGTTATTATCGTCGCCAAGAGAAGTGCATTCCGCTGCTAAAGTAGAAGACTACAAAGAAGAAGACGTTGAAGCAACCAAGAAGCTTTCGTCGAGACATGGTGTAGTGCTTATTGTTGAAGATTGTTGCCGTGACGCGTTTAGCAGATTGATGCCGCGCCGGAGCAATGGAGTTCCAATAGCAACTCCAAGTTCAGAAGATAAGAACATGGTTAGCAGAGAAGGGATGATTGTGAGTCATCACTGTTATGCCATGAAGGAAATGGCGTCCCCAAGTGCGCTGAAGAAGACAGACAACTGCAATTGTCTAGAAGAAAATCAACGAGCACCACTATTGAAGAAAGAGACGGAGACGATCGGTGAAGAAAAAGTTGCAAGTTAAGAGATAACACAACCAAAAAAATCAAAAATCAACAAAAAAAGACAAAAAGGTTAAAAAAAGACAAAAAAAAATAAAGAAGGAAAAAAAAAAAAATAAAAAAAGGAAGAATTGCAACGGCAAAGAGAAATATGCCACTGCTCAAAACGAGGCCAAAGACAAAGTCGTCTCGTTAATGAAGAAGCAACTATAGGTTTTTGTGGCTTGACAACCCATTGGAGGTTGAAACCATGATCTGTAGACAATTAGATTTGCTAAAAAGAGAAATAGGTGATGGTACTGCTGCTGCATGCCTCCCTTGACCAGATTGTCGTCGGCGAAGGAATAAACCATTGGAGAAGATGGTGGTGGATCACATCATGGTGGTTCGTGATTGCCAGTAAGTCAAATCAAGTTTAAAGGGGGATGTTAGTAATTAAACTTGATTAGGATTCTATTAGTGATTAGGATTCTATTAAATAAGTTTTAGTATAGAATATAGGAATCATATTCCTAAAAAGATTAACAATTATTATTTATAAATAGGGGTACCTAGGTTGATTTTAATTGTCACACACTGCAAGGTGGGTGTACCATATTAGATTAGGTTAGAGTTAGAGTATAAACGCTTCAAGATAGGTGAATCAAAGTCATTATTATAATAGTTTCTATGAATAATAAAGAATAATGTTATGTGGGCGTAGGTTATGCCGAACCACGTTTAAATAGTATTGTATTCTCAATGTATTTATATGCACGATCCTTCCAACAGTAATTTCAAAGAACACGACCATTCCCACCAAGAAGGTCTTCTCCACATCCTTTCAAAACCAGCCTAGTGTCTTGATTCAGGTCTACGAGGGTGAGGGAGACAAGAGCGAGGACAACATTTTGTTGGGCGAATTTAAACTCACTAGCATTCCAACTTCTCTCATGGGTGCCCCTCAGATTAATGTTATTTACGACATTGATGCTAACGGTATTCTCAACGTAACAGCTGAAATCTTAATCCCTGTTCAAAAGAACAAGATCCCCATCACCAATGACAAGGGAAGGCTCTCCAAGGCGGAGATTGAGAGAATGGTGCAAGAGGCCAAAATATACAAGTCTCAAGATGAAGAGCACAAGAAGAAGGTGTCCGCCAAGAACAACTTAGAGAACTACGCTTACAGCATCAGGAACACAATCAAGGATGAGAAGATACTAGCTAAGCTTCCAGCTGCTACCAAGAAGAAGATCCAGGATGCCATTGAGGAGACCACTAAGTGGCTAGATAGTAACCAGCTTGCCGAGGCTTATGAAATCGAGTACAAAGTGAAGGAACTCGAGGGCATTTGCAATCCCATCGCAGCCAAAACGTTTCCAGTGAGGCAGCGGTGGCCTGGGAGTAGCCATGGCTGAGGATGCTGCCTTTGGTGCATGGAATCAGTGTGCAGAGCCAAAGATTCTGAAAGTTGATTATAAAGTAATTACTGATCTTGTTCTTAACTAGTTAGGATTGTGGCATTTGGTGTAGTGGGGTACTTTCAGCTACAAAACGTGTTCTGTATTTTTTCTCTCTTTCAACTGTTTAAACTTTGCCGCAATCGACAAAAAACAAAAAAAAAACAAAAAAAAACTTTGCCGCAATGACTAAACTAAAACTTTTTTTTATCAATGTAATATTAATCCTGTATCGCCAGCTATATACAATTTCCTTGCATTAATGTACATATGACTTTTTTTTTAATTAAATTAGCGAGACTTGATTTCATAACTTTTTATATATATATTAAATAACATTTCATTAGACCAAAGTTTTAATGGCATGTATTGATAATTTTTGAGTTACTTTAGACATGTAGTTTATGAATAAGAATCAATAAACCACTTGTTAACTAAGTAAAAAGGAAAGTAACTTATCAACGTAATATTATTTTCTGTTTCATGCACAATAACTATCTTATTAGTCAGCATTATAGTTTCGGCCTTGAACGGACAGGCTGGATGAAAGTTGGTGGCACGTGTAGTAAGTCAACGCATTCGATCTAATTTTATGCTGGATATTTAGAAACGAAATCAAAATGGAGTTGTAGCAAGTGAAAACAGTGCCCGCCCTCCAATTTTATCCAATTTTATTCATATTTTTCAAGTATCAATTAAAGGTTTTGTTCTCGGTGTACAAAAAGAATTCCAGCAATCTCTCCTACTTTTTTTTACAAGACTAACAGCTCCCTACATCCCAAATGGGCAAATTCTTGCATGATCTTAGAATATGGCTCCACCTATGATCTAAGTTAATAGTTTTTAGACTCATTATTTATAGTCATAATACTAATAATTGGTAATAACAAAAATATATCTTAAGTTCAATCATTTATAAAAACTCCCCTCCTTCAACCTCACTTCTTTAAAAGTTGTAACATTTTGTTTGGATTGAGGGGGAGAAATTTAATAAATGAGATGAAGGGAGGGAAGTATAACGACTTGAGATTTTATGGAATGATTTAACAGCAAAATTTAAAGAAATAGAAAGAGAGATTTGTATTAAAAATGCAGCTGAAAGAAAAATACATAAAATAAGATGACAAAATGAAAGATAGTTCTTGTTTCCGTCTCACTATGTTGTTTGTATCTTTTTATACCCCTCATACATCACATGCTCTTTGCCTCTCACATTCTATATGTAACTAACTGTACACGTAATTCTCTAGATACTGAGGCATGGTGCTTCTCCTAAGGCCTGGGCTTGTGCGTTCGTTATTTGCTTTGGGCCCTACTACACCTGGATCACGATCCATAACTTGATTTGGGCTTGTAATTGCATGAACCATAACATTACCTTCCCCTTTTGAAAGAACCTTGTCCTCAAGGTTCAAATCGTGGTAGGCTTCGAATATCTCCAAGCTCAAGATGAGGCAAAATGAACCAAGCTCAAAAGTGCTATTTCCAAGGTTCGTTGATGGGAATGATGTACTCCCAAAGGACAGCTTACTTGAGGTGCCAAAAGAGTTTTCAAAAGCAGCCCCCTTTGATGGATAAATCTACTCCACATGATTTTGTCTTTCAACAGCAGCTATGTTGTAATTATGAAGCTCCTCCAAAAGCAGTGACACAACACAACCAGTGGAAGCAGCATCCTCCAAAAAACGGGAGTCGCTGCACGACCAGAGCTTACATGGCGTCTCAACCAGAGAACAGAAAGAGGATGCAGTATCATTCGAAAATTTCAGCTTCTCAAGGTATACCACTAATGATCTCACCAGAGTCATAGCCAGAGCATAACTCCAAAATAATTGTACGAGATCATCTTCGCCAACAACTCCAAAAGGTGTGATTGTTGCCCCAAACTTTGCTGCTATTCTCACCAATTCAGGTTGATCAGACCAGAATAATTTGTAACTTTCACCCTTGTTATGTATGGCCTCATGAACACCACCAAGATAGAGAAGCACATATGATTTGGTTGAAAGTAATTTGAAAAAATTGTTTTTTGTGATAGGTATTGTACCAAATACCTTGAACACATCAAAGTCGGAGGTCTCACTTAAAGGAGATGCAAAATTTTGTGTAAACGTCCTTGGATGTGCAAGACCATGAACCATAACATTATTCTCCCTCAAGAATTCTTCACCAAGTGAACCAATATTAGCTCCACATAGTGAATGGTAACCGACTAATAGAACAGGTCCGTCATCAAGAACTCCCCCAAGTCCCCTGATTATTTTCCCATCTTTTAATGTTGAGTGCATCACAGGACTTAGAGCAAAATGATACAATCGGAGAAATTGATCAAATGCAAGCTTAAACTCTAACATACTCGGGGGTAGAAAATCCAAGATAAAATCTCGCATGCTAGAGCGACGATATTGACAAGTACCTTTAATAATGGTCAACAGATTGACACCATCTTCCATCAAAAGAGCATGCCCGTTGTCTTTAAAGTAGCGTACTGTGCAATTCTTAATAGAACTTGCAAGTTTCAGTGCTTCATCTCTACTAGGAAGCATTCTGTCCTAGCCACTAACAAGCACAAATACTTCGGCTTTGACAGTGTGCAATCGAGCATTTGTACAAGCACCACCAGCTTCAAGTATCTTCAATTTCCATAGAAAAGTTTATTTTGATACTATGCCAGCCAAACCAGAATGTGATATCAAAGCAACAAGGTATTGAGAAAACGACGCCAGTTTTCTGGACAAAGAATTATAACTTTCAATATTGACCATCACCATCTTAATTGGGTCTCCCAAAGCGAAGCTTAGAAGGTAAAAAATGCACTTGTGAAATTCATCCGGAGAAACCTCCAAGAATGGGAGCACCGGTTGAACCTGTGACCTGCTAAATGATGTTATTAGATTGACTAATATTAGTACTAAGTCAATTGTAGGATTGCAAGCAACGTAATACTCCGACACACCCAACGACGAAACAATCGCGAGATTCTCATCAATAAAAAAAATCAACAACAAATTATAACTAAACGTCCCGGGTTTAAACTCAAATACTTTTTCTATAGCATCAAGTATACGAACACTTTCAACGCTTGAATTCCAAGTCACCAAGTTCCTCTCAGGCATAAAATCGAACACTTTCAACGCTTCCTCAACAAATGTCTCAACATCAAAATGGGTCAGTCTCTTGTATCTGATCATATCTGGAAAAATAAGAACATCCCCATTTGACATCTCTAATCCATCATATCCTTCACATATTGTTAAGCGATTCTGTTTCTTTATTTGACCCTTTCGAGCATTGAGAGCAGCAGATAGCAGCCTTGGCAAGCGATCAAACTCAACAGCCTCAATGTCGTAGAACGCAACGGTGCCAACAAGCGAAATTTGATGGAAATCGGGCTTGTTGAACTTGAAATCAGCTTCACTTACTACTACTACACCAACGCCGCTTAAGAAGCCGTCATTGGAGAAGCTCCCGGAAGCGCTGCCGGTGGTTTGGGAAGTGTCGAAAAAGTGGTTGTCGGCGTCGGAAACGGGTATTGGGGATGAGGATGAGGAGATTGGTGGGTCGTCGTCATCCATGTCTCGATGGTTCTTCTTCTTCGTCGGCGAACCAGACAACGGTTGTTGTGCATCATCATCAGCGTTGTCGTTGATATTTTAGAGGTCGGACTCGAGCTCTTTGCCAATGTTAGAAGAGGACGGCGAAGGGTTTTGTGGTTGAGGCGATGGCTGGTTTGAGAAAAAGGCCACGTGGCCATTGAAATCAGAAGTTATGCGTTCATCATGGTATGGGAGAGTGATCGTTGAAGAAGTGGATGAAAAGGCATTACGCGCCACGAATTTCGCCGCAAGGAGCTGCAACTGATCGAGTTTGCCATCAATCGTCATGAGCTTAGAAGTGAGGTCGTCAATTGTTTGTTGAAAGTTATCGAGCTTTTGACTATTCTGTGTTGTAGTTTGTAAAAGCTTTGTTACCGCATCATCCATGGCGTTGAGTCGTTACCTTCGGCCATGGAGTCAATGAAAGCACCAATGTAACGACTTGAGATTTTATGGAATGATTTAACAGCAAAATTTAAAGAAATAGAAAGAGAGATTTGTATTAAAAATGCAGCTGAAAGAAAAATACATAAAATAAGATGACAAAATGAAAGATAGTTCTTGTTTCCGTCTCACTATGTTGTTTGTATCTTTTTATACCCCTCATACATCACATGCTCTTTGCCTCTCACATTCTATATGTAACTAACTGTACACGTAATTCTCTAGATACTGAGGCATGGTCCTTGCGCTGCTGTTTCTCCTAAGGCATAGGCTTGTGTGTTTCGTTATTTGTTTTGGGCCCTGCTACACCTGGATCACGATCCATCACTTGATTTGAGCTTGTAATTGCATGAACCATAACAGGGAATTATAAAAGAAAGGAGTGAAGTGGATTAAATCGTGTTTGAATTAAATAATTTTATAAAGAATAGGATTATAAAGGAGTATGAGCGTCTTTTGTTTGGATTAGAAAGGAAATAGAAGGGGATAAATAAATTTTATATATATAATGACTTTTATACCCTTCTTTTATTTTATTTTGAATGTTTATATAATTAGTATAATTGTAATTAACATAAAAGTAAAGGACAAAAATGTTCTTATAGGAAATAGTATTTTTTCCTCTCTCCATTTTACCCCAAATTGAAGTGATCATATTTTGGGGGTATAGAGGGGTTAAGCTTATCCCCTCTATACCCCCAACCACTCAATCCCTCCCAAACTAAACACGGAAAGGAATAAACCCTTCCCCTTACTATCCATCCCCTTCAATTCCCCCCATTTCTTCCAATCCAAACACACAGTAAAAGTCAACACCACCCACCAACCACCCAAAAAACTAAAATCCTCCACTATCAACATGACCCACTGAGCTCAAGACAACACCACCATGCCATAAAAGTATTTGGTTTCCATAATTTTTTTAGTTTAGAAAAAGCCAGTAATCTAATAACATTGCACAACTCTTTCATTTGTTTATTTTAACTTTATTGGTCGAATATAGTGAGCACAATACCATTTATTTATTTGATCCAACCATAAAATCAGGTTTTTCCCCAACAAAATCCCAAAAAGACAAAAACTGAAATGAAACTCATCAGAGCTCTATACGAAACATAAAAATATTGGCAATTAAGGAAAAGAGCAAATGAAGTTCCAACTTAAACAAAAAAAAACAAATTTTAAGGCGATTATGTACAGGTCGATATGCTACATTTTATTCATCTTGGGCTGAGTGGTGAGTCGTTGCTAAGGGTGGTGTAAAACTATTGGCAATTAAGGATGGTGGTAAGTTTGTTGGGGATGAGGAAAGAAATGGTAGAGATGGGTAAGGAAGTGGTGGTAGAAGGTGTGAGAGAAAATAGAGATGGTAGAAATGGTAGGGAAGGGTGGTGGGTTTTGTTCGTTTTTTTGGTGTATGGAAAATAAAGTGCAAAATTACTAAGTTAAACCTGTAAGTGCACGGATCTATGCAATATAGTATGCTAGATTACGGGATCGAATATTCACAGAGAGGCTCTTATGTAAAATCTAACGTGTGTGTATGTGAATAATAGCCTAAAATTGTACAAAAAAAAAAGTGCTTTGATAGTTTGATTGAAAGTGTTTCTAATATAAATTAAAATTAAAATAAGGAAAAATAGAAAAGCTAATTAATCTAATCTATTGAGTGTGTGGGTATCAAACTGAGGATTGAATGAGTTAAGAGTTGAGTTGGGCTTAGATTTATGTGTAAAACTTATGAACTATATGTAGATCTTGGATTTGAAAAGTCAACCTATGGTCAACCGAACTACAAGCCCGTCTAGATGTGGTCACCTAACTAGCTAATTAACCTCTAGGTCAGGCTATGTGGTCAAATTTTGGTACAATCTACAATTTATTTTAACATTAAGTTCATTTCGTATGGGGTTGTAGTTATACTTTGAAATCAAATATGCGACAAACAATTTTTAAAAAATGAAAACAAAGCATATAAACAAATAACCTCATATACAATTAAAATTTATGACCATATCGTGATGAACAATCAAATACATTATAATTACAAGTATATTTAAAGCATACAATTGAAAGTCATAGCAAAAATAAATCTATTATCAAAATGATAACAACACCCCTAAGAAATTCCACATAAATATTCAAATCTATCTTCAATCATATATTACATAGAATTTTACACAAAAAATTATTCGCTAACCACTATATAATTTAGGTCATAAGTAAAAGAAAGCTAAAAATATGAAAAAGGTAAAAGAGAGCTCCCCATATGTCTAGCTTCTTCTATTGCTTACAACTCCTAGAATCCTTGCTCCAATTTGCCCACCAACCTTCGATTTGTAGAAGGAATGATGTGGGTTTGATGAATTTTGGGATTAATTGGAGTAGGTGTTGTGTGTGTGTGTGTAATTTGTTAGCACCGATACATATACGGTATTCTTGGAAGTAATAAATATAAATCGTAAACATAAATTTAACAAGTATTTAAATGAAGAATAAATAATTACTTAAATATGCAAAATAGATATTACAGTTTAGAAAAATAAAAATTGATAAAAATCCAAACCAAATAAATATATTTAGATCGAGGCTTAAGTTGAACTCAATTTCCTTAACACTTTAACGCTCTGCTACGGTGCTGATAGTTGATAGTGCAAGCCTCCCATGATACAACGATCTTATCTTCTTGTAATAGGAGCACACCAAATTACAAAAATGGGCGAACCAAAAATGTAGAACTCTCTCTCACTTAAACTATATGCACTAGCTTAATAACCTTACAAAGAATTGTAAAATTCTTTACTCAAGAGAAATGTTGTTTCTCTGTCTGTGTACTTTGCTTCAACCGTGAAAGCCCCATTTATAGCAAATGAAAGCACAACAAAGTTGACTTTCCAACTTCAACTTTGCTTTAAAAAAATTCAGCCATAGCTGCAGAAATTTGATTACACAAGCTGAAATTTCTACAGCTCTCAAGCAGCTGCAAAATCTACAGATCACCTGAGAAGTTTCTAGCTGCAATTTCTATAGCTCTCAAGTAGCTACAAAATCTACAGATCATATGAGAAGCTTCCTTTGATAATTTCCATTCACATTTCCAACAATCCCCCCACATGAATGGAAATGAACTAAACACAATGCAAAATGTAGAATGCAGACATTAGAGAGAGAGTTCAAAAAGAAAGATACTGCTTTGAGATATATAGCTTTAGGCCTTGAACCTTCTCTAGTGAGAGCTATCGGATTTACTTGCTAACCAGTGAATGCGATGTCTTGAACTGTTCAGCTTTTGTGTAAACCAAGACAATAGAACTCACACAGTAACCTTCTAGACATTTATATGTTCTCACTGTTGTGTTCATTTTGGTCCTGAACAATTCCCGGTATCATGAGTACTCTTGGAGAATTCAGCCTTAAAAATTCTCGTAGGAGTGGCCCACTCCCTACTTATATATGTGATCACTTATTAAAAGTATCCCTACAATACCCTACTTGAAATTTTCAAGATATAAGTATCATTAAAAGCATAGCTTAGCCTAAACCACATGTAGGCTGAACTGTCTACTCGTCATAGAAATAGGTGGGAGTATTACCCCTCTCAGTGCTCTAACTAAGGCATACATAATTCAGTTTTTCCCTTTGAACCTAGATCCAGGGATTTCCTGTCACTTAGGTAGGGTTTGCCATTATGGCGCCTCTTACGAGATAGGCTTAAGACCCATTCCTCTCGACGAATTATATACTTGCTCTCTATTTAAACCTTTCGTAAGCGAATCCGCAATGTTATCTTTTGACTTTACATAGTCAATCGAGATAACCCCACTAGAGAGCAATTGTTTAACGGTATTATGTCTCTGACGGATATGTCTCGACTTTCCGTTATACATACTACTCTGTGCCCTTCTAATCGCTGATTGACTATCGCAATGTATGCAGATAGCTGGCAGAGGTTTTGACCAATTTGGAATATCCTCTAAGAAATGTCGAAGCCATTCTGCTTCTTCTGCAGCTTTATCCAAAGCTATAAACTCAGATTCCATCATCGATCTGGTTATACAAGTTTGTTTAGTGGATTTCCAAGAAACGGTTGCACCTCCCAAGGTAAAGACATATCCGCTCGTGGATTTAGATTCTTTAGAGTCAGATATCCAGTTGGCATCACTGTACCCTTCTAGTACAGCTGGATATCTTGTATAATACAATCCATAGTTCAAAGTGTATCTTAGATACCTTAAAACTCTCATTATAGCTACCCAGTGATCTTTCCCTGGATTGCTCGTATACCTACTCAATTTGCTCACAAATAATGCTATATCGGGCCTCGTGCAATTCATAATGTACATCAAACTGCCAATAATCCGTGAATACTCTGACTGAGATATTCCTTCACCGGTATTTTTGGCTAGATATCCATTTACATCTATAGGTGTCTTCGCTATACTACCATCATTTTTATTAAACTTGTCCAGTATTTTCTCTATATAATGAGACTGAGACAAGACTAGTCCATCAGATGTTCTGATAATTTTAATACCCAGAATCACATCTGCCACACCCATATCTTTCATGTCAAAGCTACTGGATAAGATTCTTTTGGTAGCCTTAATGACACTATCATTGCTCCCGATAATGAGCATATCGTCTACATAGAGACAAACAATGACATATTCTTGACCTGTGCCTTTCACATAGACACACTTGTCACATTCGTTAATTCTAAAGCCATTTGACATCATGACTTTATCAAATTTCTCATGCCATTGTTTAGGCGTTTGTTTTAGTCCGTAAAGGGATTTTACAAGCTTACAAACTTTCTTCTCTTTCCTAGGAACAACATACCCCTCTAGTTGCTCCATGTAGATCTCTTCATCTAGATCTCCATTTAAGAAGGCTGTTTTTATATCCATTTGATGTATCTCGAGATTATTGATAGTTGCAAAAGCCATCAACATCCGAATTGATGTAATTCTCGTGACTGGTGAATATGTATCAAAATAATCAAGACCTTCCTTTTGTCTATATCCCTTAATGATAAGCCTGGCCTTGTATTTGTCTATTGATCCATCAGCCTTCAACTTCCTCTTAAAAATCCATTTATACCCTAAAGGTTTATTTCCAGGAGGAAGGTCCACCAATTCCCATGTATGATTTTGCATGATGGATTCAATTTCACTGTTTACTGTCTCTCTCCATAAAGGAGCTTCAGGAGTAGACATTGCTTCATAAAAATGCGAGACTCATTTTTTAACAAATACGTTAGAACATATGGACCAAAAGACTTAGACGTTCTAGCCCTCTTGCTACGTCTTGGTTCATCTTCAATATCTTTAGATATAGCATCATCATCTATATCTAATTCTTGACTCTCGTCATATGTTCTTTTCATAGAACTTGATTCTTGCGTATCTTTACAAGGAAATTTTCCTTCGAAAAATTCTGCATTCCTTGATTCAATAACTGTATTCACATGTATATTAGTTATTTCAGACTTATACACAAGAAACCTGTATGCAGCACTGTTGTGTGCATATCCAATGAAGATACAATCCACGGTCTTTGGTCCTATTTTGATCATTTTAGGAGCCGAAACTCCTACCTTAGCTAGACACCCCCACACTCTTAAGTAATTGTAAGAAGGTGGTCAACCTTTCCACAACTCATAAGGTGTCTTGTTTAATTTCTTGTGGGGTACCTTATTAAGAATATAGTTCGCAGTTAATATTGCCTCCCCCCACAAGTTATGAGGTAAACCCGAATTAATCAACAAGACATTCATCATCTCTTTAAGAGTTCGGTTTTTGCGTTCAGCAATACCATTATGTTGAGGAGAGTAAGGAGCCGTCATTTGATGAAAAATTCCATGTTCAGAAAAGTATTCCTCAAAAGGATATACATATTTTCCTCCTCTATCACTTCTCAACATCTTAATCTTTTTGTCGAGTTGATTTTCTACCTTATTTTTGTATAGTTTAAATACTTACAAAGCCTTAACTTTGTCTCTGAGTAGATAAACATAACAATATCTTGTGCAATCATCAATAAAAGTAATAAAATACTTTTTCCCACCTCTAGTTTGCACATATTTTAAATCACAAATATCACTGTGAATTAAATCCAGAGGTTCTGAACTCCTTCCTACCGATTTAAAGGAAGTTCTCGTTAATTTGATTCTACGCATACTTCATATTTTTTATTTATGTTCCAATCAGCTTTAGGTATTAGACCTAAATTGATCAATTTATGCAAAGAATCAAAATTCACATGTCCTAATCTATCATGCCATAAATTAGGAGAGTCCAAGACATAAGCAACAGACTTATTCTTATTCATTCTAAATTTGGTAGGCTCATTAGCCTTTACAACAGTTGGAGCTATAGTAATTACATTAAGCATAAATAAGCCATCACACTCGTAGCCCTTGCCTACAATCATTCCAAATTTGGTTAACACAAATTGACCGGACTCAAACACCATTTTGAATCCGTTCTTACTCAACAAGGATTCAGAAACCAAATTCTTCCGGATGTCTGGGACATGCAGCATATTGTTGAGTGTCAGCTCCTTTCCTGAGGTAAACTTTAGAATTACCTTCCCAGTTCCTTCCGCCTTCGATGTGGAGGAGTTACCTATGTAAATGGTTTCAAAAGCTGTTTGATAGGTGGTGAACATTTTCCTATCAGAGCAAACATGCTTAGTGGCCCCAGTGTCCACCCATCATTGTTTTGGATTCCCCACCAAATTGACCTCTGACACAACAGCTGACAGGTTGATGTCAGAGAGATCATTTCCCAGGTTTTCCACAGCATTTGCCTGAGCTTTCCTCTTCTTCGGATTGCCCTGGTTCTTGCGGTGCCTGCATTCTCTTACCTTGTGCCCCGGCTTGTCACAAACAAAACAATTCCCACCGAACTGTTGTTTCTTCTGTTCTCCCCCTTTTTGACCTTGGTTGAAGAACTTTCTCTTTTTGTTACTTGGGCCATGCTCAACCACATTAACCTCTGATTCCAAAGGCAAAAGACTAACTCTCTTTTCAGATTTGCGGTTGTCTGCCTCAATCCTCAATCTCAAAACAAGATCTTCAAAAGTCATCTCCTTTCGCTTATGTCTTAAATAATTCTTGAAGTCCTTCCAGTTGGGAGACAGCTTTTCAATAAGTGCACCAGATTCAAATCGTTCTCCCATATTTATACCTTCTGCATGACACTCATGAATGAGTACCTGATACTCATCTACCTGGGGCATCAGAGGCTCGGAATCTACCATTTTGAAGTCAAGGAATTTGGCCACAACAAATTTCTTTGTGCCCGCATCCTCTGTTTCATACTTCTTTGCTAAAGATTCCCACACAGCCTTTGCAGTTGGTATTGGACTGTAAACGTTATACAACGCATTATCCAATCCGTTGAGGATATAGTTTTTGCAAAGGAAGTCTGCATGATTCCAAGCATCAACAACAGCAGTAGTTTGCATATCAGGATCGTCACCTAACTATGGTGCATCATCTTTCAAAAACCGAGCAAGATTCAAGGTGGTCAAGTAGAACAGCATTTTCTGCTGCCACCTTTTAAAATCCCTTCCATTGAACTTCTCTGGCCTCTCGCCATGTCCAACAGGAGTTGACGCCACAAATGGCACAGCCGAAACAATAGTCACCGATGGCCTAACCAAAGGTACATTCTCATTTCCTGCAGATTCATCGGTTGATCCATTTCCAGTCAAGGGTGTGTTCATGTTTTCAACTTGAGAATCCATGATAATGATATTTTTCAAAAGTTAATCTGTAAACCACACTACAAAACAAATAAAATTAGAAGGTCCTTCGCACAAATTGAATTATTTACAGAAATGAAATATCACCATAAGCATTTAAAGATTATATAATATTATATAAACCATATGGTCAAGTCAATATAATATTAAATAACTAAATGCACATCATTGTCTTATAATAGAATGTATATTAGCAGACTATAAGAACAATGCAAACAATTGAAGATAGGGACCCGTAACCAAAACTACCATTATAATATGATATCATATTATATAATAACTAAAGCTACTATTAAATTAATAGAAACCATATATGTTATACTAATATAATGCAATCAGTAGGTTAGCTATTATTATATTAATAAAATGCAACACCAATTTATTAATGTAAAGCATGTAGTAAGTTTGTTTTTGGGGACAATAAACATTATCATATTACATAAAGATGCTTGCACAAATAATTTGTATAAAATCAGTGTACGAATTACATAAACTATTATGCTATGCAGAATATAATCTAATATTTTATATTATTATACTCAACATATCATTCCAGATCTTGTAACTAATAATTAAGCAGAAACAATATCTTCCAAATAGATAAACGTATGCATCACGTAGTTAAAGTCTTAAGATTGTTAGCACCGATACATATACGGGATTCTTGGAAGTAATAAATATAAATCGTAAACATAAATTTAACAAGTATTTAAATGAAGAATAAATAATTACTTAAATATGAAAAATAGAGATTACAGTTTAGAAAAATAAAAATTGATAGAAATCCAAACCAAATAAATATATTTAGACCGAGGCTTGAGTTAGACTCAATCTCCTTAAGACTTTAACGCCCTGCTACGGTGCTGACAGTTGATAGCGCAAGCCTCCCAGGATACAACGATCTTATCTTCTTGTAATAGGAGCACACTAAATTACAAGAACCGGCGAACCAAAAATATAGAACTCTCTCTCACTTAAATTATAATGCACTAGCTTAATAATCTTACAAAGAATTATAAAATTCTCTACTCAAGATAAATGTTATTTTTTGTCTGTGTGTTTTGCTTCAACCGTGAAAGCCTCATTTATAGCAAATGAAAGCACAACAAAGTTGACTTTCCAACTTCAACTTTGCCAAAAAGAAATCAGCCATAGCTGTAGAAATTTGACTACACAAGCTGCAATTGCTACAGCATTCAAGCAGCTGCAAAATCTACAGAACCAGAGAAGCTTCCAGCAGCAATTTCTACAGCTCTCAAGTAGCTGTAAAATCTACAGAGAATCTGAGAAGCTTACTTTGATAATTTCCATTCACATATCCAACATAATTGTGTGTGCGCAGGTGTGTAGAAGTAGAGAAGTGTGAAGATAAGTGTGTTAAAAGAGTGTGTGTAGTAGATGAGAGGATAAGGATTAAAGTGGATGTTGAATGGCTGGTTTGATTAGGATGTGTATGTTTAAAAAGAAAAAAAGCGATAGGTCGGTGGAGTCAAAATGTAAAAAGAAAAGAAAAATGGTCAATGGTTTTGGAGGTGCTTATTTTGCTGAATAGCTGGTTCTCTACAATAATGGGGCATGATGATGCCGGCTAGCGTGTGGTTCGTTGATGGTTCAATGGTGCTGGTTGGTGATTGCCCGTGTATGGCTTGGCTTGTGCATTTGTGAATTGGTGAAGCCGAGTGGTGCTGATGCCTGGTGATTAAAATGTGCTGGTGGGGTGTGGGCCGTGAAAGCTAATGCATGCGAGTAGCTGTGGCTGGTTCGTTAAATGAATATTCTGGTTCGTGCAAGTGTAATTGTGCCTCCCGTGTGCATGTCCTGGCTCGTGAATGACATTATTTTAGATAAAAGAAATGGTGCTGGTTGGTGTGCTTTCGTGAATGTGATCAAAATGCCAAGTGAACATGCATTAAAAAAAAAAATAAGAACAAAGCTTTGACTAAGTTTGAAAGTATAATTTCTTTATCTAGTATTTTGTTATATATATATATATATATATATATATATATATATATATATATATATATATATATATATATATATTATTTTCCTCTTCTTTTCTTTTTTTGTTTCTTTTCTTACTCTAATCACTATAAGAAAAATTGTATTTGGCGAGGGCAAAAAAACATCCGTCGGCAATTCGTCGCCAAATTGGCGACGATTAGGCTACGCGATGAAGCTACGACGTTTTATAGACTACATGGATGATCTGTCGCCAAATTGTCTCTATTTTGAATCGAATTTGAGACAGCTCCTTGTAATTTTGGCACGAAGTAGATAGTCATCACTAATTCGTCTCTATTTTGGGACGAATTTGCAATGACACCTTGTAATTTTGGCACAAAATAGATAATCGTCGCTAATTCGTCTCTAATTAGAGACGTATTCACGACGACCTTATATTTTGTTGAAAAATTTAGCGGGAATAATAGTTGTTGTCGCTAATTCGTCTCCAATTAGAGACAAATTAGTGACAACAGTTTTTTAGAAACTTCCACCGCTAATTCGTCTATAATTAGAGACGTATTGGTGACGACCTTATATTTTGTTGACAAATTTAGAGGGAATAATAGTTGTTATCGCTAGAAGAATTAGCAACAACGGTTTTTTTTAGAAGCTTTCGTCGCTAATTCGTCTTCAATTAGAGACGAATTAGCCACGACCTTATATTTTGTTGACAAATTTAGCGGGAATAATAGTTGTTGTCGCTAATTCATCTCCAATCAGAGACGAATTAGCGACAACAGTTTTCTTTAGAAGCTTTCATTGCTAATTTGTCTCTAATTGAGACAAGTTAGCTTCTTGCAAATTGAGAATCATACTCTTAGCATGAGACATCTTCTTATGTTGTCTTTGCAATTCATTGCTCATAAAGGCCATAATATATGCTTTCGCATGCATGTCACGTTCATGTCATAGATGAAATGTCACACGCTCAGCTTCAGTAATACCCTCAGGGAGGATATGAGGAGGAGCTGTATCTAGAACATATTCTAGCTTTTTTGTACTCAGAACGATTTTTAAATTACGAAGCCAATCAGCAAAGTTAGGTTTGGTTAAGTGATTATTGTCTAGAATGAGGGCTAACGGGTTTGCAACAGAAGCCATTTTATATAAGCTGCAATAAAACAATGCATAAAGTAAGATTGCAAGTAATGTAAACAAGTAGTAAACTATTTAATCATGAATTAAATAGTAACTCCTATTAATCTTATCGAATCCCACACTCCCTAAATGGGAAACGGGAATTGTGAGACCCCAAATTTGCCTTATTTGCAATTACGTGTTTTTACCTGTTTAAATGCTATTAGACTCAATATATATGTATATATGTGAATTATTAAATGATCTTAGATTAAATGTGTATTTAAAAGACATTTGAAAAATAAATAATAGGACTTCTCATCTTCTTTTGCAAGATTACGCATTGTACATTAATTATATGTAATTGTATGCTGATATATAATGTTGTCCCCAAAAAAGTAGTCTACGAAATATATAGTATAAGTTAGATAGTTTATCTAAGACTATTTTAAGCAAAAATGAACTAAAATAACTAAAATTGCAAACTTTGACTTTGTGTCTTGCTTTGAATTTGCCTATATTTGCATTATATACACAAAACCTATATATGCATTATATACAAAAAATAAGCTAAAACAAAGTTCAAAACACACTCAAAACTCACCTCGTATGCCGTGAGCTCCTTGGGGAAAAAGAGAATTTTTTCACTTAGGTTTTTAAAGCAATTTTTCAAGAAAAACTTAAATACAAAGCCAAATCACTTCATTCCAAGCTTGATTTTGCTTGTTGGGCTTGCATTTTACCTATTCCTAGCATTTTTGGGGATCAAAGGTGAGGGAAAAACTAGATCTTATTTTTAAAGTTTATGTCAAATTTTTATTGTTGCATATATAGTTGTTATTTTGCTAAATTGTCTTAAGATTGTTGTTAGTTAGGTATTGTAGACCAACTTAGTATAATTATAGCCAATTTAAATGGTAGGAAGTTGTATTTTTATTTTTTATGTATTATTTTGATAATTTGGCAATATTCTTGAATAATTGTTGTTGTAATAGCTATTTTTAGGTTGTAGTTGCTTCTATAGATTTGTTAATTATTGTGTAGTAATTTTGTAATGCCAAAATATTGAATTGAATGTTGGATTAAAAGTATGAAATTTCAGCTTTGAGTGCATTGCCATTTTGGACTTGTTGGGCTTGTTTTAGATGACTTTTGATTGGTTTCCAAGGGCGTTTTGGTGCTTGCTTGAATGGTTGAGTGGTAGGAAAAGGTTCGGGGGTTATTTGATTTGTAGATTATGAGTTATGTTATTTAGAAGTTTGGGTTGTCTTTTTTTGATTTAGTTTGGTGTTGTCTTTAATTGTTTGGTGTTGTTTGGGTGGTTGGAGTGTGAGTTGGTATTAAGTAGGCTGGGATTTGATTGTGTGTTGAAGTATGTGTCGAGTCCGGGTGGCCTACTTTGTCATCTAACTTTGATGTTTTAGAATTATTTAGTTGTTGATTGTTGAAGTGTCGTTTATTTGGTTGTTGAATGTTGAAGTGTCGGGAGACAACATACTTTGTTGTTTTCTCGGAATATTAAGTGTTAACTGATAATTGTTGTGAGTCATAATAGTGTTGTGTCAACTCGGGTGGTAGCTAGCCTAACACAAAAAACTTCACATAACACTACACCAAAAGAATAGACATCAGACTTCTCTACCCTTCACCACTGTGTTGATGGGCCCATGGAAGAGACAGTGAGATGTGAGCTAAAATTGCTTAAAAGGGTGTAGTTATTAGTGATCACTGAGAAGAATGAGTCTTGTTTGTTAAGGTTGGAGTATGTGGAAGGGTAGAAATAGAGGCGAAATAATGAACTTGGGGCCAGTGGTGAGTTGTGAAAAGGTACAAGTGAACTGAGATTGAAAAATTCGAGCGGTCATGTTACATGTAAGGGACTTGTTGGATGATATAGATATGTTGTCGACGTCAGCATTGGATGGTGGATGAAGAGCCACAGTCGAGGAGGATGTAATCAATAGCAATTGTGATGAAAAGATGGAGAAGAAAGGAAACAGAGAGAACATGCATGGAAGCTGATCAAGCGAACAGCATGGCTTCTACTAGTCTCGGATTGTTTTTAGTAAATGGTCAAGTCAGGCTGCTGGAAGAAAGGCTGTGATGGGCCTGCATGGACTTGGAAGTCGTTGGAGTGATTAAGGGTGGTAGTCCATGGTGTCTCTTTCTATTCTTTTGTTTCTTTAATTTTGTAATCATGATTCCTCTTGAGAATCAGAAGTGAGATATTTTGGCCAAGCTTTTCCATTTTTTTTTTCTCTTGTTGATGATAGGAAAGTTTGGGTAGAGAGAGGAATTTTTTCCATGTCTCACATTTTTTTCGATATGCTTGTCAAGTCAATACAGGACTAACTTTCATGCAAATAATTTTTTTTTTCTCATGACGACTAACTTTTTTAACAAGTAAACAATTTTGCTATCCTTTTTCTTCTTTACGTGGTAATCATTTTAATGATTTTGTTCCACCCAATCAATTAAATGTTAAGTCATAGACATTTAAAATTTCTTTTTTCTGTTGTAGATATGTATTTAAATGAAATTTACCAAAAATAGAAGTATTATCCTATTTATAATTTCACGTAATTATAGTCTCCATCAATGTCAAATATCAGTTAATATGATTAATGGTCTAAATTAATTATTTGAAACTATCTTTATGTCATATGACATTAAAGTCACACGTGACCCTGTTTACAACGCCAGAGTTGGAGGAGCTGTCTGAATTTGATGGATGCAAGGAGTGGAAATAATTCATAGTACTTACGAATTCCTACAGATTTATCATAGACATGATGAATATTGCAATTAACAAAGTTTGTATTTCATGTTTCATGCATTTTTAATTTGCAGATAAAAATCCACTAAAGAAAGGAAAATATTAAACTGAAACTCTGACCCAGATCAAGGAAAGATACTTTTTAGAAGCTTCACAATGTTCTTTTCTTGATTATTGACCAGGTTTCAATGTTTTAGATGATTTTTTGGTTTGACTGTTTGATGTAATTTGATTTGATCAATTGAAAGATTCTTAATTAGAAATTTTGAGGTGTTTATAATTCTTTCTTTTTATGTATATTGGTTTGATTTTCTAATTAAAAGGATTTAGTTTAGCTAATATCTTGCTATTTAATGTTTTTTCTAACCACAAAACTGGTATAAAAGAAATTAATAATTTAGACCATTGACAATACTAACTACAAATGGCATTATTTAGACTACTATTACGTGAAATTGTTAAAAAAAAAAGTTCATTATAGAATATGCAAACTTTGGCACGCAGTATTATGCCAGATTAAGTTTTGTGAAGTCCTCTGCATTTAAGGGGGAAAAATAAAGGCAACCATCATATGCCATGCCACATTAGTTGATATATTTTTTGGTAGAGAAAGTATTTTCATCATATGTTAATTTTTGACTTTGTGAGATTTAAAAAATGTTGAAAATATATATTCATTCAACAAAAGTAGGATTGATGATGAGTAGCATCAAAGTTTTTAAACAATTGATGGTGAAAAAGTGAGTTCAATTTTGAAAATATTTTTGTGGGGGAGATTGGTATGTTAGAATGGATTAAGAATAGAATTAAAATATCTTTTACGATAGAGATTGATATATTAAAATGGATTAAGAACGAAGGATATAATCAACTCTGTTCCAATTCTTATTTTTGGTATAAAGTAATAAACATGAGAATGGTTATTGGCAAAGGAACACAACCCTCTCAGCATCATCACTGAATTAGATACAGAATTAGTCATCAATGTTATCAATGCTCCTAGTCATGCTATTGATTGGAGGGTTAAACTAGTGATTGTTGATGCATTAAAACTCTCAGCAGATCTGCCTTTAGTTAGGTTCTCACTAGTTAGGAGATCAGGAAATCGAGTTACTGATTATCTTGCAAAATAACACTAAATTGTAATCTCCAAATTGATTGCATCTGAAGCTCCCCCAACTGGAATTGGTCAAACCTATCTATTTGTAATGTCTTTTCATTTGTGGAAGACTTATTTCACGACCAAAAAAAAAAAACATGAAATTCTCATTCCTAGCTAGGTAATCTGATTATCACAATTTCGGATTACCATCCCAGATAAAACATGTGAGATTAGCTCATTTATATATTTTTTGAAATGAACTCATTTGTCAAATGACTAAAATACCCATTCAAAACGTAATATATTATAAAATGTCTAGCCATTGATATACATATTATTATCTTAAGAATGAAAACAAACATAAAACATGTTATATAATTGTTGCAAAATTCATGTCGAATGACCAAATACCCTTTTAAAACATAATATACTACAAAACTAATCCTCTAGTTACATGTTATTTTCTTAAGGATAAAAATGAACATAAAAAATTGGAATATTAATTAAAAATAATAATAATAATTAAAAGGAACTATATTAATATGGCAAATTGTAATAGCTGGGGCCTTGGTAATATTTTAGCTTGACCCAACCTTCACTTTCTTTTTTGGTTATTATTATTATTATTTTTTCTTTGTAAAAGTGAATATTCATTTTGAAACATTTGAAAAGAGAATGAGGGCGTTTGGTTTTGAACGGAAGGAATAATGTTATAGCAGACTTGTTTCTGTGTGTTAGAGTCTCTAACACTGTGTCATACTTTTGGCTGCAGCATTTGATCAGCAATATAATGACTGACCTAGCAATTAAATGCCACAGTGTACCATGATATGGTATAGAAATTCTGAATTATGACTTCAGTATAAACATTCAGTATTTTAATTTTGTTCACCTATTATCTATTATCTTTTGATTTTTTCTCAACACATATTATCTTCTTGCCTTTGGATTGTCTTTTATTTAAATATATATATATTGTGCTCATCGCCATAAAGGTGCCAGAACCCGAACGGGGAGGGGGCCGGCAATAGAGGTGAGGTAGTGTTTGGGAGGGGGGAAGAGTCTTGTTGGATAGTAAAGCACGAAAGTGTTTTCACTTAAAAATAGCAATAGAACTTTGGTTACTCTTTATTATATATCAGGTTCACTGTTAAGCCTCAGAAGTACATTAGTATTTATATATCTATGACAATCATCATTGCTGAAGTGTGTTTAAAACCACGACAATGGCTGCAAGTAGTTTTGGGTTCTACTGTCACTCCCTGATTCCACTGACAAGATAATAAGAGTGCAATTGTTGCGAATCTAAAAAGGTGTAGGCTAAGGCCGCAATGTTCTAATTTCAAATGTATAGGCTAAAACCCCAATTGAGATGACAACACGCAGAACATCTAAACCCACAGAATGTATCAAATATATGCTAATCTTCAAAATAAAATTCTGAAATAAAACTCCACAATTATAATAAGATCATAAACCTATAGTAATAACAATACTAAGTAGGATGTTTCCTTGTGTTTGGATGTTTTAGTATTGTAATTACTATTAATTTTAGCGTGCTGATAGATTCATGATCTTGGTGAATACAGCTTCAGGAGACTTGAATCCATCGCTGTTAACCGTGACATTAACACTGGTCTTTGACCCAGAAGAGGCAGAGGCAGATTCCCCCGACTTAGAAACCAGGTCAAAGTCTCCATGCAAAATTAGTGGAAAAAGAGGGGCTTGAGGTGTCATAACTTGCATTCATTATATAACCCCTTTTTTCAACAGCCTCTTGAAGCTTTAGTGCATACTCAAGGCTCCAAACAACATCATTCATTGTAGGCCTATCAATTCCTTTATCTTTCAGGCAACGAAATGCAATTTTGACATATTTGTTCAAACACTCGGGTGCTATTTCGTCCTTCAAATTTGGATCAAGAATTTGATCAATGGTCCTTTTTCTGCAACAACAGCGTGACCACTCGGCCAAGCTGACTTGCCCTTCGAGTCGATTTGGATCAATTGCTGGAATAGCAAATAAAACTTCAAATAACACCACACCAAAAGAATAGACATCAGACTTTTCTGTTAATTGTTGTAATTTGTAATACTCGGGATCTAGATATCCAAAACTACCCTTCACCACTGTGCTGACGTGTGCATGGGTCCCACCTACGGGACCCATCTTTGACAAGCCAAAATCTGATACCTTAGCCACCCAATTCTCATCCAGTAAGATGTTAGTTGACTTGACATCCCGGTGAATAATCGTGTGTTTTGCACTTGTATGAAGGTAAAGCAATCCTTTCGCCGCACCAATGCAAATTTGAAGGCGTTGCTTCCACGGAAGTGGTGGATTTTATGTTCTATAAAGATGATCACGTAATGTACCATGGGACATATACTCATAGACCAAGATCATCTCACCATTATCGTTGCAATACCCAACTAACGACACTAATTGAAGATGTCTAAGCTTTGATAACATCTCGATCTCCATAAGGAACTCGCGAGCACCTTGATTTGATGATGGGTTTAATTGCTTAATTGCAACCTCAGTTGCGCCATTGTCTACGTACCCTTTGTACACATTGCCAAACCCCCCAACACCAATCACAGACTTATCATCAAAATTGCTAGTGGCACATCTTATTTCCTCAATTGAAAAGTGTCGACATGGATTTGATGGCAGTGCTGAACGCGCCCCGCTATTTTTCATGAACCTTCTGTCCCACAATGACTTGGCGGTACTTCTTGTAGCCGTCGAGTATTTTACCCTCTTCTTTCGCCGAAAAATCAAGAAACCCACAAAACATATCACCAAAATAACACCTCCGGTGACGGGAACAATTAATGGCCAACTTTTAGTATTCTTCTTTTCTGGAAACATTGACGGTGTCGGCGTTGTGGGGCTTGAAACTGGAGAAGGATTAGGTGCAGCAAGGCTACCACTCGGTTTGCTCAACTTGAAAATTTCCAGGCCATTCAAAAGTGCATTATCATATACTGGTTGAGCATCGGGAAAAGGATGCATGGCGAGCCAAAGGTCTTGCTTGCCCTGACTGCCATCAGGGTCGGCAACGTAAGCAACATAGTCTCTTTTAACAGCCACTTGGGGACCATGACCCCACCTAATAACATCAACTTCCAATTCTGCTGTTCGGTTATTGATAAAAATCGTAAAGACCCGATCATTTTGTTCTCTAACATCCCGAAAGAACTCGCAAAAATGGAGCCTAAGAAGATAGTAGAATCCTGAATCAACAGGAAAGTACCACGTCATGTTGTAATAAAGGCTGAAGTTGGGGTTCATGTATCTCGCACTTGTGTAAACAATCTCTGGAGCAGTATATGGTGGTGCATCTGAAGTGTAGTTAACTGTAACGTCCCTGTGAAATGTGAACCCTGTAGCTGCTCCTAATATATAATCAAAATCTTGATTCCATGCACGAAACATGCCAGTATCTGTTGGGTATCGGCGCAGCGGAATGATCGGGGACAAGCAGTATCACGCAGCTAAAATATGAATGAGAACAGAGAAAGTAGAGACACAAGATTTACATGGAAAACCCTCAAACAAACCGAGGAAAAAACCACGGGCAAGTAATTGAGGATTTCACTATGATGTGGAGTATTTTACAATAACCTTCTCTTTAATATAAGGAGAGAACAATATCTCTTTCTCAAATAATAAGAGAAACTAACTCTCACTCATAAATATAGAACAACAAAAGAGGAAGAAAACTATTGAAGAGAAAGCTTATATTTTCTCTCTAACTTGGAATGTTTGGTGATGCTAAATGGTAAGGAATGAGCCTCTATTTATAGGCTCATTCCATACCCAAAATCAAAGCAAAATGTAGTGTGAAAAGGATTTTCATGTGCCTAATTTTACACCAAACTTTGATGCACAAATCTTCATTTTTCCATTACTTTTTGTCTTCTTTTGACTCACCAAAAATGTAAAGCTACCAAATGTGACTTTACCTCATTAAAAGTCTTTGATAGCTCACATTTTCCCACTTAAAGTCATATTGGAAAATCTTCAAATCTCTCCATACTTGCCAATTCCATGTTGCTTACGTCTTTGCTAGGCCAATGGATGATCTACTCTAAACAAACTTGTCAACGTTGATTGGCTTTGTCATGACATCTGCTAGGTTCTCGTTGGTGTGAATCTTCTGCATATCCACACTCCCTTCCTCCACTACTTCTCGAACAAAGTGATATTGAACACCTATGTGTTTCGTCCTGGAATGAAATGCTGGATTCCTTGCAATGGGCAAGGCACTCTAACTGTCACAAAACAAGGGAATTTTCTCTTGTTTGTCCCCGAGCTCCTCCATTACCCGTTTAATCCAGATTGCTTCTTTACAAGCTTGTGTAGCTGCCATGTATTCAGCCTCTGTTGTAGATAGGGCCACAACAGTCTGTAATTTAGATATCCAGCTTACCACGCCGCCTGCAACTGTAAACACATAGCCTGTAGTGGACTTCCGTTTATCGGAATCACCTGCAAAATCCGAATCAATAAAACCCTTGACAGTAAATTCTGATCCTTCAAAACATAATGCAACATCCAAGGTCCCTTTGATGTATCTTAGGATCCTCTTAACAACATTCCAATGCTCTCTACCAGGATTCGCCATGAACCGACTGACCACACCAACTGCTTGAGCAATATCTGGTCTCGTACATATCATAGCGAACATGAGACTTCCCACGGCTGATGCATACGGTACTCGAGACATTTCTATCCTCTCCGCTTCAGTGCTAGGGCACATACTTGAGGATAATTTGTAATTGACAGGAAGTAGGGTCGAGATTTCCTTACAATCTTGCATATTGAAGCGCCGCAAGATTTTCTTCAAGTAATTCTTCTAGGAAATCCATACCTTCCTGCCTTCTCTATCTCGGTGAATTTACATCCCTAAAATCTTGTTTGCTGGTCCTAAATCCTTCATATCAAACTCCCCAGCTAATTGTGCCTTCAGTTCTTGGACTCGATCTTTACTGGGACCTGCTACCAGCATGTCGTCCACGTATAACAACAGAATGATAAAATCATTATCGCCAAACCTCTTGTAGTACGTACAATGGTCTGAATTGAGTCTGTTGTACCCAAGGCTAATCACGAAGGAATCAAATCTCTTGTACCAACACCTTGGCGCCTGCTTTAAACCGTACAGAGATTTGGTCAACCTGCAAACCAAGTTTTCTTTTTCTTTCTCAACAAAACCTTCTGGTTGAAACATGTAAATCTCTTCTTCAAGCTCTCCATGAAGAAAAGTCGTCTTTACATCTAATTGTTCTACATGTAAGTCTAACACAGCACACATGACCAAGACTACTCTAATAGTTATAAGTCTTACCACAGGAGAAAATATCTTGTTGAAGTCAATTCCTTCTTTCTGAGCATATCCTTTCACTACCAGTCTTGCACGATATCGCTCCACTTGGTCATTACCATCTCGCTTGATCTTGTAGACCTATTTGTTACCAATGGCTTTCCGTCCAGGTGGTAGTGGAACAAGCTCCCACGTCTTGTTTTTATGTAGAGCTTCAATTTCTTCCTGTATTACTATCATCCACAGGGCAACATCGGGGCTTTTTATAGCCTCGTGAAAGGTAGATGGCTCTCCATCCTCCGTTAGAAGACAGTATGCAGCATTGCTCGCCATGACAAAATCTGAATGCCAAGTTGGTCTTGTTGTCTGACGCAATGAACGTCGGACTTCTATAACCTCAGCATCATCTGATTCTTGTTCCTCGTGCTCCGGTGCAGCTTCAGAAGAAGCATCTCCTTGTTCTGACTTATCTTCAATTTGTATTGTAGTAGTCTCCTTTGAAGTGTTGCTGTCGTCTTTACTTTGCAGTTTATCTTCTACAAATATGACATCTCTGCTGATGACAACCTTGTGGGCAGTGGAATCCCACAGGCAATACCCCTTAACACCATCAGCATTTCCCAAGAATACACATTTCCTGGATTTTGGATCCAGCTTTGTTCTTTCTTGGGAACCATACATCACATATGTCGGACACCCAAATATGTGCAAGGTAGCATAATCTGCGGGTTTTTCAGTCTACATTTTTATTGGTGTCTTCAACCCAATTGCAGTTGACGGTGACCAGTTTATCACATAACAGATAGTTCTAGCTGCTTCTACCCAAAATGACTTGGCTAAACCTGTAGTTTCCAACATAGCTCTCATTCTTTCAAGAAGAGTGCTGTTCATTCGCTCTGCTACACATATTAACCGTGAACAGTAACCCCGTATGAATACCAGTGACCCGTAACCAATGGCTCTGATACCACTGTTGGGTATCGGCGCAGCGGAATGATCGGGGACAAGCAGTATCAAGCAGCTAAAATATGAATGAGAACAGAGAAAGTAGAGACACAAGATTTACATGGAAAACCCTCAAACAAATCGAGGAAAAAACTACGGGCAAGTAATTGAGGATTTCACTATGATGTGGAGTATTTTACAATAACCTTCTCTCTAATATAAGGAGAGAACAATATCACTCTCTCAAATAATAGGAGAAACTAACTCTCACTCATAAATATAGAACAACAAAAGAAGAAGAAAACAACTCAAGAGAAAGCTTATAGTTTCTCTCTAACTTGGAATGTTTGGTGATGCTAAATGGTAAGGAATGAGCCTCTATTTATAGGCTCATTCCATACCCAAAATCAAAGCAAAATAGTAGTGTGAAAAGGATTTTCATGTGCCTAATTTTACACCAAACTTTGATGCACAAATCTTCCTTTTTCCATTACTTTTTGTCTTCTTTTGACTCACCAAAAATGTAAAACTACCAAATGTGACTTTACCTCATTAAAAGTCTTTGATGGCTCACAGTATCCTCAGTCAGTGGAACATCGCCGCCTCCAACGTTTATCCTGTATGCGGTTTCAAAAACTTTTTCATTATCAATAAGGTATGGAGTTGATTGGCCAACCAATTTGATCTGAACGTCATTGCCAGGATAGTACAACGACGTGTCTGGTATAGAAACAAGCTCGATTCCATTCACAAAGGCATAAGAGTTTGGAGAAGGCTTGAAGATGATGTTCAGTTGTCGATCATCATTTATATGGATGATGTATTCTTTGACAAGGGTGGCTGCTGCTCTGGGCATGGAAGAGACCGTGAGATGTGCGCTAAAATTTCTTAGCAGGGTGTAGCTATTAGCAATCACTGAGAAGAATGAGTCCGCTTTGTTGAAGGTAGAGTAGGTGGAAGGGTAGAAATAGAGGCGAATGAACTTGGGGCCAGTGGTGAGTTGTGAAAATGTGCAAGTGAAATGAGATTGAAAAATTCGAGCAGTCATGTAAGGGACTTTTTGGGGGATGGAAGGGTGTTGGGTGGAGGCCTGGGATGTTATAGAAATGGTCTCACCATTGGATGGTAAGTAATCCGAGTTCACATCAGTTTGCCAATCGCGACCATCAGGGAAGGATGTATTAGATGAGGAGCCACAGTCGAGGAGGATGTAATCAGTAGGGGTGTATGGTGAAGTAGTGGTTGCAATTGTGATAGAAAGATGGAGAAGAAAGGAAACATAGAGAGTAGTAATATGAGTGATCAACATTGTGATAAGGTAAGATGAGAGTGTTGAAATTGGTTGTTAATAACATGCATGCATGGAAGCTCAAGCGAACATGATTTATGGCTTCTACTCGTAGAGGATTGTTTTAGGAAATGGTCAAGGTAAACTGCTGGAAAAAAGATGCGATGGGCATTCATGGACCTGGAAGTGGTTAGAAATTATTCAGGATAGTCGATGGTGTCCCTTTCTATTCGTTTGTTTCTTCTCTATAAAAATAGTGCATTTCTTTTAGGCTAACTTAGCTTGCTTTTTTTTATTTCATTTTTAGTGTAATGGTCTTATGACCCATCTATGTACTTTTTATTTTTTAATGAAATACAAACTGCTTATTTAATAAAAAACAATGAAATTGATTTGTTATTGAATGGTGTTATCTAGCATTTTGAATGCTAAAATTAATCCTACTAGTATAGCATACCTTGGATTTTGTTTCTTTTTTAAACTTACGAATGAAAGTTTCTTCTCGACTAAAATAAATAATAATAAAAAAACCTTTAGCTGACTGTGTCAACAATCAAGTTATGCGTGTGTCGTGGTTCCAAATTTGATAAAAATCTAAGAAGTTTACATTTTTTCTTCAAATTATCTGTTATAACGTAACTTGCTTACCTAACTATTTGTTTTCGATTTTTTCTTTTTGATACATAAGAGACTTTTATGAACGGGTTATGTTCTCTTCTTTTCTTTTCTCTCCTACGCTGTTCGTGCAACTACCTTATATAACTTGGCATTGCACTTCAAGTGTTGCATGCAGCCTTTCATACTTGACTGGCTAGCCAATAACCTTGCAAGCATACAATTGAATTTTTTACTTATTAATTGTCGAAAACATTATTTTTCACCTAGAGTAGCTGCAAAACTTTGGTTATTTTTAACTATATACTGGGTTCACTGTTAAGTATCAGAAGTGAATTAGGGTTATCTGAAAATTATAACTGCTAAATTGTGTTTGAAAACACAACATGCAAGTCAAGCTGCAGAAAAAATGCCTGCGATGGGCATGCATGGACTTGGAAGTCGTTCCGATGATGCAGTTGAAAGGACCATTGCAATAGGTGAATCACAACATTTATTAATGAGCTAGGTGGAAGCAAAACCATGATTTCAAAAAATTTTCAACATCATAACATTTGTATTCAACATAATAGCTTATGTCTAGTCCATGTAATCAACAAATCTACTACATATATAACTATATATATGAATTAACAAGAGTTATCAAGGTATACCTCTTGAAGATTCAGCCAAGAAGATGAAGAAGCACTACAAGAATGATGACAAGCCTTTCACACCTTGCAAAAGCACTAGTTTGTCCACACAAGCATCCAAGAGCTTCTCCTCCACAAACCAGATGTATGTACTAGCTATTTGGATGGAAATATGAGCTTACACAAGGGTTGAAAGCAAGAGAAAAATCTGCCCAAGCTTTGCAAGCAATGGACGAAAATGGAGAGAAAAAGAGAGAGAGAAAAATTCAGATTTTTGCTCTTGTGTGTTCACCTCTTAAAATCTGATTTTTCATTCTTGCTTTCTATGCATATATGTTATCTATGCATACTTGTGTCTTGTGCATTTGAAGTCTTCGATGCATTCAAGCTTTCAAGACAACCTTGTGTCATGAAATTGTAGCCTTCTATGCATTGATGTCTCCTATGCAACTTTGTGTCTTGTGTAACTATTAATATATACATTTATTGGGCTGAAAATTATAGTGGAAAAATATGTATTTTTCCACTAACTTGCCAAGTATTAATCCTAGCCATAGATTCTAATCAAGATCAAATCTTGGCCTTTGGATGTCATCATCTTTTGTTAATTATATATATATATATATATATAAACATATATACATATGATTAAATTAATCCTAATCTATATTAGATTAATTTATTGGAAACTAACTTTCTATATTTATACTTTGGCCCCAATACTTTCAATAATTACATTTTTGACCCATTACAACTTAATGACCAAATACAACAACGTTAACTCCTTAACGTTTCCAAACCTTTTGTAAGCTCATTATAGAAACTCTATTCATGATACTCAAACGTGTGTGACTCTCTAGATTCACCACCGTATAGCGATGAGGGACCATTAAACCCTTTTTAATCTATTCCAAAAATGTCCCCGTCATTCTCGGAATACCCTCACGTTCTAGAGTGATGTCTAATAACATATCAAGACAATATATACAGTAATGAAGTCAATCTCTTGTGAATCTATTTACAGTCGCAAATTAACGTGCAGTCCAATCCTTCCGTTAATATGTCCCGATCGAATAAGGACCATGATATGATTAAGTCCATTGGTTTGATTCTACGCTTAGATCTAAATGGTAGAATGAGAGATGACTCATGGAAATACTCATTTCCATCATCACGCCTTGGCCAAGGACTTCTTCATTCAACTACCGAAATTAGATCGCATAGGACATCGCTTCCTATCGGAAGTTAACAGATCCTGTGTTGATAATTACCTGTCAATCTCTATACCGAAGGAGTAAACTACAAAAAGGCCGTAACCCATCTTTATAAACAAAGACAAGCATTGTCCTAATGCTAAAATCTAAACCCCGATATATCAGACATCCGTAATTTCTCAAGTAAGAGGATTACTTGCACAATCGCAACGAGTAATAAAACTATTAATCCAAAGTCATGTAGTTTATTACTCATGCCACATTCAGTGAACTATTCCACTAATAATCATTTATATGTAAGTTAATCGCATCCCATGCTATTATGGCTCGAGGCTCGCCATCCTTTATCGTTAATATCATATATTAATAAAAAATAACTACATATGATAGTCCATAATTGATTATTCTAGTCCCGGTTGAATAATATAAGAACTATGAAAAACTTTTAATGCTAATCATATTAAAAAAAATACGCCAAGATATTCTAAATAACTTTTAGAATATATTTCTTCTAAGAAAAACATAAGGACACATTCATACAATATAAGACGGAGAATATGAACATCAACTCAAAATGCCATTAATAAAACATATATTTACATCAAAATGCCCTACATAGGTTATCTAACTATACTGCATTAAGACATATCTCTAACAATCTCTTACTTGCACTAACGCTACATTACATAGAACTAGCGCATCATACTATGGTATTGCATACCCATCTTCTCAAGATAATGATCCAACTGTGACTGACTCATAGGCTTGGTGAGTGGGTTAGCTACATTATCCAATGTAGGAACTTTCTGCAAACTAATATCCTTTTGAGCCACAATTTCTCGAATAATATGAAACCTCCTTTCAATATGTTTGGATTTTTGGTAAGATCTCGGTTCTTTGGCTTGTGCAATAGCCCCATTGTTATCGCAATACAATGGTATCGGTAACTCAATGGATAGAACCACTTCGAGCTCTATCAAGAACTTCTTTATCCAAACTACTTCCTTTGCAGCATCACATGCAGCGATGTATTCAGCTTCAGTTGTGGAATCAGCAGTTACCGGCTGTTTTGAACTCTTCCAACAGACTGCCCCTCCATTGCATACAAAGACAAACCCAAATGTAGACTTTCTATCATCTTTATCAGATTGAAAATCTGAATCAGTGTATCCGTTCACACGGAGTTCACCGCCTCCATAAATTAAGACAAGATCCTTAGTTCTTCGCAAGTACTTCAGGATATGTTTTACAACAATCCAGTATCCTTCACCTGGATCGGACTGATATCTGCTCGTAATGCTTACTGCATAAGCTAGATCAGGCCGTGTACATAGCATAGCATACATGAGACTGCCTATGGCGGAAGCATAAGGCACTTTATCCATGCGTTGCCTTTCCTTGTCAGTTTTAGGAGACATTTCCTTAGAAAGGTGCACACCGTGCCTCATAGGCCAGAGACCTTTCTTTGAACCTTCCATCTTGAATTTCTTCAAGATCCGTTCTATGTACATGCTCTGAGATAAGCCCATTAATCTTTTCGTTCTATCTCTATAGACACGAATCCCCAAAATATAAGTGGCTTCTCCCAAATCTTTCATGGATAATTTATTACTTAACCAAATTTTCGTGGACATCATATGACCCGTGTCATTTCCCATAATGAGAATGTCATCAACATACAAGATCAGAAAAGTGGTCGCACTCCCACTAACCTTCTTGTAAACACATTGTTCATCTTCATTCCTCATGAAACCGAACTCTTTGATCTCATTATTGAATCGGATGTTCCAAGACCGAGAAGCTTGTTTAAGACCATAAATTGATCTTTTAAGCTTACATACTTTATGATCCTTGGATTCAAAACCCAAAGGCTGCTCCATATAGATATCTTCATCTAGATATCCATTCAAGAACGCAGTTTTGACATCCATCTGCCAAATATCATAATCATAGTATGCTGCAATAGCAAGCATAATGCGAATGGACTTAAGCATGGCTACAGGTGAAAACGTTTCGTCATAGTCAACACCTTGTTTCTGACGAAAACCTTTTGCAACTAGCCTTGCTTTAAAAGTCTCAACCTTTCCATCGACTCCAAGTTTTCTCTTGAAGACCCATTTGCAACCTATAGGTACAATTCCTTCAGGAGGGGCTACCAAGGTCCAAACATCATTGGAGTACATAGAGTCCATTTCAATTTGCATTGCCTGCTTCCATTTCTCGGAATCGATATCACGTATCGCTTCCTCATAAGTAGTTGGATCATCAATATGATCATTATCCCCTACCATAAACAGTTTTTTGCTTCCTCAAGAAGATACCCATATCGTTCAGGAGAATGGGATATTCTACTAGATCTACGAGGAACCTGTGTGACGACTTGTTCTGGAATCTGCTGATTAGGTTCGGGATCTTGATTCAGGTATGTTTGTGGTTGAGAGGACCCTTCCTCTATTTCTATTTTTCTCCCGCTACCACCTTCTTGAACAAACTCTTTTTCAAGAAAGATAGCATCACGACTGATCACAACCCTTTGATCACTAGGAAAATAGAAATAATATCCTTTAGTTTCCTTAGGATATCCCACAAACCTACCTTTATCTGTCTTAAGTTTCTTAACAAAAGTAGGACAACCCAAAATCTTAATGTGATTAAGACTTGGTTTCCTACCAACCCATATCTCATACGGAATAGTAGGAACAACTTTAGTGGGAACCCTATTCAACAAGTAGATAGCTGTCAAAAGTGCATGACCCCACAATGAAATGGGAAGATCGGTATAACTGATCATAGATCGTACCATATCCATTAATGTACGATTCCTACGTTCAGATACCCCATTCAATTGTGGTGTAGCAGGTGGTGTTGTTTGTGATGTTATACCAACTTCTTTGAGATAGTCAAGAAACTCAGTACTCAAATATTCACCTCCACGATCAGATCGCAAAGTTTTAATACTTTTTCCTAATTGGTTTTCTACTTCAGCTTTAAACTCTTTGAATTTTTCAAAAGCTTCAGACTTATACTTCATTAAGTATACATAACCATATCGTGAATAATCATCGGTAAAAGTTATGAAGTAGTAATAACCACCGCGAGCCATTTCTCTAAATGGTCCACAAACATCACTATGTATTAATGCTAACAATTCGGTAGCTCTTACGCCTTGTCCAATAAAAGGTGACTTAGTCATTTTACCAAGGACACATGATTCGCATATAGGGCTGGACTAAAATCCCAATGAACCAATAAGTTCATTTTGAGCCATACTTGCAATTCTTTTATCATTGATATGACCAAGTCTTAAGTGCCATAATTGTTTAGGATTGATTTGATTATCTCTAGGTCGTTTTGTTTTGAAGTGGAAGTGGAAGTAGAATATATATGCATACTTTCATTCATGTCAAGATGATAAAGTCCATTCACCAAAATGGCCTTGCCGATATATTCATTACAATAGAGAATATTACACAAGTCACTAATAAAGGAAAATTCATAACCTTCCTTAGTAAGCCTAGGAATAGACACTATATTCCTAATAGCTTGAGGTACAAACAAAACATCTTTCAAAATCAAGACATGCCTTGTAGGCATATCTACATGCACTTCTCCTTTAGCTAAAGCCGCAACACTTGCACCATTGCCAACTTTCAAAACAACCTGCCGCTTCCCAAGCGTACTCGAATCATTTAGAATCTGTTTACAAACACAAATGTGAGATGTAGCACCAGAATCCAAAATCCAAGAAGTATAATGATGACCAATAGACAAACTAGTCTCAATCACAAAAGCAAAAAAATCATTACCTTTCTCAGCAACTACCTTAGCTCGCTGCTCCTTCAGCTCTTAAAGGTACAAAGGACAGTTCCTTTTCCAGTGACCATCCTTCTTGCAGTGATAACATGTCCCCTTAGGGGTGACAACTTTGCCTTTTGGCTTAACCACCCCACCAGAAGTCTTTGGAGTAGAGACTTTCTTTTTGTTCTTCTTCTTCTTCTTGTTTTTCGACTTAGAGCTAGAAGAAGAAGCAACAACAAGAACGGTTTCCTTTCCTTTACCCTTCATTTGACCTTGTGCAGTGGTCAACATGTTCAACAACTCGGGTAAAGAAGCCTCCAACTTGTTCATTTGAAAATTTATGATGAATTGGCTGAACGACGGTGGCAGAGATTGCAGAATTAGATCAGTCTGGAGCTGATAGTCCATTGTGAAATCAAACTCCTCAAGCTGAGTGATCAGATCAATCATCCTGAGGGTATGTTTGCTCACATCGGAACCCTCATCCATCCGAGCCCTGAACAATTCTTTAGATATCTCGTATCTAACAACGCGACTTTGCTCACCATACAATTCTCGCAAATTCCGAATCATGTTAGCGGCATCAGACATATTCTCATGCTGACGCTGCAGATCATTATTCATAGAAGCGAGAATGTAGCTCTTAGCCCTTAAGTCATGTTCAACCCATTCTTCATAAGTTTCACGTTCTGCCTCGGTGGCAGTGGCGGGCAGTGTAGCCGGGGGGGCTTTTTCCAGAACATAATAAATTTTTTCCATTCTCAAAATGATTTGAAGATTGCGAAACCAGTCTTTGAAATTTGGTCCAGTTAACATATTCTTATCAAGAATGCGAGATAACGGGTTTGAAAAAGAAGCCATGATAAACTGCAGGAAATATAATGCAGAAAATAAGATTGCAAGTTAATATAAACATGAAAGACTATTTAATAAGGACTTAAAATTAAATAGTGCTCCCACTAATTTTATCGAATCTCACACTCCCTAAGTGAGAATCGTGAATCTAAAAGACTCCTTAGTAGGTGACCAATTTCTCTTAACACGGATATCTCTCAGCTTTAGTGCATTATTGAAACATGCGTTCAAGAGTTAACAACAATTTGTTATCTATTTCACTAAATAGGATATGGTCAATTTTAGCCCCCAAATCACTTTAATCTCAGCTTTAGTGCCTTATTGACTAAGTGATTTAGTTAGATCGCCATCTAAACGTTATGCGACAATTTGAATCCTATGACCTCAACTTTAGTGTGTTCTTGGCCACATGATATTGGTACACAACTACATCACTATGTATGCTAGAATCTCATTGAAACTTATTGTGAGCTATATCTTTCTACCTTTGGGTTAGACAAGAAATAACCATTTTAAGTTGATAAGTTCTAGGATGGCGGTGGGCTACGATAAACTCTTTTACCGTTTAAATCTAATGTGAGTTTGCACGTAGGGAGGTTTGAAACATCCTAAGATCTCACATATGCACATAAGACTATTAAATAAGCTAACATCACATATAGCAAATATGCAAAATATATGATGGTGGATCATGGACTTGGACTAAAATAAATCAAGAAAAACCCTAAACCTAGTAAGCACATCAAATGTCTTCCACGGTCTTGACTTCTTGATTTTACCAAACATCCAATGGCCTCCCAACTCCTTAAACGCCTTGAATGATCTTCTTGCAAACTCCTTGAAGATTTACATACATTATGCCTCACTACAAGGTTCTCTCAAGTGCAAGAAAATAAATTGAGACTTATGTCTCTATTACAACCCAAACGAATGATTAAATTAGTTACAAAGCCATCTAATGAAATTACAACCAATCATTCATCCACTAACCAAGTCCATGATCAAATTCACCATCCATTCATCCACACAAACTCATAAAGCAAAGTAAATGCATCACATACATCATCAACTAAGCAATGCAAGTTAGATAGTAAACAAGCAATGCAACAAGTTTCATATTTTGACCTTTTAACATATCATGTTAAACAACACATAAAAGAACTCAATAAAACCATTTTAAACACATATTTTTTGAATAAGGCCCAACACAAATCCTTTATCATTTCATGGCCCGATTTGAGTTCTTAGTTTGTCATAGCTTTCAATTTTATGACATATCATAAATCTGCTGCACATGCACCAACTGATTTGACTCATTTAACATATCTACAGTTCTCCAAAAATTCTGAAATTTTACAGGGAGATATCTCTTCGAGTGTAGATATTTTTAGAATCAAATGGATCTCAATTCGGAGTTAAACTCACTGAGTTATGCCTCTCGGAGCAGACACTATGCAGTCTGTCCAGAATAGCGCGAGAATCAGTGAGGTTACTGATTTTACTAAAAATGAAAATCTTAACCACGAAATTAGGAGATGCATATTAGAGGATGAAATATTATACTATCTCTATAGCATAACATATCCAAAAATCAGCCCCAAACAACAACATTTACTATGTGAAAACAGTAACGCAAAAACAGTGCGCAGAAACATTTTTCAGAAAACTTCTAAGCATCAAATATGCAAGTATTGCGTTCTAGTTCTTTTGTGCTCAAAACTCTTGAAACTTTAAGCATAGATATGTGACTACATGGACTACACAAACAAGGCTCTGATACCACTTGAAAGGACCATTGCAATAGGTGAATCACAACATTTATTAATGAGCTAGGTGGAAGCAAAACCATGATTTCAAAAAAATTTCAGCATCATAACATTTGTATTCACCATAATAGCTTATGTCTAGTCCATGTAATCAACAAATCTACTACATATATAACTATATATATGAATTAACAAGAGTTATCAAGGTATACCTCTTGAAGATGCAGCCAAGAAGATGAAGAAGCACTACAAGAATGATGACAAGCCTTTCACTCCTTGCAAAAGCACTAGTTTGTCCACACAAGCATCCAAGAGCTTCTCCTCCACAAACCAGATGTATGTACTAGCTATTTGGATGGAAATATGAGCTTACACAAGGGTTGAAAGCAAGAGAAAAATCTGCCCAAGCTTTGCAAGCAATGGACGAAAATGGAGAGAAAAAGAGAGAGAGAAAAATTCAGATTTTTGCTCTTGTGTGTTCACCTCTTAAAATCTGATTTTTCATTCTTGCTTTCTATGCATATATGTTATCTATGCATACTTGTGTCTTGTGCATTTGAAGTCTTCCATGCATTCAAGCTTTCAAGACAACCTTGTGTCATGAAATTGTAGCCTTCTATGCATTTATGTCTCCTATGCAACTTTGTGTCTTGTGTAACTATTAATATATACATTTATTGGGCTGAAAATTATAGTGGAAAAATATGTATTTTTCCACTAACTTGCCAAGCATTAATCCTAGCCATAGATTCTAATCAAGATCAAATCTTGGCCTTTGGATGTCATCATCTTTTGTTAATTATATATATATATATATATATATATATAAATATATATACATATGATTAAATTAATCCTACTCTATATTAGATTAATTTATTGGAAACTAACTTTCCATATTTATACTTTGGCCCCAACACTTTCAATAATTACATTTTTCGCCCATTACAACTTAATGACCAAATACAACAACGTTAACTCCTTAACGTTTCCAAACCTTTTGTAAGCTCATTATAGAAACTCTATTCATGATACTTAAACGTGTGTGACTCTCTAGATTCACCACCGTATAGCGATGAGGTACCATTAAATCCTTTTAATCTGTTCCAAAAATGTCCCCGTCATTCTCAGAATACCCTCACGTTCTAGAGTGACGTCTAGTAACATATCAAGACAATATATACGGTAATGAAGTCAATCTCTTGTGAATCTATTTACAGTCGCAAATTAACGTGCAGTCCGATCCTTCCGTTAATATGTCCCGATCGAATAAGGACCATGATATGATTAAGTCCATTGGTTCGATTCTACGCTTAGATCTAAATGGTAGAATGAGAGATGACATTCATGGAAATACTCATTTCCATCATCACGCCTTGGCCAAGGACTTCCTCATTCAACTACCGAAATTAGAACGCATAGGACATCGCTTCCTATCGGAAGTTAACAGATCCTGTGTTGACAATTACCTGTCAATCTCTATACCGAAGGAGTAAACTGCAAAAAGGCCGTAACCCATCTTTATAAACAAAGACAAGCATTGTCCTAATGCTAAAATCTAAACCCCGATATATCAGACAACCGTAATTTCTCAAGTCATAGGATTACTTGCACAATCGCAACGAGTAATAAAACTATTAATCCAAAGTCATGTAGTTTATTACTCATGCCACATTCAATGATCTATTCAACTAATAATCATTCATATGTAAGTTAATCGCATCCTATACTATTATGGCTCGAGGCTCGCCATCCTTTATCATTAATATCATATATTAATCAAAAGTAACTACATATGATAGTCCATAATTGATTATTCTAGTCCTGGTTGAATAATCTAAGGACTATGAATAACTTTTAATGCTAATCATATTAAAGAAATACGCCAAGATATTCTAAACAACTTTTAGAATATATTTCTTCTAAGAAAAAACATAAGGACACATTCATACAATATAAGACGGAGAATATGAATGTCAACTCAAAATGCCATTAATAAAACATATATTTACATCAAAATGCCCTACATAGGTCATCTAACTATACTGCATTAGGGCATATCTCTAACAGCAGTCTAGTCGATGGTGTCCCTTTCTATGCTTTGTTTCGTTTTCTTGCCCTTCTTAAAATTTGTCTTTTTCGTTTGTTTTTCTAAGTTCAAATTACAAGAATAAAAATTCCAAAACAAAAAGACTTCTAATTCGGGGCCGCTATTAGAAAATAATGCTCAAGTAAAATTTGGTACATTCCAGTCTTTAGATGTCGTTATAAAGATTCTATATACTGGGTTCACTGTTAAGTATCAGAAGTGAATTAGGGTTCTCTGAAAATTATAACTGCTAAATTGTGTTTGAAAACACGACATGTAAGTCAAGTTGCTGAAAGAAAAGCCTGCGATGGGCATGCATGGACTTGGAAGTCGTTGTGATAACGATGTATAGCTAGTTGGTTAGATTTGTGATTGTAATCTTTGTACTTATTTTATCACAACTGTATATAATTATCTTGTATTCTTGGTGTATTATAAAACACCACACTTGTACATATTATAGGCTATGAAATACAAAACACAATTAAGTGTAAGTCTCTTCGTGGTATCAGAAGACCAGTTCGCCTAAAGTCCTACCCACAGCAAACCACCACATCACTCTTCATTCTCGTTATTTCACTATGTCTTCCAGCAGCTCTGCCCAATCCTCCGCCACTGCCTCCTCCACCACCACGTCCTCTGCCTCTATCTTTTCTCTGCCGTCTACCAACGTCAAACTCTACGTCACTATCCTTCTCGATCACTCCAATTACTTAATATGGCAAACTCAGATGCTCAATTTCCTTACCTTCAATAAACTCCTGGGCTACATCAATGGCACTATCACCAACCCAACTCTTCCCGACTCTGCTTCCGCTGATTATGCAACCATTTCTGCTAACCTTGACAATTGGTTGTGTTATGATCGATTTTTCACCGCCTGCATCACGTCTACTCTTTCTGAGTCTCTTGTTCATCAAGAGACAGGCTTCGACTCTGCTCGTTCTCTCTGGCAGTCTCTCCACGAGTCATTCCAACAACAGTCTTTTGCCCGTAAATCTTTATTGCGTGCTCAATTTCTCACTCTGAAAAAAGGATCCCTCTCTATCGCCGAGTATCTCTAGCAAGTTCATACTATTTCCACTGCTCTTACCGCTATTGTGATGCTATCTCCGACTCCGACATAGTCCACACCGCTTTGGAAGGTCTCCCTAAGAAGTATCGTGCATTTGTTACTTCCGTCCAACATTTGGCGATCACTCCATCCTTTTCTCATGTCCGTGCGAAACTCCTCATGTATGAGCAACGCCTTCTGTTGGATGATCCTCTTTCATCCCTTGAGTCTACCGACAATACCATGGCCCTCACAACTCAACTCCAATCTGCTACTATTAATCCTGAAGCTCACATTACTACCCACAAAACCCAAAACTCCACTTCAAACTCCACCTCCAACTCATACAAAAACGCACAAGCTTCAGGTCCAACTCTAATTATTCTTGTACAAAATGTCAAATTTGCCAAAAGACTGGTCATTCAGCGGCCCGGTGTCACTACCGTTATTCCCAGTCAAGAAACAGTGGCTCCAACTCATCCTACGCTGGCTATCACTATCAACAAATGCCTGCGTTTTCAGGCTCTTCTGCGTTTGGTTCCATTCAACCGTGGATCCCAAACTCTAGGGCATCTTCATATATGACTTCTAACCCGTCACTCTTGCAATACATTCGCCCTTATACTGGCAATGATCAAGTGGTTGTCGGGGATGGTAAGTCTATTCCAATTACTCACACTGGCTCTTTTACTTTTTCAGCGTCAAATCGTAATTTTTCTCTTCACAAAATTTTACGTGTTTTGCAAATTATTTGCAATCTTCTTTCTGTTTCTCAGTTTACTAGAGAAAATAATGTCTCACTTGAGTTTACTCCTTCTTCTTGTGTTGTAAAGGACCTTCACACCAGGACTCCCCTTCTCACGGGCTGCGTTGACTCTAAACTCTACACACTCTCACTGCCACTTGCATCCAAAACTTCAAGTCCGGTTGCATTAGCTGCTTCTGTTCGTGCTCCCTTTGAAGTCTGGCATAATAGGATAGGACATCCAGCTCATTTTGTTTTGTCTATACTTAGTTCTAGGAATTTTTTAAATGTTTCTGGCACATTCAAGCTAAATAAGCTTTGTAACTCATGTATGCAAAGAAAAAGCCATAAACTTTCATTTCAGAATTCTAATAAAAGCACTAGTTTTCCTCTGGAATTGATACATTGTGATATCTGGGGTCCAGCTCCAATTTTATCTTTTTCTGGCTTTTGCTTCTTTATCTTGTTAATCGATGATTACAGCCATTTTACATGGATATATCCCTTGAAAAACAAAAATGACTGTGTTGATCCTTTTCTGCATTTTAAGCGGCTCATTGAAAGTCTTTTCAATTCAAAAATTAAGTCGTTCCAATGCGATGGGGCTAGGGAATTAATTCAAGGGCATTTTAAAACCATAATTGAATCATCGGGTATTCAGTATCGCATCTCATGTCCCTATACGCCTGAACAAAATGGCCTAGCTGAACGCAAAATTCGGCACGTTACAGAAATAGGTACTACTTTTCTTTTTCACGCAGCTCTTCCTAAACAATTTTGGCTTGAGGCCTTCACAACTGTTGTCTTTTTTATTAATCGGTTGCCCACTCCTGTGTTGTCCCAGAAATCTCCGACTGAAATGCTCCATAACACTCCACCATCTTACTCCACTCTCCGTGTGTTTGGAAGTTTGTGTTATCCTCACCTGGATCCTATGAAAACTGACAAGTTAAGTCCCAAAACGCAACCTTGTGTCTTTATTGGGTATAGTCCTTGTCATGTAGGATATCGCTGCTATAATCTTGTCACTGGTAAAGTTCACATTTCACGTCATGTTGTGTTTGACGAAACTCACTTTCCATTTTGGCAAACCAACGCTAATGCCTAGACTGCTCATGGTATTCTCTCGGCCCTTTTTTCCTCTGGTGTGGTAGACATTTCCTCTACACCTCCTGTATCGTCTATTGCTCCTTCATTACCTGCTCGCTTGTTACTTCTCCTTCTACCGTCAAATCACATTTCCCCTATGTTCTCTTCATCTAGTGTAAGCTCCTCGCATTCGCTGGCCCCTGTCCAACCACTTACCAGTCCACCACCATCGCTTGCTACTTCTACTACCACTACTCCTTCATCACCCGCACGCACTGAGCCATGGCCTTCTCATGGCCTCCCATCTTTAACTCCTGATTCCGCTTCGTCTACTGCTACTCCCTCGCGTTCTCCACCAGTCCATCGTCCTACCTATCGCGATGCTCTTATCTCTCCTCAGCCTGTCACAACTGATTCGTCTCCTATCTCTCACTCACTTCCTTCCTCTACTTTTGAGTCCTCCCAATCCGGTTCTCTCTCTGTCTCTCAGCCGATGTTGTCCCTCTATCCTATTGTAACATCAACCTATCCCATGGTCACTCGGACGCGCGACCACACTCGTGTTTCGAAGACCTACCCTGATCATATTACCTTCACTGTTGTGTCTTTTTCTCTTGCTGACACCGAACCTACATCTTATACTCAAGCTTCTAAATGTTCTCATTGGCCCACAACTATGGATAAAAAATATAATGCGTTACTTCATAATGGTACTTGGGCCCTTGTTCCACCGAAATCTTCAATTAATTTAGTTGGCTGCAAGTGGGTATACCGTATAAAGCGTAAATCAGATGGTTCTATAGAACGGTACAAGGCTCGGCTCGTCGCCAGTGGCGGAGTCAGGCACCCGGAGTTAGGGGGTGTAGCTCTGCCACCTAAGTTATTTATGTATAAATTGATATTTAATTTAAGTACACTATGGTATAATTTATAAATGAAGTATTTAAGTAACTACCCCTCATTTGATGCACATTATAACAAATATAAAAATATAAGCAAAAAAGCATATCTACTAATTACATATCATATAAAACAAAGAAAGTAAATATATATAGATCCTGAAATAGAAATGTACCTTTAATAACTGTCCTCGACGTGTTTTCATCTTTTGAAATCGTTGAATAATTAACTCATTGTCGATAGCATTAAACACATCTCTCTTTATGTAAGTGACTAAGCAATCATTTATCCAAGCATCTCCCATTCGATTGCGCAGCCGGTTCTTCACGATTTTCAAGCAAATTGATCATCACCTTTCAAAATAAATAAACAATAGAAGATTCCATATAAATAAATTTTTCCCTAAAATTTTTTCAATCCAGACTTCCTCTAATGGCTTGGAATTTAACAAGATTGAAAATAAACATTTCTTAAGAACCAAAGCAATAAAAAAAGCCCCAAAAAAATAATTTAAAAAAAGAGCAAAACGAAGGCCTATCAAGATCTTTGTCAGAGACTTCTCTGCCTTGGATAGATTCCAAGGCAGAGACTTCTCTGCTTGAAAGTGAAGAAAAGAAAAAAATATGGCGTTTCAACTTTCACGATTTTGATCAGATTTCACAACGTTAAAAACTTGAGAGGCAACAAAAGATCAGAAAAAGAATCAACATAGGCTGATTGTGATTGTTCCATGGTTTTGGACTTCTTTCAATTTTTATTCAACTCATATCTCCAATCCAAACACAAAATAAACCAAATCAAATATAATATGTAGAGTTTACACAAATATAATGTTTCTAATTTTTGTATATTTAACATAATAAATAATCTGTGAAACAACCTAATCAAAAATTGAATTTAAACCCTAATTTTATCAAACTCAAATATTACATAAAAAGATATTATAAGTCTACAATTACAAGCAAATTGATCATCACCTTTGCTGCTTGGAATTTTTTATTGCAATTTGAAGGCTTGGTTGGTGACTTGATGAATGATGATGCCGATGGTGAGTGAATGTTGAAGACCCGTCAGTGAGTCAGTGGCAACAAGTGAAGACACAAACCTGATTTGGAGTTTTGTGGTTGGGAAATTTTTTTTTTTTAAAATATAAATGTAAAATGACATATATACCCCTCACTAAGTGAGGGGTGGGCCAGGAGGTGCATGTGCACCTCCTGGCCTTAACTTCGCTCCTCCAGTGCTCGTCGCCAAGGGCTACAATCAGGAAGACGGGCTTGACTACACTAAGACATTCAGTCCCGTTGTCAAACCAACCACTATCAGAATCATGTTGTCTCTGGCTATTTCGTGGAGTTGGGTGATCAAACAACTTGATGTTAATAATGCATTCCTGCATGGGAATACAGGAAGATGTTTACATGGCTCAACCACCGGCCTTTGTCCATCTTTCCTATCCGTCTTATGTGTGCAAGCTTCAGAAAGCAATATATGGTCTCAAACAGACACCTCATGCCTGGTTTTCGCGGCTCAGTGCCTTTCTTCTTTAGATTGGATTTATTTCCTCAGTATCAGATACTTTGCTCTTCATTCGTCATTCATCTGCTGCACTTGTGTTTGTGTTGGTCTATGTTGATGACATCTTTGTTATCAGCCCGTCCTGGACAGGTGTTGAGTCTGGTTTAGCTGCCTTGCATCGACAATTTGCAATTAAGGATCTCGGCATTGTTAATTATTTCCTTGGCATACAGGCTGATCATGTTCATAATGGACTTCGTTTGTGTCAAACTAAATATGCTACTGAGCTCATTGATCGTGCAGGTCTTCAAGTGGCAAAACCAGTTGCGACACCTCTTGCTACTTCGCAACATCTCTCCTAACATGATGGTGATCCACTTCCTGATCCTAAGCAATATCGCAGTATGGTGGGAACGCTTCAATACCTCACTATTACTAGACCAGATCTTGCATTTGCGATAAACAAGGTGTGTCAATTCATGCACTCACCCACTGATGTGCATTGGTCGGCAGTGAAGAGGATCTTACGCTATGTTAAAGGCACGTTGGGTTTTGGTCTCACACTTACACCTTCTTCAGACATTCAATTGCATGCCTATTCAGATGCTGACTGGGCTGGGTGTCCTGATGATCGCCGAAGTACTCATGGCTACTGCATTTACTTGGGGCTTAATTTGGTTTCGTGGGCTGCGAATAAGCAAACTATAACGTCGCGATCAAATACTGAGGCTGAGTACCGTGCAATTGCATTTGCCACAATAGAACTATGTTGGATCCAGTTTCTCCTTGCTGAGCTGCGTAGTCAGTCGTCTATGCCACCGGTCTTGTGGTGTGATAACATCGGGGCGACGTATCTCACTGTTAATCCAGTTTTTGATGCCCACACGAAACATATAGAAATTGATGTCCATTTTGTTCAAGAGAAAGTTGACTCTAGGGCAATGCATGTGCGGTTCATTTCTACTACGGATCAACTAGCCGACATTATGACAAAACCACTCTCGCGTGCTCGGTTTGTTTTACTCCGTCACAAGCTCACTATTCGAGAACTGGCTTCGCTTGAGAGGGTGTGATAACAATGTATAGCTAGTTGGAATGATTCAATGTGGTCGATGGGTGTCCCTTTCTACTCTTTTTTTATTTTGTTTTTTCTTGTTTTTTTGTTTTTTTGTTTTAATTTGCTTTCTCTTTTGAAATTTCTTTAGATGTTTGTATTTAAAAAAATAAAAAACCAAAATATCGTCTTTACATGTAACTATGAAGATTCCTTTGGCAAGCAGCTCATCAAAGTCATAGAAGAAAAGCCTGCGATAGCCATGCATGGACTTGGAACTTGGAAATCATTGGAATGATTCAGTGTAGTTGAAGGGTGTCCCTTTGTGTGCTTTGGTTTCGTTTTTCTATCCTTTTTTTTTCCTGTTTGCTTTTCAAATTTCAAATTATAAAAATAGAGAAGCCCAAAATAAAAAAAAACTTGAGTTTGGGACTGCGAATCGTAATCATGTTTCCAGTCTTTAGATGTAATAATGAAGATTCCTTGTTTATTCCTAGACGTGAGAATTTTTTGCCAAGATTTTTATTTTTATTTTTGTCGATCTCTAACAAGGTTGGGATAGAGAGATTTAAACCAGAAATTTTAGATGGTTAATAATAATTTTTGCCATCAAATTGTCTCATATCCCCATTGACATGCTTGTCAAACCAATAAATATACAAGTTAGAGCAAATTTCTTGCAAGTCAATTAATTTTCCTCACCTTTTTCTTCTTCATGTTGGATAATGTTAAGCAAGACTAGGTTTTAAAATGAAATTTACCAAATGTGCCAAGCAGTATTATGCCAGTTTAAGTTTTGTGGAGCCCTCTGTATAAAAAAAACCAGGCGACCGTCATATGGTCACATTAGTTGGATTATTATTACTATTTTTTTGTTAAAGAAAGTATTTTTATTAAAGGAAAAATAATTATTTTAGGGTCTGATCTTGGTATAGTATAAAATTAAGATTATGAACTTCAAAACCTTCTAATTAAAGGCTCAAATTTATAAGAAATAGCTATTTTACACGAACCTGACTCCTCTACAATTTCATTATGTACAATTTCAAGCAATACCTATCCCGATAATTAATTTAACGTGTCACTAAATATCATCTACGGACTACATTAAATTTGCTAAACTAGCTTTCCAACCATAGTTAGAAAGCATTAAGCACCAAAATTTAAACTACTATAATTAATTAACAAAACAAATATGGAGAATATGATTCCAAAAAACAAAAAAAAAAAGAAAAAAAGAAAAAGAAAAAACAAAACCCATTCTTGTTCCGATTCCAAAAAAAAAAAAAAAAAAGCAAGACATACGATTTTGTTCCAACTTCACTAGTGAAGCTTCAACTAAAAAAAAAAAAAGTTAATCAGCAAAAATGCTCTACAGCATCAACACAAGTTAGCTCAAACAGAAAACAAAAGAAATAAACAAAAAGTTTGAAACTTAATAAAGAACAAGATAGAGAAAGAGCAAAGACAGTTGCTTTATAGTGTTTAAGTGTGACCTGAGTATAAAAAAAAATAATGGGTATCTCTAAAATTGTGTAAATGAATTTTGTTTGAAATTGTTTTGCTATAATTGCTTCAAATGTAACAATAAAAAATGCTACCTACCCTTTTTTTTTTTTCTCTCTCTCTCTCTCTCTCTATATATATATATATATATATCTAAAATGATGAGCCGGTATCGTAGCGCTTCTTGAAACTTCAGTAGACAAGTTGGAGAAAATATCATATGGCTTCTTCATTTTTTTTTAAAAGAAACTATATGACTTCTTGGAGCCAAAATCTAATCGCTTCATTTTTTTTTTCAACTTATATTGTTTTCTCGAGGCTTTAAATACTATTGATTTTTCATAGTAGACACAATTTGTGCTTTTTTGGTTGAGTCTGCAATTAAAGTAATAAATATTATTTTCTCAGGACTTTAAAGACCATTGATTTTTCACACTCGACATTAATTAACCACTTGCCATAAAAAGTGGTCATTAATATTTCTTAGAGCACAAAAAATGTATGGGTTTGAAAGCTAACTAATACTTCTATATTTGTTTTGCTAATTAAATAAGGTAGTTCATATTTTATATGATAAATTAATACATTTTAAATAGTTCAACAAAATTAATATAGTCAGTAGATAATTCTTAGTGACATGTGCATGGTAATAATCGAAATAAATATTACGTAAAATTGTAAAAAAAATAAAATTATAGAGGAATCAAGTCTGTTTTACACACCATTAACTAACGACGTTACTATTTTATTGACGTGGTATTATTTATTTTTTTATTTTCAATTCCTATGTAATCAGTAGGGGTGTATGGTAGAGTAGTGCATGGTTGCAGTTATGATAGAAAGGTGGAGGGAAAGGAAAAGTAGAGAGCAATGGTAAACATTATGACAAGGTAAGTACAGTATGTTGATGATGACGGTTAATAATAGCACGGAAGTTGAAGCGAACAGGATGGCTTCTACTAGTCTAGGATTGTTTTTGTAAAATGGTCAAAGTCAAGCTGCTGAAAGAAAGCCCGTGATAGGCATGCATGGACTTGGAAGTCGTTCAAATGATCCAGTCGACTAGTCGAGTCGATGGTGTCCCTTTCTATGCTTCGATTCGTTTTCTTATAATTTTTTTTTTCGTTTGTTTTTCTATGCTCAAATTAGGAACAAAAAACTCCAAAACAAAAAGACTTGGCATTCGGGACTACTATTAGAAAAACAATGTTCAAGTAAAATTTGACACCTTCCCGTCTTTAAATGTCATTATTAAGATTCTATTATTCAAACACGTGAGATTTTCTAGTCAAGAATTTAATTTTTTTTCCTTGTGTTTATTGTTAGGAAGGTTTGGGTGGAGAGATTTCATCCCATTACTTTAGATAGTTTTTGCCATCTAATTGTCTTGCTTATATCTCATTTGATATGCTTGACAAGCTAATTCCATCTACAAGTTAGAGCAACTTAATGATTAGTAAGTCATGATTTTCCTCTCCTTTTTCTTCTTTATATTGGTTATTCTTCAATACACATTATCACACCTCGAGTCTAAAACTCTAGGCTCGCATGTAAAATTGATGTTATATGCATAAGAAATAACTACTTACGACTTTAATCAACTGGTCCAAAATGGTCAACCTATGTTATTCGTTATACCCACAATATTCACTTATAAACAACACATATACACTATCTTTTACTGATATAAGATGTCACATACACCCTCGGTTAAGGACCTGACGTCCTCGCTAGGGACATACATACTCAGGATCGACCAAACAGTGAAAGATTCTGGAAGTGGCTTCTACGGGTTTAAGAGGTGGCTCCTACCATTTTCTTAGTGTAACACTTAGTTCCCGCATCGACTAGTGACTAGCTCTGATACCATTCTGTTATACATCGAGCTCAGAACTTAAACTTACAAGCGAGACTGATGTTGTAAGTATAAGAAATAACTACTTAATTGGGCCTCTAATCAATTGGTTCAAAATGATTAACCAAAATAATTCATTATATCTACAACACTCACTTATAAATTATACATATACATTATCTTCTATTGAGTGGGATGTCACACAGACCAAGTTCATTCTTAAGTTTCGGTAACATGTAATTAAGTGAAGCTGTGCAAGCTCCGCAGTGTGAAATACCTTATGCCTTGTCATCAAATTATTGTTCTTTTTTTTTTGCTCAATAACAAATTATTGTTCTTTATCTTCACTTTCCTTAGGGTTATTTGAAATCTTGTCACGCTGCTTACTTCGTACCCATAAGCGGGGAAAGGTTTAAAAATGCGTCGTGAGTCTCACATTTGTATGTGACACGTGTACGCACTATGGGGCCCATAACACTTGTGAGAATGACATTTTTTAGCCTTTTCATCAAGCTTGTCCAATGACACGGCTTTGCTAACTGCTTAGTGATCGATCTGAAAATTTAATTACAAGCTGATTTATATACTGAATTTTAAGAAATGTAGCTGCCTTAGACCAACAAGGTGGCACATTTTAGAAAGCCAATGGAGATTAATAAATTTAATCAATTTTACAAATCCAATAATTGATCGCATTAATAGGTAAATAAATTTATGAATCCATCACACGTACACTTTCCACTTGGAGTGTGTAGAGAACATATTCATGCATTAGTAATCTCAATCAATACCAAATGCCAGTTAATATAATTAATGGTCTAAATTAATTCTTTGAAATTATTTTTATGCCATGATTAAAAAATATTAAATACGTACCAAAATATTAGCTAAAAGAATCAGAAGCACCTCAAAATTCCTATGCGTCTCATATCCAATATTCAAACCAAACTCTATTAAACAGTCTAACGCATACATACATACTTTTCCTTCTGTGGTGAAAAATATTGTAGAGCTTAAACCGGTAGCTAGCATTAAATTGTGTAAAGCAAGTTCAATAAACTCCTCATTTTTTTTCCAAAATAAATAGTAAAATTAATAGTTCTTTATTTTTATAAACTCTCTATTACACTCTTTATTTCAACCTCTCTATATTTTTCTTTTCACCTTTCCTTTCCCATTTTCCCTTTCTTTTTCAGCCACCATCTTTGACTTTACTTTTCCTTTCTCACTTTCCCTTATCTTTTCAACCACTGCTTTGTTGATAGTTTTGACAAAAAAAAGAAAAAGAAAAAAAAGAAGGGAGTAGTAGCGAACATGAGATCCTTGCTGATTGCAGCAAGCAAATAACATCAACTAGCGAGATCATTTGACTAGCTTGTTGGAGTATATTTTTTTAAGTTGACTCTCTATTTTGACTAAAAAATCAAAGTATAGAGTTTGTTGAATTTGTTCTTACAGCGCCAGACTAAAGGAACATAAACAATTCTTATTATTTGGTGAGAACGCGGAGGAGTTCCTGGAATTTGATGGATGCAAGGAGTGGAAAATTCGTAGTTACGGATTATTCCGAGAGATTTATTAGGCGTGATAAATACTGCAAATAACAAAGTCTGTTTTGCACGTAAAACTCCACTAAAGAAAGGAAAATATTAAATTGAAACTCTAATCCAGAAGGAAAGATACTTTTTAGAAGCTTCACAATGTTTTTAATTCTCTTGATTGTTGGTCGGGTTATAACAATGTTTTACATAATTTTTTGGGTTTGTCTCTTTTTTTTTTAATTTAATTAAGGAAAAGTTTAAGATCGTATAACGTAACTAGTGAGATTCGAGTTCGTAATTTCTTGCACACATAATGAGTTATATAGCATTGGACCAAAACGCTAGTAGTTGGGTTTTCCTCTTTGATGTAATTTGAATTGATCCATTCCAAGACCCTTAGAAATTTTGAGGTTCTTTTCTTTCATGTATCTTGGTACGGTTTCATTAGCTAATTAGAAGGATTTAATTTAGCTAATATATATTGTATTTAATGTTTTCTTAACCATGGTTACAAAATTGGTATTTAATTTAGACCATTGATTATATATATTAATTGATAAACGTCATTAATCGGACTAATATTATGTGAAATCATAAAAAAAAGTGTATTGTAGAATAATCAAATTTGACACATATTATATGCTAGATTAAGTTTTGTAGAGTCCTCTCCATTAAAAAAAGTAGGCAGCCATCATATGCCACGTTAATTGATATATATACTAATTAAAGATATCCGTGCATATGCACGGGTTGTGCCCAATGTATATTAATAAAATAGTTTGAATAAAATTATATACAATCAAAATAAACTTGTATCAATAGTTTTAATTATATAAATTCTAATATAGTTAATTTACGTTAATATATTTGTTATGTAAATGAATTTCACTATCTCCAATTTATAAAAATAAATGAATTCAAAATGCCAAAAAGTTTTAAATAAATGCACAGAAATAAAAAAATAATTTTAAATCCATAACAAGATATCGTGAAAAGAAATCAAAAAACTAAAATGATTGCCAAAGTAACAGGTAGAGTAACGAGATGATACAACTTACCAGGAACAATTTCACCATTGATGCATAAGAGAATCATTGATCTGATGAATGCAAAACCATAAAGCAAAAGGAAAGACAAAGATTCATCAGTTATTTGGAGATGATGAAAATGCTAAAGAGAAGGACAGATCCCTCAACAAGAGTATTAAACATCCACAAAAATAGGCAGTACTTGTATCCAAACACTGGGAAAAATAACACAACATTTACGGAGCAAAATGAGGTTGAATCCTAACATTCCAAGATGTGACTCGCCACCCGAAAAGGTCTTTTTTTTATGCTAGCAGGGGTGGATAATAGACTGACTGCCAAAAAATTATAACTAAAATGAAATCATTTGAATTTACAAATTTCCGTTACAAAATGTAGCTAATTATCTCATTCGGTATTTGATTAATAACAATGGGAATCAACATCCCACCTTTCAAAATTTGATGGTTTTATCATCATTTTAGTAGATATAAGAAAGAGGGAACATTAGCTGTCTGGCACCAGTAGATCTTGTTTATTTTCTTCCCAATTTCTAAACTTCTGAGATAGTCAAACTGAAGAAAGAGATGCATACCATATTAAACGAAAGAGGAACAACAAAAGAAAGAAATGAAAGCATGGAGAAAAAGAAATAAAGCCACCTAAGGAGTGAAATACATACAAAGAAAGAAATAACTATTGTTCTACCAAAAATAATTCCTTTTAACAAAGAACTATCAAGGTGTTCACAAAGTTATCCATGCTAGAAATTAAATGTTGCAGCATATAAAGAAAGATAGGTTGATTATTGACTTGATTTCTAATAAATAAAATCGTATTGACGTAAAGACGTACCTCTTTTGTATCAGTCCTTGCAAATAACACCACCCTGCCTCCACAATTACCAGTAGCAAGATGGTTACCACTTTTATCAAACTCAATAGCAGAGATGATAGCAATTGCGAAACCAAAAAAGAAACTGATATCAAATTTCAGGCCACAGTTGTCAAGAGTTGCACACCTTTAGATCTTTTAGTAACAAAGATGCATACACTTTTGTAGAACCTGAATTGTCAAACCCATATCAATTATTCCAATTTTGAGACGTTCTATAAATGAATCAAGTCCCTTCATAGAATATTTACGTGAATTGTCAAACCCATATCAATTATTCCAGTTTTGAGACATTCTCTAAATGCATACTATGGTGCGTGGGAAATAGAACTGCAGCAGAAAACTTGCTTAGCTGTCACAGTGTCTGAAACTCATCATGCAGTCTTCGGGGCCCTACATAAAAGTTGTGCCGCAAAATTAAATGTTTATTTCCAAAGAATATCATATTGTTTTGGATTTCAATCAATACTAACTTCAAGAGGATATGATAATATTGTGTGTAGTCTGTAAACACTTAGTTGAGTTATGCATGAGTCATATTCTTTAAAAGAGATGGATTCTTCAACATGAACTCCTTCCATTCCTCTTTATCAATGTTTTCATGACCATTAATATTTGCATCACTGAATGTCAAAGAGGAGAAGAGAAATGTTAAACTAAGAAGCTTAGGCACGGAGTCACATGAGACAAAGTTGAATCAATCTTTATATTATCAAAAACCATTTGATGAACCATCTAACAAATCAAGATCTAATTCATGATCAAGTGGCACTAAAATGAAAGAAAATAAAATTTCAACTGCTTGACTTTGCAACGAAGATGCAACATGAATTGCTTCTATAACAAACTAAAAGAAATCTTTTCACCATGAGATTATCACGACTCAAGTATACATACTTCAGATTTAAAGATTTGATGATAAAGAGAGAAAAAATAAGAATGTAGTATGAAAAGATGAATGTTAAAATTAAATAAAGGAAAATATAAGGAAAAAAATTTAAGCTCACAACTTCATCTTGTAATATGATATTTTGATATGTTATCAGTGTTGATGATGTTGAATCATGAGATTGCGTTTTGTCAAAGACTTGGACCTTTGTTTTCCAATTGTGTGAAGCTAGATTTATGTTGAGAATTGGAGTAAATGCTTCCATATTAGGTTGGATCCTGCAAGTATCATATTGTAAATTATAAATTAATTAGCATAAAAATTAAAATACGTAAATATAGAATTTAAATAATGATGTCAGTATATAAATTGACTTTTTACAAGGAAAAAGAAAAAATTTTTTTTAATTTGAAGCAAGTGCTAAGACTTCTTCATAGACTACATTTTTTGTTTTATCCTCACTCATGCTATCAATTGTAGGTGGTCTTATCAAAATTTTAACAACATCTATTTTTTTGACTCTAGATAATGCTACATAGAGTTGGCCATGAGAAAAAACAGGCTCTCGAAGATATATACCAACAAAATCTAATGTTTGACCTTGAGCTTTATTTATTGTCATGGCAAAACAAAGTCTAATAAGAAATTGTGTTCTTTTAAATGCAACTGGACACTTTTCGTCTTGTTGTGATTCTAAAGGTATTCGAGGTATAAATACATGTTTTCCTTGTAATTCACCAAAGGCTATGAATGCACTTATTATATTGTTTTGGAAACTATGACAAATTAATCTTGTACTATTGCACAACCCTTCATGAGAATTTATATTTCTCAAAAGAATGATAGGACAATTTTGTTTAAGTACTAAACGGTAAGGAGGAAGACCTGTTGGTGTTAAATTGTGAATAAAATCTTGGTATTGTAATTGTTCATTTGGATTTCTTGTTTCATCAAAACTCAAGTATATTCTTTCATTACCTGGAAATTGCTGAATTAAAATGTCATTGATTTCATCAACTATATCATTTTTTGTAGTCAATATTGCTCTATTAATGACATCAAAAGGATTATTGACAAAAGAATCAAAATAGGAAAAACATAATGAAACAAAACCTTCAAAGACTTATCATCATTTTCAAATGGTATAATGAAAGACCTAGGAATTTTTACTATATTCTCATGAATTGTTTTTTTTTTTCCATTTCCAATTCTTATTAGATATTTACAAAAATTAGGATCATATTTTTTTTTCATATTTTTTGTTAATTTGAATTTCTCAAGTTTTGGCCATAATTCTGATTTCACAAGACTTGTATTTATAAAATCTTCTTTCTTTCCTTTTTTCCCTTTTTTCACTAATGGTAGAGTTTGTCTAAAGTCACTACCAAAAACAATTACTTTTCCTCCAAAAATTTCGGATGCATCCATTAAATCTTGTAAAGTTTGATCAAATGCTGCAATTGTATATTTATTAGCCATAGAAGCTTCATCCCAAATAATCAACTTTGACATTATAATTAACTTCCCTATGGCACTTTGTTTTGTAATTTTGCAAGTCATTCTATCATTAGAATCAATTGGGATTTTAAATCTTGAATGGGCAGTTCGGCCTCCAGGTAGTATTGATGCGGTAATTCCTGATGTTGCAGTAGTTAGAACAATATCCCCCATTGATCTCACAATTGTTAAAAGTGCTTTATATAAGAAAGTTTTTTCTGTACCACCTGGACCATCTACAAAAAATGCACCACTATGTTTAGAATTAATTCTTTTTGTCACTTCATTAAATATGAATTTTTGTTAAGTATTGAGTTTTGAAATAGATAATAAATCTTCTTCATTGATATGTATATTCTTTTCGGCTTCTATTTCCTTTGCTTCTCTTTATGTTTGGGAAAATTGTATTTTTATGGAACTAAATGAAAATCATTGATATTTTTTCCCATAGATTCAAGTACATCATTTAGATTTTCAAAAACCTTTTGTCGAATTTCATGTTTTGATAAATTAGGATTATGTTTTTCAAAATCTTCGGACATTATATGCTCATATTTTTCCCATAACGTTTTCGGATCGTTAGGGAGACAATAAACCAAAAGTGTTGCAAAAAGTCTTCTTAGACTTACAGACATTTGAAATAAAGATGCTTCTTCTAAACATTTATGTAAGGAATCATCTTCTTCCAAAAACCCTCTTAATTGACAGGCTTGTCTATATGATGTTGCCATGTTTTCATTTACCAATTTTAGATCATCAAAACTCCTTGAGGCTTTAACATTTTGTAAAAGTAATCTTAAATAATATATTTCTCCTTGAATTGGATGAACTGATACTAATCTACCAATTACATCCTCTTTTTTGTCTTTTGACCCAAATTCTTTCACTATTTATCCAAACAAAGTATTCAGGAAACTCAATGTATAGTAAGTTCAATTTTTGTGCTTCTTTATCAGTTCTGTTCATATAAAATAATTCTGTCAACATTGTTTTTTAGTAGAATTTATTATTAAGAATTTTTTATAAATTAGCATTTTCGGTAAATGATACAAATTGCCAATTTTGAATATGAATAGGTAAACTAACTACTGATGGATGCATCTCATTTAAAGGAAATATAAAAATCCTCCATGCAGCTTCTGGTGGAGAAATTCATCTTGCTGATTGAACCTTTTTTATTTCATCAATGTTATTTGAAGAATCATTAGAACAAATGTAAAAATTAACCCTATCTTAGCCTTTGTATATGTATTTGTATATGTATTTCATAGCTTTAATACTTGAACAAATTTCAACATTTATATGACAATCATACTTACTAAGGAGATATGTATTATAAGACACAACCCACCTATTGTCCAAAAGTTGACCTCTAACTTTTACAGTCTTACCATCATTTTTTCTCCTATAAATTGGATATGTGTTGTTCCCTATTTTTGTTTCTTGACAAAAATCCTTAGGGTATTTATTTTTACACCTTCCATTATTTTTTATACAAGAATTTTCAGGATTTTTTTTTCACCACAAGGTTCGTGCATCATATGTTTAACCATAAGACTATGCAAGAAAGGATACTTCTCAAAATCAGGCAATTCAGGACTAACTATTATATCAAAAGATTCAGTAGTATATAATTTTGAATTTCTCTTCAAAATAATCAAAAATTGAGCATGTGGCAATCCACGCTTTTGAAATTCTATCATATATGTAGTAGCAATTTTTCCAAAAATTACTATTTTCAAAATATCTTTCTTTAATTCTTCTAGTTTGGCATGAAATATGCGAGACACTAAATCTGGGCGATTTTGTGCTTGCTCGCTTGGCAATAAATTTTTATTGATTTTTAACCAAGAAGGATTGTAAGTCATTGTCAAAAAAATATCAGGTTTACCAAATCGTTGTATTAATGACATTGCATCCATATATCTTTTTGTCATATCTCGAGATCCACCAATGAAAGTTACTGGCAACAAAATTTTTGTTCCAATTCTAGACCCTTGCAAATTACCACTTGCCACAGCATCCATAATTCCTTGATAATAATAACATCTAAGTTTATCCTAGTTATTTCTAAAAAAAATCAAGCCTTTGAGTTTCAATTTTAATGTACATATCAACTATAAATTGCTGAAATAATCTTCCAGTGTGAATCACTAATGTCTTATTATTCTGTCTTATTTGAAACTTGTAAGCATAATAATCTCGACAAGAAACATAAGATCTTTTTCTTTTTCTTGAATTTGAAACTAAATAGTTGTAAGAAGAAAAAATAAAAAAGGAAAAAGAAAAAGAATGTGAGAATTTGTATGTATTCAATTTTATTAAAGAATTTAATTTGCTATGAAAAATTTTACTTACCTCGATCCTCTATATTAAGCAAATGTTCTACTGATTTCATGTAAGTAGGCTTTACAATTGATTCTCCTGGACAAACACTTGAAGCATTGGTTGTATGAATTGTTCTAGGTATTTTCTCTATGCTTTATGCCAACCTGTGTCACCCTTGGAAAAAATCAAGGGATATTGAAGTGGATCATAACAACCAAAATAATATTTGACTCGTTGTTTTTCTCCTGATTTGTTATACACTCTAATATTCCTTCCTTCACTATAGTCGATTTCATTTTCTTCAATCCAAATTGCAGCTACTTGAGAAGCAGTTGGTGCATTGTAGATTCGTTGATCCATCCCTGTATCAGATCTAATAAAGATTCTATAGTCTTCAAGATTTTGGATTGATTTCAAGTTCCTAAAAAATTTGGAATATGGATTGATATCTAAAATCTTGATGATGGATCTAACAATTTCTTCATCTAATAACTTATCTAATGTTGACATCCTTTTTTGAATTTCGTCTTCAGTATCAAAGAAGTAAAGTTGTAAGTTTGATGGCTTTGAAGAGTTTGAGTCAATAGGAGACATATAATGATGGACTTGGCCATTAAATCTAAAAGTATAGACTCATTTGTTACACTTTGCTAATTCTTTGTCAAAATTTGCTCCAAAAGACGTAAAACAAAAGGCATTGTTATATGACCGTACGAAGTTTCTGAATTGTTTAGCTTTGTCAAAATTTCCAAGAAAAAGATCGGACAGCTCTTTTGGCATATTATTTCCTACTAATATAACTTGTCCATTGAGACAGCAAAAGCCATTTGGTTCAAATTCAAATCTTTTCGCATCACAAAATGTGCAATTTGGAACATTTTTCAAAACATAAAGTTCACTTGGGAATTGTTCTAATAGATTATAATTCCTAAGTACTCTTTTGTCCTCAAAACCTAATTCAAATAAAAAGTTGATTAGAAGTAAAATATAAAGTAAAGAGTTTTTTAGGAAAAAAAGAAGAATTTGAAGATGTAATAAAAGTAGAAAAGTAACCTAAGATAGTGAAGTGATGCTGGTCAGATATATTACTAACATTATTTTGTTTTGAAGTTGAGCCTAAATTGAAAAGATTAAAATTAAAAATGAGGAAAACACTATGCAATATAATGATGAAGATATTATATACTAAAGAGAAACTCTTACCCTTCTCAAATATTACAAAACTTGACACTTGATTTTTGTCTTTTGCGTGAGAAGTTTGAACAAAACTATTTATTCCTGAACCTAATTAAAGATTATGATTAAACTTACTTTGATGATTACTTGATTAGGACAAAGTAAGTTTTAATACCAGCTCGTTGATTATCTTGAGATAACTCCCTTATAACTACTCCGTTTTGATTTGAAATCGAAACTGGAAAGAAGAAAATCTATTTTTAGTAATATTGTTGTTAATTTTATTATAAAAATTTGATGTATAAATTTCAAATAACACTTACAGGTTCAATTTTATTTGCACTTTCTGATTTAGAACCTGAGATTAAATAAAAATCAAAAGAATTTTTTAATCAATGAGAAATAAGAGTGGGCAATTTGTTAATATAGGAGAAGACAAAAGGCATAGAGAGATTTATATACCATCTCCAAAACATGAAGAAGATTGCTTTTGAACTTGTGTTTGTTTCCTTTTTGTACTCCGTCGCAAAGAAAGTTCATGTTTTTTTTCTATAGATAGCGAGGCATATCTTTCTCGTCTTCTTTTGTTAATCTTATCTTTTTCCTCGCATGACAATTCAAAATAACGTTTCTTCTTAGGTTGTGAGTAAGTTAAATTTCTCTGATTAGTGTTCATTGTGATTATCCTTTTAACAAACATAAAAAAGCATGAATTATAAAGAGATCAAAATAACAGCTAGCATATTTTAAAACAACATGAAATTAAACAGTATAACAAATTTATATTAATATTGATGTACAACAGAAAAAGACGCATGACAAGATAAAACTGTGCTAGCTATATAAGGGATTCACCAATAACAAATAAATAATGAGAAGACATATAAACCAAAACAAGAAGCAAAATTAAAGAACACTAAGGAATTTATTTTTACTAAAATAAATAATCAGAAGATGAAGCTTTTGTATCAAAATACTTACCTTGTTTCTCTTATGATCAAGACACTCTAAATTGAATGTAGTTTAGCTACTTGTACAAAGTATTTGGTCACGTCAGCAGCAAGATCAGGATTGTTGTATTTACATATATACAACCAGACACAAACACACTAAAAAAAAAAAAGAGAGAACAAATCAACAATCAGTTATCACATCATATAAAGACTCATTACAACCTAAATTTACCAAGTAGGTAAAGCAATAAAAGAATCTATTGCTAACAAATTTACCTTATAACTATTGTAGACAGAACTAGCAGGAAGACCAGGATCGCTGTATTTACATATATATAACTAGCCAAAACCTGCCAGTTCATTCTTATTATTACCAATACAATTACATGCATATAAGATCATTGATATAAAATGTTAATATGCAGATATACATCAAGAATCATCATAAGCAACACAACCCGCATCAATCATCTGTTCAGGCATTCTCTAATCAACCCAAAATATGAAAAAAGATTATAACCCCAGAAGTTAAATTTGCATACTTTTGCAACTTTTGAACTTTTTTGAGCAACTAAACAGAGCATATAAAGGTTCTTCATATCATAATTCAACAACCATGCTTGTACAAAATAATAAACAAATAGTACAAATCTCTAATGCATGCAGATGAGCTACAAATATGATTTTGGACAAAGACTTACCTCTTTCATATTCTTTTATTATATAAGAAAGATAAAAGTAAGAAATATGTCCTAATGGAATTTAGTAGTATAATAGTGAGAAATATGACAATGATCACGTCAAACAGTGCCAACAATTTTTTTTTTTTTAAAGGGAAAAAACCATCAAAAAGATATTTTCAATTTTTTTGCTCGTATATTCTCATTTAGGCATTCTGTCAAACATGGTTCAATCACACTACGAAAAGATATGGATTTGTTACTTAATGGTTAAACGGAGCCCAGATGGGAATATCATTGACTGTGTGCATATCGCTCATTAGCCAGCTTTGAATCGGCCTTTCCTCGAAGACCATAAAATCCATGTTCATTTGTTAAATTTCAAAAACAATCACATTTATCTTTGTTGTCTTGCTTTTCTTCTTTGCTCATATTTTTTTTTTCTGATATCGGTATATATGTTTCAAATGAGGCCTAGCTACCATCCAGAAGGGCTATATGATGAGAATAAGCTGTGAGAAGGGCCTAAAGACCTAACAAATCCAATTACTCAGTTGTGGCACATGAATGGTAGGTGCCCTGATAATACTATACCCATAAGGAGAACAAAAAACGAAGATGTTTTAAGGATAAGCTTAGTGAAACGATACGAAAAGAAGCACACAAGCATTCCTAAGCCCAGATTTGCAAATCCTGATTCATTAATCAAAGTGGTCATCAGGTAGACCATTTTTTTTGTATCCCTCATTAACTATATATGTAACGCCCCGATCCCTCACGAGACCGGATGCTCTAATAGCCATGCTAATCACAACCTAATTTCCAAACCCCATGCACGAAATTTAGGGAAAAACGGACGGAGTTTCCCCTATATGTAGGTCTATCTAGAAACCTGTCAACAGTCACATACAAGACCTGAATCAAAATCAACCATTCATAACCTAGCTTTCAAGATTCATAAAGCCAACCAGCTCCTCAATGCCATCCGAGCCTTGGAACCCAACATCATATCACACAAGCATGCAAAATCAAATCCATTGAAGTTCTATCTTTTTAATCCACTTATCATACCACTCTATATTATCAATCAAGCTTTCTTATAATTTGTGTCCAACCCACTAACTAGTTTTCATCGTCCACACAAGCATGCACTACTAAGTAATAAAGTAAAGCAAGTAGAGATATTACAAGCCCACTAGTACCTAATCATCAAACAAACTAAAACTTTAATATTACATTCCTTGATATAACATAAATACATACATGGGCACAAAGTCTCAAATACAATACAAGCATATCATGATCATATTCTTCCATCTTTTTCACACCGATAGAGCAAGCAGGTCACACAAGAGGCAATCCAGCCTTCAGCTTTTCCTGAAATCCAGTCTCCAGCGTTTCCTGAAATATGTTGAAAAGAGGAATGAGTAACCAGGTTACTCAGTGAGGGAGGTGATACAACATACCAGGCGTGCATTATGATATGCAGATACAAGAAATCATATATATAACATAACAACAACATTAAATAGCAAGTAGTTAACCACATTAAAAAGGATACGGTTTCACTTCAAGTATTCAATCACGAGCCATGAGCCACGAATTTCACGCAAGTGCTGGCAAACCCCAAACACCAACAAGTTGGGATACTCTGGATGTATCCCGATCCTACGACCCTTTCTCCTGAGGTAGGTCCATGCCCAGCAGGTGAACCACGCCTCTGGGGTAGTGGAGTATGCCTCAGCGAGAAGGGAATAGGCACCATGGTAGTCGAGGGAGCACGGCAAGCCCGACGCCGCCCGTGTTTCTCGACGCTACCATGTCCGAAAAGGTTGCGCAACCCGATATTCGATCACAATAATTCAAGCAATGACAATATAATTCAAGAATCACATAAATGAGGGACAACAAAGTAGGTTGCCCTCGCACGTAAATTATAATAAATAAGCCATATAACAATATAAATAAAAGACAAGTGTATATTTAGTCTATTCATATCAAAGTACACGTCATTATAAGCAATCATATTAAACTATACAATTTATGAGCAGTAAAACAAATTAAGATGCATAAAGGAATGTAACTCCCTCACCTTGGATTAAGCCAAGCATGCAAGAAACTAACTTACATTCACTCCAACCTCCTTGAATCCACTCAAATGTGCAACCCCTAGTTATTCATATAAGTATAATACTTAGACATCAAAACTAGTATAATACTATGCAAGTAAATTAACATAACACCTTAACAATTGATTATACCAACTCCAACTTGACTATTATGCAAATTCAACACACAACAATAAAAGTTTCATAATCACTTATATATTTCATATTATCACATAGCCCAAGTAGTCATACAAGTAACCAAACATTAGTAGGTGAAACAGTGGCACATATAAAATGACTAAAGTTAGCAACTAGTAGCAAAAGTTTAGCTATAACTATTGGCAACTAATTCTCTTCAATGACCAAGGTACCTTTGCAAATAAACTATAAGAACATTAAACTTCAATTATTTATACACTTAATCAACTATTGATAATCTAAACATTAGCACATAGAAATGAGTATAACTAACAGCTCATAATAAGTTGACTACAACTATTTGATAATTAAATTTCCCTTGCATTGTTTCACATTAAAGTCGAGACATACTTTCTTTAATTCAATGTTAAGTAACATGCCAAGATATTTCTTATGATTTCCTAGTTTACTACTCTCCATAAGTATGCTAGTCTCAAGCATTAAGTTAGGTTGTCTATTCAGGCTACGATTTAGTTATACTAACCAACATGTACCACATTCTCTAGCCTTCCTTAAACTCCCTAGTTAACATTTCTACAATTCAACTTCATTATTAATTCATTTCCAAACAAGAACTTACCCAATGCCTTACTAACACACTTATCTTTATTCACTACCTAATAACTTTAGCTTAGTCATAGTTAAAACTAATTCTAAACTCTCATTACACAAAGACATATAGTAGTACATTTTAGTCTAGTCTAGTCCATATTATCTAGACTAACTTGCAACCAATACACATGAGGACAAGGGAAAGGAAAAAAAAAACGCTGGCAGGAACTGTCCAGCTCACGCCTATTCACATGCTTCTCGGGAATCATCCAAAAAAGAGTACTTAGAGCTAGAATTTGGCCAAACCTTAGAAATACACTTTCGTTCAACTATGAGTCTACTACAATATATCCAAAATTCAGATAATTTAGTCAACATTTGCTAGGTCAAATTTGTCCTACAACTTAGGCGTGCAAATCTGTCCAATTTTTTTCCAGATTTTTTGTAACTCATGTTTCTGCAATTACTTCACTATAAAACTAATTTTAAAGCTCTACTACACAGGAATCATCATATATACTCATATATAACATTTAAGACAAGGAAAATCTAACATATAACATGTTATGTACACTTCATTAAACACCAACTAAATTCTTATCCATCAATTCTTTTCATAAAAGCAAGACAAGGTAGAAATTTAAGTAGTACCAATAACTATTTCAAGAATCCAAGAAGGATAACTTCAATCTTTACTTAGGCATCACTTTAGCATGTACATGAGTCTAATTACTCTTGATTATCTAAATGGCAAGTCACTATACATAATTCATCACATTAAACATTCACTCAACGTTCAACTTATTTAAACATTCAATGCACATAGTTCACGTTAGTCACATATTAAACATTTAACATTCAATGCAACTAATATTTATTTAACCCTCACGCCACTTAAGCACTCTCTCCAAACATGTAATTGTTACCCTCAAGCCTTCAACTACCTATAATCTACCATTATTCAGCTCAAATTAGCCTTTAGTGCAACATTAATCACTTAGCTATATAAACTGAAATTTCTAGCTGCATTTTCTTAATTTTACAGGTTCAATTAGCAGCCTTAATGACCTCTAAAACTTCTGAAATTTCACATACATGTAGCTCGTCAAGTGTAGATGGCTTTAGCCTCAAACGGTTCCCAATTCGGAGTTAAACTCATCAAGTTATGCCCTTTAGAAAATCAGTGCGCAAAACTGCCCCTGCATCAACGGGTGAATCTGACCCTACTGTTTCAGCTCTATAAATGTACCTAAACGACAGAATTTAACATTCCACATAAAAGATAAGTTGTTCCTTAAGGTCTTGGGCATATTGTGTAAAAACATCAGCTCATTCCGACATCGTTTGCTACCTCAAATCTGCTCTGAACCTCAGTTGCTCAAATCTGTCCGAAAATCACATTTTGTACTCTTTGTTCCATTTTGATATTTTGATGCACTAAGCTAACTACAAGCAATATACTAGTATACATAGCACTTTCATTCCTCACTTAGAACTTATAGCAAACACATGATCTTCATCTAGTTGAGCAAGTTAGCTATGCAATATCTACAACATGATCAACTAGCAAAGCTTGATATTCACACACAAAATCATTTCTAGAACTTGTTTCATGCCATATATCATTTCTATTTGCATTCCTATATCCATGAATCATTCAACTACAACTAGCCAACATTTTATAAACAAGAATTAACACTAGAAATGCATAGGAGAATGAAATCCCTCACCTATTCTTGGCTAGAACAAGCTCAAAATCACCTTTTCTTCCTTCTTTCCTCCTTCTTCTTCTTCTTTTTCTTCTTCTTCTTTCTTGTGTGTTTTTAAACGTGTTTAGTGTGTGTGTGTGTGTGTCTGATTTTTGTGTGTGTTTTTGTGTGTTTGTGTGTGTTGTAGTGTATTAGGTGTAAATAATAAAAGAAAAAAAACCCAAATGACTAACATGCCCTTCAACTTAATGCTATTAACTAGTTTGCCATTCTAGTTTAATTCTAACTAATTTAGTTATTTTAATTCCTAATTGTCTATGTTAATTATTTTCTACGATTCCTACGATTTTTTTTCAAAGTGTTCGTGAAGTCCCAAAATTGCATGTAAAATGAGAATTATGCACATTAACCAATTAAATGTGCCTACTTACATAAGAAGGCATTTATATTTATGCAACATATCTTAATAGATGAAATTTCTTGTTATATTAGATGTATGCACATAGTTTGATATAAATGCACGTTAAACGAAATAGATGCACGTAACCCAAAAATATAATATTATATGTAAACGAATATACGTAAATAACTAAAGTAGACATATAAATATATGCACATCAATAAAATAATTATATGCACGGGTCGGGGTGTTACAATATACATAGTACAACAGCTTAATAATTATTGTGTAAAAGTGAAACAGAGGGAGCGCAACATACTTTAGCATTCAACGCGATTAGCAATTCGTTAGCCTTCGAACTCAAAAAGCATAACTGATTTTTGAATAGAACGTGGTTGAAGCTGAAGAAGAAGAAAATAGAGTGACGGGTGACAGAACAAAAGAAAAAGTTGGAAAAAGACGAAAAGAGAGTGCGAAAGAAAGTTCAAGAAGAATGAAGAAAGAGGTTGGTTTGAAGGGAAGATGATGTAAGTGTATCAGAAATGTCTTTTCTAAATCTAAACAAAAAAGTTATTTTTGTCAGATTTTGCACTATCAATGGATAAGATTGTTTTGTAGTAAATATGTGGACAGATCTAAGCCATTAGTTGGAGAAAGTTGGTGTCAATTCCACTAAGGTTATATTTGTCATAAAATAAAACGTACAAAATGATAAGCACAAAATACAGCTACTTTATTGCATAGGATGAGCGACAAATTTGCCTAAGTGGACTTTTTTACCCCTGCGTATTCTTTTATTATATATTTAAGATATATATATTTTGGTAAAGAAAGTATTTTCATTAAATGTTAATTTTTGACTTGCGAGAGTTAAAGAAAATGTTGAAAATATGTATTAATTCTAAAAAAAGTAGGATTGCTGACGAGACCCATCAAAGTTTTTAAACAATTAACAGTAAAAGATCAGAGTTCATTTTTGATAATATCATTTATGGTCGCGATTGGATTAAGAATGAAATGACATTTTTAACTTTATTCCTATTCACATGTTTGGTATAAAGTATTAAATATGAGAATCTTATTCCTAGATGAGCCGATTCTTCCAATTTGGAATCTCTTATTAATAGTTATGTTCCAACAATGATTGGTAATATTAATATTAGTTTTGATTGTGAAGATTATTTTTATTTTTATCTTTTTTAAGTTTAAAGTTTTTTCAATAACTATATTATTTTTTAAAGCTTTTCAAATATTATTCTTAATTTATTTTATTTATTTGTTAATTATATTTTTGTTGATTTCAAGCATTTTAATAAGAATAGGGAGTCAAATCTAATTCTCTATATTTCTCGAGTCAAATAGAAAATTTAGGGGCTCTCTTTTTTAGGGAGCCCTTTTAAAGAGACTTTTGAAGATTAAAAAAAATAAGTTTTCACTCTCTATTTTGGCTCCTTGGCCACAATAAAGAAGCTCTTTGAGATAACCTAAGATTCTTCGCTTTTAGGCACATAAAAGTATTTTTTGTTTGGTCTATTTCTGAAAGTATTTTTAGCTAAAAAAAGTTGAAAATTAAGAAGTTTCGCTTTTGGAAAATGATTTGTGCGAAACTATTTTTATATACTGAGAAAAGTTAATTCTTTTTTTTTTAAATATACTCTTCCATATTTGTAGAAACTGGACATTGCCCTCAACCATTATGGTGGAGTAGTAGTTATTACAATGGTGATGAAGAGGTGGACTTGGAAGAGACTAAAAAGGTAAATAGCGGCATGAATGTCGCACATTATGACGAGGTAAAATAATACTTTGTTTGTGACAGCTGTTAATAACATGCATGGTAGAAGAAGGCCTGCGATGGACATGCATGGACTTGGAACTTTGAAGTCGTTGGACTCATTCAGTGTGGTTGACGGTGCCCTATTCTATGCTTTTGATTTTTGTTTTTGTTTGTTTTTTTTTTTTGCAAGTTCTTTAGATGTTTGTATTTGAGGGAAAAAAAACATGTAACTATGAAGATTACTTGTATATACTCAAACATGAGATATCTTTTCCAAGCTTTTCCGTTTTGTTTGTTTTTTTCTTTTTTAAATGACGTGAATACTTAGTTAGTGAAATTTGACCATCAAATTATTTAACGAAATTTAACTATTCACTGATAAATTCTCGGGTGCACCTGATGCCTTGTTTTGGTCTTGTTGATAATTAGCTAGGAAGGTTTTGGTAAAAAGAAATCATCTTTTTCAATATGCTTGTCTTTTTTTTTGTCGGATATGCTATGCATGTCAAGTCAATGCATCTACAAGTTAGACTAACTTTCTAACAATAATTAATTTTCCTCTTCTTTTTCTTATTTATGTCGAAATCATCTGAATAGTCGGTCTCTTCTGATCAAATAATTATTTAGTAATGCCATGTATTTAAATTCCTTTTTATTTTTTTGTTGTTGTTGTTGTAGCTAGGTATCTAAATGAAATTAACCAAATGCGGTGACAAGCAAGAACTTGACTTCTCTATAAATACACTTTCATAACAATTTTATGCAATAGTATTCTCGATCAATATCAAATGTCAGTTAATAATGGTTTAGAATTAAGACTATCTTTACACACCATGATTAGAGAATATATATTAAATACCACAATATTAGCTAAAAAGAATCAGAAGCACCTCAAAATTCCTATGTCTCTCGTATTCAATCAAACCAAACTGTATTAAACAGTTTAACCCATAGATACTTTTCCTTCTGTAGTCTAAACCGGCAGCATTACCCTGTTTAAAGGCCCAGACTTGCGGAACAATTCTTATTATTTGGTGAGCTAAGTAGAAAAGGTGATTTCAAGCCATTTCATTTGACATTAAAGTCGCACATCACCCTGTTTACGTACAACGCCAGAGAGTTGGAGGTGTTGGAATTTGATGGATGCAAGGAGTTGAAATAATTCATACTCAAGGATTTCAAGAGATTTATTCGACTTAATAGATATTGCAAATAAGAGTAAAATGCATCATACCCCTTTTGTTTTCATAAAATTGTATTATAAATCTGTAATTTAAAAGTCGCGTTATAAATTTTGTTTTGCAAATGACCCCCGCCATCTATTTTTTGGTCAATTTTAAAGTGGAGTGTAATACACACAATTATGATTCTTACACATACGTATCAGAAGTGTTTGTAATTTAAACACAATAAAAGATTGTGTAAGAATTAGTTTCATCTTGATTCCCCATTTTTCAAGGTATTTTCTCAGTCATATTACAAAATGAAAATATTGTAAATACCTCAATCTGATATTAAAAGTGGCAAATATCACCTTTTGATATTAAAAATGTCGCAAATACCACCTCTGATAAATGTCGTACTTGCATCATAGGCGTGTGTATTATACTCCATGTTAAGATTAAAAAAAAAAATAGATGACGACGCAGGGTCATATGCAATATTTTTTATAACACAGGGTTTATAAGGCGACATTTTAAAACATAGGATTTAATTATAATGCAAAATTATGAAAACACAAGAGGGTATGATGATTTTATTCTTGCAAATAATAAAGTTTGTTTTTCATGTTTCATGCATTTTTGCTCATAAAACTCCACTAAAGAAAGGAAAATATTAAATTGAAACTCTAATCCAGAAGAAAAGATACTTTACTATAGAAGCTTCACAATGTTATTTTTCTTGATTGTTGGTCAGGTTACAATGATTTAGATGATTTTTTGGGTTTGACTCTTTCATGTAATTTGAATTGATCATTCCAAGACTCTTAGAAATTTTGAGGTGTTTATAGTTCTTTTCTTTTTATGTATATTGGTTTCATTTGCTGATTAGAAGGATTTAGTAATTTAGCTAATATATATCTTGTGTATAATGTTTTCTTAACCAGGGTTGAAGAACTGGTATAAACGTCATTAATCGGGCTACTATTACGTAAAATTGTAAATAAAAAGTGTATCATAGAATAATCAAAAAGTGTATCAAAGGTTGATGGTGCAAGGCTACTCGGGTCATGCGTCCTACAATGGAGGGCTGGATGTTGTTCGTAAGGTTGTGAAGTCAGATGGCATCCGTGGGTTGTATAGAGGATTTGGCCTTTCTATAGACTTATTTACCATCCAGTGCCGTTTGGTGGGCAAGCTATGGTTCAAGCCAACGCCTTATCTAGAGGTGGGATATACTCATCTGTTCATTGAAAGCTTTACTTTGAAGTAATATCTGGATGAATTTCTCATTTTGCTTATATGCCTCAATCGCCAACCTATCAAGAAAAAATAACATAAAGGAGGTTCCCCCAGCCTCTGCCTACTTGCCGTCGGAAGAACTTTAAGATTTATCTTTTAACTTTAACATGCTGGATTCATTATATAATAATAAATAGCCTAACTAGTGTAGTCTCGTATACCTAATGATCACATGCTCTATGCCTGAGTCGGGTCTATAGAACGGTAACAATGAGGAATATTGTATTTTTGTGGTTCATTTTAGAACATTCGTGAAGTAGAAAAGAAATATGTTTGTGACGGAATTGAAACAAGCTGATTTGATTCTTTTAACAGTTGAGGCTCTACAATTCTCCCATTCCCGCCCCCCAACACACACACACACACACACAAATTAATTAAATTAAATTTTTTTAAAAAAAATAGCTTTTGTTCTCCTCTCATATGCCTGTGTTTAAATATGTTTCGATAAGTTCAAAATTCAACTGTATGATTGCAGGTTCTTAGATCAAGGCACTGAGCATGATGGCTCTGTTCCTAGCCAAGGCACAATTGTATTAGTTCAAGCTGCTAGCGGGATCATGGCTGGTACTACTGTATCCTGCATCACAACCCTATTGGACACTATTAAGACTCACTTACAGGCATACCTAGTTTTTGCTAATGACAGATGATCTGGTGCTTATCTTGACAACAGTTGAATTACTTTGCTATGAACTTTCCCCGTGAATTAATCTTTCATGCTGACAATTCCATGATCAGTTATTTGGTTATTACTGTATACACATACTAGAATTACATTTTTATACTCTCAGGATGAACCAACCTGTTAGTGTCCGAGTTTGGCTTGAGGAACGGCTACTGCCTTTTATTTGAATCTTGCTTCTATTTAATTAGTACCTGGTTCAGCTCGCAAGTTTTCCCTTATTTAACTCTTTATGATATACTTTTCTTTTCTTGCTGGTTGAAATTTGCAGCATAACATGGTGAATTTAAGAGACATCAAATTTGCTCCAATGTGATGCATAGAACATTGTAGAAACGGAAGTTGCTAAAATTTCTACATTATTTGCACTCCTGCATGCATTATGAACGAATAAAATATTTCTCAAACGGAAAATGCATGGCCAAGTTTGCCAAGCGTCTGTTCCAGATCTTCTTAATAATACTCTATGCATGAGGTTTTTTCCCCAGAATTACTGCAATTTGTTTGGTGCATTGTTTAATATGTATTTGTATAGGGACCCTATTTGTATATTGAATACAAGGTGGTAATGTTATTCTTTGTTTGACCGGTTTCTTGTGCATTACATGTAATGGGGCTTGAAAAGAGACCTACTGCAAGACAAGTTGTCAAAAGCTTAATCAAGGATGATGCAGGTTGGACAGGATTATATAGAGGGCTAAGTCCCAGATTCTTTAGCATGTCAACATGGGGAACCCTGATAATACTAGCCTATGAATATTTGAGTAAGACTTTGGACATTACTTCTTAATTGTTGAATAGCTTATCATGACTCCATTATTACCAATTGCTTTATGTAGGAGTACATTTATTTATAATCTGGTTAATTGTCTTTCTGTGTTTAACTTGAAGAATTTAACAGATGTGCACTTGAACTTGTTGGCTTGTAGGCTTTGTCGTCATTTATTGCCTTCACACTACTTGTAGTGTTGCTAATTTTTTATCTAACAGATAGACTTTTGCATTACATCCAACTATTTTTAATTCTTTTTTCAATTTTTCTTCTTGTATCAATACCTTAAGACAAATAGCTGCCTCTTTTTAATTCAAGAAAAAAAGGTTCCCTTCTATGAATATTGTTTTGCATGTTAGTTATCATGGATATCCGATTGCAGTCTGTTGCTAGTTCAACTTAAACCTTTGTGATCTCATTAGCCATATTCATGATCAAAGAAATAGATGACCTGGATTATCAGTGAAGTGATTACATTCTTACTTGTATCTTTACTGAAACTATCTATTTAGGGACGCTGTATGCGGATATAACAATACTTGACTGTGAAGTCTTATGATTATTTTTATATAGAAAAATGTGCATAATCTACTGCTTCTTTGATTGTGATTTTTCATCTGTTGTACAGAACACTTGTGTACAAAAGAATCATGAGTAGGTTCATCGAGCAGTGATGCCAAGGCGGTTGCTCATCTATTTTTATCTTGAGGGTAACATTCAATGCAACTAATATTTATTTAACCCTCACGCTACTTAAGCACTCTCTCCAAACATGTAATTGTTACCCTCAAGCCTTCAACTACCTATAATCTACCATTATTCAGCTCAAATTAGCCTTTAGTGCAACATTAATCACTTAGCTATATAAACTGAAATTTCTAGCTGCATTTGCTTAATTTTACAGGTTCAATTAGCAGTCTTAATGACCTCTAAAACTTCTGAAATTTCACAGACATGTAGCTCGTCAAGTATAGATGGCTTTAGCCTCAAACGGTTCCCAATTCGGAGTTAAACTCATCAAGTTATGCCCTTTAGAAAATCAGTGCGCAAAACTGCCCCTGCATCAACGGGTGAATCTGACCCTACTGTTTCAGCTCTATAAATGTACCTAAACGACAGAATTTAACATTCCACATAAAAGATAAGTTGTTCCTTAAGGTCTTGGGCATATTGTGTAAAAACATCAGCTCATTCCGACATCGTTTGCTACCTCAAATCTGCTCTGAACCTCAGTTGCTCAAATCTGTCCGAAAATCACATTTTGTACTCTTTGTTCCATTTTGATATTTTCATGCACTAAGCTAACTACAAGCAATATACTAGCATACATAGCACTTTCATTCCTCACTTAGAACTTATAGCAAACACATGATCTTCATCTAGTTGAGCAAGCTAGCTATGCAATATCTACAACATGATCAACTAGCAAAGCTTGATATTCACACACAAAATCATTTCTAGAACTTGTTTCATGCCATATATCATTTCTATTTGCATTCCTACATCCATGAATCATTCAACTACAACTAGCCAACATTTTATAAACAAGAATTAACACTAGAAATGCATAGGAGAATGAAATCCCTCACCTATTCTTGGCTAGAACAAGCTCAAAATCACCTTTTCTTCCTTCTTTCCTCCTTCTTCTTCCTCTTTTTCTTCTTCTTCTTTCTTGTGTGTTTTTAAACGTGTTTAGTGTGTGTGTGTGTGTGTCTGATTTTTGTGTGTGTTTTTGTGTGTTTGTGTGTGTTGTAGTGTATTAGGTGTAAATAATAAAAGAAAAAAAACCCAAATGACTAACATGCCCTTCAACTTAATGCTATTAACTAGTTTGCCATTCTAGTTTAATTCTAACTAATTTAGTTATTTTAATTCCTAATTGTCTACGTTAATTATTTTCTACAATTCCTACGATTTTTTTCAAAGTGTTCATAAAGTCCCAAAATTGTATGTAAAATGATACTTATGCACATTAACTAATTAAATGTGTCTACTTACATAAGAAGGCATTTATATTTATGCAACTTATGTTAATAGATGAAATTTCTTGTTATATTAGATGTATGCACATAGTTTGATATAAATGCACGTTAAACGAAATAGATGCACGTAACTCAAAAATATAATATTATATGTAAACGAATATACGTAAATAACTAAAGTAGACATATAAATATATGCACATCAATAAAATAATTATATGCACGGGTCGGGGTGTTACAATATACATAGTACAACAACTTAATAATTATTATGTAAAAGTGAAACAGAGGGAGCGCAACATACCTTAGCATTCAACGCGATTAGCAATTCGTTAGCCTTCGAACTCAAAAAGCGTAACTGATTTTTGAATAGAACGTGGTTGAAGCTGAAGAAGAAGAAAATAGAGTGACGGGTGAGAGAACAAAAGAAAAAGTTGGAAAAGACGAAAAGAGAGTGCGAAAGAAAGTTCAAGAAGAATGAAGAAAGAGGTTGGTTTGAAGGGAAGATGATGTAAGTGTATCAGAAATGTCTTTTCTAAACAAAAAAGTTATTTTTGTCAGATTTTGCACTATCAATGGATAAGATTGTTTTGTAGTAAATATGTGGACAGATCTAAGCCATTAGTTGGAGAAAGTTGGTGTCAATTCCACTAAGGTTATATTTGTCATAAAATAAAACGTACAAAATGATAAGCACAAAATACAGCTACTTTATTGCATAGGATGAGCGACAAATTTGCCTAAGTGGACTTTTTTACCCCTGCGTATTCTTTTATTATATATTTAAGATATATATATTTTGGTAAAGAAAGTATTTTCATTAAATGTTAATTTTTGACTTGCGAGAGTTAAAGAAAATGTTGAAAATATGTATTAATTCTAAAAAAAGTAGGATTGCTGACGAGACCCATCAAAGTTTTTAAACAATTAACAGTAAAAGATCAGAGTTCATTTTTGATAATATCATTTATGGTCGCGATTGGATTAAGAATGAAATGACATTTTTAACTTTATTCCTATTCACATGTTTGGTATAAAGTATTAAATATGAGAATCTTATTCCTAGATGAGCCGATTCTTCCAATTTGGAATCTCTTATTAATAGTTATGTTCCAACAATGATTGGTAATATTAATATTAGTTTTGATTGTGAAGATTATTTTTATTTTTATCTTTTTTAAGTTTAAAGTTTTTTCAATAACTATATTATTTTTTAAAGCTTTTCAAATATTATTCTTAATTTATTTTATTTATTTGTTAATTATATTTTTGTTGATTTCAAGCATTTTAATAAGAATAGGGAGTCAAATCTAATTCTCTATATTTCTCGAGTCAAATAGAAAATTTAGGGGCTCTCTTTTTTAGGGAGCCCTTTTAAAGAGACTTTTGAAGATTAAAAAAAATAAGTTTTCACTCTCTATTTTGGCTCCTTGGCCACAATAAAGAAGCTCTTTGAGATAACCTAAGATTCTTCGCTTTTAGGCACATAAAAGTATTTTTTGTTTGGTCTATTTCTGAAAGTATTTTTAGCTAAAAAAAGTTGAAAATTAAGAAGTTTCGCTTTTGGAAAATGATTTGTGCGAAACTATTTTTATATACTGAGAAAAGTTAATTCTTTTTTTTTTAAATATACTCTTCCATATTTGTAGAAACTGGACATTGCCCTCAACCATTATGGTGGAGTAGTAGTTATTACAATGGTGATGAAGAGGTGGACTTGGAAGAGACTAAAAAGGTAAATAGCGGCATGAATGTCGCACATTATGACGAGGTAAAATAATACTTTGTTTGTGACAGCTGTTAATAACATGCATGGTAGAAGAAGGCCTGCGATGGACATGCATGGACTTGGAACTTTGAAGTCGTTGGACTCATTCAGTGTGGTTGACGGTGCCCTATTCTATGCTTTTGATTTTTGTTTTTGTTTGTTTTTTTTTTTTGCAAGTTCTTTAGATGTTTGTATTTGAGGGAAAAAAAACATGTAACTATGAAGATTACTTGTATATACTCAAACATGAGATATCTTTTCCAAGCTTTTCCGTTTTGTTTGTTTTTTTCTTTTTTAAATGACGTGAATACTTAGTTAGTGAAATTTGACCATCAAATTATTTAACGAAATTTAACTATTCACTGATAAATTCTCGGGTGCACCTGATGCCTTGTTTTGGTCTTGTTGATAATTAGCTAGGAAGGTTTTGGTAAAAAGAAATCATCTTTTTCAATATGCTTGTCTTTTTTTTTGTCGGATATGCTATGCATGTCAAGTCAATGCATCTACAAGTTAGACTAACTTTCTAACAATAATTAATTTTCCTCTTCTTTTTCTTATTTATGTCGAAATCATCTGAATAGTCGGTCTCTTCTGATCAAATAATTATTTAGTAATGCCATGTATTTAAATTCCTTTTTATTTTTTTGTTGTTGTTGTTGTAGCTAGGTATCTAAATGAAATTAACCAAATGCGGTGACAAGCAAGAACTTGACTTCTCTATAAATACACTTTCATAACAATTTTATGCAATAGTATTCTCGATCAATATCAAATGTCAGTTAATAATGGTTTAGAATTAAGACTATCTTTACACACCATGATTAGAGAATATATATTAAATACCACAATATTAGCTAAAAAGAATCAGAAGCACCTCAAAATTCCTATGTCTCTCGTATTCAATCAAACCAAACTGTATTAAACAGTTTAACCCATAGATACTTTTCCTTCTGTAGTCTAAACCGGCAGCATTACCCTGTTTAAAGGCCCAGACTTGCGGAACAATTCTTATTATTTGGTGAGCTAAGTAGAAAAGGTGATTTCAAGCCATTTCATTTGACATTAAAGTCGCACATCACCCTGTTTACGTACAACGCCAGAGAGTTGGAGGTGTTGGAATTTGATGGATGCAAGGAGTTGAAATAATTCATACTCAAGGATTTCAAGAGATTTATTCGACTTAATAGATATTGCAAATAAGAGTAAAATGCATCATACCCCTTTTGTTTTCATAAAATTGTATTATAAATCTGTAATTTAAAAGTCGCGTTATAAATTTTGTTTTGCAAATGACCCCCGCCATCTATTTTTTGGTCAATTTTAAAGTGGAGTGTAATACACACAATTATGATTCTTACACATACGTATCAGAAGTGTTTGTAATTTAAACACAATAAAAGATTGTGTAAGAATTAGTTTCATCTTGATTCCCCATTTTTCAAGGTATTTTCTCAGTCATATTACAAAATGAAAATATTGTAAATACCTCAATCTGATATTAAAAGTGGCAAATATCACCTTTTGATATTAAAAATGTCGCAAATACCACCTCTGATAAATGTCGTACTTGCATCATAGGCGTGTGTATTATACTCCATGTTAAGATTAAAAAAAAAAATAGATGACGACGCAGGGTCATATGCAATATTTTTTATAACACAGGGTTTATAAGGCGACATTTTAAAACATAGGATTTAATTATAATGCAAAATTATGAAAACACAAGAGGGTATGATGATTTTATTCTTGCAAATAATAAAGTTTGTTTTTCATGTTTCATGCATTTTTGCTCATAAAACTCCACTAAAGAAAGGAAAATATTAAATTGAAACTCTAATCCAGAAGAAAAGATACTTTACTATAGAAGCTTCACAATGTTATTTTTCTTGATTGTTGGTCAGGTTACAATGATTTAGATGATTTTTTGGGTTTGACTCTTTCATGTAATTTGAATTGATCATTTCCAAGACTCTTAGAAATTTTGAGGTGTTTATAGTTCTTTTCTTTTATGTATCTTGGTTTCATTTGCTGATTAGAAGGATTTAGTAATTTAGCTAATATATATCTTGTGTATAATGTTTTCTTAACCAGGGTTGAAGAACTGGTATAAACGTCATTAATCGGGCTACTATTACGTAAAATTGTAAATAAAAAGTGTATCATAGAATAATCAAAAAGTGTATCAAAGGTTGATGGTGCAAGGCTACTGGGGTCATGCATCCTACAATGGAGGTCTGGATGTTGTTCGTAAGGTTGTGAAGTCAGATGGCATCCGTGGGTTGTATAGAGGATTTGGCCTTTCTATAGACTTATTTACCATCCAGTGCCGTTTGGTGGGCAAGCTATGGTTCAAGCTAACGCCTTATCTGGAGGTGGGATATACTCATCTGTTCATTGAAAGCTTTACTTTGAAGTAATATCTGGATGTATTTCTCATTTTGCTTATATGCCTCAATCCCCAACCTATCAAGAAAAAATAACATAAAGGAGGTTCCCCCAGCCTCTGCCTACTTGCCGTCGGAAGAACTTTAAGATTTATCTTTTAACTTTAACATGCTGGATTCATTATATAATAATAAATAGCCTAACTAGTGTAGTCTCGTATACCTAATGATCACATGCTCTATGCCTGAGTCGGGTCTATAGAACGGTAACAATGAGGAATATTGTATTTTTGTGGTTCATTTTAGAACATTCGTGAAGTAGAAAAGAAATATGTTTGTGACGGAATTGAAACAAGCTGATTTGATTCTTTTAACAGTTGAGGCTCTACAATTCTCCCATTCCCGCCCCCCAACACACACACACACACACACAAATTAATTAAATTAAATTTTTTTTAAAAAAATAGCTTTTGTTCTCCTCTCATATGCCTGTGTTTAAATATGTTTCGATAAGTTCAAAATTCAACTGTATGATTGCAGGTTCTTAGATCAAGGCACTGAGCATGATGGCTCTGTTCCTAGCCAAGGCACAATTGTATTAGTTCAAGCTGCTAGCGGGATCATGGCTGGTACTACTGTATCCTGCATCACAACCCTATTGGACACTATTAAGACTCACTTACAGGCATACCTAGTTTTTGCTAATGACAGATGATCTGGTGCTTATCTTGACAACAGTTGAATTACTTTGCTATGAACTTTCCCCGTGAATTAATCTTTCATGCTGACAATTCCATGATCAGTTATTTGGTTATTACTGTATACACATACTAGAATTACATTTTTATACTCTCAGGATGAACCAACCTGTTAGTGTCCGAGTTTGGCTTGAGGAACGGCTACTGCCTTTTATTTCAATCTTGCTTCTATTTAATTAGCACCTGGTTCAGCTCGCAAGTTTTCCCTTATTTAACTCTTTATGATATACTTTTCTTTTTCTTGCTGGTTGAAATTTGCAGCATAACATGGTGAATTTAAGAGACATCAAATTTGCTCCAATGTGATGCATAGAACATTGTAGAAACGGAAGTTGCTAAAATTTCTACATTATTTGCACTCCTGCATGCATTATGAACGAATAAAATATTTCTCAAACAGAAAATGCATGGCCAAGTTTGCCAAGCGTCTGTTCTAGATCTTCTTAATAATACTCTATGCATGTGGTTTTTCCCAGAATTATTGCAATTTGTTTGGTGCATTATTTAATATGTATTTGTATAGGGACCCTATTTGTATATTGAATACAAGGTGGTAATGTTATTCTTTGTTTGACCGGTTTCTTGTGCATTACATGTAATGGGGCTTGAAAAGAGACCTACTGCAAGACAAGTTGTCAAAAGCTTAATCAAGGATGATGCAGGTTGGACAGGATTATATAGAGGGCTAAGTCCCAGATTCTTTAGCATGTCAACATGGGGAACCCTGATAATACTAGCCTATGAATATTTGAGTAAGACTTTGGACATTACTTCTTAATTGTTGAATAGCTTATCATGACTCCATTATTACCAATTGCTTTATGTAGGAGTACAGTTATTTATAATCTGGTTAATTGTCTTTCTGTGTTTAACTTGAAGAATTTAACAGATGTGCACTTGAACTTGTTGGCTTGTAGGCTTTGTCGTCATTTATTGCCTTCACACTACTTGTAGTGTTGCTAATTTTTTATCTAATAGATAGACTTTTGCATTACATCCTAACTATTTCTACTTCTTTTTTCAGTTTTTCTTCTTGTATCGATACCTTAAGACAAATAGCTGTCTCTTTTTAATTCAAGAAAAAGAGGTTCCCTTCTATGAATATTGTTTTGCATGTTAGTTATCATGGATATCCGATTGCAGTCTGTTGCTAATTCAACTTAAACCTTCATGATCTGATTAGCCGTATTCATGATCAAAGCAACAGATGACCTGGATTATCAGTGAAGTGATTACATTCTTACTTGTATATTTACTGAAACTATCTATTTAGGGATGTTGTATATGGATATAACAACACTTGACTATGAAGTCTTATGATTATTTTTATATAGAAAAATGTGCATAATCTACTGCTTCTTTGATTGTGATTTTTCATCTGTTGTACAGAACGCTTGTGTGCAAAAGAATCATGAGTAGGTTCATCGAGCAGTGATGCCAAGGCGGTTGCTCATCTATTTTTATCTTGCTTTCCAGAATGAAATACAGAGTTAGAGATACCGTGGAAATGCCTACGGCTTGCTTAGATATAGTACTACAACTGTTGTTGCAGCCTTTCATACTTGACTTACAAGCCATCAAGCTTGCAAGTATAACCAAAACTCATTTCCGATTTGATGAAAGCTTTAATGTTATAATTCTTTCAAATGGATATATGAAGTATTCAAAGAAAATTATTTTCTTGGCATAGTTCAATCAATCAAGGCTTATGGTATCATATTCTTACTGCCAGAATTCTGTTTCACTTTTGAGTTTTATGTGCTGTTTATATATATATATATATATATATATATATATATATATATATATATATATATATATATATTCCTGCCTTTGGCTTGGCTTTTATCTCTGATAACTTTATGTTGCACACTGCCATAGCTATAAAGAAGAAAAACTTGTGTATAAATTATGTATTCAATGTACTATACATAATCCATGAATAACAATACTAAACGAGAAAAGGAAAAGGTGATGCGTCAAATTTTAGCGTGCTGGCGGATTCATGATCTCAGTAAATACAGCTTCAGGAGACTTGAATCCATCGCTGCTAGCCGTGAAATTACCACTACCTTTCAACTTAGAAGAGCAGAGATGGCTTCCCCTGATCTAGAAACCATGTCAAAGTCTCCATGCAAACTTAGAGGAAAAGAGGGGCTTGCAGTGTCGTCACCTACATTCATTATGCAACCCTTTTTTTTCAGCAGCCTCTTAAAGCTTCAATGCATATTCAAGGCTAGCTCCAAACAACATCATTCATTGCAGGCCTTTCAATACCTTTATCCTTCAAGCAACGAAATGCGATTCCAACATATTTATTTGCTCAAACACTCGGGGTGCTATTTCATCCTTTAAATTTGGATCAAGAATTTGATCAATGGACCCATTTCTTTTCTACAACAATAGCGTGCCAAATTGACTTGCTCTTCGGGTAGGTTTGGATCAATTGCTAGCTGGCCTAACACATAAAACTTCAAATAACTGTTGGGTGTATTATTGATATATGATTTTAGCACCTTTTCACTTAAATTTGGTTAGTTCTTGAGTAATTTATGAGAAATTTGATTGTTTTCATGTTTGTTTTGCGATGTAGGTGAATTATATGAGAAGACATGGATCTTGAGGCAAAGATTGAAGAAAAATGAACAAGGGCAAGCTTTTATGCAACTTGTGGATATATTGCTAAAAATCAGAGTAGTGCAGTCATAGCGCAGCTGCGTAGTTCACAGGAAATTTAAGGGCAATTTTGTAAAAGGCGCGAAAAGAGAAAACCCTAAATTAAAAAGAAGACATCAGACGTTAGAAAAAGGAGCTCTGGGAGGCGGCTGGTTTGGGGAGCAAGAAACGTTGCAGAGAAGACAAGAAAGAGAGGATTCGCGAGTTGAAGACGAATGAACGATCCGGAGACGGACTTCTGCCCCAATTCTTCTCCAAATCCTAGTTTTCTCTATCTCTCTTATCATGTTTTACGTTACAATTGAGATTTTATTTAATTTCTTTATTATGTTATAAGTTATTTTTCTAGGGCTACGATGTAGCCGGATTTTGAATATTTGAAACTTTTGATTTGGATTAATTGATAAACTATTTTATATTTGCGTTGAGTATTTTATGCTGAGTTTAATGTTTGTGGTTGCCTGATCAACAATTACATAAGTCGTGATTAAGTTTGAGACTGAGAAGTGATAACTAAATTAGATCACGTATGAAATACTATTAAATTGTCATAAGTAGAAATAGTTATGAGATATAGTGCAGCATTTGAATTTTTAGGGCTTAATGCGTTCATCACAAAGAAGTAGTTAACTTGCTTATTGTAATAGGTTATTGATACTTGAGAAAGATTAATATCTACCTTAGAGAAATTGCTGACAACGTAGGGAATAGGCATCAATTGATTTAAATCAATAGTTTCAAATAGGATTAATCTTGGTGAAATTGGGATCCTTAGGGCATTTTAATTCTTGATTTATCTTCTTTAGTAATTTCCTATTCGCTTTAGTTGTTAATTCAAATAGTACTTTATTTATTAGTTTTTACTCGCAATCTCTCATATTTGATTGTCCGAATAAAGTTAAAGCTAATTTAATTTCGGTAGTTAGTAATCATAGTCCTCGTGGGAATGATCTTTACTTATCATTTTATTACTTGTTGTGACACGTGCACTTGCGTTAGAATTCACACAACAAGTTTTTAGCGCCGTTGTCGGGGACTGTATCAATTATTAATATCGATACCAAATAACTTTAATTTTACTTTGGATTTTATTTTATTTTGTTTTTGCCTCTTATTTTCTTTACGTGTGTTTCAGGAACATATTCTTTTAAGTGCATGCGAAAGTCAGGAGGTAGTAATTTGTTGACTTTCGATCCTGAGATAGAACGAACCTGCCGAAAGAACACAAAGAAAAAAATAGCTGCTACAACTACCCATCATTTGCAAGAGAATATGGCTGACATGGTGGTAGTGCAAGAAGGAAATGATTAGGAAAATCCGCCTAGAACACTGCGAGAGTATGCATTACCACCCACTGGAATTCAACCTGTGATTAGAAGGCTAGCGATTCAGGTGCATGATTTTGATTTGAAGATAGTGACATTACAATTGGTTCAGAATATTCAGTTCCATGGAGTGCCTTCTGAAGATCCTAATCATCACATTGTGAATTTTCTAGAAGTCTGCGAAATTGTTAAGTACAATGGAGTCACTGATGAAGCTCTGCGCCTTCGTTTGTTTCTTTTTTCCTTAAGGGATCAAGTTAAGGAATGGTTGAACTCATTGCCTTCAGATTCAATCACTACTTGGGAGGATTTGGTGCACAAGTTTCTGTCAAAATTTTTCCCACCTGGAAAGTCAGCAAAGATGCGCATAGAAATCAATAACTTTGCTCAGCATGAAGGGGAAACTCTTTGTGAAGCATAGGAGAGGTATAAGATGTTGTTAAGGAAATGTCTTAATCATGGAGTACCCAAGTGGATGCAAGTTCACAATTTTTACAATGGGTTGATTAACACCATAAGAACTTTGATTGATGCATCAACAGATGGAGTTTTAATGAACAAGACAGCGGATGAAGCTTATGCATTGCTAGAGGATATTGTTTTGAACCACCAGTAGTGGTCTAGCGAGAGAGTCACACCAAAGAACCGCTTTGGCGGCAAAAATTGACAACTTGGCTAAATAGTTATAAAATAATCAAATGACTGCTAATGCTGTCCAAGCGGCAGTGGTGTGCAAGTTTTGTTGTAGTCCACATTATAGTGCAGAATGTCAGGTTGGCAATCCATTTGCGCAAGGTATAACGGAACAAGCACAATATGTGGGGAATTTTAATAGGCAGCAGCACAATCAGTACTCTAACAGATATAATCTAACATGGCGTAATCATCCGAATTTTTCTTGGAGAAATACTTAGAATATGTTGCAGCCTGAGCAGAATAACCCACCACAAGAGAAGAAGGTAAATTTGGAGGATGCATTGGCTTAGTTGGCAATCTCACAAACTCAATTCATGAATGAAACTAGGACAAACTTTCAGGACCAGTCTGCACAAATCAGAAATTTAGAGATGCAGTTGAGCCAAATGACTACGATGTTCTCTGAAAGGCAACAAGGAAGTTTACTTAGTACTTCTGAGGTGAATCCTAGAAAAGATGGCATGGAGCATTGCAAAGCGATAACTTTGAGAAGCGGCAAGGAGTTAGAGGAGCCAGTGAGAACCACAAAGGTTGAGAAAGGTGAAGTGAAGAATGAGGCGAAATATGAAGAGAAAATAGAAGCTCAGCCACAGCCTACGCAGGAACCAGCTGTGGTGGTGCCATTCTCTCAACGATTGCGGAAGAATAAGCTTGACAAACAATTTGCTAAATTTCTTGAAATCTTTAAAAAACTTCACAATAATATTCTATTTGCAGATGCACTTGAACAAATGCTGAGTTATGTGAAGTTCATGAAGGACATCCTTTCAAATAAGAAGAAGCTTGGAGATTATGAGACAGTTGCACTTACTGAAGAGTGTAGTGTTATTCTACAAAAGAAGCTACCACAAAAACTCAAAGATCTAGGGAGTTTTACTATTCTATGTGAAATTGCCAATGTTATTTTTGAGCGAGCTTTGTGTGATTTAGGTGCTAGCATTAATTTAATACATTTATCTATTTTCAGGAAGTTTGGTTTAGGAGAGGCAAGACCTACAACTGTAACACTACAGTTAGCTGATCGTTCGCTCAAACACCCTAGAGGAGTTATTGAAGATGTGCTAGTCAAAGTCGATAAATTCATCTTTTCTGCAGATTTCATAGTGCTCGATATGGAGGAAGACAAGGAAATTCCTATCATTCTTGGAAGACCTTTCCTTGCAACTGGGGGAACACTTATTGATGTTCGAAAGGGTGAGCTTAGGTTGCGAGTACAAGAGGAAGAGGTAACCTTTAATGTTTTAAAACCTCTCAAGTACCCAGAAGCCAACGACAGTTGTTTTCGTGCGAATGCCATAAAAGCTATAGTGTCTAACCATGGGGGCCAATCGGATCCCTTAGATGCGAGCTTGTTACAAGATGGTTCTTTCATTCCGATGAGATTGGAGTAGAAGGAATATTGGTCCACTAAACAACTAAATATGGGTGTGCGAGCAGTGGGTGAGAAAGAATTGTTGTAATTGAATGAGCTGGAAAAATTATGTCATAAAGAAGATGAGAATGCAAAAAGTTACAAGGAGATGACAAAAGAGTGGTATGATGAACCCATTTTGAGAAAAGATTTCTCTACTGGGCAACAAATACCTCTTTATAACCCACGGATTTCAAGAAAACGCAAGTCAAGTTGGTCAGTTCCTTTTGTTGTGACTAAGGTGTTGCTCTATGGTATTATGGAAGTCACCCATCCAGAAAAAAAGGGACATTCAAGGTTAACGGGCAACGATTGAAGATTTATTGGGATGATGAGTTTGATAAGCACAAGACCGTTGTCCACCTCAATTTGTCGTGAAAAATTGCTTCGTCGGGCTGTCGACGTTAAAACAAGCCATTTTCGGGAGACAACCTGAATTTTTTTACTTTTTCTTGATTTAATAGTTACTTGTTTTTAGTTAATTTTTTACGTTATAGTTGTCGTGGCTAATTGTTAATTTTTATTGTCATGTTAGGTTCAAGAACAAGTTTGTGGGAAGACAAACCAAAGAGAAGCTTCATCAGGTCAATTCTGAGGAAAAATATGTGAACAATGGTGTGTGGATTGAGGGAGATGCATGCTTAGAGAAAAAAGCAAAGAAAATCAGAGTTGTGACAGTAGCGCAACTACGCTCACGGTGATAAAAGTTACGCTCACGAGAGAGCTGTTGGAAGAAAAAGATCGCAGGCGTAGCCCAGCTGCGCTTACGTCCTTTCTTTTGACGTTCGAAAAAAAAAAACTAAAAATCACAAAATCTTCTTGGCCCAACTCAGTTACCCAACAACCCACTTTAGATCAAAACCCAAACTCCCAACCCATTTAATAAACCCACATATCACACCAAAAGCTTCAGACCCAAAAACCATCTCACCTCATATTCTCTAAACCAAACTTCAAAACCCACAAACCTTGCCAATCAGATCCGACCCATCATCCACCACATCATACACAAACCCAAATTAAAAACTTAAATTAGAACCCTTCATTTTGTCACTTTTTCTCTCACGTATGCACTTTCTCCAACAGCCATAGTCAAGAAAAAAAAAATCTCACAAACTCTACCAATTGATCACCAGTGCCGATGAGCTCACGGCAGCGACGTAAAGCTCTTTCAGACAACGACAACCACAAGCTCACGGAGATGACGAACCTACGACTTCTCTTCAGATCTCCCACGCTCACGTCGTCGTCATCTCTTTCAGCCCACATCACTTACGTAAGTCAATTTTATTGGTTTGCATTGTGGACTAAATTTGAAAAAAAAATTGGATTCAAGTAGGTGTCTTGAGTTCAGAATACAGTGATGGATGATTTGTGTTTCTGTGATATGTAATGGAGTGTTGGTGTTTCTGAGTCTACTTTGTGTTCACATGCGCATTATGCTACTAGCAGAACATTGAGGTTGTGACAATTGAGGTCAAATTTGTGTTTGTTGGATGAAATCTTTTGGGAATCTTGCTACATACTACTGGCTTGATTAAAGTTCTAAATGAGGTAGAAAGTTTTATGGAAATCTTGTGGCTTTAAGGATTGTCTCTATTGTGAATTGATGTGTTGGTTGGGTGATTTGTGATTGCATTGTATTTTCATTGTTGTGGTGGTTTGGGCTATGTTGTGGTGGCGAGTATTGCATTCTTCACTTGTAAGTGAGTTGTGACTAACTTGTAAAGTGGTGTCCCTGGTTAGAGCAAATAATGATTGCAGTTAAAGTTGTGCTTGTTGGGTAGTGTCAACTGGAGTAAATTGTTTAGCATATCAACATGCCAATGACATCTACTGGAACAAGCTGTTTTGCATAATTGGAGCTCATACATCCTCGGAGCCTTCAAAAGATGAACGACATGGATACTCAGGGAAGTCCTCTATTTTTTTTTCTTTATTTTCGCCATTGAGGACAATGTCTCATTTAAAGTTTGAGGATGGTTATTATGTGTTTTCCTGTGTGAACTTGTTCTTTTAGTATTCGTATTATGTGTTTTTCTTTTGATGTGTTGTGTTATTTTTATTATGTTCAAAAAAAAATCAGAAAAATTTGAAAAAAAACGAAGCTAAAAAATTGAGAAAAAAAGATTGAAAGTAATGCTGAAAAGATAAGAAATAGACCGATGATGAGTAACGTATGAATGACATGATAGTAATGAGGATAATTGACTGAAGCATAGTTTCGTTTTACGGAAAATCCCCGCTTTTTGCGCACTTAGTCTTGCCTAGTTATGTTGATACTTAGAGAAAGTTTATGTGAGTTTAAGTGAACAGAAAAATAAGTATAGGACTTTAGAACTTGCTTGATTGTTACTCGAGGCGAAATCCTAGGTTGCATAGCATTAAAGAAATGATTTAGGCTATCTTTGGATCGTTTGAGCCTTTCAAGCCAACCCTTGTAATAATTGAATATCCCTAGTCCACCTTTTTTAGCCTAAGATAGCCTTTTCATTCTTATGCAACTTACAATATCTTCATTAACTTGTCAAGTTTGATTTTCCCAGATTATGATCTTCCTATTTGTAACATATGATTGTTCTAGGATGATTATATGGAGTCATGTTTTGTATTGAATGATGGGAGGTTTGATGATTTGGCGATGTGTTGTTTTGTTTCAAAAAAAAAATATTGAGAAAAAAAGAAAAGAAAAGAATGAAAATAAAAGAGAAGAGTCACACTCCTTGTAGTTAATATCAAAATGCAAGTTTGGGGGAGCGTGAATTCTTTTTGTGTGTTTATAAAGGTTGTGGATAAATGTTGAGGAAGTGAAATGAAAGAAGAAAGAAAAGAGATATGTTGAATACTTGTGGTGGAAAGAAGTAGAGTTGGCATGTGTTCCATTGAACATCCTCGAATAGTTGTGTACTTACAGATAGTTTAGCCTTATGTTATATCTATTATCCTACCTTGATCCTAGTCACACGTTACAGCCAAATGTAAAGTCCTACTAATCTTTAATGCTATGATTAACCTACATTAGTGGAGAGTGGCATGAAAAGTGAGCCTATGAAGCCCGAAGTAATTGAAAATAAAAGATCCACATTGATAATTCACTTAACTTGCATAAACTCATTCGGGTACAATTGATTGGGATAGAGGCTATACACACACTCACTTGGGGGATTTGAAGTAAAATAAAATTTATGTGAAGTTGAGATTTCTCATACTTATTATTGAAAATTATCTTTTAAGGTTGAGTTGTGAAAGTTTGCTACTGAGGCCGTAAAAATTTACTATCCCACAGCATTGCTTTCGTGAGTTGTCTTATGTTGAGTATTTGGTTTTTCGGTTCTTTCTTTCCTTAGTTGTGTCTTTTACTTGAGGACAAGCAAAACTTAAGTTTGGGGGTTTTTGTTGGGTGTATTATTGATATATGATTTCAGCACTTTTTTCACTTAAATTTGGTTAGATCTTGAGTAATTTATTAGCAATTTGATTGTTTCCGTGTTTGTTTTGCGATGTAGGTGAATTATATGAGAAGATATGGATTTTGAGGCAAAGATTGAAGAAAAATGAACAAGGGCAAGCTTTTATGCAACTTGTGGATAAATTGCTGAAAATCAGAGTAGCGCAGTCATAGCGCAGCTACGCAGTATCGCAGAATTTTTAAGGGTAATTTTGTAAAAAGGCGCGAAAAGAGGAAACCTTATGTAAAAAAGAAGACATCAGACGTTAGAAAAAGGAGCTCTGGGAGGCGGCTGGTTTAGGGAGCAAGAAACATTGCAGAGAAGAAAAGAAAGAGAGGATTCGCGAGTTGAAGAAGAAAGAGAGGATTCGCGAGTTGAAGACAGATGAACGATCTGGAGACAGACTTTTGCCCCAATTCTTCTCCAAATCCTAATTTTCTCTATCTCTCTTATCATGTTTTACGTTACAATTGAGATTTTATTTAATTTCTTTATGATGTTCTAAGTTATTTTTCTAAGGCTACGATGTAACCGGATTTTGAATATTTGAAACTTTTGATTTGGATTAATTGATGAACTATTTCATTATTGCATTGAGTATTTTGTGATGAGTTTAATGCTTGTGGTTGCCTGATCAACAATTACATGAGTGTGATTTAGTTTGAGACTGAGAAGTGATAACTAAATTAGACTACGTATGAAATACCATTAAATCGTTATAAGTTAGAGATAGTTATGAGATATAGTGCAACATTTGAATTTCTAGTGCTTAATGCGTTCCATAAGTTCACAGTTATCACAGAGATGTAGTTAACTTACTTATTGAGATAGGTTGTTGATGCTTGAGAAAGATTAATATCTACCTTATCGAAATTGCTGGCAACGTAGGGAATAGGCGTCAATTGATTTAAATCAATATTTTCAAATATGATTAATCTTGGTGAAATCAGGACCCCTAGAGCATTTTAATTCTTAATTTATCCTCTTTAGTAATTTTATATTCGCTTTAGTTTTTAATTCCAAAAGTACTTTATTTATTTATTTTTACTCTCAATTTCTCATATTTGATTATCCAAATAAAGTTAAAGCTAAATTAATTTCGGTAGTTAGTAATCACAGTATTCGTGGGAACGATCTTTACTTATCATTTTATTACTTATTGCGACACATACACTTGCGTTAAAATTCACACAACAATAATACTACACCAAAAGAATAAACATCAGACTACTCTATCAATTGTTGTCGTCTGTAATATTCGGGATCTAAATAACCAAAACTACCCTTCACCACTGTGCTGATGGGCCCATGGAAGAGACAGTGAGATGTGAGCTAAAATTGCTTAAAAGGGTGTAGTTATTAGCAATCACTGAGAAGAATGAGTCTTGTTTGTTGAGGTTGGAGTATGTGGAAGGGTAGAAATAGAGGCAAAATAATGAACTTGAGGCCAGTGGTGAGTTGTGAAAAGGTGCAAGTGAACTGAGATTGAAAACTATTTTGCTATAATTGCTTCAAATGTAACAATAAAAAAATGCTACCTACCATTTTTTTTCCTCTATCTCTCTATATATATATCTAAAATGATGAGCCGGTATCGTAGTGCTTCCTAATGCCTAAAACTTCAGTAGACAAGTTGGAGCAAATGTCATATGGCTTCTTCATTTTATTTTATTTTTAAAAAGAAATCATATGACTTCTTGGATGCAAAATCTAATGTCTTCATTCTTTTTTTCAACTTATATCGTTTTCTCGAGGCTTAGACTATTGGTTTTTCACACTAGACACAATTTGTGTTTTTTTGGTTGCAATAAATATTATTTTCTCAGGACTTTAAAGACCATTAATTTTTCACACTCAAAACTAATTAACCACTTACCATAAAAAGTGGTCATGTAATATTTCTTAGAGCACACGTATGGGTTGGAAAGCTAAATAATACTTCTATATTTGTTCTACTAATTAAATAAGGTAGTTCAGATATTGATATCAATTAATACATTCTAAATATGGTTAGAAAGTTAGTTCAACAAAATTAATATAATCCGTAGATAATACATAGTGATATGTGCATGGCAATAATTGAAATAAGTATTGCGTGGAATTGTAAAAAATAAAATTGTAGAGGAGCCAAGTCCGTTTTATACACCATTAATTAACTAACGGCGTTACTATATATTTTGCTGACGTGGTATTTTTTATTTTCAATTCCTATGTAATTAATAGGGGTGTATGGTGGAGTAGTACATGGTTGCAGTTGTGATGGAGAGGTGGAGGGAAAGGAAAACTAGAAAGCGATAGTAAACATTATGACAAGGTAAGTACAGTATGTTGATGATGGCTGTTAATAACAGCACGGAAACTGAAGCGAACAGGATGGCTTTTACTAGTCTAGGATTGTTTTTTGTAAAATGGTCAAAGTCAAGCTGCTGAAAGAAAGTCTGTGATGGGCATGCATGGAACTGGAAGTCGTCAAATGATCTAGTCAATTTGTCGAGTCGATGGTGTCCCTTTCTATGCTTCGATTCGTTTTCTTATAATTTGTTTTTTCCGTTCGTTTTTCTATTCTCAAATTAGGAATAAAAAACTCCAAAACAAAAAGACTTAGAATTCGGGACCGCTATTAGAAAAATAATGTTCAAGTAAAATTTGACGCCTTCCTGTCTTTAAATGTCATTATTAAGATTCGATTATTCAAACACGTGAGATTTTATAGTCAAGAATTTCATTTTTTTCCTTGTGTTTATCGTTAGGAAGGTTTGAGTGGAGAGATTTCATCCCATTACTTTAGATAGTTTTTGCCATCAAATTGTCTTGTTCATATCTCCTTTGATATGCTTGACAAGCTAATTTCTTCTACAAGTTAGAGCAACTTAATGACTAGTAAGGCATGATTTTCCTTTACTTTTTCTTCTTTATATTGGTTATTCTTCAATATGTATTATCACACTCCAAGTCTAAAATTCTAGGCTCGCATGTAAAATTGATATTATAGGCATAAGAAATAATTACTTAAGCTTTTAATCAACTGGTCCAAAATGGTTAACCTATATTATTTCTTAAATCCACAACATTCACTTATAAACTAACATATATACCTATCTTTCATTGATATGAGATGTTACATACACCCTCAGTTAAGGACCTGACATCTTCGTCATGAGGGACATAGATACTCATGACCGACCAGACAGTGAAAGATTCTAAAAGTGGCTTCTACGGGTTTAAGAGGTGACTCCCACTATTTTCTTGGTGTAGTATTTTGTCCTGTATAGTACTTAGTTCCTGCACCAACTAGTGATTGGCTCTGAATACTATTCTGTCACGACCTGAGCTTAGAACTTAAACCCATAGACGAGACTGATGTTGTAAGTATAAGAAATAATTACTTAATTGAGTCTCTAATCAATTGGTTCAAAATAGTTAACCTAAATAATTCATTATAATCACAATACTCACTATAAGTCATACATATACATTATCTTCTACCGTGTAGGATGTCATACAGACCAGGTTCATTCTTAAGTTTTGGTAACATGTAATTAAGTGAAGCTGTGCAAGCTCTGCAGTGTGAAATACCTTGTGCCTTGTCATCAAATCATTGTTCTTTATCTTCACTTTCCTTAGGGCTATTTGAAATCTTGTCAAGCTGCTTACTTTGTACCCATAAGCGGGGAAAGGTTTAAAAATGCATGAGTCTCACATTTATATGTGACATGTGTACGCACTATGGGGCCCATTGCACTTGTGAGAATGACATTTTTTTAGCCTTTCCGTCAAGCTTGTCTAATGACACACAGCTTTGCTGACTGCTGAGTGATCAATCTGAAATTTTAATTACAAGCTGATTTATATTCTGATTTTTAAGAAATGTAATTGCTCCCTTAGACCAACAAGGTGGCGGACGAGAAGGCACATTTTAGAAAGCCAAGGATCCGAATCCCACTAACATATATAGGTATCAATTTCGAGCTTGATGAAACTAGAAGTTTATTCTAATCATGCGTCACTGATAGTTCCAATTCTTATGAAAATCAATAAATTTACATCTTTTTCTCCAATTACTTGTTGTGACTCGCTTAAACAATTTATTTATTTATTTATTTTAATATTTTGCTTCATAAAACAATTTTTCTTCATTGACACATAAAAGATTTATATGTAACAGTAATGCTCTTTTCTACTATTTTGCCATAGTTTGTAACCTGAATTGAACTGCGGAACAGGTTTGTTAATTTAGATTAGTAGGTGCCTAATCAAGCAGACAAATCACTAAACAAAACTAGGCTGAATATCAGCTCCTCCAACCACTTTGAATATTGTAGCGCTAATTGAGATAAGAGTGGTGGGCAGATATCGACTTGGGCTACTACAAGGTTGGGCCTAATAGTGGCCACGATGGTGGCTTTGGTGCAAGGGGATCATTGGCCCACAAGGGTGGCCTAGTCCGAGATCCTCCAGTCCAAGATCCAGAATCTACTGGGTGAGGAAAAGAGCCGTTACCACAAATAAGGATAGAACCACAATCATGGGGGATCAGAAGATCTGGTTGACATCATGCAAGAACGAGGTGGGAGCCAGTGAAAGGGGCCTATAAGTAGGTAGCCTAATACCTCCACAAGGATCAACAATCAACGCAAAAAACACCCACCTGCCTACGCTAAACCCAAAAAACTACCCGATATTGGCTAGTATTCATCACGACTAAAGGATTAACGGTTAAATACGAAACAACCTTAACTGTAAATTCATTAGGTCTACAATAAATAAATGTGTTATTTATGAAACATGAAATTTGGATAATGTCACAATAAAATAGGAAGAAAAAAAAAACGAACACATATTATTGATGCACAGACATGTATTATAAACACATATGAGAAACAAGTTCAACAAAAGCCGAAAAAGAAAAAAAATTAATATCTTCAACAAGGCTCATCAGGCTGGGCGCTTGCACAAGTTCCTATAACCGCAAGGTCGAGCATTGTTCTTACTCTTTGGTCCGAGACAACTACCATAGGTATTGGCATCGCAAAAGGCTTGATCTTTGACTTGCGGGTTTTTGATATAGGTAGGTGAAGCCAAGATTCTTCTGCTTACTTCAGATGCCATCAAGAACTCTTCATCATCGGCAAGGCAATCAGCAATCGTGCCATTGCACGTTGGGCTACTAATGAAGCGCACACAATTAGCTCTGGGCATGTTCGAGCTGATTAATATGAAAAGAAAAGCAATAGAGATGTAGAGGTACGTTTTCCTCAAATCATTTTCCATCTTTCTTTGATGCTTTCTATCAAGCTATTATTATATATGAGACTGCTTTTATGACTCGAAACCCTAATTTTAAATCATACAAGAATAATGTACTAGAAAGATGACAGTATTTTCATGACTTTCGTGGTCTTTGTTGTGAAAGGCTATTGTTTATAGTAATTATTACAATTAAAAAAATAGCACATTTTATTGACAAAAAAATTTCTCACCAACCAAGGATACATTTTTTAATAAACTATTATGGACTTATGGAGCGTCATTTGATTCTCTCTCACATAGCAGTTTACATTTGACTTCTTGTAGCTAATGTGATTCTTTCTTTTCTCGTAATGACTTTATCATACCCGTGATTAGATGCATTATTGTACCCTCCATATCTCGTTTTACAATTGACGTAGTGTGTCTTATTTCTTTTGTCAAACGTATTGTAGCTAATGTGATTCTTTCTTTTCTTATAATGATAGTATTATAACCTTGATAATGCACTTTATTTGTACTCTCGATTATTTAATTTCACGCCTTTATCAATGTATAGGGAGATTTGGTACGTAAAAATAAACTTGAGAGAGAAAGTGATAAATTACAAAATATTCATCACACAAGCATTATAATGCACATTACTGTTTTTGATGAACAGCTATTGTCTCGATTACTTAGTGATAAGTTCATGACCGTGTATTAAATGTAATTCCACAAAGTCAAACTCTCAATGAGTTAACATGAAAAATTTACTCACACCATTTAACTCCAAGTATAGCACCAAATATTTGACGTACGTTTATCTTAAAACTAAAGTGAAATGTGTGATTCACTTTTTTCCCCGTTGTGCTCTAAGTTTAGAAAAGGCAAAATAAACGGTACTATTTATTGTAAAAATAACCTGAATATTGCTCGTGGAGTGATACTAGAAAAATTATTTGGATGTGGAATATAATGGCTATCCTTCTTGGGCTTTCATGGTCTTTGTAGGGAAAGGCTACTGTTTGGAAAAATGTCGACAGAAGCCAAAATTACAATTTAAGGAAGTTATTTGTGCACTGAGGAATGTTTTATGTTAATTTCGTGATATTTACATTATCTTTGTATAATAATAATTTATATATATATTAAAGATTAAATTTTTATTTATATAACAAGATCACTTATCGTATAGAAAAATGTGAGTATCACCGCATCGTATGTATCAATGCTCTGTCATTGTAGGAGCTATTATATCCGATTGTCTGGTTTCGTATTTGACGTATTGTAGCTTATTTTTTTGGTCGAAAAATAGTAATTTAATCATTGAAAGAAGCAAATTGTAAAGGGAAAATTAATCTAACAAAAGTGGGTTGGAGATTTATCAGCATAACAAAAATAGAGAAATGTTAATATTCCAATCAAAAGCTAAACATCTTTCAACTTTGATTATTGCTATCCGATCCAATCAGTTACTCGATTGATATTTTCTCCGTGAAATCTAATAAGGAAATTTTTGTTGCTATATGTTTGATGTCTTCCACTGAATGCTTTATCCTCCAGTTAATGGTGAGGAGCTATGTATTAGTAAGGGTTGCATTCTTCATTCGTCTCAATTTTTTTATTAAAAATATATATTTTTAAAATATTTTAAAATTAAAAAATAATTATTTATATAAATATTAAATTATGTATATTTAATCTTACAAAATAAAAATCTTGGTCTCCGCCAAGTGCTAATAAGCCGCCAGCCACTTGGGCTATACATGGGACCATCAGTTTCTTTTTCAATCACATGAATCTTACGGAATAAATAAAGTTGAGTGCGGGATGGTAGACCATGCAATTATTAAAGAACGAAAGAAGAAAAAAAAGAATCGAAGGAAATACAAAATTAATGATCGATACTACATCTTCTTTGATATTTCACAGAGGGAACTTCATCATGTATGGTCCACAACATAATAGTTTCAGATCTACTATATTTGATGCTGCAACTACCATTCAACAAGTTCTATGGATAAAGCAAAATTAACACTACTATCCTATTTAAGGGCTGAAAATCTGTGCATTTTCAAGAGTAACAACTCATGGTTAATCATGATTTGCATCCCAAATAATAACGTATAAGAGAAAAGGAAAGGTCATGTTACAAATTTTACATAACAAGTTGGGTCCATACACTGATTTGTCTAACATTTAAACCCGTATTGATAGTAGAAGTGAATTCAAATTATTATAAATTGAAAACTACATATCTCTTACATATTTGATATGAAATGAGATGTCACACATTTAATGTGCTGATGGATTCATCATCTCAGAGAAAACTGTTTTAGACTTGAATCCATCACTACCAGACGTAAAATGGACACTACTCTTCGACCTGGAAGAGGCAGCTTCCCCTGACCTGGAAAACAAGTCATCATCCGTTGTGGTTGCCTCTCCATGCAGAATTAGCGGTAAAGAGGGGCTTGCGTTGTAGTCACTTGTACCCATCTTGAAACCTCTCTTTTCAGCAGCCTCTTGAAGCTGCAGTGCAAACTCAAGGCTCCAAACAACATCATTCATTGCAGGCCTTTCGATCCCTTTATCTTTCAAGCAACTAAATGCTATTTCAACATATTTGTCTAAACACTCTGTCTCAATTTCATCCTTTAAGTTAGGATCAAGAATTTGATAAAGGGTACCCTTTCTGTAACTTTGGCGTGCCCACTCGGCCAAATTAGCTTGCTCTTTGGGTAGGTTTGGAATAATTGCTGGCCTAGCACATAAAATTTCAAATAACACCACACCAAAAGAGTAGATATCGGATTTCTCTGTCAATTGTTGTCGCCTATAATACTCAGGATCGACATATCCAAAACTACCCTTCACCACTGTGCTGACATGTGTGTGGGTTCCAACAATGGGACCCATCTTTGACAAGCCAAAATCTGATACCTTAGCCACCCATTTCTCATCCAATAAGATGTTAGTTGACTTGACATCTCGGTGAATTATCATGTGACTTGCACTTGTATGAAGGTAATGTAATCCTTTTGCCGCACCAATGCAAATTTGAAGGCGTTGCTTCCATGGAAGGGGTGGATTTTCTGTTTTATATAGATGACCACGTAACGTACCACGAGCCATGTAATCATAGACCAAGATCATCTCACCATTATTATCACAATATCCAATAACGAGACTATATGAAGATGCCTAAGCTTTGATAACATCTCGATCTCTGTAAGAAACTCACGAAGACCTTGATTTGATGATGGATTTAATCGCTTTATCGCGACCTCAGTTGTACCATTGTCCACGAACACTTTGTACACATTGCCAAAACCACCAACACCAATCACAAAATTATCATCAAAATTGCCCGTGGCAGATCTTATCTCCTCTATTGAGAAGTGTCGACATAGATCCGATGGAAGTGTTGAACCTGATCCGCTAGTCTTCGTAGACCTTGAATTGTCCGATAGTGGGCCCCACAATGACTTGGCGGCACTTGTTGTTGCCGTGTCCTTTACCCTCTTCCTTCGCCGGAAAATCAAGAAACCCACAAAAGAAATCACTAATACAACACCTCCGGTGACGGCAAGAATTAGGGGCCAACTTTTACTCTTCTTTTTTCGCGGAACGGTTGACGGTTCCGGCGTTGTGGGGCTTGAAACTGGTAAAGGGTTAGGTGCAGCGAGGCTAGCACTCGAAATGCTCAACTTGAAAATTTCCAGGCCATTCAAAAGTGCATTATCATATCTAGATGCAGTGGTAACATGATTAGGATGCATCTCCAGCCTAAGGTCTTGCTTGCTTTGATGGCCATCAGGGTCGACAACATAAGCAATATAGTCTCTTTTAACAGCCACTTGAGGACCATTACCCCAAGTAATAACATCAGCTTCCAATTCTGCTGTTCGGTTATTGATGAAAATCGTAAAGACGCGCTCACCTTCTTCTCCAATATCCAGAAAGAACTCGCAAAAATGGAGCCTAAGAAGATAGTAGAAACCTGAATCAACATGAAATAGCCACGTCATGTTGTAGCTAAGGCTAAAGTTGTAGTTCATGAATCTCGCACTTGTGTAAACAATCTCTGGAGCAGTATATTGTGGTGCATCTGAAGTGTAGTTAACTGTAACATTCCTGTGACCTGTTAACCCTTTAGCTGCACCAAGAATATAATCATCATCTGGAGTCCATGCGCGGAACATGCCTGTATCCTTAGTCACCGGAACATCGCCGCCTCCAACGTTTAGCCTGTATGCGGTTTCAAAAGCTGTGTCATTACCAATATGGAATGAAGTTGATTGGCCAACCAATTTGATCCCAACATCGTTGCCAGGATAGTACAACTTGTCCGGTATAGAAACAAGCTCGATTCCATTCACAAAGGCGTAAGAGTTTGGAGAAGGCTTGAAGGTGATGTTGATCAGTTGTTGAGCATCATTTATATTGATGATGTATTCTTTGACAAGGGTGGCTGCTGATGATGGGCCCATGGAAGAAACTGTGAGATATGAGGTAAAATTGCTTAAAAGGGTGTAGTTATTAGCGATCACTAAGAAGAATGAGTCTGCTTTGTTGAAGGTAGAGTAGGTGGAAGGGTAGAAATAGAGGCGAATGAACTTGGGGCCAGTGGTGAGTTGTGAAAAGGTGTAAGTGAATTGAGATTGAAAAATTCGAGCAGTCATGTAAGGGACTTTTTGGGTGATGGAAGGATCTTGGGTGGAGGCCTCGGATGCTCTAGATATGGTCTCAGCATTGGATGGTAAGTAATCCGAGTTGGCATCAGCTTGCCAATCGCGACCATCAGGGAAGGATGTATTAGATGAGGAGCCACAGTCGAGGAGGATGTAATCAGTAGGGGTGTATGGTGGAGTAGTGGCTGCTGCAGTGGTGATGGAGAGGTGGAGGAGAAAGGAAACAGAGAGAGCAATGGTGATCATCGTGACCAGGTTGGATACATGCAGTTTGTTGGTGGTGGCTAATGGCTATTATATATAATAGCGTGGAAGCTCAAGCGAACGGCACTAATGGCTACTAGTCTAGTCTTGGGTTGTATAGAGCCGTAGAGGATTGGTTTGGTTAATGGTCAAGTCAAGCTGATGGAAGAAAGCCTGTGAGGGACCTGCATGGACTTGGAAGTCGTCGGACGGATTCAACCTAGTCAATGGCGTGCCTTTTCTTGTTTGTCTTTTGTTTTTCAAAGTTCATTATGAAGATTCCTTTTGTTTTATTCTCACATTTGAGATATTTTGACCAAGCTTTTTTTTTTTTTTTTTTTGGGTTAATTCCACTATCATCCCTAACTTTATGTTAGATACACTTTCAATCCTATCATTTTATTCTAACCATTTATTATCCTTTGGTTTAATTAGGTCAATGTTAACAGAGTTTTAAAATTTTGTTAATAGAAATAATGCAATTACTAAATTAACCTTACAAGTTACTAATAGAAAGACAAATTTACCCTTTTTCTGGGTTATTGTGTATTTTATGCTCTGTCAATTTCAATAATTTTCTCACTTTTTTTTTTTGCTAAATCATCAAGACTTGTATTGATTGAATAAAAAACATGTACAATCAGCAGAAGCTGTATAACTCATCTTGTAAAGATGTTATCATTTAAGTTCAAAGATTCACAAATAGAACTGTTCAAAAGAGAGTATCTACTTTTTTTTCTATCATATACAATTTATATTTAACATCAAATGAGTTGAGAATCTGGTCTTTCATCCGAGCTTCTTGTGAGTGGAATCTCAATTTTCTCAACTTTTTATTCTTGTGTGAGGGCGTAAAAATCTCAAATTATGAAATAATTTAAAGAAAATTCGAAAATAAAAAATACTCACCCTAACTAAAATTATTTTTCAGATTTCCACCCACCCGTTCTCAACATCATCAAGAACTTCCTACTCTATTTCTTATCCTTCACACGATATTTTCTCTCTTAAAATTACTCTTTTCTTATCAACTTCTTCCTCATAGCGTTCCGTTCAATCTCTTGTTCTTTTCCTATTCATCTATTCTCCACGTAAATCACGTCCTATCAAACTCAGTTTATTCCCATCTCTTGCGAATTCTGTTATTTATTTTAATTAAATTTATTTTACTCTTATATACAGGTTAGACATATGTTACTTGTGTTAGCAAAGGAATATAAAGTGTAATGAGACTTGTATTTTTTTTTTTATATATATTTGTCTTTTTGAGTTAGGGACATGGTTAAAAAATTACCTAAAATTTTTAAAAATATTCAGTTTAAACCAAATATAACAATACAACAATTTTAAGAATCTAACAAAATATTTCATAAGAATATTTTTAACATACTAAATAGTTTGAATCACATTCCTAAGAATCATATTCTTAAAAAAACTGTGATTCTTGAAAATAAAAAATCATTTTATGAACCAAATACCATCTCAATATGTCCTCCACCCAAAAAGTTTGGCCTATTTCATCCAATAATATTCTCCCCACTTTTTCTTTCTTTTATATCATCTTGATTTGTTGATAATGATCTGCTCCCACAGTCAATTAGTAGTTGGAAAAAAAAATAAAGGAAATCTAAATTGTAAAATACAAAAAATTTCACCCACAAAAATTTATTTTGCTACTTTTGAAACTCACAGTGAAGTAGTATGTGATTTAAGTTTTGTGGAGCACTTGGCAAGGTGTTTAATGAGAATGCTGAAGATATTAAGTTAAGTACCTACTTGTGACCAGGCCCTTTAGAGTTGTTAAACAATTTACGTAGGGCTAGGAAGCTTTGGATCAGAGAAATTTGGTTTGGTAACTAAACGTGATGGTTTTGGTATTTTAGTTAACTTGAATTTGTGAATAGAAACTGTTTTCTAGCATAAACAGGGAGTTTGTATCTTTCCCTTTTTGTTGTTTCTGTTATCACTCATGTATTTGTGGTATGTTTTGAGAAACAGAGGTGAACTTTGTTATCGCCCACGCTCAATTGACAATTGCATTATGTTACCGTAAAACAGTAAGGTTGGTATTAATCATCAGTTTACACGATGACAGGTAATAATATCCATAGATGTCAACTATAAATGTGCTCTTGAAGGCTAAATATAGACGTAGTAACCCTTCAATATTTAGCAGATCGACAATCTCTCGGTAGAGAAAGATATGAGGGATAAAACATCCTAGATCCATTGCATCTTAACCGGCAATCAAATAAATAAATATAGACGTAGTAGTAGCTAGCCAACTGTTGTGTTTTACCAAATTACCATAACTTCAAATTGTAGAAAAGGTGAACTCAAATAGATTGAACCCATTGGAGTTTTATTTATTGAAGCAGGCACCAACAGAATTTAATTTTAACTATATAAATGCAGAGTAGTAATGATTTTCAGACAGCAAGAATATTGCATTAAGCAGATACAGACATATATATTTATTGTTATTATACAACACATTGAAGAAAATAAGCACAATAAACTTGGGAGAAAGAAGGTTATATATGTATATATAGCTTCAACACCTTGAGGATCACTTATCTGTGAGCAATAAAAGTTTGGTGATGGTCAAAAGAAGACAAAAAGTAATGGGAAATGAAGAAAAATCTTTGGTTGCAAAGTTAGGCACACACAATTTTGGGTTGATTTCACACTACATGTGGGAAGACTTTTGGTGCAAGATAAGCTTATAAATAGAGGCTTAAACTTCACCATTTTGCACCACCAAACATTCCAAGTTAGAGAGAAAATATAAGCTTTCTCTTGAGTAGTTTTCTTCCTCTTTTGTTCTATATTTATGAGTGAGAGTTAGTTTCTCTTATTATTTGAGAGAGTGATATTGTTCTCTCCTTATATTAGAGAGAAGGTTATTGTGAAATACTCCACATCATAGTGAAATCCTCCATTACTTGCTCGTGGTTTTTCCCTCGATTTGTTTGAGGGTTTTCCACGTAAATTTTATGTCTCTACTTTCTCTGTTCTCATTCATATTTTAGCTGTGTGATACTCCTTGTCCCCGATCATTCCGTTGCGCCGATACCTAACAGTGGTATTAGAGCCATTGGTTACTGGTCACTGGTATTCATACGGGTTACTGTTCACGGTTACTATTCACGCATACGGTATAGACTATTCACCTATACGGTATCGATACTATTTTGTATACAGTTTTGGTACTATTCACGTATACGGTACTATTCACGTAAATAGTACTATTCACAGTGAAATAGTGGGAGCCGATTTAACTTACGAAGCAGATCGTTGTTAATGTTATGGCGGCAAAATTTGAAATTGAGAAGTTCAACGGGAAAAATTTTTCCCTATGGAAATTAAAGATGAAGGCAATTTTGAGAAAGGAGAATTGCTTGGCAGCAATTGGAGACAGACCAACGGAGGTGACGGACGACAAGTGGAAAGAGATAGATGACAACACTATGGCTAATCTGCACCTGGTATTGGCAGATTCGGTATTGTCAAGCGTTGAGGAAAAGAAGTCAGCAAAAGAAATTTGGGATGCGCTGACCAAACTGTATGAGGTCAAGTCACTTCACAACAAGATTTTCTTGAAGAGGAGACTTTACACCCTTCGCATGAGTGAGTCTACATCGGTGACAGATCACATCAATACCTTAAATACGCTATGCTCTCAATTGACTGCAATTGGGCATAAAATAGTGGAGCTTGAACGTGCAGAAATTCTACTTCAAAGTATACCTGATTCGTATAATCAACTCATCATTAGTTACACTAACAATGTTCTTTCAGATTTTGTTATTTTTGATGATGTTGCAGCTATTGCTCTGGAAGAGGAATCTAGGGGCAAAAATAAGGAAGACAGTATCGAAAGTTCACAACAAGCAGAGGCATTATCAATGGTGAGAGGTAGATAAACGGAACGGGGCTCTAGTGGGAGCAACAACCAGGGTAGATCAAAATCAAGGAGTTGAAAACATATCAAATCCTACAACTGTGGCAGGAAAGGGCATTTCAAGAAGGATTGTTGGAGCAACAAAAAGAATCCCGAGGTGACAAATTCTCAGTGATGTGTGGCGACTGCACCAGATGATGGAGAAATTTTATACAGCGAAGCAGCAACTATATCAAAAGGCAGAAAGAAGCTCACTGATGCTTGGATAATGGATTCGGGAGCAACATGGCATATGACCTCTCGTAGAGAACGGTTCCACACCTATGAACCTATCTTTGAAGGATCTGTGTACATGGGTAATGATCATGCCTTAGAGATTGCTGGCATTGGTACCGTCAAAATTAAAATGTATGATGGTACTATTCACACCATTCAAGGTGTATGACACGTGAAGGGCTTGAAGAAGAACTTATTGTCCATTGGACAATTGGATGACCTTGGCTGTAAGACCCATATCGAGGATGGGATCATGAAGGTCATCAAAGAAGCGTTTGTGATGATCAAGGCAGAAAAGATCGGGGTAAATTTATACATGCTTTTGGGAGATACGTTGCAAGAGACAGATGTATCAGTTGCATCAGCCGGTCAAGAAGAATCAACTATAATGTGGCATCGCAGATTGGGCCACATGATAGAACAAGGCTTGAAGATTCTCGCTAAATGTAATCTTCTACCCGGGCTTAAGATGGTAAACTTATCTTTCTGTGAGCACTGTGTTACCAGTAAGTAGCATAGATTGAAATTTGGGAGATCTACTGCCAAAAGCAAACACATTCTAGACTTGATCCATTCAGACATTTAGGAATCACCGGTTTTGTCCCTAGGAGGAGCCAAATACTTTGTGTCATTTATTGATGATTATTCCAGGAGACTGTGGGTGTATCCAATAAAAAACAAGTCAGATGTGTTTCCAATATTTAAAAAACTGCACGTCTAGCCAAATCATTTTGGGCAGAAGCAGCTAGAACTGCCTGTTACGTGATAAATCGGTCACCGTCAACTACAATTGGGTTGAAGACACCAATGGAAATGTGGACCGAAAAACCCCCAGATTATTCTACCTTGCACATATTTGGGTGTCCGGCATATGTGATGTATGGTGCCCAAGAAAGAACAAAGCTGGATCCAAAATCGAGGAAGTGTGTATTGTTGGGAAATGCTGATGGTGTTAAGGGGTATCGCCCCACTGCCCACAAGGTTGTCATCAGCAGAGATGTCATATTTGCAGAAGATAAACTGCAAAGTGAAGACGACAGCAACACTTCAAAGGATACTACTACAATACAAATTGAAGATAAGTCAGAACAAGGAGATGTTTCTTCTGAAGCTGCACCGGAGCACGAGGAACAAGAACCAGATGATGCTGAGATTATAGAAGTCCGACGTTCATTGCGTCAGACAACAAGACCAACTTGGCATTTAGATTTTGTCATGGCGAGCAATGCTGCATACTGTCTTCTAACGGAAGATGGAAGGCCATCTACCTTTTACGAGGCTATAAAAAGCCCTGATGTTGCCTAGTGGATGACAGCAATGCAGGAAGAAATTGAAGCTTTACATAAAAACAAGACGTGGGAGCTTGTTTCACTACTACCTGGACGGAAAGCCATTAGTAACAAATGGGTCTACAAGATCAAGTGAGATAGTAATGACCAAGTGGAGCGATATCGTGCAAGACTGGTGGTGAAAGGATATGCTCAGAAAGAAGGAATTGACTTCAACGAGATATTTTCTCCTGTGGTAAGACTTACAACTATCAGAGTAGTCTTGGCCATATGTGCTGTGTTAGACTTACATCTAGAACAGTTAGATGTAAAGATGGCTTTTCTTCATGGTGAGCTTGAAGAAGAGATTTACATACTTCAACCAGATGGTTTTGTTGAGAAAGAAAAAGAAAACTTGGTTTGCAGGTTGACCAAATCTCTGTACGGTTTAAAGCAGGCGCCAAGGTGTTGGTACAAGAGATTTGATTCCTTCGTGATTAGCCTTGGGTACAACAGACTCAATTCAGACCATTGTACGTACTACAAGAGGTTTGACGATAATGATTTTATCATTCTGCTATTGTACATGGACGACATGCTGGTAGCAAGTCCCAGTAAAGATCGGGTCCAAGAACTGAAGGCACAGTTAGCTGGGGAGTTTGATATGAAGGATTTGGGACCAGCAAACAAGATTTTAGGGATGCAAATTCACCGAGATAGAGAAGGCAAGAAGGTATGGATTTCCCAGAAGAATTATTTGAAGAAAATCTTTCGGCGCTTCAATATGCAAGATTGTAAGGAAATCTCGACCCCGCTTTCTGTCAATTATAAATTATCCTCAAGTATGTGCCCTAGCACTGAAGTGGAGAGGATATAAATGTCTCAAGTACCGTATGCATCAGCAGTGGGAAGTCTCATGTTCGCTATGATATGTACGAGACCAAATATTGCTCAAGCAGTTGGTGCGGTCAGTCGGTTCATGGCGAATCCTGGTAGAGAGCATTGGAATGTTGTTAAGAGGATCCTAAGATACATCAAAGGGACCTCGGATGTTGCATTATGTTTTGAAGGATCAGAATTTACTGTCAAGGGTTTTGTTGATTCTGATTTTGCAGGTGATACCGATAAACGGAAGTCCACTACATGCTATGTGTTTATAGTTGCAGGCGGCGTGGTAAGCTGGATATCTAAATTACATACTGTTGTGGCCCTATCTACAACAGAGGCTGAATACGTGGCAGCTACACAAGCTTGTAAAGAAGCAATCTGGATTAAACGGTTAATGGAGGAGCTCAGGCACAAACAAGAGAAAATTCCCTTGTTTTGTGACAATCAGAGTGCCTTGCACATTGCAAGGAATCCAGCATTTCATTCCAGGACGAAACACATAGGTGTTCAATATCACTTTGTTCGAGAAGTAGTGGACGAAGGGAATATGGATATGCAGAAGATTCATACCAACGAGAACCTAGCAGATGTCATGACAAAGCCAATCAACGTTGACAAGTTTGTTTGGAGTAGATCCTCCTTTGGCCTAGCAAAGACGGAAGCAACATGGAATTGGCAAGTATGGAGAGATTTAAAGTATCACCAAAATTTTAAGTGGGAGAATGTGAGCAATAAAAGTTTAGTGATGGTCAAAAGAAGACAAAAAGCAATGGGAAATGAAGAAAAATCTTTGGTTGCAAAGTTAGGCACACACAATTTTGGGTTGATTTCACACTACATGTGGGAAGACTTTTGGTGCAAGATGAGCCTATAAATAGAGGCTTAAACTTCACCATTTTGCATCACCAAAACATTCCAAGTTAGAGAGAAAATATAAGCTTTCTCTTGAGTAGTTTTCTTCCTCTTTTGTTGTTCTATATTTATGAGTGAGAGTTAGTTTCTCATATTATTTGAGAGAGTGATATTGTTCTCTAGAGAGAAGGTTATTGTAAAATACTTCACATCATAGTGAAATCCTTCATTACTTGCCCGTGGTTTTTTCCTCGATTTGTTTGAGGGTTTTCCACGTAAATCTTGTGTCTCTACTTTCTCTGTTCTCATTCATATTTTAGCTGCGTAATACTCCTTACCCCCGATCATTCTGCTGCGCCGATACCCAACATTATCATGACGACAATAGTCTGGAAATTCGCAACCTCGTTTTTCCGGCCTTACCGGTAGGCCGTGGCAGTTATATGGTGCTTTAGTTTTGCAAAATTCTTTATCTGCGTTTCCCAATTGGTAAACGATGGGCTTGGGAGGAGAAGCCAAAATCCTTCTGCTCACTTGAGATTCCATCAAGAATTCTTCATCATCATCGGCGGCAAGGCAGTCACCAATTAATGTGCCATTGCACACTGCAGGGTGGTGGTTGATACTAGTGATGCTTATCATGGCATTAGCTCCTCCTGGCATGTTAGAGCTAACTATTAATGTGAGTACAACAACACCAACAGAGAGGTAGAGGTACCCAGCTCTCTTGAAATCATTGCCCATCTTTAATTTGTTTTTGCTTTTGTGTTTGTTTCTTTTTTCCAAATGAATCTCTCACTCTCTCTATATATATATATATATATATATTGCTCGTCGTGCAGTAGCTAGCATTTGAAAAGGATTTTGGATATGGAATGGATGGCTATCCTTTAAATTGGCATTGGCATTGCAAATCCCTACCATCATGTGCATTTACTATTCAAAAAATGTCGGCCGAGGGCTTCATTACAACTATAACATGCGCACCTTTCCTAATTGTGTTTGGCATTTTGCAGCTTATCAACTTCCACTTTCTTGCCTAAGCCAAAAAAACTTGCACTTTCTGTTTTATTCATTTGTTAACGCATTTTGTTTCTGAATCAAACAAGTAAGATAAACTATTTTATTTTGCTCTATGCCATTTTGTTAATTATGGACTCGTATCAGTTGTTGGCCTTTATTAGTATCACTTTTTTTTTCAATACAAATTTATTTTTTTTTTCTGAAATCATGATTAAAACTTAAATATCACTAATTACAAGTAATCACCATCCCGCCATGAGCATGCCTTTAGTGTCATTTTATAACTTGTTGGAGCCAATAATGGCTCTTGCTTGTCTTGCACTGACATTATTGTACCTTAAATTGTCTGATTTCGAGCCTTTACAAATGAGAACGAGTGAGTGACCACCACCCCCCGCCAAAAAGAGGGGACCTAGCAGGACTTCTTTGGTTATTCTTTCCTTTCTTTTACGCACCTCTGTGTGTGTGTGTGTGTCTTTATCTTAGACAAGTAGCTCTCCTTTGCTTCTTGATGGCTTTGGATTTTTATTTGCGATTACAACATTCACGTGTTCAACAACTGGTAATGAGAAAGACGGTACCCACTAGGCCAGTGCGCTTGCTTGTGAACCACATCCTTAATTATCTTTCTCTTTTAGATCTTCTTCTCATCTGAAAAACTTGGGGCTCCAAAAAAACATATCATAGAAGCACATACTTCCGATCACAACTCAAATCGAGTTTTATATTCTAAGACCAGCTTTAAAATCTGAAAGATAATTTCTCCAAAGATGAAAGTAATTTCGTAACTCCATTTTAAATTTCACTGAAAGATAACGAGAGAAGTCAACTTGTCCTGTTACTATTATGGGTATATTATTCTTCCAATCAATTTCCCTGATATGCAACTTAGACAAAACACATAAGATTACCCCTACCAACCATACCACGCTTGACATAACAAGCATCAACCGCTCCAACCACCATCAATTTTGTCCGCAGAAAGAGGACACCAACACTCTATTTTCAACTCAAAGCATAGTTTGAAGATGTTAACAATAAATGCAAAAGATGGCTCTATATTGGAAATTGTAAATCTAACATTAGAAATGAAAGAAAGAAAATACAGCTAATGACTCCTTTCCCAAAATTTTGCCAAGTATACAACTTAATTCCAAAACCAACAAGCTCAAAGTAACCTTATAACCACAATTTGGTCAGACATCTCAATCTGAAGAGACAAGCAGGAACCGATGGCCAAGGAAAAAATGATCTCAACGAAGCATTGCCTGTGTGCCATCTTCAGTTATCTTGTTAGCATGAATGGTGCTAATTAGATGAGCAATGTTGCCCTGGAAACGTTACACAAAAAGGGTAATGCATAAGTATGTATAATGATCTATAAAACGAAGTATATTAAGAATTCAACTAGTAACTAATGGTGTGTAAGATCTCTCTCTCATGTATACTAGAACATTTGAGATAGATACTGGAAACAACTCCCGCTTTAGAAGACCACTCGAACAAACAACAGCAATGGTTGGTGTAATTCATGGCCCCAATATTTGACTTCCTAATCTTCATAGTGTACAATAAAGCACTAGAAAGTGTTGATATGGGTAAATCAATAGACAATATAAGAGCAAACAATCATTACCCTCCAAGTTGCAAGCTTTGTTCGAAGTGCTTCCCATTGATGAGGTCCAAAGACGCACTCGGTGCAGCGGCTACACAAAACACAGCATGATACAACAAATGGTTCAGTTATTTTATCATATGTAAATTCCAGCTGAAATGAAAGTCCACAACAAAGAGAGAATTTCACATACCTAACAATTACTACTTGATTCATTTGGTCAATCTTACAATCAAGTAATTTTGCCATAATCGCCTTAACAACCCATACTTCCACCTCATCGTCCTCCAACTGACAAGGAACGAAACAGCAATGTGATGAAAAACAATGTCAACCAGGAAATAAATCTATTGGCAAATTAGAAGTAAAATATATTTACCCTGAGTGTATCCTTAATCACAGAATAAGGAATCTGACCAGATTCATGCAAGCCAAGATCTATCAATGACATCAACCTCATCTTTGCTATACAATCTTCATGCACATGGCCTATACCATCCAAAAAAATAATTTCAGGCAGAAAGAATGACAGCTCAAAAGAATAACTCACATAGATAAAACATTAAGACTCATATCTCTATAAATTTGAATTACCACAAAGATTAAGTTTACTTACCATAGATTTTCAGTGAAGTTGAATTTGCAGCATGGAAATCCAGGTATGCATCTAATCTCCGAGTCAGAAAGATCTTCAAAAGCTGATATACAAGTGCATATTTAGCATCTTTCTCCAATTGTGCCACTGCAGGCATATCTAGCAGATCACACTGACATGTAAAGACAAACAATTTTAGTATACACAGGCACTCTATTAAGAACTGGAATGATATAAACATGACAAATAACACTCATACTGCAATATGACGACCTTTACAAGATTTAGAAGGGAAAAGAAAAATACCCAGGATTTGTGAAAATAGGAATAAGTGACAAAGAGAGAAGAGGGAGGAAGAAGGGAAGGAAAGGGGGTTGTGGTTAAAACAAAGGACTGATTTAAGCAACTGACAACTCCATGCTAATGTATCTCTTATGCAGCAAACTAAATTTAGACTTCCTGAGCTATACCTGCTCAATGTCAATCTATTCTAACATTTGATCAACTTCTCTGTTAAGATTCATAAACATGAAAGCCAACAGTATTCCAAATTGATATGGGTCTTGCCATACTGCATGTCTGCTTATCATAGAAGAAACATTACCACATAAGAATTGGATCCTCAAAATTATCTCTATGTGGTTATGCCCAACACAGCTTGAAAGGGATACACCAGAGAGACTATTTTTCCTGGCTACCATGTCTCTTAATTTTTGCTTTTTTTCTTATAAGTGCTACTGTCTCTCCTAATTCATATGCAGAAATTTCTGTCTGAGGGCTTTTGTGCAAATTTGTTTTCTAATTAAATCTCCAAGACAATGGCAGAGTTCAACAAACTTCATTGAGTTCATTGATCAATCTACTAGTGCTACAGAAAAATAATGTCTAGAAAAGGAATGTATACTTTACATTCAACTTATCAATAGATACTCAATCTCTCCCTTTAGGAGGAAAATGCCTCTCTGAAATCAAAGCAAATTCTTTTATGTTTTTAATTTTCTAGGTTCAGTACCATAACACAGAACAACAAATGCATCTTTTAATGACGGAAAAGACCTTGAAAGAGCATACTCGTGAACAATCGACTCAAAGTCCTACAGCACTTCAAGGCAGATCAACTCATATAATTCACACTAAAAATAGAAAAATTATCCCTCCTGACCGAGTATACCTGAAACCTGTCTGGTGCCTTGACATATTCAGTAATAGCACGGACAGCTTCTTCCTTTGCTTCATTCATTGCATATGCATCTTCCCCAGAAAAAAGTTGCCAGATATTTGGTGAGAAATTTGAAAGAATCTTTTGCCAAGCTGAAAGGCCAATACAGGGCACTGTCAATGCTGTTACAAATCAAAGAAAAGGGGAAAGAATCAAAATGTTCTTAAGATTACTCCAGTTTCTTACCCCTTATTTTCCTTCAAAATATTAGAAATTGAAAGAAAGAGATCTCTTTGGATCTTTGAATTATTTGGAAAGATACTTCATCGTGGACTTAAAATTTCGTTATTTAGATTCATTTAAATCATTTTAGAAAAGTTATGTAACTTTTGGAGTTATCCATTATCTATGTTGAAGACTTAGTATGACTAAATTCATTTATATTTTTTTGGATAGATGCTTCAAAAGCTTGTCGTTTTATTTATGGATTTTAGTTATTTTGTTTAATGTCTTGCGGGCTTAGGAAGTTGATCTTCTTAGGTTCACAGCGGTCTCATCCCCGAATTTTGACCAGCGAATTTGGAGGTGTGACATCCTTAATTTGATATGCTTGTCAAGCCAATAAAAGAACAAAAAATAAAAAACCCCAATACATCTACAAGTTAGAGCAAGTCAATTTTCCTTTCCTTGTTCTTCTTTATGTTGGTTATTGTTCAATACACACCAGGTTCATTATTAACTAAGTTTCGGTAACATGTAATTAAGTGAAGCTGTGCCAAGCTCCGCATGCAGCGTGAAATACTTTGTCATCAAATGATTCTTCTTCATCTTCACTTTCCTTAAGTTTACTGAAATCTTGTCACCCTGCTTCCTTCGTACCCATCAGCGTGGATAGAGTTGTAATGAGCTGAGAGAAATTATATGCAAGCTTGTCTAATGACACACAGCTTTGCTGAGTGATCAATCTGAAAATTTAATTACAAGCTGATTCATGATCTAAATTTCAAGAAATGTAGTTGCTATCATAGACCAACAAATTGGCATAGGAGAAGGCACATTGTAGAAAGCCAAGGATCCAAATCCCACTCACATATGTATCAAATTCGTGCCTTGATAAAGTAAAATTTTGCTCTAATCATGCGTGTCTAACAAAATATTTGCAATTCTGCCTGCATTGTGAACGAATGAAATATTTCTCAAACGGAAAATGCATGGCCAAGTTTGCCAAGCGTCTGTTCCAGATCTTCTTAATAATACTTTATGCATGCGTTTTTTTCCTAGACATATTGCAATTTGTTTTGCGCATTGTTTGATATATATTTGTATATTGAATATAAGGCGGTAATGTTATTTCTTTGTTTGACTGATTTTTTATGCATTACAGGTAATGGGCCATGAAAAGAGACCTACTGCAAGACAAGTTGTCAAAAGCCTGATCAAGGATGATGCGGGTTGGACAGGATTATATAGATGGCCAGGTCCCAGATTCTTCAGCATGTCAGCATAGGGAACCTCGATGATACTAGCCTATGAATATTTGAGTAAGACTCTGGACATTCTTATTTGTTGAATAGCTTATCATGACTCCATTATTACCAATTGGTTTATGTAGGAGTGCATATATTTATAATATGGTTAATTGTCTTACTATGTTTAACTTGAAGAATTTAACAAATGTGCATTGAACTTGTTGGCTTGTAGGATTTATCGTCATTTATTGCCTTCACACTACTTGTACTGTTGCTAATTTTTTATCTAACAAATAGACTTTTGCATTACATCCTAACTATTTCTACTTCTTTTTTCAGTTTTTCTTCTTGTATCGATACCTTAAGACAAATAGCTGCCTCTTTTTAATTCAAGAAAAAGAGGTTCCCTTCTTTGAATGTTTTGCATGTTAGTTATCATGGATATCCAATTGCAGTCTGTTGCTAGTTCAAGTACTTAAACCTTTGTGATCTGATTAGCCATATTCATGATCAAAGCAATAGATGACCTGGATTATCAGTGAAGTGATTACATTCTTACTTGTATCTTTACTGAAACTATCTATTTAGGGACGTTATATGTGGATATAACAACACTTGACTGTGAAGTCTTATGATTATTTTAATACAGAAAAATGTGCATAATCTACTGCTTCTTTGATTGCAATTTTTCATCTGTTGTACAGAACGCTTGTGTGCAAAAGAATCATGAGTAGGTTCATCGAGCAGTGATGCCAAGGCGGTTGCTCCTCTATTTTTATCTTGCTTTCCAGAATGAAATACAGAGTTAGAGATACCGTGGAAATGCCTACGGCTTTCTTAGAGATAGCACTACAATCGTTGTTGCTGCCTTTCATACTTGACTTACAAGCCATCAAGCTTGCAAGTATAACCGAAATTCTTTAATGTTGTAATTCTTTCAAATGGATTTATGAAGTATTCAAAGAAAATTATTTTCTTGGCATAGTTCAGTCAATCAAGGCTTATGATATCATATTCTTACTGCCAGAAATCTATTTCACTTTTGAGTTTTATGTGATGTTTATATATATATATATATATATATATGTTCCTGCCTTTGGCTTGGCTTTTATCTCTGATAACTTTATGCTACACACCGCCATAACCAGAAAGAAGAACAACTTGTGTATAAATTCTGTATTCAATGTACTATACATAATCCACGAATAACATTACTAAACGAGAAAAGGAAAGGGTACAAATTTTAGCGTGCTGACGGATTCATGATCTCAGTAAATACAGCTTCTGGAGACTTGAATACATCGCTGCTAGTCGTGAAATTACCACTACATTTCGACTTAGAAGAGGCAGAGATGGCTTCCCCTGATCTAGAAACCGTGTCATAGTCTCCATGCAAACTTAGCGGAAAAGAGGAGCTTGCAGTGTCGTCACCAGCATTCATTATGCAACCCCTTTTTTTCAGCAGCTTCTTAAAGCTTCAATGCATATTCAAGGCTAGTTCCAAACAACATCATTCATTGCAGGCCTTTCAATACCTTTACCCGTCAAGCAACGAAATGCGATTCCAACATATTTATTTGCTCAAACACTCAGGGTGCTATTTCGTCCTTTAAATTTGGATCAAGAATTTGATCAATGGTCCCTTTTCTTTTCTACAATGATAGCGTGCCAAATTGACTTGCTCTTCGGGTAGGTTTGGATCAATTGCTAGCTGGCCTATCACATAAAACTTCAAATAACACTACACCAAAAGAATAGACATCAGACTTCTCTATCAATTGTTGTCTTCTGTAATATTCAGGATCTAAATAACCAAAACTACCCTTCACCACTGTGCTGATGGGCCCATGGAAGAAACAGTGAGATGTGAGCTAAAATTGCTTAAAAGGGTGCAGTTATTAGCGATCACTGAGAAGAATGAGTCTTGTTTGTTGAGGTTGGAGTATGTGTAAGGGTAGAAGTAGAGGCGAATTAATGAACTTGGGGCCAGTGGTGAGTTATTTTGGCCAAGCTTTTCCATTTCTTTTCTTTTTTTTAATTTTGTTTCATGATTCCTCTTTAGAATCAGAAGTGAGATATTTTGGCCAAGCTTTTCCATTTCTTTTTTTTCTTTTTTTTCTCTTGTTGATAATAGGAAGGTTTGGGTAGAGAGGAATTTTTTCCATGTCTCACATTTTCTTCAATATGCTTGTCAAGTCAATACAGGACTAACTTACCTGCAAATAATTTTTTTTTTTCATGACGACTAACTTTTTTTGCAAGTAAATAATTTTGCTCTCCTTTTTCTTCTTTACTCGGTAATCATCTTAATGATTTTGTTCCTTCCAATCAATTAAATGTTACGTAATAGTCATTTAAAAATTCTTTTTTCTGTTATAGATGCGTATTTAAATGAAATTTACCAAATTTGAGAAGTATTATCCTATTTATAATTTTACACAATAGTAGTTTAGATCAATGTCAAATATCAGTTAATATAATTAATTGTCTAAATTAATTATTTGAAACTATCTTTATGTCATATGACAATAAAGTCACACGTGACCCCGTTTACAACGCCAGAGTTGGAGGAGCTGTCTGAATTTGATGGATGCAAGGAGTGGAAATAATTCATAGTACTTACGAATTCCTAGAGATTTATCATAGACATGATAAATATTGCAAATAACAAAGTTTGTATTTCATGTTTCATGCATTTTTAATTTGCACATAAAAATCCACTAAAGAAAGGAAAATATTAAACTGAAACTCTGACCCAGATGAAGGAAAGATACTTTTTAGAAGCTTCACGTACAATGTTCTTTTCTTGATTATTGATCAGGTTTCAATGTTTTAGATGATTTTTTGGCTTTGACTGTTTGATATAATTTGATTTGATCAATTGAAAGATTCTTAATTAGAAATTTTGAGGTGTTTATAATTCTTTCTTTTTATGTATCTTGGTTTGATTTTCTAATTAAAAGGATTTAGTTTAGCTAATATCTTGGTATTTAATGTTTTTTCTAACGACAAAACTGGTATAAAAGAAATAATTTAGACCATTGACAATACTAACTACAAATGGCATTATTTAGACTACTATTACGTGAAATTGTTAAAAAAAAAAAAGAGAGTGTATTATAGAAGATGCAAATTTGACATGCAGTATTATGCCAGATTAAGTCTTGTGGAGTCCTCTGCATTTAAGGGGGGGAAAAAAAAGGCAACCATCATATGCCACATTAGTTGATATATTTTTTGGTAGAGAAAGTATTTTCATCATATGTCAATTTTTGACTTTGCGAGATTTAAAAAATGTTGAAAATATATATTCATTCAACAAAAGTAGGATTGATGATGAGTCGCATCAAAGTTTTTAAACAATTGATGGTGAAAAAGTGAGTTCAATTTTGAAAATATTTTTTGTGGGGGGAGATTGGCATGTTAGAATGGATTAAGAATAGAATTAAAATATCTTTTACGATCAAGATTGGTTTATTAAAATAGATTAAGAACGAAGGATATAATTAACTATGTTCCGATTCTTATTTTTGGTATAAAGTAATAAACATGAGAATAGTTATTGGCAAAGGAACACAACCCTCCCAGCATCATCACTAAATCAGATGCAGAAAGGAACACAACCCTCCCAGCATCATCACTGAATCAGATGCGGAATTAGTCATCAAATCAATGCTCCTAGTCAAGCTATTGATTGGAGGGTTAAACTAGTGATTGTTGATGCATTAAAACTCTCAGCAGATCTGCCTTCAGTTAGCTTCTCACTAGTTAGGAGATCAGGAAATCGAGTTACTAATTATGTTTCAAAATAACACTAAATTGTATTCTCCAAATTGATTTGTTTTGTAACATACCAATCCAGTTGGCTAGCTTGATTGCATCTGAAGCTCCCCCAACTAGAATTGGTTAAAAGTATCTATTTTTAAGGGTATTTTTGATCTAAACCCTTCAAAATTTTAAAAAAGAGACTAGGATCCCATGTTTTTTATTAAGTTTGACACAGACCCCTTCTGTTAGGAGTCTGTGAAGTTTTCTGTTAAAATCACATGAAATTTCATTAATACCCTCACACAAATATCTCACCCAACGTTCAAGCTCTCCTCCTCCTCCTCCTCCTCCTCCTTTTCTTCTTCTGTAACTCTTACTTATCTCTAACATACACACAAGATGCTTAGCAAACAAAACACACAACACACGGCCTAAATACCACACATACTACAGTCCCCATACAATTTTTTTGACCAATTATATATCTATATATACACACACAGATATCGATAGACACCCACATACATATTTGTGCGCGTGATTTTCAATGGAATTGTGGTGTGTGTGAATTGTGATTTATGTGTAGATTTGTGGAATGTGTGTGATTTCGGTGTGGGTTTCTGTGGTATGTGTGCCCTTGTAAGTGTTATGTGTTCTTTTTTTTCTAATTATGTATATCTATAGACACCCATATACATATATGGGAGTGTGCTTTTCAGAGGATTTGTGTGATGTGTGTGATTTATGTGTGGATTTCTGTAGTCTATGTGATTTCGGTGTGGGTTTATGCAGTATGTGTGCCATGTTTATGAGACTGTTATGTGTTTTTTTTTGCTAATTATGTTGTGTATGCTATTTGTTCTTTGTGTTTGATGGTGCGTGCAAGGGAAGAAGACGGAGAATGGTGCCGGGTGAGAAGAAGAAGAATGGTGAGTGAGTGGGTAGAGTGAGTCAATAGGTAAGTTGGTGTTTCGGTGCGATTCAGAGGGTATAAATGAAATTTCATGTGATTTTAACAGAAAACTTTACAGACTTTAACAGAAGGGGTCTGTGTCAAGCTTAATAAAAAACATAGGATCCAAGTCTCTTTTTTAAAATTTTGAAGGGGTCTAGATCAAAAATACCCCTATTTTTAATGTCTTTTCATTTATGGAAGACTTATTTCTTGACCAAAAAAATATATATATGAAAATCTCATTCCTAGTTAATCTTATTATTACAATTTGGGATCACCATCCCAGGTAAAACATGTGAGATTAGCTCATTTTTATATTTTTTGAAATGAACTCATTTGTCAAATGACTAAAATACCCATTCAAAAAGTAATATATTATAAAATTTCTAGCCATTGATATATATATTATTATCTTAAGAATGAAAACAAACATAAAACATGTTATATAAATGTTGCAAAATTCATGTCAAATGACCAAAAACCCTTTAAAAACATAATATACTACAAAACTAATCCTCTATTTACATGTTATTTTCTTAAGGATAAAAATGAACATAAAAAATTGGAATATTAATTAAAAATAATAATAATAATTAAAAGGAACCATATTAATATGGCAATTTGTAATAGCTGGGGCCTTGGTAAAATTTTAGCTTGACCCAAGCTTCACTTTCTTTTTTGGTTATTATTATTTTTTTTTTCTACGGAAAAGTGAACATTCATTTTGAAACATTTGAAAAGAGAATAAGGGCATTTGGTTTTGAACGGAAGGAATAATGTTACAGCAGACTTGTTTCTGTGTGTTAGAGTCTCTAACACTGTGTCATACTTTTGGCAGCAGCATTTGATCAGCAATATAATGACTGACCTAGCAATTAAATGTCTCAGTGTACCATGATATCGTATAGAACACTCAATATTTTAATTTTGTTCACCTATTATCTATTCTCTTTTGATTTTTTCTCAACACATATTATCTTCCTGCTTTGGATTGTCTTTTATTTAAATATATATATTGTGCTCATCGCCATAAAGGTGCCAGAACCTGAACGGGAAGGGGGCCGGCAATGGAGGTGAGGTGGGGTTTGGGAGGGGGGGAAGAGTCTTGTTGGATAGTAAAGCACGAAAGTGTTTTCACTTAAAAATAGCAACATAACTTTGGTTACTCTTCATTATATATCAGATTCACCGTTAAGCCTCAGAAGTATATTAGTATTTATATATGATGCTATGACAATCATCATTGCTGAAGTGTGTTTAAAACCACAACAATGGTTTGTCACATATTATTAACTGAATTAATTAATAAGCACATTGGCTACAAGTAGTTTTGGGTTCTATTGTCACGCCCTGATTCCACTGACAAGATAATCAGAGTGCAATTGTCGCAAACCTAAAAAGATGTAAGTTAAGTGCGCAACGCTCTAATTTCAAATGTACAGGCTAAAACCCCAATTGAGATGACAATTCGCAGAACATCTAAACCCACAGAATGTATCAAATATATGCTAATCTTCAAAATAAAATTCTGAAATAAAACTCCACAATTATAATAAGATCATAAAACTATAGTAATAACAATACTAAGTAGGATGTTTCCTTGTGTTTGGATGTTTTAGTATTGTAATTACTATTAATTTTAGCGTGCTGATAGATTCATGATCTCAGTGAATACAGCTTCAGGAGACTTGAATCCATCGCTGTTAACCGTAACATTAACACTGGTCTTTGACCCAGAAGAGGTAGAGGCAGATTCCCCCGACTTAGAAACCATGTCAAAGTCTCCATGCAAAATTAGTGGAAAAGAGGGGCTTGAGGTGTCATAACTTGCATTCATTATATAAGCCCTTTTTTCAGCAGCCTCTTGAAGCTTCAGTGCATACTCAAGGCTCCAAACAACATCATTCATTGTAGGCCTATCAATTCCTTTATCTTTCAAGCAACGAAACGCAATTCCGACATATTTGTTCAAACACTCGGATGCTATTTCGTCCTTAAAATTTGGATCAAGAATTTGATCAATGGTCCCTTTTCTGCAACAACAACGTGACCCGGCCAAGCTGACTTGCCCTTCGAGTCGGTTTGGATCAATTGCTGGCATAGCACATAAAACTTCAAATAACACAACACCAAAAGAATAGACATCAGACTTTTCTGTCAATTGTTGTAGTTTATAATACTCAGGATCTAGATATCCAAAACTACCTTTCACCACTATGCTGACGTGTGCATGGGTCCCACCTACGGGACCCATCTTTGACAAGCCAAAATTTGATACCTTGGCCACCCAATTCTCATCCAGTAAAATGTTAGTTGACTTGACATCCCGGTGAATAATCGTGTGTTTTGCACTTGTATGAAGGTAAAGCAATCCTTTTGCCGCACCAATGCAAATTTGAAGACGTTGCTTCCACGGAAGTGGTGGATTTTCTGTTCTATAAAGATGATCACGTAATGTACCACGGGACATATAGTCATAGACCAAGATCATCTCACCATTATCGTTGCAATACCCAACTAACGACACTAATTGAAGATGTCTAAGCTTTGATAACATCTCGATCTCCGTAAAGAACTCGCGAGCACCTTGATTTGATGATGGGTTTAATCGCTTAATTGCGACCTCAATTGCGCCATTGTCTACGTACCCTTTGTACACATTGCCAAACCCCCCAACACCAATCACAGACTTATCATCAAAATTGCTAGTGGCACATCTTATTTCCTGAATTGAAAAGTGTCGACATGGATTTGACGGCAGTGCTGAACGCGGCCCGCTATTTTTCGTGAACCTTCTGTCCCACAATGACTTGGCGGCACTTCTTGTAGCCGTCGAGTCTTTTACCTTCGTCTTTCGCCGGAAAATCAAGAAACCCACAAAACATATCACCAAAATAACACCTCCGGTGACGGCAAGAATTAATGGCCAACTTTTAGTATTCTTCTTTTCCGGAAACGTCGACGGTTTCGGCGTTTTTGTGGGGCTTGAAACTGGTGAAGGATTAGGTGCAGCAAGGCTACCACTCGGTTTGCTCAACTTGAAAATTTCCAGGCCATTCAAAAGTGCATTAGAATATGATGGGTGAGCATCGGGAAAAGGATGCATGGCGAGCCAAAGGTCTTGCTTGCCCTGACTGCCATCAGGGTCGGCAACGTAAGCAACATAGTCTCTTTTAACAGCCACTTGGGGACCATGACCCCACCTAATAACATCAACTTCCAATTCTGCTGTTCGGTTATTGATAAAAATCGTAAAGACCCGATCATTTTGTTCTCTAACATCCCGAAAGAACTCGCAAAAATGGAGCCTAAGAAGATAGTAGAATCCTGAATCAACAGGAAAGTACCACGTCATGTTGTAATAAAGGCTGAAGTTGGGGTTCATGTATCTCGCACTTGTGTAAACAATCTCTGGAGCAGTATATGGTGGTGCATCTGAAGTGTAGTTAACTGTAACATCCCTGTGAAGTGTGAACCCTGTAGCTGCTCCTAATATATAATCAAAATCTTGATTCCATGCACGAAACATGCCAGTATCTTCAGTCACCGGAACATCGCGGCCTCCAACGTTTAGCCTGTATGCGGTTTCAAAAGCCGTGTCATTACCAATAAGGTATGGAGTTGATTGGCCAACCAATTTGATCTGAACGTCATTGCCAGGATAGTACAACGTGTCTGGTATAGAAACTAGCTCGATTCCATTCACAAAGGCATAAGAGTTTGGAGAAGGCTTGAAGATGATGTTCAGTTGTCGATCATCATTTATATGGATGATGTATTCTTTGACAAGGGTGGCTGCTGATGTGTGCATGGAAGAAACTGTGAGAAATGGGCTAAAATTACTTAATAGAGTACAGCTATTAGCAATCACTGAGAAGAATGAGTCTGCTTTGTTGAAGGTAGAGTATGTGGAAGGGTAGAAATAGAGGCGAATGAACTTGGGGCCAGTGGTGAGTTGTGAAAAGGTGTAAGTGAATTGAGATTGAAAAATTCGGGCAGTCAAGTAAGGGACTTTTTGGGTGATGGAAGGGTGTTGGGTGGAGGCCTGGGATGTTATAGAAATGGTCTCAGCATTGGATGGTAAGTAATCCGAGTTGGCATCAGCTTGCCAATCGCGACCATCAGGGAATGATGTATTAGATGAGGAGCCACAGTCGAGGAGGATGTAATCAGTAGGGGTGTATGGTGAAGTAGTGGTTGCAATTGTGATGGAAAGATGGAGAAGAAAGGAAACATAGAGAGTAGTAATATGAGTGAACATTGTGATAAGGTAAGATGAGAGTATGTTGAAATTGGCTGTTAATAACATGCATGCATGGAAGCTCAAGCGAACATGATATATGGCTTCTACTCGTAGAGGATTGTTTTAGGAAATGGTCAAGGTAAACTGCTGGAAAAAAGATGCGATTGGCATCCATGGACTTGGAAGTCGTTGGAATTATTCAGGATAGTCGATGGTGTCCCTTTCTATTCGTTTGTTTCTTCTTTTTTTTTTTTCTTTAATTTGTTGTTTGTTCTTTAAAGTTCTTTAGAAGTTTGTTTCAAAAAATGTTCTTTATATGTTTAATCATCTTAGTAGTTGTTTCCTTCCAATCAATTAAATGTTAAAGTAATACTAAGTATTTAAACTGGCCTAAGCTACCTAGTTAACTGATGTGGGAACAGTTAATCGATTAACTTAGCCGGATTAAACTTTTGCATTTTGCTTTGTTTTATATTTAACCAGCCTATGTACTTAATAATGCATGTCTTTGCTTAGCAAAAAAAAAAGAAATAGCGCATATCTTTCAGGCTAACTTGTCTTGCTTCTTAATTTTATTTCATTTTTAGTGTAATGGTCTTATGACCCACTTATGTACTTTCTATTTTTTAATGAAATACAAACTGCTTATTTAATAAAAAAACAATAAAATTGATTTGTTATTGAATGTACTAATTAGGGTGTTATCTAGTATTTTGAATGCTAAAATTAATCCTACGAGTATAGCATACCTTGGATTTTGTTTCTTTTTTCTACTTACGAATGAAAGTTTCTTGTCAACAATTAAGTTATGCGTGTGTGGTAGTTCCAAATTTGATAAAAATCTAAGAAGTTTACATTTTTTTCTTCAAATTACCTGTTATAACGTAACTTGCTTACCCAATTTTTTGTTTTCGATTTTTTATTTTTGATACATAAGAGGATTTTATGAACGGGTTATGTTCTCTTCTTTTCTTTTCTCCTATTTCGCGATGTCCAACGCTGTTCGTGCTCTCTTTCCCGTGGCAACTACCATATAACTTGGCATTGCACTTCAAGTGTTGCATGCAGCCTTTCATACTTGACTGGCTAGCCAACAACCTTGCAAGCATACAACTGAATTTTTTACCTATTAATTGTCGAAAACATTATTTTTTGACCTAGAGTAGCTGCAAAACTTTGGTTATTCTTAACTATATACTAGGTTCACTGTTAAGTATCAGAAGTGAATTAGGGTTCTCTGAAAATTATAACTGCTAAACTGTGTTTGAAAACACGACATGTAAGTCAAGCTGTTAAAAGAAAAGCCTGCGATGGGCATGCATGGACTTGAAAGTCGTTGGAATGATTCAGTGTGGTCGATGGGTGTCCCTTTCCACGCTTTTTTTCTTTTGTTTTTTCGTTGTTTTGTTTTAATTTGCTTTCTTTTTTTAAAGTTCTTTAGATGTGTGTATTTAAAAAAACAAAAAAAAAAATCATCTTTACATGTAACTATGAAGATTCCTTTGGCAAGCAGCTCACCAAAGGCATGGAAGAGAAGCCTGCGGAGGGGATGCATGGACTTAGAACTTGGAAGTCGTTGGAATGATTCAGTGTAGTCCATGGGTGTCCCTATCTGTGCTTTGTTTTCGTTTTTCAATCCTTTTTTTTTTATTCTGTTTGCTTTTCAAATTTCAAATTATAAAAATAGAGAAACTCAAAATAGAAAGATTTGAGTTTGGGACCGTCAATCGTAATCATGTTTCCGTTTTTTAAATGTAATAATGAAGACTCCTTATTTATTCCTAGACCCGAGAATTTTCCGCTAAGATTTTTATTTTGTTTTTTGTTGATCTCTAATAAGGTTGGGATAGAGAGATTTAAATCAAAAATTTTAGATAGTTAATAATAATTTTTGCCATCAAATTGTCTCATATCCCCTTTGACATGCTTGTCAAACCAATACATATACAAGTTAGAGCAACTTTCTTGCAAGTCAATTTTCCTCACCTTTTTCTTCTTCATGTTGGATAATGTTGAGTAAGGCTAGGTTTTAAAATGAAATTTACCGAATGTGCCAAGCAGTATTATGCCAGTTTAAGTTTAGTGGAGCTCTCTATATAAAAAAGCAGGCGACGGTCATATGGTCACATTAGTTGGATTATTATTATTTTTTTTATTGGTAAAGAAAGTATTTTTATTAAAGGAAAAATAATTATTTTAGGGTCTGGTCTAGTATAAAATTAAGATTATGAACTTCAAAACCTTCCAATTAAAGGCTCAAATTTATAAGAAATAGTTGTTTTACACAGACTTGACTCCTCTACAATTTTATTCTGTACAATTTCAAGCAATACCCATCCCGATAATTAATATCACGTGTCACTAAATATCATTTACAGACTACATTAATCTTGCTAAACTAGTTTTCCAACCATAGTTAGAAAGCATTAAGTGCCAAAATTTAAACTACTATAATTAATTAACAAAACAAATATGGAAAACATGATTCTAGAAAACAAAAAAAAAACAAAAAAAAAGAAAACAACCCATTCTTGCTCCGATACCAAAAAAAAAAAAAAAAGAGCAAAACGTACCATTCTGCTCCAACTTCACTAGTGAAGCTTCAACTCAAGAAAAGCAAAAGTTAATCAACAAAAATGGTCTACAACATCAACACAAGTTAACTCAAACAAAAAACAAAAGAAATAAACAAGAAGTTTGAAACTTTATAAAAAACAAGCTAGAGAAGGAGCAAAGATAGTTGCTTTATAGTGTTCAAGTGTGACCTGAGTATAAAAATAATAATAATGTGTATCTCTAAAATTGTGTAAATGAACTTTGTTTGAAACTATTTTGCTATAATTGCTCCAAATGTAACAATAAAAAATGCTACCTACCATTTTTTTTTCCTCTCTCTCTCTATATATATCTAAAATGATGAGCCGATATCGTAGCGCTTCCTAAAACTTCAGTAGACAAGTTGGAGCAAATATCATATGGCTTCTTCATTTTATTTTATCTTTAAAAAGAAATCATATGACTTCTTGGAGGCAAAATCTAATGTCTTCATTCTTTTTTTCAACTTACATCATTTTCTCGAGGCTTAGACTATTGGTTTTTCACACTAGGCACAATTTGTGCATTTTTGGTTGCAATAAATATTATTTTCGTTGGACTTTAAAGGCCATTGATTTTTCACACTCGACACTAATTAACCACTTGCCATAAAAAGTGGTCATGTAATATTTCTTGGAGCACAGAAAACGTATGGGTTGGAAAGCTAAATAATACTTCTATATTTGTTCTACTAATTAAATAAGGTACTTCAGATTTTGATATCAATTAATACATTCTAAATATGGTTAGAAAGTTAGTTCAACAAAATTAATATAATCCGTAGATAATAGCTAGTGACATGTGCATGGCAATAATCGAAATAAGTATTGCATGGAATTGTAAAAAATAAAATTGTAGAAAAGCCAAGTCTGTTTTACACACCATTAATTAACTAACGGCGTTACTATATATTTTGCTGACGTGGTATTTTTTATTTTCAATTCCTATGTAATCAATAGGGGTGTATGGAGTAGTAGTGTATGGTTGCAGTTGTGATGGAGAGGTGGAAGGAAAGAAAAACTAGAGAGCAATGGTAAACATTATGACAAGGTAAGTACAGTATGTTGATGATGGATGTTAATAACAGCAGGGAAGCTGAAGCGAAGAGGATGGCTTCTACTAGTCTAGGATTGTTTTTGTAAAATGGTCAAAGTCTAGCTGCTGAAAGAAAGTCTGTGATGGGCATGCATGGACCTGGAAGTCGTTCGAATGATCCAGTCGATTAGTCGAGTCGATGGTGTCCCTTTCTATGCTTCGATTCGTTTTCTTATAATTTGTTTTTTCCGTTCGTTTTTCTATGCTCAAATTAGAATAGAAAACTCCAAAACAAAAAGACTTAAAATTCGGGACCGCTATTAGAAAAATAATGTTCAAGTAAAATTTGACGTCTTCCCGTCTTTAAATGTCATTATTAAGATTTTATTATTCAAACACGTGAGATTTTATAGTCAATAATTTTTTTTTTCCCTTGTGTTTATTGTTAGGAATGTTTGAGTGGAGAGATTTCATCCCATTACTTTAGATATTTTTTGCCATCAAATTGTCTTGCTCATATCTCTTTTGATATGCTTGACAAGCTAATTTCATCTACAAGTTAGAGCAACTTAATGACTAGCAAGTCATGATTTTCCTCTCCTTTTTCTTCTTTATATTGGTTATTCTTCAATATGCATTATCACACCCCAAGTCTAAAACTCTAGGCCCGCATGTAAAATTGATATTATAGGTATAAGAAATAACTACTTAGGCTTTTAATCAACTGGTCCAAAATGGTTAACATATGTTATTCCTTATACCCACAACATTCACTTATAAACTAACACATATACACTATCTTTCATTGATATGAGATGTCACATACACCCTCAGTTAAGGACCTGACATCTTCGTCATGAGGGACATAGATACTCATGACCGACCAGACAGTGAAAGATTCTAAAAGTGGCTTCTACGGGTTTAAGAGGTGACTCCCACTATTTTCTTGGTGTAGCACTTTGTCCTGCATAGTACTTAGTTCCTACATCGACTAGTGACTAGCTCTGATACCATTCTGTTATACATCGAGCTCAGAACTTAAACTTACAAGCGAGACTGATGTTGTAAGTATAAGAAATAACTACTTAATTGGGCCTCTAATCAATTAGTTGAAAATAGTTAACCAAAATAATTCATTATATCCACAACACTCACCTATAAGTCATACATATACATTATCTTCTACCGAGTGGGATGTCGCACAGACCAATGTTCATTCTTAAGTTTTGGTATCATGTAATTAAGTGAAGCTATGCAAGCTCTGCAGTGTGAAATACCTTGTCCATTGTCATGAAATTATTGTTCTTTATCTTCACTTTCCTTAGGGTTATTTGAAATCTTGTCACACTGCTTACTTCGTACCCATAAGCAGGAAAAGGTTTAAAAATGCGTCATGAGTCTCACATTTGTATGTGACACGTGTACGCAATATGGGGCGCATAGCACTTATGAGAATGACATTTTTTTAGCCTTTCCATCAAGTTTGTCCAATGACATAGCTTTGCTGACTGCTGAGTGATCGATCTGAAAATTTAATTACAAGCTGATTTATATTCTGAATTTTAAGAAATGCAGTTGCTGCCTTAGACCAACAAGGTGGCAGACGAGAAGGCACATTTTAGAAAGCCAAGCATCCGAATCCCACTAACATATATAGGTATCAAATTCGAGCTTGATGAAACTAGAAGTTTGTTCTAATCATGCATCACTGATAGTTCCAATTCTTATGAAAATCAATAAATTTACATCTTTTTCTCCAAATTACTTGTTGTGACTCGCTTAAACAATTATTTATTTATTTATTTATCTTTTGCTTCATAAAACAATTTTTCTTCATTGATACATAGAAGACTTATATGTACCAGTAATGTTCTTTTCTACAATTTTGCCCTAGGTTGCAACTTGAATTGAACTGCGAAACAGGTAAAGAAACACCTTGAACCTTAACTGTTGTTAATTTAGATTAGTAGGTGCCTAATCAAGCAGACAAATCACTAAACAAAACTAGGCTGAATTTATCAGCTCCTCCAACCACTTTGAATATTCTAGCGCTAATTGAGATAAGTGTGGTGGGCAGCTATCGACTTGGGCTACTACGAGGTTGGGCCTAATAGTGGCCACGATGCTCACTTTGGTGCAAGGGGAGCATTGGCCCACAAGGGTGGCCTAGTCCGAGATCCTGCAGTCCAAGATGCAGAATCTACTGGGTGAGGAAAAGAGCCGTCATCACAAATAAGGATAGAACCACAATCATGGGGGATCAGAAGATCTGGTTGACATCATGCAAGAACGAAGTGGGAGCCAGGGAAAGGGGCCTAGAAGTAGGTAGCCTAATACCTCCACAAGGATCAACAATCAACGCAAAAAACACCCACCTGCCTACCTTGAATCCAAAAAATCACCCGATATTGGCTAATATTCATTACGACTAAAGGATTAAATGGTTAAATACGAAATAATTTTAATTGTAAATTCGTTAGGTCTACAATAAATAAATGTGTTATTTATTAAACATGAAATTTGGATAATGTCACAATAAAACAGGAAGAAAAAAAAAAAGGAACACATATTATTGATGCACAGACATGTATTATAAACACATATGAGAAACAAGTTCAACAAAAGCCGAAAAAGAAAAAAAATTAATATCTTCAACACCTTGAGCCTCATCAAGCTGGGCGCTTGCACAAGTTCCTATAACCGCAAGGTCGAGCATTGTTCTTACTCTTTGGCCCGAGACAACTACCATAGGTATTGGCATCGCAAAAGGCTTGATCTTTGGTGTTAAGGTAGAAAAATGACGTGTCGCAAGTGTCATTCACGCGCTGCTGATCGCCTGCAAAACAAAGAGGGCTTAGCGGGTCTTGCCCGCATTAGCACTCCGATGCTTAAGTTAGCTTGGTGCTTTGACAGAAAAAGAAGAATATATGTATGTATTAATGTGTGTATCAGAAGTCCCCCCCCCCCTTAGCTGAATCTACTGCCTTTTAAGAGCATTTTTGCTTATGGTTTAAAAGACAAGTCACATGGTTGTTGAGTCACAAAAGAGATGTTATCATTGCAGCTGAGTCAAAAGATTAAAGGTGCAGTAGTGGATAATCATTACAAACATGTGTGGATTATTAAAGGGCCAATGGACAATTGTTTAGATGATTTAGTGGGAGATTAGCTGGGGATTCTCCGAGTTTATGGAACAAAGCATACCAGTACAAAAAAGGTAACTCAGACAGCTCTACCTCGCTTGGCCCTAAAAAAGTCCCTCCGCCCACGACGACTAAAGTCCGAAACCTCGAACCTGCTCCAGAGAACCCGTCCGAGATCCACAGGACCTCAGAAAATAAACGTTTGAGGTCTGTAGACCTCGGAACACTATGTCCGAGGTCCTTGGACCTCGGACAGTACATCCGAGGTCCAAGAGACCTCGGACAGTACATCGGAGGTCCAAGGGACCTCGGATTAAATTATTCCGAGGTCCCTTGGACCTCGGACAATAAGTCTGAGGTCCAAGAGACCTCGGAAAGACCTTGTCCGAGGTCTCTTAGACCTCGGACAGAAATTCCGAGGTCCAAGGGACCTCGGACTATTTAATTCCGAGGTCCCTTGGACCTCGGATATAAATTCCGAGGTCTAAGGGACCTCGGATCTCTCGGTCCGAGGTTCGTTGGACCTCGGACCTTATCGTTGGACCCCTCTTCATTTTTAATTCAGGCTAACTTGCGTCAATTTGTAATTTTGTAAAAGTTCAGGGGTTTTATACATATCATGATGCCCCCTCAGTTCTTGGAGCTATAAAATAGGTTCGGGAACTGATTGTGATGCTTTAGCAAAGTCAAATCTAGTCGATAAATTATTTTAACTCTGCTTTGTCTTTTGTACAATTTGTTATCACCAATAATGTAGCCTTGCCACTTGTCAAGATCTGGCGTAGTGACTTTTGAATTAATGATGACTCTTCAAGCTCTGAGGATGAGTTTGAGGATAGCGAAATATGATGGATAGGTATTTGTATTTACCCTTTTTTTTTCTTGGTTTTCTTTTGACGGGTCATGCTTTTTTGAAAACCTTTACTGTTGAAGGATGACTTGATGACTCTGGGGGTCGTGCCCCCAGCCTTGAACATCGGATGTGGGTCGGGGTCGTGCCTCGGATCTCGGACTCCAGGGGTCGTGCCCCTAGGTTCGGGGGTCGTGACCCTGACCTCGGACGTCAAGGTTCGTGCCCCGGACCTCCGGTCTTCGTTTTTGAAACTCGGGGGTCGTGCCCCCTGCCTTTGTCTTGGAAACTCGGGGGTCGTACCCCCGGCCTTAGTTTTGGAAACTCGGGGGTCGTGCCCCCGGCCTTCGTTTTGAAACTTGGGAATCGTGCCCCCGTCCGTCGTTTTTGAAACTCAGGGGTCGTGCCCTCGGCCTTCGTTTTTGAAACTCGGGGGTCGTGCCCCTAGCCTTCATTTTGAAACTCGGGGGTCGTGCCCCCTGCCTTTGTCTTGGAAACTCGGGGGTCGTACCCCCGGCCTTAGTTTTGGAAACTCGGGGGTCGTGCCCCCGGGAAGATCCGCAAGAAGTGTGTCTCTCTTTTTTATCTATTTTGGAAGTTGGTATCCTATTTCAGGATTTGACTCTCTTCCGATAAAGGTTTGCCTTAGTAGATCACATGATATTTGTCTCAAAGAATTACAATCATTGACAGAAACTTAGGACGCTAATATCAAATTCATTGTAGAGACATAATTTGTCTCGACATAAACAACAATTAAACATTCAAAGAGTGTTTTCTTAGCTGCTCTACGTGTCAAACCTTTCTCAGCTCCTTACCGCTGAGGTCTTCAAATCTGTAGGCTTCTAGCTTGACCTCTCTTCCGGTCTTCTCTTCTTAGAGTCTTCTTCCTTCTCCGCCATCGCCACCTCTTCTACTTTAATATACTTCTCAGCTCTGGTCATCAATTCTATCATGTTCTGTGCGGTCTTTTTGGCTAAGGAAGCCTGGAGCAACTCATTTGTTACCCATTTTGTGAACGCCTGTATTACAAAACCCTGATCAAATTGTGTACACTGGAGGGTTGCCTCATTAAAGCGGGTTGCATACCGATGGAGAGTTTCTCCTTCTCTCTGTTTCAAACCGAGCAAGGAGGTAGTGTGCCGGGTCAGCCTAATAGCCGAAGAAAATCTCCTAACAAACAAATCTGCTAACTGTGCATAAGAACTGACTGACCCCTCGTTCAGTTCGTCATACCACACCCTGGCCGCTTCTACTAAAGTTCCTGCAAAAGCTTTACACACCCAAGCCTCTGGCAATTCTGTGAACTTCATTTTGTGCTTGAACACCGTCAGATGATCTTTAGGGTCTCCATGTCCATCGTAGGTGGGCAAATGAGGCAATTTGTACTGTACGGGCTTCGGAACCTTGTTGATGGCGCGGTTAAAGGGATTTGGGCCTCGGAAAGTCCTTGCGACCGATATTACACTAGCAGTACCCCTTATTCGGGCACTTTAAGTTAGGTCTCGTGTTGCCGTACTCGAACTCTGTGATGACCTTGTGGGGTTCATCGTTTCTTTGTGTCGCCTCCTAGCATGAACTCGCTGTTTGGACTCTCTGGGTTTGGTTGTATTTCTGGTTGATTGGGTGTTTTGGCGTGAATGATTTTGTCGGGGCGTTTGATGAGGTTGAATATCTGGGTGGTGAGGTACTGGTTGAGGTGTTGGGTTATGAACAACCTGTTTTAACTCCTCCAGGGTTTTTAGGATATAACCAAGATCCGTTAGCTGGTTAACTTGCGGAACTTGTGTTGTAGCAGTGGGATACTGCCACCCTGTGTTCCAAACAGGTCCTTGTGGATAGTATGTTGGTTGGTAGCTTTGGTACTGATTTGTGTATGGATTGCTGTATGGTGGACGGTTTTTCGTAAGTATCTCTCCTCCTGGCGGCAGTAACTCGGTCTGTCTAAGGTTAGAAGTCTCTTCTAGACAGAATTGCACATTTGGCTGTTCTACAGCTTCTCCTCCATATCCACTTGCAACATTCTGACTCCGGGTAGTTACCATGGTGTAATCTTGTGAAAACTCAGTAGGGAATTTAGAATCGGCCCCACAGTGGGCACCAACCTGTTAAAGTAGAAAAATGACGTGTCGCAAGTGTCTTTCACGCGCTGCTGATCGCCTGCAAAACAAAGAGGGCTTGGCGGGTCTTGCCCGCATTAGCACTCCGATGCTTAAGTTAGCTTGGTGCTTTGACAGAAAAAGAAGAATATATGTATGTATTAATGTGTGTATCAGAAGTCCCCTCTTCTTACTGAATCTACTGCCTTTTATAGGCATCTTGGCTTATGGTTTAAAAGACAAGTCACATGGTTGCTGAGTCACAAAAGAGATGTTATCATTGCAACTGAGTCAAAAGATTAAAGGTGCAGTAGTAAATCATCATTACAAACATGTGTGGATTATTAAAGGGCCAATGGACAATTCTTTAGATGATTTAGTGGGAGATTAGCTGGGGATTCTCTGAGTTTATGGAACAAAGCATACCAGTACAAAAAAGTTAACTCAGACAGCTCTACCTCGCTTGGCCCCAAAAAAGTCTCTTCGCGCATGACGATCAAAGTCCGAAACCCCGAACTTGCTCTAGAAAAATCGTCCGAGGTCCACAGGACCTCGGAAAATAAACGTCCGAGGTCCGTAAACCTCGGAACACTGTGTCCGAGGTCCTTGGCCCTCGCACATCACTGGTCCGAGGTCCTTGGACCTCAGACAAAGCTGTCCGAGGTCCTTGGACCTCGGACAGAAATTCCGAGGTCCAAGGGACCTCGGACTATTTAATTCCGAGGTCCAAGGGACCTCGGATATAAATTCCGAGGTCTAAGGGACCTCGGGTCTCTTGGACCTCGGATCTCTCGGTCTGAGGTTCGTTGGACCTCGGACCTTATCGTTGGACCCCTCTTCATTTTTAATTCGGGCTAACTTGCGTCAATTTGTAATTTTGTAAAAGTTTAGGGGTTTTATACATATCATTTGGCTTGCGGGTTTTTGATATAGGTAGGTGAAGCCAAGATTCTTCTGCTTACATCAGATGCCATCCAGAACTCTTCATCATCGGCAAGGCAATCAGCAATCGTGCCATTGCACGTTGGGCTACTAATGAAGCGTACACAATTAGCTTTGGGCATGTTCGAGCTGATTAATATGAAAAGAAAAGCAATAGAGATGTAGAGGTACGTTTTCCTCAAATCATTTTCCATCTTTCTTTGATGCTTTCTATCAAGCTGATTATTATATATATGAAATTGTTTTTACGACTCGAACCCCTAATTTTAAATTATACAAGAATAATGTACTAGAAAAATGACAGTATTTTCATGACTTTCGTGGTCTTTGTTGTGAAAGGCTATTGTTTATAGTAATTATTGCAATTAAAAAAATAGCACATTTTATTGATAAAAAAATTTATCACCAACCAAGGATACATTTTTTAATAAACTATTATAGACTTATGGAACGTCATTTGATTCTCTCTCACATAGCAGTTTACAGTTGACTTGTAGTAGCTAATGTGATTCTTTCTTCTCATAACGACTTTATTATACCCGTGATGAGATGCATTATTGTACCCTCGATGTCTCGTTTTACAATTGACGTAGCGTGTCTTATTTCTTTTGTCGAACGTATTGTAGCTAATGTGATTCTTTCTTTTCTTATAATAAAGTATTATAACCTTGATAATGCGCTTTATTTGTACCCTCGATTATTTAATTTCACGCTTTTATCAATGCATAGGGAGATTTGGTAAAAATAAACTTGAGAGAGAAAGTGATAAATTACTGGATGTTCATTATAGTGCACGTTACTCTTATTGATAGACAGCTATTGTCTTGATTACTTAGTGATAAATTCATGACCATGTATTAAATGTAATTCCACAAAGTCAAACTCTCAATGAGTTAACATGAAAAATTTACTCACACCATTTAACTCCAAGTATAGCACCAAATATTTTGACGTACGTTTGTCTTAAAACTAAAGTGAAATGTGTGATTCACTCTTTTCCCCATTGTGCTCTAAGTTTAGAAAAGACAAAATAAACGGTACTATTTATTGTAAACATAACCTGAATATTACTCGTGGAGTGACACTAGAAAAATTATTTGGATGTGGAATATAATGGCTATCCTTCTTGGCTTTCATGGTCTTTGTAGGGAAAGGTTACTGTTTGGAAAAATGTCGGCAGAAGCCAAAATTACAATTCAAGGAAGTTATTTATGCACTGAGTAATGTTTTATGTTAATTTCATGAGATTCATTTTTTTTATATAATTATAATTTATATATATATTAAAGCATAAATGTTTATTTATATAACAAGATCGCTTAGCTTATCGTATAGAAAAATGTGAGTATCATCGTATGGTATGTATCAATGCTCTGTCATTATAGGAGCTATTATATCCAATTGTCGGGTTTCGTATTTGACGTATTGTAGCTTTTTTTTTTTGGTCGAAAATAGTAATTTAATCATTGAAAGAAGCAAATTGGAAAGGGAAAATTAATCTAACAAAAGTGGGTTGGAGATCTATCAGCATAACAAAAATAGAAAAATGTTAATATTGCAATCAAAAGCTAACACCTTTCAACTTTGATTTTTGCTATCCGCTCCAATCAATTACTCGATTGATATTTTCTCCTTGAAATCTAATAAGGAAATTTTTGTTGCTATATGTCTAATGTCTTCCACTGTATGCTTTATCCTCCAATTAATGGTGACTTTGAAAACTGATTGATACATCATTTCAAGTATGACATATTGCAGCCATGGGCGGAGCTATGTATTAGTGAGTAGGGATTGCAGTTTTTATTTGTCTCAATTTTTTTATTAAAAATATGTGTATTTTTATGATATTTTAAGATTAAAAAATAATTATTTATATAAATATTAAATTATGTATATTTAATCTTGTGGGATAAAAATTTTAAATTCGTCAAATGCTAATAAGCCGCCAGCCACTTGGGCTATACATGGGACCATCAGTTTCTTTTTCAATCACATGAATCTTACGGAATAAATAAAGTTGAGTGCGGGATGGTAGACCATGCAATTATTGAAGAACGAAAGAAGAAAAAAAAGAATCGAAGGAAATACAAAATTAATGATCGATACTACATCTTCTTTGATATTTCACAGAGGGAACTTCATCATGTATGGTCCACAACATAATAGTTTCAGATCTACTATATTTGATGCTGCAACTACCATTCAACAAGTTCTATGGATAAAGCAAAATTAACACTACTATCCTATTTAAGGGCTGAAAATCTGTGCATTTTCAAGAGTAACAACTCATGGTTAATCATGATTTGCATCCCAAATAATAACGTATAAGAGAAAAGGAAAGGTCATGTTACAAATTTTACATAACAAGTTGGGTCCATACACTGATTTGTCTAACATTTAAACCCGTATTGATAGTAGAAGTGAATTCAAATTATTATAAATTGAAAACTACATATCTCTTACATATCTGATATGAAATGAGATGTCACACATTTAACGTGCTGATGGATTCATCATCTCAGAGAAAACTGTTTTAGACTTGAATCCATCACTACCAGACGTAAAATGGACACTACTCTTCGACCTGGAAGAGGCAGCTTCCCCTGACCTGGAAAACAAGTCATCATCCGTTGTGGTTGCCTCTCCATGCAGAATTAGCGGTAAAGAGGGGCTTGCGTTGTAGTCACTTGCACGCATCTTGAAACCTCTCTTTTCAGCAGCCTCTTGAAGCTGCAGTGCAAACTCAAGGCTCCAAACAACATCATTCATTGCAGGCCTTTCGATCCCTTTATCTTTCAAGCAACTAAATGCTATTTCAACATATTTGTCTAAACACTCTGGGGCAATTTCATCCTTTAAGTTAGGATCAAGAATTTGATAAAGGGTACCCTTTCTGTAACTTTGGCGTGCCCACTCGGCCAAATTAGCTTGCTCTTTGGGTAGGTTTGGAATAATTGCTGGCCTAGCACATAAAACTTCAAACAACACCACACCAAAAGAGTAGACATCGGATTTCTCTGTCAATTGTTGTCGCCTATAATACTCAGGATCGACATATCCAAAACTACCCTTCACCACTGTGCTGACATGTGTGTGGGTTCCAACAATGGGACCCATCTTTGACAAGCCAAAATCTGATACCTTAGCCACCCATTTCTCATCCAATAAGATGTTAGTTGACTTGACATCTCGGTGAATTATCATGTGACTTGCACTTGTATGAAGGTAATGTAATCCTTTTGCCGCACCAATGCAAATTTGAAGGCGTTGCTTCCATGGAAGGGGTGGATTTTCTGTTTTATATAGATGACCACGTAACGTACCACGAGCCATGTAATCATAGACCAAGATCATCTCACCATTATCATCACAATATCCAATTAACGAGACTAAATGAAGATGCCTAAGCTTTGATAACATCTCGATCTCTGTAAGAAACTCACGAAGACCTTGATTTGATGATGGATTTAATCGCTTTATCGCGACCTCAGTTGTACCATTGTCCACGAACACTTTGTACACATTGCCAAAACCACCAACACCAATCACAAAATTATCATCAAAATTGCCCGTGGCAGATCTTATCTCCTCTATTGAGAAGTGTCGACATAGATCCGATGGAAGTGTTGAACCTGATCCGCTAGTCTTCGTAGACCTTGAATTGTCCGATAGTGGGCCCCACAATGACTTGGCGGCACTTGTTGTTGCCGTGTCCTTTACCCTCTTCCTTCGCCGGAAAATCAAGAAACCCACAAAAGAAATCACTAATACAACACCTCCGGTGACGGCAAGAATTAGGGGCCAACTTTTACTCTTCTTTTTTCGCGGAACGGTTGACGGTTCCGGCGTTGTGGGGCTTGAAACTGGTAAAGGGTTAGGTGCAGCGAGGCTAGCACTCGAAATGCTCAACTTGAAAATTTCCAGGCCATTCAAAAGTGCATTATCATATCTAGATGCAGTGGTAACATGATTAGGATGCATCTCCAGCCTAAGGTCTTGCTTGCTTTGATGGCCATCAGGGTCGACAACATAAGCAATATAGTCTCTTTTAACAGCCACTTGAGGACCATTACCCCAAGTAATAACATCAGCTTCCAATTCTGCTGTTCGGTTATTGATGAAAATCGTAAAGACGCGATCAAATTTTTCTCTTATTTCGAGAAAAAACTCGCAAAAATGCAGCCTAAGAAGATAGTAGAACCCTGAATCAACAGGAAATGACCATGTCATGTTGTAGCTAAGGCTAAAATTGTAGTTCATGAATCTCGCACTTGTGTAAACAATCTCTGGAGCCGTATATGGTGGTGCATCTAAAGTGTAATTAACTGTAACATCCCTGTGATCTGTTAACCCTTTAGCTGCTCCAAGAATATAATCATCATCTGGAGTCCATGCGCGGAACATGCCTGTATCCTTAGTCACCGGAACATCGCCGCCTCCAACGTTTAGCCTGTATGCGGTTTCAAAAGCTGTGTCATTACCAATATGGAATAGATTTGTTTGGCCAACCAACTTGATCGAAACATCGTTGCCAGGATAGTACAACGTGTCTGGTATAGAAACAAGCTCGATTCCATTCACAAAGGCGTAAGAGTTTGGAGAAGGCTTGAAGGTGATGTTGATCAGTTGTTGATCATCGTTTATATGGATGATGTATTCTTTGACAAGGGTGGCTGCTGATGATGGGCCCATGGAAGAAACGGTGAGATATGCGCTAAAATTGCTTAAAAGGGTGTAGTTATTAGCGATCACTGAGAAGAATGAGTCTGCTTTGTTGAAGGTAGAGTAGGTGGAAGGGTAGAAATAGAGGCGAATGAACTTGGGGCCAGTGGTGAGTTGTGAAAAGGTGTAAGTGAATTGAGATTGAAAAATTCGAGCAGTCAAGTAAGGGACTTTTTGGGTGATGGAAGGGTCTTGGGCGGAGGCCTGGGATGTTATAGAAATGGTCTCAGCATTGGATGGTAAGTAATCCGAGTTGGCATCAGCTTGCCAATCGCGACCATCAGGGAAGGATGTATTAGATGAGGAGCCACAGTCGAGGAGGATGTAATCAGTAGGGGTGTATGGTGGAGTAGTGGCTGCTGCAGTGGTGATGGAGAGGTGGAGGAGAAAGGAAACAGAGAGAGCAATGGTGATCATCGTGACCAGGTTGGATACATGCAGTTTGTTGGTGGTGGCTAATGGCTATTATATATAATAGCGTGGAAGCTCAAGCGAACGGCACTAATGGCTACTAGTCTAGTCTTGGGTTGTATAGAGCCGTAGAGGATTGGTTTGGTTAATGGTCAAGTCAAGCTGATGGAAGAAAGCCTGTGAGGGACCTGCATGGACTTGGAAGTCGTCGGACGGATTCAACCTAGTCAATGGCGTGCCTTTTCTTGTTTGTCTTTTGTTTTTCAAAGTTCATTATGAAGATTCCTTTTGTTTTATTCTCACATTTGAGATATTTTCGCTAAGCTCTTTTTTTTTTCCGTTTGGATTAATTCCACTTTATTATCCCTAACTTTATTTTAGATACACTTTCAATCCTATCATTTTATTCTAACCACTTATTATCCTTTGGTTTTAGGTCAATGTTAACAAAAATTTTAAAATTCTGTTAATAGAAATAATGCAATTACTAAATTAACCTTACAAGTTACTAATAGAAAGACAAATTTACCCTTTTTCTGGGTTATTGTGTATTTTATGCTCTGTCAATTTCAATAATTTTCTCACTTTTTTTTTTTGCTAAATCATCAAGACTTGTATTGATTGAATAAAAAACAAGATGTTATCATTTAAGTTCAAAGATTCACAAATAGAACTGTTCAAAAGAGAGTATCTACTTTTTTTTCTATCATATACAATTTATATTTAACATCAAATGAGTTGAGAATCTGGTCTTTCATCCGAGCTTCTTGTGAGTGGAATCTCAATTTTCTCAACTTTTTATTCTTGTGTGAGGGCGTAAAAATCTCAAATTATGAAATAATTTAAAGAAAATTCGAAAATAAAAAATACTCACCCTAACTAAAATTATTTTTCAGATTTCCACCCACCCGTTCTCAACATCATCAAGAACTTCCTACTCTATTTCTTATCCTTCACACGATATTTTCTCTCTTAAAATTACTCTTTTCTTATCAACTTCTTCCTCATAGCGTTCCGTTCAATCTCTTGTTCTTTTCCTATTCATCTATTCTCCACGTAAATCACGTCCTATCAAACTCAGTTTATTCCCATCTCTTGCGGATTCTGTTATTTATTTTAATTAAATTTATTTTAGTCTTATATACACGTTAGACATATGTTACTTGTGTTAGCAAAGGAATATAAAGTGTAATGAGACTTGTATATTTTTTTTTATATATATTTGTCTTTTTGAGTTAGGGACATGGTTAAAAAATTACCTAAAATTTTTAAAAATATTCAGTTTAAACCAAATATAACAATACAACAATTTTAGGAATCTAACAAAATATTTCATAAGAATATTTTTAACATACTAAATAGTTTGAATCACATTCCTAAGAATCATATTCTTAAAAAAACTGTGATTCTTGAAAATAAAAAATCATTTTATGAACCAAATACCATCTCAATATGTCCTCCACCCAAAAAGTTTGGCCTATTTCATCCAATAATATTCTCCCCACTTTTTCTTTCTTTTATATCATCTTGATTTGTTGATAATGATGTGCTCCCACAGTCAATTAGAAGTTGGAAAAAAAAAATAAAGGAAATCTAAACTGTAAAATACAAAAAATTTCACCCACAAAAATTGATTTTGCTACTTTTGAAACTCACAGTGAAGTAGTATGTGATTTAAGTTTTGTGGAGCACTTGGCAAGGTGTTTAATGAGAATGCTGAAGATATTAAGTTAAGTACCTACTTGTGACCAGGCCCTTTAGAGTTGTTAAACAATTTACGTAGGGCTAGGAAGCTTTGGATCAGAGAAATTTGGTTTGGTAACTAAACGTGATGGTTTTGGTATTTTAGTTAACTTGAATTTGTGAATAGAAACTGTTTTCTAGCATAAACAGGGAGTTTGTATCTTTCCCTTTTTGTTGTTTCTGTTATCACTCATGTATTTGTGGTATGTTTTGAGAAACAGAGGTGAACTTTGTTATCGCCCACGCTCAATTGACAATTGCATTATGTTACCGTAAAACAGTAAGGTTGGTATTAATCATCAGTTTACACGATGACAGGTAATAATATCCATAGATGTCAACTATAAATGTGCTCTTGAAGGCTAAATATAGACGTAGTAACCCTTCAATATTTAGCAGATCGACAATCTCTCGGTAGAGAAAGATATGAGGGATAAAACATCCTAGATCCATTGCATCTTAACCGGCAATCAAATAAATAAATATAGACGTAGTAGTAGCTAGCCAACTGTTGTGTTTTACCAAATTACCATAACTTCAAATTGTAGAAAAGGTGAACTCAAATAGATTTAACCCATTGGAGTTCATTTATTGAAGCAGGCACCAACAGAAATTAATTTTAACTATATAAATACAGAGTACTAATGATTTTCAGACAGCAAGAATATTGCATTAAGCAGATACAGACATATATATTTATTGTTATTATACAACACATTGAAGAAAATAAGCACAATAAACTTGGGAGAAAGAAGGTTATATATGTATATATAGCTTCAACACCTTGAGGGTCACTTATCTGTGAGCAATAAAAGTTTGGTGATGGTCAAAAGAAGACAAAAAGTAATGGGAAATGAAGAAAAATCTTTGGTTGCAAAGTTAGGCACACACAATTTTGGGTTGATTTCACACTACATGTGGGAAGACTTTTGGTGCAAGATGAGCCTATAAATAGAGGCTTAAACTTCACCATTTAGCATCACCAAACATTCCAAGTTAGAGAGAAAATATAAGCTTTCTCTTGAGTAGTTTTCTTCCTCTTTTGGTGTTCTATATTTATGAGTGAGAGTTAGTTTCTCCTATTATTTGAGAGAGTGATATTGTTCTCTCCTTATTTTAGAGAGAAGGTTATTGTGAAATACTCCACATCGTAGTGAAATTCTCCATTACTTGCCCGTGATTTTTCCCTAGATTTGTTTTAGGGTTTTCCACGTAAATCTTATGTCTCTACTTTCTCTGTTCTCATTCATATTTTAGCTGCGTGATACTCCTTGTCCCCGATCATTCCGCTGCGCCGATACCCAACAGTGATATCAGAGCCATTGGTTACGGGTCACTGGTATTCATACGGGTTACTGTTCACGGTTACTATTCATGCATACGGTATAGACTATTCACCTATACGGTATCGATACTATTTTTGTATACAGTTTTGGTACTATTCACGTATACGGTACTATTCACGTAAATAGTACTATTCACAGTGAAATAGTGGGAGCCGATTCAACTTACGAAGCAGATCGTTGTTAATGTTATGGCGGCAAAATTTGAAATTGAGAAGTTCAACGGGAAAAATTTTTCCCTATGAAAATTAAAGATGAAGGCAATTTTGAGAAAGGAGAATTGCTTGGCAGCAATTGGAGACAGACCAACGGAGGTGACGGACGACAAGTGGAAAGAGATAGATGACAACGCTATGGCTAATCTGCACCTGGTATTGGCAGATTCGGTATTGTCAAGCGTTGAGGAAAAGAAGTCAGCAAAAGAAATTTGGGATGCGCTGACCAAACTGTATGAGGTCAAGTCACTTCACAACAAGATTTTCTTGAAGAGGAGACTTTACACCCTTCGCATGAGTGAGTCTACATCGGTGACAGATCACATCAATACCTTAAATACGTTATTCTCTCATTTGACTGCAATTGGGCATAAAATAGCGGAGCTTGAATGTGCAGAAATTCTACTTCAAAGTATACCTGATTCGTATGATCAACTTATCATTAGTTACACTAACAATGTTCTTTCAGATTTTGTTATTTTTGATGATGTTGCAGCCGCTGTTCTGGAAGAGGAATCTAGGCACAAAAGTAAGGAGATAGCATCGAAAGTTCACAACAAGCAAAGGCATTATCAATGGTGAGAGGTAGATCAACAGAACATGGCTCTAGTGGGAGCAACAACTATGGTAGATCAAAATCAAGGAGTACAAAAAATATCAAATGCTACAATTGTGGCAAGAAAGGGCACTTCAAGAAGGATTGTTAGAGCAATAAAAGGAATCCCGGTGTGACAAATTCTCAGGGATGTGTGGCGACTGCACCAGATGATGGAGATATTTTATACAGTGAAGCAGCAACTGTATCAAAAGGCAGAAAGAAGCTCACTGATGCTTGGATAATGGATTCGGGAGTAACATGGCATATGACCTCTCGTAGAGAATGGTTCCACACCTATGAACCTGTCTCTGGAGGATCTGTGTACATGGGTAATGATCATGCCTTGGAGATTACTGGCATCGGTACAGTCAAAATTAAAATGTATGATGGTACCATTCGCACCATTCAAGGGGTACGACACGTGAAGGGCTTGAAGAAGAACCTATTGTCCATTGGACAATTGGATGACCTTGGCTGCAAGACCCATATCGAGGATGGGATCATGAAGGTCGTCAAAGGAGCGCTTGTGGTGATCAAGGCAGAAAAGATTGGGGTAAATCTATACATGCTTTTAGGAGAAACATTGCAGGAGGCAGATGTATCAGTTGCATCAGCCGGTCAAGAAGAATCAACTATAATGTGGCATCGCAGATTGGGCCACATGACAGAACGTGGCTTGAAGATTCTCGCTGAACATAATCTCCTACCTGGGCTCAAGACGGTAAACTTACCTTTCTGTGAGCACTGTGTTACCAGTAAGCAGCATAGATTGAAATTTGGGAGAACTACTGCAAGAAGCAAACATATTCTAGACTTGATCTATTTAGACGTTTGGGAATCACCGGTTTTGTCCCTAGGAGAAGCCAAATACTTTGTATCATTTATTGATGATTATTCCAAGAGACTGTGGGTGTATCCAATCAAGAACAAGTCAGATGTGTTTCTAATATTCAAAACATTCAAAGCGCTGGTGGAACTTGAATCCAGGAAAAGGATCAAGTGTTTGAGGACGGACAACGGAGGAGAATACATTGACAGGAGCTTCCTGGCATTTTGCAAGTAAGAAGGTATTTAAAGGCAATTTACTGTTGCACATACACCTCAGCAAAATGGTGTAGCAGAGCGGATGAACAGAACTCTTCTTGAAAGAATGAGAGCTATGTTGGAAACTGTAAGTCTAGCCAAATTATTTTGGGCAGAAGCAGCTAGAACTACCTGTTACGTGATAAATCGGTCATCGTCAACTGCAATTGGGTTGAAGACACCAATGGAAATGTGGACCGGAAAACCCGCAGATTATTCTACCTTGCACATATTTGGGTGTCTGGTATATGTGATGTATGGTTCCCAAGAAAGAACAAAGCTGGATCCAAAATCCAGAAAATGTGTATTCTTGAGAAATGCTGATGGTGTTAAGGAGTATCGCCTGTGGGATTCCACTGCCCACAAGGTTGTCATCAGCAGAGATGTCATATTTGCAGAAGATAAACTGTAAAGTGAAAACGACAACAACACTTCAAATGAGACTACTACAATACAAATTGAAGATAAGTCAGAACAAGGAGATGCTTCTTTTGAAGCTGCACCGGAGCACGAGGAACAAGAACCAGACGATGTTAAGGTTACAGAAGTCCGACGTTCATTGCATCAGACAACAAGACCAACTTGGCATTCAGATTTTGTCATGGCGAGCAATGCTGCATACTGTCTTCTAACAGAGGATGGATAGCCATCTACCTTTCACGAGGCTATAAAAAGCCCTGATGTTACCCTGTGGATGACAGCAATGCAGGAAGAAATTGAAGCTCTACATAGAAACAAGACGTGGGAGCTTGTTCCACTACCACCTGGACGGAAAGCCATTGGGAACAAATGGGTCTACAAGATCAAGCGAGATGGTAATGACCAAGTGGAGCGATATCGTGCAAGACTAGTGGTGAAAGGATATGCTCAGAAAGAATGAATGGACTTCAACGAGATATTTTCTCCTGTGGTAAGACTTACAACTATCAGAGTAGTCTTGGCCATGTATGCTGTGTTAGACTTACATCTAGAACAGTTAGATGTAAAGACGGCTTTTCTTCATGGTGAGCTTGAAGAAGAGATTTACATGTTTCAACCAGAAGGTTTTGTTGAGAAAGAAAAAGAAAACTTGATTTGCAGGTTGACCAAATCTCTGTACGGTTTAAAGCAGGCGCCAAGGTGTTGGTACAAGAGATTTGATTCCTTCGTGATTAGCCTTGGGTACAACAGACTCAATTCAGACCATTGTACGTACTACAAGAGGTTTGGCGATAATGATTTTATCATTCTGCTGTTGTACGTGGACGACATGCTGGTAGCAGGTCCTAGTAAAGATCGGGTCCAAGAACTGAAGGCACAGTTAGCTGGGGAGTTTGATATGAAGGATTTGGGACCAGCAAACAAGATTTTAGGGATGCAAATTCACCGAGATAGAGAAGGCAGGAAGGTATGGATTTCCCAGAAGAATTATTTGAAGAAAATCTTTCGGCGCTTCAATATGCAAGATTGTAAGGAAATCTCGATCCCGCTTCCTGTCAATTATAAATTATCCTCAAGTATGTGCCCTAGGACTGAAGCGGAGATGATAGAAATGTCTCGAGTACCGTATGCATCAGCAGTGGGAAGTCTCATGTTCGCTATGATATGTACGAGACCAGATATTGCTCAAGCAGTTGGTGCGGTCAGTCGGTTCATGGCGAATCCTGGTAGAGAGCATTGGAATGTTGTTACGAGGATCCTAAGATACATCAAAGGGACCTCGGATGTTGCATTATGTTTTGAAGGATCAGAATTTACTGTGAAGGGTTTTGTTGATTCTGATTTTGCAGGTGATACCGATAAACGGAAGTCCACTACAGGCTATGTGTTTACAGTTGCAGGCGGCGTGGTAAGCTGGATATCTAAATTACAGACTGTTGTGGCCCTATCTACAACAGAGGCTGAATACATGGCAGCTACACAAGCTTGTAAAGAAGCAATCTGGATTAAACGGTTAATGGAAGAGCTCGGGCACAAACAAGAGAAAATTTCCTTGTTTTGTGACAGTCAGAGTGTCTTGCATATTGCAAGGAATCTAGCATTTCATTCCAGGACGAAACACATAGGTGTTCAATATCACTTTGTTCGAGAAGTAGTGGAAGAAGGGAGTATGGATATGCAGAAGATTCACACCAACAAGAACCTAGCAGATGTCATGACAAAGCCAATCAACGTTGACAAGTTTGTTTGGAGTAGATCCTCCTTTGGCCTAGCAAAGACGTAAGCAACATGGAATTGGCAAGTATGGAGAGATATGAAGTGTCACCAAAATTTTAAGTGGGAGAATGTGAGCAATAAAAGTTTGGTGATGGTCAAAAGAAGACAAAAAGTAATGGGAAATGAAGAAAAATCTTTGGTTGCAAAGTTAGGCACACATAATTTTGGGTTGATTTCACACTACATGTGGGAAGACTTTTGGTGTAAGATGAGCTTATAAATAGAGACTTAAACTTCACCATTTTGCACCACCAAACATTCCAAGTTAGAGAGAAAATATAAGCTTTCTCTTGAGTAGTTTTCTTCCTCTTTTATTGTTCTATATTTATGAGTGAGAGTTAGTTTCTCTTATTATTTGAGAGAGTGATATTGTTCTCTCCTTATATTAGAGAGAAGGTTATTGTGAAATACTCCACATCATAGTGAAATCCTCCATTATTTACCCGTGGTTTTTCCCTCGATTTGTTTGAGGGTTTTCCACGTAAATCTTATGTCTCTACTTTCTCTGTTCTCATTCATATTTTAGCTGCGTGATACTCCTTACCCCCGATCATTCTGCTGCGCCGATACCCAACATTATCATGACGACAATAGTCTGGAAATTCGCAACCTCGTTTTTCCGGCCTTACCGGTAGGCCGTGGCAGTTATATGGTGCTTTAGTTTTGCAAAATTCTTTATCTGCGTTTCCCAATTGGTAAACGATGGGCTTGGGAGGAGAAGCCAAAATCCTTCTGCTCACTTGAGATTCCATCAAGAATTCTTCATCATCATCGGCGGCAAGGCAGTCACCAATTAATGTGCCATTGCACACTGCAGGGTGGTGGTTGATACTAGTGATGCTTATCATGGCATTAGCTCCTCCTGGCATGTTAGAGCTAACTATTAATGTGAGTACAACAACACCAACAGAGAGGTAGAGGTACCCAGCTCTCTTGAAATCATTGCCCATCTTTAATTTGTTTTTGCTTTTGTGTTTGTTTCTTTTTTCCAAATGAATCTCTCACTCTCTCTATATATATATATATTGCTCGTCGTGCAGTAGCTAGCATTTGAAAAGGATTTTGGATATGGAATGGATGGCTATCCTTTAAATTGGCATTGGCATTGCAAATCCCTACCATCATGTGCATTTACTATTCAAAAAATGTCGGCCGAGGGCTTCATTACAACTATAACATGCGCACCTTTCCTAATTGTGTTTGGCATTTTGCAGCTTATCAACTTCCACTTTCTTGCCTAAGCCAAAAAAACTTGCACTTTCTGTTTTATTCATTTGTTAACGCATTTTGTTTCTGAATCAAACAAGTAAGATAAACTATTTTATTTTGCTCTATGCCATTTTGTTAATTATGGACTCGTATCAGTTGTTGGCCTTTATTAGTATCACTTTTTTTTTCAATACAAATTTATTTTTTTTTTCTGAAATCATGATTAAAACTTAAATATCACTAATTACAAGTAATCACCATCCCGCCATGAGCATGCCTTTAGTGTCATTTTATAACTTGTTGGAGCCAATAATGGCTCTTGCTTGTCTTGCACTGACATTATTGTACCTTAAATTGTCTGATTTCGAGCCTTTACAAATGAGAACGAGTGAGTGACCACCACCCCCCGCCAAAAAGAGGGGACCTAGCAGGACTTCTTTGGTTATTCTTTCCTTTCTTTTACGCACCTCTGTGTGTGTGTGTGTGTGTCTTTATCTTAGACAAGTAGCTCTCCTTTGCTTCTTGATGGCTTTGGATTTTTATTTGCGATTACAACATTCACGTGTTCAACAACTGGTAATGAGAAAGACGGTACCCACTAGGCCAGTGCGCTTGCTTGTGAACCACATCCTTAATTATCTTTCTCTTTTAGATCTTCTTCTCATCTGAAAAACTTGGGGCTCCAAAAAAACATATCATAGAAGCACATACTTCCGATCACAACTCAAATCGAGTTTTATATTCTAAGACCAGCTTTAAAATCTGAAAGATAATTTCTCCAAAGATGAAAGTAATTTCGTAACTCCATTTTAAATTTCACTGAAAGATAACGAGAGAAGTCAACTTGTCCAATTACTATTATGGGTATATTATTCTTCCAATCAATTTCCCTGATATGCAACTTAGACAAAACACATAAGATTACCCCTACCTGTTGAAGATGATTGCACAAAATTAGGAGAGTAAATATTGTATATTGATCTTATCAATTAGTTTCCCTTGCTGTATGATTCATAGCTATTTTATAGGCATTAGAATAGGATCTAATTGTTTACATTTGTGTATAAATCTGTACGCTGACTATTGAATAAATATGTAGAAATCATTCCCAAATATCTTCTTATTATGGTATCAGAGCGTAAAGATCCTTTAAACGCTTAGCCCTTGTATTCTTGCACTGCAGAGCAACCCCGACATCGCTGTAGTGCGACTTCAACCTCGTTACAGCACTCATGGCAGAAGATAACAACTCAAAGAAGCCAACTCAGTCAAGCATGGCATACAAATTTGATAATCCTAATCATCCATTGTATCTTCACTATTCAGATCAGCCTGGCTTAGTCCTTGTACCACAACTCCTTACTGAGGACAACTATAACACATGGAACCACTCCATGACTATGGCTCTTTCAATCAAAAACAAATATGGCTTTGTCGATGGATCCATCAAACGACCAAGTGATGACGCGAAAGATGAACTGCAACAATGGATTCGTTGTGATAATCTTGTCAAAACTTGGTTGCTGAGTTCGGTCTCCAAAGAGATTGCCGCCAGCGTGTTTTACTGTGATGGAGCAAAAACAGTTTGGAAAGAGTTACGTGAGCGTTTTTCTCAGGTAAATAGCATCCAACTTTTCCACATTGAAAATGAGATACATGATTGTGTTCAAGGAACCATGTCTGTAGGTTCCTACTTTACCAGACTCAAAGCATTATGGGATGCAAGAGATGTCCTGTGCCCCATCTCAACCTGTGATTGTGGAGCTATGAAAGATGAATTGTCCTATCGAGAAACACAGAAAACAATCAAGTTTCTTATGGGATTAACAGAATCTTTTGAGACTGTACGCGGGCAGATATTGATGATGGATCCTTTGCCAAAAGTCAACACGGTTTATGCTCTTGTTCTTAGACATGAACAACAACGTGATACATCGGCTGCAAAGAGCATAACTCAATCTGAGGCAGTAGCCTTTGCAGTCAAGGATTCACACAAGAAAAATGGCAACCACAAGTGTGGAAAATGTGACAGAGAGGGTCATAGCACTGAAAATTGTCGGGCACATTTGAAATGCACTTATTGTGGATGGAAGGGTCACACGATTGACGTCTGCCGAAAACTCAAGAAATCGGAGTCTGATCAACGATCTCGTCAACAAACAGAGAAGAAGGAAATTTCCAATTCATTTCCTTTTACTCCAGAACAATGCCAACAAATCCTGAACATGCTCAATAAAAACAACTCTTCCATGGCAAATCATGTTGGTAATCCTTCAATTGACGATAACCTTTCAGGTAAGGCAATGTCCTTTTCTTCTCAAGGTGAGAAAACCACATGGATCATTGATAGTGGAGCAACTGATCATATTGTTTGCAATCATGAATTACTTACAACTTGGAAAGTTGTAAAAAATAAGACAGTTGAATTACCAAATGGTTCACTTGCTAATGTTACACATATTGGTCAAGTAGTATTTCCTTCTAATTTGGTTCTTGATAATGTTTTGTGTGTGCCAAATTTTCGCCTGAATCTTATCTCCATAAGCAAAATTACCCACCATTCTCCTTTTACCATCGTGTTCCTTACTCATTCTTGTGTGATACAGGACCTACGCTTGGGGAGGATGATTGGGACGGGAACTGAACGAGGAGGTCTCTACTATCTTGATCAATCTCAAAAATCATCATGCAATTCTATCAAGTTACCTACTTCTGAATATTGGCACCAACGTCTTGGACATCCTTCAAATAAAGTGTCTGTTTTGTTCTCTTTTTTACATGGGCATAAAAATTATGTTGCAAATAATTGTTTTGTTTGTCCTTTAGCAAAACAAACTAGATTGTCATTTTCCTTGAATAAAATTTCTAGCCAATCATGTTTTGAATTGTTACATGTTGATATTTGGGGGGGTTACCATGTTCCTTCTATTTCAGGGGCCCGATACTTTCTCACCATTGTTGATGACTTTACTAGATGCACATGGGTTTACTTAATGAACCATAAGTCAGAAACTCATACTCACCTTATTAACTTTATCACTATGGTTGAAACCCAATTCTCTTCCAAAGTTAAGATTGTGCGTAGTGATAATGGCTCTGAATTCATACTTAGAACCTATTACTTATCCAAAGGTATCGTTCACCAAACTAGTTGTGTCAATACTCCACAACAAAATGGAGTGGTTGAACGCAAACATAGACATTTATTAAACATGGCCCGAGCTTTGCTTTTCCAAGCTCATCTTCCAAAAAGATTCTGGGGGGATGCCATTTTAACTGCAACATACCTTATAAATCGCACACCTACACCACTTTTGCAGGGTAAAACACCTTATGAGAAATTGTTTAATATTAAACCCAATTACTCACACTTACGAGTATTTGGTTGTTTATGCTTTGCTTCCACACATGCTCAAAATCCATCTAAATTTGATGCGCGTGCCACTCGTTGCATTTTTCTTGGGTACCCTCATGGGAAAAAGGGATATAAAATATATGATCTTGAACTTGGGAAGGTGTCTGTGTCTAGAGATGTTACATTTTTCGAAAGTGAATTTCCTTTCAAACATGTTTCCGCTGCCAATGAGAGTCCTTTCATTCATGCTCCTATAGACTCCATTATTTATGATGATCTTATCACTCGTACCTCCGAAACCACATCATCCAATCCACCAGAAAATAATGAACTTACCACAGTTCCTATGCTTTCTACTAGCCCAACACCAGAAAATAATAAGCGTGCCACTGTTCCTATGCGTCGTTACCCCACTAGAAATACCAAACCTCCTACTTTTCTTCAAGATTTTCATGTGGAAGCGACTCTCCCGTCCAGACTTGAACCATCATCTGCCTCTAGCGTGGTCACACAATCAGGTACACCCTATACGATTTCTCATGTCCTTTCATACGATCGGCTCTCTCCCTCTCATAAGACATTTACAATCTCATTAACCATTACCAAAGCACCAACTAGTTTCTTACAGGCTATGAAGGACCCTCGATGGCGCCAAGCCATGCATACTGAAATTCAAGCACTGCAAGCCAACAATACTTGGACACTTCTCCCTCTTCCACCTGGAAAGAAACCTATAGGTTGTAAATGGGTCTACAAGATCAAGCTCAAATCTGATGGAACCATCGAACGTTACAAAGCTCATTTGGTTGCCAAGGGCTATAGCCAGATTGAAGGACTGGATTATCGTGAAACTTTTGCCCCAGTTGCTAAGCTGGCTACTGTTCGAGTTTTGCTAAGCATTTCCTCTATTCAAGGTTGGCATCTTCACCAACTTGACTTCAACAATGCGTTCTTACATGGTGGTCTTGATGAAGATGTGTACATGTCACTACCACCTGGATTCGGTTGAGAGGGGGAGACGCGAGTGTGCAAACTCAACAAATCATTATATGGCTTGAAACAGGCTTCTAGGCAATGGTTTTTGAAGCTTTCATCTGCCCTCAAAGCTGCTGGTTTTCACCAATCAAAGGCGGACTATTCATTATTCGTCCGATCCCACAAAGGTAGTTTCACGGCAATTCTTGTATATGTTGATGATGTAATTTTGGCTGGCAACAATCTGCAAGATATTGAGAATACAAAACAAGTTTTATCCAGCAAATTCAAGCTTAAAGATCTTGGTCACCTCAAATACTTCTTGGGCATAGAAGTGGCAAGGTCTTCCAAAGGAATTTCTCTTTCACAAAGAAAATATGCATTAGAGATATTGGAAGACACTGGATTCCTAGGAGCTAAACCAACAAGATTCCCAATGGATCAAAACTTGGCTCTTACACAATCTAATGGAGACCTTCTGAATGATCCTTCGTCATATAGGCGCCTTGTGGGAAGATTAATTTACTTAACCATCACTAGACCAGATTTGGTTTATGTAGTCCATGTTTTGAGTCAATTTATGGATAAGCCACGTATGCCTCATCTTGAAGCAGCACATAGAGTTCTTAGATACTTGAAGCAAACACCTGGACAAGGTATCCTTTTATCCTCCATAAGCACACTACAGTTGAAGGCATTTTGTGATGCGGATTGGGCTCGTTGCAAGGATACAAGAAGGTCAGTAACAGGGTATTGTATATTTCTTGGACAATCACCCATTTCCTGGAAAACGAAAAAGCAAACAACGGTGGCTCGATCTACTGCTGAAGCAGAATATCGCTCTATGGCTAGTACATGTTGTGAAATTACCTGGCTGAAAAATATTTTGAAGGATTTGGAAATTAAACATGACCAACCCGTTATGTTATTTTGTGACAATCAGGCTGCTCTACACATTGCTTCAAATCCCGTATTTCATGAACGAACAAAGCATATTGAAATTGACTGCCACTTAGTTCGTGAAAAGATTCTAGAGGGGTTGATCAAAACAGCACATGTACGAACCAACAATCAAATTGCTAATTTATTCACCAAAGCATTGAGTTCGTCACAATTTGAATTGCTACTTATCAAGTTGGGTGTAATTAACATACACTCCATCTTGAGGGAGAGTGTTGAAGATGATTGCATAAAATTAGGAGAGTAAATATTGTATAATGGTCTTGTCAATTAGTTTCCCTTGTTGTATGATTCGTAACTATTTTATAGGCATTAGAATATGATCTAATAGTTTGCATTTGTGTATAAATATGTATGCTGACTATTGAATAATATATAGAAATCATTCCCAAATATCTTCTTATTACTACCAACCATACCACGCTTGACATAACAAGCATCAACCGCTCCAACCACCATCAATTTTGTCCGCAGAAAGAGGACACCAACACTCTATTTTCAACTCAAAGCATAGTTTGAAGATGTTAACAATAAATGCAAAAGATGGCTCTATATTGGAAATTGTAAATCTAACATTAGAAATGAAAGAAAGAAAATACAGCTAATGACTCCTTTCCCAAAATTTTGCCAAGTATACAACTTAATTCCAAAACCAACAAGCTCAAAGTAACCTTATAACCACAATTTGGTCAGACATCTCAATCTGAAGAGACAAGCAGGAACCGATGGCCAAGGAAAAAATGATCTCAACGAAGCATTGCCTGTGTGCCATCTTCAGTTATCTTGTTAGCATGAATGGTGCTAATTAGATGAGCAATGTTGCCCTGGAAACGTTACACAAAAAGGGTAATGCATAAGTATGTATAATGATCTATAAAACGAAGTATATTAAGAATTCAACTAGTAACTAATGGTGTGTAAGATATCTCTCTCATGTATACTAAAACATTTGAGATACTGGAAACAACTCCCACTTTAGAAGACCACTTGAACAAACAACAGCAATGGCTGGTGTAATTCATGGCCCCAATATTTGACTTCCTAATCTTCATAGTGTACAATAAAGCACTAGAAAGTGTTGATATGGGTAAATCAATAGACAATATAAGAGCAAACAATCATTACCGTCCAAGTTGCAAGCTTTGTTCGAAGTGCTTCCGATTGATGAGGTGCAAAGACGCGCTCGGTGCAGCGGCTACACAAAACACAGCATCATACAACAAATGGTTCAGTTATTTTATCATATGTAAATTCCAGCTGAAATGAAAGTCCACAACAAAGAGAGAATTTCACATACCTAACAATTACTACTTGATTCATTTGGTCAATCTTACAATCAAGTAATTTTGCCATAATCGCCTTAACAACCCATACTTCCACCTCATCGTCCTCCAACTGACAAGGAACGAAACAGCAATGTGATGAAAAACAATGTCAACCAGGAAATAAATCTATTGGCAAATTAGAAGTAAAATATATTTACCCTGAGTGTATCCTTAATCACAGAATAAGGAATCTGACCAGATTCATGCAAGCCAAGATCTATCAATGACATCAACCTCATCTTTGCTATACAATCTTCATGCACATGGCCTATACCATCCAAAAAAATAATTTCAGGCAGAAAGAATGACAGCTCAAAAGAATAACTCACATAGATAAAACATTAGGACTCATATCTCTATAAATTTGAATTACCACAATGATTAAGTTTACTTACCATAGCTTTTCAGTGAAGTTGAATTTGCAGCATGGAAATCCAGGTATGCATCTAATCTCTGAGTCAGAAAGATCTTCAAAAGCTGATATACAAGTGCATATTTAGCATCTTTCTCCAATTGTGCCACTGCAGGCATATCTAGCAGATCGCACTGACATGTAAAGACAAACAATTTTAGTATACACAGGCACTCTATTAAGAACTGGAATGATATAAACATGACAAATAACACTCATACTGCAATATGACGACCTTTACAAGATTTAGAAGGGAAAAGAAAAATACCCAGGATTTGTGAAAATAGGAATAAGTGACAAAGAGAGAAGAGGGAGGAAGAAGGGAAGGAAAGGGGGTGGTGGTTAAAACAAAGGACTGATTTAAGCAACTGACAACTCCATGCTAATGTTTCTTTTATGCAGCAAACTAAATTTAGACTTCCTGAGCTATACCTGCTCAATGTCAATCTATTCTAACATTTGATCAACTTCTCTGTTAAGATTCATAAACATGAAAGCCAACAGTATTCCAAATTGATATGGGTCTTGCCATACTGCATGTCTGCTTATCATAGGAGACCCTAACATTACCACATAAGAATTGGATCCTCAAAATTATCTCTATGTGGTTATGCCCAACACAGCTTGAAAGGGATACACCAGAGAGACTATTTTTCCTGGCTACCATGTCTCTTAATTTTTGCTTTTTTTCTTATAAGTGCTACTGTCTCTCCTAATTCATATGCAGAAATTTCTGTCTGAGGGCTTTTGTGCAAATTTGTTTTCTAATTAAATCTCCAAGACAATGGCAGAGTTCAACAAACTTCATTGAGTTCATTGATCAATCTACTAGTGCTACAGAAAAATAATGTCTAGAAAAGGAATGTATACTTTACATTCAACTTATCAATAGATACTCAATCTCTCCCTTTAGGAGGAAAATGCCTCTCTGAAATCAAAGCAAATTCTTTTATGTTTTTAATTTTCTAGGTTCAGTACCATAACACAGAACAACAAATGCATCTTTTAATGACGGAAAAGACCTTGAAAGAGCATACTCGTGAACAATCGACTCAAAGTCCTACAGCACTTCAAGGCAGATCAACTCATATAATTCACACTAAAAATAGAAAAATTATCCCTCCTGACCGAGTATACCTGAAACCTGTCTGGTGCCTTGACATATTCAGTAATAGCACGGACAGCTTCTTCCTTTGCTTCATTCATTGCATATGCATCTTCCCCAGAAAAAAGTTGCCAGATATTTGGTGAGAAATTTGAAAGAATCTTTTGCCAAGCTGAAAGGCCAATACAGGGCACTGTCAATGCTGTTACAAATCAAAGAAAAGGGGAAAGAATCAAAATGTTCTTAAGATTACTCCAGTTTCTTACCCCTTATTTTCCTTCAAAATATTAGAAATTGAAAGAAAGAGAACTCTTTGGATCTTTGAATTATTTGGAAAGATACTTCATCATGGACTTAAAATTTCGTTATTTGGATTCATTTAAATCATTTTAGAAAAGTTATGTAACTTTTGGAGTTATCCATTATCTATGTTGAAGACTTAGTATGACTAAACTCATTTATATTTTTTTGGATAGATGCTCCAAAAGCTTGTCGTTTTATTTATGGATTTTAGTTACTTTGTTTAATGTCTTACGGGTTTAGGAAGTTGATCTTCTTAAGTTCACAGCGGTCTCATCCCCGAATTTTGACCAGCGAATTTGGAGGCGTGACATCCTTAATTTGATATGCTTGTCAAGCCAATAAAAGAACAAAAAATAAAAAACCCCAATACATCTACAAGTTAGAGCAAGTCAATTTTCCTTTCCTTGTTCTTCTTTATGTTGGTTATTGTTCAATACACACTAGGTTCATTCTTAACTAAGTTTCGGTAACATGTAATTAAGTGAAGCTGTGCCAAGCTCCTCATGCAGCGTGAAATACTTTGTCATCAAATGATTCTTCTTCATCTTCACTTTCCTTAAGTTTACTGAAATCTTGTCACCCTGCTTTCTCCGTACCCATCAGCGTGGATAGAGCTGTAATGAGCTGAGAGAAATTATATGCAAGCTTGTCTAATGACACACAGCTTTGCTGAGTGATCGATCTGAAAATTTAATTACAAGCTGATTCATGATCTAAATTTCAAGAAATGTAGTTGCTATCATAGACCAACAAATTGGCATAGGAGAAGGCACATTGTAGAAAGCCAAGGATCCGAATCCCACTCACATATGTATCAAATTCGTGCCTTGATAAAGTAAAATTTTGCTCTAATCATGCGTGTCTAACAAAATATTTGCAATTCTGCCTGCATTATGAACGAATAAAATATTTCTCAAACAGAAAATGCATGGCCAAGTTTGCCAAGCGTCTGTTCTAGATCTTCTTAATAATACTCTATGCATGTGGTTTTTCCCAGAATTATTGCAATTTGTTTGGTGCATTATTTAATATGTATTTGTATATTGAATACAAGGTGGTAATGTTATTCTTTGTTTGACCAGTTTCTTGTGCATTACAGTTAGTGGGGCATGAAAAGAGACCTACTGCGAGACAGGTTGTCAAAAGCTTGATCAAGGATGATGCGGGTTGGACAGGATTATATAGATGGCCAGGTCCCAAATTCTTCAGCATGTCAGCATGGGGAACCTCAATGATACTAGCCTATGAATATTTGAGTAAGACACTGGACATTCTTATTTGTTGAATAGCTTATCATCATGACTCCATTATTATCAATTGCTTTATGTAGGAGTGCATTTATTTATAATTTGGTTAATTGTCTTACTATGTTTAACTTGAAGAATTTAACAAATGTGCATTGAACTTGTTGGCTTGTAGGATTTGTCGTCATTTATTGCCTTCACACTTCTTGTACTGTTACAAATTTTTTATCTAATAGATAGACTTTTGCATTACATCCTAACTATTTCTACTTCTTTTTTCAGTTTTTCTTCTTGTATCGATACCTTAAGACAAATAGCTGTCTCTTTTTAATTCAAGAAAAAGAGGTTCCCTTCTATGAATGTTTTGCATGTTAGTTATCATGGATATCCAATTGCAGTCTGTTGCTAGTTCAAGTACTTAAACCTTTGTGATCTGATTAGCCATATTCATGATCAAAGCAACAGATGACCTGGATTATCAGTGAAGTGATTACATTCTTACTTGTATCTTTACTGAAACTATCTATTTAGGGACGTTATATGTGGATATAACAACACTTGAGTGTGAAGTCTTATGATTATTTTAATACAGAAAAATGTGCATAATCTACTGCTTCTTTGATTGTAATTTTTCATGTGTTGTACAGAACGCTTGTGTGCAAAAGAATGAGTAGGTTCATCGAGCAGTGATGCCAAGGAGGTTACTCCTCTATTTTTATCATGCTTTCCAAAATGAAATACAGAGTTAGAGATACCGTGGAAATGCCTACAGCTTGCTTAGAGATAGCACTACAATCGTTGTTGCTGCCTTTCATACTTGACTTACAAGCCATCAAGCTTGCAAGTATAACCGAAATTCTTTAATGTTGTAATTCTTTCAAATGGATTTATGAAGTATTCAAAGAAAATTATTTTCTTGGCATAGTTTGTTGAAATATCAATCTTGAGCCATGAGAACCTAGAGCAATGTGATGCCTAGAGCAGTGTGGTGCCTAGAGCAGTGTGACAAATGTGACTTAGTTTGTAGTATTTAAACACTGATTGTATCATCTTCTGAGTATGAAAAAATAATGTTTTTTATCAAAATCCTTTATTACATTTTGGTATCAAAGCCAAAACATATGCTTAAACTTTAGAAGATAGACAAACAGGACACACACAACAAAAACAAAAACAAAAAAACTTATCTCAGACGCTGAACAGTTTTTCGCCGTCGTCTTCTCCAACGTCGTCACTCGTCATCGCCGACGCCAACAGATCTTCGCCGTCATCCTCTCCGACGTCGTCACTCGACGCCACCATTCTCAGTAACTGGTCAGATATCCGATGTCATCGCGTTGTTATCTCCGACGCCACCATTGCTGCTAGCCTTTGTCGCCGCCGTTGTGTAGCCACGTCGTGAGCAGCAGCCCTTGTCGTCGTCGCCGGCAAAGATCTCGTCCGATCTAGTGCTTCCGTCGCTGCCATCGAGAAAAGCCATTTGCTCTCGTCGAAGTCATTTTGCCGTCGTCGTTGTCTTCATCGCCAGCAAGGTCTCGCCCGATCTTGTGCTCCCGTTGCTGCCATCGAGAGAAGCCATCTTCTTCTCTTACTTTTCTGGATTTTAAAGTAACTACAGAATCCATGTTGGTGCTTCACTCGAATGCCCCTCTGCTTGTAGCTGCAAAGAGACTTGTATGTGTAGCTATGATTTGGTTGATCCAGTCATGTGATGTATAATTAAGCCTACAAGTTCTCTCCATCAGACCCTTCAAACCTGAGTGTCCGGCGTCTTCATCAAACCAGCGTGCTTATCGTATCTTCGTCTGCCAGAGTTCTTCTATTCTGATAAGTATCAATTTTTTTTTCTCCATTATCTTATTTGCTTATGTGTATGCGGAATTACCTTTTTTTGAACCAAGTTAGATATGTCATCTATTGGATTAGAAAAAAGAACAACTCATTCAATTTAAGAGCACAGGAGAGAGTAGTCAATCAACTATTACCTCACATATGGATTTATCACGTGAGTCTAATACATCTGCACATCGAGTTACAAGTGTGTTATTAAATGGAAAAAATTTTCATGCTTGGTCTCGTTCGTTCCGACTTTATCTTGGTGGAAAACGTAAAATTGGATGGATTTTAGGTTCGGAGCCTAAACCGAAAGAAACAGATCCTTCTTTTGCTCAATGGCATGCGGATAATTGCGTTATCTTGGGTTGGATGTTTAATTCTATGGAGGACCGAATCTATAATATGTTTATGTATCACGAGACAGTTCATGGTCTGTGGAGTTCCCTAACAAAGATGTATGCTCATACACGTCATGATTCTCGAATTTTCGAGCTTTATCGTGAAATTCTCATGCTTCTCAAACGACTTTGGGATTCTCTGTTGCGGATTTTTTTGGGTATCTCCAAACTAGATGGGAAGAGCTAGCTCAATATGAGCCCTTGAGTGACTTCCCGAATGATGCTGAGATTGAGACTAAACGTCTAGATCATCGTCGGACTTATCAATTCTTGATGGGTCTCAAGCCTGAGTTCGAGAATCTTCGGACTCAGATTTTAAATACATCTCCTCTACCTTCTCTATATGAGGCATTTGCAATTGTGGATGGTGATGATCGAAGGCGTCTTCTTCTTGCACCCGAACCCACTCAGTTTGTTTCGGATCAGATGGCATTTGCTGCTCTTTCAGGTTCTCGGAAACCAGGTACTCGTCCGTATTGCCAACATTGTCGGAAACCTGGTCACCTCATTGATCGATGTTTCACTCTTCATCCTGAATTAAAGCAACAATTTTCTAGAAACCGTGGTGGTGGACAAAAGAAAAGAGGTCCTTGTATTGGAGCTGTGGCCGAATTGGCATCCCTTTCAGCCTCAACAGAACTTGTTTCTCCCCAAACAAATTATAGTCAACTTCAGGATCAGATTGCTCAACTTCAACTTCACTTGGGGCTCACTTCATCATCTGGCCCCACGGCTGCATTTGTTACGGGTACTCCTACCGCCCTTCATGGTAAGTCAGGTCAACCATCTTGGATCCTGGTTTCCGGGGCCAATAATCATATGACTGGTGAGTTGTCCATTTTTTCTTCTTATGTCAATTTCGTAAATCAATCAGTTCAAATTGCCGATGGAACGTCTATTCTTATCCATTGTCAAGGAGATGCCTGTTTATCCTCAGATATCACTCTTCGCTCTGTTTACTATGTCCCCAACTTTGCTTATAATCTATTGTCAGTTAGTCGTCTTGCCAAGAGTCTTCACTGTGCCGTTGTCTTTTTACCTAACAGTTGTTTCTTGCAGGACCTGACTTCGAAGAAGATTTTTGGCAGGGGGTATGAGCACGATGGACTTTATTACTTCAGCGAACCTCCAACCTCTATTGTACCCTTGTCTAGTCTACAAGCTTCTGTGTCTCCTCTTTTTGATACTCCTGTTCGCTCTATTCAAAACTTAGAGTTGTGGCATGCCCGTTTAGGACATGCAAATTTTCAATATTTATGTTGGTTATTTCCATCTTTCAATAGAGCATGCAAGGATTTTAAGTTCAATTGTGTGACTTGTGAATTGTCAAAGCATACTCGCACTACATATATTCCTCGCATGCATCGGGCTCCGTGTGCCTTTGACCTTGTCCACTCTGATATTTGGGGTCCATCCCCTATCACGACCCTTTCTCACCATCGTTACTATGTTACATTTATAGATGATTATAGTCGTTGTACTTGGGTCTACCTGATGAAGAAAAAATCTGAAGTCTTCACTCATTTCACTCACTTCCTTCAAATGGTCAAAACCCAATTCCACACTATTGTCCGCAATATTCGGTCTGATAATGGTAGAGAATATCTAACCAATGATTTTCGCGCTGAACTTAATAAAAGAGGCATTCTTCAGCAACTTACTTGTCCTTACACATCTGAACAGAATGGTATGGCAGAACGAAAAAATCACCACATTATGTCTACAGTTCGATGTCTTTTATTTGGTATGAATCTACCTCGATATTTCTGGCCCCTTGCTGTCCTTACCGCTACATACATTATCAATCGCACCCCTAGTCGTGTCCTCAAAGGTCAACCACCCTTACACATTCTCAAGCCAAATACTGTCATCTTTTCTATTCTCCCACGAGTCTTTGGTTGTACATGATTTGTTCAAAATCGCAGCCCTACTCGTACTAAGTTAGATGATAAAGCTATCCGTTGTATCTTTCTTGGGTACTCTTCCTTGTCGAAAGGCTATCGGTGCTATGATCCAGTGACTCGTCACTTTCACCACTCGATGGATGTTACATTCCTTGAGACTGTACCTTTCTTCTCTATTCCTTCCCTGCCCTTAGAGCATCCTCCAGCAGTGTCTTTTGCGGCAGAACCCCCCTCTCTTCCTCGTCCTGTTCCGCTTCCTGATACATCTTCACCGACTCATGTACCTTTGTCGAGCCCCAATGATGTTTTTCCCCGTGTCTCCTCTCCAGCTCCTTTGCATGTGTACTCCCGGCGTCCTCGTGCTCCCGCTCCACTGCCCGATTCTTCTCCGAATTCAGGTAACCCTTATTCTCCCTTGGTCCCCGAACCTTCCCGTTATCCCACTCGTGACCGACGCCCCCCTTCCCGTTACTTACTTTCCAGTAGTACTCATCATCCTATTACCCAGTTTGTGTCATTTCAGGGTCTCTCCGACCAGTATAAATCTTTCATTGGTAAGATTGATTCAGTCTCTATCCCTCGCTCAGTTCATGAGGCTCTCCAGAATCCTTTATGGGTGGCTGCTATGAAAGCGAAAATGGATGCTCTCCAGCAAAATCAAACGTGGGCACTGGTTGATCTTCCAATTGTTGAAAAGACAGTTGGGTGCAAATGGGTGTTTAATGTAAAGTATCTTACAAGCGGCACCGTTGATCGATATAAGGCCCGTCTTGTCACTAAAGGGTTTACTCAAGTACCAGGCAAGGACTTTGGTGCTACATTTGCTCCTGTCGCCAAATTAACTACTATCCGGTTTCTTGTTTCTTTGGCTTCATCATATTCTTGGCCTCTTCACCAGTTGGATGTTAATAATGCATTTCTTAATGGCGGTCTCTCTAAGACTATCTACATGGATCCTCCACCAGGTTTTCGGGCTCACGGGGAGTATTTTGGGAAAGTATGTCTCCTTCGTAAATCCCTTTATGGACTTAAACAATCCCCTCGTGCTTGGTTCAACCGTTTCAGTGAGGTGGTTCTTACTATAGGGTTTATTAGGTGCAACTCTAATCACACATGTTTTGTTCGACGCCATCCTCAAGGTCGGTGCATTATTATATCAGTATATGTGGATGATATTATCATTACTGGAGATGACACTTATGGAATTGTTAAGGTAAAACGTGACCTTGGGACGATGTTTGACATTAAGGATTTAGGCAAGCTTCGATGCTTTCTTGGTATTGAGGTGGCTCGAAATCTCCAGGGTATATCCTTATCCCAAAGAAAGTATGCATTGGATCTCCTTCAAGATACAGAATGCTAGGCTGTCGACCTGCCACGACACCGATGGACCCCAATGTGAAGTTAACAGGTGAGTCAGGAGAATTGTTAGCTGAGCCATCAGTATATCAGACACTTGGGGGACGACGTAGCTAGTTGACTAACACAAGGCCAGTCCTTACATATGCTGTTAGTATTGTAAGTCAATTCATGCATGCACCTCGTACATCTCATCTGGATGCTGTCTATCATATCCTTCGGTATCTTAAATCTTCTCCTGCACTTGGAATATTTTATGCAACGGGTGTACAAAAAGAATTGTCATGCTACACTGATGCGGATTATGCAGGGTCAAAGAGCGATAGGCGTTCCACCTCAGGGATGTGCACCTTCTGTGGTAATCACCTTATCTCATGGACAAGAAAGAAGCAAGCAGTTGTCTCACGATCTTCTGCAGAAGCTGAGTACCGTGCTATGGCCCAAGGAACATGTGAACTACTTTGGTTACGCTCTCTTTTGTCTGAGTTAGGGTTTCTGATGACCGACTCATCCACCCTGTTCTGTGATAATAAATCTGCCATTATGTTGTCATCTGACTCAGTCCTTCATGAGAGGACAAAACACATTGAAGTTGATATCCATTTTATTCGGGAGAAAGGTCGCTCAGGGGTTATCACACCTTGCTTTGTTACATCATCTGAGCAGGCGGCAGACATGTTTACCAAGTCACTTGGACCGTCACCTCTCCAATCAGGTCTTAGCAAACTCGGGCTCATCAATATATTCGCCCCAGTTTGAGGGGGAGTGTTGAAATATCAATCTTGAGCCATGAGAACCTAGAGCAATGTGATGCCTAGAGCAGTGTGATGCCTAGAGCAGTGTGACAAATGTGACTTAGTTTGTAGTATTTAAACACTGATTGTATCATCTTCTAAGTATGAAAAAAAGAATGTTTTTTATCAAAATCCTTTCTTACATTTTAGTTCAATCAATCAAGGCTTATGATATCATATTCTTACAGCCAGAATTCTGCTTCACTTTTGAGTTTTATCTGCTGTTTATATATATATATGTTCATGCCTTTGGCTTGGCTTTTATCTCTGATAACTTTATGCTGCACACCGCCATAACCAAAAAGAAGAAAAACTTGTGTATAAATTCTGTATTCAATGTACTATACATAATCCACGAATAACATTACTAAACGAGAAAAGGAAATGGTACAAATTTTAGCGTGCTGACGGATTCATGATCTCAGTAAATACAGCTTCTGGAGACTTGAATACATCGCTGCTAGTCGTGAAATTACCACTACCTTTCGACTTAGAAGAGGCAAAGATCGCTTCCCCTGATCTAGAAACCGTGTCATAGTCTCCATGCAAACTTAGCGGAAAAGAGGAGCTTGCAGTGTCGTCACCAGCATTCATTATGCAACCCCTTTTTTTCAGCAGCTTCTTAAAGCTTCAATGCATATTCAAGGCTAGTTCCAAACAACATCATTCATTGCAGGCCTTTCAATACCTTTACCCTTCAAGCAACGAAATGCGATTCCAACATATTTATTTGCTCAAACACTCAGGGTGCTATTTCGTCCTTTAAATTTGGATCAAGAATTTGATCAATGGTCCCTTTTCTTTTCTACAACGATAGCGTGCCAAATTGACTTGCTCTTCGGGTAGGTTTGGATCAATTGCTAGCTGGCCTATCACATAAAACTTCAAATAACACTACACTAAAAGAATAGACATCAGACTTCTCTATCAATTGTTGTCTTTTGTAATATTCAGGATCTAAATAACCAAAACTACCCTTCACCACTGTGCTGATGGGCCCATGGAAGAGACAGTGAGATGTGAGCTAAAATTGCTTAAAAGGGTGCAGTTATTAGCGATCACTGAGAAAAATGAGTCTTGTTTGTTGAGGTTGGAGTATGTGTAAGGGTAGAAATAGAGGCGAATTAATGAACTTGGGGCCAGTGGTGAGTTATTTTGGCCAAGCTTTTCCATTTCTTTTCTTTTTTTTAATTTTGTTTCATGATTCCTCTTTAGAATCAGAAGTGAGATATTTTGGCCAAGCTTTTCCATTTCTTTTTTTTCTTTTTTTTCTCTTGTTGATAATAGGAAGGTTTGGGTAGAGATGAATTTTTTCCATGTCTCACATTTTCTTCAATATGCTTGTCAAGTCAATACATGACTAACTTACCTGCAAATAATTTTTTTTTTTTCATGACGACTAACTTTTTTTGCAAGTAAATAATTTTTCTCTCCTTTTTCTTCTTTACTCGGTAATCATCTTAATGATTTTGTTCATTCCAATCGATTAAATGTTACGTAATAGTCATTTAAAAATTCTTTTTTCTATTATAGATGCGTATTTAAATGAAATTTACCAAATTTGACAAGTATTATCCTATTTATAATTTTACACAATAGTAGTTTAGATCAATGTCAAATATCAGTTAATATAATTAATTGTCTAAATTAATTTTTTGAAACTATCTTTATGTCATATGACAATAAAGTCACACCTGACCCCGTTTACGACGCCAGAGTTGGAGGAGCTGTCTGAATTTGATGGATGCAAGGAGTGGAAATAATTCATAGTACTTAGGAATTCCTACAGATTTATCATAGACATGATGAATATTGCAAATAACAAAGTTTGTATTTCATGTTTCATGCATTTTTAATTTGCACATAAAAATCCACTAAAGAAAGGAAAATATTAAACTGAAACTCTGACCCATATCAAGGAAAGATACTTTTTAGAAGCTTCACGTACAATGTTCTTTTCTTGATTATTGATCAGGTTTCAATGTTTTAGACGATTTTTTGGGTTTGACTGTTTGATATAATTTGATTTGATCAATTGAAAGATTCTTAATTAGAAATTTTGAGGTGTTTATAATTCTTTCTTTTTATGTATCTTGGTTTGATTTTCTAATTAAAAGGATTTAGTTTAGCTAATATCTTGGTATTTAATGTTTTTTCTAACGACAAAACTGGTATAAAAGAAATAATGACAATACTAACTACAAATGGCATTATTTAGACTACTATTACGTGAAATTGTTAAAAAAAAAACAGAGTGTATTATAGAAGATGCAAATTTGACATGCAGTATTATGCCAGATTAAGTCTTGTGGAGTCCTCTGCATTTAAGGGGGGGAAAAAAAAAAGGCAACCATCATATGCCACATTAGTTGATATATTTTTTGGTAGAGAAAGTATTTTCATCATATGTTAATTTTTGACTTTGCGAGATTTAAAAAATGTTGAAAATATATATTCATTCAACAAAAGTAGGATTGGTGATGAGTCGCATCCAAGTTTTTAAACAATTGATGGTGAAAAAGTGAGTTCAATTTTGAAAATATTTTTTGTGGGGGGAGATTGGCATGTTAGAATGGATTAAGAATAGAATTAAAATATCTTTTACGATAAAGATTGGTTTATTAAAATAGATTAAGAACGAAGGATATAATTAACTATGTTCCGATTCTTATTTTTGGTATAAAGTAATAAACATGAGAATAGTTATTGGCAAAGGAACACAACCCTCCCAGCATCATCACTAAATCAGATGCGGAACGGAACACAACCCTCCCAGCATCATCACTGAATCAGATGCGGAATTAGTCATCAAATCAATGCTCCTAGTCAAGCTATTGATTGGAGGGTTAAACTAGTGATTGTTGATGCATTAAAACTCTCAGCAGATCTGCCTTCAGTTAGCTTCTCACTAGTTAGGAGATCAGGAAATCGAGTTACTAATTATGTTTCAAAATAACACTAAATTGTATTCTCCAAATTGATTTGTTTTGTAACATACCAATCCAGTTGGCTAGCTTGATTGCATCTGAAGCTCCCCCAACTAGAATTGGTTAAAAGTATCTATTTTTAAGGGTATTTTTGATCTAGACCCCTTCAAAATTTTAAAAAAGAGACTTGGATCCCATGTTTTTTATTAAGTTTGACACAGACCCCTTCTGTTAGGAGTCTGTGAAGTTTTCTGTTAAAATCACATGAAATTTCATTTATACCCTCACACAAATATCTCACCCAACATTCAAGCTCTCCTCCTCCTCCTCATTTTCTTCTTCTGTAACTCTTACTTATCTCTAACATACACACAAGATGCTTAGCAAACAAAACACATCACAACACACGGCCTAAACACCACACATACTACAGTCCCCATACAATTTTTTTGACCACTTATATATCTATATATACACACACAGATATCTATAGACACCCACATACATATTTGTGCGCGTGATTTTCAATGGATTTGTGGTGTGTGTGAATTGTGATTTATGTGTGGATTTGTGGAATGTGTGTGATTTCGGTGTGGGTTTCTGTGGTATGTGTGCCCTTGTAAGTGTTATGTGTTCTTTTTTTTCTAATTATGTATATCTATAGACACCCATATACATATATGGGAGTGTGCTTTTCAGAGGATTTGTGTGATGTGTGTGATTTATGTGTGGATTTCTGTAGTCTATGTGATTTCGGTGTGGGTTTATGCAGTATGTGTGCCATGTTTATGTGACTGTTATGTGTTTTTTTTTGCTAATTATGTTGTGTATGCTATTTGTTCTTTGTGTTTGATGGTGCGTGCAAGGGAAGAAGACGGAGAATGGTGCCGGGTGAGAAGAAGAAGAATGGTGAGTGAGTGGGTGGAGTGAGTCAGTAGGTAAGTTGGTGTTTCGGTGCGATTTAGAGGGTATAAATGAAATTTTATGTGATTTTAACAGAAAACTTTACAGACTTTAACAGAAGGGGTCTGTGTCAAGCTTAATAAAAAACATGGGATCCATGTCTCTTTTTTAAAATTTTGAAGGGGTCTAGATAAAAAATACCCCTATTTTTAATGTCTTTTCATTTATGGAAGACTTATTTCTCGACCAAAAAAATATATATATGAAAATCTCATTCCTAGTTAATCTTATTATTACAATTTGGGATCACCATCCCAGGTAAAACATGTAAGATTAGCTTATTTTTATATTTTTTGAAATGAACTCATTTGTCAAATGACTAAAATACCCATTCAAAAAGTAATATATTATAAAATTTCTAGCCATTGATATATATATTATTATCTTAAGAATGAAAACAAACATAAAACATGTTATATAAATGTTGCAAAATTCATGTCAAATGACCAAAAACCCTTTTAAAACATAATATACTACAAAACTAATCCTCTATTTACATGTTATTTTCTTAAGGATAAAAATGAACATAAAAAATTGGAATATTAATTAAAAATAATAATAATAATTAAAAGGAACCATATTAATATGGCAATTTGTAATAGCTGGGGCCTTGGTAAAATTTTAGCTTGACCCAACCTTCACTTTCTTTTTTGGTTATTATTATTATTATTATTTTTTCTATGGAAAAGTGAATATTCATTTTGAAACATTTGAAAAGAGAATAAGGGCATTTGGTTTTGAACGGAAGGAATAATGTTACAGCAGACTTGTTTCTGTGTGTTAGAGTCTCTAACACTGTGTCATACTTTTGGCAGCAGCATTTGATCAGCAATATAATGACTGACCTAGCAATTAAATGTCACAGTGTACCATGATATCGTATAGAACACTCAATATTTTAATTTTGTTCACCTATTATCTATTCTCTTTTGATTTTTTTCTCAACACATATTATCTTCCTGCTTTGGATTGTCTTTTATTTAAATATATATATTGTGCTCATCGCCATAAAGGTGCCAGAACCTGAACGGGAAGGGGGCCGACAATGGAGGTGAGGTGGGGTTTGGGAGGGGGGGAAGAGTCTTGTTGGATAGTAAAGCACGAAAGTGTTTTCACTTAAAAATAGCAACATAACTTTGGTTACTCTTCATTATATATCAGATTCACCGTTAAGCCTCAGAAGTATATTAGTATTTATATATGATGCTATGACAATCATCATTGCTGAAGTGTGTTTAAAACCACAACAATGGTTTGTCACATATTATTAACCGAATTAATTAATAAGCACATTGGCTACAAGTAGTTTTGGGTTCTATTGTCACGCCCTGATTCCACTGACAAGATAATCAGAGTGCAATTGTCGCAAACCTAAAAAGATGTAAGTTAAGTGCGCAACGCTCTAATTTCAAATGTACAGGCTAAAACCCCAATTGAGATGACAATTCGCAGAACATCTAAACCCACAGAATGTATCAAATATATGCTAATCTTCAAAATAAAATTCTGAAATAAAACTCCACAATTATAATAAGATCATAAAACTATAGTAATAACAATACTAAGTAGGATGTTTCCTTGTGTTTGGATGTTTTAGTATTATAATTACTATTAATTTTAGCGTGCTGATAGATTCATGATCTCAGTGAATACAGCTTCAGGAGACTTGAATCCATCGCTGTTAACCGTAACATTAACACTGGTCTTTGACCCAGAAGAGGTAGAGGCAGATTTCCCCGACTTAGAAACCATGTCAAAGTCTCCATGCAAAATTAGTGGAAAAGAGGGGCTTGAGGTGTCATAACTTGCATTCATTATATAAGCCCTTTTTTCAGCAGCCTCTTGAAGCTTCAGTGCATACTCAAGGCTCCAAACAACATCATTCATTGTAGGCCTATCAATTCCTTTATCTTTCAAGCAACGAAATGCAATTCCGACATATTTGTTCAAACACTCGGATGCTATTTCGTCCTTCAAATTTGGATCAAGAATTTGATCAATGGTCCCTTTTCTGCAACAACAACGTGACCACTCAGCCAAGCTGACTTGCCCTTCGAGTCGGTTTGGATCAATTGCTGGCATAGCACATAAAACTTCAAATAACACCACACCAAAAGAATAGACATCAGACTTTTCTGTCAATTGTTGTAGTTTATAATACTCAGGATCTAGATATCCAAAACTACCTTTCACCACTGTGCTGACGTGTGCATGGGTCCCACCTACGGGACCCATCTTTGACAAGCCAAAATCTGATACCTTGGCCACCCAATTCTCATCCAGTAAAATGTTAGTTGACTTGACATCCCGGTGAATAATCGTGTGTTTTGCACTTGTATGAAGGTAAAGCAATCCTTTTGCCGCACCAATGCAAATTTGAAGATGTTGCTTCCACGGAAGTGGTGGATTTTCTGTTCTATAAAGATGATCACGTAATGTACCACGGGACATATAGTCATAGACCAAGATCATCTCACCATTATCGTTGCAATACCCAACTAACGACACTAATTGAAGATGTCTAAGCTTTGATAACATCTCGATCTCCGTAAAGAACTCGCGAGCACCTTGATTTGATGATGGGTTTAATCGCTTAATTGCGACCTCAATTGCGCCATTGTCTACGTACCCTTTGTACACATTGCCAAACCCCCCAACACCAATCACAGACTTATCATCAAAATTGCTAGTGGCACATCTTATTTCCTGAATTGAAAAGTGTCGACATGGATTTGACGGCAGTGCTGAACGCGGCCCGCTATTTTTCGTGAACCTTCTGTCCCACAATGACTTGGCGGCACTTCTTGTAGCCGTCGAGTCTTTTACCTTCGTCTTTCGCCGGAAAATCAAGAAACCCACAAAACATATCACCAAAATAACACCTCCGGTGACGGCAAGAATTAATGGCCAACTTTTAGTATTCTTCTTTTCCGGAAACGTCGACGGTTTCGGCGTTTTTGTGGGGCTTGAAACTGGTGAAGGATTAGGTGCAGCAAGGCTACCACTCGGTTTGCTCAACTTGAAAATTTCCAGGCCATTCAAAAGTGCATTAGAATATGATGGGTGAGCATCGGGAAAAGGATGCATGGCGAGCCAAAGGTCTTGCTTGCCCTGACTGCCATCAGGGTCGGCAACGTAAGCAACATAGTCTCTTTTAACAGCCACTTGGGGACCATGACCCCACCTAATAACATCAACTTCCAATTCTGCTGTTCGCTTACTGATAAAAATCGTAAAGACGCGATCAAATTCTTCTCTAACTTCCAGAAAGAACTCACAAAAATGGAGCCTAAGAAGATAGTAGAATCCTGAATCAACAGGAAAGTACCACGTCATGTTGTAATAAAGGCTGAAGTTGGGGTTCATGTATCTCGCACTTGTGTAAACAATCTCTGGAGCAGTATATGGTGGTGCATCTGAAGTGTAGTTAACTGTAACATCCCTGTGAAGTGTGAACCCTGTAGCTGCTCCTAATATATAATCAAAATCTTGATTCCATGCACGAAACATGCCAGTATCTTCAGTCACCGGAACATCGCGGCCTCCAACGTTTAGCCTGTATGCGGTTTCAAAAGCCGTGTCATTACCAATAAGGTATGGAGTTGATTGGCCAACCAATTTGATCTGAACGTCATTGCCAGGATAGTACAACGTGTCTGGTATAGAAACTAGCTCGATTCCATTCACAAAGGCATAAGAGTTTGGAGAAGGCTTGAAGATGATGTTCAGTTGTCGATCATCATTTATATGGATGATGTATTCTTTGACAAGGGTGGCTGCTGATGTGTGCATGGAAGAAACTGTGAGAAATGGGCTAAAATTACTTAATAGAGTATAGCTATTAGCAATCACTGAGAAGAATGAGTCTGCTTTGTTGAAGGTAGAGTATGTGGAAGGGTAGAAATAGAGGCGAATGAACTTGGGGCCAGTGGTGAGTTGTGAAAAGGTGTAAGTGAATTGAGATTGAAAAATTCGGGCAGTCAAGTAAGGGACTTTTTGGGTGATGGAAGGGTGTTGGGTGGAGGCCTGGGATGTTATAGAAATGGTCTCAGCATTGGATGGTAAGTAATCCGAGTTGGCATCAGCTTGCCAATCGCGACCATCAGGGAAGGATGTATTAGATGAGGAGCCACAGTCGAGGAGGATGTAATCAGTAGGGGTGTATGGTGAAGTAGTGGTTGCAATTGTGATGGAAAGATGGAGAAGAAAGGAAACAGAGAGCGTAGTAATATGAGTGAACATTGTGATAAGGTCAGATGAGAGTATGTTGAAATTGGCTGTTAATAACATGCATGCATGGAAGCTCAAGCGAACAGGATATATGGCTTATATTAATTCTACACGTAGAGGATTGTTTTAGGAAATGGTCAAGGTAAACTGCTGGAAAAAAGATGCGATTGGCATCCATGGACTTGGAAGTCGTTGGAATTATTCAGGATAGTCGATGGTGTCCCTTTCTATTCGTTTGTTTCTTCTTTTTTTTCTTTAATTTGTTGTTTGTTCTTTAAAGTTCTTTAGAAGTTTGTTTCAAAAAATGTTCTTTATATGTTTAATCATCTTAGTAGTTGTTTCCTTCCAATCAATTAAATGTTAAAGTAATACTAAGTATTTAAACTGGCCTAAGCTACCTAGTTAACTGATGTGGGAACAGTTAATCGATTAGCTTAGCCGGATTAAACTTTTACGTTTTGCTTTGTTTTATGTTTAACCAGCCTATGTACTTAATAATGCATGTCTTTGCTTAGCAAAAAAAAAAATAGCGCATATCTTTCAGGCTAACTTGTCTTGCTTCTTAATTTTATTTCATTTTTAGTGTAATGGTCTTATAACCCACTTATGTACTTTCTATTTTTTAATGAAATACAAACTGCTTATTTAATAAAAAACAATGAAATTGATTTGTTATTGAATGTACTAATTAGGGTGTTATCTAGTATTTTGAATGCTAAAATTAATCCTACGAGAATAGTATACCTTGGATTTTGTTTCTTTTTTCTACTTACGAATGAAAGTTTCTTGTCAACAATTAAGTTATGCGTGTGTGGTAGTTCCAAATTTGATAAAAATCTAAGAAGTTTACATTTTTTTCTTCAAATTACCTGTTATAACGTAACTTGCTTACCCAATTTTTTGTTTTCGATTTTTTATTTTTGATACATAAGAGGATTTTATGAACGGGTTATGTTCTCTTCTTTTCTTTTCTCCTATTTCGCGATGTCCAACGCTGTTCGTGCTCTCTTTCCCGTGGCAACTACCATATAACTTGGCATTGCACTTCAAGTGTTGCATGCAGCCTTTCATACTTGACTGGCTAGCCAACAACCTTGCAAGCATACAATTGAATTTTTTACCTATTAATTGTCGAAAACATTATTTTTCACCTAGAGTAGCTGCAAAACTTTGGTTATTCTTAACTATATACTAGGTTCACTGTTAAGTATCATAAGTGAATTAGGGTACTCTGAAAATTAAAACTGCTAAATTGTGTTTGAAAACACGACATGTAAGTCAAGCTGCTGAAAGAAAAGCCTGCGATGGGCATGCATGGACTTGGAAGTCGTTGGAATGATTCAGTGTGGTCGATGGGTGTCCCTTTCTATGCTTTTTTTCTTTTGTTTTTTCGTTTTTTTTTTGTTTTAATTTGCTTTCTTTTTTTAAAGTTCTTTCGATGTTTGTATTTAAAAAAATAAAAAAACAAAATATCATCTTTACATGTAACTATGAAGATTCCTTTGGCAAGCAGCTCATCAAAGTCATGGAAGAAAAGCCTGCGATGGGCATGCATGGACTTGGAACTTGGAAGTCGTTGGAATGATTCAGTGTAGTCCATGGGTGTCCTTGTCTGTGCTTTGTTTTCGTTTTTCTATCCTTTTTTTTTCTGTTTGCTTTTCAAATTTCAAATTATAAAAATAGAGAAACTCAAAATAGAAAGATTTGAGTTTGGGACCATCAATCGTAATCATGTTTCCAGTCTTTAAATGTAATAATGAAGACTCCTTATTTATTTCTAGGCCCGAGAATTTTCCGCCAAGATTTTTATTTTGTTTTCTGTTGATCTCTAACAAGGTTGGGATAGAGAAATTTAAATCAGAAATTTTAGATAGTTAATAATAATTTTTGCCATCAAATTGTCTCATATACCCTTTGACATGCACATGCTTGTCAAACCAATACATATACAAGTTAGAGCAACTTTCTTGCAAGTCAATTTTCCTCACCTTTTTCTTCTTCATGTTGGATAATGTTGAGTAAGGCTAGGTTTGAAAATGAAATTTACCGAATGTGCCAAGCAGTATTATGCCAGTTTAAGTTTCGTGGAGCCCTCTATATAAAAAAGCAGGCGACAGTCATATGGTCACATTAGTTGGATTATTATTATTTTATTTTTTTGGTAAAGAAAGTATTTTTATTAAAAGAAAAATAATTATTTTAGGGTCTGAACTTGGTCTAATATAGAATTAAAATTATGAACTTCAAAACTTTCTAATTAAAGGCTCAAATTTATAAGAAAGAGTTGTTTTACACGGACTTAACTCCTCTACAATTTTATTTTGCAATACCAATCCCGATAATTAATGTCACGTGTCACTAAATATCATCTATGGACTATATTAATCTTGTTAAACTAGTTTTCCAACCATAGTTAGAAAGCATTAAGTGCCAAAATTTAAACTACTATAATTAATTAACAAAACAAATATGGAAAACATGATTCTAGAAAACAAAAAAAAAAGAAAACAACCCATTCTTGCTCTCATTCCAAAAAAAAAAAAAAAGCAAGACTTACGATTCTGCTCCAACTTCACTAGTGAACCTTCAACTCAAGAAAATCAAGAGTTAACCAGCAAAAATGCTCTACAGCATCAACACAAGTTAACAAAAAACAAAAGAAATAAACAAAAAGTTTGAAACTTTATACAGAACAAGCTAGAGAAGGAGCAAAGATAGTTGTTTTAGTGTTTAAGTGTGACCTGAGTATAAAAATAATAATAATGTGTATCTTTAGAATTGTGTAAATGAACTTTGTTTGAAACTATTTTGCTATAATTGCTTCAAATGTAACAATAAAAAATGCTACCTACCATTTTTTTCCTCTCTCTCTCTATATATATATCTAAAATGATGAGCCGGTATCGTAGCTCTTCCTAAAACTTCAGTAGACAAGTTGGAGCAAATATCATATGGCTTCTTCATTTTATTTTATTTTTAAAAAGAAATCATATGACTTCTTGGAGGCAAAATCTAATGTCTTCATTCTTTTTTTCAACTTATATCGTTTTCTCGAGGCTTAGACTATTGGTTTTTCACACTAGACACAATTTGTGCATTTTTGGTTGCAATAAATATTATTTTCTTAGGACTTTAAAGACCATTGATTTTTCACACTCGACACTAGTCAACCACTTGCCATAAAAAGTGGTCATGTAATATTTCTTAGAGCACATAAAATGTGTGGGTTGGAAAGCTAAATAATACTTCTATATTTGTTCTACTAATTAAATAAGGTAGTTCAGATTTTGATTTCAATTAATACATTCTAAATATGGTTAGAAAGTTAGTTCAATATATAATCCGTAGATAATACCTAGTGCCATGTGCATGGCAATAATTGAAATAAGTATTGTGTGGAATTGTAAAAAAATAAAATTGTAGAGGAGCCAAGTCCGTTTTACACACCATTAATTAACTAAGGACGTTACTATATATTTTGGTGACGTGGTATTTTCTATTTTCAATTCCTATGTAATTAATAGGGGTGTATGGTGGAGTAGTACATGGTTGCAGTTGTGATGGAGAGGTGGAGGGAAAGGAAAACTAGAAAGCGATAGTAAACATTATGACAAGGTAAGTACAGTATGTTGATGATTGTTGTTAATAACAGCAGGGAAGCTGAAGCGAAGAGGATGGCTTCTACTAGTCTAGGATTGTTTTTGTAAAATGGTCAAAGTCTAGCTGCTGAAAGAAAGTCTGTGATGGGCATGCATGGACTTGGAAGTCGTTCAAATGATCCAGTCGACTAGTCGAGTCGATGGTGTCTCTTTCTATGCTTCGATTCGTTTTCTTATAATTTGTTTTTTCCATTTGTTTTTCTATTCTCAAATTAGGAATAAAAAACTCCAAAACAAAAAGACTTAGAATTCGGGACCGCTATTAGAAAAATAATGTTCAAGTAAAATTTGACGCCTTCCTGTCTTTAAATGTCATTATTAAGATTCTATTATTCAAACACGTGAGATTTTATAGTCAAGAATTTCATTTTTTTTTCCTTGTGTTTATCGTTAGGAATGTTTGAGTGGAGAGATTTCATCCCATTACTTTAGATAGTTTTTGCCATCAAATTGTCTTGCTCATATCTTCTTTGATATGCTTGACAAGCTAATTTCATCTACAAGTTAGAGCAACTTAATGACTAGTAAGGCATGATTTTCCTCTCCTTTTTCTTCTTTATATTGGTTATTCTTCAATATGTATTATCACACTCCAAGTCTAAAATTCTAGGCCTGCATGTAAAATTGATATTATATGTATAAGAAATAACTACTTAAACTTTTAATCAAATGGTCCAAAATAGTTAACCTATATTATTCCTTATATCCATAACATTCACTTATAAACTAACACACATACACTATCTTTCATTGATATGAGATGTCACATACACCCTCGGTTAAGGACCTGACATCCTCACTAGGGACATACATACTCACGACCGATCGACCAGGCAGTGAAAGATTCTAAAAGTGGCTTTTACGGGTTTAAGAGGTGACTCTCACCGTCTTCTTGGTGTAGCACTTTGTCCTGCATAGTACTTAGTTCCTGCATCGACTAATGACTGGCTCTGATACCATTCTGTCACGTCCCAAACTCAGAACTTAAACCCACAAGTGAGACTAATGGTATAACTATAAGAAATAACTACTTAATTGGGCCTCTAATCAATTGGTTCAAAATAGTTAATCCAAATAATTCATTATATCCACAACACTCACCTATAAATCATACATATACATTATCTTCTACCGAGTGGGATGTCACACAGACCAGGTTCATTCTTAAGTTTTGGTAACATGTAATTAAGTGAAGCTGTGCAAGCTCCGCAGTGTGAAATACCTTGTCCATTGTCATCAAATTATTGTTCTTTATTTTCACTTTCCTTAGGGTTATTTGAAATCTTGTCACACTGCTTACTTCGTACCCATAAGCGGGAAAAGGTTTAAAAATGCGTCGTGAGTCTCACATTTGTATGTGACACGTGTACGCAATATGGGGCCCATAGCACTTGTGAGAATGACATTTTTTTAGCCTTTCCATCAAGCTTGTCCAATGGCATAGCTTTGCTGACTGCTGAGTGATCGATCTGAAAATTTAATTACAAGCTGATTTATATTCTGAATTTTAAGAAATGCAGTTGCTGCCTTAGACCAACAAGGTGGCAGACGAGAAGGCACATTTTAGAAAGCCAAGGATCCAAATCCCACTAACATATATAGGTATCAAATTCGACCTTGATGAAACTAGAAGTTTGTTCTAATCATGCGTCACTGATAGTTCCAATTCTTATGAAAATCAATAAATTTACATCTTTTTCTCCAAATTACTTGTTGTGACTCGCTTAAACAATTTTTATTTATTTATGTATCTTTTGCTTCATAAAACAATTTTTCTTCATTGATACATAGAAGACTTATATGTACCAGTAATGTTCTTTTCTACAATTTTGCCGTAGGTTGTAACTTGAAATGAACTGCGAAACAGGTAAAGAAACACCTTGAACCTTAACTGTTGTTAATTTAGGTTAGTAGGTGCCTAATCAAGTAGACAAATCACTAAACAAAACTAGGCTGAATTTATCAGCTCCTCCAACCACTTTGAATATCGTTGCGCTAATTGAGATAAGTGTGGTAGACTTGGGTTACTATGAGGTTGGGCCTAATAGTGGCCACGATCTCGCTATGGTGCAAGGGGAGCATTGGCCCACAAGGGTGGCCTAGTCCGAGATCCTCCAGTCCAAGATCCAGAATCTACTGGGTGAGGAAAAGAGCCGTTACCACAAATAAGGATAGAACCACAATCATGGGGGATCAGAAGATCTGGTTGACATCATGCAAGAACGAAGTGGGAGCCAGGGAAAGGGGCCTAGAAGTAGGTAGCCTAATACCTCCACAAGGATCAACAATCAACGCAAAAAACACCCACCTGCCTACCCTAAACCCAAAAAATCACTCGATATTGGCTAATATTCATCACGACTAAAGGATTAAATGGTTAAATACGAAATAATTTTAATTGTAAATTCTTGTTATTTATTAAACATGAAATTTGGATAATGTCACAATAAAACAGGAAGAAAAAAAAAGGAACACATATTATTGATGCACAGACATGTATTATAAACACATATGAGAAACAAGTTCAACAAAAGCCGAAAAAGAAAAAAAATTAATATCTTCAACACCTTGAGCCTCATCAAGCTGGGCGCTTGCACAAGTTCCTATAACCGCAAGGTCGAGCATTGTTCTTACTCTTTGGCCCGAGACAACTACCATAGGTATTGGCATCGCAAAAGGCTTGATCTTTGGCTTGCGGGTTTTTGATGTAGGTAGGTGAAGCCAAGATTCTTCTGCTTACATCAGATGCCATCCATAACTCTTCATCATCGGCAAGGCAATCAGCAATCGTGCCATTGCACGTTGGGCTACTAATGAAGCGTACACAATTAGCTCTGGGCATGTTCGAGCTGATTAACATGAAAAGAAAAGCAATAGAGATGTAGAGGTACGTTTTCCTCAAATCATTTTCCATCTTTCTTTGATGCTTTCTATCAAGCTGATTATTATATATGAGACTGTTTTTACGACTCGAACTCCGAATTTTAAATCATACAAGAATAATGTACTAGAAAGATGACAGTATTTTCATGACTTTCGTGGTCTTTGTTGTGAAAGGCTATTGTTTATAGTAATTATTACAATTAAAAAAATAACACATTTTATTGATAAAAAATTTCTCACCAACCAAGGATACATTTTTTTATAAACTATTATGGACTTATGGAGCGTCATTTGATTCTCTCTCACATAGCAGTTTACATTTGACTTGTTATAGCTAATGTGATTCTTTCTTGTCTCATAATGACTTTATTATACCCGTGATTAGATGCATTATTGTACCCTCGATGTCTCGTTTTACAATTGACGTAGTGTGTCTTATTTCTTTTGTCGAACGTATTGTAGCTAATGATAGTACTATAACCTTGATAATGCGCTTTATTTGTACCCTCAATTATTTAATTTCACGCCTTTATTAATGCATAGGGAGATTTGGTACGTAAAAATAAACTTGAGACAGAAAGTGATAAATTACAGTATGTTTATCATACAAGTATTATAATGCACGTTACTGTTTTTGATGGATAACTATTGTCTCGATTACTTAGTGATAAGTTCAAGACCATGTATTAAATGTAATTCCACAAAGTCAAACTCTCAATGAGTTAACATGAAAAATTTACTCACACCATTTAACTCCAAGTATAGCACCAAATATTTGACGTACGTTTAGCTTCATTCACTTTTTTCCCCGTTGTGCTTTAAGTTTAGAAAAGGCAAAATAAACGGTACTATTTATTGTAAACATAACCTGAATATTGCTCGTGGAGTGATACTAGAAAAATTATTTGGATGTGGAATATAATGGCTATCCTTCTTGGCTTTCATGGTCTTTGTAGGGAAAGGCTACTGTTTGGAAAAACGTCGGCAGAAGCCAAAATTACAATTCAAGGAAGTTATCTGTTTCCTGAGTAATGTTTTATGTTAATTTCGTGATATTCATATTTTTTTAGTATAATAATAATTTATATATATATATTAAAGATTAAATTTTGATTTATATAATAAGATCGCTTATCGTATAGAAAAATGTGAGTATCACCGCATCGTATGTATCAATGCTCTGTCATTGTAGGAGCTATTATATCCGATTGTCTGGTTTCGTATTTGACGTATTGTAGCTTATTTTTTTGGTCAAAAATAATAATTTAATCATTGAAAGAAGCAAATTGTAAAGGGAAAATTAATCTAACAAAAGTTGGTTGGAGATCTATCAGTATAACAAAAATAGAGAAATGTTAATATTCCAATCAAAAGCTAAACATCTTTCAACTTTGATTTTTGCTATCCGATCCAATCAATTACTCTATTGATATTTTCTCCCTGAAATCTAATAAGGAAATTTTTGTTGCTATATGTTTAATGTCTTCTACTGTATGCTTTATCCCAGTTAATGGTGACTTTGAAAACTGATTGCATCGAGGATTAAGGGTACATCATTTCAAGTATGACATATTGCAGCCATGGGCGGAGCTATGTGTTAGTGAGTAGGAGTTACATTCCTCATTCGTTTCAACTTTTTTTATTAAAAATATGTGTATTTTTAAAATATTTTAAAATTAAAAAATAATTATCTATATAGATATTAAATTATGTATATTTAATTTTGCGGAATAAAAATATTGAATTCATCTCCGCCAAGTGCTAATAAGCCAGCCACTTGGGCTATACATGGGACCATCAGTTTCTTTTCCAATCACATGAACCTTACGGAAGAAATAAAGTCGAGTGCGGGATGGTAGACCATGCAATTATTGAAGAACGAAAGAAGAAAAAAAAAGAATCGAAGGAAACACAAAATTAATGATCGATACTACATCTTCTTTGATATTTCACAGAGGGAACTTCATCAGTGTATGGTCCACAACATAATAGTTTCATCAGATCTACTACATATGATGCTGCAACTACCATTTTAAAAAGTTCTATGGACGAAGCAAAATTAATAACAGTACTATACTATTTAAGGGCTGAAAATCTATGCATTTTCAAGATTAACAACTCATGGTTAATCATGATCTGCATCCCAAATAATAACGTATAAGAGAAAAGGAAAGGTTGTGTGACAAATTTTACACAATAAGTTGGGTCCAAATACTAATTTTTCTTACATATTGAAATCGCAAATATTTAAACCGTATTGACAGTAGAAATAAATTTAAATCATTATAAATTGAAAACATAACTCTTATAGATCCGATCATGCATTTAACGTGCTGATGGACTTATGATCTCAGAGAAAACAGTTTCAGACTTGAATCCATCACTGCCAGACGTAAAATGGACACTACTCTTTGACCTGGAAGAGGCAGCTTCCCCTGACCTGGAAAACAAGTCATCATCCGTTGTGGTTGCCTCTCCATGCAGAATTAGCGGTAAAGAGGGGCTTGCGTTGTAGTCGCTTGCACCCATCTTGAAACCTCTCTTTTCAGCAGCCTCTTGAAGCTGCAGTGCAAACTCAAGGCTCCAAACAACATCATTCATTGCAGGCCTTTCGATCCCTTTATCTTTCAAGCAACTAAATGCTATTTCAACATATTTGTCTAAACACTCTGGGGCAATTTCATCCTTTAAGTTAGGATCAAGAATTTGATAAAGGGTACCCTTTTTGTAACTTTGGCGTGCCCACTCGGCCAAATTAGCTTGCTCTTTCGGTAGGTTTGGAATAATTGCTGGCCTAGCACATAAAATTTCAAACAACACCACACCAAAAGAGTAGACATCGGACTTCTCTGTCAATTGTTGTCGCCTATAATACTCAGGATCGACATATCCAAAACTACCCTTCACCACTGTGCTGACATGTGTGTGGGTTCCAACAATGGGACCCATCTTTGACAAGCCAAAATCTGATACTTTAGCCACCCATTTCTCATCCAATAAGATGTTATTTGACTTGACATCTCGGTGAATTATCATGTGGTTTGCACTTGTATGAAGGTAATGTAATCCTTTTGCAGCCCCAATGCAAATTTGAAGACGTTGCTTCCATGGAAGGGGTGGATTTTCTGTTTTATATAGATGATCACGTAACGTACCACGAGCCATGTAATCATAGACCAAGATCATCTCACCATTATCATGACAATATCCAATTAACGGGACTAAATGAAGATATCTAAGCTTTGATAACATCTCGATCTCTGTAAAAAACTCACGAAGACCTTGATTTGATGATGGATTTAATCGCTTAATCGCGACCTCAGTTGTACCATTGTCCATGAACCCTTTGTACACATTGCCAAAACCACCAACACCAATCACTAAATTAGCATCAAAATTGCCCGTGGCAGATCTTATCTCCTCTATTGAGAAGTGTCGACATAGATCCGATGGCAATGTTGAACCTGATCCGCTAGTCTTTGTATACCTTGAATTGTCCGAAAGTGGGCCCCACGAGGACTTGGTACCACTTCTTGTTGCCGAGTCCTTTACCCTCTTCTTTCGCCGGAAAATCAAGAAACCCACAATAGAAATCACCAAAATAACAACACATCCGGTGACGGCAAGAATAATTAATGGCCAACTTTTGGTATTCGTCTTTTCCGGAAACGATGACGGTGTCGGCGTTGTGGGGCTTGAAACTGGTGAAGGATTAGGTGCAGCAAGGTTCCCATTCGCATTGCTCAACTTGAAAATCTCCAGGCCATTCAAAAGTGCATTATCAGATCTAGATAGAGTATGATCAGGATGCATCTCGAGCCAAAGGTCTTGCTTGCTTCGACGGCCATCGGGGTCGGCAACATAAGCAATATAGTCTTTTTTAACAGCCACTTGGGGACGACCATTACCCCAACTAATAACATCAGCGTCCAATTCTGCTGTTCGGTTATTGATAAAAATCGTAAAGACGCGATCACTTTCTTCACTAATTTCCAGAAAGAACTCGCAAAAATGGAGCCTAAGAAGATAGTAGAACCCTGAATCAACAGGAAATAACCACGTCATGTTGTAGCTAAGGCTAAAATTGTGGTCCATAAATCTTGCACTGGTGTAAACAATCTCTGGAGCAGTATATGGCGGTGCATCTAAAGTGTAATTAACTGTAACATCCTTGTGAGCTGTTAACCCTTTAGCTGCTCCAAGAATATAATCATCATCTGGAGTCCATGCGCGGAACATGCCTGTATCCTCAGTCACCGGAACATTGCGGCCTCCAACGTTTAGCCTGTATGCGGTTTCAAAAGCTGTCTGGTTACGAATGTTCAAGCCAGTATTAGTTTGGCCAACCACTTGGATCATAAGATCGTTGCCAGGATAGTACAACTTGTCTGGTATAGAAACAAGCTCGATTCCATTCACAAAGGCGTAAGAGTTTGGAGAAGGCAAGAAGGTGATGTTCAGTTGTTGATCCTCATTTATATGGATGATGTATTCTTTGACAAGGGTGGTTGGTGGTCTGGGCATGGAAGAGACCGTGAGATGTGCGCTAAAATTGCTTAGCAGGGTGTAGCTATTAGCAATCACTAAGAAGAATGAGTCTGCTTTGTTGAAGGTAGAGTAGGTGGAAGGGTAGAAATAGAGGCGAATGAACTTGGGGCCAGTGGTGAGTCCTGAAAAGGTGTAAGTGAATGGAGATTGAAAAATTCGAGCAGTCATGTAAGGGACTTTTTGGGTGATGGAAGGGTCTTGGGTGGAGGCCTGGGATATTATAGAAATGGTCTCAGCATTGGATGGTAAGTAATCCGAGTTCGCATTAGCTTGCGAATCGCGACCATCAGGGAAGGATGTGCTGGAATCATAGCCACAGTCGAGGAGGATGTAATCATTAGGGGTGTATGGTGGAGTAGTGGTTGCTGCAGTGGCGATGGAGAGGTGGAGGAGAAAGGAAACATAGAAAGTAATTATAATACGGGTGAACATTGTCACAAGGTTGGATACATGCAGTCTGTTGGTGGCGGCTATTAATAGCATGGGAAGCTCAAGCGAACGGCAATGGCTACTAGTCTAAGTCTTGGGGTTGTATAGAGCCGCCGTAGAGGATTGGTTTAGTTAATGGTCTAGTCAAGCTGATTGAAGAAAGCCTGTGAGGGGCCTGCATGGACTTGGAAGTCGTCGGACTGATTCAAGGTAGTCAATGGTGTGCCTTTCCTTGCTTTTTGTTACTTCCTTTTCTTGTTTGTCTTTTTGTTTTTCAAAGTTTGTCATGAAGATTCCTTCTTTATTCTCACATTTGAGATATTTTAATTTGGGAAAATATCTAATTTATCTCTCATTTTTAAGGTTTGTATTATTTTAATCTTTATTTTTTTAAATGTATTATTTTAATCTTATATATTTTTATTATTTGTCTCAATTTAAATTTTATCTTTCAAAATATATATTTTTAATTACGTATTTTTATCATTTGTCTCAATTTAATCTTTATCTTTCAAAATGATAGAAGACAAACATGGAACACAATAACAAAATATAAGGATTAAGTTGGGATAAATAATAAAGATACGGAACTAAGAGAAAACATTTTGAAATATAAAGACTAAATTGAGACAAATAATAAAAATATAAAACTAAAAATATACATTTTAAAAAATAAAAACTAAAATAATATAGAGACCAAACTGAATATTTATCCTTTTAACAGTTAAAACATGTACCAACATCCGATTCCCTCTAATAGTTGAAACTGTCTCTAAAGTAAAGGATAGGTAATTTATTTAGTAGAATTAACCATTTCTTTTTTCTTCTTGTTGGGGAGAGATGTTAGGGGTAAAAATATTTGAATTTATAAGTCTTTGGTTAAAAAGTATAAAAGAAATACTAGATATCACTTTGGCAATTATGTCCATCTCACAATATTCTAAAGTTATTCTTTTACTAAATTAATATTAGACTAGAGTTCAAATAATACTTTAAAGTTTGTCCCTTGTTCGTGAAATTATGTGTTGTTAATAGTTGGCAGATTATCGAAAATTTGAAAGAATGGTTCGGGTGGTTTCGGTTTTACTTTCATTGAGAATGAAATATTGATGGATGTAGATTAAGAACCCATACGTAAAAGAGGAGCTGGCTCCTTCGACTAAACCAGTTTGGCTATTGGGTCAATATATAAAATCTTGTCAGTAATATAGCTTCTCTATAATTTCTAAATCTTACGGGATTCTTGTGAAAGTAACCCTGCAAAAGGAATGTTGTGGGTTGAACCTATGTTAGCACTTTAATGATTAAGTTAGTACATTTTTTATTGAAGAAAAAAGATAAACTTGAAGAAAAGTGTATAGTGTATGAGTTACTTTTTTTTGAGTGTGAGAGATTTTGTTTTCTCTTTCCTATCTGGCTCTTCTGCAATTATGTCAGAGTTAGTTACAATAACTTTTCTCGAGGTCTTCAGGACTTGTTCCCACTCTCGAGCCCTTAAATGCTCACTGATTGGAACACCTATAACCTCGGGCCTCGGGGAGGGTGGACCTCGGGCCGAGGTTACCTGTGTGCCTCCCTTCATACCTCCCATCAGGGGTATTTTAGTAATTATGCTTGGAGTCAGAAATTTACCTCATATCAATTACCCCTCCAATTCTCTAAGCAATGCAATTGGTCCTGGGAATCGAAGTCTTCTTGTTGAGGTAATCCGGAAGGGCAACATCATCAACATTAAATATTCTTTAAAAGATATGCATTAATGGAGAAAAGTAGTGGCTGAAGAACGTGGGACACGTGGCAGCTTTATCCTGAAAAGTAGAAATGGACGGTGAAGATGAGAAACTCCTTGATCTTCCCGCCTAAAAAGCCCAATTCCTTCATTAAATGGCCGCATTGTTTGAATGTTCCCCTTATATTTCATCAAATATCTCCCAAGTAATTCTCTCAAACTCCTCGTACTATCAAAGGCTTTTCAGTGGGCTCAGGGTCTTTCTCTTGTCATTTTTCTTCAGCTCGAGTTTCCTTCGGTCCCAATTATTAGGTACGTGCCTTCTCACCCTTCTCTGTTTCCCACCATGTTTGGTTCGGATGACTCCCAAAATTTCCATCCTCAAACCTACGATAGAGGCGATAGTGCTCCTTCAGAGTCTAGCTCTTCTGGCGAGGAGGCTACTGCCTACAAACCCTCTTCTGCTTCTGACCATATGGAGGTGCTAACTGACGCGCCCTCTTCTCCAGAAGAAATTTTACTAGATAAGTCTAGGCGTAATCCCTTAGACGTAGTTCCTCTTACTGTCATTCGATATGAGGGGCCTTATCCGGTGCCCCTTACGTGACCTTCTGAGGGTGCGAGCTCTTATAGGGCCCACGCCGAGGTCTCCAGTGAAGAGTCTTCTAAACCCTCACCTACTCGAGCACCATTAACCAATCCTTATCACCCAGTAGAACCTACTTCCCTTTCTAACAGTGCCGATGAACTTCAACCTTTCGGTGCCCTTGGTGGTGACTATAAGTCTACCCAGGATGAGAAAGAAAAGTGAGACGATAAGGATGTTTTCCCCCAGGGTATGAGATTAAGGTCCCTAGGCGTAGAGAGTGGGTTTGTCAACCTCGGGAGGGGGAGACAGCCATATACCATTTCATCTTTGAATTAATGTCCTTGTCTGCCCCTCCCTTTATCGAACGGATTCTCTACTTTTTTGATATTGCTCCCGACCAACTCCCTCCAAATAGTTGGAGGCAAATAGTAGTCTTTTTCATGTGGATGAAATCTTTCGGTCTGACCCCTTCTGTTAATCTTTTTCTCTACTTCCATATACTCAAACACGATTCTATGAAATTGTTGGGCTGGTATTATTTTTCGCTGAGGTCAGGTCCCAATCTTTTTAATGACTAGCCCTCAAGTAACAAAGGGTGGCACTCCAAATACTTTTTCATAAAGCACCCTTCTAGATGTCCTTGTAAGAGGAGGTGGCATGCCATTCCCGAGGTTATGTACAAACTTCTTCAAGAACCGCCCCTCTTGTCCCGAGCCGAGGAGAACATTAGGGATTTTTTGTTATCCCAACCTTGGCCTGTGAGTGGTACGGATTTGTTAGATTTTGATAACATTTTGTCATCAGGGTTGTACAATTGTGAACCAGTTCCTCCTCAAAGTGTAGGAGAGACCTCGGGTTAAGTCCCTGAGCCTCTTGAGGGTAGCATTCCTTTTCCTAACTTATGTGTCCAGAAATGGATGCGACTTCCATGGTTGCAAAGATTGAGCGCAAAAGGCTCAAGGCCAAAGCAGCCAAGTGCGCTCAACGCCAAGCAGAAAAAACTAAGGGCTCAGGGCTGAAGAAAAGAAAACGGAACGGCGTCTCTTCCAGCGGCACTCGTCAAATCCGACGCTGGCGACTGGTTGATGAGCCATACATTGAGACCGAGGAAGTGGGATCGATGCCCTCTCCTGCGAAGGTTGCCCTACAGACTTCCCAATACATGGTTGAACAAGTTGACCTCACGAAATCACCTATTCACGCGACTGAGGACCTTCAGCAGCCGGCACGAACTTCTCATCTAGTGGGTCTGAGGACTTCGAGGCCTTCCCTTCCTCCCCGACCCCCTCACAACTCTGATCAGGAGGAAGTGGTAATTGCCGACATCCACGGCCTAGACCGTCTCCAAATGAAGGTCGGGGCGAGTTACCAAACTGAAGAGGTAGCACTTCCACTCTACTTATTTAATTTGACCGTATGTTGTACGCTTTTCCAATCTTACCATTTGATTGTTCTGATTTTGATGATATTCAGGGAGCCAAGTGCCTTCGTGGGGCTATCGAGCACTTAGGCAAGCTATCTGAGTTTTACTAGGACCTGGATCGAAAATACAGTAAACTTGAGGTCAAGAGACATCAGATGATCGAGGCCCATAAAGTTGATCTAGCGACCCTCCAAAAGGACTACGAGAGCAGGCTGAAGATCACAATGAACGAGGTAGAGAACTAGAAAGCCCTCAAGATAGTAGTCCAATCTGAAAGGGATGCTGCTCAAAAGTACTTGAAGGACCTCGAGGCCAGGCTCCCTCATACTTGTACACAGGCAGTGAAGGAGTTTCGGGAGAGCGAAGAGTACAAGAAGACTTTCCAAGACAGGTACGAGTTGGTTCGCGAGAATAGCACCAAAAAGGCCCAATCCCGGCTCACTAGATATGCTTCTCGTCACAACCTGATCGTCCGAGCTAATCTTCTAACCACTAAAGATTCAGAATCAGAGCAATAGTCAGAGTCTGAGGGCAATGGGAAAAATGCCGAGGTGTAGATGGCTGAAGGCGATCCACTCGAAGTCGATCAACCTGTCATGGAAAGTACCAAAACTGAAGCTGAAGACCCCGATGCCTAGACGTAGGACTTTGTATTTCTGTTTTTACTTTTCTTTCTTCGTTTTTGTACAAACGTTCTCTTATATGAATGAATCAGGAACCATGTTTGTTTGGACTTAGCCTTGTTTTTCTTTAGCTCACGTCCATTCGTTTTTTAGCATAGGCATCTACTTTTTAATATGAGCAATTATGAGAGGGCTCGGGCTGAAAGATCTTATGTTGAACTCGGGAATGAGTGCTTTCAACATAATGGCCCTCCGAGGTCGTTCTTGTGCTTTGAGAGGTGTTTTGAAAGACTCGTGGGGCTGGTAGGTCCATATAGATATCTCATATAGGCCGATGTTGCCTAACTTTTACGTCCCCGTAGGAATCTCTCATAGCTTGGGGCTTTTAAGTTCCCGTAGGAATCTTGTATAGCCTATGGGGCTGGTAGGAGCCTTTTCAAGTTCCCGTAGAAGTCTTGTTAAGTCCTGACATGGCCTTTGATATGGGGTTGCTAGGAGTTTTGCGGAGTTCCTCATGGGAATCTCAATAACCCCCGGTGTGGCCCTTGGTAGAGCAAATGAGGTGGTTGTTAAGTTTCCCGTAGCAATCTCTTATAGCCGGTGGGGCTGCTAGGAGTTTTGCTAAGTTCCTCGTGGGAATCTTGATAACCCCTGTCGTGGCCCTTGGTGGGAGGAATATTAACCCCCCGAGGTGGCTGTTAAGTTTCCCTTAAGAATCTCTTATAGCTAGTGGGGCTACTAGGAGTTTCGCTGAGTTCCTCGTGGGAATCTCGATAACCCCCATCATAGCCCTTGGTGTGGGGAATATTAACCCCCCGAGGTGGCTATTAAGTTTCCCATAGGAATCTCTTATAGTTGGTGAGGCTGCTAGGAGTTTTATTGAGTTCCTTGTGGGAATCTCGCTAACTCCCGTCGTGGCCCTAGGTAAGACGCCGACCCTTCTTGCGATAAAGACTGAAGGCTCAAGCATGTTGGCAAGGTTGGGACTATTTCTACACAATCAAATGTTGGAGGGAAAGAAAATACTTTCATTGCACATTTGAGTCATTACGAAACATCATACATAATATTTTCTTAGGTGTTCTGTATCCCATGCATTCTTTAATTCTTTTCCCCCGAGCTCGGCAAGTGTAACACCCCGATCCCTCACGAGATCGGAGCCCAGATCCAATACCTCATGGCACGAAAAATTAGAAAAAATGGGCGGAGTTTTTCCTGTTTCTAGGCCTAACTGATTACCTGTAAATAAAAGATAAAGCCACAATCACATACTACAACATTCGCAACAACTCCGAACTCCCACCAGGCAACTTCCCCAACACTAAGGCCATCTGAGCCTTAGTCTACGATATTAAAGACATGCAAGCAAGCATTCATTAACTGTTGAAAGTTCATGTTTTTAATTTCACTTATCATTCCACTCTAATATTCTTTATCTATCTTTCTTATGAATTAAGTCCGCCAACCAATCTTCTTTAGCCCAAACAAACATGCAAGACAATCAAGCGATAAAGTAACCCATTAAGTTATTACAAGCCGGCAATTTCATTAGACTTTGTTACAATCCTCCATAACATAATTCAAATACACACAGGACTTCTATTTTACAAAATATACTAACACGAGCAAACAACACTTTATTGCACAGGAGTCTAAAGAACTTGTAGGCACTTCAATCGCTTCGTACTAAACCTAAGAAAAAATGTTAGAAAGAGGGGTGAGCATACAACACATGTATACTCAGTAAGGGAGGGAATAATTATTCGGGGTATTTTTGAAAAGGTTTTCGTACAATGTAGCAATTTAAACACAAGAATAAGTAACAGTAAAAATAACTGTCACTACGAGCAGATAAATAAAAACAACTTTAATCAATACACATCAAGGTAAGTTAAACAACCACGAAAATTCAAACAAAGGTAACTCTCCGAGGAACAAGGCTCCAAGCGAGAGTTACTCAAAAAGATACACATTGTGCAACTCTCCAAGGACATAGGGCCCAAGCGAGAGTTACACAATAGAATGCAGTCTCGATCAGGGTCATGAACCACGAACCATGAACCTCGATCCACGAACCACATATAGAAATCATGATATAATAATAATGACACTGATATCGCTAAGTCGGCATCCCTTATAACTCCAGTGGGCGTACCCCGGATATACCCCAAATCATACGACCCAACTTCCCTAGGGTGACCATTTTTCCCTAGAGAGAGAGGGCATCGTTATAGAGGATGGTCAACCACTGGCAAGCCCGATGTCGCCCAGTGGGTGGCCATCACATCCGCGCAAATTGTTGAACAACCACGAAATGCTAAGAAAGATAGTAATATAGCAAGATATGTACGAGACATAAGAGGTAGCTCTTACGGGCTCAAGAGGTACCTACATAACACCTAGTTCTCACACATATAAAACGTTTAAACATAAAGAACGCAATATAGCACTTAAGCACGTAGCACATAATCACGTAGCAATATAAACAAGATAATCCGATAAACACATAATTAAAGGACAACAAAGTAGGTTGCCCTCACACACAATATGTCAATCAATAAACACACATAAATTCAAGTAAATTATATTAAATCATATAATTTAAAAACAATAAAGTAACTAAGATGCACAAAAGGATGAGAACTCACTCACCTTTACCAAGCTCCAAGATGCAAGATTGGCTCAATACATCAACCTAGCATGTAATAGAATACATATTTATCACAAGAAATCTCATAGATATCATTCATAGCCAAATATAACAACAAGAACAATAGCTAAGTTGGCAATACTAGCTCAATGCAAGAAAACTACCAAAAAATACTATTCATACTCTAACTTCTAAAGGCTACTACAACCAAACGAGCTACGAGATAGGGAAACTGACTTCACTTCCCACTTTTAGGCACATTATGACATGATTCTACACTCTAAAACCTCACTTTCTCAATAGAGCCCCGAAAGTCAACCTAGTATGTTTGAACTTTAACAATACTAACCAAACACCCAAACAACGCCACAATTGCGCCAAAAGTGCTTCCATGCACATACAAGACTAAACCCTAACTCAAAGCGGGCACGGTCAACACTTGGTCAAACGATGCCTTTTACAATTCCAACTAAATAGCTATCTTCCGGGCGACGAAAAGGTACTACGAGCATACTAGGCATTCATTAGCCACTAACCAACCACAATGAAGCTCTATAAGCAACCAAAACACTCAAACGAACCAATTACCCAAAATGTCCCCTTTGTCTACTAACAAAATTTTGACGCTTAATCAAACTACAAGTCACATAATCCATAAAGCAACTATCCTACATCTCTAAGGATACCATTTGACACCCACTCAAGCCTTGAAAACCCACTTTTAACACAAAAGTTAGGAAAGGCCCCGAGGGCTCTTGAACTACAGCTACCCAATCTGCCTCTCAATTCAATACCACTCAAGCACCAAAAGTGCTTCCCCGCCTAGGGGATACCCAAAGTAGCTTCCAACCTGAAATTACATTTTATGCGAAACCCCTTAGTAATTTTAGCTATTTTTGCATTTCTACCTAAGTTCCGAGCAATTTATTCACATATAATCATTATTCTATTTTCACTAGCACCTATAGAACCTTTAAATAGTATAAAATCAAGCTCATAACCAATTTTTAGCAAAACCCTAGTTTTGGCACTATTCATCATCTTCTCCATTTAATCATTTGCAATCCACCATAAAACAAGCTTCAAAACTACAAAAACATGGTCTCTATAGCATGTAGAAGATGTATTTCATAAGATTCAAACAATACATGAGCAATATTTAACAAATCTAAGAATTCCATATTATAGTATAAACTTTAAAATGCTCGAAAATACAATCTCCCTCACCTATGGAAGCAATAGAAGTTAGAAAAAGACTTAGGAGAAGATGAATCCACTCTTAGATGCAAGGATTAAGCCAAAGATTGAAGAAGCAAAGTGAAAATTTATTCTCCTTGGTGCCTAGGATGTCACGGCAATAGGAGGGGACAAAGGGTAATTTTTGCAATTGTTTTGTGTGTAATATGTATGTATGCAATATAATGTGTATATATTATATGTGTGTGTTGATATTTTAAGTCAAATGTTTATAAAACTTAGTCAAAACTAAGGCAAAACTCCAATTAAAACTAACTAGTTCAATAGACTATATTTCTAATGTTTTCATTATTCATACGATACAAGAAATATTTTTCTAATACGCGTTCCCGGCAAGAAATGCTCAAGTTCTCATTTTTCCCCTTCCTCCTAAGAGTCATACAATCTAGGAAAAATATTAATTCGGGCAAATTAAACAGTCAAATTCCACTGTAAATAGTAACCATTAAATAACACATATACAAGTAATTAAATGCACATTGAAATGCACGAAAGATATGCAACAATTAATTATGAATATGCTGAGGGTCTCGGGCGTCACAGCAAGCCTATACGTTCTTGGCATAACCTCTTTGATGACTCGATAAGGCCCTTCCCAATTTGGCCCAAGTTTTCCCTGGGTAAGATCAAGTCTAAAAATGGCCTTCCTCAGTACCAAATCCCCTTCTTTGATAGCCCGAGGTCAGACTTGTTTGGTGAAGTTGAGGGCCATAGCTTTTTTTCCTGCTAGCATTGTAATTTGGGCTTTCTGCCTGAACTCTTCTGCTAAGTCCAGGCCTTCTCTGAGTGTCTGGTTATTTGTTTTTTCTTCATATTCCTTAATTTTGAGGCTCGGGGAGCCGACCTCTATAGGAAGTACAGCCTCGGCTTCGAAAGTTAGACAAAAAGAGGTTTTACCTATGGTTGTGTTAGGTGTGGTCCTGTGTGCCCATAGCACTTTTAGAAGGATATCTGCCCAGCGCCCCTTCGCGTCCATCAGTTTTTTCTTTAGCCCCTGCAAAGTAAGTCTATTAGTAACTTTAACCTGACCATTAATTTAAGGATGAGCTACAGATGCGAAACGTAAAGAAATCTCGAGCTTTTCGCACTGCTTTCTGAAGTAATGTGAGTCAAATTGTGTTCCGTGAACTGTCATAATGACCCTCGGGATCCCAAAGCGACAAACAACAGACTTCCAAACAAAATTCCAAGCTGATATATATGTGGTCTTAGGCACAGGCTCGGCTTCTACCTACTTAGTAAAGTAATCCACTGCTACATACATTGATCTCCTCTGGGCTGTACTGACAGGTAATGGGCCACGGGTTCAAGATCACTGTCAACTCCATAGATGGTTTCCTAGGGATTCGAGAGAATCTCTAGCAAGTGTCACATCTCTTAACCATAATCAGAGCATCTGTGTGCAATATAGGCCAGTAATTCCCTTGTCTCAACACCTTCCTTGTCAATGCTTTCGAACTAATATGATTGCCACGGATTCTTTCATGCACCTCCCACAGAACATAATCCCCTTCCTCTGGATCCACACACTTTAGTAGTGGCCAAGTGAAAAAGCGCTTGTACAACTGCCCGCCGAGGACAACGAACCTTGAAGCCCTACTCTCAACTGACCTCGCATCCTCCTTATCTGCTGGTAGATCTCCTTTTTCCAAGAAATTAATAATCGGTCGAGTCCAAGGGATGTTTTACTCTACTAAAGCTATCTCCTTCCCCTTAAGAGTCACACGGGGGCAGCCACCTTCTCCACCCTCACAATAGTGGATTCCAAGGTCTCAACCGCTAATTTTAAGAGGGCATCAGCTTGTTTGTTCTCTGCCCAAGGTACTTGTTGGATGGTGAACTGCTCAAAACCATCAACCAAACTTCTGACTTTCGATAAATAGGCTGCCATAACTGGTGATGTGATTGTATTTGCAGCACTCAAACCATGGTATTTGTACTGCATTTGCATCTTAACTCTAGAATAAATGCAATACTTTGATACTTTCGATGCAATGTAGGAAAATACTAAAAAGTAAAGAATCAAGCCCGAAATGATCCAAATTACAAGTCAAGAAGTAAGAATGGGGAAGTACAAGAAGCAGTTGAAGAATGAAGCTCATAGAGAAGAAATTTGGCCAAAACTAGCACGAAATCGGACTCGAAACATTGACCCAGATGATCTCAAATAGTGACCCATGTCCGTTTTTGGCAAATCATATTAGTTTTTCGGGTAGAAACAGCCTGCTGAGCAAAATATAGGACTTTAGTCCTATGAACGGCGTGATTTTAGCCAAATTCCATCGTTTGGAGGGTCAAAACAGTAAAAAAAACCCGAAAATGTTACTGTCAACAATCTAGTCAAAGTCAACAAACGGAAAAAAAATTAACTATTTTAGAATTTTGCCTATAAATAGAGCTTCAACCCTTTGAAAATTGTGGAGTTAATTTTGGAGTATTATCAATATTTTTGATATAATTCTGAGTTAATTCTATTTAGTTTTAAAATTTTAGTTTTAGTTAATTAAGTAGTAGTAGAATACGGAGAAAGTCCCGCCTACGTAGCTCTTATTCGGAGAAATTTTGTCCAAATAGTTACTTTTAGGGAGAAATCCGATCCAAGTAGTTATTATACGGGGAAATTTTTGCCCAAATAGCTTTTAATAGAAAAGCTCTTATTCAGGGGAAACTCATCCCTAATAGTTCTTATTCAGGGGAAATTAGCTCCGTTCGAATAGATATTTTACGTCGGACCTTTGCTTAAATTTCGGGAATTAGAAATACGCGTTCGTCAATATGGGGAAGCCTTTCTTGATTCTCTTTTATTTACATAATTTGTATTCATTTATATCTGAGTAGATTGATATCTAGGGATGAATATTGTAAATGATAGTATTTTAATATATGGTCTCGGATATAGTTTATTCAATTCATATTGCAATGTATGGCTTGTTTTAATTCAGTATTTCATACGTAATGCTTTTAAGTAGATGTTATGATTGCTTTACTTTCGCTTTATAAATATTATACTTGTAGTTAATATTATGAATGCGTTACTTTAGTGGCATATAATTGTTTTAATCATGAGTCTATAGGTTGTATCATAGACTCTATGAAACTATAGGTTGTACCATAGTTTCTATCTGTAAGGTTAATTCCTTAGTTTAGTTTGTCTTGTTGTACTTGGTTAAAATAAGCTAAGTAGATTAACTAGGTCTATATTTTTTAGCTTAACCGGGTGTATGCTTGTAGTTTAAGCCCTTGCAGAATTAGATAAACTAGATATTGAACCTATATTAATTGCCTCATTTACATATTTAAACCCTTAGATCACCACCTCTCATATTCCACTAATACTTAGTATAACTTAGATAATTTAGTTAGTTTAATTTAGTTTACATTTCTCGCACGTTAATCAAACCCACCTTGCAATTTGTCACTTAAGCGCTTTAACATTTTCACACTACTTCACTAACTTAAACTAGCGAGCTTCCCTGTTGTACGATTCCGCACTCATAGCACACTACATTATGAAGATCAGTGCACTTGCGGGTATTTTAACTTGGTTTAATTTGCGCACAATTTAACACACAACCCGATCGCATCAACCGGGTCTTAAGCCTCAAATTCTCAAGTCGCCTGGTTTGCTATTAGTTGAGAATCAATCACAAACTCTACCACCCGAGCCCCCAATGCATGTGCTGTCTCAAGCCCTGCAACTAACGCCTCATACTCGGCCTCATTATTGGATGCCGGGAATTGGAATTTCAACAAGTACTGCATCTCATCACCATCTGGACTTCAGATTACCACTGCGGTACCACTGCCCTGTTTTCCCAAGGCTCCATCTACCTAGATTTGCTAGATCGGTTCCTCCGACTTAGTAACTTCTCCTATGCATTCAACAATAAAATATGCTACGACTTACACTTTGATAGTTGTTCTGGGTTGATACAAGATGTCAAACTGTCCGAGCTCTACTGACCACTTCAACAGTCTTCCCGAAATCTCCGGTTTATGAAAGACTTGCCTAAGAGGCATGTCTTTCATCACACATACCGTATGCACATCAAAATAGTGCATCAACTTCCTTGACGCTGTGATGAGAGCCAAAGCCACATACTCTATTATCGGATACCGCAGCTCTGCCCCCATAAGTATTTTACTCACATAATATATTGGTTTTTGTACTATGTCCTCTTCCTTTATCAATGTTGCTGTAATTGTTGTCCCCAAGGTAGCCATATATAAATAAAGGACCTCTCCCCCCTCATGTTGGGACAACAGGGAAGGCGAGCTTAAGTACTTATTTAACCCATCAAACGCAACCTAACATTCTTCTGTCCACTAAAAATCTTTTGGTTTCCTCAACATTTTGAAGAAATGGGCACACCTATCAGCCGACCGAGACATGACTTGGCTTAAGGCGGCCACTTTTCCTGTTAGCTTCTAAACATCTTTAGCGCAGGCAGGAGGTTAGAGATCAAGAATAGCCTGAACCTTCTCCGGATTGGCCTCAATTCCCCACTTGGTGACCATGAACCCGAGGAACTTACCTGTTTCTACCCCAAATGCATATTTTTTGCGATTTAGCATGATCCTGACTCTCTCCATAGTAGTAAAAGCCTCGGCCAAATCTTCCACATATGTTTGTGCACTTTTACTCTTCACTAGCATGTCATCAACATATATCTCCATGTTCCGACCAATCTGGTTCCCAAACACATGATCCATCATCTGCTGGTAAGTTGTCCCCGCGTTCTTAAGTCCGAACGGCATCACTTTATAACAACAAGTGTCTCAGTTAGTGATGAACGCAGTTTTCTCCTCATCTTAGGGGGTTATCCTAATCTGATTGTACCCCTTGAAAGCATCCATGAAGGTCAGCATCTTACAGTCCAAGGTTGCATCTACCATTTGATCAATCTGAGGGAGTGGGTAACAGTGCTTTGGACAGGCCTTGTTGAGATCTGTGAAGTCAATACACATCATCCACTTACCCGAGGGCTTTGGTACCAACACCACATTAGCGAGCCATGTCAGGTAGCCCAGTTCTCTGATATGGCCTGCTCTCGAGAGCTTACCGACCTCCTCCTTAATTATCTGATTCTTCTCGGCATAAAAAAACCCTTCTTTTTTGCTTGATAGGTATGAAGTTTGGGTCAACATTAAGACTATGGATCGCTATCCGCGGGTCTATACTTGTCATGTCAGTGAAAGACCAAGAAAATTCATGTTTATTTCACGAAATAAAATTTATTATACCTTCCCGCAGGGTCAGGTTATGCTCAGTTCCAAACTGCACCTTCTTTTCTGGCTCCAGCTCTACTTCCACCAACTTCTCAACGAGGATGGCTTTCTTGACCTCCTTCCCTTTTTTCAACTTCCGTTCCGAGATCTCGATCAGCTTGGGCTCTTCTTTCTACAACCTCAAAGATACGGCATAGCACTCCTGGCCACGTTGTTTGTCCCCCCTTAGCGTGGCTACACCATTGTCAGTTGGGTACGTCAGGGTGAGGTAGTAGGTTGAAGCCACAGCTTTGAATTTGCCTAGGTCTATCCTTCCTAGGATCCCGTTGTAGGCAGACTTGCAATCCATAACAATGAACTCAATTAGCTTATACCTCTTCCACTACCGTTGCCCCAGGGTTACAAGAAGGGTGATAACTCCCTCAGGCCTAAACTAGTGCCCGGTCAATCCTTACAATGTGCCCTTCATGGGCCTTAACTAGTCTCTCCTGAACCCTATCTTCTCAAATGCTTCCAAAACCAATACCTATGTCAAACTCCTAGTATTTACCATCATTCTCCTCACCAAATAATCGCCAACATCCGCAATTACCACCAGCGGGTCGTCATACGGCAAAATTAAGCCTTCCAAATCTTTATCGATGAATGATATGGTTTCCTCTACTGTTGGCCTTTTGGGCAAAGATTCTTCTCTTCTCGATCTCCGATAATTCTTCCTAGTAGTCAGATTTTTCCCACACAAAGCCATTCCCCCAGTAATCATCTCTATTTCACGAATGGGTCTATCATGTTCATGCCCAGGGCTCCGACTTCACTCCCCTTAGGGAGTTCTCTCTCTACCTCTCCCCCAAGCTCTATTATTCCCCAGCCTGACGTAAGGGCCAATGTAGTGCCCATGATCATTAAGATACCGACAATACTTATCTCGAGACCTTCTCTGGGAATCAAATCGCATCCTCGGGGGTGCCGGGAGGTCAAACCTGGCCTGAATCTCAGCAAAAATTTCCGCCCGAGATCAGTTCAAGGGCATAAAAGTCTCAAATTTTAAACCTCCAAACTCCTCTAATTTCCCTTTCTGCATTGAGTGGGATCGAACTTCTGCCTTGCCTTTGTCTCTAGTCTGCCTTCCTAGGTTTTGGGTGTTCAACGCCTTATTCACCGACTCTTCTTCTTTTTTGGCCCGAATGACCTCTTCAGCATTGATATACCCCTGGGCTCTCTTCATCAACTTCGTCAATGAACTTGGGGCCCTTTTCACTAATGAAGCCATGAAGTTCCGGTTGTCGAGACCTTTAATGTAGGTCGTTATGGCAAATTTATCATCTAAATGGCTGATCTCTAAGGCGTCCTGATTGAAACATGTTGAGTACTGCCTCAATGTTTCTTCATCCCCTTGCTTGATACTGAGCAGCAGGGATGTATACTTTGAGGGTTTCTTGCTCGCCGCAAACCGATTTGTGAAAGCCTCGGTCAAATGTGCAAAGGACTCAATGGAATCCTTCTCCAAATCATCAAACCACCTTCTTGCCAACTCTACCAGGGTAGTAAGAAATGTCCTACACATCAATGCCTCTGGAATCTCATAGAAAGCCATATTGTGGCGAAAAATTGCCAAGTGATCCTCTAGGTCCCTTGTCCCGTCATAGGACGATAAAGATAACAACTTATAACTTGTCGGATGGGGAACTTCCCTTATTGCTCTCACAAAAGGATTTGGACCCACGAATGTTTGTGCTTGCGATCCTCCACACCTAGATCCATCACGAGGTCCACTTTTTGCATTATCCAATGTAAGTCTCCTCTTAAAGGGCTCCTCTCGATGAATAGAACCGGAGGACCTATCTCCTTCCTCACGTACTCGGGGTGGATGATGAGGCTCGACCCTCTTGGCTGATACCTTGGGTACCACAAGTGGGTGATTTTGGTTGCTAGGGTGAACGTGTATAGGCTGATTTACTGGGTGAGCAAAGTTTGCTGGAGGTGGAATCGGTTGGGGTAGTGTTTGGGCTTGAACCAAGCAGTTTTGAATATTCTCCACAATTTTGGCTAAATTGTTCACGTCCACCTGGGATTGTACAGGGGAGGGAACATATTGCGAGCAACCTAGGACGGACGGTCCCTGGATCTGGGTTTATATCCGTTGAGCGGGAAGTTGGTGGGTATGAGTGGTTTAGTTTATGGCTCCACCAGGAGGGTACACTCTAGGTGGTGGGGGTTCAACATTCTGGTTGCTGCTCCGCACTCCATCTCCAGGCGGTGGTAGCATATGAGCTTGGTTATGGCTTCTAGTTTGAACCATGGTGGTGATCTCAATGGGTAATCTTTCGATTCCCACAGACGGCGCCAACCTGTTAAGGTAGAAAAATCCGGAAAGCTTGACTGGGCTAGACCCTACAAAAAGAAAAACTGTGGGTTGAGCTCATGTTAGTACTCCGATGATCAAGTTAGTACATTCCTTGTTGAAGAAGAAATATAAGCTTGAAGAAAAGTGTATAGAGTGTATGAGTTAATTACTTTTTTTCTGAGTGTGAGAGTGTTATTTATACTTTTGTGAGAGATTTTGTTTTCTCTCTCTTATCTGGCTCTTTTGCGATTGTGTCAGAGTTAATTACAATAACTTTTCCCGAGGTCTCCAAGACTTGTTCCCATTCCCGAGCCCTCAAATGCTCACTGACTGGAACACCAATGACCTCGGCCCTTGGGAAGAGTGGACCTCGGGCCAAGGTTACCTGTGGGCCTCCATTCATACCTCCCTTCAGAGGTATTTTAATAATTGTGTCTGAGGTCGGGAAGTTACTTTATATCAGATATTCTCATATTTGGTTCGTAAAATAAAAAATATTTATAAATATATCTCATTCTTGATAATATAATATTTCAATATTTTTCTCATTTTTAATCTTATGTGAGGGTATGGAATCCCAATTTATGAAATGATTTAGAGAAAATTAAAAGATAAAAAAAAACCCATTGTAAGTAAAATTATTTTTCAGATTTCCACACTTCCGTGCTCAACATCATCAACAGGAACTTCCTATGCCATTTCTTATCTTTCACCCAATATTTTATATCATCAAAATTCTCTTTCTTATTATCAACAACTTCCTCATAGCCTTCCGTTCAATCTCTTGTTCTTTTCCTTTGCACGTATTCTCCACGTCAAACTCATTTTATTCCTATCTCTTGCGGATTATGTTATTTATTTTGATTAAGTTTATTTTACTTGTATAAATATAGATATATGTTACTTGCATATTAACAAAAATATATAAAGTGCACCGTGATTTGTATATGATACTTTTGTATTTTTGAATTAGGGTCATTGTTAGAAAATTACTTAAAATTTTCAAGATTATTGAGTATAAACCAGATATAACAATACAACATTTCTAAGAATTTTGAAATTTTTTAACGTACCAAACAGTTTTAATCGTATACCTAAAAATCACATTATTAGGAGAAATGTAATTCCCAAAACTAAAAAATCATTATGTGAACCAAACACCTCCTCAATATATCTTCCACTGAAAAAGCTTGGTCAATTTTATCCAATAATAATTTCTCCACTTCTTCTTTCTTTTACATCATCTTGATTTGTTGATAATGATATGCTCCCACTGTCGATTAAATGTTGAGTAAGGATTTTTTTTTTTTTTAAAAAAAAATTAAGAGAGTCTAAACTGTACAATACAAATCAAATAATTTCACTTACAAAAATTGATCTTATTATTTTTTATATTCATAACGAAGAGCATATCATTAAACCAAACACACAGCGGTAATGTTGAGCAATGCTATATATACAACTGAAATTTACTAAATCGGACGTGACAAGATGTAGTATTTCATTTAAGTTTTGTGGAGCCATGGTGCATTAAAAAGAAGGCAATCAAACACGTTACATCAATTGGTAAATTTCTAAATAACAAAAAGTACTATGTCTTTTTTTTTTTTTTGGTTCGAAATGAGGTTACGTCGAGGTCAATTTATGGGTGTAAAAGCAAAAGATATCTCTGTCACATACTCTTTCACAACTTTGTTAGAACTTTCACATTTTAAATCTCGTTCCAGAAAGATCTTCAGCTTCTCGGCTGTCACCTCCTCCAGAGTATTTTCAAATGGTTGAGTCAAACTAAAACTGGTGTAACATCTCACATCGGTAGGAGATAGTATGTTTGTATTGTTTATAAGTGAATGTTGTGGGTATAAGGAATTACTTTGGTTAATCATTTTGGACAAGTAAAAAAGAGACCCAAATAGTTATTTTCTTATGCTTACAACACTAGTTTTGCCGCGAACCTAGGAGTTTGGGTTCGGGGCCTGACAGAATGTTATCAAAGCAGGTTGCTAGCTAGTGCGGAAATTAAATGTTATGCGGGACAAAGTGATACACCAAAAAAATAGTGGGAGTCACCTCTAGAATCCTTCACTACCTAGTTGGTCCTGGGTTTGTTGTATATCCCTACATAGGACGTCAGGTCTTTAATGGGATGTGTATGTGACATCTCATATCAGTGGGAGATAGTGTGTTTATGTGATTTATAAGTGGTATTATGAGTATAAGAAATAACTTGGGTTAACCATTTTGGACCAGTAAAAAAGAGACTCAAGTAGTTATTTTCTTATACCTACAACAATAGTCTCGTCGTGAGAATGGGAGTTTGGATTTGAGGCGTGATAACTGGCCAGCTAATATGCACATCTGTTACAGGTTGAGGCAGAAACCTTGATTTTTGGTATAATAACGCTTTGCACTCATCAATCTCCATCCTGAGTAGGCTATTACGAGGTGTGGTGTTTCGCATAAGATCAACAATTGCTTTGGAGTCAATTTTATGCAGCTAATTGAGACCTATTGCTAATTCTATGTGCAATCCTTCCCCTAAACCAATTAGTCATGCTTATACACTCAAAGTAGTACGTAAGTAATATACAAAACCTTTGATAAATTTTTCCTTTCTCTTGTCTGAATTACCCCACTAGCTACTGCCGAGTTTAGAGTTGCCTTAGCATATCTATCAATGTTTAACTTCTACCCTTGGTTTGGTTTTTCCCATTGTACAAGAATTGTTCGCTATATGTTAATCCCATAAGTTTCCTCATAATTCATCCAAGTTCCCTATATTGCTGTAGCTAACCACCTTCATAAACGATGGTGTTTCTCCACCTCCATATCCGCCAAAGGGTACTTACAAATCAGATCTTCCATTCCACACAAAACCTTTGGGTTTTCTCCTTCAAGTTTTCAGCTAACCAATTTCCCCACTCATGTTCGAAGAATTAGCGTCGTTGTTGTTGACTAAGAAAACAATTCCAAACTTGAGTGACCATGCTGTAAGAAGTTTTTGCTTAAGGTGACCTTCGTGACCATATAAAGTGCAAATAAATGGTGATGGTTCAATGACCAAAGTCATTAACTAATATGTAACCTCCTACATAATGAAATATTTAATGGATTCATGAAATCATAAGAGGAATATGAAGAGTCTATATATACAATCAATATTGAATTCACCTATATAATGACCCTACATTATGATACATTTAGTGTGCTATTTATATTCCTACATCATGGTATATCTTAGTGGGTTGGTGGGTTATATCTTACATTATGGTGTACTTATGGTGAGGTTAGAGGGGTTAGTAAGTTCATGAAGGGTTAATTCTAATTAAGTCCATAATGGGTGAAATTAATTGAAAGATTGCTATATAATGGACTTTTGGTCCCTCTCTCCACTCAACCATCCCTAGTGTTTGTTATCCCCATCATTGACAAACATAAAAGTGTTATAGAGTAAGGGGATAGAAGATTAAGTTAGTCATAAGGTATATGTAGTTCATGAGATACACCATTAAAACATGTGTATATATTAAGTTTATATGTTATTTCTATCTTTTAAGTTATATCAAGGTATGTTTTATTTTAATTATTTCATAATGTTATAAGACATAAGCTAAAAATCTGATTTTCGTCTTACATGTGATATCGGAGCAAGGTTGAAGCTTTTGTCGTATAATTCAATCATGGTTTGAGTTCCATATTATGAAATATTTATGTGGAAATAATGTTCAATTTTATGGTGACTTTATTTTGTCACATTAGATAATTCATTATTTATAGTTTCTAATATCTTTAAGCATATGGTGTAACAATATACTCTAAAGTATATCCCAATTTGGGCTAACATTTTTTTTCCCTTTCATTTGTTGTTTATAAAGTTCTCTGGAATTGTTGACTTTGGAATGAAGGTGACTATTTTAAAAGTTATAAAAGCACTCTATAATTTATTTTGATGTCAAGACTATTATTAACTTGGCATATAACTGATATTTGGCTTCTTAAAGTTTTGTAGCCATTCTTTTGTAAAATGCTTACTAACCATTATTATTCATAGATGGTTGATTGTTAGTCGCCAAAGTGACTCAATCATTAGTAACCATCATTTGGATACTAAATCTAATGGTGGATTGGTTGCCTCCAAAGTGGTCTGGTCACATCATTTGATTATTGAATATTCAATGTTTTGTAAGCCTATGGAGATTATAGAGTTGTAAACTGCCCAGAGGTAATTTATTATTTCGATGATGAAAAGTAAAATTAAATTGTATTATACCCAAAGGTATATGTCGTCTCAATTTTATAAAAGTTCAAAGTGAATTATTCAAAAATTATTTATCGAGTTAATCACTAGCTTGTCACACTCTTTACCCAAAGGTAAAATGTGATGAAGCAATAGATTACTCGTAAAGATAAGAACAAACATGCTTAGCATAACTTGTGGGTAAAACTACTAGTATATCACTATTCTTACCCAAAGTTGAGAGTGATGATGTAATAGATTTCTCACTACTATAGTCATATATTGCTTAGCATTACTGAAAGTTTTATAGCTTCCAATTAACATATATATCCAATATTTCAAGGAGCAGCGTTCTCAAAATTTTAAAATTTTATTTTGGGTACGCACTAATAGTGGTGTTTGGATATATAATACTATTATCAAAATAAAATTTTTCAACCATAATGATGGTGATTTTATTTGACGTTGATCGTAAAGTTGATTTTGGATATATGAGATGAACTTTATATGTCTCAATTAAATTTCCTTATAAAATCTGGAGAACAGTGGGAGAAAGTTAATTTTTATTTGACTCTTATTATTTCTTCAATACTTGCTAATAATATTTTTGAGTTGAAAGGCGTAAGTGCTACAAATGTATTGAGAGTGAAACATATTTATCTTTGTGTATTTTATCAATAAAGGCAAGGAGTTGTATCAATGTCAGTAAGGTTTATTGGACACATGTTTTGGTATTATCTATGTGTTATATTTTTGTTGAAACACTAATAAGTGTTTTCTATATCTTAGGAAGGATCTTTGAAGATTTTCAAGAAGTGATATACTAAAGTTATTTATTTTCATGTCACGCTTAAAAAAATTCTTACAATGATCCATTAAAAGTGATTTGGGTTGGTTATATTAAAGAAATATATTTTTGTGGAAGCTATTTGTGTCATGCTAAAGGTATTTTTGTCAAGGATCTTAATGACACATTTTAGTGTAAGATTAATCATTTTTAGTCTAAGCGTATTAGAGTTTTATGGGGCTGTCCGTTATGTACATCCTTTGAAGTGATAATTATTGATCCTCATGAAAGTGCTAGTACATGAATCAAGTATTGAACTTATAAGGATTCTAATAGTGTTTAATAGTTGGACACATCAAAGTATTATTTTTCAATTTTTCTTGTGCAAAATAAATTGTGATGGTTCAATAATCAAAATCATTAACCAATATTTAACTTCCTACATGTGTATTCATGAAAGGACAAGAGGAATATGAAAAATTCATATATTCAATGCAATATTGAATTCGCCTATATTATGACCCTACATTATGATACATTTAGTGTGTTATTTATATCCCTACATCATGGTATATCTTAATGGGTTAGTGGGTTATATTCTACATTATGGTGTACTTATATCATATTATGTCTTATTTTAATTATTTGATAATGTTATAAAACATAAGTTGAAAATTCAATTTTCGTCTTACACATCCTACATCTGCGAAAAATGTGTTCTGCATCTTCAATTGCTGCACTGCATACCGTACAAGAGGAGTCAACGTTGAGACCTCTCTTAGCCATAAGCCAAATAAAATTTCTGATGCGTTGGGGACACTTTAATTTCCACAGAGGTGAACTTTGTTATCACCCACGCTCAATTGACAATTGCATTATGTTACCATATCAGTTTGTTTGGATTCAAGTTTTTAAAGGAAATGAAAGGATAGAAAAGGAATAAGAATTTTTTTCCCTTATTTGGATAGCAATTTTGATGGAGAAAAAAGATTTTGTAATCCTTTTAATTTAGAGTTTTTTTGGAAAAAAAAAAAAAAAAAAGTTATAAAAAATCTTTCTTATTCCTACTTATCTCATAATTATAAAAAATAATAATAATAATATTTAAGTAATTTTACATTTAAAATTTTCCTTTCCTTTCCTTTTCTTTCCATCTCTAATTCAAAACAAAAAACTGTAAAATTCTTTCATTTCCTTCCATTGTAAATTTTTTACAATCCAAACAAAATAATTTATTTCTCTTCTTTTATTTTTCTTCCTCTATTTTACTTTCCTTTCCTTTAACTCTTGCAATCCAAACAGGGGGTAAGGGTTGGTATTACTATTAATCATCAGTTAAAGTTACACGAATCACTGACTGGTTAATATCCATAGATGTCAACTATATATGTGCTCTTGGAAGTAACGTCAAATTATAGAAAAGGTGATCTGAAATAGATTTAACCCATTGGAGTTCATTTATTGAAGCAGGCACCAACAGAAATTAATTTTAACTATATAAATACAGAGTACTAATGATTTTCAGACAGCAAGAATATTACATCAAGTACAGATACAGACACAATATTATTGTTATTACAAAACACATTAACTGAAGAAATTAAGTAGAAAAAACTTGGGAGAAAGAAGATTATATATAGCTTCAACAGTCAACACCTTGAGGATCATGATCGATGACAGTGGTGTATAGCTTTGCAATCTCGACCGCCCTTCCTTTTCGGTAGCCCGTTGCAGTCATATCGTGCATCAACTTTGCAAAAGGGTTGATCTGGGTTTTTCAATGGGGGAGTGATGTACTTGTGATCAGCCAAAATCCTTCCGCTCACTTGAGATTCCATCAAGAATTCTTCATCATCATCGGCGGCAAGGCAGTCACCAATTAATGTGCCATTGCACACTGCAGGGTGGTGGTTGATACTAGTGATGCTTATCATGGCATTAGCTCCTCCTGGCATGTTAGAGCTAACTATTAATGTGAGTACAACAACACCAACAGAGAGGTAGAGGTACCCAGCTCTCTTGAAATCATTGCCCATCTTTAATTTGTTTTTGTTTTTGTTTTTGTGTTTGTTTCTTTTTTCCAAATGAATCTCTCACTCTCTCTATATATATATATATTGCTCGTCGTGCAGTAGCTAGCATTTGAAAAGGATTTTGGATATGGAATGGATGGCTATCCTTTAAATTGGCATTGGCATTCAAAATGATCGATGACCTACCACCATTTGCATTTATTATTCAAAAAATGTCGGCCGAGGGCTTCATTACAATTATAACATGTGCACCTTTCCTAATTGTGTTTGGCATTTTGCAGCTTATCAACTTGCACTTTCTGTTTTATTCATTTGTTAACGCATTTTGTTTCTGAATCAAACAAGTAAGATAAACTATTTTATTTTGCTCTATGCCATTTTGTTAATTATGGACTCGTATCAGTTGTTGGCCTTTATTAGTATCACTTTTTTTTTCAATACAAATTTATTTTTTTTTTCTGAAATCATGATTAAAACTTAAATATCACTAATTACAAGTAATCACCATCCCGCCATGAGCATGCCTTTAGTGTCATTTTATAACTTGTTGGAGCCAATAATGGCTCTTGCTTGTCTTGCACTGACATTATTGTACCTTAAATTGTCTGATTTCGAGCCTTTATAAATGAGAACGAGTGAGTGACCACCACCCCACGCCAAAAAGAGGGGACCTAGCAGGACTTCTTTGGTTATTCTTCCCTTTCTTTTACGCACCTATGTGTGTGCGTGTCTTTTATCTTAGACAAGTAGCTCTCCTTTGCTTCTTGATGGCTTTGGATTTTTATTTGCGATTACAACATTCACGTGTTCAACAACTGGTAATGAGAAAGACGGTACCCACTAGGCCAGTGCGCTTGCTTGTGAACCACATCCTTAATTATCTTTCTCTTTTAGATCTTCTTCTCATCTGAAAAACTTGGGGCTCCAAAAAAACATATCATAGAAGCACATACTTCCGATCACAACTCAAATCGAGTTTTATATTCTAAGACCAGCTTTAAAATCTGAAAGATAATTTCTCCAAAGATGAAAGTAATTTCGTAACTCCATTTTAAATTTCACTGAAAGATAACGAGAGAAGTCAACTTGTCCTGTTACTATTATGGGTATATTATTCTTCCAATCAATTTCCCTGATATGCAACTTAGACAAAACACATAAGATTACCCCTACCAACCATACCACGCTTAACATAATAAGCATCAACCGCTCCAACCACAATCAATTTTGTCCGCAAAAAGAGGACACCAACACGCTATTTTCAACTCAAAGCATAGTTTGAAGATGTTAACAATAAATGCAAAAGATGGCTCTATATTGGAAATTGTAAATCTAACATTAGAAATGAAAGAAAGAAAATACAGCTAATGACTCCTTTCCCAAAATTTTGCCAAGTATACAACTTAATTCCAAAACCAACAAGCTCAAAGAAACCTTATAACCAAAATTTGGTCAGACATCTCAATCTCAAGAGACAAGCAGGAACCGATGGCCAAGGAAAAAATGATCTCAACGAAGCATTATTGCCTGCGTGCCATCTTCAGTTATCTTGTTAGCATGAATGGTGCTAATTAGATGAGCAATGTTGCCCTGGAAACGTTACACAAAAAGGGTAATGCATAAGTATGTATAATGATCTATAAAACGAAGTATATTAAGAATTCAACTAGTAACTAATGGTGTGTAAGATATCTCTCTCATGTATACTAAAACATTTGAGATACTGGAAACAACTCCCACTTTAGAAGACCACTCGAACAAACAACAGCAATGGTTGGTGTAATTCATGGCCCCAATATTTGACTTCCTAATCTTCATAGTGTACAATAAAGCACTAGAAAGTGTTGATATGGGTAAATCAATAGACAATATAAGAGCAAACAATCATTACCCTCCAAGTTGCAAGCTTTGTTCGAAGTGCTTCCCATTGATGAGGTCCAAAGACGCACTCGGTGCAGCGGCTACACAAAACACAGCATGATACAACAAATGGTTCAGTTATTTTATCATATGTAAATTCCAGCTGAAATGAAAGTCCACAACAAAGAGAGAATTTCACATACCTAACAATTACTACTTGATTCATTTGGTCAATCTTACAATCAAGTAATTTTGCCATAATCGCCTTAACAACCCATACTTCCACCTCATCGTCCTCCAACTGACAAGGAACGAAACAGCAATGTGATGAAAAACAATGTCAACCAGGAAATAAATCTATTGGCAAATTAGAAGTAAAATATATTTACCCTGAGTGTATCCTTAATCACAGAATAAGGAATCTGACCAGATTCATGCAAGCCAAGATCTATCAATGACATCAACCTCATCTTTGCTATGCAATCTTCATGCACAAGGCCTATACCATCCAAAAAAGTAATTTCAGGCAGAAAGAAAGACAAAAGTCACCAGAATAACTCACATAGATAAAACATTAGGACTCATACAACTATAAATTTGAAGTACCACAAAGATTAAGTTTACTTACCATAGCTTTTCAGTGAAGTTGAATTTGCAGCATGGAAATCCAGGTATGCATCTAATCTCTGAGTAAGAAAGATCTTCAAAAGCTCATATACGAGTGCATATTTAGCATCTTTCTCCAATTGCGCCACTGCAGGAAAATCTAGCAGATCGCACTGACATGTAAAGACAAACAATTTTAGTTATACAAAGCAAGAATACACGGAGAGGCACACTATTAAGAACTGGAATGATACAAATTAGTTAATACCATCAAATATGACAACATTTACAAGATTTTGGAGGTAAAAGAAAAATACCCAGGATTTGTCCAAACACCATTGCAGAAAGTTAACAAACTAATGCAATAAAAATCTTTCTCCATCAAAGCTAGGTGGAAATAGGAATAAGTGACCAGAGAGAAGAAATAGGGAGAGAGAAGAGGAAGGGAGGGAGGGAAAACAGGCAAGAAGGGCCGGGGTTGCGAAGTGCATTTTGGTTAAAACAGAGGACTGATTTAAGCAACTGACAACTCCATGCTAATGTATCTCTTATGCAGCAAACTAAATTTAGATTTTCTAAGCTATACCTACTCCAATGTATAAAAAGGCGTAAGGCGCACTGAGGCACTAGAGGGCGCAAGGCGCAAGGCGCAAGGCGTGCACCTTAGCAAAGTGAGGCGCATTCTATATTATGAACAATAAGCTACGAAATCAAAGAATTATGTAAGATAGAAACTTTAATTTGATAATACTTTAACCAAAAAATATCTAAAAGATATATATATTCATCAAAAAGCATTACATTACAAATTTGGAAACAAACTTGCAAGTGAAGGCCCCACCTTAGGTAACTTTGCCACTGTGTTGAGGCGAGGCGCAACAAGGCGCACCTTAGGCGCTGAGGGTGCGCTGCAGTGCCTAGGCGTGCCTAGGCGCTGCCTTTTAATACAATGGCCTGCTCAATGTCAATCTATTCTAACATTTGATCAATTTCTCTGTACATAAACATGAAAGCCAACAGTATTCCATATCGATATGGGTCTCACCATACTGCATGTCTTTTAATACATTGACCTGCTCAATGTCAATCTATTCTAACATTTGATCAATTTTTCTGTTCATAAACATGAAAGCTAACAGTATTCCATATTGATATGGATCTCACCATACTCCATGTCTGCTTATCATCAAAGAAGACCCTAACATTACCACATATAAGTTTAAACAGATGTACAAGGATCTCTTTTAGAAGGCAAAAGGGCAACATTAATCAAAATCTTAAAAGGTATATATCAACAATGCTAAGCATATCCCTGTTGAAGAATTGGATCCTCAAAATTATCTCTGTGGTTAAGCCCAACACAGCTTGAAAGGGATACACCAGGCAGACTATTTTTCCTGGCTATCAGTCTCTTCATTTTTACTTTTTTTTCTTTCTTATAAGTACTACTGTGTCTCCTAATTCATATGCCGAAATTTCTGTCTGAGGGCTTTTGTGCAAATTTGTTCTCTAATTAAATCTCCAAGACAATGGTAAAGTAGAGTTCACTGATCAATCTACTAATGCTAGAGAAAAAGAACGTCTACTTTACATTCAACTTATCTATAGATGCTCAATCTCTCCCTTTAGGAGGAAAACGCCTCTCTAAAATCAAAGCAAATTCCTTTATGTTTCTAATTTTCTGGGTTCAGTACCATAGCACAGAACAACAAATGCATCGTTTAATGACGGAAAAGACCTTGAAAGAGCATACTTGTGAACAAGCGCTTCAAGGCTAGATCAACCCATATAATTCACATTAAAAATAGCAAAATTATTCCTCCTGACCGAGTCTTACCTGAAACATGTCTGGTGCCTTGACAAATTCAGTAATAGCACGGATAGCTTCTTCCTTTGCTTCATTCATTGCATATGCATCTTCACCAGAAAAAGTTGCCAGATATTTGGTGAGAAATTTGAAAGAATCTTTTGCCGAGCTGAAAGGCCAATACAGGGCAGTGTCAATGCTGTTATAAATCAAAGAAAAGGGAAAGAATCAAAATATTCTTAAGATTACTCCAGTTTCCTACCCCTTATGTTCCTTCAAAATATTAGAAATTGAAAGAAAGAGATCTCTTTGATCCTCGACTCCAAGATTCCACTCCCTGAGGAAGCTATCAATATTTTTGAAAGAGGGTACAATATGTTCCGTGACCTTTCCACTGACTGCCAAATTAAGCGCCTTCATGTACACAAAGAACCGGCTGTATGGATTGTCCAATAGGTTGTAGAGATTGAACAAACTGAAGAGAAGTAAAAATCAAATAAATGAAACCACACAAATAAAACTTCAAGATCTAACAGAAATGTCATAACAACATGTTACCTTTTTAACCGTAAAGCAGGCTTCTCATTTGGTTGTTGAGTGACCTTTGTGGATATAAGCTCTGCCATCTCGTGCACTTGATCTAAATTCTCAGACTTCTTCACCAGGTTGCAAATCACAGTGTAAACACACTCAAGATCTGATGCAACGATCATGAGTGAGATCATGGGACAAGGAATATCATCAATAGGGCCAGAGAGATGTAACATAAATGAAGAAACTAGCACAAGAAAAATCCGAATGAGTACACGTTTCAGAAAAGGATACTAGAAAGCTGCTCAAGACAAGACTTTTCATGACTAATGGGAATAACATTGTGAACTGGAGCAGGCGTCAAGCCAGATAACTACACATACATAGGCACCCCCATCCCCCCGCCCTGCTGGGGCGGCATACTGCAGACAGTTCCAACAATTGATCCCCAAATCTTCCAAATTCAATTACAAAGTAAAGAAGATATCTCTTTTTCCCTTCCTTTCTTTACATGTCATTTCACATTTAGACGGCGGCTAACTGGGAGAAAAGAGAAAACAACATCTTCCAAAAAAAATTTGCAGGGATGTCTCTGAAGGAGTCAAAAGTGATGACATTTTTCACAACAGAATACATGGTACATCCAATATTTAAAAAATAAAATAAAATAAAAAACCGTGGGTATCCGAGCTACATGGTACATCCAATATTGGTGCAAGAGTTATAAATCCTCCTCACTCATGAAAAATAATATGTTCAAGTAACCAAACTGATTGCTCGGTGTCAACCTTCAAATCAACAATTCATCAGACAGAACTTTGAAACGTTCAGAACTGCAAATGACTCCAACTAAAACCCCTAGTGTAATATAAACAAGACCCTGAACCATAATAAATAACTTCAGAGCAATCAAATTAGGCCTCCAAATGATGCACTAAGACTCCGTTTGTTTGCACTAAAATATTTTCCTGATTGCTCGGTGTCAACCTTCAAATCAACAATTCATCAGACAGAACTTTGAAACGTTCAGAACTGCAAATGACTCCAACTAAAACCCCTAGTGTAATATAAACAAGACCCTGAACCATAATAAATAACTTCAGAGCAATCAAATTAGGCCTCCAAATGATGCACTAAGACTCCGTTTGTTTGCACTAAAATATTTTCCTGGAAAATGTTTTCCGAATTTTTCAATATTTGGTAACACGAAAAATTTGGTCAACCGGAAAACATTTTCCGATCAAGGCAAAATTTTAGTTCAAAATAGTGGAAAATATTTTATTTTCCTTTGGGAGAAAAAAAATTTTCCAAAACTAACCCACTTCACCGCCACCTCACCCACCCCTTACCCCTCACCCACCCCACCCCCTACTCTACCCCCCCCCCCCACCCACCCTCCCTCAACCCTCATGGTTGACATATATATTATAAGTGTATTTTTTTTATAAAATCTCATGTCGAAAAATATTTTTTCCTGTGCATGCAACTCCAAACACCAGAAAATATTTTTCAGTATTCTATTTTCTAGGAAAACATTTTTCACTTCCCCCAGCAAGTTATTTTATGGCAAACAAACGGAGCCTAAGGCTCCGTTTGTTTGCCGTAAAATATTTTCCCGGAAAATATTTTCCGAATTTTACGGTGTTTGGTAACACTGAAAAATTGGTCAACCGAAAAATGTTTTCCGGTCAAAAATTACGGTTGCTTTTTCTTAATTTTACGGTGTTTGATAACACCGAAAAATTAGTCAACCGTAAAATATTTTCCGGTCAACAATTGCAGCTAGTACAAAATTATGTAAAATGTTTTCATGTCCTTTGGCATAAGAAAATATTTTACCGAACTTACCGTATATCCAAACACCAGAAAATATTTTTCAGTATTCTATTTTCCAGTAAAATATTTTCCCTCAATAAGTTATTTTACGGCAAACAAACAGAACCATGTAAAATATTTTATTTTCCAGAAAAATACTTTCCACAGAAAATATTTTACACAAGCAAATTATTTTACGGCAAACAAACGGAGCTAAGAAGCAAAAGCCTTACCTTTCTCGGAAGCCTTAGAACAGATCAAGTTCGCAGATGTGATCATCAACGAGGTCAAATCCAACCATCTGCCCTCTATCATAAATTGCTGAGCTTCAACACACAATCTTGTCACTTCTGGCTCTGCTACCTAAACACAAAGTCACACCGCATTATATTAAAGTAACAGCTGCGACACCGCTATCACTCTCCAAAGTGAAAACAAATCATATGCCACAACAAACATCAGAACATTACACCTATATTCACAACAATCCATTAATTTATGAAACTATATACGATAGACCCCAAAGCGAGTCCAACAACTTCCTCAACCCCAGCACAGTGGGCACTTAGTAAAAAAGAGGAATGACGGCAACTAATGACAGGACAATTTAACACACAATATATGTATAGATATGTTACATCACGTGAAATATGCAAATACAAGGAAATAGATATAAGAAACTATATGAATTAAGCATAACTATACGAAAAAATGAATTAAATAAAAAAATATTTGGGTGCGGAAAAAATTTGACCTCGGGACCGGCGTCGGCCCAGGACAGTTCAGCGGTGAAACGGACGACGGAGAGGACGGGATCTTCCTCAGAAGTGGGGACCACCGTCGTCATCTTTCTTTGCTTTTTTTTTAATGGAAACTCTCTGCAATGGTGGATTTTGAAGCCTTAGTTGGCGCAGCAAAGAGCTCTTGCAAGAAGAAGAGAGATAAAAACCCTAGCTTTTGAGATAGACGAGATTATACACTTTTGAGTGTGATGGGTATAACTGTAATTTAAACATCTTTTGGGATTTTAGAAATCTAAGTTAATTACAATTTTTTTTTCTCTCTTTTACATTTATTGTTTACCCACTCGAGTTTGTTAAAACTTTTCTTCTTCTTCTTTTTTTTTTTTTTTTGTCTGCGAGTTTGTTATAATTCTCAAGTTGGTGTTCTATGTAACATTTTTATGCTATTTAGAAAGTCAATCAAGATTTAAGAATAAAAACAAAGTAGCATCTATCAAGACTTATGAGATAGGAGCAAAAGTTTCTTAAATTAAATTTCTAAAGCCTCGAGATTTTATCTAGTTTGTTTAAGTTAACACAAATAATAACTATGATTTTTACAATTACAAAATGAACTAAATTGATGATTGACAAGTCACAAGTTATTTTAGATTGGTTTATAAAAACATCAAATCAAAATTTAATGAAATTTAGTGCTCGTTAATTTTGTAAGTCCACTGAAGTGTGGATCAATAATTTTTTTGTTTTAATTAATCAGTGGAAATAACCTACATGCTCCAGTTATGTTTATTATTAGTTCAAATATAGTTTCTTTTTTCATTGAGTAAAAAAAAACTTAACAAGACTGAATTGTAAAGATTTTCTAAGAACTCAATCAAACTTGAATGATCTTTTGAAGTCCTATTAATTGCAACACGAGGAACTCTTTTACTTCCTTTTGGATTTCTTTACCTCTAACTTGCATAAATCCTTTGAGAACAAAAATTACTCATGTATTAAATGAAAGGAACAACTAACATTAATATGCGTCGAGCCATGTTGAACAAGCTCAGGTATTAAAGATTCCACGATCAAGCACACCTATTCTCATGCTTTTTCTTGAATGTTCTTTCTGTATTGGATTTAGAACTACATAAATTCCTATGATTTTTGTTGCAAGATTTTGAAATACCTACAATGTTCGAAATTCTCCTTTATGATTAACTACATTTTGCTGCCATCTGCGAGAAGAAGGTTCGTTTGTGAGGTTACAAGATTAACTACACCTTTGTTGCCATCTGCAAAGTAATATGACTAAATTGATTAATTTTTAATAATATGAACAAATTTAAAATTTTTAAGAAAACAATAAGAACCATTTGTGTAATTTTTCTAATTTTTTAGTACAATATTATTTTTAGTCAGAGCAACCAATTAACTAAAAAAAGAAATATTTGTATATGAGTAATAAATTGCTTATTATAATCTCCATACAAATTTTTTTTTTTTAAAGACAAAAACAACAACGATTTTGCCTCAAACGTGAATAGAACCATAGAACAAATATACGAGGAAAACAGGAACTTCCGACGGCCCAATACGAGGAAGATTTCAGTTTTCAACTCAAATTCTATAATTAGTTCCTCTGCTCTATCTCGAACTCCACAATCTAATTCTCATCGAATAATTATAAACATCCTTCATCTAATGGTGAGGAAATGAAAATACCTTTATAAATAATCAAAACGCACATTGTTGAAAGATATTTTACGCTGCAACAGAGTTTCCTCCAAGGTGTTCTCAAGTTAGGAAGGAACCGGAGATGATCAAACTAATCATGAGCATACATCAGTTGACCTCTGGGAGAGAGTGGATTCCGCCATGAAAGCATTAGGGGATTTAGGCTTGATTTGCTGACTGCGATGAACTTGACTCTAGTTTCATGGAATCTTTGAGATTTCAACTAACAGCTTGTGTAAGGCTTGGGGTTTTGAGAAAAAAGGCGAGTGATCAGCACCTTTTAGACGGAAAACCCGTTCTGGAGGACTCCTGTTTATCATACTCTCCTGGAGAGCAATGGGAATTGCATTGTCTTCTGGAGTTTCAATATAAAACCGTCTAACAGAACCATACTTCATATCAGAAAGAGCAAGCTTCTCAAGAACTGGTGCAAACGGGATTGGCCTCATCGAGACAGATGCTAATGCAACATCCTGGCAGAGGAAAGGCCGTAAACATGGAGATCAGATCCATAAATACGAGTGAACTCTCACAGAAAGAAGGAGGCAGCAAGGATTCAGGTCGGCTGCATTAGTTATATCAAGTATTTACATTGGCAACTAATGCATGTTACCGTACCTTAGATGGACTCTGGTTGAACAATAAGTCCTTCAAAAGTGACTTGTCAAGATCAATAGCAGTTGGAGGTTGACTATTCCCATTCGCATAGAGAAAAATCTGGGCCTGTTGCATCAAATTATTTGCATCCACCTGCAACAACTATCAAATGTCAACCTTGATAAATCATATTTCCCAGAGCATAATCTCTCAACGCAGAGTATCAACTTCCAAAACCCTAAGAGCCCAGGTTAAATTCAGTGCTGGAATAATAACGATCCTAGCTCAGGTGAAATACATTCCGTACAAAAATATAATTGATCTATATATCTCATGCCAGAAGGATAATGCTATTTCTTGTGGATTGCCTCCTCCTTTGGTGTAAATCTCAGTCCGTTACTCTAACAATGTACCGAGGCATAAGGATGTGGGGGTGGAGCATTCACATCCGCATCTGTTGAAGACACCTTCAGCATTTCAAAGGCCAAAAGCTATTTGCTATTTATTAATTATGTCCTTACCAACTTCTAAAAAAATTATGTTCATTACAGATCAGCTCATAAGTAAGATGCTAGTGTTTTTCCACAAAGTAGATGATAAATCAGAAATTTATAGCACCAGATGTTTCTAAAGGAGATTATTACCCATATTTTAACATTGAAGTATGCACGTGAAACCTTGTAGTCACAATCAAAGGGATCCATATTTTGATTTAGCTGTCATTTCTCGGCTAACTGACAAAAAACATACTCAAGAATATAAGATTTGGGTCAACAAACAAACCTTTTGAGAGAACATGTCCAGGGTACTTAGTCCGCTAGTCAGCATAGCTGCAGCAATAAAAACAGCTTTTGAAACCTTATTTGGAAACAATTCCATTGCATATGAAATGCATGCCCCACCAAAATCATGCCCGACCAAAATGACCTGCATACATAACGAGCCATTATGAACCAAATCTAACCTAGAACTAGAAATTAACTATGTGCATATACACATATGAATACCGGTATATCTAATCTATTCAGTCAACAGGCAACAGAGTTCTGATAACCAAGAAAGACTTAATCACAATTCATTATTGTTCATTACCCAATTAATTCTGTTTGAGGCTTTCAATATGATACTAGTAACTCAAAATTCATGAGAATATGTGATCCAAACACAACAGAATAATGTGCTCGCAGTTGCTGAGGGGAACATTTCAGTAACAGATGGACCAAGAAAATCAAGAGCAAGCGCATGCTACTCCTCTCAAATATATACTTCATTATCTACATTGCAATACTGAAATAACAAAAATTTGACTAGTGCCATCTTCCACAGCATATACAAGCTGCTGAAGGCCTCTTTATGGCATCATACAACATCTCACCAACAGCAGTATCAGAACCTAATATTTTCATTATGAGGATCATAAAATTAACATCCTAAAGAAAATTGCGGAAACTGTTATAGTCAGACAAGTATTTACTCTCAGATCCATCAAATGTAGAAGTATAAATTCTATGCAACTTGTGCATCTTTAAGACTTACATTTTTCCATGAAGTCATGAACATGAAAGTTTACGAACCAGTATATAGTGAACTAGATGAGGAAGCTACCTTGTCACCCTCAGCAAGATTCTCAAAGAACTCAGTTAGAGGCTTGATGTATTGTGAAAGACTTGTAATATTATTTGTGTCGAATGAATGAATTCCAGAACCAGTCAAATCTATGGCAGTAACTCTATATCCACCTTCTTCTAATAGTGCTATGGTTTTATACCAGCACCAGGCACCAAAGCCACCACCATGAACAAGGACAAAATGGTTGCTTTCTAGATCTTCAAGCTTTACCTCCTGTCAGAATAGAGCATTAGTTAGTGATTCTTGCAGGATATCAGACATTATCATTCCTATTCACTGAACCACATTCACAAATTTGGAGGCAATGATTGTGAATTTCACTTTCGCTGCTCCACAGACAGTAAAAGGAATATTCGTTAGACAAAGATTAGAACAAGCAGCGACTCACCAAGAGAAAATAACACTGTTTATTAGTAATGTCAGACTAAATTTGATTTCAGGAATCAAAAGGTAAAAACGGATGGAATCGAATTTTCAAGCAGCTTTTCTTCTACAAGAGACATTATGCCCTCAGCTGAACTCTTAATGAAACGAGAACCTGAAAGCATTCATATTTATTTGTTCTCTAAAAATCCAGACTTTACAATTTAGTCCCGAGTCTTGGGGAAGGAATAGGGGCGATCCCACGATAGTGATACAGAACATCCAACAGATTTAGTAAAAGTTAAAAAGGAAAGTCACTCATCAAAGGATGTAAATAATGTGGTTCACTTTGGGCGATTAGAAATGATTAGTTGATCAGAAATATTAATGATAATGATGTGATCTGTATATTACTTGGAAGTATTCGTACGGGCTCGCAGGAAACCAATCTTTGCACAACAAAATAAAAGGCTAAGGAACACCAAAACAGAAACGATGAGGAAATTGGAAAAAGTGCAAAACGAGCATGTTTCTTTTTTAATCCCTAATTAATGAGTAAACTGAAGGAAAAGCAACACGCTTGACAATTTTTTATAAGCACAAAACTTTAGCCGTCTAATCGCTAATTGCAAATTTGCAAAAGAAATTGAAAACTAAAACGTAAAATTGACGCAAAGCTGCAAAAAAAAAAAAAACACTTAAACGTTCTCCAGTAGTCAAGCATTTAAAATATATTAGTCAATTTAGACGAAGTGTCAAAAAATTGGTCAACTAATTCACAGCTAATTATATCTTTTTTTTCGTCAATCATTGTAATTTCCTAATCTGCTGCTTGATATAACAAAAAAAATTCATATAATAGTCTGGAAAAAGAAAAAGAAAAATAATGAAAAAAATTAGCTGAAGAAAAAACAACATTTTGAAGCAACATTTTGAAGCAACATTTTAGCATATTACTGCATTTCTAGCCTGAGAGAATAATATAAACATAAAAATATAGTAAAGTACCTGATTAACAAGCTGGTGAGGTTGAAGTAAAGGATCAGTAAGCGAGCGAGCTCTGGAGCTCGAGCTGCGAGGCAACGCCGGATTCTTCTTGGAATTCGAGTTCGGATACCTCAACGAAGCCGAGCGATCGAACGGCGCCGCGCCGGCGCCGCTGCCGTTCTGCAACTGCTGCTGGAGGAGGATCGCCGCAGCCAACGCCCGCTCGTGGATTACCGAATCCTCTTTCTTTGAACGGATCCTACTCCACCTGCTGCTCCCTCCTCCTCCTCCACCTCCAGCCGCCGCCGATGTCGAGTGGTTGGTTATTCTTCTCGATGGCTGCCTCCTCCTCACTGTCTCCCTCCGCGAAAAACACAAGCCCATTTTTTATTGTTCTTTACATGCATCTATTCTATGAACTAAAAATAGAAAAGCCTATATATACATATAGGCACACGTATGCTTATACGTCTACGTGTATATATATTTGTTATATATAATGTACGTATGTGTTAGTGTGTGTCTGTTAAAGTGGGTGGTTACTGTTGACGAGGTTTGCCTGTGTTGAGAAAATGGGCTTAAATTTGATTCTTATTCCAAAATTAACCTCATTTTTTATTGATTATTACTAGGGATGGTGATTCATGATTGGTCAAAAGCGTAATTTAAAGGAACGCGCCCGTCGGTTGCTGAAAAAGATGATAGGGGAAGTTTCTGCGTGAACTTTGGGATAATAACTACAAGTCTACAAGGACTTGCTTTTGTAGGTAAAAAAGGTTGTGTAACGTTTAGAGTGGGCAGGTTTGAGATGTGTTCTTTCTTTCAAGTTAATGTGATATAAACCTCAAGCTCCATTTATATTTTCTTTTTCCTTTTGTAATGTAATTCGACTTGAATTGGTTGAAAAGATTATTCTTTATGAATAAATGAAAGCTGTTTGTATAATTGAACAAATTTTTCGCTACCAGAAAAAATAATTTATCTCGTGTGTTAAGATCATTATTTATGAGAGATGATAATTAGATTACATTCTTTTGAAAGTAATGAATTATTTGATAATGAATTTGAAATAGAGAAAGTATCAATTATTTTTCTCAGTAGATGTTTTCATAAATTGTTAAGCGTCTTTTAGATTTGCGGCTAAAATCAAAGTGTATTATTTCATTTTAAGGAACGAATTTTAAAATCTCAACTTCTGTTTTATCACAATTTGAATAGGTTGAGTTTTAATATTTGAAATGATGATCTTTATACCTTCATTTCTCTCTTCCTACTTAAACGGACTAAAAAATAAATTTTCCTCTCCCCCCTTCCCCTTATTTTCCCTAATCCAAACAACCTATTAAGGATCAAAAGTTGTTTTTCAACACAAGAATATTCTATTTTCAACTGGAGGAGAATGAAGAACAAAATAATGTATCTTCGATGTTCAAAGTGGAACTAACAAAATTAAGGGAGATTCATTATATTGTTAACACTGAAAAACACTATATAGCATTTAAGGAGGAACGGAAACACATTGATACAAAAACCTTTAGTCAGCTTTCAATACAACAAATGACTCGTCCTTCGTTAGTTATCAAGAACAAATACATCTATCAATTCTAATGAGTATTCAATTCAGAAATCATGACAGTTGTTAATATATGTAATGTACAAATCAATTGTCTTTATCAAGCTATCTATGTGTTGTGTATTATTAAAGATTTCCACAAGGTGGTATGATGAGTCGTGAGCATTTAATAGTTTCAGATTATCATCAAGTCATTCAGATTATGTGTAATATTCACAACAATATACAAAGAATTCTAGCTCTCTATCTCTTCTATTTTCTTTAGCTACAAAAATTCAATATGGATTTTCAAGAATCTCTTTGACAGCCCAAAAATTTCTTTTAAGTTTTTGTGAGCAGAACATGATAGAAGAGAGACTACTTTGATAGTCTAATATTATCTTTGATTTTCGCTCATAATATTATATTATTGTGAGGGATTCTAAATCTATAAAAAAAAGGACGTCTGGTGCATTCTTTTAGTTTGTAATTAATAACTCCGGATATTAACTGCAACCATACCAAAACCTATAATTTTGTATGGGGGATGGGTTTGTGGACCAAATGACACATATTTTGACATTTTCTTCATAACAACGAAAAAAAAAGTTAAGTACACTAAGAGACTGATAACATTCGATTAGACGTTTTCTTAAAATTAGTAAGAGTAATGTATTCCATTCTAATAAGAAACTAAACTGATCAACCGGAATCATTTTGTTAAATGAAGCATCAATAAAAGGAAATTGAACTCTGCGTGAGTATCATGTGTGTCATTAATTAGAAGCTTTTCCTTGTATATATTATATTTACTTTGCTAAGAATCAAGGAATCAATGTTGATATTAACATCCACTAGTAGACGAGGCTTCTCTCAAATACTCGTTTTTCCAAGCTATAACATCTTTCATTTTTTTTTTTTAGTAAAATTATTTAGGTGAACCTCAATATTTGGCTGAATAAGAACGGTCAAAATTGATAACTAGATCATCTAGATTAAGGTGGAAAACAATGACATTTTCATCCAAAGAACAAATAAATCATCCGACCTCACGCGGGTGGATATCAAAATCCATAATCTCTTTAAAGAGAAAGATGTACATTAGATCAGACAATTATTAATTTATCGTTAGTTTATATTTTGCTACCCAATTTGTCACTTGATTGGTTTTTCTCTTTGAGAACTGAAATTTAATTATGGTTGCTCTCAACTGCAATCTTCTTGATATCATGTTCCACTAGTGGTACGTTTGATTCTTCAGGGGTTAGCCATGCTAAGATTGAGAAAGTATGCCAAAATTGAGAATTACTTTCTAAACAGTAAGTAGATTATTCTCGAGTTTTTTTTTATTTTTATTTGTAGTTCTCGATTTTTTTTTTTTGGATATAAAAAAAAAATTAAAACCGTACAACACATAATATAACCAGCGATAATCGATCTCACAACTTTCGCATACATATATCAATTCAACACTTAAGACTTCTCACTTTTGGCTTTTCAGTATTTTCAATACTTGGCAATCTCGGATGTGAACTGCAAGGTGAGACGAAACATGATAGGAACGACCTTTAGACCATATAAAAGATATTAGCGACAATAATCTGGCAATTGCTGGGAGGCAACGGATGGATGTTAAAAGCAAGCCGAGAAACTTTTAGTTTTTTTGGGCAAAAGTCTAGCTTCATTGCCACCTTCTTCTTGACTTTTAGATCATGAAAAGTATGGCACTGTCACATCGAGGTGCTTGTCATTGTTTAATGATATACACCGTACAAAATGATGGACCATGATATATATACTGGTCAGTGAAATTTTTAACGAGGATATGATATTGAGCATCAATAAATGGATGAAAATATGGTTAAATTTCGTTAAATAATTTAATAGTCAAATTCTATCAGTTGAATTTTCAATCATTTAAAAAATAGATGGATGAAAATGGCCAGCTAAATTAGCTAAAATAGCAGTCTAAGAAACAATGTTGTCAATTATTTGATCTTGTATTCAATAAGAAAAAAAAATATATATATATATATATATATTATACGTTATTCAACTGGTACAGGTTTTTATTAGATCGTCTACCTTATATTGGTTTGAATTCTCAAGATCCAATCAATTCAACAAATTATCCCATGCTCATTAGCTTTCCTTTTTGACTAACCCTTAATGCGACTCGACATTTTTTTTTAAGTGATGAAATTTTTTTTTTTAGAAAGTCCTTCAAAAATGCATTATGAATATAAAAATTTCAAAACATATGCTTCTGTCCAAAAGAGATATAATCCAATTTGTGTGACTCGACTTTTATTCATTGTTCTTAGGTAGATAATTTACATCGGAGCATTTTTGTCATGATCCCATAAAATGAAACGGAGCCACTATAAAGCTGGTTCGTCCTCTGTAATTCATGAGGTGTTTCTTAATGGCTTAAACTTTTTATTTCCTAAGCAAAGCACGAGGAGGCGGAAAAGTAGTGGTTTTCTCTTTTTTTTGGACGAAAAAAAGTAGTGGTTTTCAGTTTCATACTTTAATGCTATATATATGCATGTTCATGGCTTCTGTTAGAGTCCACCTCCCAACTACCATGCGTATCTTATAATTAATTTACGGGAAATGCTTGAAAGGGACGTTTTGAGTATACTTTAATAGGATATGAGTTTTACGCGCTAAAAATAAAATATTTGGTTCATTAACATTTTGAAGCGGTAATCTAGAATTACGCTTAATCTTTAATTTACATATGCCTATCATCTCTTTGGGAGCTTTGCTTAACTACCTTATATTCATCCATTCACGAGTGTGATCAAAGAATAAATTTGATGTTTTGATTTGAAGGGTAACAAAAGCATATATAATCATACTAATATATTCTATGATCGGAAGCGAAGTGATTTTAGTGACAAAAATAAGTGAAATTAGGATTAAGTGTCTTACATACCAAAATTGTGAAAATATTTTAAATTATGTTGTGTAGCCAGTGAGACTTTAATTTAAAATGTAAATCCATCCATACCGTTGGGGTGAATATCAAGAGCCGAGCTATGTTCATATGATCGTGAAGGCTGCATTCATCCTCCGTTCTTTTAAAAAAAGTGAATATTTTAAGTATTTTTAAATTAAAAAATTAATTTAATTCTTATAAAAAAAATTATTCATATATGAGTTTTAAATTTGTGTCTTTAACCTCAATAGAATAAAAAATCTAAATCTACCCTGGTGAATATCATTCAAAACACGTTGAATTCCTATACTAGGATATAAATAATAGAAGAGTTTATGTAAAAGTAAAACTCCAAAGAATTGTCTCATTGCATTCCCCCATTACACGATACAATATTTATACCTTAGGGGAAGATATTTTATGCAAATGAAGTTGAATCTTCAAATTGCAAACTCTAAACAACCTTCTCATTTTCTTGATTCCACTTTTCAACTCTATTTTCTTAAAAGAGAAAAAAGTCAAACGACAATATACTCTTAAATGTCATGGAAGAGTGACATATGTTTCCAGTTTTTTCCATAGGTCATTCTCATAATGCAAATCCACAGAATATGCTTGACCAACACCAGTCAACCTCATCTACATTTTGATTTCAGAATATATATATTTTCAGATATATAAATATATATTTATAATTAAAACTTTAGCATTTAAATCTTCCTCTTGAAAATAATTCCTTTTCATACTTATTCAAATAGTAGACGATATCTTCCTCTATTACTAGAATAGAGCACCTTTAAAATATGAAATCATTATTTTAACTTGTATGAAATCGTGACTTACTTAATGAGATAAAATTTTGATTGAGTTTGAAATAGGATGGCCTATATGTTCAAAATGGCCATAATGTTATGCATAATATGCACATGATCCCAGTGGCTCTGTGCAAAGTAACACATGGCTTGAGACATCCGCATGCTAAGCTTTGAAAATTTTCAGCACTTTAGCTGATTACAAAATTGAGCTTTATCAACGGAAGTAAAGTATTGTTGTGCTAATAATTAGCAAAAGAGAAATAAGTACTATGCTAATATCCAAAGATCACTTTACATCAGCTTTTTCAAGATAGAGTACGTCATTGATTCATCAAAAATGAGAATACAAAAGATTTGTGGCATGTCTTAAAAGCTGTTAATATCGAGTAAAATTTATCTCATAGTATTATAATATTATGAGCAAAATTCAACAGTTATAAATTATTCACGTTTTTTAATTACAAATGTGTAAATCAGGGGCGAAGCCAGGAATTTTTGTCAGTGGGGCTAAAATTTATAATTTTTTAACTATATAAGTATTTTTTTTTAAAAATACATAGAATTTTAACATTTTTATGGGCCAGTAGGGGCTAAAATCCATAATTTTTAAATTGTACGAGTACTTTTATTTTTCAATGGGGGCTAATTAATTTTTTTAACTAAAAATACATAGATATCTAATTTTTTTTCAAAAAATACATAAAAATTTTAACGTCTTTATGGGTCAGTGGGGGCTAAAATTCATAATTTTTTAACTATACTAGTACTGTTGTTTTTCAGTGGGGGCTAATTAATTTTTTTTTAACTAAAAATGCATAAATATCTAATTTTTTTAAAAAAAAATACATAAAAATTTTAATGATTTTTATGGGTCAGTGGGGGCTGCAGCCCCCACTGGCTCCAATATAGCTCCGCCAGTAGTGTTAATAATTTATAACCGTTGCATCTAGCTCATAATATTATACCGTTGTGTCATTATGAGCAAATCGATTCTCGTTAAGAACACTATGATACTGTTGACTAAATAGATATATTTCTGCTTATATACGCTAGCTAAAATGAACATGCATCACACATTGACACTAGCTAGTTGCTTTTACAGTTGGAACAATATTTGATTTGTGGTCCAATACTAGTATGGATCAAAAACATCGATCACTTCAGATTGGACCACAGTGCCTTTGATGCTTTCTGGAGCCAGGTGGTCATGATTCTACCTTGTTGATCGACAAAATGGGCTACCCGTGGGACTGTATCTTATCAAGTAAGGTTCTCTTTTCATTATACAGCTTTTCAAGCGATGTCTTTTGAAGCTCTGCCAATAATAAATGCTCATGTCCCCATAGCTGTAATATAACTTTGATCTAATGTGTAGCAATTTTTTCTATTGTCTTGAGATCACAAGACCCTCAGGCGAAGCTAACTCGTCAGGTGAGAGAAAGAAGGCCTCAATAATTTCTAACACCGACTGAACGTCCGATAAAAAGTTAAGTGTGTCTAGCCATTGATGGATGTTATATAATATTAATGATTTAGGCAATTATTTGAATTTCGTACTTGATGATTCAAATTGTATTATCATGACTCCATTATTAACATTTTTAGCCTACAATCTTTCTCAATTGAGGGGGGTTGTACGGTGGACCATCTATCTAAGGAGGATTACAGGAAAGAGGGCCCAAAAGCCGTAGCCCAACAGATGAGATGTTCAAGGCCCACGATAGTAGTAATGTTGTTGAAACGTTGTACAACGTAGAGTACAGTACTGTGTTTGACTTGGGAGTTGGGACACGTTACTTTGATGGGCATGTTAGTACGACATTGGATTCGGATAGTTCCAACTTCCAACATACCTTTTTTTTTTTTTTGGTTTACACTAAAGCCAAGTACATCAAAAGATATGATCCATAATAATTTAAAATCAAAAATCTTAATCGAAATATCAAGCTCTTTCATACTTAATTGGTATCTAAAGAGGTTAATTTTAATTTTTGTTTTTTTCTAAAAAAAGAGGTTAAAATGAAATGGATTATTTCTCTCAAATATGGTGAATGGCATATACTTTAACTAGTCTTGTACCCGTGCGATGCACAGGTCTGTTGTAAATACTCTAAAAATACATAAATGCATAAAATCAACGCATTCAACTTTCTAATCACACTATTGAAAAAATTATATTATGTAGTTACTTTAAGTAATATTCCATTACTAAAGAAACCAAATAACATTTTTTGCTAGGCAAACAAACGTTTGTATTTTATGAAAAAAAAATGTATAACAAGGTTTCACAAGAAAAGGTCAAATGACTGTAGCAGTCAAGAAAAGAGATGTCGCCAATAGTGAGAGAGGAAATCAATGATTGAGCCAGTCAAAAGAAGAAAAACAAAAGGAAATATTCACATGTTTGTACAAAAAATAAAACAATGGAAGCTCTAGGTATTATCATGTGAAATATGAACTCTATTGACAAAGTGCCAACTGATCCTCGAATTTTTCCATCTCTGCGTGTTGGCCTGAAAAGTTTATAATCTTGATTTTGATAATAACAAAATATATAAATCGTGTTTTAGCATTCTTTTTATTTTTTGGTAAGTCTTTCAATCCAACAAAGCAAGTCCATATCAATATGGATCAACTAGTTTCAGTCAAATAATAGAAAGCTATTGAATCAAAATCCAAGCCCAATCAAAAATTGTATCAAAGCCTAAAAGAATTCAAGTTAAAGACTCGAAGATAAAGAGGGAGTCACAAGAAATGAGACGTGGCGACATAAGGGGTACCGGCCTTAAAAAATGTCATTTGCCTAAGTATGATTTGTATAGCTCATAATTTCTCCAAAAAAAGTTTTTCATATTTACAAAATATCTTTCAAACAAACATCAATTCAAAATCATCATTGAAAAACAGTTTTTTGTTTGTTTTCAAACCTTATATTATAACAAATCGTTTTAAATCCTTTCAATAGTTTTGAAAATGTTTTAGGATGTTAAAAAATGCTAAGAATACTTTTTATATGTGCCCAAATACTTTACAATTAAACAAATTATTTTTGGGGCTCAAAATATCACTTTTCAGCATTTTTTTAGCATCCGGGCGTTACTGGCCTTATCGGGTCGCCCGGATAGAAGGCACAACGCCGGCAGAGAAGGCTGATCCGGGCAATACATGCCCTTTTCGGGCGCCCAGAAGAAGATCTCAGCGACCGGATGGCTTAAACGGGAAAATCCGGATTTTATGCATTATATCCGTTTTGTGTCTAACTTTTCCCTCTTTTTAAGCCATGCTCTCTCACCATCTCAAACACCTCTCCAAGCCTTAATCTTCAGATTTCTAAGCTAATTCAAAGAGTTTTTCATATCATTTTCATTGAGAAATCTTGAGCTATCATTTTTATATCTTTGAGCATTCAAAGTTTTTCTTCAATTATAATATCAAACTCAAATAGGAGTTGCAATTGTCATTCATTTTATCACATAATCTTTGTAATATATTCTTTCACATAGATTGAGAGAATCATTGTAAGGAAAAGTATTGTAATCCTTTGTGGACTCAAAGGAAGAAATGATAGTAGGTTAAGCTTCACTTATACTTGAAGGAGCTTATGTAACTCTTGTGGACTCAAGAGTAATTGTAGTTGGTTTTTTGCTTCACCAACATTTGAAGAAGCATCTTGGTGAAGATTTGTTAAATCCTAAGGGAATAGAAGACCTTAGGTGGTGGATTAGGCCTCCGAGAGTGAGAACTACTTGAAAATCATCGTGTTTGATTTCTCTTACTCTATTCTCTTTATTTTCAAGTCATTTACCTTCATGTGGATATTGCTCATATTAATTGCTTGATAATTGTTGAGTTATCTATTTGGAATTTAATTTTGAAATTCTAATTGCATATCTAGTTTTATATACTTGTGTGCTCACTGAGTGTTTGATAAATTGCCTACAAGAACTTCTAGAGTATTATCATCTTTCACTATACATTATTTTCGCATCAAGAATTTTTAAATTGTTTAACTTTGCCAAATAACCTAATTAACCCCCCCCCCCCCCCCTCTTAGGTTATCTAGGACCAACAAGTGGTATCAAGAGCTAGTACTCTACATATAGGTTAATATCTAGTAGAGGATCCCTATGGCAAGCTCTTCAATGTCTAATATAGTTGAAGGACAATCTTCCTCTAGACCACCATTGTTTAATGGAACAAACTATTCTTTTTGAAAAAACTAGGATGATAATCTATATTCTAGCAAATGACATAAGAGTTTGGAATGTGATAAAAAATTGACCAAGCAATCCTACTCTAACTAAAAAGGAAGGAGAACAAAGCATCACTGTCCCTAAACCGGAAAAAGACTATAATGATGATGATTTCAAAATGTGTGAAATAAACTATAAAGTTATGAATATGTTATATCTTGCTTTAGATTCAAATGAGTTCAATAAAATTTTCGGATGCAAAAGTGCTAAAGAAATTTGGGATCAATTAGAAGTCACATATGAGGGAACTAACCAAGTTAAAGAACCTAGAATAAATATGCTTGTTCATAAATATAAAATGTTCAAAATGTCTTTTGATGAAAATATTGAACAAATGTTTTCTAGATTTACCGATATTGTCAATGCTCTAAAATCTCTTGGAAAATAGTATTCTAACGAAGAATTGGTAGGAAAAGTTCTCCGAAACTTAACCGAGCCATGGAAAGCTAAAGTAACGGCTATTGAGGAAGCTAGAGACCTCAAAACTCTCATTCTTAGTGAACTTATGAGATCTCTTATGAGCCATGAGTTGAAGAAGAAAGATCGAGAAGAAGAAAAAAGAAATAACAAAAAGTCACTTGACTTCTTGCATCAAATGCTTACTCAAGTGATGAAGAGGAAGAAAACAAAGAAGATGATGATGAGATAGCTCTTCTTACAAAGAACTTTAAGATATTTCTCAAATTCAAAAAGGTAAGCAAAGCTCCTTACAATAAGTTTATGAGCAAAGGGATAAACAAACCAAAAGAAGAAGGAAGATGTTTCAATTGTGACAAGACGGGTCACATAAAAACAAATTGTTCAAAACCAATTAAAACCAAGGGAGGAAAAGCTTTGAAAGTAACATACGTTGATGACGATGCATCAACCGGTGAAGAAAGCGAAAATGAAGAAGTGACAAACATCATTTGTCTTATGACAAAAGAGGACGATAAGGTATGTTATTCTTTTAACTCCGAATATTACTCCTCTAGCTCATTAATTGATAATGAATGTTCTTTTGAAGAATTACAAAATGAATTTTTTAAAATGCATGATAGTCTTGAAATTGCAATTATCAAGATATATGAACTTCAAAAGAAAAATAATACTTTATAAGAAGAAAATAAGTTGCTTGAAAAATATCAAAATTGTGCTCATGAAAAGGCACTCAAGATTCATTTTGAAAATAATAATATTCAAACAAAAATTGAAAAGCTTGAAAAAGAAAATGAAGGATTAAATGGAAGCCTTACAAGATTTACAAAAGGAAAAGAAAATCTTGATAAAATGCTTGGCTTACAAAAAATGGCTTTTGATAAAAGTGGAATAGGATTATGAACCTTCTTCAAAACAAAAATTTCTAAAAAGTTATTTTGTAAAAGTATCATCTTATATAAATGAAGTATCAACATCAAAAGGATTTCAAAAAATATGCACCTATTGTGAAAAACAAGGTCACGTAACATCACATTGTAAATTTTGAAATATGGTTGGTAGAGACTCTAAAATTCCTTTTTGGCTTAAACCAAAATGGATTATTAAATGTGCTAAAAATCAATACTAACAATATAGGACCCAATAGAATTTGGGGACCTAAATTTTGTTTTTGTATATAGGTTACCCTAAGGATGAAGTATGAAGGAAATTGGGTCATTGATAGTGGATATTCAAGACATATGACCGGTGATCCATCTCTTTTTTATGAGCCTATCAAAAATTACGAAGGTTTTGTGAGTTTTGAAAATAATGAGAAATGTAAAATTATTGGTAAAGGTAGCATTAGAAATAAAAATAATATATATATCCATGATGTGCTATTTGTAAAAGGATTGCAACATAACTTGCTAAGTGTAAGTCAACTATGTGATAATGATTATCTAGTTGAATTTAAATCATCATGTTGCACCATTTTTGACAAAATAAAAAATGTGTTGTTTATTACAAATAGACATGAAAATGTCTATATCACTGACTTTGAAAGTATATAATGCCAAAATATTGATTGTTTAATCACAACAAATGAAAGTTCTTGGTTATGGCATAGAAGATTAGGACATATTAGCATGGATCTACTTGGCAAACTTTCTCGAAAGGATCTTGTAAGAGGCCTTTCTAAGACCAAGTTTGAAAACGATCATTTATGTGATGCATGTCAATTTGGAAAATAACATAAAGCACCTTTCAAAACCATTAGGCATGTGACCACATCAAAAACTTTACAAAAACTTCATATGGACCTTTTTGGACCAATTGATGTAATAAGTCTAGGAGGATCTAGATATGTTTTTGTTATTGTTGATGATTATACTAAATACACATGGGTCATATTTCTTGCTCTCAAAAGTGATGCTTTCAATGAGTTTGTAAAATTCTGTAAAAGAGTGCAAAACGAGAAAGGATACTACATTTCATGCATTCATAGTGATCAAGGCATGAAATTTATAAATGCATCTTTTGTGGAATTATGTGAACAAAATGGCATTGAGCATAATTTTTCGGCTCCTAGAACTTGTCAACAAAATGGGATTGTTGAAAGGGAAAACTGAACTCTACAAGAAATGACAAGAACAATGTTGAAAGAAAATAACTTCCTACATATTTTTTGGGAGAAGCTGTCAATACGGCTTGCTATGTTTTAAATAGAGTTTTAATTAGACCTTCTCTCAATAAAACTCTATATGATCTATGGAAAGGACGTACTCTAAATATTTCACATTTTAAAATTTTTGGATGTAAATGCTTCATCTTAAATAACAAAGATCATCTCGGTAAGTTTGATTCAAAATCCGACGAAGATATTTTTATTGGTTATTCTTCTAGAAGCAAGGCATATCGAGTTTACAATAAAAGAACCTCCGTAATTGAGGAATCTATGCATATCAATTTTGATAAAACTAACCCCTTTATGTCAAGAAAATATGAAGATGATAATGTAAGCATTCAACAAGCTGAAGAACAAAGTCAACATATCCCTACAAGTGAAGAAGGTAATACATCCATAAGCAATCAAATTGATACTCCAATTGAGGAAGAACAACCAACATCAAATGATCAAATCATATCAACAAATAAAGATCTTCCAAAATGTTGAAAATTTGTCAAAAATCATCCAAATGATCAAATCATCGGAGATCCATCACAAGGTGTAAGAACTCATTCCAATCTAAACACATTTTGTGAACATGTTGCTTTTATATCTCAAATTGAACCTAAGAATATAAAAGAGGCATTATTGGATGATGATTGGATTATTGCTATGCAAAAAGAGCTTAATCAATTCGAAAGAAATCAAGTTTGGACCTTAATTGAAAGACCTAGTAATTACCCGATTATTGGTACAAAATGAGTTTTCCGAAACAAACTAGATGAATCCGATAATGTAACTAGAAATAAGGCTAGATTGGTTGCAGAAGGGTATAATAAAAAAGAAGGAATATACTATGAAGAAACCTTTGCACCAGTAGCTCAACTTGAATCCATTAGAATGTTACTAGCATATGTATGTTTTATGAACTTCAAACTTTATCAAATGGATGTTAAAATTACTTTCTTAAATGGTTATCTTCAAGAAGAAGTGTATGTTGAACAACCACCCGGATTTAAAAATACAAATGTATCAAGTCATGTGTTCAAACTTCAAAAGGCTCTTTATGGACTTAAACAAACACCTGGGGCATGGTATGATAGATTAAGTAACTATTTACTTGATAACGACTTTTTTAGAGGTAAACTAGACTCTACATTATTTGTAAAAAGAAAAGCTAAAGATATCTTGCTTGTTCAAATATATGTTGATGATATTATATTTGGTGCTACTAACGAATCCCTTTGCAAGTACTTTTCTGGATGTATGCATAAAGAATTTGAAATGAGCATGATGGGATAATTAAATTTCTTCTTTGGACTTCAAGTAAACAAACAAATGAAGGGATCTTCATAAATCAAGTCAAGTACATTAAGGAACTCATCAAGAAGTTCGGACTTGAAACCGCAAAAGAAATGAACACTCCTAGAGGAACTTCAATCAAGCTTGACAAATATGAAAAAGGTAAATCGGTTGATGAAATACAATATCGATGTATGATCGGAAGCCTTCTCTATTTGACTGCCTCAAGACCTAATATTATGTTTTCTGTGTGGTTATGTGCTCGTTTTCAGTCTTCTCCCAAGGAATCTCACTTGAATGCTGTAAAAAGGATTATTAGATATCTTAAGGGTACTATTAATTTAGAATTTCTTTACCCTAAAGGTACATCTTTCGAACTCGTAGGATACTCCGATGTCGATTATGCGGGATGTAAAATTGATAAAAAAAACACTAGTGGTAGTTGTCAATTTATAGGACATGCTTTAGTTTCATGGTCTAGTAAGAAATAACATAGTGTAGCTCTTTCAACGGCTGAAGCCGATATGTAGCTATGGGTAGTTGTGTTGCACAAATTCTTTGGATGAAACAAACTTTACTTGACTTTGGTATAGAATATGATCGTGTGCCGATCAAGTGTGATAATACAAGTGCTATTAGTCTATCAAATAATCCTATTCAATAATTTTTAAATTGCTTAACCTTGCCAAACAACCGAATTCAACCCCCCCTCCCCCCTCTTAGGTTATCTAGGACCAACACCGTGCCACTTCAGTCCTGCTAAAGACATCCTCATGTATACACTTCAAAATCCGCTCTCCTTCCCAAATAACTTAAGCACTTATTTTCTAAAAAATGTGAGAGTAAGCAGTATTTTGCAAGATGAAACCTTTCAAGAGACTCATGTATATATCTCCTTTCTTCAAATTATAGGTTTTAAAAAATTAAAACCTGCCTCATCCTAGTTTAATGTTGTTCTTTCTCCTTGCATATGTGATCTACTTGTAAATTCTTCTTCAACCATGAAAAGTTTGACTGATCAAATGGTAAAAGAATATGTTATAATCTTGCCTAAATATACTGCTCATCAAAAGTTTGAATGATCCCCATCCCCTGCCCCTCCCATGATTCTTTTCCCTTTCCCTTGCCCTTGCCCTCGCCCTCACCCTCGCCCCGTTAATAAATCCCTACGGGGGATGGGAATTATGCGTGAATTTTTTATTAGTTTTTTAAACTGTGTGCTGACATTAATTACAATACACAAATTTCAAGATGTAAACTAAAATTATAATAAATAAACAATATAAGTATAGATATTAAATTAAAATCAAATATGTACACTAAATTGAGTTTCAAATTTCTAATCAAAAGTAAATATTCATTGCAATAACTTAGTTCTAAGAATCTAAAACAATATAGTTTTGAACATTTGAAATTCATAATTCATTGATACGATTAGTGCTTTTACAATATTAAAATACAACCTTAGCACTAATACAAATAAGGAAATAGAAGAACTATAGATTAGGAAATAATAATATTTCTTAATACTACGCAATTAACTAAAATATTTCAACATCGGTAAATAAAGTATTTAAATAATTTTATCAATATGCGAGGGGGAGTGGGTGGCAGGAAATGTCTATCTCCATCATCTGTCCCACCCTTGCAGGGAGTCAAAGTCAACCCCTATTCCCCGCCCCCAATAGTACCCCCATTTGGGAGGGAAGAGTGAAGTGAATACCCGCGAAACCTATCCCCATTGTCATCCCTAGTTGAAATACTTTGTATTATACAAAAAATTTATTTAAACATGAATAACGTGAATATATACTCTAAGAATAATTATGGAATACCAAACAACTTATAACTGGTGGTTGTAATGAGTTCAAATTGACACAGATTTTTTTATCAGTTTCACTTCGCAAATATGTCTCATTAGTTTCAAATCATTGAGCAAATCACCTGAGAAGTATATAACGTAGGACTTTATTTCTATTACTACCATTACATTATAAGGTAAAAATTGATGAATAAGAAATATAAGCATGTTAAATAAAATAAAATATGCGGTGAAAATAATAAGAAATATATATATTTGCCTAATTTAATATTTAAAAAACTTATGTGAAAAGCACATTAGTTGTAGTTTTTAATACATTCTCATCTCTTCTTTATTATCAAAATCTTTAATTCTTTTTTACCTTTTCCTCTTGAAAGTGCAACATATAGTAACTTGTGACTGAAAACAAGTCTTGAAAAATATAGCACAACGTGGAAAAGTTTGACCCTAATTTTTATTTGTAGTCATGGAAAAACTTATAGGCAAACAAAGTTGTCTTTGTATTTAACGAACAAATTTTTGTTAGATGACATCATAGTCATCCAAGGTACTAATAAAATATTTCCTATATTACTCCAAGAATCGATGTTTAACATATGCAATATTTAAATAATTTATAAAAGACTTAAAAATTAATGTGGAGCCAAAAAATTTTATTCTTAGTATACATGATTAGAAAACATACTCCTCATATTATTTTATATCAATAGAGTTGCAAAAAGTATTATAATATGGAACTATGATACTCAAATATTTGCTTAATTTATTTTGTTAATATTATCTATATCATCTTCTAATAAACTCAATGTACATAAGAATTCCTTAAATGTAGGATACTAAGATAATAATCTTCCCTATTGACTGAAGGCATGTGTGATATTCTTCTAATAACAAAGCTTTTTTTTTTTTCTCTTGAATATTACTTACGCTTATCTTTTTTGTAAATATTTTTTCTTTGAAAACTCTGATACATCAACTCATTGGCTTCATCATACCCTTTATGTGTTTTCATCCAAGTTCAAACATTAATTATTTTAACTTTTGCAATTGATTCGATATATTAGAGGCAAAAAAGTTCACAAACAGCCTCACAAGGGGATGTATGTATGCAATCATATAATAAATCTTAATTTCATCATCAAGTTGAGATTAATCTTCATTTGCAGTGTATGATATAGAGCTGTTGTCACTCAATTGTGACCCTTTAGAATATATTTGAATAAACATTTAATTGCAATTGTCTAATATATATAATTAACATTGATGTGAGCATGACATATTAGATGAAACATTGAGTAATAATGGACGACATATCAATTATGAAGCTCAATTCATTTTCTTATAATAGTTCATCCATCTTCTTTTGTTCTATATTGAGGAAATCTTTCTCCATCAATAGTGAAAGAAAACTTTAATTTTGTTCTTAGCAATAATGAATACATTGAAGAAAATAAAAGTAAAAGTCAAAAACAACATAAAAATAAATTTAATATAAGAAGACATAATGACAAGAATTATAATTTTTGACAATACAATCTCTTTTATATAGTCGGAATGTTTTCATCATACTCAAAGATTGACACCTCTTTTTAGTAGACCAAGGAGTTAGAAAGATTTTTGTATGAGATTCAAATGTAATAGTAGATATTTGAGAAAAAAAATTCTACTACATAGTATCACAAATTTATTGATATTTGTAAAAGATAAAAAAAAATAAAAATCAAAGTGTTTATCAATGGTTTCATACATTCACTAATTGAAATTTCTCTTAAAGAAATTCTAACATTTGCCATGTCGTTAGTTGGATAGATTAACAAAGAAATTTGTGTGTCAAGACATTGAAAAGATACATTAGATTGAATTATCATTTTCCTTTGCAAGAGCTTTTCTAGCATTATAGATTTTTTCCTCATCTTACACTCATTATGCTGCATTGGTCCTTATTTGTGAGTTATCCATAATTAAGAGTGAAATATAAAATAGTGAAATTATATTATCCAAAAGATAGGACAACAATAATGAAAATTATGAAAGAGTCTCGTTGTAATGAAATTATAAACACTTAATAAGTTATATTTCATGAAACTCACCATATGAATTTTTTCCATTTCATTTTGAAATAGAAAAAACGAAAATCTAAAGATAAAAATATACTCATATAGAAATTCAGGAATTTTAAAAATATTATCCAAGGAGAGAGTTTGGATTAAATTGGGAGGATTGCATTATTTGTTCCAAACTTTGTGCAAAATATTGATACATACTATTCGATATATCTTACATAGATGGATAATTATGAGTCTGGCTATCCTATTCAAGCAAAGGACTATATGAAATTTCAATTGATTATTGAACTGCAAATATTGATTTTCAAACTTAGTACATTGTTTCAAAATTGGGTATTAGAAAATGTGTGATATAAATTTAGATCGATGAGAAAATTCAAAGCAATTCCATTGTGGTTATATATCATGTTCGGAGGAATATTTTTAGCATTTAAAAAATATTGTAGAATGAGTTGTCACATTTTTATGGGCTACATTGCATATTGAAATTACAATTATTTATCCTATTTTAAGAGAATATTGCAACTCTTATCCTTATAAGTATCACTAAAGTTACAATTATCAATGTGAACAACATTCGCCGAACATAAAAAAACTCAAAATTCTATTATTGAATGTCTAAAGTTATGATTATCGATATCCATAATTGTATATCTATGATCGATCAAGATTAATGCATTTATTCCATTATTCAATAGATCATCCATTTGAAATGATTAGGTATATAAAAGATAATTATAATTCTTTTTTTTTTTTGGTTTCGTGGAAAGTTTATTGACTTTCTGGAAAGTTTATTTCAAAAACATTATGCAAAAAGATCGACAAAGATAGTACATAATATTATATAACAAAATACTTTGGAGCAAATTGTAAAATATGAAATGATATATAAACCATCAAACAACAAAAACAAAACAAAATCAACAAATAACTCTTGATGACTAATCTTCCCCTTCCTTAATTATCTTTCTTGTTTTAATAGGATACATCTCAAATCAGACTTTAGTATTCTCTCTATATATTGCTTATCCCGAACCCCCTTGGAATGAGTGACACACAACCTTGAATCCCTCAACAACATTTTCAAGCATTGGAATATTATACCAATTTCTTGCAACAATATTATACCAATTTCCTGCAACACTAACAAATTAACAGGGATAGGTAAAAATAATAAGCAAATAGAATTTGTATTAGTAAAGCTCAGTGGGAGCAACCTAAACTTGAGACCTAAATAGTCTCAAGTTCAAGTCACCCTAAGAGAGAGATAGAGAATCACTGTAAATCCCTTTAAAAAAAAAAAAAACTGATTTCATCGTTGTCAGCTATGTTTAATTACCATCATTCCGTTTTTTACAAAGAACCAAAGCCAACCTTGGTTGCATGAACAAAATAACTAATTTTATCTATTCGTAACATGAATAAATAATTAATGTATGGAATGACCAAAACTTGTATTTGTTCATTTACTATTATCTAGTCATGCATCAAGGCACATCCTTGACAAATTTAAAAGTAAGGATTCAAAAATCCAGAAATTCATTAAAAGACAAAATAAAAATTATAACCCAAAAATCCACATGATATAGTACATTATTGATATAAATTATAACCCAAAACTCCATTGAAAGATAAAAATAAAATATCATTATTCATATATAATTTCGTTGAGCTCATTATCAGTTAGCAATCATAGTATGTATTTGCAAAAGCATTTTTTCTATGGCAAATAACACACTCGTTAACAACTTCAAGCATCTTAATTGCTCCTTGTTTTCCCATTCTTCTAACTTGAGATAATTAGCTTTCACCTTTTCCCCTAATTTCACTTGCAAAATCCTAACAAATATCGATCAAAAGTTTAAATAAATTTCAAGGAATAAAATTGAGAAATTGACTCTTCCAACAATACCTATTATCTTACTTGTTGTAAAAAAGTGCAGTTAGAGAAGTGGTGAAACATATAGTCGGAGAATTGGGAAGTTGACTTTTCCAACAGTATCTACTATCTTCCTTCAAAATTTAGTACTCGACATAAACCTTTTTTTTTCTTTTTGAGAAATGAGTGCTTGTCATAAACCTATCTAATCAGAGTTGCACATGGTATTTTTTTTTATTTATGTAGAGGAAGCATCAGGGAAGTCCAAGATATCTGATAAGCCAAAGGGTGTTAAGCCCATGGTTTTCCACAAGGAAGAAAAGAAACAGAACATCCAGACATACACTGTACAAATATCAATAAATATATTACAAAACACACAAAAAAGACTGTTACAGATATAATAAAAAAAATCATATATCTACATGTAAAAAAAAACATAATAGATCATGACAAATAAAAATTAAGGTAATTAAGCAAATAAATTATTTTATAGTAGAAATCGAAATACAAAACCTTGAAATGAACTCTGAGGTCCAATTCTCTCGCCTTACAAGCTGCAAAAATAAATAAATAACAAAACAAATTACATAAATAATTTCTATTAACCAAAAAAATAAACAAAAAAGTACTTACATTTAGTAGGATTCTCTTGCTCTCTCGATTATTTCACCTAAAAAATCATGAAAAATTTACAATTGCTTCAACTATATATACATATATACATATATAAACATCAATGTGTGTATTTACATACATAATAAAGCTAATAAAACCTCATAGATACTTCTTCTTGAATCATGAACAATGAACTTTAGTAATGCACAAAAAATTGAAAGCTCTATTCATGATGACAATCCATTTATTTATACAATCTACTAATTGCAACCTATTTACAACTATGCAACTTCTAAGTTGGTAAGGACAATCAAGAATATAAAGATTTCGAGATTCATTAATAAGATATTATGTCTATATCATTAAATAATTTTAATCATGTTGTAAAACTCTTAATACTGTAAAACACTAAAGAAGTCCATGTTAGATAATGCTATTATGAAAATATGATTACCTTGATGAATTCTTGATTGAAAACGCCTCTGTCTCAAAGTCCGCACAAAACTCTTGAATAGGACAACCTGCACAAACGTTGATTTTCCCTCGATCATTTCTAATAATGTTATTAATAATAATAAAAAATTATATTGATAGAGATTAACTTAATCTAAAATTTAAATTAAGATTTGATAGAGCCCTACGATAGATAGAAATCTTATCTAAATATAATTTATAAATTTAAATAATATAATCAGGATAATTATTGGTAATATTAATCTGTAAAAATCCTTTCCAAATTTCAAAATTAATTTTGTAGTATATCTGCATATAATAATATGATTATTTATTTTTTTGTAAAAATGTTAATAAATACTCATAAGGCGACACATAACACTCTTGGTTATTTTTTTAGAATATATAATGATATCAAGCTTTATTTTCAGAGTCATAAATAATTATTTCCCTGCATGGTTATTCTATTTGTCAAAAATATAATTGAAATTGAGAAATCAGTGTTGTAAAAGAAAATTTCACTTATTATTTTACAGGCCTGAACGACTACTTTACATATTTTCCAACTATTATAGTATAATTAGAGAATTTCACATGACACCCTTCCAAATGACTATACGGTTCTAGGTACGAAAACCACTAAAAAAACAAGAATATAAAATTAATGACTATATCTAAAAATAATACAAAGTAGTAATAAAATATTCATTTTTTGTCATTTAGCTTTGACTACAAAATGAAAAATAGAATAACAAAAACATATTATTATTCTTTGTAACTAAGTTTTTACAAAATAGTTTATCCAAACAAATTTTACCTATTCATTATTTTTCTATTTTGAAAATAAAAAATTAAATATGAAAAATACCAACCACAACTTAGATACTTCCACATTTCGTTCACAACCCAAATCAAACTAAACCCTTAAATGAGAATAAGTCATAACCTTCATTTTCCTGTTTCCTTTATTCAATTAATAGCACAAACCGATTAAAATCAATAATTTTTCTTTTAATATAATCAGTTATTACTTGACCATTCAATTTAATTATTAAGTGTAAAACTAACGAATTTTAGGTTTGCTAAGAAGCGAGCCTCATGGTTTTGTGGGCCGGTTCAACCCGAATCGACCCAAATTTCACCAAACCAAAACAAGTATTTCAAAAGCCTCAAACCCTTTCCGCCTCCTGGCTATTCAAGCCTTTTATTGCTGCCTGGTGCAACCCCAACACCACCAACACCCCGACCACCCCCCCCCCCCCCCCCCCCCCCCTTTATGTGTGCTACTCAGGTAATCTTCTCTCTCTTCTTCTTACTTTTCTTCTCTCTATACATATATGTATGTATATATATCTGCTAAACATGTGTACTTTACATGAAAGTCAAGGGACATAGGAGACATTTACTGTTGCATAGCTAAACACCCAAATCTGATAAAACCATTGACGTGTCTTTTTTGACTTTTTTTTTTTTTCGGTTCAAAGCATATGTGGTGGTGTCTTGGCTGCAACATGAACGTGGGTAATGATGATTTTTTTACAGTTTTTGAGATTTTTTTTTTGTCTGGGGTGTCTGAATCTGCTATGATTTTTTACCGGACATTTATGTTTGTAGCTGTTATTGTTGTGCGTTCGGATGATTTATGATGTTTTATCAGTTGAGGGTACGTGTTTTTAGCTTTTATCGTTGTGAAACTTGCAGATTTAGCATGTTTGATTGATTTGGTATAAGTGGATTTTCGGAGCCGCGGTTAAAGTTGCAAAAATAAGAGCAACTTGAAAAATGGATCTTTTTGTCATAAAGTGAACCAAAATTAGTGCGCTACGCGGTTAAATGGTTTTACATACTAATAGTACAAAGGTTTTTCAAAGTATATTGTGGTTAGGTAGGGGTTTTACCTGCATCTGCCCCTGGTTGTGAGCTTTTCAGAATTGGAGTTCTTTTTGGGGTTTTTTACTTGATTAATTTCAAAGATTTAATTGGTGTAAGTTGTATCTATTGCAATGTCAAGGGTTAGTTTCACCAGTTGTAATAGTCTCGAGTATTTTAAAGCTTCAAACTTTCACCTAGTTTTTCTGATTGAAAGTGCTAGAGTTAAGTGTAATTGATGATGGAAAAGCAAATGCCATATTGAAATAGACCAAGAAAGCCGAAGAAGAAACTTCAAAGGCTGTAGGGGCATTGGTACTGCAAACTCTAAAGGCTGCAAGTTTGGTTAAACCAGTTTCAGCTTATAGGATAGAGTATATCTGATGGCTAATGGAACCAAATCTATTTTATTTTCTCATCATGGTTGTTCTATGCTTTCTTCTTTTGCCCCAATACCTTTTTTTTTTGAAAATCATGGGTATCCGAGCTTTGCTTGACTAATCCCACGGGCCTTGAAATTACCGGCCGGGTAAACCTAGCGACTTCTAGGTACACTCCCAAGATGTTTACTAGTTGAGTTATCCCTAAGTAGTCACTCATTTCTAGCACCCTTTAAATTGAAGAAAAAATAGCCAAAAAATCTTATGTAGGTATTAATTTAGCAGAAGCCAATAACAATTTTGAAGTATGTTACGTTAAAAACTCCACTATGGTCAAATTATTTGGTTCTATTGCGCTTTCTTCTTTTGACCAACCTTCCTTATTTTCAGTATGTATATCACAGCTTACATCTATTAATATCACATTCTTATTTGTTTCCTTGTTTTATGTGTTGTGTTGTCCATTATCTTCCTTACCTTAAGTTGATAAGATTGAATATTCTTGTATGGTGATTTTGTTTATTAATTTACATTTTTTATATGCTCCGCTTTAGACTACAATTATAATCTTTTAGTGATGATGGTTGTTTAGTATTAGATTATGATACCTTCAAATGCAATCTCTTTGAAATTTTCAGATTGTTGAGCCTGCTTTTAATCCGGTGGCTTCAAGAACTCTTGTCCAGAGTATGCTAGTTAGACTTTCTAACAATTACCTTTAGGGTGTACTCATGTACGTTGAAGGGTTGCTCTGTCTGAGAAGAATTTTATCATACAATATTGTTATTTTTTATCTTAACATATCAATGCTTCAAGTTATTTACATTCTCACATAATACTCTTTTCTTTTTCTATTATTTTCTCATTTTTCAGGATCAGTATATGAGAGAACAACCAGTGAGTACAACAGTGCGAGAAGAATCAGCTAGGTAATGCAAAGGATCGGAAACGAAGTCAATATGCAAATCTGAAGATTTCAACATAAGCGAAAGTAGTATACAAGCTACTCCGCTGAAAGAGTAACTTCAACTCTGCTGTCAACTATTTGTAAACACCTAAGAATGGATGCAAACACAATTAATCGTGCCCAAAGACTTGCAGAGAAGAAGAAAAGGAAAAGGAAGAGATGGAAGTTGAATAGGAGGGCTAACAATAAACTTAAGCTGGAAAATGTGGATCCAACAAATAAACATTTGGAGATTTCTAATAATGGAAAAGGTTGCATTACAGCTGAGATGGGTACTTTTCTTGCTGTAAATTCAACCGCACAATCCTTGTCTAAGGAGCAATCAAAGGTAGATACAGTTTCAACTGAAATTCCTGTAGAAAAGAGTGCAGTGGATCAACTGACTGTAAATACAGTTTCAGCTGAAATTCTTGAAGAAAAGAGTGCAAGTAGTAAAAAGAAGAAAAGAAAATTAAGGAGGAAGGCTAAAAATAAAGATGATCTGCAAAACGTGGATCAAACAAATAAATGTTTGGAGATTTCGAGAAATGGAAAAAGTTGCATCACAGCTGAGATGGGCACTTTTCTTGATGTAAATTCAACTGCACAACCCTTGTCTCAGGTGCAATTGAAGGTAGATACAGTTTCTACTGAAATCCTTGAAGAAAAGAGTGGAATGGATCAACTGAAGGAAGATACCGTTTCAACTGAGATTCTTGTAGAAAATAGTTCAACTAAGAAAAAGAAGAGAAGAAAGCTGAAGCGCAGGGCTACCAATAAAGATGAGCTGGAAAACGTGGATCCAACAGATCAATGTCTGGAGATATCTAATAATGGAGAAGGTTGCATTACAGCTGAGATATGTACTTTTCTTGCTGTAAATTCAACTGCACAATCTCTTCCTCAGATGCAATCGAAGGTAGATAGAGGTACAACTGAAATTCCTGTAGAAAAGAGTCCAGTGAATCAACCGAAGGTACATACAGTTTCAGCTGAAATTCTTGAAGAAAAGAGTGCAAGTAGTAAAAAGAAGAGAAGAAAGTTAAAGAGGAGGGCTAAAAATAAAGATGAGCTGGAAAACGTGGATCCAACAAAGAAATGTTTGGAGATCTGTAATAATGGACAAAACTGCACTACAGCTGAGATGGGTTCTTTTCTTGATGTAAATTTAGCTGCACTATCTCTGTCTCAGGAGCAATTGAAGGTAGATACAGTTTCAACTGAAAATCTCATGGAAAAGAGTGCAATGGAGCAACCGAAGGTGGATGCAGTTTCAGTTGAAATACCTGTAGAAAAGAGTGCGATTGGGAAAAAAAAGATACGAGGGTTGAGGGGGAGGGCGAACAATAAAGATGAGCTGGAAATCGTGGATCCAACAAATAAATGTTTGGAGATTTCTGATAATGGAAAATGTTGCAATATAGCTGAGATGTGTGCTTTCTTTGACAGAAATTCAACCACGCAATCTCTGTCTCAGGACCAATTGGAGGTAGATATAGTTTCAGCTGAAAATGTTGTTGATAAGAGTGCAACAAGGAAAAGGAAAAGGAAGAAGAGAAAAATGAAAAAGGAGGTTCATAATATAGATGGATGCCCCAGCATGGACCAGGGAGATACCTTCTCAAATCTGAGCCTGTTGAACGAATGCAATGGACAGGTAACTTGTAGTGAGAATAGTTCTGATAAATGCAGGAGCCAAATAGAGTGTCCTTCAGAACAGACCTCTTCAGCAATCACAGCAGAATACTTGTCGAAGCATTCTTGTCTATTGCCTAAAACAGCAACAATTACCCGTTCAAGGAAAATTCTTCTCATCCTTGATCTAAATGGGCTACTCGCAGATATAGTCACGCCACCCCCGAGGGGGCATAAAGCAGATAGATGTGTTATGCGTAGAGCAAGTGAGGACCTGACACCAAGTGAATTTTAGGAGCTATTAATTATCTAAACTTCATTCCTTTAAATGGATATGTGGTGAATGTTCAAACTTGTCACTTCTTATTTGTTGCAGTTTTCAAGAGACCCTACTGTGATGACTTTCTGAAGTTTTGCTTTGAGACGTTTGATGTGGGCATCTGGTCTTCAAGATCCAAGTAAGTTTGACAAGTGATGATAACGATATTACTGTAGCATCTTCTTTCCAAAATCCTCCTGTCTCCTAATGGGGTTTAGATGTGCTAGCTTTAACTTTGAGGAAATATTCTTTTGACAACCCCCTCCCCCCCTCCTCCTCCCGCACAGCGAAAAAGGAAAAATTTTATTTTGGTTCCTTCTAATACCTGATCTTTGATTTTAAGAGCAATAACCTGTGTACCACATATGTTATTTTGCAGGAAAGTTATTGTTAATGTGGTTGCTTACTTGCTGAAAGATCTGAAGCACAAGTTACTATTTTGTTGGGTAAACATCTCATTCCCTTCCACCAAATTCCTCCCTCAACTTCAACTTCCCTTCTGCCCCCTGCCCCCTGCCCCCCCCATCACCAACAAAAGGAAAAAGTTGAACAGTAACTGAACAAAGTGAAGAACAATGAAACAAGATTGGGAGAATGCAATGTCATAAAATGTATATCTTGCTCCTTTCTCTCTCTTTCTCCCCCCCTCCTTTCAGTACATCATTGTTTATCTCTCAAATTTAGAGTCCTATTTATGCCTTTCTTGGATCTTGATTGCTTCTTCATCTATATCTACCTTGCTATGCATGTTGTATTCTCAAAGTATCTTACCTGACTGTCTATTTAACTTGTATTTGTGGACAATTCCTATCCTCAATGTTCTACTAAAGCATTCCTTTATATATATATATATATATATATATATATATATATTATTTTTTATTTCTGAACACTTTTGAGAAGTGAATTACCTGGATTCTTGGTTGCCTATTTGAGTGATACTTCTGAAATATTCTAGTGACGTTTAATAGGAAATACGATGAAATTAGATCCTTAGAACTGGATAGAACCATGGTAGCAAGTTCACTGTATTTTACTCTTTGTAGGTTATTCTATGGTATTCAAGAGAGGCTTATCTATTTGCAATCATGTGAATGTGTTGTGAATAGTTATTTCCACTTTTATTTGGTATAAACTGGACTCTTTAGACCTTAGGGAATTGGTTCAAGAAGCCAAACGGTTTGCGATATTTGAAAACACTGTAAACTCAAATTCACCTTAGCCAGTCAGATTAATTGTTTCTTTGCATTTAGTTATGTATACTGCTAATGTAATTTGCAGGATATGTCCCACACGACCAAAACAAAATTCAAAACTCTTGATAACAAGCATAAGCTGTTGGTTTGCAAAGAACTAAGAAAATTATGGGAGGCGCGTTCTCCTAAACTTCCTTGGGAGAAGGGAGATTATGATGAATCTAACACATTATTAATAGACGATTCTCCATATAAGGCCTTGCTGAACCCTGTAAGCTTGTTCCTAACTTTTTCATATATATCAACTCTCTTAGTTCCACCTTGTTATTCTAATCAATTTCTTTTTGTTTTCATGTCACCTTAATCCTAGATTGGCACTGCAATCTTTCCTCATTCATACTCCTTCAAGGATCAGAGTGACAATGCATTAGGTGAGGATCCATATTCACTGTTTAGATTTATCTTTGATTAGATTTTTGATGCTTTGTTTGTTCTCACATTTCTTGCTGTGATGCTGATGTTTCTGCATTATTTTCAATTTACAATGTTTTGAGATCCTGTGCATTCGGTCATTTTAGTGGGTTGTTATCTGCACTTGCTTGATTCCTGATTCTTAATTAATATAAATGATATGACCGTTAGGACTTAATTAAGATAATGCAATGAATTTGTTGTGACGATCACTTTTTTTGGTTATTTGACCTGTCAAATTTTGTCAAATAAACTTCAGTTAGTATAGGCCTTGTCGATTGAATTGAGCCAATAATAGAAACAGTTCACAGAATGATTGGCAACTGATTTGACTCGTATTGCTTTGTATATAACTAACATTTAAAAGAAAACTTGGAGAATGTCAACCTGCTTAAGATGGAAAAGTTGATCTTCACTTGTGCACCCTGGATCTTGTGTTAACTGAAATTTCTAAAGTTTTCAGTTACATTGAGAAACAATACGCACATGTGATATCAAGACGAGCTACTCCTTTATCCTTAAGTCAGACTCTCTGTCTCTTCATGCAAAATCAAAGACTGAGAATTGCTGATTGCTTATGCTCGATCAAGTGCTTGAACTCCAGAATTTTACCCCTCTGTAGTCTTTGTATAGGTTGAAGTTCTGTAGACCAACTTATACAGGATGAAGCATTCATTGGCCCTAGGCCTATATCACATGTCATGTCATTGAATCAGTTGACTTCATAAATGAGAATACACTAAATATTGAGATCTGTAACCATAAGAGGCATTCAATTGGTTATTAGTAAGATACACCTAGTTGGGTGAAGTACTTTTAGTTGAAATTCACTAAAGCACTTTTGTCCAAAAAAGAAAAAAAACAAACTTATTAAGCTGTGTCCTTTTTTTGTCTCTCAATTCATGCATCCACCACCCTTAGTGCTATTTACTCTGGTCTTCCTGCCAATATTTCCCTTAACGATCACTAGAATGTAGCCTTGCATTTCCAACTCTGCTGGCTTGAAATGAGGGAGATATCGCACTGAATGAGAACACTATTCTTTTCAGGTCCTGGCGGTGATCTTCGACTCTATTTGCAGGATTTGGCAAAAACAGATAATGTACAGAAATATGTTGAGCAGCACCCATTCGGTCAAAGTGCCATCAATGATAAAAGCCCCGACTGGAGCTTCTACTCTGAGGTTCTTCAGAGTCTATCTCAACTTTCAGCCTGACAACTTCATCCCCAGTTTCCGGCATAGTTTTCATTAGGCGTTCAGCTAGTCGAGGGTTACTAATGCCCTGGAGGAGCCTGAATTTTTTTGCATGTGGCTCTATTTTTTGTCCATAGGATTATAATCAATCGTCAAGATGCTGATTAGCTAAATAGCAAGTACAATAGCAAAGATTTTCACCAGTCTTATGGTCGCCTCTCCCTCCCCGAAAGGAGAAGGGGAAGTATAGAGTCTCGATGTCATTTTTTGGCTGGTATGGAATGACCGGTTTTGGATACTACAACAAACTGATGGAGCAGCTCAATCCAGTCAAAGAATTCGCTTGTCTGGACTAGAGAGATTCACCGGTTTGACTTCATCTAATTGGGAATGGGTGTTAATTTATTTCCTGACGGGCGTTTGCCCTAAAAAGAACTAAGGAAATGATTTATGTTCGAATATTCTTTCATCCTTTGGTTCATCCAAAGTTACCAATGCTAGAACGTTTGAATTTCCCCTGCCATTGTTTTGCTACCATTAGGTGATTCTGACAGCAACGCTAAGGATGACTTACTTGTTAATTTAGTTTTATTTTTTCTCAAGTTTTCTTGTTCTGTTTGGTTTCATTAGCATTAGATGTTCCATGTCTATGTTTTTGCCTGTTTGATTGGTAGTTTTTAACATGTTTTGGTACTTATATTTCATTTTTCTCTTGAAATTGATTGCATGATGAAAATATTTCATTAATGGTAATTGTAGGCTTGGAGTTAAAAATGACTGGATCAACTTGTTAAATTCACTTACCTTCTAAGACGTGTTCTTTTGGGAGATTCTTCAATGAGTCTGGATTGATATTAATTTTTCACATATTGGTGAGATTTACACTTGAAGGTTTCACTTATCATGTGAAAGACTAATTTATCTGTTTGGACTGATAAAAGTATTGTCCATGCTCTTTCCTTTTCTCTTGATGGAAACCTTATTCTTTCTGATCAAATCACAAGATCCATGAAAAGACATCCAGGGCACATTTCTACTCCCGGGTTTGGCATTTCTTATGTGAGTCTAAAGATTTGTCTTTATATAAAAAATGCTATTTACTTCTCAAAATTTTCAAAATAAAAAAAATAAAATTGGCCTTTTTATGATTTATTAAAAAGTATTATTGTCAACATAACAAGGGTATAACTGAATAGTAAACATCAAAATCATGAAGTCCTCGAGTATAACCATTAACACCTCCAAAAGAAGAACACTAGATGCATTTTACTCATCATTTGGATGTGTTACACAATCTTATCCAGCTAATTAATATTTAATAAACATCATCATCATACCCCCGATATATATACTTGCTTTTTGAGACATGCATAATGTTTCCTAGCTATTTGCCATTCCCTTTTCTCAGATCAATTTATTGATTATTGATCAAGGCGATTTCTAGCATTACTTCTCATCTTTCCTGTCGTAGATCCCATAATTCCAATAATGCAGCTGAGCCTAGTTTGCTGGATCCTGAACCGATCCTATCTTAGATCGCAAATTTTTGCATCTCTTTTAAAGGTGATATAAAATAACTCAGTCTATTTTTAACATTATCTTCACCTTTATTCTGATGGTTGCTTTTTAATTTTAAGTCAGATGATTATATGAAACGTGAAAACTAATATATAAGCATTAGGGCAAATTATCTATTTAATCCCGTATCTTTATCAATTGTCCTAATTTAGTCCTAATTTTTTAAAATGTATCATTTTAATCTAATATTTTTGTCATTATGGTCAGCATTAGTCCTCCAATATTTTTCCGTCCAAAAATCTAACGAAATAAGTACGTAACTAAAATGACACAATTTGAAAAATAAGGACTAAGATGAGACAAATTATAAAAATACGTGATTAAATATGTAATTTTACCCTAAGCATTTGATAATGGATTACTTTTTTGTGCCTTTCACCATCATCTTAATCATCCACCTTTATCTCATGATTTAGCGTATCAGATTAGTAGTCGTTATCGATATTAAACAACAGATTTTGCTTAACAATCTTAGATCGCAAAATTTTAGATATGAGGCAAACTTTTAATAGCAAATTTGCCAAGAACTAGTGAAGTTCAAGGGCGAAGCATGAAAATGTTTTCAAGAACCCTTCAAATTTATTTATTTTCTTTATTTCTTTTGGGCAGCGAAAAGAAAAGGATTTGAATTACCAGATATACAATATTACGAGAATATCAACAATAGTAAAATAATAATATAATTTTCTCCAGGACTGTACTAGTGATTAAAGGATGATAGAAAAGTCACGCGGCACATTCATTGAGATGGAGATGGAGAAACTGCAAGTGTTGTTTCTTCCCTCATGAGTTTGTCCTAATGGTACTGCAACTTATCCCCACACATCACTTTACCTAGCCATCATTATGTCTGTCTATCATCCCAAGCTTTCTTTCTGTGCACAGATTTAGGTGTTGATGCTAACCACACACGTTACTATATGATATGAGCCTCATCCCCTATGCCATTAGACAATTTTGGAAAAAGTATCTTATTCTTCTGCAACTATTGTAAAAGATATCATACCTTTCATATTAAAGTCGCCAGTTACAGAGGGGAGGGTAAGATCTGGGTAGGTCTTTTTTTAAGGAAGATACAACATCTAAAAGATTTGCATGATCAAGCCAATTGGCACACGCAAGTATGCACATAACCACGGCGTATTTAAGGTTTTTGTGCAGTGGAATTGAAAATACATAATTTAACGTTTATATATAAATATTTTTTTTTAATGAGGGTTATATTGATTTTTTTAGTCTAAAAATACTTTAAAAATATACATATTTTTAAAAAATATAACTCTTAACTCACTTTAAGGTATGTGAGATGCAATTTTCGCCCCGCTCCTGCAAATTATAAAAATCAAAATTAAATAAACGGGTTTCCAAGCCTAGCGGGATAACTAACTACAAATCCAACCTGATCTTTGAAGATTTCAAAAATTCAATTATGAGCAGGTGAGAGATTGCTTATGCAGTTGTTCAGATCCCAAAACCTATTACATATTGTTGATCACATAGAGATTGCTGAAAACAAGTGGTTTATTTACAGACGTTGCATGTGCACTACTTGACCTCAGATTTTAATGATCTGGCGTCATGCTTGTATGAATTGTCCTTTTGACTTGAACCAAGTTCTTTCTTATGAAACAAGATATTGATCTTGCTAAGCTTGTAAGTTGTTAGTAGCTAATCTTGAAGCAAATTTTAATAGTTTTTTTTTGTTATAATGTAAGTCGAAATCTTTATGTTATTCGTCTATTTTACTCAATTTTTAAGTATAAATTTTAATATTTTTCTTTTTATTTCTTTTGCCCTTAAGAAAATAAAGATAATGCCCCATCCCAAGCCCGCAGCAGCAGAAAAAGGCAATACAATCAAGAAATTAAGACCTAGGCCTCCATCTAGGGTAAATGAGAGGAGAAGACTAGTGACATGACAATTAGATATTAATGGCAGATGATTAAGATCCCTAGCACTCTTTGTTGAGTATGATGCCTTTTGAGGTGTTTAATTCGTACGTACCAAGTCTTTCTTGACGTGCATGTTTCTACCTCACCTTTAATTACATTAGCTGATTAGCGTAACACACCAATAGGTACTTGTAAATGTTGTTCAATTATTACTTTCCATTTGTGAAGGTAAATTCAGAAGCACTAAAAGTAGGTTCCTTAGGTGTAGGAACTTTCATGTCTTCCTCTCGTGTGAAGAAAAAGATAAGGATGGAATCTTGACTTGGCAGTTTGATGGTCACATAATCTTGGGTCCTTGAAATTTTGAATTTGTATTTATTTATAATATAATTACTTTACGTAAGAAGGATCTATAATAGTAAAGTGATGATACAATTATTTAATTTTTATATTTAATAATTTAAATTATTTCATCATAACTATATTATTAATTTATCATTATTAATATATCTTATAATATTATAATGTTAAGAAAAAATGAAAAAATAAATCCGAAAAATTCTTTGAATGAATAGCCTCTGTCATCCCTTTTTCAGCTCCTATCTGTCAGCTTAATAATGCAATATTCAAATAGAGAAAGGATTAGGATATGGTTCATTTGAAATGTCGAGGTACAAATTAACTTGTTAATGTGTTAATGCACATGGTGATTTGTTGGGGGGTGATAAGTGGGGAATACATCATGTGCCAATGAGCAGGACCGATGACAATGTTGGCTTCTTGGAACTTAGTATTAGGATGACTAAGATTGGTTAATTGGTGTCCTTGCCAAATGAAAGCCATCATTCATGGCCATCTCTTCGCTTTCTCCACATGATCATCCAACCTTTTTTCTAACCTTTCCTTCTCAAATCTCAACTTTCACAATCATTCATTTTTTATTTTTCATTATTGTGGATAGAAATTATGATTGGGATAGCAAATCAAAAGCTAAATAAACTAGTAGACTCCATACAAATATGCATAGCCAATCCACTTCAAACTATGTATATACGTTGAATAACATCCCGTTATACGTTGATTGATATCAAGAATATACGTACAGTTCATAATGATTTGACCTACTAATACTAATATGACTTTAAACATTTTGGACCAATTAATCAAATGTAATATTAACATAGTAATAGTTAAACCTAACTTATTACACGCTAATTACAATTTTTTAAAAATTTATGTTACATTTTAGATCAATTGATTAAACTAAATAGGAGAACATGCAGCCATGTTACAGTGGCCTGTCAAGTACATTAGGCTGCTTTCGGGATTAGCAATGGCACCTAATTAAGATCGAAGAAGGGGGCAATCCACGCGTCATGTTTATAACATAGCTAATTCACTTGTGTTTCGTTTTCCAATTTATCATCATATGTAATATTACAACAAGATAATACTTTAAAATATATATTTACAACATTATTACGATATTAAGAGATCTAAATCTCTAACAACATAGTGATCTCAACTGTTTATTAATCTTAGAAGCGAAATAAGAGGGGACCATCCTACATTATGCTAAAAGCTGAGAGAATCAGTTGTGCAAATCTTGAGATACACCAAATTTAGCCTGACCAAATTCGCAGATCACGATTTGATTTCCACCAATTTATACGAGACAATCTCAATTAATAGTTAACAATGTCGGTAATACATAGAGTTATATCTAGAAAAAAAATCAGGCCATCCAAAGTTTTACTTTTACTTAATTAATTAAGCGCTCTTCTCTTAAATGAAGTGTTCGATTTCATATTAGTTAAAAAATTATTTTTTTTTGAGCCAATTTTGATAGACCTTGTGTCTAATTCATTCGGACTGTGTCTCTTCCAAATATGATCGTCCATTTTTAAATTTAAATACTAGTATTAATTTGAAAGGTATTCCAAAAATATAATTCGTTGTTAAAAAAAATTTATATATTCAGTTGATATGGACTCTAAGTATAATGCTATCACATGACACAATATTATATCTCACAAATGTAATTATTTTTATTCGAGTTACATTATCTGATTTCAATATCATATAATACTTTATTTTAAACTTCACTTATAATGAAAGAAAGTGTGACATATCTGCAAAGCATTAACTAGTGACCGGTGAGAAGCAGGCAATTCTTGACGATGTTTAATGCAGAGGGGAACCGTATGTCACATTAACAGTAGAGACATGAACCAGAACAGCTCAATCCTTATCATTTTAACCTTTTTTGAAGCTTTAATGGCACATCATTATCATGCTTGCTCAAACACAACCTAGCTAGATCCTTACAATAACCACAAATGTGTAGTACATAACCTGGTAAAAACTTTTTGTTTACTTGTTTGGAAAAAATGCTCAAAAATATTACGTGGATCCACGGAGTAGAGAGTGAACCTACGCGCTGTGTTGCCCACTCAACACTCAGCCGAACGGGACAGCCGTAATGTTTCCAAGATTTTCCCCTTGTTTAGATATGATGCATAGTGGATAGCTGTGTCCCCTACATTCGGTCAAGATAAAACAGCAACAACTCTAGAATTTATCAAGTACTGGGATATTAGATAGAAGTCTCCCATCACTCGTTAAGATTAAGCAACGCTGCCTAAACATGTAGTCAAAATTTGCAAATACTTGAAATTCTATTTTTCTTATGAGAAATAATTCACTATAGATAAGACTACATTGTTATCGCCTTATGACTATAAATATTATGGTACAACAACACACCCTAACATTGTTACCGGGCAACGCCATAATTAAGCCAGCAGCTGATTCTGTGCTTTGATCGTCAGGGAGATTAAAAAAAGCAAGAGATTGTCAGCTGTTGATCCATTCATTCCCTTTACGAGCATAAAAATTGTCCCTTCAGAAAGACCATAGAAATGCTGAGACCAATTATTCAGTTTCTATATATATATATATATATATATATTAGAACATATCATGTGGCTTAAACAACTGATGTGCTTTAGGACCACCCTTCAACTATTAATTATTGCAGTAAATTGCACGATTGGTATCTCTTGAAAGATATAGCAGCAGATGCTATAAAAATGGATGTATTCTTCTTCTGAAGATAAGTTTAGCTCCCTTCTTTTCCATGTACAAATTCTCTGATGCGTAAAGTAATTTGATGGGACCAAAACATACACAGATTTTTGCACGTAAAAAAAATATCTACTGGTTGCTCAACCAGGCCTATAGAAAGAATGCCTTTTTGCACATTTTTGGAAACCCTATGAAAATCCAGCCAGTTCATAAACTTATGTGCATTGGACCACCTTTTCGGCCATAGTGTTGTCGAGGTCTCAGTAGTGCATGCAAAGGCTACCACCCGAGGTTAGGCCGATCTAGACACGACCTAAGTTATAGGCAGCTTGAGTCGGTGTTCAAGGCTCCCTTAGATTGGGGCTCCAAATTAAAAAAAAAATACTAACTTAATAAAAGAATGCTAAAGGGCTAACACTTAATCAAATTTTAAACTATTGAAGGTCAGTACTTAAACGATTTTTGTTTATTGTGATATTAATTTTACATATAATATAAGAAAGTAAGGTTGGTCCAAGAAAGAAAGTATAGAGATATATATTCAGCTCTTCTTTTTATTTTTTTATGTGATAAATTTTGATATTATTTAAATACTTATATATATCTTAACTTGAAATAATTAATTTTTTTACTTATATTCATTTTTTTATTAATTTTTCTTATATGCAATAGACTTAATAAAGCTTAATTATTAAGGCCCAAAAAATATGCTGAAGAAAGACTTAATAAAGAGAAAAAACATTGGAGAAATGTCTTTTTATTTGTAGTGATTATTTTAATCAAAAATTTAGAATTTTTTTTGTTGAGAAAACATATAATTATTAAAATTCCTATTTAGATGATCGTCCAAAGTCCTCAAATTGTTTGAGACGATTCTGGGCCGATCAAACCTATTCGGAGGCAAGCAACACCAATGAAGTTCAAGACTATGTAGATAATTATCTAAAATTATGGTGCTCATTAAAAAAAAAAAAAAATTATTCATATGAGACAACTGATATTTGTTCAATACCTTTTGTAACCCGTGATTAATTATTGAAAGTGCAATGACATAAATATCACGCTTCCATACTTGAAAGCCAGACGGTAGGCATATAAGCATACGCATATTATCTTTTGCAAACTGTACATAAATAATCGAAACAAAGTAAAGAGAAAAAAACATAAAGATAAAGAGTGATCCGGCAAGGTACGAACATAATTTGTGGTGTACGTACGGCTCCATCTATTATTGCCAAAATAATGGACACGCACTCTATTATTTCACCTCTCCAATAATAGTGAAAAATGTCCGACAAAAAAAAAGAAGAAAAAATTAATAGCGAAGAATGCATTTAAACGTAGATTTATGAGTTGAGGTACCCCACCCTGCAAATACATGCAGAAGAGAAGAAAGACATGGGAGATAAACTGGAGGGCATTTTGGTCAATTTAATTGGAGAATGGTTGAAAAACGGCTTTAAGGAATTCTCATCAAGTCCTCAAGGCTTCCATCAACCTGACAAACTCCACATGACCATGTAGAGAGGTCCAGACTCACACACTCACACACTAACACACCCACCCACCCACATTATTTTGTCCACATGAAAGCAGAGGAAAACCACCAGTACAGGTTTGACCCACATATCCACACCAGATCTGTCTTACACAACACATTCTCAATCAAAAATACCTCCACTTTATATATATATTACACGCACCACACCCCCTCTAGAAATACTCTAGCATCTATAGCAGTCTTTCCTTGAGAGAGCCAAAAGACAAAGAATAAACTCTGCTTCTCATATCTCTGTGAAAACCCAAAAAAAAACATCTCATTCTTGGGTTTGAAGAACTGTATTAAAGGTCCAGAAGTCTGGAGAAAATTGCAATCAATAGGATTCCTTAATACTCCCTTCCCAAAAGGAATTCGCAATGTTAAAGCATAGTTGGAGAGAGAGAGTGGTGTAACTGTTGTCTTCTGGGTCCATTCCATCTCTTTTCTCATTCCTTTGTAATTTTCATAATTCCCAGTAGAAAGTGTCTGCTATTGTCTCCGTAACCCAATCAAAGGCTTCCATTTTGTTCCAATGCTCATCGTTCAATCAACAAGTGAGTTAAAGGTTCTGTGACTCTTCCGGCCATTATTTTGTGTCCTTTTCCGCAGAAAGTTTTTTTCGATTCCAGAGCCTAACAACTCAGAAAATATTGCAACACTTGCTAGCAGATGAAAAACGTACTTCAAGCATCTTTTCAGCTGGACATAGCATTAGCTCAATAAAAAGCTTTTAGCTTGACATACATTCTTGAATCAGGTGACCATTTGTTTGCATGGAACTGATGTTACTCACTGGTGAAGATATGAAGAGCAATATTGCATTGAAAAGACACTGACCTTTCTCCATTTGTGTATATCGGGCAAAAGAAGTAAAGATGTCAGCAAAGCTTATATCTTCTTTCAAAGATGAGAACCCAAATTTGCAGAAGCAGATGGGTTGCATGAATGGGATCTTTCAGCTCTTTGACCGCCACCACTTTCTCACTGGCCGACGCCTGTGGAGACACTACCCTAAAAAGCTGCTTCCAGGTACCACCGTGCTGTATTACCAGCAACCTAAGCTACCAGAATCTGCAGTTATGTAGCTAACAATGTTTCGGTTATATTCAATTTTTGCATATCCCTTTTTTTATTAAATTTTACTAAAATTCATTTAGAACCATGCAATGCCAAACCAGATTTTACTGATGTTTTTCGTTTTAATCATCGACATTTATAATTCTGCGATGGTTCTATGATTGTTGTTGATTAATTATAGTTTTTCAGTGGGGGTAGAGAGAGAGAGTAATTTTCTTCTGCTTGTAATTATTTTTTGCAAGCTCGACTTGATTGCAATTTTCTTCTTCTAGCTTACTTGACATAATAAAGAACAAAAAAAGAAGGAAGAATTCTACTATAATAAGTAGAAAACTCTGTTTCAAATCTTCATACTACAACTAATGTTTCTATTTGCGTAGATCAGTGTTGTGACAATCCTTAAGATATGCATGAGCAATTACTAACTTGGTTGATTAAAAGTATTTGATAAAATCTAACGTTCAACATTATTTGTCAAGGTCCCAACCACAATGTAGAGCTCACAAATGCAACGCAAGAGGCAATGGTAAGATTTCAAACAGATTTCTCCACTATAGGTGTTACGACTATCTGTCAAATTTAATTCATCTGTGGGAAAAGAAACTATTAGTTGATAGGAGAAGAAAATTTATAATATGTGAATCGCACCTGCAGGAAAGAAATGGGAAGGAGTTGGGGGATGAGAAACACAGGACTTCCACTGAATCATCCAGGATTTCCTCTTCATCTTCCTTCTCATCACTGGATCATGATACGACTGTTCAACCAGACAGAACTCGATCGAGTTGGCACAATTTTACAGAAACCCCACCTCAAACCATACCCATCCAACAACACAATTCTTCACCGCCTCCAGGCCGCCGGTCCCTTGATCTAAGAGATGTAGTAAAGGAATCGATGTACAGAGGAGCCCGAGGAGTATCAATAAAAACTGTCAGCAACGAAGAAGGAAGAACATATGTAATGAAACATATAGATTCACCAAGACCTTTGCCGAACCGGAAATCCACACAGCCAAGGGTTACAGGTGCTGACGGTTCAATTCGAGCTTTTGCTAAACATCGGGAATCTCCATGGATTTCCAGGGAAGAGAAGAATAGCTTGTTCCAACTGGGATCGAAGGAGCCTTCTCGTTTCTCTTATGATGGTAGAGAATGGCGAGATGCAGCAAAATCTAGCATAAAACTCAAGGAGCTGCCAAGGCTATCATTGGACAGTAGAGATATAAGGAGTCCTGCCTGTGAATTAAGATCAAATTCTCTCCAAAGAGATCTAAGTGGAGAGAAAGGGAACTGCAGCCACATCTTAAACCTAAACCAAGAACCATCAAGTAACAAATGCTCTAGTGTCATAGCTAAGCTCATGGGTCTGGAAGAATTTCCATATCATGTTTCCGCTAACCAGAGTAAGATAAATATTCCAGATCAAGATTCCGTTTCAAGATCATCACAAACAGCTGATGGAAGCAGGCAAAATCAAGTCCCTCCATCCCCATGGGTTCTAAGCAAGGATCCTGCCTCTCCACGACCAAGTAAAAGCAACTCAGTGAAGAAACCAACCTCATGCTCAAGGTTTCCAATAGAACAAGCTCCGTGGAGGCAGCAAGATACTAGCAGAAAGTTCCACAACCCAGCTGTGAAAAATAGGGTAGCTCCTGGGAATGCTCCTCATGCATCCTCTTCCATCTATGGTGAAATTGAAAGAAGAATAACTGACCTTGAGTTCAAAAGATCTGGTAAGGATCTCAGAGCTCTTAAGCAGATACTCGAAGCAATGCAGAAGACAAGACACAGGTTAGAGCACCAAGTAGCAGAGGAGGTCGACCTTGAGTCTCAAACAAGCAGATGTAGCCCTGAATACAGCAGCTGCAGTCAGGATTTTAAGCCACTAACGTGGCAGAACCAGCAAGACAGCCTCCTAGCTCCCACCATCAAAGGCACCAGTCCTCCAAAGACGCCTGAATCTTCAGTTGTCATCATGATACCAGTGAAACTGGTTGATAAGTTCAGTTCCCCTCCAGTCACAGCTGCTGATTTATCACCTCTCCAAAAGCTTCGGATTCAAGATGCTAGATGTAACAGAGTTGATTTAGTGGATGAGCAAATATCACAAAACCAAAGGCCAATGAAAAGTAATCTACAAGAGCCAGGCTCGTGTTTACTTTCTGTGGACAATAAGAAAAAAGGGAGAACTTCAAAAGCAGTACAAATCTCAAAAGAAACTAAACATGCAAAGGGAGAATATTTGACTGCACCTGCAAAGAATTCTGGAACTAAGAGTCCAAGATCACAACAGAAGCAGCGTGGGATAGACAAGCAAAATGGTCCCAACCCCCCACCATCTGACTTGTACAGAGCAAGAATGCAATCAAAAAAGACACATGCAGAATCAGGCTCCCCAAATAGAAAGCTTAAAGTTAAGTCCGCCAATCTCCAGAGAGGTGATGACCGAATAAGCGAGCTAAATCGTGAGACAAGAGCCTGCTATCATCAAGATGACACAGCTTCTTTGCAATCAGAAAGCAACAATAGCTTAGTGTCACAGATGGACACAGATATCACTAGCACTGATCGCTCTGAGAATGCCTCCAAACAGCAAGGGGACTGTAAAGATAGAGTAAGTAATTATCTTTATGCTTGGATGTGTGCTCATATCCTACTATCTTATCCAATTTGCTAACAAGAGTTCCATCTCTTCCCTTCCAGGATCCGGCGTCGAGATTGAGCAAAGGCATGCCAATAGCTGAACTTGCAATAACTACAACAGAACAACCAAGTCCTGTCTCTGTGCTTGATTCTACATTTTATGGAGAAGACTCACCATCTCCAGTGAAGAAGATATCAACTGCTTTTACAGGTATTAATATCTGCCTCACATTTTAGCAATTTAAACCTTTGCTGCAAATCACATCCAACACCAGAATCCATGATAATCAATAACAGATCCAAAACTTCACCCAGACCTTTTTTTTATTATTATTATTATTTATTTTTGTTCTTTTCCCCCTTAGAAGGGGGTAAGTGTCAGACTTTCTGAGGGAGAAAAAGGTCTAATTCAAGTGGACTGCATTTGACATAGGCACAGGAAAAATTCAGTTGCGTTTGAACTCATTAATGAAGCATTGTGTTTATTAATCGAAACGCTCTTATTTTTCCTACTTTTCTCCTTAAGCAGAAGAAGAGCCTCTTGACGCTGATGAAGCAGAATGGAGTCCAGAAAGCCTGGCTCATTTGCAGAAAATAAGAAGTCTGAACCTTGGTTTGGAATTTAACAATAAAAAGTTGGAGAATATTAAAGACTTGGTTCATAAGCTTAAACTACTGAACCCAGAACCCGATGAAGCTACCACAGATTCTATTGGATCTCTCAGTTATATCTCTAATCCAGACCACCGGTACATTACTAAAATTCTACTTGCATCTGGACTCCTTAGGGATGTATCTTTCATCTCAACCCCTATTCAACTCCATTCATCTGGCCATGTCATCAATCCCAATTTGTTCCATGTTCTGGAACAAACTGAGGGACAAACTAAACTGGTGATGGAAGAAGTCAATGGAAAGACTACTCAACTGAAGCTGAATGAAGGAATCCATCGGAAAATTTTGTTCGACACTGTCAATGAAATTCTAGTTCGCAAATTAAGCTTAGAGAATTCTTTCTTACTGGGAAGGAGAACTCAAAGCGGACAAGAGCTTCTGAAACAATTACACTCGGAAGTTGACCACCTGCAGACCATATCAAATTGCAGCCTGGATGATGAGGATGATCAACTGGTCAGCATCTTAAATGCAGATATGACACACCAATTGAAAGATTGGACAGGCTACCACAGTGAGATACCAGCCCTTGTGTTAGACATTGAGCGCCTAATCTTTAAAGACCTCATAAGTAAGGTTATTAATGATGAGATAGCATACCATCAAAACTGGCAGAGGCGGAATGGTAGGAAACTCTTTACTAACTAGCAGTCTAGCCCTCATTTTCTCTCTTCTCCTAACATCTTATGTACTCTTTTCCAATTCTCTGTTATATGTTTGTATATGAGATTGTAGTTTGCAGAAGGGGAGGTTCTAGGGTAGTCACACAATCTCCTTCAGGTAAATGTATGTACAAATTAGCAATGGATTTATAAGAAATTTGGCATGTCAAGTATGTTGTGTTACCACTACATATATTTGCAAAAGTATTCTTTCTTTTCTACTTAAATTCAAAACTAAACAAAGTTGAACTAAAGAATGCTATCCAACCTTGTCTAGAATCCAAAGGTTCAATTGCATGAAACGGGAGTGCTTTTAACCGTATTATAAGAAAACAAGCACCAATCTCATGCATAGAAGGAGAGCATATTCGAGAAAAATAATTTCACCAACTATTTATCCATAGTAACAGTATTAGCAAAGATATGGAAGATAATAGAGCGAGCAAACTGCATTCAACTATGAAATACTAAGAGGTAACATGCTTAACTGGCTTCTTGTAAATGCCTACATTCTTTTCCGTCGTAAATGCTTCATAAATGCCTCACACCCTCTTGGTGCTGTCATTTCAAATAAAAATGAGTCTTAACGTTTATTGTCTAACCAAGAAACCTAATCTTTTTCAAAACAGTAGGCGCGAGCTATGGATTATGTGGATAGATTACAAGACATCCAAGTATAACCCATAAAATTCTTTTTTGCTCAGCAGAATGTAGTTAAAAGTGACATTCAATTGAATCCCAAACGATTTGATGATGATGGAGATTGATCGGAAAGACGAGAAAGCAAATGAAGGATTGTAATTGGAAATAAATAATCAATGAGTAAAGGTTACAATGGTGTTTGACAATTACCTCAAGGGCTTGCTAAAGTGGGAGCTTTACCCTGTTATAATTTTGTATTGCGCATACAGAACAATTCTAGCCCATTGGCCTTGACTAGCCTACAAGCAGTATCTGCTGCCAGTTTGTAACAAGTATACAGGTCCTAAACAAGCACAATTAGTTTACAAGTGATCCAGTTCATTCGAGTTTTCAATTGACTGCTTGAGAATTTCCTCTGCCCTCCTTTTCTTCTCATATTTCCCAGTATTATTACTAAACCAGGAGGTAATCCTTTCAAGCCCTTCATTCTGAAGGTTCATTGCAGTACTCGAGAACTTTCTGCCACTTCCGAGCTTAAATTGAACTGATGGCCTCCTGTCAAATAGAACTTTTTGCCTGCCTTCTTCAGTATCAGACTGTTTGCTCTTTGCTGCTCCAGTGGCCAGTGTAAATGCCTCCAGAATCGACACATGATTGCCTTCACTGAGATGATTTTGATGTTGCACCACAGGTTCCTCCGAAAGTTTAGGCGGACGTAAAACCAGAGACACTTCCTTCTCTTCAAATTGCAGAGGCGGTGCAAGAAAACGGTTACTCTCTACTGCCTGTTTTGCCTTCGCCACATCATCCGGCTCAACAGCCAATGCCGCATTAGACCCATTACAAGTCAACCGATGCTGAAAACTCAATAGAGACTTCTCCACCTTTCTGTGCTCATCGACCTGCTTACTTCTCTCCACTCTACTCTCCCCTTCTTTCTCATTTCTGGATTGCTTATCAGCATAAGTCTCGGGATCAGGAAAAACAGGCAACCACGCAGGTATATGTTCCCCAGGCGGTATCTCCCCACGTTGCACAAAACTATGGTTTAATCTCCGTTCTTTAACAACCCGAAACTCTGGCACCGCATACGCAAATGGTATCTCCTCAGCTTCACCAACATACCTAACTATCTCCTTAACCGTCCCTGACCCTAATAAACAACGACGAACATCTGAACCACCAGAAAACCCCTGCACCGAACCCAAATCCTCCAAACCTCGAATAACATCAAACACATTACACTCACTCCTACCAGCTAAATCCGCTGATAAACTGGCAGTCTTCCCAATCTGACCAATATACCTGACCGCCACATCGGACAGAATATCTAAAGCACTCTGTTGAAAGCCCTGAAACCCTACGCACTCGCATATCTGCGCTACAGCAATCCTAGCTATAAATTGTACAAACTCGTCAGCTTTCTTCTTCGATTCGATGTTTTTGCTTTCTTTTACAGTCTCCTCACCTCCATCTCCCATATTCTTCAGTACTTCATATCACTTAATCGAGCTGAATTTCCAGAAAATATAATTTATTTTCCAGTAATGCTACATAAAACATAATTTTTCAGCTGAAATTCATAGCTTTCTACTAGAACATTCTAAAAACCCTTAATTATCATATACTTAAAGGCGAAGTAAATCAATATAAAAAAAATTAACTAAAAAAAAAAAAGTGATAGCTGAGAGCACTTACCAGCGTGTGTGTATATACAAACTCATATATGTATATGTGTGTATATAGATAGCTAGGGTTTATGGCAGCAAGAGAAACTAGCTCAGTTGGAGAGCAAGTTTAAGAAATTAATTTAATAAAAAAAAAAAAGGTAATGAAGAGATTTAGGTGTGATTAAATGGTGTTCAACGTGATAAATTGACGAGAAATTGGATAAAAAAACCCCGAGACAAGAAGAACGTGGTTGGTGGACGTGGTATTTATAGGAGGGGAAAAGGGCGGCGTGCGGGTAATGACGAGTGGTGCTAGAGTGGACTGAGGGTGTATTGACAGTAATAGTAAAGGCCTTACATGATTGACACGTCGTGTTTTTCTGTGTCGTGGGCCTGAGCTCTTCGCAAACATTTGACACATTACTTTATACTAGTATCACTTTGATGATCTCCTTTGCTTATTATTTCATTTATTAAATAAATTATATTTTTTGGGGTCAAAAATAAATTGTATCATATAGTATCAAATTTGGTATCTTTGGATAAGCGGGTATACTAGTGAATATATTTTTACATAACGAGGTCATCTAATAGCTAATTTGATATAACTTTAATATGTTATATTTAGTAGTTCTCTATACAATTGATCTTCGTTGCACCTACAAAAGAAAGTACAAATTTTTGAAGAGTTAGTGACTACTTTTATTTTGTTTGACTTGAATTTAAAATCTTGATCTATTATTCGTAGCTTTATGATTGAGGAGAGGCCTTGGTGGATGCTCTAACGCCCATTGCTTCCGTAGCATAGTGGTAGTGCGTTCGCTTCGTAAGCGAAAGGTCGCGAGTTCGATCCTCGCCGGGAGCTGTGTACCATTTTGTTTGGTTAAAAAACCTGGGCCGCTCTCGGCTGTATTTTTGTGTATCTTTTTGGGCCACAGAGTAAGTTCACTAAAATTGCAATAGGATAGGCCTTTTCAAAGCAGAGCATTGGGCGTGATATATTTAGGCCCATTAGCAATTTTAAAATGAATAATTTTCTTTTTCAAAAATACCCCTGTATAAATTCCATATCATTACTATTTTCCATAATAAAGCTTGAATAGAGGCTTATATATTTCAAAAAGCTAGCATAAAATTTCTGGGTTTAAGTGTAAAGAATTTAGTGTTTCCAACCTTAAAAAAGGGATTTAGCAAAAAAAACGTTAAAAAAGGTATATCATATTATAATTCGTTTTTAGATATATATATATATACAAGCTCATGCTCCTTTATAAACCATACGGATGAAAAATTAACTAGGATAAACTGAATATATTTTGTCTGCTTGTAGTATGAAAAGAATTCCATGACCGTTTGGAATGCAAGTTGATGGTCGTGGACTAACTATAAATAGTAGATGTAGCAGCCTGAGACAATTAAAAAATGAACGTTCCTAAAAATAGGAACGAACATGGAATGTGGAAAAATAATTTTTTGTTGGCATGCTGAATACCATTGAAAGATAGCATGTTAATTACTGCAAGCAACATCACATTAAACATGTCTTAATACGCTATATATTGCAAAAATTCAAATGGACTACATCATTAATATCTAGTACTCTTTCAAGACATTAAAAGAGTAATTGTGTACTAGATGCTTAAGAGAGGAATGCATTCATATTCGAGGCAAAATGTCTCATGGTTAGTCAACACTTTAAAAAAGAAAAAGGAAAAAAAATGTTCATCTTTCAAACTCATTCTATATTTCATTCTTTATTATTGTGTCAATGCTTGTGATCCGATACATAGAAGTTGAATGAAAAAGAATGTTCTAAGAATGCAAATTCTTCTTGAATGCCATACATAGTATTAGTAATGGGGACTAGGAACATTATCTACCAAGTACAAATATAATGTTTACGATTTTTTTAATTTGCCAATGAGCATCTACCAAGTATTATAAAAAAATGTTGCCCTTTTTAACATCAAAAGTAATATATTTCCTTTTCCTATTTGATAGGGAGTCACAAATTTATTAATATTTGAATTTGGATTAAATAATAGTTTAATTGGGTGAAAAATGTAACATGTTTTGTATAATAAGTGAATCCACCCAAAGAAATGCGCTATACGTATATCAACTGAACTTTTGAGAACATATTTGCTCAGAATATTATGTACAAAAAATGAACAGAAAAATTCCATTGGCTTAGTCTTTGAAAGACCATGAATTATTTATAAGATGCCTAAAAATTAATACTCTTTGAGTAGTTTCTTAGACATAGATGACTGCAACTTCTTCCTCAGTCTTATCATGTCCACATGATGTTCATCTTTATATAAATTGATGTTAATTTCGTACGAGAACAACATGTAACCATATGAAACCTCAATTATTATGTGGAATTATACACAATCGTGTTTGTTGTATAGTAAGAAATAAGTAAATAATTATTGTTTTTTGAGATTTGATAGTAATTGCTTTGGTCGAATCATTTTGCTCAGAAGGAAAAAATACCAAATATTTATGTGTTGTATATACTCATGATTGAGTAGAAAAACTTTTTTCTAGAAATGAAAATAATAAGCTAAGGCAAAAAATAGTTGCAGTTTCTTACCTCCAATTCTTTCTAAGGAATGGTCGATCCCTTTTTCCTTCTATATAGAAAGCAAAATATCTTAAACTAAAGACTTAACTATTCACATAATTAATGATCTATATAGTCATCGTTATAATATATATATATATATATATATAACGATTCTTGGTTTGCTTGATACATTTCGTTTGCAAAACCGTATAATGATCTTGAAAGAATATAGAGCAAAGCAACGCCACTGAACACCAATTAAGTTATTTATTTTCTGAAAATACCAAAATTAAGTAATTAATTTGCATGTCATTGGCCCAATACCTTATTAAGTTAGACTAATTATTTCAGGAAATGCAAAAATAGGTCCAGATAAAGGGAAAACGTATCTCTTACAAGCTCAAGAATTTGTGATGTCTCTAATTAGTGATATATGAAACCAAAAATAAGCACAAATGTACTCAATATTTATTACAAGTACTTAGGAACATATGTTAAAGGTGTTTATATCTTAATGTTGCAGTCCATCACATGCATGGTTTCCAAACGCACATATGAGATTTCTCATTTTTCATAATAGAATTAGCTATTTAAGATATAAAAGGAACAACTCATTGAAGATAATGTTAATACACTTTAGAATTGGATAAAATGATTAAATAACGACTTGTTATAATCAGAAATTTTAAATTTAAATCACAATTTTGACTTTTATTTTAACACCAAAAAAAAAAATAGTGCTAATAATCATTTTCAAACGTGATAATTTTTATGAAATTCCCATCAAGAAAGGCAATAGTTATATCATCAAGATTCTGACATATCATTCGAAATGTCAAGTGATTTTGTACAAATCCCTAAAAACTTTAGAAATTAACAAAACAAGCGAGAAAGACTAAACCCTAAAAGTAATTTGGCTTATTAGGCTCGATCGATTCTGATTTGAAAACCCAATTCTCAAAAGGGGACCTCTCAGAAAAGCCTAAGGTGTGGTCCCTTGAATACACAAAAAAAAACCAATCTTCCAAACCCTAATTATGGAGTACGTCCTCTTGTTTTCTTTCTTATTCCTTTACTTGATCATTAAGGACCACAAACAATCTTTTCATTTGTGGCACTATGAAAGAACCCTTTAAGCTTACGCATACACTGCTGCTCCTTTAACAACTAGTATGTTGGATCTTGTGTAAAGTTGACACCACTACAATCACTCATCTGTCTATTTCAGCAAAAGACAACCATCTTCTTCCTTCTTTTTCTTCTGATGATCACCTGCCCAACCCTACCCCTTTCTTGATCTTCTGCATTATTATATTTAAGAGGGACATTTCGAAAGATAACCATTTGATGATTGTACTAGAGTTTAGGTTGAAAAATCAGTACATACACAATCACACCGGATTTTACATGCCCCATGCTATACAGGTTAGAGTTTAAACTAGTGTTGTTTTCAGCTACTTAGCCTTGGGGTGTAACATTTTGTCTAGTATCTAGTCAAACTTCATTCTATTTGGATATTGATACATTTTATTACATTAAAATCTGGGAATAATAACGTAGTCACACCTAGATACATTTTATTATGTAGAACCATTAATTTAGTGATTGTACTAGAGTTTAGGTTCAAAATTGAGTATGTATATACAAACTTAATTCTGAGATTGTCAAGTGTCAACTATTTCTTTTTCTGAGGAGACAAAGTCAAGTTACATAACAATCATACGAGAGGAGGACTTCCCGACCCTTTATATCCTTCTCTCGAGAACCTGAAGTAGATGTGGAAGGTGCTAACTATTAACTAATGATCTAGGCTCTAAGTAGAGGTAAAACTACCAAGTTTACTTCTGAGTAAATTGAATATATATATATATATATGTAGAGTTTTGCATTGAGAAAATCGCATGAACTAGTTATGCAAAGAAATTTTTGTCTCCTGCTCTAATCACCTTTTGCATTGCAGAAACATCTTTGTGAAACAAAAGTAGGCAACAACTCCAATAGCTACTATAGTATATCGAGCTAGTACATGCTTCAAAACCCCTTTTCTAAGGCAACAATATGTAGTTTAGACGAAGACAAATAAACTAATTAATAGTATCATGTATCTTACCAGTATAAAAATTCCATGGATATGATCTTGGACGTTCTAGGATGAAAACGTATCCAGGCCTGGTAATGACGATGATCGAGGATGAAAACGTGGTCCAGGAAGAAGTAAAATGACAAAGGATGCCACATCTGAAGTATCCACTTCTTTAACTTAAAACTGATCCATAAGTATCCACTTATTTGAATTCAAATTTGATCTCCTTCCATACCTCATAAACAGGAGCTACCTCGCGAACAATTTCATTACCCTCACGAATAAGTTAATTCCATGAAGATAGTATGTGTCATCTAGTTGGAAAACAAGGATCTCTTTCCCTCCAAGTGAAGCTATAGCATTGCAACAATGGCTTCTCCTCGGCTTGTGCCCATTATCTCTAGTGGGGAAAGCCTTTAGAATAATTCATATCATGCCAATTATCTTGAATCAAAGTGATCATTATCCTTGTTTGGCTCGCTTTCGCTATTGTTGTGGGAAGGCAGAAGGTTAGCCATCATGCTGAATTGGAATGGCCTAACAGGCTGGCTAGAAGAGTGATCAGCAGGTTGTGTAAGGGAATTTGATAAGGGGTTTTGTGAACTTGAGCTGAACATTTGTAGATTTATGTGCTTAGCATCAAATTCTGTGGCAGTAACATTGGAAGGAAAATAAGACTGTGGTACCCCAGGTGGATATACAACAACCTGTGACCCTGATGCCATATTCACTGCCGATGGCAAGGGTACAATATTAAAATTCCGGAATTCTTCAGGTTGTGGTGGCAATCCATGGCTTCCCCCATGAGATAATGATAAATTTGAAGGATCCCATCTAAGAAAAGAATTATACGACATGGAATTGTTCATCAAACCTGCCAGAGACAACGAGTGATTCGGTCTCTGGAAAAAATTGTTCGACGAAGACGCATATGCACCATGATGACCCCCTTCAAGATTACAATCTTTACCCTCTTCATTTCTTGTCCAATTTTGATCTTTATGATGATCAGTGATTTCATCTCCTGTAACCTCCTTAGAATTAGCCCTCAAAGTAGCATCAGAATCCATAATATTTAGTCTACGCTGTTCCATTGAATTATCATGAGATTGAGACGAAGCACCAATTCCATGATGAGAAGTTAACATGGGATGAAAATTTTGTGGAAAGTTTCCTGGAGGCATTTGGAGCGGAGGCAGTTCATCGATTTCATGCTTCGCGGCGTTAAGCAACCAATCCACAACTTTACTAGGCTGATTAAGCCCTAGCCTATCTTGAAGATCATAGAGTTGTATAGCAGTTGGTACAGAAAGCCTTACCCGCCTGTCTCTAAGTCCTCTCACGGTGCATACTTTGCTATGCCGATCTTTTCCTCCAAACGCTCGCGAAACACGCACGATGCGTGGATCTTTCAGTCTCGACCATGATGTTGAACTTGAAGAAGCTGTCTTAGACGCCGTCTTGTTATCACTTGTGCTCCCCTCTTGCTTTGTTGAAAAATCTGCTTCGTCTCTAGAAATCATCTTTTGCATCTCCTAATTGGGGCAAAAACAGCTGACCTAAAGTTCCCTAGTGACTAAACTGAATATCTTCTTGTTCTCTTCGAAACCTATATTCAGCTTCATGATGGAGAAACAAAGAAGAGAAAAACAAATCAAAAACATATTTGTTCTTCAAATTCAATAGCCCCAAGAAAATAACATAAATCTTGATTGGTTGAACACTTATTAAATTTATGGAAAATCCATGAGATTTTGAGCCTTTTTCTATGGTTTTCTAGTGTAGTTTGTGGATTATCTCATCGCATGAACTTCTCATAGACTGTATAACAACTAAATTAAGTATGATTTATGCATTAATTCATGTAAAACTGCATATATTGCGGCAGCAATAAATATATGCAAACAGTTAATTAAAGAGTCTTCATAATCTGTGCCGTGCTTCACTGAATCAAGATATATATATATATATATATATATATATATATATATATATATATATATATATATATGTATATATTCATGGAAACATACTTACACTGGTAATTCAAACGTTGTGGGCTTCTTGTTGTGTCAGTTGATGTCTTTAACCTAAAAGAGAATTGCAGGCCTCTGATCGAAGACTTCAAAGAGGGAAATTCATGACTTTCACCTCAGAGAATATACTTATATATATTGACGTAATTGTGCGATTGTGAGGAGAAGATGGCAGACTCCAACCGACCATGCTCGATGGGAATAACATAAAGAAAGCAAAGGCAAATAGGCAGCCACGTGTACTTGCGCATCTGACAGATAAATGTGCTAGTCAAAATGTTATCAAATTCTCGTCACGCTTGTTCATCATCAGCTATCATATATAGTCTTGATGGGAGAGGTTGAGAGGAGCGCCTCACTAGTTACGTTGTACGATCTTTGATCATCTTTAAATAAAAAAAGAAGTCTTTAGTAGTCTTAATTTTCCTTCACCATGTCGCGTTTGCAACACTAATTTATGGATGAAAATAAATGTTTTTAGAAGAAATTTTTTGTTTTGCTTCTAAACAAGCAAGTGAGATGATTTTTGACCCACCGGGGACCATTCTGCGGATTTGGAAAAGTTGGCGTTGATGCTTTATCGACAACTACAAAAGGCATTCTTGTTGAATTTGTATCACATGGGTCGACAGATGCACGCGCACTATGTACTGATAAATATTAGTTTTGATGAATCAAACTCTAGAAATGTAGTTGGTGAATGAATGTTTGTATCTTAGTTTTCACAATGTTAGTGATTGGAAAGATGTTAATTATGGTAACTTCTATTTAACTTTAACCGCTTACACCCGCGATTATTAACTATTCCAACTTCATGTTTCCGAGTTACAGAGAATATATAACTTTCCGGATACACTTGATGATCAAGTAATAGAACTGTGCGATCCAATGCTGAATTTATGATGATAGATAACAATATGAGATCAGAGAGTTTTTGGGCAGAAACCCTATATCAGACAAAAGAAAATTCACCAAGATAAGTCTATATTAATCATGGGCTGCACAAGTTGTGGTCAGTACTCGTAAGAGCATTGTTATCTTGATGTGTAGTGATAGCTACATGAAAGAGAGAGAGAGAGAGAGAGAGAGAGAGAGAGAGAGAGAGAGAGAAGCTTTTTAGCTCATAGGTGAGGGACCAACTGATCTTTCTTTTAAAAACACCCCACTCATCAGTAGGGAGAGGACCACACGATTCTCCCTGCAAAGAGAATTGCATTAAAGCTTAGATGAAATGGTGATCGACAATAACAACTGATTCACAAGATTAAAATGCTAATTACAGACAAAGTAGGCTGTTTGTGAGAAAATTATATGTAGCAGTGATAAGCTTGCGTTTCTGTTATGGAAATGGATCTTCCTCTATTGAGCTTTTTGACTTTGTACAATGATTAGCCTCTGATCTCGAAATGAGAAACAATGGATCTAGCTTCAACCTAATTTCTGCTATATACCATTGTAGTAGGGACTAACAGTAAGGGAACATTGGGATCTTAACAAGAAGCAACGGTATATCTTCATTAGAAACCCTAATCCATCAAGTAGTTTTAAAACTTTCGTTTACTAGTGAAATTTTGCAGGAACAATTTAAGTGACAATGTTGGAGCAATGGGCCAGCGAAGACTTTAACTCTTACTGACCTCAAAAGTGAAATCACTAAAAAGTAAGTTGGAATTTTATATTTTTCAAAAATAATTGAATAATAACTCCAGATCGTCATTTGTTAAGTGAGTTGTAGGCACATTGCTCTTTAGTACGCCTCAAAAGTGTAAGCCTAAACCATTGGAATTGTTAAAACCAACTCTATATAAACCATACAGTTCTTCTGTTCTTATCTTCCAATAAGGGAAAAGATTTATATTAGGCATTCGGTCATTCTGCCTACTCACAAGCATATTAACCCGACCCCACATTTGTGGGCAGACTTTTTTCCTCTGTGGCCCAACTGCCGAAGGCCTTATTCAAGAATTTTCCTCCAACAAGGGATGGTGAACCAGTGGCTGGACACAAACGCAATTCCATGATCAGACAGAACGAAAAATAGGGTTCTGTGAGACTTCTGTGATTGTATCATTGACATATTCAAGAAAAAGCTCTGAAAGGTTTTCCATTTCATGTTATAACAGAAAAGAGAAATCTGTCTTCTCTTTCTTCTGCAGAATGGAAACAAGCAGTGGTGAGGATCTCAAGAAGGGAACACATGCAGTGAGATTTAATCTATACACTCGTTTACATTATTATTATATTATTATTATTATTATTGCCAAAAATGGTCCCCAGATCCCAGACACAAGTCTTTTGATCAGAGTTTCAGAGGCTACATTCGTTAAGTCGCCTTCAATCTTTAAATTCACAGCCGCATCTTCCACCGACCCCAGCAGGCATCAGCCTACTATACAATTTTCCCTTATAGCTTTATTATTACCTCCACATTTATCATATGCTTTTAAATTCCGTGTTAAAGTTCCCTTTTTCTTCTATTAATTCTTGCTTTATAAATTAATTCGTACTAGTCATGTTGAAAGGTGTGTCTCCAAGGCAAGTCTTAGCCTCTTAGACCCCTCAGCTCTTGTTTGTATTGTACACAGACATATCTAAGTTAACAGTAACATCTCGTCGCATATTAATTTTGTAAAAGATATATAAGTGTACATATCAACACGGATTTTAATATTTTAGACTTAATTATTAGTCTCGAAGTATTTGCAGGATTATTACGTTAATGATTGCTTCCAACTAAACAGACGGCTGCATGCGCAAAGATATATACTAAAGTAACTGAACTGGTCAATGCAAGAGGCCACTCTTACCAGGCAGCATAGTAGCTACTACACTTGCTTTACCTTGAAGGCAATTCGTAACATGCTTCTGGAGGCAAGCCCCTGCAGAATAATTGGCACGCTAAATGTACTTGAAATTTACTGTATGGAAAAGGCCATTCTATTTCGGGAGCAAATGAACAGTGCATTAGGATTTTATTTTCCTCCGCTTTAAAGAGAGGTCTACCGATTACATCACCAGATGTAAAAAGTAGTCATCTAACATGAAGATTTTCGTTTTTTGTCTCAAATTGTGCTCAGCAGCTTACTCGTTTTGGCAACAAAATCTCTTCCGTTGACCTGGTCAGCTATCCTTATTTCATCGTGATTGTGGTAAAAGAAATTGTGTTTACAGGTTTCTGGGAAATTGAAAGAGCTTTTCACATATTGGCAATGAAAAAAAATTGCTAGAAATGCGCAATATTTTTAACTCACTACTAAGATATAACATCATAAGAGGATCTGTATTTGTAGTTCAAACGATCGCCTAATCGGAATGATCTCATGATCTACGAATTAGTTTATTTCCGTGAATTCTGCTTTATCATATTTGCACATGTTTCTTTAATTTTTTGCTTCATATTAATTTGCACATCTATCACGTGATATAAAATAACCAAAATTCAGCTGATGAATCAGACGAGAATCTTAATTGTGTCTTAGTCATTTCGATGTAATATCTATTAGCAATGTTCCCAGTCATATCTATACCTTTAGCAGTTCATTTTTTAATAGTTTAAATTTTTAAATGATACAATTAGCTAATATATTAGTATCAAACTCTAGCTAACAAAAATCTTGATTCTAGTCTTGTCCGTACCCATTTGTAAACGGGCCGTATGCCCATATACATGGCATAATTCCCTTTACACATGAGAGAACGTGTTGCTCTTTAATAACTGAAGTTAATTTTACTCAATTGGAAAGTAGCTAAGCCTTAAGAATCACCAAAAATCTTATAGGAGATCCGAAATTTTGGTCCACAGAAAGGAGTCTTCAAGAACTCATCTCAAGAAAACAAAAGAACTACCGGGACTTTGGTTAGTAATATGCTACTCATTATAAGTGTGAGAAATTGCGGTCACCCTTAAATAAAACAAAAACGAAAAAACAAAAGAAGGGCCCTAAATATCTAACACGCTGTTTCTTTTGTCTTTTAACATTATGGCAGAGAAGACGTGCAATTCACTTTCTCTGCCTGATATGCATAATTCACTGGAAGCCTTCATTATCTTTACTTTGATCACTCGCTTTCACCTTTTTTTTTTTCTTCGTTAATACTGCTTCTACGCTCTTTTCATGAACTAACAGACAAATCAATTCATGAACAGAAGAAATCAGTCCATCAAGATAAGACAAATACTTTTTTCTTTTTGCTAAGGTTTTTTTTTTTTTTTTCTGCTTTCTTCAAAAAACCCTCTTTTTCTTTAATAATTTTTTCCAAGACTTTTATGTCCAAAACGCTAGTCTTATTCATTTTTTCGTGATCAAACGAGATGGAATGAAATAATGATACGTGTCTATTTTTAATAAATTTGGACTTTTTTTTTTGTTGGTAAGCACGACCCTTA